>OX419744.1:15005000-17505000 GCA_948477245.1 Thumatha senex
AATCAAGTAGTCGACTACGACAAACAGGAAGATTTTTTTATACTACAATTAGTTCTTTCTACCCTGTTCCCTGACAGGATAGAAAGCGTGATAATAGTTAGAGTTTATTCTACGTTTCATTATGTATAAGATCGTAAGTGTCTAGCACATAAGACCTTTTAGCCTTTTTGCTACCACCACACTAAAAAGGCAACGGTTCAAAATTTCTTCCAAATTTAACATCTAAAACTGACACATTTTATTAAATTTTAAATTTCCGTTCTTCGGAAGGCACGTTAAGCCGTTGGTCCCGGTTGCCAACACAAGTGTCAAATGAATAAAGCTTGTATTTTTTTTTAAAGCTTGTGGCCTCATTTAGCTTTGCTGCCCCGGGCCTCTGACGGGCTTAGTCCGCCACTGAGGCCGAGACTTTTATATGAAGACTACGTGAGCAGATTGCTCAAAAACTTGAAAGTCAAAAGTACTCGATAACCCCGATGTATGTATAAAGCGATTATTGAATCTACAGGAAGCAAAAGAAGTATGCATGAATCGCGATACCTGCCGATCTGTCCTCGCTGTGGGGATACAGCGTGAAGATAGTTAAGTTTATTATAAGTAGTGAGAAAAAAATTAAGAACTAAATTGAAATCCACAAAGAAAAAATATAACTTCCTTGGTTAGAATGTAATAGGGATTGCCTAAGTACTACCTACCATAGACGACCACAAATAATTTATGAAATATTTTTTTTTATGGACAAATTATGTAAAATGTAAATTATCTAATGTAATATACTGCATAATTAAAATAAATAAATATATAATTATATATACTGTACAAAAATGCTACGAATAATCAATTCTAGGACTGCATCTATTTCTGTAAGTGCTTTAACAATTTTTTTACCGTTCCCGACTGACCTAAAGTAACAATAGGAAAGTTAATTTTTTATCGTTTATAACACAAGCACCTTGACCAATTTTATAAAGCACTGGAAGATTTTTAAAAAATACTGAAGTACTACTACTACTACAAAAGGGTCGGCAGCGCGAGTGCTGCACCTCTGGTGTAGCAAACTTCCATTGGCTACGGTGACCACTTTCCATCAGGTCTGCCACTGTATGTATAAATTGTCTTATCTTGAATCTGTCTGAAAATAAAAATACATTTATACTATCACACATACAGAGAGATAGGTCACTAGTTACGGCGATTACGTTACCTACCTATTTTAAGCAAACTGTCTACCTGTGCGCTTATCTAGTAATGGACCATCAGACTTTCCGGTAACATTCAGAATCAAATATTTTATTGCACGCTCAGGGTTCGGCGTCGCCCTAATTTTTATGTACAGTAAAAGCTCTTTATTCGCGGGGTTATGTTCCATAAATATGCCGCGAATACAGAAACCGTTAATACGGAATGGTAATTTATATGGGATTATAGGGGATATGTTCCTAGGTGACAAAATAAAAAAAAAAACAAAAGCGCTCGTGGCCCCGCGGTCTCAGTGTTCGGTAAACGATCACTGAGTTACGCAACTTTCACTATGGCTGGTCCTCGGATGGGTGACCACTTTGTGGCATTTACATTTGCGAGCGTTTCCGTGCTTCGGAAGGCACGTTGCCAGTAAAATGGCAGTCTTTAAGCCGGGTTGAAGGCCTAAATTTTTCAAGCCGCCCGCTTGAAAAATTTCAACAGCAGGTAGCCACAACCTGCGTCTGTCTATTTCAACACGGCAATGGGCTCACCACCTATTACGTGGGAGAGGAATCTATACGGTGAAAAACGGTTAAACGCGCTAATCTCAGAAACTACTAGTCGGATTTGATAAATTATTTTGGTGTTGGATAGACCCTTTATCGAGGAAGGCTATAGGCTATATATCCTATAGCCTTCCTCCGGAGAGCGGAGCAGTAATTATAAATGTCGACAAATCGGGCAGCTGTTAATATATTATTGTAGAATTTATAAGCGACGGGATTAAATAGCTGCGACGGGAGTGTGAAATACGTCAATGGCCGTGGGGGTCACCTAGTATAAAATACTGTAAAAGTGTAGATAATTACATTCATTCAGTCTCATGATATTTTTTTTAAATTATACATTTTCAGAAACTCTGCAGATCTACATTAAACATTGGAACGAGTATCTTGCCTTATTCATCCCAAGAAAGTGACAAGTACGTTTTCATTGCCTAGACCTAGGTGTTCTTAAATAGATATAATACCAAAGCTGTGTTGGTAACAATTGGTACCAAAGCGTACATGGTAAATATCAATATTAATAGAGCAATATTCCCATTCCTAACCGCGACACAAGTTCACGCTTCGTCAATACGATACGTCTATCTATCTATTTATCTTCACGCTGTATCCCTTACGGGGTAGTCGGAGAGGACAGATCGCTAGGCTTCGCGATTCATGCATACATTTTTCGCTTCCTGCCGATTCATTAATCGCTTCATACATGCACGTCTGGGTATCCGAGTAAACTTAACTTAACTATCTTCACGCTGTATCCCTGACGGGGTAGTCAGAGAGGACAGATCGCCAGGCTTCGCGATCCATGCATACTTCTTTCGCTTCTTGGAGATTCATCAATCGCTTCATACACGCACGTCTGGGTATCCGAGTACTTCTGACCTTTCCGTTTTTGAGCAATCTGCTCACGTGGTCTGCATATGTAAGTCTCGGCCTACCCTGACCTCTTCTACCTTCTGCTTTCGCACAATATATATTCTTCGTCATTCGTTCCTCACTCATTCGTTGGACGTGTCCAAACCAACGGAGCACGCCCTTTTCCAGCTTAACGCTGACACTTTCATTCAAAACTGCCATATTGCGTATCACTTCGTTACGGATTCGGTCGGCCAAGGTAACGCCGCACAATTTTCGAAGTGATCGCATCTCCACAGCATTCAATTTACTTTCATGCATCTGCTAACATACCCAGGTTTCGCTACCGTAAAGCAAAGTTGGCACTAGCACTGCGTTATGAATCGCCAGTCGTGCTTCTTTTACGATGCTTTGTCGCTTTACTAATTGGGACAAAGCACCGTTAACTCTGTTTCCAGCAGCTACTCGCCGTTCTACATCCGAATCACATCTTCCATCCGCGCTAATCATACTCCCTAAATACACAATTTCATTCACTTGCTCTAGACGTTCCTGGTTTACCCTAATCTCGCATTTAGTTCTTACATCATCTCTTTCAAATACTAGAACCTTAGTCTTACTTGCATTCAAGCGAAGACCCTTACTTTCACACCGGGTATCCGAGTACTTTTGACTTTTCCGTTTTTGAGCAATCTGCTCACGTGGTCTTCATATGTAAGTCTCGGCCTACCCTGACTTCTTCTACCCTCTACTTTCGCACAGTATTTATTCTTCGTCAATCGTTCCTCACTCATACGTTGGACGTGTCGAAACCAACGGAGCACGCCCTTTTCCAGCTTAGCGCTGACACTTTCATTGAAACCTACAATATTGCGTATCACTTCGTTACGTTACAATACGTGAACGTTGTTAATAAGATATTTGGCTCTGCCAGTTTGTACAGCAGAGCGATTGGCGTTACACATACATATGTATAGAACTTGCTGTAAGGTCGGTAGGTACCTATCTAAACTTACCTTGTATGTTACCTTTGTGGTTATTTTTAATATAAACCCCGCGTTAAATTTCTGTTTGAAACTGCTTTTCTATAAGGCTGTATACAGTTACACACCTAAGACGCCAACCCCTCTGCTGAGTAGGCCGGCGGCGGCGGCCTGATTTTTAACGATCGTTCTGAGATATCAGGCTGCCCCGGTTATGCCTGCCGGGGTAGTTCCGGCCTGGCTTGGGTGAGAAGACAGCTTCAAAATATATATACCTATAGGTATTATATATTATACTCGTGTCAGTGTTAGTACTTCTCCAAAACGGTATAACAGATTTTTATTAAAAATTGTGCATTAGGTAGGTTTAAGAATAGATCGCTATTTTTTAAAATGTCGTTGATTTGTCATAAGTAACTCATCATCATCCGAGCGTCTGTCCCAGTTGCTTCTCGCGACGCCTGGGGTCTGCTTTGTCATAAATAACTATTTATTTGCCAGTCAACATTTGGTCAGCTAATCTACAAAATAGTAGTACTTAGAAGTAGTTTACTTGTTAGATTTGGTACAGTTTTTTGATATTTTTTTGTTGTGAAGGTACAACGAGGACATAATTCTGCTCCGCCACGCCGTGTGTCCATCGTCACAGGCATTCGTTTCTGCAAATACTGATGACAGTCATAATTGTCAACAAACTTCTCTAGCTGGAGATCCCAGAAGCATATTTAGTGTGAGGGAAGAAATTCGGTGAGTTTGAACTAGCTATCAGGCTTTTATTCCCGAAGGGTAGACAGAGGTATCTTTTACACCCATATTTTATCGCATGCCTCAAATAACAGATCCGTTGATATGGTTAAGATGGTGAACGTAATGCTGTGTGCAAAATGATTAGGCGCAGGTTCTGTCTGCTTTTGAAATTTTGAAGTGAAAACTTCTTTTTACAGATTTTACCGTAGGTAGTAAGTAGTAGGCTGATCCTGATCCGTCACGCTCTGAGGTGAAAGGCTCGATCGGGTGAACTCGGGAACGACGAGTGTACCCGAGCGAGAAAGATACAGTCAGCTGCTCTTCGCTGTTGTGTCGCTGTGTTTGGTATATTCAATTCATACGTAATAATTGATTGCAATTGCCAATGTAGTTTTCACTTCTGACGATAATTTTTTTTACATACTGCCCCTTTGGCTTAACGGTTACAACGTAATAGACATCCGGGACGAACGGCTTCACGTGCCTTATGAAGCTATTGCTATGCTTTATATGCTAAACCATGACCTGATTCATGTTGTAAGTTATTGGTGGCGTAAGTGGTATATGCGACTGCCGCCGAGGTCCCGGATTCGGAACATCATATATTTGTGTGATCCGCATATGTTTGCTTCCAAGTTCGGGTACCTATATGATTTAGAAATGTTTAAGGATTTTTATTAGTTGTCTAGATCCCATACCAGAAGCTTATATTTGCTTAGAAGGGGAGATTTAAGGAGCATGAATTGTAACCGTGGTTCTAGTTTTCCTTTTCATTCATGCATTGGTGCCCAAAATGGTGGCAGAGGCATACCATGCGCCCACATTTTACTGTAAGCATTTTTGTCCCACGTAAAAGGTGGTGAGCCGTGTTAAAATAGACAGGGAAGGCCTTTAACTTGGCTTAACGACTGCCATGTTACTGGCAATTGGGACCAACGTCAACGTCCCTTCTAAGCACGGAAACGCTCGCAAATGGAAATGACACAGAAAAACTTATCCGAGGACCAACCATATTGAAAGTTATGATCGTTTGCTGAACACTGAGTTAGCGAGGGTATGAGCGCTTCAAAGTTTTTGAAGTGAAACTTTTTTATCGACGTATGAGATAAATTTTATACTTATAAAAAAAGTACGTTACGTTTTTCGGTTTCCCGGCATGTTGTTTTGAAGTGAAACTTCTTTATCGACGTAAGTGAAACTTCTTTATCGACGTATGCGTAAGCCTTATCTACCCAATTTTTGTGAAGTTGTAAATAGTAGAAAAAAAATGTGTCGTAAAAAGCTTTACTTCTTACCAATGTACTCTGGTACACACACATTTATTTTACTGACATATCTGCCAATAGAAAGGTCTGTTTTACTCTGTAGGTACTTGCTCTAGCAAATACCTACAGAAGTCATTGTCAAATAGTCATTAATGTTTCAGCGCCGAAGTGCTCGAGAAATGGAACCAAAGACCTCAGGCGACCGTAAATCGAGATTGGGCGAAGTATTCCATTCACTACTGAAGAATGTGAAACGTTATTAGTTTGTCCTACATCTGTGATACGTGGCGATGTGATTTTGATTAAAAATAGTAAATGTTTAATGTAATTAAAAGTGCCGTAGATCGGTTAATAGAGAAAATATTGTAACACATTTTTACAAATAAAATTTAAATGGTCTTTGTAATGAGTGTTATTCTTGTCCAAATAGGAAGGTTTAATTATTCATGTTATTTAAAAAAAAATTCTGTGTTCCGCGGTTTATCTCCCGAACGGCTGGACCGATTGATGGAATAGGATAGCTGATGTTTCAAGGAGTAACCTAAGCTACTTTGAATAAAATTAGGGTTCCACTTAAATATACCAATAAAAATTCATCAATTTTTTATCTATGCTATACTTAGCCTTAATATAGTCACTGTCCATCCTTATCTACCTGCCTTCCGAATCCTGTCCTTCCTTGAAATCTCTTTTAGTTAATACAAAGCCTATTTAATGGCGTACGATGACGCGTATGGTTAGATGGTTCGGACACGTGGAGAGGATGGATGAAAGTAGACTAACGAAACAGATTTATCAGAAGAGAGTGAATGGGCGAACTGGTAAGGGGCGACCTCGACGTACATATGTCAATCAAATAGAAGACATTTTGGAAAAAGGTCAGGTCAAGAGTACCCTTAACCGGCGTGTGTGTATGAAAACACTTATGAAAGTGGAAGAAGCAAAAGTTGTATGCCGGGATCGTAGCAAGTGGAAAGCCATAGTCTCGGCCTACCCCGATGGGAGACAGGCGTGCGTATGTATGACGCGGGCATCACCTATTTTATAAAAACGGGGTCCAAATATTTCTGAATGCTTAGAGTCCCAAACGTTATTCAGAACCGACGATTGAAGATACAATTCTCGATCTACTATCTAAAAATATTGTGACCAAAAATACATTCTGCATACCACCGAAATATCCTGCAGGCATCCGGTTATAAGATTGTGAGAAATACTTAAGGAAATGAAAACATTTACTTACGTTTTTTTTACGTTAGAAAATTAAATCCGGTGTAAAAAAATCGAGTGGAACTTGCATACAAAGGACCTTAGCCTAGACCTCCTGCACATACACATTGTCACGCCTTTATCCCCGAAGGGGTAGGCAGAGGCAAATTAAACGCCCACATTTCACAGTATGCATTTTTGTCCCACGTAACAGGTGGTGAGACCATTGCCGTGTTGAAATGGACAGACGCAGGCTGCGGTGACCTGCTGTTGAAATTGTTTAGGCCCATAAGGCCTTCAACTTGGCTTAACGACTGCCATTTTATTGGCAACCGGGACCAACGGCTTAACGTGCCTTCCGAAGCACGGAACTGCGGTGGATCTAAAGGGCCGAATAAATTTAATAAATAAAATGTGTCTATTTTAGATGTTAAATTTGGAAGAATTTTTGAACTCGTTGCCTTTATAGTGAGGTGGTTTTTTTTTTTTTTCGTGTGGAAATCCTCATGGATGCTATGCCGGACTCCTACCGACTAAAACCACACGTTACCCTTCTATCTGTCTATGGTCAGGAGTCCCGGGTGAGCCCTCGGAAGGATAGCCCCAGGGTAACAAAAAGGCTAAAAGGTCTTATGTGCTAGACACTAATTACCACGACCAATTAAAGTCCTGGTAGTCTCGGACTATCATCCTGCACCAATACAAAAAAATCATGTTGTATGGGACCCCCCTAAATATTTATTTTATATCAATCTTTCCTTGTTCCTAAAGGGGTGGCCGAGATGGTGGTGGACGTGATAGGTGGTGAGCTCATTGCCACATTTTGCCATTACCATGTTGAAATAGACAGACGCAGGTTGTGGCTACCTGCTGATGAAATTTCTAAGCCGCCCAAAGGTCTTCAACTTCGCTTAACGACGGCCATGTTACTGGCACTAGGGACTAACGGCCTAAACGTGCCTTCCGAAGCACGATTTTGCATTCCGAAAGTTGCTTAACGCAGTGATACGTTACGTACCTACGTTTAGTGATACCTACGTTTTTAGGGTGTATTTAATACACCTTAAAAACGTAGGACTTACTTCTATATAAAAAAACTTGTTTTATAACTATGTTCACGCTGTATCCCTGACGGGGTAGTCAGAGAGCCAGGCTTCGCGATCCAAGCATACTTCTTTCGCTTCCTGCAGATTCATTAATCGCTTCATACAATACATGCTCGTCTGGGTATCTGAGTACTTTTGAATTTTTACTTTTTTTCTGTTTTATGGGTAGATTATACTGACATATGTGAACTTGGGTATTTTAAAATAAAACAGTACATTGTTAAAATATCAATATTTATTTTTGATTTTTAAAGGTCATCGACCTACACATTATAATATGTACAATTATCGATATACATTTATACAAACAATATATTATTTTAATATATTTCTTTAATATTTTAAATGTTAGTCGGGTGATTAAAATTTAATATATTAATATCATTGTTTTGGTACCAATGAGATAAATTCTATTTTAAACCTATTAATATTCGATTGTGATGTTTTTGGTCTTCAAATATTCATTTAGAGCCTCTTGTCCTGTAATAAAAAAAGCACATTAAAAAATGAGGTTTAACGGTAATCACGGCTTTATTCCCGAAAAGGTTGCAAAGGCATGTTTTGTGCCCACGTTTCACCGTGTGCAGTTTTGTCCCACGTAACAGGTGGAGAGCCCATTGCCGTGCTAAAATGGACTCGCGCAAGTTGTAGCGAAAAATTTTCAAGCCGCCAATAAAACTTTCAACTTGGCTTAACGACTGCCATGTTACGAGCAACCGGGACGAACGGCATAACATGCCTTCCTAAGCACGAAAACGAAATGGACATACTATAAAGCGGTAACTAGCGAAAGTAGCTTTGAACCTTTATAGACCTCTAATTTAGTGTGTCTAGTAGTGCCTCAATATAATTTTTATTATAACTGACATATCCGATGCCTGTATCAAGTATGGTATTGATAAGGTCTCACCAAGCGAACGGCCTCACTGGCAATGTCATCACAACACACAACGACACACGGGGTTGGGAGGTCAGACGGCAGTTGCTCCTCACAATGAGGGGATTGGTATAGGCGAATTACATACCCATAATAATTTGTCAATAGTTCTGACGGTCCCACGTAATGCAAGGGGAAAAGCATATCACACACACACACACACACACACACACACACACACACACACACACACACACACACACACACACACACACACACACACACACATTTTTTATTTGATTTAGACCAGTTGACGCTCGCGGCTCCGCACGCCTGGTGAAGCTTTATCCCGGGATGAGTTATTCTGATGTGTAAGCCATATTATTGTAGTTTCATAAAAATCCATTCAGTAGATTTTGCGTGAAAGAGTAACAATCACCCATACTTTCACGTTTATAATATTAGTAGGATTTTATCAAATCTCCGATCGACAACTTACCCAGATCTTTTCCGAAGCCGGATTGCTTGAACCCTCCGAAAGGTGCAGCGACATCAGTCTTGTTGTACGTGTTGACGAACACGGTGCCCGCGTCCACTCGTTCCGCGAAGTGCAATGCGCGTGACACGTCACGTGTGAACACGCCGCTCGCTAGACCGTACTCCGTGTTGTTGGCACGACGGATCACGTCATCCATGTTTCTGGGTTACATATTAAATAAATAAATATCGTTGGGACAACGCCATCAGATTCCAAACTAAGTAAAGCTTGTACTATGCTAACCAGATAACTGATAAACATACTAAATATATTTCTGAATACATACATATTATAGATAAATAACACCCAGACACAGAATAAACCATCGTGCTCATCACACAAAGTTTTATCATCGGGTTAACAATTTATTTATTACTTATTTATCTATCACGCTTTATCCCCGAAGGGGTGGCAGAAGCATATTTATATGCCCACATTTCACCATGTGTATTCCTGTCCCACGTAATAGGTGGTGAGGTGAGCCCATTGGCGTGTTGAAATAGACAGAAGCAGGTTGTGGTTACATGCTGTTGAATTTATTTTAAACATTTTGCTAATGATTACCTTATTTCACAAAAATAACTCGGTCGTTACTGGGCTTTAGTTTCGGAGATAAATTCGTTGACTGAAGCTAACAGGCGTCTTAGGGAGTTAGAGCGGTAACAGGAATGAGATTGTACCACGAGGAAACTGTCTTATTTGAGAATATAGATCAGGCTCTAAGACAGGCTTAGTCTTACTAGCTTTAGAGTTACCACAGGCTTTAAAAGTGTAGATTAACGGTAACAGTTTTCATTTAATATGTTAAAATTTCTTCATAAATCCAACAAATACTTCAATCAGACAACTAAATTATTCACGTCATACGTTTTTCTTAGTGACCACATGTGGGACACGAACTTTGTCATGACCCATACATGGGGCACATACTTTGTCAGGTCACATATATTAGGCATAAACGTTGTCGTAACCTATGTATGGGACACAAACTTAGTCATGACCTAGATATGTGGCACAAAACTTTCTTATGACGCATATGTGGGAGACATAGTTTGTCATGACCCATATAATATAAAGAACACACTTTGTCAAATTTACAATACAAACTTTGTCAGGTCACATATATAGAGGCACATACTTTGTTATGACCGATATATGTGGCACAAACTTTGTCATGATCCAGATATGTGGCACAAAACTTTGTCATGAGCCATAAATGGGACGCATACTTTGTCATGACAAATATAATATAAACTTTGTCATGATCTATAACATGGAGCACAAACTTGTCATGACTGAGATATGTGGCAGAAACATTATCATGACTGAGATATAGGGCACAAACTTTGTCATGACCCATATATAGTTCACTGAACTGTGTTGCGAAAGGTGTTAATTAAACCAGATGGCAGTACTCACTTGCTACTAAACTTGCTAATGATCATGATAGGGCCGAACGACTCCTCCTGGGCGATCCACATGTCGTCAGTGACGTTGGTAAAGATGGTCGGCTCGAAGAAGTACCCTTTACGGTCCACGCGTTTACCACCCATTACTAAAGTGGCTCCTTCTTTTACACCGCGGGCCGTGAACTGGGGTAAAAGTGTTGTATTTTATATAGTATATAATATATATCGTTGGGACAACTCACACAACGCCATCTGATTCCAAACTAAGCAGAGCTTGTACTATGGTAACCAGATAACTGATAAACATACTTATATATTTCTAAATACATACATATTATAGAAAAATAACACCCAGACACAGAATAAACCATCGTGCTCATCACACAAAATTTTATCCTGGATGGGAATCGAGCCCACGGCCTCTTGCGTAGCCGTCGGATACCTCCCACAGCGCCCCATAGGCAGTTAAATATATATTTATACTTGATTATAACATTTAAATAAATTATACACCCCGCATAATATACCGCCAATAAATCTAAAGCTGTCGTTTGGCGATCAAAATTGTAATGATATTTGTCAAATCGCGTATATACGATCAATCCCAATTAATTACGTAAAGACGATATTGCGCGATTAAAGTTACAGGCAACCGCGTAAAGATGCGATTGTACCCTCTAGTTGCAGTAGTTCGGTTGTTAGTTCGGTTGATCGAACTACTGCAACTCTTCAGGTGCATTAGTTCGGTTGTAATATAACATCGATCAAAATTACTGTAAATATCGTAACGTCATTATTACAAGATGGAAATTTCTTAATTGTAATTAGCATCTCGTAATATTGTATTCAGTATAAGTATTAAGCGATCGCTATAAAATGTAAAAATCGCGATTATACGATCAACACAGCAATTAATTGCATAACATTGCAAATACGTGATCAAAATCACAATGAACTATATAAAACGCTATTGAGCGATCCACATTCGCCATGTTATTTAGATTACATTCGATTTAATAACTTATTATGAAAATTTAATAATTATCGATCTGTTTTCTGATCTTAACCTATGAAATCCAAAAATTTTAAATACCTCAATAAGTTTGTCCATATGTGCCTTATGGTTCTGGGGTCCATGGGCAGTGCCTCTATGTAGGGGGTCGCCAATAGCCATTTTCCTTGTCTCTGCGACCACTCGCCGTACAAACTCGTCGTGAATCTTTTCTTCAACGAACAGACGACCGGCCGCGATGCAATTTTCACCTTTGTTGAAGAAAACTGAGGACATACCCTGTCAATACAATGAATTTATTGAATATTTCAGAAAATTTTACACTATTAAATGGAAAGGTCAACGTATTTGGATACCTAAACATGTATAAAACGGTTAAGGAATCTGCAGGAAGCGAAAGAAGAATGTACAACTCGCGAAACCTGGCTATCTGTTCTCTCTGACTACCCCGTTACGGATAAAACAAGGTAATGTACTAGTTTCAGAAAATAAATATACAGCAAGCGTCCACCATCGAAAAAATTACCACGCAATCTCCTCTAATGCTTCCGTATATATTACTCTTGCACAGACTGCAACAAAGCCAGAAGGAAGAGAAGAACACACCAACAACTATACTATAACGTCTGTTTGGGATTTTGCGCGGGAAGTTCTCGGATAGCATTAAACCTTTTTTGTATGTGTAAAAATGGTAGTTTCTTAGACATAAAAGTTGTGTACACGTGCAATAGTGAAAGACATTGATACATTGCAGTGAAATGCTATTTTACATATTGCCGCGCAAATTCCACTGAAGGCCTCATTAACGCTACTACCGCGTTAATAGGGTACGACTCACTGACTTAAAGCTATACTTGACTCATACGTAGTGGGACATTTTAGATAATAAGATTGAAGAAATACGAAATATATAAAATTTGGCTAAAAGGTGGTTGAAACCAGGCCATAAAATAATTACAAAAAAAATACGCCTGTTTGTTTTGCTTACATTTCTAACAGCCTTGTCAAGGTCGCAGTCTTCGAATATGACCAGCGGTGATTTGCCGCCCAACTCTAGCGACACCTTTTTCATGTTTGACGCTGCACAGGACTTCATTATCACTTGGCCTGGATGAAAGAAAGATAAAAACTGTGTATCATCACTACATATTATAAAACAAAGTCGCTTTTCGCTGTCTGTTCCTATGTATGCTTAGTTCTTTAAAACTACGCAATGAATTACGATGCGGTTTTTTAAATAGTTAGGAGTAAGAAAGATTTTTATGTATGATTTGTTAAGTTTTTGTATACATTGACTAAATTATAACGATATTCGTTGGGGATGTCGGAAAAAATTTGCCGTCTGGGAGCTTTCAACGAAAACGCTGCCTAAACCCTTTGAGATATATAACAAAATAACGTATGGTGCAATTGTGTATATAATGTAGGTCTACAATAAAGTATGTGCGACGGTATATTTTTATCTTTTAAGAATAACATAGATACTATATCCATTTTAATACTTTAAAAAACCATCAATTATAAAGCGAAAATTTGAAGGCTATTTACACAAATATGCTATTAATCCTTATCATTTTTACTACGTTAGTTGGCTTCAGCATTTCATGAACATTATTTTGTCCCTTTACACCTTGCAAATTAAATGAATATCTTACGAGTTATAGCAAATTCAAAATAATGCGCAAAGAAATTACCAATATTCAACCATAATTCCAAAAAAAAACATCATTCGACCGGGGCATGCGGTCGTAGATACTGGAGAGCGGGGAAGTAATCAACGAATTTGGAAAATGTTCATACATTATTGCGAAATTAATAAACGACGGGATTAAATGGGCGCAACGGGATTCGAAGCATGTCACGGGCGAAGCCGGGCGGGACAGCTAGTAAGTATTTAAAAGCATTTTATTTTAGTCATATCGCGGACCTCAAGGAATTTAGTATTATTGCAGTACTACAACCTTTTTGTCATAGACGTTTTTTCCTGTGCATTTCCCTTTTGTGCCGCGTTGTTTATTTGTCATCTTTTGTGTGCCCACTTTGTGATAAATAAACGTCTTTTTCTTTCTTTTCTTTGATGCAAGATGTAGCGGACCATAGGCATTGCTAAGAACCTTGACATTTCCTGTGTAACAAATACACAGCGCCCTCTACATAAAAGTTTTGCTATTTTTAAGTTTCACGCGATAATACCGGTGAGCCACGAAAGGCTAGATGTTGAATACTGACCTATCTCGGTACTGCCGGTGAAGCCAAGCTTCCTGACCAGCGGATGGTCGGCTAAGGCCTGTCCAGTGACGGCGCCGCTTCCCGGGACGATGTTGATGACGCCCGGCGGGATTCCCGCCCGGACAGATAGTTCCGCGAACTTGAGAGCGGTTAAGGGACATACCTGTGGAGGGAAAGGAACTAGTATGGTACATGGAAAAAAATCACTACTAATATTGTAAAGGCGAAAGTTTGTGAGTGTGTATGTTTGTTACTTTTACATAGTTAAACGGCTGGACCAATGTGAATAAAATTTGGTGTAGATGTAGTTGACGGTCTGGATTATAACATAGGCTACTTTTATCACAGAAACAGGTTGCAATGGAAAATGGATACGGGAAATTTCACTATAAAGGTGAAAGTTTCTGTTTTTTTTTATCCCGGGAACAGGTTGATGTGGGAAACGGATACGGTAAAACTTCACGACGCGAGCGGAGCCACCGGCGACTTCTAGTAAGTTAATATAATTTAAAAAGTGTTTGTATACACTTCTAAGACATTTTGAAGTGTGATTTTGAGCAACACACGCGAATCATACTATATCTTAGCGGATTGTTTTCATAAGGAAATATTCATAAAACGACTATTATAGGTCCAGCGTTTCAGAGATTAGCCGAACAAACAGACTGAGAGATAAAAAAAATGATTTCTTTATGTAAGTTCCGTATACACTTTTTATGCATTTGTTGAAAAGCTGTTAATTTGTAATTACAATTGTAGATTTTTTAAAATGTATTTAGATAGCTAAATAGATAAGACTTTTCCTAAGACCTTGGGGGATCCTCGAAACACCACAAACTTATACTTACAGCAGCAGGCTTCATAACGACAGTATTGCCAGCAGCCAGACAGGCAGCCATCTTCCACGACAGCATCATCAACGGATAATTCCATGGAGTGATTATCCCACACACTCCTATCGGCTCCTTCCTAGTTATCGCCAAGTTCCTATTAGGCCTCGCATGGTTGATAGGGATGGTGCACCCTTGGATTTTGTCACACCATCCAGCGAAGTATCGCCACGTTTCAATGGACATCCCTACGTGTGTTTTGAGCGCTAGTGTGTAGACTGCGCCTGAGTCGATCGATTCTATTGTGGCTAGTTCTTCTTTGTGTTGTTCCATTAGGTCGGCTAGTCTGTTGGCAAGAATATTTTCAGTTATTTTTTGATGATGCAAGCCACGTAACGTCTAAGATAAGATTCCAGTCGGATTTTGCGCGGGAACATCTCGAATGGCAGACGCTTGCTATATATTATTTTCTAAAACAAGTGCATTAACCTTGTTTTATGCGTTAAAATAGTAGTTTCTTAGACATAAAAGTTGTGTAAACGAGCTATAGTGAAAGACAGTGATATATCGCAGTAAAATGCTATTTTACATCTTGCCGCGCAAATTCCACTGAAACCCTTATTAACGCTTCTACCACATTAATGGGAACATTGAACAAACTACATGAATACGCTGCTATCTACAAGAATAATTTGCTTCTTTTGAATGAAGAATATTCATATTAACTACTTGAAAATAGTCACTTTTGAAGAAAAATGTAATGGTTGATCAATAAATTTTGCTGTTGGCAATCGCGTTACCGTGCGTAGCCAAAATAAAAAATATATAAAATAAGATTCTAGTGGTGGTTTGTTAAACTACAAAAGATATTAACGACTGTACGAAATGGATCAACGCTCAGATGATGATAATGATATCTAGTCCGAGAAACGGCAGTCAAATCAGAAAAACAAAACTTTTTGCTGCTAAAATATTCGTCTATAGAGGCCAAGACTACTTGTTTACCACCTTATTTGCATAAAATAATCGTAAGTCCAAACTTGTTGCTATATTCAGAGCGGTCATAAAGTCTGGACAGAGCTATAGTTAGCTAAAAAAAGCTAACCCGTGTAAAGTTTTAAATTCAAATTAATAAAAAGAAATTACTAACTTGAATAAAAGTTGTCCCCTTTCCCTGGCACTGATCTTCGACCATTCGCCTTCTTCGAAAGCCTTTTTCGCAGCTTTCACAGCCCTATCGACATCATTCACCGAAGCGCTCTGTACATTACAAATTATACTCTCATCCGTAGGATTAACAATAGGTGTTGTTGTACCATTATCCGAGTTCAAAAACACGCCATTAATAAACAATTGTGTAGGGAACTTTATTTTCATTTTATTTACATCCATTTCGACCCCTTCGTAGACAATTTCTTGACTTCCAGACCCACCCCTGCTTTTTAAAACGGCCATATTGTAGAATTCTTCGAAAGTTGTGTTCATATATATGTCTTCATTTTGCATTTCAATGCTCGCTAAGTCCTTTATTTCCTCTACAAGTCTCACTACGTCCATAGAGCCGGCGCCTGATGCGAAAAAGTCGGTTTCATCTTCAATGTCTATACGAAGGATGGCCTTCCATATATCCCTAGCGCCCTCTACAAAGGTTTTTTCTTCAGCTGTTAGTTCTAGTGAAACCTTAGCTTCATTTGCCTTGAAAAAGTTTTGGGCGTTGATCATTTTACCGTTTACTTTTAAACGTTGGATATTTAGCTGAAATATTAAGAATTTGCAAATTACGCATGTGACAAAAACTAAACATGTAGGTATATATAAAATGAAAGACCTAATTATGAATTTGTAAGGTTAAAAGTTGGCCTTATGTTGGTGTACAAAGCCAAAATTAGACATCTGATTGGTGTACAAAGTCAAAATTAGACATCTCATTGGTGTACAAAGTCAAAAATAGGTGTTTTTATGGTCTACAATATTAATAGTAGGACTTTTAGACATCAACTTCTCAATATTATGCATTTCATTGATCAAAAATATCAGAAATTGATTGGAAAAAGTGAAAATTAAGTATTTGACTGATGCACAAGGTCATAATTGGACATTTAATTGATGAACAAGGTCAAATTAAGGTATACATTGGAGTAAAATGTCAACTTTAAGGATCCCATTGGTCTATAATGTCAAAATTAGACATTTTATTAGTGTACAAAATTAGATACTTCATAAGTCGACAAAGTCAAAAATAGACATAATTGGCATTACTAGTAAATATTTGAAAATGAATGAATTACCTGTACACCATCATTAGCGGTAATCAACAACCCATCTTCATGTACAACGGCTGGTTTCTTCAAGCCGTTTATAGCTAAAACGTCCCCCTGTGTTTCATACTCCGCCTGCCATAGAGACGATCCGAAGAATTTCACCTCAATGTTGGTATCACTGTCCGGTACTAAGCCCTCTTTAGTTTGTTGTTTTATGAATGTGGTAGCGCCGGGGGATGAGTCAAGACCTCGAATGAAATTGTGTAAGTCCAGACCTCCTTTAGACCAGTCGATCTGTAAGAAAACGTGTCTAAAAATATCTTCTATCGATATTAATATCCAGAAATAACACATACAAATGAAAATGAAATGAAAAATGACTTTATATTCATGTAGGTCACAAAGTAAAACTTATGAACGTTAAGATTATTGCTTCTACATTTACATTTGCTGCCGGATTCTTCACAAAGCAATAAGTAGAGTCTGAGGAAGAACCTGGCAATAAAACTCATGACCACTCTTTAATCGCCAGCAATTACATTAATAAATTACAAATCCATATTTAATAACGGTCTGTGACTATAGATAGATTATTTCTACAAATCAATGGATTTTAACACAAGTTGGCCACTGCCGCGGCACGCTCAGTTCGCTCGCTCGGTTTATATATAGTTAGGCTTGCACTTTTTTGTTACTATCTTTGTTTATAAATTATTCTTATATGATAATAATCCTTGTGGAATCTCAAAGACAAATTTTACTTACTAGATGTGTCTCGGGCTTGAAGAGAGCTGGGTCGTATGTAGCACCCACTTCTGTTTGCTTTACTTTCGGAGCGGTACCATTTGCTACCATATTAACTGCCTCCGCCAAAGCCTTTATACCTGAACAAAAATAATAATTGTAAATAAGAGAGGCCTATCAAGAAATCCACACGGTGAAAAGTAGGCATATAATTTGCCTCTGCCACCCCTTCGGGGATAAGGCGTGATAGAGATTTATTTTATTTATTATTCCTATCAAGAAAAAAGAATCAAAGCGGTCGTAGCACCGCTAACTCAGTGGGATGGGATCTAGACGACTGATAAACTTACTTATTTTTTAAATACATACATATCATACATAGGAAACACCCAAACTCCGAAACAAACATTTGTGAATCACACAAATATTTTTTCCGACCCGGGAATCGAACCCGTCGTATACAATACCACTGCACCACCGAGGCAGTCAAACATGGCAGTCGTTAAGCCAAATATAGCCCTTATATATAGGCTTAAAAAAATTCAACAGCAGTTAGCCACAACCTGCGTCTGTCTATTTCAACACGGCAATGGGCTTACCACCTGCGTGGGACAAGAATACACATGGTGAAAAATGGGCATTTAATATGCCTCTGTCACCACTTGAGGGGATAAGGTTGAGCATCCTACTATGAAACACTCACCTTCTGGGTACAGATATTTGTTATAAATAGTGTCAACGGTGTCATCAATAGTGGCAGGGAAGCTTTTCTGTAAAAGAATCGGTCCAGTGTCCAATCCGTCGTCAGCCCAGAAGATTGATAGCCCGCATGTGGTGTCCCCTTCGATCAATGTCCTGAAAAAAAAAAGGTTGCTTTAAAATCAACTTTATTTACGACATTTTATGACGTCACGCCGGGCTGCTTACTGGGCACCCTTGAGAAGCTGGCCACAGGCTTGTTGCCTTCGGTGAGAAGCTGTGCTGTTCTTCTACCGTAGCTGCTCACAGGGTGACGTCTCCCACTTTACTTCGAGACGCGTTTAAATTGCTTTGACTGCCATGTTACTGGCAACCGGGACCAACGGCTTAACGTTCCCCTCCAAAGCATGAAAACATTTAATTGGGTCCACATGTGAAGAACTGGCATTAAAATAAAATAGAAAATCATCGGAATTGGTCATCCCAGAAAAAAATGACACATAAAAATACAGGCGAATCGAATACCTGCACCGTTTTTAAAGTCGGTAAAAAAGGGTATTCATAATAAGTGTTCGCTTTTCGACATTGAGTAGGAGTATTAGTTTATTTGTTCCAATAGGAAAATAGAAAAAATATTACGTGTATGTAATACGTTCAATAATCATTTGAACAGCATAAATAGATTCAACAGTGTTGAAATAAGAGGCACATACAATTTGCAAACTAATTTAGCCAATTTAGAAAATTACTATTCGTATCAAGTTATTATTTAGATACAAAACGACATAATTAAAGCTGTTATATGAGTAATTTGTATGTATTGTAATTTATATTATTTATATATAATAATTGTAATTTGTCATATGAACTACTGCTAACTACTAAACCTACTGAATGTACTTCCCAAAATAATAAAAATTAAAAAAAACCCATAAATTGTTAGGGGTAAGTTCGATTTGGTTTATTTTCGGGACGGACAGACAACAAATTGATCTTATGAGGGTTCGCTTTTTACTTTTGAAGTACTGAACCCTAATAGTCGTGAGACTGTGAGTGTCACGTGTCGTCGATGCAAGGTCAGTGTGGCCACAACACAAGGACATCAACAAAAAGACCCAGAAACTTTGCTACTTATTAGAGTTACTTAGCATTAAATACTGACACATCTTTTATTATCTACAATTAATTACCAAGGGTACTTACTCAATTCTGACTTGCAGAAAATGCCTGCATTGGTACCTACCACGTTTTGTATTTATCTGATTACGTATCATTCACGCCTTTGTCCCCAAAGGGGTGGCAGGGCATACTATACGCCGACATTTTACCGCAAGCATTTTGTCCCACGTAACATGTGGTGAGCTATGTTGTTGTGTTAATGAAATAGACAGGCGCAGTTTGTGGTGATCTGCTGTTGAAAACTGTCAAGCTGTCAAACTTGGCGTAACGACTGCCATGTTACAAATAAATGTACAATAGGCACACATTTCTCTAACAGTTCGTTACCTTATTCTCTTATTTATTTTATTGGCTATATATATTATAATAAAATTCGGTCGTATAAAAAACGCAAGACCCAAATTTAACTTTTCAATGGACTATCCATTGAAAAGTTAAATTTGGGGTTGCGTTTTGTAGACGACCGAATTTTAATTTTTTGATGTTTTTGGGGGGTCAGTGTAAAGCTAAAACCAAGTTTGTGGTGTCGCCACCCTTGTGCCACGGCCACCTTCTTGAAAATAGGCGTTGAAATGGTTTTTACGATATATCTTAAACTATTAATCTGATTAAAAAAAATGTCAACATTTTTTGTTGCAAATTATATTCTCTACAAATTTGGTCCGTACCTTTTTGTCGTAGAAATATAAATTTAAAAGAAGAAATATAAAAGTTATTAGCGAAAATGTTCAGAAATTCGAGAATTATATTTTTCGATATAACTTTTCTATTTATCATTTTACGCAAAAAATAATATCAGACAATTTTTGTAGATCTTTTTTTAAGGAACAACTTTTATAAGCAAATTTTTTTCATTAAGTCAATAGCTAAGGTTTTACAGCGCTCCGAAGTAAGTATTATTTTTCGTTTCTCTTAACTATACTTATATTATACGTGTGTACTAATAATGTGTCATCAGTTATGGTTATTTTTTTATATTGTTATTACTTACGCAAGGCAGGCCTAAAAAAATTTACATTTCAATGGACTATTACTGGTGCAAATCTGTTTACCTACATATCAAATTAGATTAAGCTGTCGGTTCTCCATTAATAAATAAATTATGAATACAAAATATGTTATAAAAATATATCAAGGAAATTTAATAAATCATGTTTGAAAAATCCACCACACATTATTAAAACGTTTGTTTCAGAGTTCATTTCGGACCAATTTCATCATCATCCCAGCGTCTGTCCCAGTTGCGTCTCAGGACCGGTGGGGTCCACTTTCCTACCTTTTCTTTTCCACTTCGCACGGTCGTCGGCCATCACGGATATTACGAAACTTAACAAAATTACATGATTGAACCGATAATGGTGGCTCAGGGTTACCAGACCTAGCGAAATCATCGGATTCAAAGCCCGGGTTCGATAATGTAACTGTACATTTCTCTCGATCTTCGACATCCTTTACGATGTTGTATGAAATGTGTACGAAAAGTTAGTGTGCCGTACAGAAATATAAGACAATAAACTGCAAAAATGCTGCACAATTTAAAAAGAACCTAAAACAATACTTGTTAAAAACACTTGTTTGACATTTGTGTCCATCATAATATTGGCTATAATAATATTGTATGATGGATACAAGTGTTAGACAAGTGTTAACTAGCTATAGTAATTATAAATTTAAAAATCTGTATAGTAATATAAAACTAAGAACCTAGTATTAAAACGTACATGTAACTATTATAGAGACCTGCAGTCAAACTGTTAGAACAGTTTTGCAGGATTTAATTTTATATAATCTATATGTTTTTTTTTAATAATAAATAAATAATAAAAAAAAGCTACTATAGCGAAAAATAGCGTAGCCTATTACACACACATAGACAGGTAGCTTAGCTTAGTTATTTCTGGTGATTTCCTGATAATGAAACTTCATCACTCCATCCATTCACAACACCTTTTTGTATATTTTTTGTCTACTTTTGTAACATTTTACAATAATTTTATGTAATATTTTCACTTCGACATATAAATCTTTGATTTCAAGATGACAGCGGCGGTTGTTATTACAAGTTTGTAGCTTAGTTAAATTGGCTACGCGCTGTTCGCTGTCAAAGTGTGAGTTAGATGTAGCTACACAGGAATAACAAAGAAAGCTTTATACAACAAATGGCAAGAGTGAAAAGGATGAAATATTGCTCCATAAGCAAACTAATATGTTTGGTCTGCTTACTCTTGAACGTCTGTGGTGTGCCGCGGTGGCAGCCAAAGTATAACAGGGTTCCGCGGCCATCCTTCTCGAGTTACCCGGTAAGGCCGGTGCTAGACTTATAAGTCGGGATCGTGTGTTTTTAGTGGGTTCGAATCCGGCATTAAATTCGTAAATATTTCCACAGGTAAAAACTTAGCGAAACCAGTACTTTCGCTAAGTTTTTTTTTTACATAACCCTACAAAAACAGTAATTCTGACATAAATTGCATTCCACACGCAAGATCTTGCGACGTCCATAATTACATACACAAGACTTCCGATAGAAAACGTGTTCGTATAATGATGAAACGTCCCATGTTTCATTATTATACGACCGTTTCATAATGAAGTTGATTACAGTGTAGATAAAGGAATTACTTAATAGTAAAACACGCTTATTTTATTATTATATCAATTAGAAAAATCTACTATCTTTACTCTGTATCCCTGACAGGGCAGTCAGAGAGGGCAGCTCGCTAGGGTTCGCGATCCATGCATACTTCTTTTGCTTCCTGCAGATTCATTAATGGTTTCATACATGCACGTCTGAGTGTCTTAATACTTTTGACCTTCTGTTTAAATAAATAAATCTTAATAAATATCGTTGGGACAACTCACACAACGCCATCGGATTCCAAACTAAGCAGAGCTTGTACTACGGTAACCAGATAACTGATAAACATTCTTATACATTTTTACATACATATTTTAGATAAATAACACCCAGACACAGAATAAACAATTGTGTTCACCACACAAAGTTTTATACTGGGTGGGAATCGAAACCAAGACAAGGAAGGCCGTGCGTGTAGCTATCACGCCACGTCTTCGTCTAAGTCGGCTTCTGTAGCCACCCGCCGTCGAATGTTTCCTTCATGCTGAAGTTTTATACTCAATTTCATGTTCAGTTATTAATGACAATATTTTAGGAAGAGTGTATAGGTTTTTAGTGCTATATGTTTCTTACCAGTTAATAGAAGAAGCTCCTCTGTGCCTGGGTAGAATACTAGGGTGATAGCAGATACTCTCGTACTTGGGGTACGTGATGACCTCCATGGGGATGAATTGTGTGCAGAATGGAAGAACATTGATGTCTGCGTTTACCTGTTGAGAGAGAAAATTGTAGTTAGAAATATACTAAGATAAGTAGGATTGTAGTTAAACGTAGAGTTGAGGATGACATGTGGTGGGAATGGAACCCTTAGGAAGTCTCCATGCGTTAAAAAAATACGCTTAGATTGTGGAATGAGCTCCCTGGGTGTAAGGGGCCCCACCAAGATCTTCGGGGCCCAAGTCAACCTCCCGTGCTAGTGCGTGCACCTGCTGATTAACGGACGAGGCTCTGGCGCTGGCTTTCCCCTCTGGGGTTGGGAGGTCTGAGGGCGTCGCTCCCATAAAAGCCACCCGTCGAAACAAAAATGAAAAGAAAAACAAAAGGAATGCTGCTAGGGATAGGGCGCCGCCTCAAAACGGCGCGCAGGAGCCCCGCCCGACTCCTGTGGCAAGTGGGCTAGGGCTGCCGTGTGTCGGGCCAGCACGGCTAAAGAAGTTAGCCCCAACCCGAATCCGCTTCGCATCTTGGAACATTGGCACGCTGACTGGGCGTGCGGTAGAGTTGGCCGAAGTACTCTCCAGGCGGAGGGTGGACGTGGCGTTCCTGCAGGAGACTCGGTGGAAGGGCAACAGAGCCCAGCCTTTGCAGAAAGGCTACAAGCTGTACTACACGGGTGCGCCTGGTGGGGAGAACGGGGTGGCCGTGGTGCTCTCCGAAGGGCTGCAGAGCGGCATCTTGGAGGTGAAACGCTGTAGCGACCGGCTTATGATCGTGAGGGTGCTTATCGATGGGATTATTACCCACCTGATAAGTGCCTACGCGCCACAGGCCGGTTGTAGCGACGCCGATAAGATGTCGTTTTGGGGCCAACTCGAGGGAGTGCTTCGGAGCATTCCGTTGTCACAGGGAATCGTTTTGGGCGGCGACCTAAACGGTCATGTGGGTGAGAGGTGTGAGGAGTTTGAACGTGTTCATGGTGGTTTTGGATACGGCACCCGCAACACTGAAGGAGAAACTATCCTCAGAACGTGTGCGGCTGCCGATCTGGCCATTGTGAACACGTATTTCAAAAAGAAATCCGAACATCTCATCACCTACAAAAGCGGGAGACGTACAACTCAGATCGATTTCCTACTCACTAGGCGACACAGCATCGGCAAGGTGGCCAACTGCAAGGTCATACCCGGTGAGAGTCTTACTGCACAACACCGTCTCCTTGTCATGGACCTCTGCGTGAAGCCTAAAGGCAAACGCATCGAGCGGTGCCAGCGCATCAGATGGTGGCTGCTTGATGAAACTAGGTCCCAGGTGTTCGTCTCAGCTGTCGGTAACAAGTGCACCGACACTGAAGGCGAACCAGTTCAAGATTACTGGGACAAAGTTCAGGCGGCCATCCTTGAAGCGGCGAAGGTGGTGCTCGGTGAGTCTAAGGGTGGCCGCAAATGTGACAAGGAAACTTGGTGGTGGAACGACGCAGTCCTGAGGGAGACCAGGGACAAGAAAGCCTTCTTTAAAAAGTGGCAAGCGACCGGATCTCCCGAAGACCGCGACGCGTACAGGGCTGCCAAGCGCGCCACAAAGAGAGCTGTAGCCAGAGCCAGACGAGACCCCTTACAACCTTAGTATGATAAGCTGGAATCGTCTGAGGGGCAGAAGCTCATCTATAAGCTGGCGCGCTCCAGGGTCAAAGCGGCACAGGATATATCCAAGTGTCGCTGTGTAAAAGACTCTGAGGGCAACCTATTAAGCGAAGACCTCGCGGTAAAGGAGAGATGGCGCTCGTACTTCCACGAGCTGCTTAATAAACAGCATAAAGAGGTGCAGCCTCCGGACCTCCCTCCGAATCAGGGACTAGTGCCACCGGTAACGCCTGGAGAAGTCCTGACTGCGCTTCGCCGCATGAAGAATCGGAAAGCTGTCGGACCCGATGGAGTCCCCATCGAAGCCTGGAAGGCGATGGGTCCTCGCGGTGTGGGCATCTTAGTAAACCTTTTTAACCGCATACTCCTCAGCGGGCAGATCCCAAACCAATGGAGACTGAGTATTATTACTCCAGTCTTCAAAGGTAAGGGGTCAGTGCAGGAGTGTGGGAGCTACCGCGGTATTAAGGTGATGTCCCACACCATGAAGATCTTCGAGAGGATTATAGACTCTCGGATTCGGCAGGAGTGTACTCTCTCGGAGTGTCAATATGGGTTTCGCCCTGGTCATGGGACCACGGACCCTGTTTTTGCCCTGAGGGTTGTCGCAGAGAAATACAGGTCGAAGAACACGCCTCTGCACTGTTTGTTTCTAGATATGCAGAAGGCCTTCGACTGTGTTCCTCGTGCGATGATCTGGTGGGCACTGCGGTCCAAAGGGGTTCCAGAGGTCTATATTGACATTATCCGGGACATGTACTGTGACTCCGATTCAATGGTTCGGACTGCTGTTGGCGACACGAAACCCTTCCCCATCACCGTCGGGGTACACCAGGGTTCTGTCCTTAGTCCGCTTCTGTTCAGTGTAATATTAGACGAATTGTCGGACAGCATCAGAAACCCGCATGAGCAGCCTCCATGGTTGCTCATGTATGCTGACGATATTGCGCTGGCAGACGCGGACAGGGGCAGATTGGTGAGACGTGTAAAGGCGTGGAAGGAGACGCTTGAGAACGGCGGTCTGAAACTAAATGTGGCGAAGACCGAGTACTTGGCACTAAACTCGACAGATCCCACATCCGTCCGCATAGGCGGTGATTTGGTCGAGCGCACGGACCAGGTTAAATACCTGGGATCTGTTTTTCACACGTCCAGTGACATCGATTGCGATGTAAAGTCACGCATTGCTGCCGCGTGGGCCAAATGGCGGGAGATGACCGGTGTCATTTGTGACCCTAAAATGCCGATCCGGTTGAAGGGACAGGTCTACAAAACCATTATTAGACCTGTCCTTTTACATGGCAGTGAGACGTGGCCGATATTGGAGCGACACAAGCAGTGCTGCGGTGGATGTGTGGAGTCACGCGGATGGACCGCGTGAGGAACTCTCGCATCCGCGGCAGCCTTCACGTCCGTGACATTGCAGACAAGATGCAAGAGTGTCGCCTTCGTTGGTATGGTCACGTCTTGCGGCAACCGCCGGGCTACGTAGGTAACAAATGTCTGGCCATGTCAGCCCCGCCGGGTCCCGGTAAGAGGGGAAGACCCAAGAAGTGCTGGCTTGACGTCGTAAGGGACGACATGCGTGCTAATGGTCTCACTACAGGGGATGCCGACGACCGTGCGAAGTGGAGGAGAAAATGTAGGAAAGCGGACCCCGGGCGTCGCGAGACGCAACTGGGACAGACGCTCGGATGATGATGATGTGGAATGAGCTCCCTGCCTGGGTTTTCCCGAACGTCTACAGTATGGGGTTCTTAGAAGGGTTTTAAAGAGTCGGCAGCGCGAGTGCTGCACATTAATGTTGCAAACGTCCATAGGCTACGGTGACCACTTTCCATCAGGTGGGACGTAGGCTTGTCTGCCACCTCAGAGGTATAAAAAGAAATATTGTAAGATATTCTCGGAAAAAAACTTAATTCGTTATATTATATACTCTGTCTACATCTTATTTTATTCCCAGATGCTTTCAAATCCTATCTGAATATGGAATCGGTGCGGTGGCCCTTTGATTTTCGGCAATGTTGCGACTTCCGTCTAACCTCCCAGCTGTTGTTTCGTCCGTTAGTCAGCGGGTGCACCGCTAGCAGTTGAGGTCGCTTTGGCCCCTGGAGATCTTGGTAAAGATTAACACCTAATACATATACACTTATATACAGCTTACACTATGTCTATGCAGGTGTTAATTTTTATATATGACGAATTTAAAAATAGAAAACCATAATGATGGAAAGTGAATTCATAGACGAAAAACACAACAGAGTGTTTTGAATAAAATAGAAGAGAAAAATTATGCTGTTTGTAGTATCGAGTCGTGCTGGCCAATGCGATTTTTGCTAAACATAAAGTTGGTGTATTGTCTTGAAATACCAATTTAAGGCGAGTTTTAGTGAAATTTATGGAACCATTCGTTTTCAATATGTTTTATTGAAAACGAATGTGTCCATAAATATCACGGTTTTGCACGGGAATTCCACGGATGGCAGACGCTTGCTGTATGTTATTTTCTTTCACATTAATAATATTTTATCCGTAAAAAAATGTGGATTCTTTTTTCTTTGAAATATCTACATACATACATACATATTATCACGCCTGTTTCCCATCGGGGTAGGCAGAGACTATGGCTTTCCACTTGCTACGATCCTGACATACAGCTTTCGCTTCTTTAACTTTTATGAGAGTTTTCATACACGCTCGCCGGTTAAGGGTACTCTTGACCTAGCCTTTTTCCAAAAGATCGTCGAAATGATTGACATAGGTACGCCGAGGTCGACCCCTACCAGTTTGCCCATTCACTCTCGCCACATATATCTGCTTCGTCAGTCTATTTTCATCCATCCTCTCCACGTGTCCGAACCATCTCAACATCCCTTTTTCTATCTTAGTCACTACATCTTCTGTCATACCGCAATGTTCCCTTATCACGCTGTCACTTTCTTTATCCATCAACTTCACTCCAGCTATACTTCGCAGACTTCTCATTTCCACAGCACTGATTTCACTTTTATGCGTCTTCTGCCATACCCAACTTTCACTGCCATACATAAGTGTATGGATAAGTGTGCAAATATACTGAAAACTTCAGTAAAGTTACCATCACTTTTCGACGAAAAAAAAAATTGCCTTAATGCGGATAATATTCACTTTTGCACTCGAATTTCGAATGATAAACAGTCTTTCAGCCAAAGTAAACATTTATTGTTTTTGTTTTATATAGTTTTTTTTATCAGATATTTTGAGCACGCATACAATTTGTGTAAGCTTTTATAGTTATTTGATATAGGGGTTATCGAATTGACATATTTTGTAGATAGACCTACGGTTTTATATATTTTAGTCGCTTTAATTATTTCTGTATTATCATTGCGATACAGTGACACTGGTGGCAGAAATGCCCTTGCTATATTTTTTTATTATGTATCCTCTTCCTTATAGCCTTCCTTAGCCCGCGTGCTTAAGTTTTCCCGTGTCTGTTTCCCACAGTAGTAAACTATCCTTAAAAGATAGCGGTTATTTTTTCATATAAGGCAGGAATAATATACTTGTACTGTTTTGTTTATTTTGTTATTATGTCCATGGGTTCAGGCAGCATTTTCGATGAAAGCCCATGACATCTAAAACAGTTATTGTCATATTCTTGAAAAAAAAAAAAGATCGCAACGCATGGTATATGTCTTTTTATTAATTTAATCAACGTTTTTTTTAAATTAATACTACTAACTTAGGTTAAATATCTGACTGAATAGTTGTCTAAAATAAATAAATTATTATATTATATATTAACCAATTTACATAAAACCTTGATAAATAATATATAACTTTCCTCGTGAATCACTAATGAAAATCGCACGTTAATTCTTTTTTTTTGTTTTTAAGTTTATCGCGAACGGACAGATGACAGACAGACAGCCGCTGCGGTCGATTTGTTTTATAATGTGGTAAGACCATAAATAATTTAGAAGCACTATTACAAAAATGAATATTCGTACAAAAGATGAAAAGTGTGGTATACTAAAGTGTAATAAATATACCTAATTATGATGACAAAAACAGTTGTTATTTAGATCCAAATATTTTTTTCGAAATAGCTCTTGAACAGTTAATATTGGTAGGGGTCGATCTCGACGTACGTAAGTCAATCAAATCTAAAACCTTTTAGTAAAATACCAGGTTAAGAGTACCCTTAACCGGTAAGCGTATTTAACAATAATTATGAAAGTAGAAGAAGCGAAAGTTGTATGTCAAGATCATAGCAAGTGGAGTGACATAGCCTCAGCTCTCTCTCTCATGATAATATGCACGTATTCTAGGTTTAACTTTTAGTATACATATATATATTATGATAATCAAATTATTTCGTAAAATTTGACTCGAGACGTAAACAGGTGTCTCGCGCGTGACAGTAGTCATGTTTTTAGGTGTCAACTGTTTAGTATAACAACAGCTGTTTTATAATTCTTATTAATTGCATTAGAAGTGTACTACGTCGCAAAAACAATAGATCCTATAAACATAATTCAGGAATCGAACCTATATCTGTACAGCAAGTCGCTATGCTATCACCCGACCCACCAAATATGCCCGTTCGCCACCACCTCGGGGCCCATAAATGTTCCAGGAGCTTTTGGGGACCGTATATCTGGCCCCCGAGTAGAGCCTTATCCCAGGAAATCCCTTTTCCCTAAGCGTATCTTGCAGCCCAGTTGAGGCCAGGCGAAGTATGGCCTCTCTCTAGGACCCACGCAAAGCTGCTCTGCTGACCTCGGAGGAAGGTAGCAATGTGCTTAAATGCGGAATGCAAAAACCAACATAAAAAAAAGAAAGAAATTGGTGTAGTCCCTTAATTCGAGGTTTAGAAGTTATACATTTAGAAGTATCTCAAGAAGTGGTTCTTTAACATTTTCAAACTTTGACAAAAAAATTCGAGAAAGGTTCATTTGACAAAGGTCAAGGTCTTTCGTTGTTAACCCACACTACTTAATAGTAAAAAAATTGGTATAAGCACCTGACCTGATTAGATACTGTATAAATTACAGCAACTTCCACAATATTATATCAATTTTTATCTAAATAAGTCGTTTGGCCAACTTAGATAATAAGGTCGGTCGACAGAGCATTAGGAAACGTTGGAATATTAGCTAAATACCTACACTATAATTAACAATTGCATTGAATTCATAATAAAAACCAGAAGAAAATGTAATATTTATTACCTATTAAGTTGATTTGACTTTGTTGCCAAGGATAGCTAGCGTTAATTTTAACAAGGAATTTGATACTGCTTTGATAACTATATTCATAACTTACCAATACACTATAATTAACTATTGCATTGAATTGATAATAGAAACCAGAAGAAAATGTAATATTTATTACCTACTAGCTGACCCGTCCGGCTTCGCCCGTGACATACTTCGAACCCCGTGGCACCCATTTAATCCCATCGTTTATTAATTTCTCGATAATGTATAAACAGTTTCCAAATTACTTGATTACTTCTCCGCTCTCAAGTACAACGCCCGCGCCCGCACGACCATCGAATTTTTGTTACACGAAATTTTATTTCTTTGCGCATTTTTTTGATATTGCCATATCGCCTAAGATATTCATTTAATTTGCAAAGTGTAAAGGGACAAAATAATCTTCATAAAATAACATATTTAAAATGATAAGGATTAATAATGTATTTGTGTAAATAGCCTATAAATAACCGCTTTATTATTGCCGTTTTTTTAATGTATTCTGGATTTTATCGAATTCTGATTTCAAAGATGACAGTATATTGTGTTTCAGTATTAAATAGAAGCTTTCAATGCAGGCATCTAGCAAAGTAATTACACAATCGAGGAAGAGCAACTTACGCTGGATTTTATCGACTTATGATATCAAAGATGGTAAATGAGTCCCCTTATTGATGCATAACCCAATACCCGCGTGTGAATAGAAGTGCTGAAAATATAAGGTTCAATCATAGCTGTTCATAGCAACCAATAAAACCCGACTCCAAATGGAGTTCTGGATCTAGATAGGGTTTGAGAGTAACTGACGACCACATGCTCTAAATCCAGGTAGGGTTTGGAAGTAACTGGGAAGAGATTACTCGCTTCCCAGTTCTGAACTCTCTCAATTGATTTGAAACTTTCTTTAATTTTTTCATAACTTAACTGTTTTTTCTTCATCATCATCTTGGGAGAAAAAAGGTTTGAACATGGAATTTGAGAAAATTTGTTTAAGAAACGGTAAGGCTTCTGTATTATTGATAGCTGACCCGGCAAACATTGTCTTGCCATATAAAGGTTTACGTTCAGGTATAAAAAAAATTAAGACCTATTCTCAGACCTACCAAAAATACACAAAACTTTTTATAACCGGTCAAGCCGTTTCATAGAGTCGGGTTAAACACAGTGTCGGGTCGGCAGTGCGAGTGCTGCACCTCTGGTGTTGCAAACGTCCATAGGCTACGGTGACCTCAGTGGTATATATATAAAAAAAAAGTGTGACAGGTGAATTTTATATCTATACTTCCTATTGTTAAATTGTTGTGTATATATTGGAGATTTTTTAAAATGTCTTGTTAACGTAATCAATCTATTGCTATTTGTTTAGTAAGTGGTCCTTGAGCAATTTTCTGATGATTGCGCTTAAATATGCATGATAAGACAAGACATTGATGCGATATTGCGTAAGTTAATACGATAGGTAGTACTTGATAATATTTGCATTTTATTTATTACTTACCGAGGGTCAAAGTTCAAAGTATGTTTCTAGGGCGCCATCGAAACGCATACAAAATAAAATCATTGAAATTGGTACAGCCGTTGAGGAGTCCAGTAACATACGTGTGTATTGTACAGTAGAATTATATATTTAAAAAGATCAATCTGCAATCTTTCTTGATCATCAAAATGTCATTGACAAAGTCAAGGTGACATTAACTTCATGGTACCTACTAGGTACGTCATAAAAAAATGTGTGTGTACCAGAGTACAGGTAAGAAGTGAAACTTCTTTACGATATCTTTTTACAGCTTAAAATTTCTCTCATACGTCGATAAAGAAGTTTAACTTCAAAACAACATGGCGCGTAACTGAAAAACGTGACGACTATAACATTTCTACTACCCCGTCAGGGATACAGCGTGAAGATAGTTATAACATTTCTCTCAACGTCGATAAAGAAGTTTCACTTCAATAATCTTCAGAATCCAATTCTGCCCACTCAGTGATAGTGACAAGGATGACGTGAAAAGGAGAGGGTGATATTATCTAGTTTAAGAATTGCCGTGGTAGATTTTGGAACATACGGTAAGGAGGCATTAAATAAAAGTGTGTGTGTGTGTGTGTGTGTGTGTGTGTGTGTACTTCTGTACACGCGTTAGAAGTTATACTGCTTTAGTCTAATAAGATTTTATCACATGTACCACAACTCTTTGTTTGTAACAGGATTGATAAATTAGTAAGAAAAAAAAACATCAAAAGAATGAATATCATTTGAATGTAGTTATAAGTTGTCATGGAAACACGTATCACCTAACTTCAGGGTGTTTATAAGTTGTCATGGAAACAATTATCGGCTAACTTCATGGTGTCGGTTTTTCTTGACGGTCTGCGCGCGCATCGTAAAAATTTACACTCATCACATTTCCCTAACGCGCCATAAGAAGTACAACTTCAAAAAGGCGTAAAATAAGGAGGCAATCGTTTTGCTCTGGCAACGGTTTTAGGTTTCTTGTTACCACAAAGAGATTTATAATGCAAATGTGCAATATCGTGCTCCGCATCGAGAGCTCCATTTTGCTCAATTGTAACTACAATAGTATACCTTTATAGTAGAACTAGCTGACCCACACAGCTTCGCCGGTGACATACTTTGATTTGAACTCCTGTCGCACTTATTTAATTCAGTCATTTAATAGCCTTTCTCGGTAAATGGGCTATCTAACTCAAAATGATTTTTTTCAATTCGAACCAGCGGACCCGAGATTCGAGTTCAATAAAACAAACAAACAAACTCTTCAGCTTTATATATTAGTAAGTATACATACTGGATATAACCAGAATGAATGAGTGACTGAACTGTAGAATTGATTCTATTGCATGAAATTGTTTGAACCAGTTCAAACTGGATTGGGTCAATTATTGGAAGTCTTTCTGGGATTTTTTGTGAGCCTGCTTATTTTGATTATTTTTTAATTGCATTCAAGTGATATGTAGGTATAGACATGGGTTTTTTGTTGACGCGAGGAATGCATTTACGCATCGTCATCCGTGCTGCGGGGGCAGTAGGATCGGTGTTTAGAACTCTCGGCCCAATAATTATACGGTAGTGCTTTCATTTTCGGCGGTCGCTCCTAACAATGATATTCTATTAGCTTTTCTTTTAGATACAAAAAAGAAAAATACAACAAAGTTAAAGCTACTCACACTACTCATGCTAAAATCAATTACAAAAAAAATAATACTTACAGATTTATACTGTTCCAATATTTCTGGTATCACTTTGCCTTTTACACGCCATGTTTTATATTTATACACCGGTTTTCCATTCTGTGCTGCAATGGTAGCTACAAAATAAAATATTAAATTTTACACATATTTGTATACCTAAAAGTATGCATGGATCATAAAGCCTGGCGATCTGTGCTCTCTGACTACCCTGTCAGGGATATAGGTCACAAGTACCCATACAAAATAATTTTGCAGATACATGTGGGATTAGATATGTAAAAGAGCGGATGGTACAGTGTAAGAGCGAGATAGATAGAAAGCCTAACGTTTTAAATATATGAGAATGATTGATTGAGTGAAAGGGAAACAACAAATGGGGATAATGGATGGAGGCAGTACAAGCACACAGGTGTGCTTACAGGAAGCAAATTGGAACACTTAAGATGAAGAATTTTTTTGGGCAATCTTGTAGCTCAACTCTGGTAGGTCTGGTGGCTCAACAATTGAACTAATTTAATAAAAAAGTCCACAAGTTCAGTTCATCTGTGACCACAGCTGGTGAAATCCGGTTCAAACTTTGGGAAGTATGAAAGTAGGCTTTGTTCCTAATAAAATATGTCTTAAATAAGACCCAAAATATCATATTATATATATGCATGAAAATCGTGAAAGTTTAAAAACATAGAAATCCTCCATTAAAAACATAATGTTATTCAGAAAAAGTCTTATATTGTTATTCTTATTGTTCTAGTTATATTTATATGTTTTATTTTAAAAAGAATTCCTACTGAGTTTTTGTCAATGTTTCTCAGGATGGAGAATCAGTTTTTAGCAAAATCTTTATGAATAAATAATAGGTACCTATGCAAATTTCATTAATTATAACATCATTAAATATCATAATAATATTTTATCTTTTATTATAATTATTATATTCATCCCTACTAATATTATTATTACTAATACTAATATTATTATATATATTTGTTTGTTTGGTTGTCCTGTTGTCCGTCATTGACACTAACAACGGATCCAATTAGGTTGAAAACTTGTATGCAGGTGACTGAAATGTCTGTAAGTTTCATATTTTTAAATGTGGTACGGTACATATATAATATTCTTTTAGCCTATAAAAAATGAACTCTTATGTTCATAACAAGAAACATAAAAAAAGACATATGAAAGTATCAACATACCCAGAGGGTCCTCTCTATTGCCTTTATCCAGTACTGTGAATACTCCAACAACCTCATGACCATTTCGCTGTAGTAATTTAAAAACCTCAGCTGCAAATGAGCTCTGTCCAATAATGGCTACACGCAGCTTTTTCTTAGGTGCCTATAAATGAATTAATTAATTATTAACATGGACTAAAAATCTTGCCATTTCAAAAGTAATCTACTTTTTTTTTAAATAAAGCTGAATAAGTAAAATAAAATATATTAATTAAGGCTTTTATAGATAAGGATTTTATTAACTTCAGTAATTCTAATACTCAAAAATAGGCCTTACATAAAATATTTTTTTATTTTTATCTTGAGTAGGTAATTCTTGCTTAAAGCTTATCAGCTTGCAAGCAGGCTAAGTCAAATTATTAAAAAAAAAATGTATTTTATTGTTTAATAATGTATTTTTCTTAAACGTGTGGTTACATGGTGAAAATATGGCATTAATACTTACCTCCTCTGTCAGTGAAACCGGTGGCATTGTAATAAAAAAAAACAATTCGTACTTTATTATTTTCAAAACACGATTGTATTTGGATGGCCACTGGCGGCCGGCAACTGGCGCGCGGTTAAACTAACATGAAATCATCAGTACGCTCTTATTTAACTTCTCTATCACTGACACAACCTTGACATCACTATCATATCGTAAGTTTTAGCGATAAGGTAAGAAATAGGTAATACTATTCTTATTCATTTCGAAAAGTTTGTAGTTTGTAGTTATTCCCGCCAGTATTGAAGCTTGTTTGTTGCTTTGTTTTTTTTTTGTAGTCTTCGCCCATATTGGGCAGGCAAAGGAAACTTTGTCCATACAGCCTAGTCTTCGGTATTTATATTTTCTTAGTATATAGTCCTGTCCAGTCTTTGTCGATGTCGAGTCCTCAGTCCTAGGTCCTTGTCCTTGCCCTCAGTATAATGGTGATTTTTATACTGAGGTTTTCAGTGGACTTTTCGCGTCAAGAGAGAAAATAGCATTTCACTGCATATATATCATTGTCTATGAAACCACCACTCCCACACATAAAACAAGATAAATGCACTAGTTTTAGAAAATAATATACAGCAAGCGTCCGCACTTGTCACTCTCCCGCCAAAACTCTTATTGTTTTGTTTGATAATGAGAGTTTGACATTGACAGCTGACAGTAGATACCAAAAAAAAGTGTTCCGTAACCATTGAGGAGGGATAAGTCCTGTCCTCCGTGGATAAGTCCGTAACCAACTACTTTTCCATTGCACTGTTACCTGCCAATAGTGCGGGGGCAAGGCACGAGATTTAAACAAAATTTTGTTAGCAACTCTGAACAGTCTTTCAGATTCAGTATGACACAGTGACGTGTAATACTGAGTCTACGGGTTTTTGGTATGCTGAGTACGAATTTCGTGTTAATTTTGCAATCCAATATAGCCACCGCCCCAGCTGTTTAAAATTCCTATTTCCCATTCCCCAATCCTGTTTCACTTCCACTTTTTGGTTCCTATTCCCTGTACCCATTCCACGTTCCCATTTCCCAAATTCAAATTCTGATTTCCAGTTTACCCCTCGGCCGTAGATGTTTCACATTAAAAGATCGGCCATGCCGCTTTACCGGACTGACAAGACGAACATGTGCGAATAATTAAGTAATCATTTTTAGTATTTACATGCGTATGCCAGTATTTTATTGCTTATTATAGTGAGCTCGCGGCTTCACCCGTGACGTAATTTTAATCCCGTCGTTCATTAATCTATACTAATAGTTATATAAAGCTGAAGAGTTTGTTTGTTAGCAGTAACTACTTGGTCGAATTAAAAAAATCTTTTTTGTGTTAGATAGCCCATTTATCGAGGAAGGCTATAGAATATATATTATTACGCTGTTACTCAGGAGAGCGAAGCAGTAATCATAAATATCAACAAATTGGGCATATTTTCATACATTTTTATAAAATTTATAACCTATGGGGTTAAATAGGTATGACGGGATTTCGAATTATGTCTCGGGCGAAGCTGTGGGGGTCAGCTAGTATTATAATATGCAGGTAGGTACTGTGAAAATTTTCTCAATTTAAAAATTATTACCTCCCGGGTAGGGTAGTATGAAGGTACTCAGTCTTTAGAGAGGATTACATGGAGCCAAGGGCCTCAATAAACAGATAATCCTGCATATAAGCAGTAGATTTTGTTTGTTTGCTTAAAAGTGCTAATCTCAGGAACTACAAGGTAGTTTGAATTAAAAGATTATTTTTGTGTTGGATAGTCCATTTATCGAGGAAAGCTAGTTATAGATTATGAAAGATCACACTACTACTCAGGAGAGCGGAGCAGTAATCATAAACGTCAACAATTCGGGCAAATTTTCATACATCTATCTATCTTATATTAATAAAATTACGTGTGACTCACTCATCTATCAAAACGACCAGGCGAAACTGTGCACCTAAGAACTTGAAATTTTTAGGGTAAACTACCCATATTATGTAGGCACCCACTAAGAAAGGATTTTTCAAAATGTGACTATAAATGGTAAAATAAGGCATAAACCTTTGTATGAAAGTTCGTCATTTTCAAAGTTAGAGACATGAAATTATTATACGTTTACCTATATAGATAGGTAAACGTATAATAATTTCATGTCTCTAACTTTCGCAAGAACTGATAACAACATATTTATATGTAATAACTTCCATAATTACGTGGATTATTTTTTACCATGTTATTTTTATGTAACTATATAATATGGGTAACAAAATTAATGATAAATAAATTGAAACTTCTAGCTAAGAATATTTTTAATTTGTACATAAACTTATGGTCGTGGACTGGAAACAGTTTACGGAAAGGGATGTAAACGATACTTTTTTTAAAAAGTAAATTAGTATCTTATTAATTAAATTAGATTTTTTCACTAAAATAATAATATATTTAGTGTTTTATCATTTAAATTCATAACGAGCACAGTTTTTTTTTGATGTTCTGTTTATGGACCCATTCACTCATTACAAATGAATAGACACGTGTATTGCCGGTGTTGCTAATTTTACCCGTAAAGAGGTTAAATGGAGGTTGTCATTTATTAATAATATTAGTGAACCAATAAATGGGTACGTGTTTCGTGGTTTTGCCTGGTTAAACCCTAAAGGGGTAACGTTGGGGTTCTAAGTTTATATGAGAGATTCTTCATTTTCAAAGATAGCACCGAATTTCTAATTATTACTTACTTTTGATTAAAAATAAAAAAAACATGTGTTTCAGTATTATTCAAAATTCTACCCATAAGGGTGTAAAATAGAAGATGAAAGTTTGAATACCAATTAGGGGCAACGGCTAGAGAAGTGGGGGAGGGGAAGGGGGTTGCAATGGGATTTCGAAGTAGCTATATCACGGACGAAGTAAGGGCAAATTTATATTAATAAAATAACAGCTGACTAACTTAACTATCACGCCCAGCCGAAATCCTTGCACCTACGTAACTTTAATTTTTTAGCGTGAGCTGACCTTATACTGTAGGCATTCACTAGAAATAAGATTTTCAAAATTTCACCTCGGTATAGGATGTTCCACATTTTCAAAGTTAGAAACATGAAATAACTTATCTACACCTGCTTCAAATTTTAAATAAATGGACTCGTAGTTCGCACGCGGTTTTGTTAAATTTTAACTAGGCAACTAACTAACTATCTTCACGCTGTATCCCTGACGGGGTATAGTGATACCTATATGTATAAACTAATTTCATGTCAGCTAAGTTCGCACTTAATGCTATACCTGTGAAGCTTTCTTTTTTCGTTTATATTTATACATACATTTTACACGCAATGGTCTCATTACAAGGGAAGGCCGATGACAGCGCAAAGTGGAGAAGAAAAAGCGGTCCTCGGACGCCGTGAGACACAACAGGGACAGGTGCTTGGATTATGAAGACATATATTTTACACGCTATACTACAAGGATCAAGAATCATACTCTATCCTTTTGATTATACTATATAATTACAACAAAAATAATGTAACCATTACTTTTTATCTAATATAATTATGAAATAACAACTGAATGACTTATTAACAAACGTATTTTCGGTTTATATTGTTGGTAGGTAGTTTTTCACAGTTTTTGTCATAACCGAAATGTAGAGATAATATCAGTACAAATGAGATACCAATGGTAGCTAGTTGAAAGCAGTTTTCATTAAACTAATACCGATTAATATCTTCAGGGTTAAATAAACATTACTATTATTTATTACAATTTGGCAAAAGTGTGAGACAATGTGGGCGCCATTGTGCTTTCATGGCAATGGAGCATAACCTGGAGTCTGTTTCGTTACATTTTAAACAACTAGTGTATTTTATATAACCAAAATCGAACATGAATAGGTTTACTATAGGTTTACACGAATGTAGGTAATTCTTATACCTAAATGTATTTTTTTTAATAATTAAGAAGTTTTATAATTGAAGGAAGCTACTTTGCATTAATAAAGATAATTAAAACAATATATTTCTTTTAAATTTAGATGTTAATTACTTGACTACGGCAAAATTCTCAAGCCAAGAATATCCAAGAATAGAAAGAAAAAAAATTGTTACTTTTTAAGAACCAAGGCCATTTTGCTTGGATACAGCATATAGGTAATGTTTCTTTGATTATAAACTAAAATTTATTATAAACCTTCATATAATAATATATAAATAAATATATCGTGGGACACTTTTCACACAGCAGCCCACACTGAGCTTTCTTTACCCAGTGGCCACGAACTAGTCACTTCAGCGACGCCGACGGGCGACTAGCGACGCGAACAGCGTCGGGAATAAAAGTATAGAGGTTGATAGAGCATGCTACGATCATCAGCGACGCGATTTGCGACGCGATCGGAGACACAGATGCACGAACTTTCGCGACTGCGGCGGGCGATGAGATGAGCGACTGAGACTTCATGCGGCACTGCGTTGGACGTATTCAGAGACGATACAGCTCAAACTGTAAAATAACTTAATAATCACTCTTATAAAGATTAATGCTTCTTTTGAAACTCTTGTAAGCCTCTAAAAGAAATTTAATTTGTAAATGAGCTGGTTTATTACTGTAGAAAATGCTTACTTGCTGCTTGGGCATGAACACTGGTGCATTACTTACATGGCGTTAAACCTTTTCGTCTAGTTATTAGTTCGCATTCGCAACATTTCCAATCAAACTAAAAAAACTGAAGAAGTCAGTCTGTATCCACGAGCATATCAAATCAATGTACATCTCCTATTCGCGCACAATTCGCGTTCGCGACACCAGGTAAGTAAATAATTATTAGGTATGTTATTATGTCAGCCACGTGTGCACAAGTTCAAAAATGGTGATCATATGTATAATCATCGAGTCATATAAAACCATCTTATTTAATGATCTCCAATCAACTGGTCTTTAGCCTACCCGCAGGTTTATATGTTGCCATAGTTGCAAAAAAGTCAACAGAATTTATTATCACATAGAAATTAATTACTCTCTAGATGTCAAAATACACCAGGTAAACAAATATAGCAATATCTAAAGTAAACCGGTTAAGTCCAGTTAATTTGAGTGGCGATACATGCATGCCACATAAATTGACCTCAGATAAGTCCGCCTGTCAGTGAACTGACCTCAAAGTCGATTATCAGCTGTTATTTTCGTGCTGTATCATTTAGGCAAAATTTCGAGATGTTGTGCAAATGGAACATAGGTACATATGTATAACACCACGTGCAGGGCGATGTGACCTCTATTCTAATGACAAATCTCTAAATTTTCTATAGACAGTACAAAAATATCTACGAACAAGGCAGTCGCAGATATTTTTGAGTTCAGGTTATTTGTTGCTACAAATTAAAAAAAAGAACTTGTTTGATGGATCAAATCTATTTTGTCCAATAGTTTCTTTAGGGGGTGGCTTCGTGGACACGGCGGAGCACACACTAGCCGTGTGGGATGGGCCGCGTATCACCCTCACAGGCCTCATTTGTCGCTGCCGGCCGTAGTGCAAGCCATGGTCGGCAGCCTCGTTTGCTAGCGAGGTGATGGAAGCTAAACGAGAGGAATTGCGGGTGCGGGAGCGTACCGGACAGACGCTTCCGCCCCGCCGCCGTGTTCGGGGGCGACGTCGTGCTGAATACATGCGCGCCCCCGAATAGTGTCTGGCCATGGGCGGATGGTCGGGGGACCCCGCCCAACTGGCCACATAGCCACGGGCACCCTTTCTGTGTTCCAGGGGGTGCCCTCTTAGCGCACGCCCGTACCGGCCGCTCTCTACCTCCTCTGCTTTCAGAGGGGCGCTCGAGAGCAGCAGAGGTGCGGGCTAGATTCTTCAGCTCCTTAGGGAGCTCCGGGGTGGTCGCTTTTCCGGCCGCCCCGAGACGGACCCCTCCACTCTGGGGTGCCCATTGCCAAAAAAAAAAATATTTTTTTGTTTTGTTCTGTTTCTTTAGGTATAAGCAATGACGATTCCAATAGTGAATTAATTGATTATGTAGGTGGGTACTATTAGGATCACAGAAAATAAATTCTGTGATCCTAATAGACCGAAACATTGACTTGGAATGTTCATGTAAAATGAGTCCTTTAGCTAGATTAAAATTTTAAAGTAAATACATTTTTCAGTCTCGAGCTAGACTCGAACCAACGTCTTCAGGTTCAACGCACCAGACGCGTTACCAACAACACCACCGAGACCTACTCGAAACTGACGAATTCATTAACTCATCTTCGTCTAATTTGAAGTGGCTACCTATTCCACAAGCGAACTGCTATAACACCAAACATTTTGTGGAATGTGGTGACATTTTTTATTCTAAGTTTTCCGATGACCTCAAACATCTGTCATGGAACTTAAAACTTTCTTTATAGTATATAATTATATACTGTGCCTACACAAAGGTATCTGATATAAAACAAGCCTCAAGCATTTTCGAAGCTCACATCGGAGTACTGCTATTATGATCAAGTTCTTTCAACACTTGCCCTTGTAATCTCAGCTGTTTTCAAACTTTACGTACCTATACTTGAAGCCTGGGGTCCATTGTTATTTGACGTATAAGAGCAGAGGGCCGAGTCTACTATTGACAAGCCGGATCGCTGTTTTTAGCTGTCAAATTGTTAATAGACTATCAAAAAGCAACTGACTAGCGGCCAATGGCGCGGTACGACTCATCGGCCAACCGATAGAAGTCTATTGTTTATCGTTTCGGTTTTGGCTGTCGGCTTTGTTTGCAGCGACTGCCGCCTGATCTTCTAGCCTCGTACAGGTGCCTCCGTCGTTACCTTGTTCTTTATCTGCAGGTGCAACGCTAGCAGGTGTGGTCCCTTGGGCTCCGGAATAAATTGATAATTCTACATACAAATTAGACTTTATGGCCTCTCGTAGTTGACAAGCCAATCGATATTATAAAACAAATGTTCATCTCAAGAATAAAATAATATACTTACAAATACTTAACTTTTATTATACTATTAACATTGATTATATGATCGAGAGAAAATATAATTGTTGTCAAGTAGGCATTATATTATGATAAGCCGAACAGACTTACTGGATATTACTGCTTTCATTGAAGTATATAATAGATAGGTACTACCTAATGTTCGTCTCATGCACACGATATACATGTAATTTTGTGATATTTTATGTTCTTATGTAGAAGTATGTAATTATTAATATGTACCTATTATAAATAAGCGCTCGTGGCCTCGTGAATCAGTGTTCTGTAAAGGATCACTGTGTTAAACAACATTCGCTATAGGTGGTCCTTGGATGGGTGACCACTTTGTGGAATTAACATTTGAGCGTTTGTGTGCTTCGGAAGGCACGTAAGGCCGTTGGTCCCGGTTGCCAGTAAAATAGCAGTCGTTAAGCCTGGTTGAAGACTTGAACAATTTCAACAGCAGGTCGCTACAGCCAGCGCCTGTCCATTTCAACACGGCAATAGGCACACTATCTGTTTCGTAGGATAAAAATGCATACGGTGAAATGTGGGCGTATAGTATGCCTCTGCCTGCCCCTTCGGGGATAAAGGCATGACAATATGTATGTATGTATACTATATTATAAATTTGTAGTTAGACCACCCTAGCCGGTGTGATTGTGTGATTGCTTTCGTTAAGCCCCTTACAACCCTTAACACTTTTAACACCTTAAATAACAATTTACTTGCATATACTAGATCTGAAATCATATCTTTGACGATAAAAATATCCGTATTCATTATTACTAAGTAAACGGTTGTACTCAAGTGTATATTTCGGGATAATATACACGTGAATACAACCGTTTACTTAGTAATAATGAACAACGCTCACGATAGTTATTATTCTAATCCGTATTCATTTCTAAATGCTCGACTGCGACTTCGTACTCATCACTCTTTCCACTTACTGAAGGTGTCGAATCCGCTAAGAAATAACTTAAAACGTAATCTTACCTACTGTAAACAGTGTCGGAGCTGGTTAAAGCGAGACTTCTAGTAATAACTTACAAACTGCACGCTGTATCCATTTTTGCCAATCTAAGTATGCCCAGAAAAATCTATTACAGTTTTCTAAACTCTGTAATAAACATAAAATAAACATTAGATATAAAAACAATCTCTCAGTCCACCACATAAGCGTGGTGGACTGAGACACTTTTATTTATTTACTACATAAGATTCTTTCCTGGTTAACTAGTATACGCTTACGCAACGGTATACGGTTTTACAACAAGCCTCCTTGTGTCCTGAGAAATTTACTATTAAATAAAATTAAAATTTAATTAAAAAAAACCCTTGTGAAAATCGCTGGCTGGACAGGGACGCCTGGCTAAGTAAAACAATATTAAATTGTAAATAGGCCTTTAAAAAAAGGCCTCCCTAAGTTTCTTGCCGGTTCTTCTCAGGTGAGCCGTGTTGTATAAAATTTTGTAAGCGCCGTTAAAATGGTCTTTGCAAAATAAATACATTTTTTTTATGCCTGATACCCTGATTATCCATCAGAGATATTTTACGTCTGGAAATTCCCTCGGATGTCATGCCGGACTCGAACCGTCTAAAACCAAACGGTCCCTGCCTATCTGTCTATTGCCGGACGCCTCGGGTAACTCCTCGGAAAGATGTCCCAGTGCTCCCGGCAGACTTTGGCTACCACCGCGGCCTCACCTAGGGTTCGGGTGTTATCCCGCTTCTTTAGGGGCTGCTTCGGGTACTATCCCGCTTCTTAGGTCATGAGGCGAGCGTGAAATTTTCACGTCTTGCCGACGGCTTGGGCCTGCTTCTGTAAGGACGGCGAGCAGCCCACCCGCCGTCCTCAGGTCCCCGGTCATGGAGGCCGGTAGTCTTGGGCGAAGACAAGTCTGCGGCATTGTCGCCGCAGACTGCGGAACTCGGGTGGGAGAGTCCTCTTCCGTTCCCTCTAGGACTAATAGCCTGTCGCGATGCATCCAAACTTTGCTTCTAAAGATTCATTAGTCGTTTCATACTATAAGTAAGTACACATTTCGGTATCAGAATAATATTGAACTTACCGTTTTTGAGCCATGCTCACATGGTCTTCGTTGGCAAGCCGTAACTACCCTAACTCCTTCGTCCCTCTACTTTCATAAAATAAACATTCTTCGTCACTTATTCGCTCAAAGTAAGTGTCAGTATTAAGCTGCTGCATTAATGCTGACAACTTCATTCAAACCTATATTGCGTATCTCATTGGTACGTATTTGGTCAGCCAACGTTTAGGTTTGCCAACATTTCTTCAGAAAAATATAGTATTTTTCTTTTACTTTTGCAAAAAAATCATTTAATTAATGTTGTTATTTTAGGTCCGTATTCCAGAATGTTTCTTAATGCTGAATCAACGCTTGAGGCTAGATTTTGCCTTATAAAATCTACTCTCAAGCGTCGATTGAGTACTGAGAAACGTTCTGGAATACGGACCTTAGAGTTAAGGTTGTCAATTACGAAACTCGTTTTTATGTAAATTAAGATTTGTTTGTGGTGTGTTGTGTTGAAAATATAGTATTTTTGCGTACTTAGATTACTATTATATTACTGCAACAGTATATATTACGCCGACCCGAAATATAGTTTAATACTACATATTATAGTACGGTTGTCAACCCTAGTTACACCGCACAATTTTAGAATTTATCGCATCTCCCCAGCTTTCAATTTGCTTTCATACATTTTCCGACATACTCAGGTTTACTGTTACCGACACTAAAATGACATAAATATTTATATCATTTCTTTATTTTACTAGGGTAATACATCATTCTCACGTTGGAGATCCTGGTGAGAGCCATTATAGTATCCAACTCTACTTACTCATTTCTATTTTGCTTGTTTCTTCTAACTGTTCTGTCTAAGTATAAATGTGCAAGCAGTACAAAAACTATTTTGTTATTGAACAATTCTCAACAAATGGAAAAAAAAATATTTTTCTGCTGTTTGTTGTATCTCATATACTGGAATAAAATAATTTCTTAAAAATATAACCTACTATTTGACTTTTGTGATAATACAAGGAAATTAATAAATAAATAAATTTTAAATGTGGCCTTGAACGACCGAGCTTGGCTCCAAGCGTCTCTTCCAGTTCGTATGGGGGGGCTCGGCATTCGCAAAATTTCTGACATTAGCCTACCAGCGTTTCTGTCGTCAGTATACGGCACTGAAGATTTAACCAGAAAATTTTTAATAAACACACAGGTTAATTCTGAAGTATCGTGCAAGACTGACGCCATAATGCCTGGAAATTGGCGTGCCCTAATACTGCCTTGCCTGTTAACCCATCCTCTCAGAAACTCTGGGATGTGCCGCTCTGTAGCTTGGTAAGAACTGCTTTAATCAATACTTCTCCCAATGTTGCAGAGCGTGCGCGTTTGCTGGCTGTGGGAGAGTGGGAGTCAGGCTTATGGATTCAGGCGCTTCCATCACCCAACAAGATACTTAGTTGGATGATACTACTTTCCGCCTTGCCACTTGTCTCCGTTTGGGTGCTTCGTTTGTTTCTTCGCATCATTGCCACTGTGGAGAAGTTGTCGATAGTCTTGGACGCCATGGCCTCTCGTGCAGCAGAAGCGCAGGTCGTATATCTCGCCACACCAATCTCAACGACATTATCCGTCGCGCTCATGCCAGCGCGGGCGTACCAGCCGTACGAGAACCAAACGGGCTGGTACGTGACGATGGTAAGAGACCTGACGGTATGTCTCTGTTGCCTTGGAAGATGGGTCGGCCGTTGGTGTGGGACGCCACATGCGTCGACACTCTGGCGCCATCACATCTTCCAAGCACAGCAGGTTGTGCGGGTGCGGGGCGCAAATATTATAATCTAGTAGGGGATTATATGTTTGAGCCGTTTGGAGTTGAGACTTTGGGACCTTGGGGTCCAAGTGCCCGCGTTTTATTTAAAGACTTGGCAAAGTGACTAATCGACGCTTCGCGCGACCAGAAGGCTATTTCCTTGCACAAAGGATTAGTATTGCCATTCAACGTGGCAATGCTGCCAATCTTCTGGGAACGTTTCCGGTCAGCGATGATGCGGAGGAATTTTTTGACGCGTTGTAGGTAATTAAATTAAATTAAATTAAAATTTAAGTTTAGTTAGTTGTTTTTTTATATTTAGTGTTAGATTATGCATTTAATTTTATTTGTATCTATATATAATTTTTCAAAATGTGACTGTTTATTAAATTCATACAAGGTAACTAATTGTATTTACATTTGGCAACAAATAAGTTGTTTGCATGCGCAAATATAGAGCGTACCAAGTACAGAGCGCGCGAGCTTTAGAGAACTCTCCTTATCAAGTTTAGCTTAGTACCTACCTTAGGGCCGTATTCCAGAACGTTTATCAATACTCAAGATACACTTGAGAGTAGATTTTATAAGGCAAAAACTAGCCTCAAGCGTTGATTGCGTATTGAGAAACGTTCTGGAATACGGACCTTAGGCAAATAGAACACCGTGTGGTTTTTGGCCAGTAGGAGTCAGGCAATTGCAACCATTAGGATTTCCACAAGAAATAAAAAAGGTAATAAATACATCATTCCATTTTTCATTCAGTCAATAGTAATAACAACTGGAAGTAATTAGGTTTGCATAATCATACCATACATACATATTGTCGCGCCTTTATCCCCGAAGGGGTAGGTAGAGGCATATTAAACGCCCTCATTTCACCGTATGCATTTTTGTCCCACGTAACAGGTGGTGAGCCCATTGCCGTGTTCAACCGGGATTAACGGCTTAACGTGCCTTCCGAAGCACGGAATTGGGGTGGGTCTAAAGAGCCGAATAAATTTAATAAAATAAAATGTGTCTATTTTAGATGTTAAATTTGGAAGAAATTTTGAACCCGTTGCCCTTTTTAGTGAGGTGGTAACAAAAAGGCTATAAGGTCTTATGTGCTAGACACTAATTAGCACGACCAATTAAAGTCCTGGTAGTCTCGGACTGAATTAAATCTATAATTAATTAAAATTGAATAATCCGCTTTTGCTTATTGCCTTTCAGCCAAGTTAACTTCAGTTGTTTGACGAGAATGATGTAAATGACTCTTGAGACTTTGGCTGTTGAGTTTGTTTCTTCTCGCGGCCTGGGTACGGGCGCGTCTCTTGAACACTGGAGATTCGAATCTAGGTGCGTTTCGGCGCCGATCCAATACGCCTGCTACAAAAGTAATATTTACTTTTAGTATATTTTCAATAAACAGTGCCATTTCCTGTTTTTGTAAATAACTACAAGATAGACCCAAAACATTTGGTCAATACCGGAATTTATATTACACTAGTTACCGCCCGCAGCTCCGCCCAACTGGCGTTATTTTTCCTGCCCCTTTCCCTTCCAATATTTAGATTTTTTCTCTCCTTATAAACCTTCCCTAGAGTTTTAGGAATTAATAAAAAAAATACTCAAATTGGTCCAGTCGTGTTTGAGTTTTGCGCTTAGCAACATATTTCGCGATTCATTTTTATTAATCTAGATTACACAATTCAGCGAGTTTTATTTGGCCTTAAGTGTCAAGCGAAGACACTTATCTTAGTTTTTTATTTACCCCGCTCATTTTACTTATGGGACAGGGGCTGGAGCCTCCGAGAAAGACGGAATTCAGGGAAAGTAAACTACAAACATTGCACGAAAGAACTATGACTACCAACATTGCACGAGAAGGGACTTCATTTTTTTAAACTTTTTCTGTGCACTTGATTTTTATATGTACAATTACTGTTTGTGATGACAAGTGTCATCACAAACAGTAATTGTACCTACACGAAGTTTTAAATACGTGGTAAATGCTCATTGTTGCGGTTGAACCATAGATACGAGTATCTCAACCTCAACTAAAGATTACTTTAGTTATAGCAGGGGCGGTAGCGTTAATTTTCACAAGGAATTTTATACCGGCTGATATTCATAACAGTTAGACTAGACCTAGACCTTAAAGTTGTATGGGCGCTTATAACTTTTGGTTCCACCACTACTAGACTGACGACGGTCAAATCAAATCTATAATAATAATAATAATTTTATTTGTACTAAAGTGATTGTAGTTTACAATAGGCTGTTATGTATTGGTAACTTACTATTCATAACTAAACCAAACTAAACTAACTATCTTCACGCTGTATAGGGATACAGCGTGAAGATAGTTAGTCAGTTTTCCGTCAGGGGACGGGGTAGTCAGAGAGGACAGATCGCCAGGCTTCGCGATCCATACATACTTCTTTCGTTTCTTCGAGATTCATCAATATATATTTTTAATATATTCATGAACTTACTATTCATCTTATGATTATCAGCCGGTATGAAATTCCTAGTGAGCATTAATGCTGCCTCCCCTACTATTAAGATATCTATGGAGTGAACAGACCGCACAGCCCAAACGAGACGGGTACAAATAACTGTTATAATTTACACCATGAAAAGTCCCTAGTAGTAAGAGCATGAGTATAAAGTATAGTTTGGAAATAAAGTAAATTTATTCAGCATGTTTACAAACCTTCCTTCATAAGTTTCATATTACTATCACCGATCACCCTTCTCAGCCTCCTCTCATCAGGCCTGTCAAAGTTTTCAAAAGACTCTTGACTAGCCTTTAAAATTTCTCTGTACTGATACATATATTTCTGGTTTAAGTCAGCATCTTCTAAAGTCCGGGTCCCTAATGTCTTCTGTATTGAGTAGCCAAAGGATTTGGTCAAAGGAGGGTCTTGTAGTACCTCTTCTTCGGTGATATTGTGTGTTGTAATACTCTGAATAAAAATAATACAAGAGAAGTATAAGGTAGGTAAATAATGGTACGGAATCCTTCGTGCGAGAGTCTGACTCGCCATTGGCCGATTTTAGAATATTAATTTTTAATCTATACTAATATTACAAAGCTGAAGAGTTTGTTTGTTTGTTTGGTTGGTTGAACGCGCTAATCTCAGGAACGACTGTTCGGATTTGAAAAAATATTTTTGTGTCGACAAATCGGGATTTTTTTATGCATCATTGTAGAATTTATAAGCGACGGGATTAAATAGGAGCGACGGATGGTCGAAATATTCCACGGGTAAAGCTGTGGGGGTCATCTTGTACTAAATAATACTCATATTTTTTGTACTTATTTTTTGATGAGTCACATCAAATTGAGCGATGATAGGAAATGTAGATTCCTCTTAATCAGAACGTGCACTTCTCGCAGGTGAAGTCGCTTATCCCCGTACTAGGTGGCGTCCCTTCCACCGTTTCTTTCTTCTTACTTCTAACCATCCTTTTCTTCACATTGACATAATAAAAACTGTAAGCAATGTATTTTTTTTATTTACCTCTATCAACGGAAAAACCATCACAATAACTGTCCACAAAACTGCCATTTCTATGGAATATATTAAGTACAATAACGCTTTCACACTATTTAACTACTTTTACACAAGTTCTCTTGACCCAGTGCCGTTGATGAGGAGCCTGTTCATCTGAATGATTGATCGGAAATGTTGATTCTTCTGATTCCCACCGATGATATTGTCACAGATATTGTGTCTGCTAACAATGTTGTTATGAATTGTTAGAAGCAATGTCATTGTTGTCTGTTTCTACAGAACATACACTAACAAATTTTTGTTAATATTTTTCTATTTTGAAACAGTAAACAATAATTTATTATGCGAACTTCGTAACGTTACAATGGCCTAAAGTAGCAACTGTTCTAAAAATATGATGGATAGTTTCATACCCGTTTTATAGACAGACAAAGACAGGTGTTGGGAGCGAGAGTACCACAAGGCGCTATCTTTGGTCCCATTTAATTCTTAATTTCTACGAATGATAAATGGGTTATTCTTTGATAATTATACTACCCCGTCAGGGATACAGCGTGAAGATAGTTAATTATTTATAAATATAATTGCAAGTAAGACAACGGGACATAATATGGCATTGCGGGTCGGGTTCTTTGAAGGTGGTTTCAAACAAATGATTTGGGAATATAATGTAACATAAACTATTTAATCGACAACGAAGCAAATAATTGTTTATAGAATGTGTTACTGAAGTACAGCATATTTCTAATCTTTGGCAAGATGTTTGTTTTTAACTTATGTTTCTCAGTGGAACCCAAGAACTTTACGAAACTTACCACAGACAAGTAATCGATGAAAATTTCATAAACAACATTCTATATATAGAACAATTACATTCGTTTCGGGAATCGTATATGACAAATTGTATAAGTATCATGCGCAAAACTAAATAAATAAATGGGGAATACCTCAAGGCTTTATTATGGGTCCCATTAAATTCTGAAGCGCTCGTGGCCCCGCGGTCTCAGTGTTCTGTAAACGATCACTGAGTTACGCAACTTTCACTATGGCTGGTCCTCGGATGGGTGACCACTTTGTGGCATTTACATTTGCGAGCGTTTCCGTGCTTCGGAAGGCACGTTAAGCCGCTGGTCCCGGTTGCCAGTAAAATGGCAGTTGTTAAGCCTGGTTGAATGCATGGTATGGGCGGCATGAAAAATTTCAACAGCAGGTAGCCACAATCTGCGTCTGTCTATTTCAACACGGCAATGGGCTCACCACCTATTACGTGGGGCAGGTAAATCCACACGGTGAAAAGTGGGCATATAATATGCCTCTGCCGCCCCTTCGGGGATAAGGCGTGATGGATATTTATTAAATTCTTAATTATTACACTAAAACGAATACTGCAAATTTGTGATCTGTGAGTACATAAACATTTTGCTTTAATTTTCCGTGTCAACTTCCTTCAGTTCAACAAGCAATTCTTTATTATTGACATAAATGCATACACAATTTTATAATTTAAGTTAAGTTTTATATGATTTTATGTAGGGTGTTTACCTTATTTTCCAAAACAGACGCCCAGCAGTGTGCATCAATCGGCTGAGACGATGATGATGATAACTTGTAATCCCTACCCATGCTTACTTGCCCATGCGCCTGTAGTAATTTGTGTAGCAACGTAAGTATTAAAGTAATGCTCTCAAATGACTCGTATTATCTAGGTTGGGTTAAAATTGTATTATACATATCATAATAATATAAATGCGAAAGTTTGTATGGATGTTTGTTACTCTTTCACGTAAAAACTACTGAATAGATTTCAATGAATCTTTACAATAATATAGCTTATACATCAGAATAACATAAAGGCTACATTATATCCGGGAATAAGTTTCTGTGGGAAACGGGAAACGAAAAATTTCTCTACGCGGGCGAAGCCGCAGGCGTCAACTAGTATGTTATATTATACTATCCTACTAATATTATAAACGCGAAACTTTGTAAGCATGAATGTTTGTAACTCTTTCACGCAAAATCTACTGAATGGATTTTAATTAAAATTACAATAATATAGCTTACACATCGGAATAACTCATAGGCTACTTTTTTTTCCGGGAAAAAGTTCCTGTAGGAAACGGAAACGGGAAAACTTTACCACACGTGCGGAGCCGCGGGCGTCAACTAGTATAGTTATATATTAGTAACACTCATGGCCTCGCTGAATCAGTGTTCTATAAACGATCACTGCGTTAAGCAATTTTCGCTATTACTGGTTACGGATAGGTGACCGCTTTGTGGTATTTCCAACTACGAGCGTTTCCATGCTTCGGCAAGCACATTAAGTCGTTGGTTCCGGTTGACAGTAACATGGCAATCGTTAAGCCAAGTTAAAAAAATTAAACAGCTGGTGGCCACAACTTGGGTCTGCCTATTTTGTGGCACATGCAATATTCCTCTGCTGCTCACTCCGGGATAAGGCGTGATTGATAAACAGCTATGTACTATACATGCTAACTTTCACGGCTTCGCCTGTGATGTACTTTAAAACCCGCGGCACCCATTAATTTTTTTATTATTTTACGTTAATATATTTAGAATTAACGGCCTCGGTGGCGCAGTGGTAGTGGTAGTGGCGCGACTGAAGTCCCGGGTTCGATTCCCGGCCAGAAAAAACATTTGTGTGATCCACAAATGTTTGTTACGGAGGTTGGGTGTTTCCTATGTATAGTATGTATGTATATAAAAAATACGTTTATCAGTCTTCTAGATCCCATAACGCAAGCTTCTATTAGCTTTCTTTGCGTAAGACGGCGCGGCGGCGGAGCATAAGAAAAAAAATGTCCGTCACTATTGAATTATTTAATGTTTGAAAATAATTAGGTAGTATTTTTATAAGTTACTTCTTTAGTTCCACGTGACAGGTGGACAGGTTGTGTGGACCTGCTGCCGTAGAAAATTTTCAAGTTGTACATAAGGTCTTCAACTTGGCTTAACAACTGCCATATTACGCTCATAAATAGAAATGCCATAATGCGGTCCCCATTTGAGTAGAGATATCCATCGATAAATGGGCTATCAAACACAAAAAAAAAATATTGGCAATCCCCGTCAGGACTAAAGTGGTTTACGTTAAAAAAAAAGAAAGAAAATCTGGTCAAGCGCGAGTCGAACTTGCGCCTAGGTTTCTGTACCTACCCATTATACCGCCATGTAGGTTCCAATTGAGATCTGAATTGTATGAGCGCCCATGCAACTCAAAGGTCTGTGAAAACTATTTTAATTTTTTTTTCTTTATTTGTGCTATAACCTTACTTTTTCAGTTCAACTTGAACTACCATTCAAGTTTTTCAACCAAAACCTATAGGGTACTTCCGGTTGACCTAGAATTGACATTTTGGTTAAAAGCGGAGTCACTTGGTTATTTGTGCTATAACACATGTAAAGGGAAAAATCCAAAGCCACATAACTGAAATATGCCAAAATGCATATAGGTACGGCTTGGTTTTGTACTTCGTAGGTCAGGGGCACTTACAATTGTCAAGGCTATAGAGACACTTTATAAAGCTTCTTATACAGTTAAAAGGTACGGGATGTAAGGCCGGTAGCAAATAAATTTACAACATACATACAACATATTGTCACGCCTTTATCCCCGAAGGGGTAGGCAGAGGCATATTTAACGCCCACGTTTCACCGTATGCATTTCTGTCCCACGTAACAGGTGGTGAGCCCATTGCCGTGTTGAAATGGACAGGCGCAGGCTGCATCGACCTGCTGTTCAAATTTTTTAAGCCGCCCATAGGGCCTCCTACTTGGCTTGACGACTGCCATTTTATTGGCAACCGGGACCAATGGCTTAACGTGCCTTCCGAAGCACGCAACTGGGGTGGGTCTAAGGACCGAATAAATTTAATAATAAAATGTGTCTATTTTAGATGTTAAATTTGGAAGAAATTTTGAACCCGTTGCCTTTTTAGTGAGGTGGTAACAAAAAGGCTAAAAGGTCTTATGTGCCAGACACTCATTAGCACGACCAATTAAAATTTTTAGTATTTATTTACAATAAACCTATTAAGGTTGTAAGGAGTATACCCCTCCTACCCCTTGATGTATACAGCTTTATTTGTGCTGGGTATGGTAGGGTACAGAAAGTGGGAAGTTAGAAGGGACCTGTGGGCTATAACATATATTGTTAAGTGTTCCATGGACTAAGTATCAACGGAGTGTTATAGGTATATTGCAGGGGATAAATTTTAGTGTGCCAGATGGGTACGCAGACGGTCAAATTAATTCGCGGTCCAGTTCAAATAATTTTCAGATTCGAACTAGTACAACCAACTTCCTGAAACAAATAAACGCTTTATAATATTACAATACCTACAAATGTCTTTTAAATCCTTATAAAATTGTATGATAGAAACTATCTGTCTTCTGTCACGCGTAGTTATAGCGTAAAGCTGTAACTACTCTGATATTTATAAGAATGTAGAAACACGTTCATATGAGTCTATATGAGTAGGTATAATGATACTCCTTTATAATTTTGTTTAACAAATATAGTCTACTAGCTGACCCACCCGGCTTCGCCCGTGAAATACTACGAACCCCGTGGCACTTATTTAGTACCGTCGTTAATTAATTTCACAATAATGTATGAATATTTTCCAAATTATTGGATTACTTCTGCTCGAATTATGGTTACACGAAATTTATTTCTTTGCGCATTATTTTGATTTGGCTATCTATCTCCTAAGACATTCATTTAATTTGCAAGGTGTAAAGGAACAAAATAATCATCATGAAATGTTGAAGCCAATAATGTATTAAAATGATTAATAACGTATTTTTGTAAATAGCCTTCTAATTACCACTTTATAGTTGCTGGTTTTTAAGGTATTAAAATGGATATAGTATGTTATGCTTAAGAGATAGACATATACCGTCGCGTCGCAGACTTTTTTGTAGACCTATACTCGTATTAGATACATAATTCCACCATATATTATTTTGTTTAAAGCAACGTTTTCGTTTAAATCTCCCAGACTGTATTTTTTTCCGACACCTCCAACAAATATCATTATAATTTAGTCAATGTATGAGAAAATTTAACGATATATACATAAAAACTTTCCTTATGAATCACTCTATCTATTAAAAAACCCGCATCAATATTATCGTAGCGTAGTTTTAAAGATCTGCAGCAAGGGACAGACAGCGGGAAGCGACTTTGTTTTATATATTACTAGCTGACCCGCCCGGCTTCGCCCGTGACAAACTTCGAACCCCGTGGCACCCATTTAAACCCGTCGTTTTTTAATTTCGCAATAATGTATGAACATTTTTCAAATTACTTGATTACTTCTCCGCTCTCAAGTACCTACACGGCGCGCCCGCACGGGCCGGTCGAATTATGGTTACACGAAATAAATTTCTTTTTGAGCATTATTTTGAATTTGCTATAACTCGTAAGATATTCATTTAATTTGCAACTTTGCAAGGTGTAAAGGGACAAAATAATCTTCATAAAATGCTGAAGTCAAATAACGTAGTAAAAATGATAAAGGTTAATAGCATATTTATGTAAATAGCCCTCAAATTACCGCTTTATAATTGATGGTTATTAAAAGTATTAAAATGGATATAGTATGTTATTGTTAAAAGATATACATATACTCGTACCGTAGCGAACTTTTTTGTGGACCTACATTAGATATACAATCGCACCATACCTTATTTTGTTATATCTTAGAGGGTATATATAGGCAGCATTTTCGTTGAAAGCTCCCAGACGGCTTATTATTTCCGACCTTCCCATCAAATATCGTTATAATTTAGTAAATGTATACAAACACTTAACAAATTATACATAAAAACCACCCTTATGAATCACTCTAACTATTAAAAAAACCCCATCGTAATTCATTGCGTAGTTTTAAAGATCTAAGCATACATAGGGACAGACAGCGAAAAGCGACTTTGTTTTATATGTAGTGATGATGATGTATGCATATTTACCCGATTTTTGACATTTTTGATTACTGCTCTGCTCTCTTAGGTAGTAGTGTGATGTTATATCTTTAAAATATTATAAACTTCCTAACAAAAATTATAGACCCGCCCGGATTTGCCCGTGACTTACTTCGAACCCCGTGGCACCCATTTAATCCCGTCGGCGTCGTTTATTAATTTCACAATAATGAATGAAAATTTTCCAAATTACTTGATTACCTCTGCGCTCCCAAGTACCAAAACGCCCGCACGGCCCGGTCTTTTAAATTTTTTTGCGCATTTTTTTGATATTGACATAATATCTCCTAAGATATTAATTTAATTTGCAAGGTGTAAAGGGACAAAATAATCTTAATAAAATGCTGAAGTCAACTAACATATTAAAAATGATAAGGATTAATAATGTATTTGTGTAAATAGTCTTAAATTTACCGCTTTGTAATTGTTGTGTTTTTTAAAGTATTAAAATGGATATAGTATGTTATCCTTAAGAGATAGATATATAACGTCGCGGATTTTTTTGTAGACCTATATTAGATACACAATTCCACCATACATTATTTTGTTAAATCTTAAAGGGTATATAGGTAGGTAAATAGGCAGCGTTTTCGTTAAAAGCTCCCAGACGGCTTATTTTTTCCGGCACCCCGACATATATCGTTATAATTAAGTTATTGTTAAAAAAGCTTTTCAAATTATACATAAAAACCTTCCTTATGAATCACTTTATTTATTAATATAAATTGCATCGAACATCGTTGCGTAGTTTTAAAGATCTAAGCATACATAGGGACAGACAGCGAAAAACGACTTTGTTTTATAATATGTAGTGATGATGATATGTTGATGATAATACGGGATCTTAATTACTCTACACATACCAGCATACGTCCGCTGCCGCGTGGACCAAGTGGCGGGAGCTGACTGGTGTCATTTGTGACCCAAAAATGCCGATCGGTTGAAGGTACAGGTCTATAAAACCATCATTAGACCTGACCTTTTTGTTGTTGTCTGTTTTTATCAAAGTATTTTTTATTAACGTTTTATAAGAGTGCAGATATAATTTTTCAGAGTTAATGCTCTAATTATTTAAAAAACGTGGTCAGCCTTAATAATTAACGCAACTCTTATTGATGTCCGCATTCTATGGGGACAGAATTTAATTGAAGTGCGTTAGTAGTTATGCTCAATGATTATGTAAATTTAAATGCTTTTCAAACCATCATGATGGTATGAAAAGCATTTAAATTTAGGTAGGTACATAAGCTATGTAGATCGTTACAGTCAGGGAACAATTGGAAAAAAACATATCCTTTGAAAGGAAACTAATCCTGTTCAAGACGGTGAAACAGGGCTTTATGCGAAGTATTACTGAAGTGAGTCTCTTTAGAAATATTTCGCATAGAGCCCTGTTACATTAAAACACTTACTTAGATTCGTCTAAATAATTGTGTCTTTCATTAAAAATTATAATTTTCCACTGATAAAAAACCAATGGTCTTTGCATAAGTTTACAGATAATTTATTTTGAAGATCAAAATTGTTAGTGGTCTAACAAAACTTTATGGGACTATAGTGTCAGCAATGTATTATCTCACCGACAGAACCATACTTTGTCACGTGCCGGGGATTTTTTTGTGATTCATGTTATGTGGCATGAGGTCGTGTCGTAACGACACGTGTTATATACGAACGGTAATTCACCTTATAATATTGTATCATATTCACAATTATTAGGATGTACATGGTAAACACAAGCAAGGTTGCAACGACATGTGCGTCTCCACTGTTCCATAAAAACGGTAATTTCCTAATATCTTGTGTAGCACGTTAAGCTGTGTTTAGTCCTGGGCTCCAGGCCGCCCATCATCATCATGCTATTCATTAAACTAAAAGGATGAGTGGATTGATTTCAACAGTAGGTCGCCGAAATCAACGCCTGTCCGTTTCAACACGGCAATAGGCTCACCACCTATTACGTGGTGGAACAATACACAACTCGTGTGATGTGGGCGTTTAAAAAAAAAGACCTGACTACATGCATATATTCTACAATTAATTTGTTTAATTATAGTAATTGCAGGGGACACATTCATGGAAAACGTCAGAATCGGTACTCGCGATAAATATTGTATTAATTCACGTGACAACTGGTGACTGGAGTGGCCGTACTTGGCGATAAATTGCCATCAATGTTCTGCGAATTTAAGATAATTTAGTTTATTTAAATACACAGAAATAATTCACAAAAATATATTTTAAGTAATGAGAAACAGGTACAGATTAGAAACGACATTAGTATCCAATATGAACGTTGACCCTACTAAGTACACTGTATATATGGTATTTTAAAAGTGTGTTATTTTTATAACAAACAGACACTTAAATTTTATTTATCTGTTTATGGGAAGTCAATGCTCTTTTTGGTATGTTAATCGGTACGTAATAAACATACTCTTTAGTATTACACAATTACATAATGTTTGACTGGTATAATATGCTAACACACCGCGACTAAAGGACGAGGAAGTCACGATTCACGATCTTTATAACAAACTAGGTGACCAACCCGGCTTCGCCCGTGACATATTCCGAACTCGAACATCGCTTATAAATTCTATAATAATGCATAAAAATTTCCCCGATTTCTCGACTTTTATGACTACTGCTCCTCACTCCAGGGTAGTAGCGTGATGGTACATAGCCTTAGCCGTCCTTAATAAATGGGCTATCTAACACAAAAAGATTTTTTTAAATCCAACCTGTAGTGCCTGAGATTAGCGGGTTCAACCAAACTAACAAACAAACAAACTCTACAGCTAATATTTTTAAAACAAATTTGGACAAAATCACCTGACGTAACTGCTGCCAACTCTCATTATAATTATTAGATTTTGCGCTTTGCAAAATGTAAACTACGCTATTGCCGGTGTTGAAAATGGGCTATTTTATTAGTATAAAAATTGTGATTCCGGCCGAAGAGAACTCTTTTTAATATTATTTTTATGCTTTAGACTTTGACGTGAGGCGACGGCGACAGCGACGACACGACACGCCAACGACACGCTGACGTGATATTATTATACACACACAAACAGAAACTGTCTGATAGCGCAGCAGTACATTGAGTCAGCTGTGTGCGACAGAACGTTTTACAACACAATCGATGAAATTATACGCAGTGGAGTGAAATTGAAGCAGAAAATGTTAGGTAGTTCTGTATCGGTGCAGTGATTTGTGCATTAGTGTGTATGTGTGCATAATTCGTGTCATAAAGAACAGTTATTGAGATGTTTTGCCCATTTTTAATTTTTCTTTGTCTGTTGAGGAGTTCATTTGAGGTTAGTTTAATTGATTACAAACATTGTACATACAAATATACATTTTAAACCATTGTTTACCTCAATGATTATTATTTTATTTAACAAATATAGTCGAACAATGATTTGTTGTTTGTGTTTATATTTATTTTACAATATTAGAATACTTAGATAATCAGTACTATCTTTAAAAAAATATAGTTATTTAATAATAAATTTGGCGTATCTTGATTGATAAGGAAGCCCTTTCGCTCGCATAATCTTTTTCAGCATAATGTAGTTTGGCATAACAGTTCCAGCATACATTTTTCACGCATAAATTATGATAGGCAGAGTGTTATAAACGCATAATGGTTTTATTGGCATAACTTTAACTTACTCTAATTTTTTTACCATCAATTTAATTAGCATACATGTAAAGGGTATAATTGTTTTACGCATAAAGATAATTTATCATAAAATACAAAACGCATAATGGAGGTATGCATAACCGTTTAAATCATAAATGAATAATAGATTTGACTAAGAATATTTAAGAAATGATAAGACACCATTGTAAATAATCATCTCACTCATAGCCAAGTTTGTAAGCTGTAACATATGAAATGATATTTTAAGTGTTATAAATTTTAGACTACTCTTGAGCAAAGTCGTAAAAAGGTACGACGACGAGCGAAGCGAGGAGGAGTGTTAGGTTACTTGTGACCACAACGCGCGAGCCGAGCGAGGGTAGCGAGCGTGCCGCGGCAGCGGCCGGCGATGTGCCAGAACTGAACCACTTGTTTTAATCTACCTACTTCTTTTTGTCTTTTATTTATATATTCTACATATAAGTGTTGACATTTTGAACCTCAGTATAGTGACTATCGACATTTTTAATCAGTGGGCATTTCATTCTTAGACAGTTCAAACTTAGATATGAAAATAAAAATATGTGCTCGTTAACATTATGTTTTACACTACATATTATAAAACAAAGTCACTTTTCGCTGTCTGTCCCTATGTATGCTTAGATCTTTAAAATTACGCAACGAATTACAATGCGGTTTTTTTAATAGTTAGAGTAATTCTTATAGAAGGTTTTTATGTATAATTTGTTAACTTTTGGTTTACATTGACTATATTATAACCATATTTGTTGGGGATCTCGGAAAAAAATTGCCGTCTGAGAGCTTTCAACAAAAACGCTGCCTAAGCCCTTTGAGATATAACAAAATAATGTGTGGTGGAATTGTGTATCTAATATAGATCTACAAAAAAGTCCGCGATGGCATATGTCTATCTCTTAAGGATAACATACTATATCCATTTTAATACTTTAAAAAACCAGCAATAATAAAGCGGTTATTTGAAGGCTATTTACACAAATACGTTATTAATCCTTATCATTTTAAATATGTTAGTTGGCTTCAGCATTTCATGAAGATTATTTTGTCTCTTTAAACCTTGCAAATTAAATGAATATCTTAGGAGATACGGCGAAATCAAAACTTGGCGTATTGAAATAAATTTCGTGAAACCATAATTCGACCGGGCCGGGCGTACTGGGAGAGCGGAGAAATAATCAATTAATTTGGAAAATCTTTATACATTATTGTGATACTAATAAACGACGGCGACGGGATAAAATGGGTGCCACGTGGTTCGGAGTATGTCACGGGCGAAGCCGGGCGGGTCAGCTAGTTCTATATATATATGACTTGTAATCTTTATGCCATAGAGTGTGATGCCAATAAATGTTATGATTAGTAATCGATATTATAAAAAAAAAATTATGCGTAAATATTTTATGCGGGTATATCATTGTTATAAAGAAGTTATGGGAAAATAAAGTATGCCTAATGATTTATTCTATTTGAACGTTATGCGAAACGAAGAGTATGCCAAAAAACGTTATGCATTTTTAAGTTATGCCTCTAAAATTTATGCAACCCAATACGGACCCGATTGATAACAGGTATTGTGTTCAGATACACTTAGGACTCCCATCATCCAAATGGAGGGATGACCTAGAAAAGATTTAGAAACAGAAAGAAAATTGATTAGGTTGGAGTTAGTATTTATACCAAACTACTTATACTAATCAATTCTCGTTCTCTGCCTTCTTAAAGTTCTTCTAATTGAGAAGTCTTTTATCTACTTTATACTTACTTGTGTTGAAATTACATTGATGTTATTTATCAGTTACAAACCTACTAGGTACCTAACGGTTAGTACCGGGGGCCTGAGGACGGCGGGTGGGCTGCTCGCCGTCCTTACAGAACCAGGCCCCGGTCGGTGACGTGGAGTGAGAGACGCACGCTCGACCTTCACCCCCTCAAGGAAGTGGTATAAAACCTTATCCCCCAAAGAGCGAGATAACACTCGAACCCTCACCCTGAACGAGGGCGCTGAAGTGGACAACGTCTGTCGGGAGCCCTGGGGCTATCCTTCCGAGGGCACACCAGGAACTCCCAGCTGTAGACAGATGGAACGGCCGGACTCTTACCGACCGTATCCCACGTGTGGTTTTAGTCGGTAAGAGTCCGGCATAGCATCCATGAGGATTTCAACACTAAAAAAAAACATACCTACCTAGATATAAATAGAGAATCAACTACCTAATTAGGTACGTATTTTGAATAAATAACAGTACATATACCTACCTAGTATCTAAACATATAAATGAAACTGAAAGTAGACGCTTATCTATTGTTAATTCATTGCTTAAAGTAGCAGATAGGTACCTAAGTACATTGACCCCAACACTCCGTAGCTATTTTACTAGTTTACTTTTGGCTGAGCTTGCCCTAGAAGAAATAGGCCAAGAGTGAGATCGCATTATGTTATGTCTCTGCGCGCAACTCCTTGCGGGTGAGGAGTTCTATGTCCCCAAAGAGCCAAGGTGGCCAATGTCCTAAAGATTGCTGGACTTCAGGACCCAGGTCTTCGGGGAACAGGCAGATAGACCATGCGGTTTAGTTGATAGGTAGTCCGATATGCCGTTCGACATGTCAGGTCTATAATGCTTCTGCACGTTAAAAGAGAGGGGTTTCTTGATTTGGAGCACAGATATTATAGGTAATATAATTATAATATAAATCTAAATACCAATTCTGTAAAGCTGATGAGTTAGTTAGATCATAGTGTTAAGTTTTACAAATTTATAAAAGTTCTTTAAAGTTAATACACCCGACCTCAGGGAAAAATAATAATACGTATTTACTTATAATAATTTGTTCTGACAAGCACTTTACAGGAATTTAATACCGTTTATAGTGGAACTTTTATAGTACATTACGATATAAGTGTGTTATGGTAGTTCTACGCTAGAGGTGGTTTTTCAGCCCGAGCCGTAGGCTAAGGCGTATAGAGCCGATAGAGTTTAACCAATATACGCACATATCGTAAGACATTTTTAAACACTCTTGGGAGGAAATAGAATTAATTTTCACTAGAAAAGGAAAACACTTGTGTAATGTAAAAGTAATAAAAAATTATTATATACTATTTTAAGTGTGTAATAGAGTTTATTTATTAACAACAATATTTACTTTCTGTTTCTATTACAACTATTTGCGTCTATAACGCACGCGTATAGCTGCTTTGTAAATCTAAATCCAGTAAAATTACAAGCAAGTGTGTTGAAAAGTTATAATTGAATGCTTTTCAGAGGTCTACACCAGAAGTTGACCACTACGTGGCTGCAGTTGTGGAATATAAAGTTAGCGCTAATGTCGAAGCTAACAGGGCTAACTATGAAGCACTCATACAAGAGGCTGCTCAACAGGTGGGTTTTGCTTCTGTTTTATTAAGTACAATTAAAAAAAAAAACTCCCTAATCTCACTATCTTTACGCTGTATCCCTGAAGGGGTAGTAGTAAGAGAGGACAGATGGCCAAGTTTAATCCTTGTTCTTCCTTCGCTTCCTGGAGATTCATTAAGTCGTTTCATATATGCACGTCTGGATATCCAGTACTTTATTGACCTTTCCGTTTTTGAGCAATCTGCTCACGTGTTTTTCGTATGTAAGTCTTGATCTAACCTAACTCCTTCTTCCCTCCTTTCTCAAAATTGATATTTTTCGTCAATCTTCCTTCGTTAGACGTGTCCAAACCAACGGTTTATGCGCAGAAGGCCTAATTCTCTAAATAGCAACAGAATCGCAAAAGGACAAATTGGCAAAATGGCTAATTCTTTAAAAGCTTAATACACAAAGTGAACACGCCTTTTGTAATATTATTATTAATGCAGACATTTTGATTCCAACATGGCATATTGCATATAACCACATTCCATTCATTAAATATTCGATCCGCCAACGTTAAAAAAAATGTTTAAATATATATATATAATATGAATCCCTATTGATCAATTACAAAATCTTTAATAAAGTGGAAAAAAATTTTAATAAAGTGGAAAAAGACAATTCGATTCGAGACAGGGATTGAACCTGTGACCTTTGCCTAACCAGGGTAATGTTCTAGCCACCTGAACTACCCGAACCGTATCGAATCAAGTTGAAATTATCCACCATTTTTATATCGTCATTTTAAGAGTATGACCAGAGCCATCTATCGAGCTAATGAACAACTCTATACCAATGAACACTGTTACAACTATTTTTAAGAGAAAAGTAATAAGCGACGGGATTAAATGGGTGCCACGGGGTTGGAAGTATGTCACGAACGAAGCCGGGCAGATCAGCTAGTTTTATTTATAAAAAATAAACTAGGTTAGACACAGAATTAATATTTAGTTGCAATGCAACATTGTAACACACACACACACATTATTGGCTGATCGTACTAATTACAAAATACCAAATTAAGGCTTGGTATTCCTGCCGAGGCCACGCTTTTGAGTTTTTAAAACAATGCGAATCGTAGAAAAAATGGTTTTTGATTCTGAAAAAGAGATATATGTTAGTTAAGGATTTAAGCTAGTCAATATGGCTTTCTGTTACAAAATCTAATAAACTTCACTTGATAGAAAAACATTCCAAAGTTGCCCCCTTTCGAAATGTTTTTTCAATGCCAAATCTAAACTACAGATTATTTTCATAATTTTTTTATACCCAACTATAGCTACTAAATATTTATAGACATAATCGCTTACTTTGACTATATACAGTGATTTTTATAAAACAAATGTTTAAATATTATCAGATTCGCGACGCTGAGGCCTGATCAGTCGCGCGCTGGCGCTTACTGAGGTAGGACCTGTGTTAGGTTTTTTCGTTGCGCTCCCCTTGCTATTCTTTCGCAATGGCACAGTATATTTATGAGAGCAGTAAGCATTCCATCATCATCCGAGCGTCTGTCCCAGTTGCATCTCGCGACGCCCGGAGTTAGCTTTATATAGTGTACATATATGAGAGTTATATACGGCAATGGACTCACCACCCATTACGTGGGACAGGAATACACATGGTGAAAAGTGGGCATATATAATAATATGCCTCTGCCACCCTTTCGGGGATAAGGCGTGATAGATGAATAAAATATATGAGAGTTTTAATATAAAATAAAGTACCTACACTTTACAGAAGCGTTACAATTATCCCTGTGAGTAGTATAAAATCTAACCCGGTACCCACAGGTTAGAAGACAGTTATATAACCAACTGAGCCAGTGGGCCGGTCAAAGTATGTTTACCTATAAACAAATTTGATCAATAGATTCTGAAGCTTAAACATACCGACTGCCACAGGCTGAAGTAATCAGTGCAGTTGTTATATTGAAGCTTCGCTTCGCATAAATTATTAAAATTGTATCCAAGACCTTTGTTTTATGCTTTCAGTATTAATTATTTAAGTATATTTATAAATTTATTAGCCACGACTTCATCCCCGAAGGTGTGGCAGAGGCATATTGTGGTGAACCCAATGCCTGTGTTCAAATGGACAGGCTCAGATTGTAGCGGCTCGCTGTTGTAATTTTTAAGTCGCTCAAAAGTTATTCACTTGACTTAACGAGTGTCGATTGCAACGTTAACGTGTCCTTCGAAGAACGAAAACGCTGGTAAATGAAAATGCTACAAAGCGGTCATCCATCCAAAATCCGAGAGAGTTTCTTAAATCAGTGATCTTTTACAGAAACCGAGTTAGTAGGGCTACGAGCGCTTTTTATATATGTTTTTTACTTTATGTTAGTAGCCTTAAACAATGTATGACATTTCATGTAACTAATAATTAATTAATTAATAATAATATAGCAATTATTACAAATAATATAATTTAAATTTAAGGCAACCTAAGTTTAGTCGACTGTTCTCACATAAATCCAAAGGAACAATGTAAGTGTATTTTAATGTTGTAAGCCATACCTACATTTTTAAAGAGCATCCATTGACTTTCTTGCTAGATTCTTCTTCTTAAAGTGTAGGCTGCCCTTAGGACTGGCAACTAGAATAGCTCTAATTTTAATATGATTTTAAACACAACTTTGATTTTGTTTTTTGGTTTTGTATAAATTCATTACTATATAATTGGTCAAACATCATGTAACTCAAACTAATATTTTACTGGCGGTCAGAAAAGAGTGGCCATGAGTTTTATTGCCAGGTTCTTCCTCAGCCTCTACCTATTGCTTTGCGAATCTGGCAGTAAATGTAATTTTTTTTTTCCTGTGTTCTGTTATCTGCAATCAGTTCTACTATAAGCAGATTGTGTGAGGGTAATTAGGTGAGTGAGTGTGCTCTCCAGTGGGCACATCTCCTCGTTTATTTCTAATGGGCTCAGTCGTCACTGATTATATCTTTCCTTTTTAATCTTTTGCTATTTTACCTCGATGCGTCAGTTGTGAGGCCAGGGGATTGGGGTGATGTCGCAGTCGCCGGTGATAGCCTAGCAAACTGTTTTTAATTTCGTCTTTTACCATTACTATATATTATATATAATAGCTTCCCTATCAGAATAACACATAGGCTACTTTTTATCCCGGGAACAAGTTTCTTTTGAAAACGGGAACGGAAAAACTTCGTCATGCGGGCGGAGCCGCGGGCGTCAACTAGTATATCATAAACCTAAAATAAAATCTAACACAATAACAGAGATGTTCCATTTCAATTGCTACTGCCAATCATTTTTATCTGTTTTTATTTATACTGTCGATCTATCTTGGCGGGGGCTGAGGAAGCGTTGTGCCTACGCGACTTGGCCTACCGGCCTTTAAAAATAATCTGTGTTCTTATAGCCAAGCGGGCCGTCATCTTGTGGGCTACTTAACTGGCAAAAGCCTTTACGACAAAGTGGCCTTCCATCTCTGAATATCGCTGTAACTTTTCATCAGGTAGGCCTACCGATCTTAGTACGAAAAAGGCTACGGTGACCTAGGATCAGGGCGCCGAGTCTACAAGCCGTAGAATAGAACCAGAATCGCTGTTTTAACTGTTAAAATGTTAGTAGCCTATCTAAAATGCAACTGCCTAGCGGTCACTGGCGCGGTACGAGTTAGTAGAATCAGAATTTAGATAAAAGTCTATTGGAGTACGATTGTAATAGTAGACTAAGAAAAACTGCCAAAATTGTACAGGTGGCTTTCTTTTGAGCGACGATTTCGATTCTATTTCGAAACTATGGAAATAGCAGACTCGGCCCTCAGGTAAGCCTACCTGAGGGCCGAGTCTCGAATCTTGGTGGTATAATAAAAAATGCAGCTCTATTAATTCTTCAACACAAAGACTCTCAGCGTATATAAACTTCTTCAGTCGCCAGTTGGTGTCGGCTGCCACGCATGTGTATTTTTACAAAAGGAAAGCAAGCATACAATTAATAATGGCAAAAAATAGATATTCCCATCAGTATATCTGGGGTCCAAGTCAATCTCACCTGCCGTAGTGCATCTGCTGATCAACGTACAAAGCAATGACGCACACTCTCACTAACTCAATTTTGTGGACCAGAGTGGTACCACCATGCAGTCACGAATAACCTCCCAAGTAACCCCGTCAACCCGAGTACCTCTATCGGAACCCTGCAAAATACGATAGCGGCCCTCAACCATGGTTAGTCGTCTCTGCTTTCCATCAGGCGGTCGACGCCATTTAGGTGTGGCAAAAGAGTATTAAAAGATTTTGAGTAAGTCGAAAATTAATACTAGATTGACAGATAATAAGAAAAAAATACCCGTTTGTTTTCAGAATGCCGACGTGATAGTATTCCCCGAGCTGACTTTAACAAACGCCACCACAAGCTTTGCGGTACCTATCCATGGATTATTACAACAGTATCCTATACCAGCACTTCGACCTGACCTCTACGACAGTGTGAGTACAAATATTCCTTCTTAGCATCTTCTCACAGGTCTGACATCATTTTCATTTGAATCCTTTTTTTTGTTTGTTTCTAGTCTTTTCTTCTTCATCGAACATTTGATAGCCACGATCGACTTGAGTGTGGAACGTAAGATAGAAACATGTTTGTTAAAAAACTTAGTTGAGAGAATCATTGTTTGTAGATTTCTCGGTTTATAGAAAGCATAGGAAACAGTTATTGAAAAGCAATCTGGCCATATAATGTGTCGAGGATTTATGTAAATTTGTTGAAATATGACAATAGTTGTTCAAGATAGTAGTAGTAATACCACTAAGTACGTTCTTTTAATAACAAGTATTAAGGTAATTACGTAAATTTGGCTGGCAAGCTGTGTACACAAATAAATTATTTTAAAAATTATATTAAAAAAGATCAAAATAAAGTTTGGACCTTTAACGGATATTTAGATTTAAATAATTTTCAAGTATGTAAGTAATGTTATTTATTTATTTTTGCTTATTTCGCAAATAACGCGTTACTAGTATGGCAGACGTTACGCCAAGTTAGAAGCCAAGGATTGAATAATTTCAATAGCAGGTCGCCACAACCTGCGCCTGTCCATTTCAACACGGCAATAGACTCACCACATGTTACGTGTATATGTATAAGCCTCTAACACCCCTTTAGAGATAACTCATTAATGATAAGTATAAATAGATAAATGTAGTTTGTTTTTTTTTATTTTGAAATGTATATACGCTAGCTTATCTCATTGAGATCACTTTCTTGCAGGGTTTTCGAGTAAGTGCATACCCTATCCGAAATCCTTGTGCACGCCACTGATTGCACCTGAATAATATATATTCCCACGGGTACAGGCACTACGCGGGTGAACCGCGGGGCATCTGCTATACTGTAATAAAGTACCTAATGTATTTCAGCTATTTATAGCCATGTCAGCAGCAGCCCGGCAGAATGGAATCTATCTGGTAATTAACGTACGAGAGAGCCTGGACTGCACTCAAACCCAAGAAGGCGAAGACTGCCCGGAGCAAAAGTTGTATATCTTTAACACTAACGTCGTTTTTGACAGGAGTGGAGCTGTCATTGACAGGTATTTTACGTTTTTTTTTAAATCTTACAATATCATTTTTGAGACCTTGTCGATAGAGACTGCGGTTTGACCTCCCACCCCTTGAGCCAGTCCATTTTTAGACGCATTTGGCATAAAAAAGAGGTTGAATTGGACCACAGAGTATTGGTAAAGATATTAACAATCCATTGCAGGGCCGTCAAAAAGTATCCCTCGAGGCAGTTCGATTACCCCTTTCATAGCGTAGGTATTCCTAGTTGCTTGCAAACTCTGCCCGGATTTAGAGCCCGTTGTCCGCTTTTACTGACTGCTACGAGCAGCTACGGTTGGGTTTGTTAGTCAGGAACAGATTAGGTTACTTGGGCGCCGGAGAGATGTTGTTTACTCCTTACACTCGTGACATCGACGTAAAAATTGAACCCCATACTTTTAAATTGGCTTAATGATAGTCGTAATGATTAATTTACACACAGTAAGAACAAATGAGCCTTTCTGGGGTTGCAATTCATATATAATGTTTTTTATAGATACCGAAAAATCAATCTATTCGCTGAAGCTAGTCACACACCAGCGTTAAGACCTGACCTGGGAGTGTTCACTACGGACTTCGGGGTCACATTTGGCCACTTCGTCTGTTTCGACTTGATGTTCCAAATTCCCGCCATTCAAGTTGTCCAGAAACACAACGTCAAAGATGTCATCTTCAGTACTATGTGGTTCTCTGAAGTGCCATATCTGACGGGTCAGTATATTTTTTTTCTACGCATTCTCGTGTCACGCCTAAACACCGTGATCAGATCAGGTGCAAATAACGCGAATTGTAATAGATGAAATGGAATTAAAAGTGAAATTATATTTAATACATATAGGTCACAAAGTGACACAATGAACGTCAAGATTATTGCTTCTACATTTACATTAACTACCAGATTCGCAAAGCAATAGGTAGAGTCTGAGAAAGAACCTGGCAATAAAACTCATGGCCACTCTTTTTTAGTCGCCAAATACATCATTTGTCATTTTATCATCATTCGAACGTCTGTCCCAGTTGCGTCTCGCGAGGGAGAAAATTTAGGAAAGTGGAACCCACTTTCCTACATTTTCTCCTCCACTTCGCAAGGTAGTCGGCATCTCCTGTAGTGAGACCATTGGCCCGCATGTCATCCCTGGCGACGTCTAGCCAGCACTTCTTGGGTCTTCCCCTTTTACCAGGACCCGGCGAGTCCGACATGGCCAGACATTTGTTTCCTACGTAGCTCGGCGGTTGCCGCAAGACGTGACCATACTAGCGAAGGCGACACTTTTGCAGCTTATCTGCAATGTCACTTACGCGAAGGCTGCGAAGGTATGCGAGAGTTCCTTTCCCGGTGCATCCCCGTGACTCCACACATCCACCGCATCATCTTCATTTCCATGACACGCATCTCCTGCTTGTGTTTGTGTCGCTCCAGTAGTGGCCACGATTCACTGCCATGTAAAAGGGCAGGTCTAATGATGGTTTTAAAGACCCAACTGGGTTGACCCAACTGATCTGTCCCAGTTGCAGACGCAGACACAACTGGGACAGACGCTCGGATCTTGATGATTGTAGAATTTATAAGCGATGTTATTAAATAGGTGCGACGTGAGTTTGAAGTATGTCACGGGTGAAGCCCACGGATTACCTACTTATTTGTAAAATATTTATTTTCAGCTGTCGAGATCCAAGAAGCATTCGCGTACACGATGGATGTAAATTTCTTGGGAGCTGGTGCCAATAACGTTAAAGTGGGCTCTGCTGGTAAGTATCTCAATATATTTAGTACTTCAGAAGGTACCAAATAAACAAACCAAATCAACTTATCACAGTCCACTGTTAGACATTGGGTTACTTCCAATTTAATTTGGGGTGGGGTACAGTGTATTTTTAATATAATTACTTATTAACATTATATCTTTACAAAGTTCTCCATACGTGTTGCAGGGTCAGGAATATATTCAGGAAAAGCAGGTTCGCTGGCCAGTATAATGCCAGGGTCGCCCACTACGAGGCTTCTTGTAGCGAAGGTGCCTAAAGTACCGGGAAAAGTAAGGAATTTCTTTAAATTGTATATATTATGTCAGCTAGTCGAAATATGTGTCAGCTAATATATTATGAAGCTATAAAGCTAAAAAGCAAAAAAAAAAAGCTAAAGCTATAAATATATTTAGCTTATATTATGATATATAAATATTTGAAATAACAATTTCGTTCTAACGCCAACGAAACCATACATTACATACACACGCATAGACAGGTAGCTTAGCTTATTTATTTCTGGTGATTTTTTGAATGAATAATGAAACTTCATCTATGCACAACACCTTTTTGTATATTTTTTGTCTACAATTGTAACATTTTACAATAATTTTATGTAATATTTTCACTTCGACACATAAATCCTTGATTTAAAGATGATAGAGCGGCGTTTGTAGCTTAGTTGTAGTAGAAAAAAAGACATGATGTTCGCTGTCAAAGTGTGAGTTAAATGTAACTACACAGGAATAACAAAGATAGCTTTATACAACAAATGGCAAGAGTGAAAAGGATGAAGTATTGGCTTCATAAGCAAAGGAATATATTTGGTCTGCTTACTCTTAAAACTTAAAGCTCTTACTTCGTGACAACCCCAGTGACCTGGACAATTTAAAGTTGCTTCGGGACCCCTCTATATATGAGCTTGTCACTAAACCCTTGGCGCAGGGATTCCAGGACTTTACCATCGTGGACAAAGACGTCTCCTGCAGGTTTCAAGTCAGATTGAACAGGAAAAGTGATACGGTAAGGTTTTATTTGCTACTGGTTAATGCCTGCGGCTCCGCCCGAGAAATTACAGTTTGGCACAGAATATTGTTTACGGGAATAAAACTTAGCGTCTCACTGTTTTCCCGAAGGGGTAGGTAGATGTATATAATACGCCTACATTTCTTTAAACTTCAAACTCCCGTCGCACCTATTAATCCGGTCGCTTATAAATTTTATAACAATGTATGAAAATTTGCCCAATTTATTGACATTTATGGTAACTGCTCCGCTCCTGGGCAGTAGCGTGATGATATATAGCCTATATCCTGCCTCTATAATGGATTTCCTAAGACAAAAAAGAACATTTCGACCCAGTGTTTCTGAGATTAGCGCGTTCAACCAAACAACGAAACTCTTCAGTTTTATAAATTTGTGGTGTTTATATCAGGCTGTCCACTACCGCGCTGTAGTACAAGATGGAACCCACATGTACGCCCGTCGAGAACTCGGCGTCACCGCTTGTCTTCTCGTCGCCTGCAAGAGTGACGACCCTTACTCCTGTCCATACAGGTAAAAGAAACAGCTTTTAGCCTTCCGTGTATTTTTTTTTTAATTCTTACAACTATGTACATTACATACACAAATTCATATATAGGTACTATACATACATATATATATATATATATATATATATATATATATATATATATATATATATATATATATATATATATATATATATATATATATATATATATATATATATATATATGTCGGAAAATGAACAGATATACAGCAACCTCTTCAAAGTATCGTTGCTGTTATCAGGTTGTGGGCTTCATTACGGGTTATGGCAAGTACATAACTTCACAGATTATCGATAATATAATAAAGAATATTAACAATACACGAGTAGTGGGTTCGTGGTCTAATCTAACTCTTATTTCATCCATTATCACTATTCACTTCACAAGAACTAAACCACCCACCCTAGTTCCGTGCTTCGGAAGGCACGTTAAGCCGTTGGTACCGGTTGCTAATAAAATGGCAGTCGTTAAGCCATGTTGAAAGCCTTTTGGGCGGGTTAAAAAAAATTAAACCGCAGGTCACCACAGCCTTCGCCTGTCCTTTTCAACACGGCAATGGGCTCGCCACCTGTTACGTGGGACAAAAATGCATACGATGAAATGTGGGCGTTTAATATGCCTCTGCCTACCCCTTAGGGGATAAAGTCGTGACAATATGTATGTTTGAATGTATGTACTTCACATGAACACTCTCCGGCTTGCCACCATATATTTCATAACCTCCCCAAAACTCGACAAACGACCATTGACCGTGTTCCGTTCCCGCCATTTTCTATCAAGTTGGCCCGCGACTCCACTAAGGCAGTAGGCAGTCCTGCCTCAACTCGTGACATGTTAAAGACTAATTAAGCTAAACACAAAGTATTTACACGATATAAATGTGTGATAAATCTAATTAAATAGAGTTAGGAATTAACATAGAACTTTCAGTAGGTATTATAAAACTGCTATAACTTAATTAAGAACATTACAATGTTTCATTCCTCATCATGTTCTTTTCTTTTTAAGCCATTAATTTTAGAGAGGGATGTTATACAATATTAGTAGTTGATAAATCAATTCTAATTAAATGAAGATTTAACAAGATATTACTTGTGAATATTATGATATCTAAAACAAACTATTTAATTTAGTACAAATACGCTTTCGACCAATCACATTACTAGATTATTGTGTTGCCTAAGCAACTAAACCCTTCCTCCGACATATACATATATGTATGTTTGTATTTCATAAAATAAATGTTTTGAATTTGCTACTTTATATCTTATTTATTTACAGATTCAATCAGACTGAAGAAGCTGTTATAGAAGAACTTGAAATTCAAATGAGCACATACCAAAACCAGTACAATAGAAGCCTTAGTTGTAATAACATTGAACACTTTCCAATATCGTTCAGATACAATAAGTTTCCACTCAGCCCCAAAAACTTTACCTACATATCAAAATTAGACAACGAATCGATTTTTCCGACATGCGAAACGGATGATATAAAGTTAGGTTCTGTTTTTCAAAATGGCGTTTTGAATTCATGTTCAAGGCAAACGTTGGTTTTTAAGTTGAATTCGGCTCAAAATGAGCTAGTAGCTTTTGGTATTTGGGGGCGCGTTTATGACAGAGATGTTGATCACAATAGGGAGACGTCGCAAGAGGATATTGAAAAATTTAACAGTATAATGGATAATATTTATGAAACTAGTCTGGAATAAAAATGGTAATAATTGTGGATATTGTCACAAACATTTATTAAAATAAGTGTGAGCCGTCACACGCCTAGCAGATGTGAAACATCGAAATGGTTAAAAAATAAATCTTAATTAATTTTAAATAATTTATATTTACTGCTCGGTGGTGCAGTGGTAGTTTATGCGACTGCCGCGCATGAGGTCCCGGATTTGATTCCCGGGTCGGAACAAATATTTACAAATGGTGGTTTAGGAGTTTGGGTGTTTCCTATGTATAATGTATGTATTTAGAAATATATAGGTATGTATATCAGTTATCTAGATCCTATAGTACAAGCTTAGTATGGGCTAGACGGTGCTGTGTAAAAATTATCCGACAATTATTATTTATTATTAATTAATTAATAATATAAAAATATTAATTGTAAATAATAATTATTAATGATGATGATGATGATAAAAAGATATTCTACACTGAAAGAGTCTTAATTCATTACACAATTACACAATATTATTAGTAAGACCTGTAAATGACCGGGATCAACGTTAGATGATGATGATGATTATATTATTTAGTAGCAAGGTATTGAATCTACCAATTTACTATAAAAAAATATATCTAGACACGTTCGCGGTCTGCTATATGTAAACGCATTTAAGCACACACATCTCATCTAAAAATATGCGTACCGCGCTAAATGAAGTTTTCACTTCAAAAACCTAGATTATTTTTGTAGTCGCTTCTAAGTAACACACGGGTCAAGCGAATACCCCTTTTCAAGTCGGTTAAAATGGACACGATAATTCTTCCTAGACTAGTATTACTTTTTATTTTTATGTGTTTTACAACATTCATAGGTACTTTCTATTTACTGGGACTGATCCTACCCTCATTCCCATAACTGTGACTCCTGTTAACCAGGATCTACAGCAATGACCAAGACCACAAAATTTACACCGAGCTCGATCTCGGTGAAGTCCCAGGAGAAGTTAGCATAGCATGTCTTGGAACCCGTAACGAAATTTATCAGAAGATAGTTTGGGTAAGTTGGAAAAAGAACGTAATGCCTCTTCCTTCCTTTGCAAAGCGGGAGACCTGGAAAGCAACTAGGTGTAAATCCTTATAGAAAAAGGGAAGCACCACGGTGATAGTATACTACGGGTCCTATGTGAGCTATGTTTGATTCCAGTAATATGTATGGCAGAAACGTTTAAAAGCACGAAAATTTACCCTTGACGCCACGAGATCCGCATAGTAAACTACTCCCGATGTTACTTGTAAACTGCTTAGCATATTGTATCGCTCGTTTCGCCAAATGCTACACTCCCAAAGTAGGTACAAACTGTTTTATTCAGACTTACGATTGAAATATCTTCTAAATCTTTGTAAATATAAATGAAGTTTGTATGATTTGTAAAAGATTAAATCGGAAACTGTTGAACCCATTCCTAAAAATGTAAGTAATGAAATAGTTTGTAGTAGGTTGCAGTCCTAAAAACTCAAGCAGGCGAAGAGCTGCAATCGAAGAGTTACTCATATGGACGTAACTTTTTTATTGACGTAATCTTTGGAGACTGATGATTATTATATGTAACTTTTATTTTTATAAGTGATTTGTATCAATAGAATAAAATATTGATGTTATATTAAAAATAGCTTTTTATTTTTATACCTACTAATTTTTATATAAAACTATATAACTTTTAATTGGGTGCTAGAAACAACTAATAGTTTAACTTTTGGTTTTCGGCATTAACAATTGAAATCAAATAATGAAAGTGTATGTATTGAATGTTACTAATGTATTGAAAATTACTATATATAGGCACAGTCAGATAAAATTTATTAATATATTTATCTCATGAACAATTTTTTCATTGTTTTTGAACTTTTAATTACTTACAAAATACTAAATAAAATAAAATATAAATACATTCCATTAGCATTAATTGAATAATTGATCATTTCTATATTATTACAATAATAAAATATGTCATTATACAAGTCCCATCATTAATACAATAATTACAAAAAAATGAAATGTCAAAATGTAGGTCCCAGATTAAAATTAAATTAAATAGAAGTAATGTCATAGTAAAATTGTAAAAAATAATGAATTGTTACTCATAGTTCTTCAATGGAATAGTGGCACCCACTCAACAAAAATGCCTTTAATATAATAATTAAAACAATAAAGTTAAAATGTAGGGGACCAAGATTAAAATTAAGAGTATAGCAGTAATGTCAGAGTAAAATTAGAAAAAAACAATAATGAATTGCAACTCAGTTCTTCAATGGAATAGTGGCACCCACTCAACAGAAATGCCTTTAGTTCCAAAAATTTGGTTTCAATTATAGAAAAAATGTACTACTACTCTCCACTCACTACGGTTCATTTCAACGTCATGAAACAGCAAGGTCGATTTCCTCTAAAGTATAAGAATATGTTATAAATAAACATAAATTGGGAGAGGCCTGCGTCCAGCAATGCACTATGATAGCCTGATTTGTATTCTCAAAACTGACTTAATTGAAGTCGGGGCATTTTATTATAGGCATAGAGTAATTTCATTCATGTCATCATCATCATGATCATCCGAGCGTCTGTCCCAGTTGCGTCTCGCGACGCCCGTGGTCCGTTTTCCTACATTTTCTCCTCCACTTCGCGCGGTCGTCGGCATCCCCTGTAGTGAGACCATTGGCACGCATGTCATCCCTTACGACGTCAAGCCAGCACTTCTTGGGTCTTCTTACCGGGACCCGGCGGGGCTGACATGGCCAGACATTTGTTACCTACGTAGTCCGGCGGTTGCCGCAAGACGTGACCATACCAACGAAGGCGACACTCTTGCAACTTGTCTGCAATGTCACGGACGTGAAGGCTGCCGCGGATGCGAGAGTTCCTCACGCGGTCCATCCACGTGACTCCACACATCCACCGCAGCATCTTCATTTCTGTGACATGCAGCTCCTGCTTGTGTCGCTCTAATATCGGCCACGTCTCACTGCCATGTAAAAGGACAGGTCTAACAATGGTTTTGTAGACCTGTCCCTTCAACCGGATCGGCATTTTAGGGTCACAAATGACACCGGTCATCTCCCGCCATTTGGCCCACGCGGCAGCAATGCGTGACTTGACATCGCAATCGATGTCACTGGACGTGTGAAAAGCAGATTCAGGTATTTAACCTTTTCCTTTCGCTCGACTAAATCACCGCCTATGCCGACGGATGTGGGATCTGTCGAGTTTAGTGCCAAGTACTCGGTCTTCGCCACATTTAGTTTCAGACCACCGTTCTCAAGCGTCTCCTTCCACGCCTTTACACGTCGCACCAGTCTGCCTCTGTCCGCGTCTGCCAGCGCAATATCGTCAGCATACATGAGCAACCATGGAGGCTGCTCATGCGGATTTCGCATGCTGTCCGACAATTCGTCTAATATTACACTGAACAGAAGCGGACTAAGGACAGAACCCTGGTGTACCCCGACGGTGATGGGGAAGGGTTTCGTGTCGCCAATAGCAGTCCGAACCATTGAATCGGAGTCACAGTACATGTCCCGGATAGTGTCAATATAGACCTCGCGAACCCCTTTGGACCGCAGTGCCCACCAGATCATCGCACGAGGAACACAGTCGAAGGCCTTCTGCATATCTAGAAACAAACAGTGCAGAGGCGTGTTCTTCGACCTGTATTTCTCTGCGACAACCCTCAGGGCAAAAACAGGGTCCGTGGTCCCATGACCAGGGCGAAACCCATATTGACACTCCGAGAGAGTACACTCCTGCCGGATCCGAGAGTCTATAATCCTCTCGAAGATCTTCATGGTGTGGTACATCACCTTTATACCGCGGTAGCTCCCGCACTCCTGCACTGACCCCTTACCGTTGAAGACTGGAGTAATAATACTCAGTCTCCATTGGTTTGGGATCTGCCCGCTGAGGAGTATGTGGTTAAAAAGGTTTACTAAGATGCCCACACAACGAGGATCCATCGCCCACCAGGGTTCGATGGGGACTCCATCGGGTCCGACAGCTTTGGTCGCTGCCAACCGTTATTGATAACCGGTAGCAAATACCCGATTCTGACTAATACTGTGATTAACTATAGATTCTGGCAGGTCTAAAGTTAGATATTTAGACAATATTGTACCCTTGTATGCTTAGGAGGATATCAAAGGAGGGAGACCAGGCAACTAGGTGAATATTCTATGTAAAAAGGGAAGCACCACGGTAATAGTACATTGTGAGGTCACGGTCCTATGTGAGTTATGTCTGATTTCAGTATAATATGTATGGCTGAAACAAATGTAAAAGCACGAAAATTCACCTCAGATGCAACGAGATCCGCATTGTAAACTACTCCCGATGTTACTTGTAAACTGCTTAGCATATTGTATCGCCCGTTCTCCCAGAGTATGTCATGAGCAATTTGATCAAATTTGGCTTCAGCTTAGCAGATAATAGAATAGGGGTGGGTTCGGTAGTAGGTGAGATCGTTGAGACATGTCCCACAATAAAGTAGGAGACGTTACCTTGTCGAGCAGCTGCAGCAGAGATGTATGAGGTGTATAAGAAGGCGCTGAGGAGAACGTAAGGTCGCGGGGGCAAGGCACAGCTCCTGGCTCGCGCGCTGGGCTGCAGGTAGCCATGACGTCACATAGCTAATACTGTCTGACCTCCCAACCGCACCACATGTGCTGTTGTCTCGTCCGTTAGTAAGCAGGTGCTTCGTTAGCAGGTCAGATCGCTTGAGCTCCGGAGATCTTGGTGAGGCCCCTTACACCGAGTCGTTGCACCAAACCAAAACGAAGAAAAATTTTCTTCACGACTTACACATTTTTACTTTCCGACAGACACTTTCACACTATTAATAACACTATAGTAGATAATTCTATGTAGAGTGTGAAAGTGGTCCTTCGCCTATGTATGGGTAAAGTTTATTTATTTATTTATTTATACTTTTTGTACACATTAAATGATTACAGCAACAAATAAGTAAATAGCATGTACAAAGGCGTGCTTAACTCATAGTTGAGTTCTCTTACAGCAAACCCTAAAAATATTAAAGATTAAGAAAATCAATCAAGGAGTCCACGTGTACCTTAAATTACAAACAGATACCTTATCTAACTACAGATACACAAATATCTAATAACATATTAACTACATTGGTACATACTCGTATATATAAGATATAAACATACATGCGATATAATACGTACCTACATAAATAACTGCTTATAAACACAAATACATATAGACAAAAAACACCTAATATTTATATAAAAATATACAAACTTATAGGTATAATATTTATTTAAACAATAAAAGAAATATCTATAGATGAGTCTGTTATTTTAGAGACAGAAAGTGCTCACCATTAATTATTCTCCTGAATATGCACAGCGAGGGGCTGTCGCGGATGGAGTGGGGAAGGGAATTCCACAACCGCACTGCAGAAATAGAAAAGGAGTTGTCGTGAAATAGAGGAGGAGTTCGAAGGAGAAGAGAGGATGAAGAGCGACAGGGCTTACCCCTAGGAATAAGGTACTCGAAACGTTCACGCAGATAGACAGGAGAATTAGGATTGTGGAGAATGGAATAAAGTAAAGAAAGAATGTGAATATCCCTACGCCGTGGAATCGACAGCCAACAGAGCTGCTCGCGAAACTTTGAGACGTGGTCGTACTTCTTTAACATAAAGATGAATCTGATGCACAAATTTTGCAGGCGCTCCAACTTGCTCCAGAGCTCCATCGTGGCATCAAGAAAGGAGACATCAGCATAGTCAAGGAGAGGCAGAAGAAGAGATTGACTGAGACTAATTCTAGTTTGAAGGGGAAGGAAGTTTTGCAGGCGCTTGAGGGAATGAAAGGTTCCAAAAACCCTCCTGCTGACCTTGTTAATATGTGGAGCCCACGATTAATTATTTTCCATAAGTAGCCCCAGATTCTTAACAACGTTGGAGTACGGTAAGATAGTTTTATTATACAGAATTGGAGGCAGTGAGATATGGTCAAGGTTGTTGTACAAGTACCTACCCCCAACAATAAGTCCTTGAGATTTGGCTGGATTAACAACAAGACCAAAAGACTTTGCCCAATCACTGATATTCTCAAGGTCCTCATTAATAGCCGCAATGCCTTCTTTGAGTTCTTCAAATTTAAAATGACGATAAAGCTGCAAGTCGTCTGCATAAAGATGATAGCTAGAAGAAATAACTTTAGTGATAGCATTTATAAAAATGGAGAAGAGAAGAGGAGATAGTATGCCACCCTGGGGAACGCCCGCTGCAAGGTCGCACCAGTTAGAGAATGCCTCATCATAACAAACCCTTTGCGAGCGACCCCGAAGATAGGAACTAAACCAGGTGATAACAGAGGGAGAGACATTCAGAGATGAAAGGATGCCCAAGAGGATGTCGAAATCAACAGAGTTAAATGCGCTGCTGAAGTCCAAAAGTACCAACACAGTGAGGAGTTTGTTTTCCATGGCCAGGCGTATATCGTCTGTTATTTTAACTAAAGCCGTAACTGTGCTATGGCCTGGGCGAAAACCAGACTGGAATGGACTCAACAGGTTATGAGAGGAGAGGTAACTTGCTAGTTGCTTTCGTACTGTGTTCTCAAGCACTTTAGATAGAATTGGTAAAATTGAGATAGGACGATATTGGGATAATGATGTAGGATTAGTGGTTTTGGGGAGAGGAATGACTTTGGCTTTTTTCCAGACCGAAGGGAAGGTACTTGTCAAAAGAGAGAAATTAATGATATGAGTGATGACTGGAAGAAGTTGGTTTAGAATAGGAAACAAGTTGGTTTAGAATAGGAAAAAGTTCTGGTGACTTCCAATATTTCAACCTTGGAGTCAGGCTTTGGAAAGATTGGTTGTTTCTAGTAATTTTGGAATTTTGATTATTTTATTATGCTTTATGTTGATAAGCACTTACATAAGCACTTACGTAGGTACCTATAACGCGTACCTATAAGTTATACTTACCATTGAGTGAATTATCGACCATAAACATTCAATAAAATATCTAATTGACTTCAATTGTTAAATATCTTTATAATTGGAGCAGTAGGCATATTTCAGATTCCAAATGTAGGCGGAACAATTACCTCATGGAAATATACATGTTAAGGCAAAGCGCGCATTGGCTTGCGTTTTTTTACGCATAATCTTTGAAATTCTGGGTGTAATTGGTAAATAAGTAAGTCAAAATAACATAATGGACATATTACATAGTTATTGAATTATAAAGTAAATTCGAAGTCCACGCATTGCGATGTAGTAATCTTCAGGCTACCCGCTGCTGCGATGAGTCTACCTCACATAATATTTGTTTAAATCATCATGGAGATCAAAAGAAGCGCCGCGGTTTGCAGCGAAAACATCGCACGTTTTATCATTCGAATTCCAGGGGGCCAAGTCTCCCAAGACGTTGGCATGACGTGAAAATCTCACGGACGCCTCATGCCCCAAGAAGCGGGATAGTACCCGAACCAACCCCCAAAGAGGCGGGATAGGCGACCGAGGCCGCGGTGGTAGCCAAAGTCTGCCGGGAGCTCTGGGACATCTTTTCGAGGAGTTACCTGGGGCGTCCGGCAATAGACATAGACAGTTAGGCGGGGACTGTGTGGTTTTAGCCGGTTCGAGTCCGGCATGAAATCCGAGGTTTTCACACATTAAAAAAGAAAAAAAAATGGGCCATGTCTACTAATTTAATCGCGTCAGAAAAGAATAGAAATCGTCGCTCAGTAAAAAGCCACCGGTACAATTTTGACAGTTTTTCGTAGTCTACTATTACAATAGTACTTCAATAGACTTCTATCGGTCGGCCGATAGAATTTTACTAACACGTACCGCGCCAGTGGCCGCTGAACAGTTGCATTTTTGATAGTGAACTCGTACCTACTATATTTTTTACAGATAAAACCAGCGATTCTAGTTCTATTCAACGGCTTGTCAATAGGAGACTCGGCTCCCAGCTGTGGTGCCCATCGTAGCCATCGTATAGTTATGGAGTACTAGTATAGTACCATACAATTGTCGTTGTCTGATTGACAGCTGTTCTCGGCACCAAATGGACATCAAGATCGCGGGCTGTGCTATCCAGAGGGTATCTGAGGTGCGCAATCTTGGAGTCACATTTGATGAGCAGCTTAAGTTTGAGACTCATGTGCTGCAGGCTGTCAGGGGTTGTTTTTACAGACTAAGTCTGCTATATAGGATACGCCCATATATTAGTGTTAGCATCAGAGTACTACTATGCGAGTCTCTTATTCTATCCAAGCTTAATTATGCAGACACTGTTTATGGCAGCTGTCTGCTAAGAAGAACAGAGCGTATCCTACAGCGGGTTCAGAATGCCTGTGCTCGTTTCTGTTTTAATGTTCCACCCCGTACACATGTAACAACTTTTCTTAACAGTGGAAATATGTTGAAAATGTCTGAACGTCGCGAGTTGCACTTGCCTTCTCTTTGGTGTGGTGTTGACTGGCAGACCCAAATATTTGTATAACCGATTAACCTGGTCTAAGGACGATAAGTACAACACAAGAGGTTCCACATATCTTATGTTAACACTAAGCCATAGAACTGCTGCATTCCGGGGTAGTTTTAAGTTGGCAGTTACTCGTATTTGGAACGACCTTCCTCCGCCGTTTCGTGCCCTAATAACATTAAACTCGTTCAGGAAAAAATATAAAGCTTACCTGTTAGATAAACAAAGAAGCGCTTAATTAAGATTTCAAATGGGCTTTTACTCTGAGGTAAGAGACTGGATCGGAGCTGCTATTGAGATGAGGGTTCTGGGCTCGTAGGTAAGCAGCAATAACTGTGATAAATTCTCTGATCCCTTCTATCGTGAATTTTATTTAGTTTGTTGTTGTTATATAAGCAACGCTATGCATATGTATTCCGTTTCTTCAAGGGACATTGGATAGGATTTCTCATTTTTCACTGTCAGATGCCTATTAGAAATATTTAAAAGTTTATGGTGTTAATTTCTGAATGTGGCGTCACTGTTAAGGTGCTTCCAGAATACCAGCGTTGCATGTCATATGGCATCGCAGCATTTTAGCTGAGGAGGCAACCTTTTTTCTACTTCACACAACATGTCACCTATTCAAATGTAAATGTAAAAATATCATGTGTTGTGTGTTTTTTGAAAATAAATTTCTTCTTTCTTTCTTTCTTTCTTTTTTGTCTCCACAGGATATTTTTGGAATGTGTTTATCTACCGTGCAACTCTTTGCACCTCATTCCACTGCAGGACAGTGCGTGCTAGGCATTAAGACGCATTTTCATTGGTCGGTTACGTCAGTCGTCACCCGTTTGCGATTATAAGCGTGTTGGGACTCCCCGTTTTCAGCATAACGTCAAGGTAATTTAGTCAGTCGATTGATATAAAGCATGCGGGGATTACCCATTCTTCTTGACGTCATCGTTTAACTCACTAGCACTATGTTAATTTATACAGCTTTAGATTATAATGTCTGAACGACTTTCTGATGTTTTTCATATTTCTCAACTAGCTGAACCCCGTGGCTTCGCCCGTGACACACTCCCCGGGAACGCGCTAGTCTCTGGAACTTTTCCACGAACGGTTCCAATTATATTTTTGTATTGGTTACCCCATTTACTTTCATCATCACGCTTCTACCCAGAAGAGAGGAACAGTAATCATAAATGTCGGGGTTAGCTAGTAACTAATAAAACGGTTCTCCGCATGCAGATTCTATCAATGGTAAGAGAAAGTGGTCACCCTTCGTACACTTTTTACACTTTTATTTTTTACTCCTCGATTAATTACCATTATTTTCGAGTTTATGCATCTGTAGCAAATATATCGTAGTTAGTTACAAAAAAGTCTGAAACTGTTATGTCAAAAGGTTAAGCGGTTACAGCTAGGGTAGCCAGGTGTTCGGTTTTTTACTGAACTGTTCGGTATTTCAGCCCCGTGTTCGGTGTTCGGTATGACAAAATACCGAAGTATGAGTGGTTCGGTATTTTTGGTAAAGTCATAAATAAATAAATAAATATTGTTGGGATAACACACACAACGCCATCTGATTCCATATTAAGCAGAGCTTGTACTATGGTAACCAGATAACTGATAAACATACCTATATATTTCTAAATACATACATAAATAATATATAAATTACACCCAGACACAGAATAAACCATCGTGCTCATCACACAAAGTTTTATCCTGGGTGGGAATCGAACCCACGACCTCTTGCGTAGCAGTCGGATACACTCCCACCGCGCCACAGAGGCAGTCATTATTGTCTATATGTCCTTTCTATTCATTCTTGTACCAAGCAGGCCGGCCATGTTGGAACAGGTGTTTGTGCCGAGGTTTCCTACTCTTCGCCATCGTCCTAGTCAGCAGATGCACTACTACTTGTAGGTAAGATTGACTCTGACTCAGAAGATATCGCTAGACCTCCAATGCATCTGACACTATAGCCACGCCCTTCTCCACAAAGGGGTAGGAAGAGGCAAACTATATGCCCATATTTCACCGGTTCTTGTTGCTCTAATTGCCGTGTTGCAATGCACAGAGACAGATGGCGGCTATCTGCTGTTGAAATTTTTAATTTTTTCAAGTCATACGTAAGGCCTTCCATTTGACTTCACGACTAACATTATTTCCGTGCTCCCGAAGCAGTACGTACAATACAACCTAATTATAGCTCAAATAGGTACCTATGAAGTTCGCTGTTAATCTATACTAATGTTATAAAGGTGAAGAGTTTGTTTGTTTGGTTGAACTCACAAATGTCAAGAAATACTGTTTCAATTAGAAAAAATATTTTTGTACTTATTGGATAGTCCATTTATCGAGGAAAGCTATAGGCTATATATTATTATCATCACGTTATTACCCTGGAGAGCGGAGCAGTAATCATAAATGTCAAATCATGAAATTAATAAGCATTATTGTAGAATTTATAAGCGATGGGATTAAATAGGTGCGATGGGAGTACGAAGTATGTGTCACGAGCGAAGCCGTGGGGTCACCTTGTAATTTATACTCCCGATTCTTGATACTTGGTGGAACTTATTGTGATATTATACTGTTGTACTTAATATATGATGAAATTATACTGTGGAACTTTCTTGTTTTATTTTTAATTTATTTGAACTAATTTTCAGTTGATTATAATATTCAAATACGATAACATTTAAAATCTATAAGTAACGTTTATCCCAAAGAATGGTAAGAGGGGTCAATGGACAACTCTTCTGCTTCAAACAAAACAAGATCAGAGAAGGTTTGGACAAAGAAGCAGCGAAATGTCTTCGACAATTGCTGTGATGAGCAGGATACAATATAAAACATAACGTTTACTTAATATAATTTAAGAAAATCTTATTTGTTTTGTATATTTTTGCAAGTTATAATATTAGTAACACGGAGAACAGAAAGAATTATTCTCAAGTCCGTGATTAGTACAGAGAGGCCGAATGTTGCCAAAGACAAGCAAAACGAACGTGGGGTGATAGCGGCCGCCGAGCACCAGATTCCCTCTGTTGTTGTTGCATTCTTTTGGATTAGATGTATTTGGGATAAGTATATAGAATTGACCGTTGGTTTCTTCAACTTAGAAAAAACACTAGATATAAATATTCGTAGTACTTACGGATAATATAACATACTTGGTCTAAAACTAACATTTATGGTGTTTGTGTATTTTTACATACATACATGTTGTCACGCCTTTATCCCCGAAGGGGTAGGCAGAGGCGTACTATACGCCCACGATTCACCATATGCATTTTTGTCCCACGTAAAATGGTGGTTGGTGAGCTCATTGCCGTGTTGAAATGGACAGGCGCAGGCTGTGGCGACCTGCTGTTGAAATTTTTCAAGCCCATAAGGCTTTCAACCAGCTTAACGACTGCCATTTTACTGGCAACCGGGACCAATGGCTTAACGTGCCTTCCGAAGCACGGAAACGCTCGCAAATGTAAATGCCACAAAGTGGTCACCCATCCGAGGACCAGCCATAGTGTAAGTTGCGTAACTCAGTGATCGTTTACAGAACACTGAGACCGCGGGGCCACGAGCGGTTCTTTATATAATGGCGAACTAATCATTTTATCAAGACTGCCCTTTTATTTATTTTATGAAGATTTCCCCATTTTCAGGGCAATGATTGTCTAATAAAAAAAAATGATGAATAGATCATTCGATTCAAAATCACCTCTAGAAAATTAATTTTGAAGGATTTTGGTGCAGGTAAAAAATTGCAATTGTTATTAACAAAATAAGATGTAAAATAAAATTATTGAATAACTTTTTAAAAAATGGTGATAAAACTCTATTTTTCTACGGGGATCGATTCTTTCAAGTGTTAAAAAGATACTAGAATTTTTTCAAATTTTTAAAATCACATTTTTGAATTTTCAATAAAGTGGAAAAAGACAATTCGATTCGAGACAGGGATTGAACCTGTGACCTTTGCCTAACCAGGGCAATGTACTAGCCACCTGAACTACCCGAACCGTATCGAATCAAGTTGAAATTCTCCACCATATTTTAAATCGTCATTTTAAGAGTATGACCAGAGCCGGTGACCGGTTAGCCGGCTACCGGTTTTTAAACTTGTTGACTAGACTACTAAGCATTGCAGTGTGGTAAATAGAATGAAATCAGTGTGATGTAAGTACAAGTGAATTTAACTTAATTAATGTATTTGCTTCCATTTAGACGTACCCCAGAGGTCCACCCACAGAGCCCTTTTGGTCGCTGTAACCTCGTTAATAGCAAGCGCCTGTACCGCAGTTCCTTACAAAAGTAATCACTACATATTATTAAACAAACTCGTTTTTCGCTGTCTGTCCCTCATCATCATCCGAGCGTCTGTCCCAGTTGCGTCTCGCGACGCCCGGGGTCCGCTTTCCTACATTTTCTCCTCCACTTCGCACGGTCGTCGGCATCCCCTGTAGTGAGACCATTGGCACGCATGTCATCCCTTACGACGTCAAGCCAGCACTTCTTGGGTCTTCCCCTCTTACTGGGACCCGGCGGGGCTGACATGGCCAGACATTTGTTACCTACGTAGCCCGGCGGTTGCCGCAAGACGTGACCATACAAACGAAGGCGACACTCTTGCAACTTGTCTGCAATGTCATTTCGCTGTCTGTCCCTATGTATGCTTATATAGATCTTTAAAACTACGCAACGAATTACGATGCAGTTTTTTGAAATAGATAGAGTGATTCTTATAGAAGGTTGTATGTATATTTTGTTAAGTTTTTGTATACATTAACTTAATTATAACGATATATTTTGACGGTGTCGGAAAAAATGAGCCGTCTGTTTTTAAAACAATGCGAATCGTAGAAGAAATGGTTTTTGATTCTGAAAAAGAGATATATGATAGTTAAGGCTTTAAGCTAGTCAAAATGGCTTTCTGTCACAAAATCTAATAAACTTCACTTGATAGAAAAACATCCTAAAGTTGCCCCCGTCCGAAATGTTTTTTCAATGCCAAATCTAAACTACAGATAATTTTCATGAAATTTTTATACACAACTATAGCCACTCAATATTTATAGACATAATGGCTTACTTTGACTATATACAGTGAGTTTTATAGTACAAATGTTTAAATAATATCAGATTCGCGACGCTGAGGCCTGATCAGTCGCGCGCTGGCGCTTACTGAGGTAGGACCTGTGTTAGGTTTTTTCGTTGCGCTCCCCTTGCTATTTTTGCGCAATGGCACAGTATATTTATGACAGCAGTAAGCATTCCATCATCATCCGAGCGTCTGTCCCAGTTGCATCTCGCGACGCCTGGAGTTAGCTTTATATAGTGTATATACATATATGAGAGTTATATACGGCAATGGACTCACCCACCACCCATTACGTGGGACAGGAATACACATGGTGATAAGTGGGCATATACTAATATGCCACTGCCACCCTTTCCGGGGATAAGGCGTGATAGATAAATAAAATATATGATAGCTTTAAAATAAAATAAAGTACCTACACTTCACAGAAGCATTAGAATTATCCCTGTAAGTAGTATAAAATCGAACCCGGTACCTACAGCTTAGAAGGCAGTTATATAAGCAACTGAGCCAGTGGGCCGTTCAATGTATGTTTACCTATATTACGGCTAAATGCCGTGGATTTAAAAAAAAATTGTAGCGTATGCTTTCAATTGGGTTCTAAACAAATTTGATCAATAGATTCTGAGGTTTAAACATACCGACTGGCACTGGCTGAAGTAATCAGTGCAGTTATTATATTGAAGCTTCGCTTCGCTTCGCATAAATTATTTAAATTGTATCCAAGACCTTTGTTTTATGCTTTCAGTATTAATTATTTAAGTATATTTATAAATTTATTAGCCACGACTTTATCCCCGAGGGCGTGGCAGAGGCATATTGTGGTGAGCCCAAATCCTGTGTTCAAATGGACAGGCTCAGATTGTAGCGACTCGCTGTTGTAATTTTTAAGTCGTTCAAAGGGTATTCACTTGACTTAACGAGTATCGATTGCAACGTTACTATCAACCGGTACAAACAGCTTAATGTGTCCTTCGAAGCACGAAAACGGTGGTAACGGAAAATGCTACAAAGCGGTCATCCATCCAAAATCCGAGAGAGTTTCTTAAATCAGTGATCTTTAACAGAAACCGAGTTACTAGGGCTACGAGCGCTTTTTATTTATGTTTTTACTTTATGTTAGTAGCCTTAAACAATGTATAACGTTTCATGTAACTAATAATTAATAATTCCAACATTTTAACGCGAAGGTTTTTTGCGCCTTAGTGGATCTGGAGAAAACATTTGATAACGTTGTGAGAGGAACTCTGTGGTACTCGTCCGTGTGGCCTGGCTGGCCATCCACTCCATATTCGGGCAGGATATGGCGTGGACGGCCAGCTGCTGCGGGCGATAGTCTCTTTATACGGACTGTAAAGCTTGCGTGCGACCAAAGGTGATGTTCATCTGGTGCCTCTTTTTGACTTCTGTTCGGGCGTCAAACGGGGTTGTGTTATGTCCGCCTGGCTTTTCATAGTGTATCTGGATAGTTGAGCATAAGTGTGGCTGCAAAAGTAAAAAGATTATGATGTGTTGAAAATTGGAAATTTTACAGTACATTGTCAGTTGTACGCTGATGATGCGGTAGTGATGGTCTCATCAGAAGCCGACCTTCAGGCATTAGTCACTAATATAAAAGTTAAGGTCTTCGCTGCATGTTAAACTAAGAATCGGGTATTTGATTAACTTAGTAAGAATGTTTAGCGCGGACGGAAGATATGTTCTGAAGTACAACGGTGACTAGCTGCCGAAGACAGGATCATAAAATTATGATTTTTTGATTTTAATATTCTTAAAAAAATAATGTATGTGTAATGAGTACGGGACATTTTATTTGGTACATAAAGCATAATTTTTTTATTAAATATATCATCATTAACTCCTACTAATATTATAAACGCGAAAGTTTGTAAGTATGGATGTTTGTTACTTGCACGTAAAACTACTGAATGGAATTTAAATAAACTTTACCATAACTATATATTATACATATAATAGCTTATCTATCAGAATAACACATAGGCTACTTTTTATCCCGGGAACAAGTTCCTTTAGAAAACGGGAACGGGAAAACTTCATCACGCGGGCGGAGCCGCGGGTGTCAACTAGTATATCATAAACCCAAAATAAAATCCAACACAATAACAGTGATGTTCCATTTCGATTGCTATTGCCAATCATTTTTACTGTGGCGTGCCAGCAGAAAATACATCGTCAATCTATCTTGGCGGGGGCTGAGGAAGCGTTGTGGTGCCTACGCGACTTGGCCTACCGGCCCTTAAGATATAACAACATAAAGTATTGTGGAATTGTGTATCTAATATAGGTTTACAAAAAAGTCCACTAAGGTATATGTCTATCTCTTAAGGATACCGTAGTATATCCATTTTAATACTTTAAAAAAACAGCAATAATAAAGCGTTAATTTAAAGGCTATTTACACAAATACATTATTAATCCTTATCATTTTTAATATGTTAGTTGGTTTCAGCATTTTATGAAGATTATTTTGTCCCTTTACACTATGTAAATTAAATGAATATCGTAGGCGATATGGCAATATCAATAAAATGCGCAAAGAAATTAATTTCGTGTAACAAAAATTCGACCGGGCCGTGCGGACGACGGGCGTAGTAGGTACTTGAGAGCGGAGAAGTAATCAAGTAATTTGGAAAATGTTTATACATTATCGTAAAATTAATAAACGACGGGATTAAATGGGTGCCACGGGGTTCGATATATGTCACGGGCGAAGCCGGGCGGGTCAGCTAGTATTTCTATAAAGTAATCACTGCATGTCTACTTATCAATATCATAATGTAATTGAGAGGCAGGACAATCGTAACCTACATAAGCGACGATGTTGACTCAGTTGATATTGTACTGTGTAGTAGATCTGTAGGTCATTCATTTATAATTACATCACTCACGCTGACAACCACGTACAGTGCGCTTACGCTTGCGCCAAGACAGAAAAAAAAATATCATTCTATATTCAAATAAATAAGAATAAAAAAAAAAAAAAAAATCGTATTCGAATATTAGACCGTAAATAACCATTTAGATAAAACAACTTTTTAAAATGGCGAGAACTAAGAAAGTGCTAGTGCTGTATACTGGTGGTACTTTTGGTATGCTGAAGAATGAAAAAGGAGGTAAGCATATTTTAAAGAACCCCTGTTTCTTTGTAAAGTAAGATTATAAATTCTTTTATTAGATCTTCTGTTGGACGAATAAATTAAACCTCAAGTAACCAATTTCTGCTTCTTCATCTTACTGTATTCCCACACGGTATACACTCCCACTGCGCCACAGAGGCAGACATTGTTACAGTCTGCCTTCCGAACCCCGTAAGGTGTCTACCTGCTTCGTTCAATCCGTTAATTAGTAAGCGTACTGCTGGCAGATGAGGTCGCTTAGGTCCTGCAGATCGTGGTAGGGCCTTTTATATCCAATTCCAAGTCCTTCGTATCGACTTAAAACGAAATTCCGGTTAGTCCTGAGTTCTGAACACATTTTGGAGTACTAACCAAGAGTAAAATCGGCTATCAAAGTGGGTTCTATCGCTCAACGAGTGCACCAACTCGCTTAGCAAGCTGGACTTCTTTCAAATCTTAGTGATTGGACTGGTTTTACTGAGCTTGATTTCTGATTTTCTTCCCATCATATCATAAATAACTGAGAATTTTCATTATTTTACTAAAGAGTGAGAGATGGCAGTCACTAATTATCATCTTCACCTTTGCGTAATTCCCAGTTAATTTCAAATTTTACCTGGATTTGGAGCCTTAATCCTACTGGTCCGCTGCTAGAAGCAGCTTTGGTTTAGCTTTTTAATTATGGCATTGTTGGAAGCGACTGCCGTCTGACCTCCTAGCTTCCTAACCCCTGCGTCATTGCCAGGTCCGTCAACCAGCAGGTGAGCTCGCTTATGCCCGGATATCTTGGTGAATCTCCTCACACGGTAGGTAACTCACTAAATAACGTCCGATATTTCCAGTGCTGGTGCCACAGAAGAATATAGAACATAGGGTGATCAGAAAACTCCCACAGCTTCACGACAGAGAGTATTGGGAGACTCATTTAGCTGGAACTGATTTGAACGAGTTTTTAGTAATACCGGGTAAGCATCTTCAAGTTCAATTACGTAGAGTTCACAGAGGGATGTCTGAATAAATTGCTCTGTCTAACGCCGCATCACAGATCCAGAGGGCCGAGTCTCCTATTGACAAGCCGTAGAATTAAACCAGAATCGCTGTTTTTAGCTGTCAAAATATTAGTATACTATCAAAAATGCAACGGCTACTGGCGCGGTACGAGTTAGTAGAATTCTATCGGCCGACTGATAGAGGTCTATTGGAGTACGATTGTAATAGTAGACTACGAAAAACTGTCAAAATTGTACCGGTGACTGTCTATTGAGCGACGATTTCGTTTCTATTTCGACACGATTGAAATAGCAGACTTGGCCCCCAGGAATAAATGTCACTCGCGGGCTTTCTACTAGAGACGTTTTACTCTATATATTTCATACAGACAAACTTGTCAGGAGCGTCAACCTCTTTCATTAGATTACATTAATTACTACGACGAATGGTATACAGGCAAATGACAAGTCGCATATGCGATTTTCACATACAGTTTGACGTAACCTTGCACGCTGTATTATTATTACAATTTTGCATACAAATCTTACAAGAAACGAGCCTTTTGGCATGCAGTCATTTAAAGAAATTGTTATTTTGAAACAGAAAAATCCGATTAGGAAAATGGTATTTTTCGAAACGGATAGTGTTCCGAAAGTAATAATAATGACCCCTTGTTAGAAATTGGTCACTGCCGCTTATAGACTTTTGCAACAATAAAAGAAAAACATCGCACTGCTTATGCTGACCCCATTGTCTGTAGTATTTTTTCTAAAAGCTCAAGGCCTTCGACTTTATTCATTTATTTTAACTACATTCTGTTGTGGCTGCTACATCATTTTCCATTTCAACTTATGAATCTTACGTCCGATTAAATTGTGTGTTGCCAGATGGTTTCACTGAATATATTTTATTACAGTGAAAGAAGACTTCTCGATTCAGTCGGGACTTAATGACCCATGACCTTTGTCTAATCAGGGCAATTCTTTAAGCCTTAAAGCCTTTGAGCAACAGAAGCGGAGTGCAATACGTTGAAGGTGTTCTCTCTACCATTCATGTGTTCGATTTTTCATAGATTTCTTTGTTGACAGTTGTAGAGTAAGTTTACAGGGTCAAACCTAGTAACAGCAGTGAGAAGGAAGCGCTGGGATAGAGCAGAGATTATTTTGTTGTTTACTTAAGATAATGTCAAAGAGACAGATAAGATAATTGCAAGATTATTATTATATGGTTTATTTTACGTGATTAGATAAAAAAATATTCATTGCAGATGGCAAGGACACAGATCTAAAGGTACTATACAAAATCTACGAGTACGAAGAGCTAAAAGACTCTTCAGATTTCACTATGGACGACTGGATCCGACAAGCTAGAGACGTAAAGGTAACTGACAGAACAAATTAAAATAAAAAAGTAGTCGTAAAAGTACGGTCACGAACTTTAATTTGTACCCCAACTACAGTGAAATATTCTATAGCAAACTGAGCACATCCTTTACACGGACTGCTGTTGAGGCGTCGAGCTAGAATTTCAGCCTTCCAGCGGCTAGTATTTCTCTGCACCGCTGCACCGTCGTTAAAAAGTTATGAGGGCATATTTTATGGTTACAGAGGTGAGAACCGACCTCACTGAGTATTGCGATCGTGAAGTCCGTTTGCAGTGTAGGAAATTGGCGTACAACGTTTCTTACCAAACGTGAAGACCGATTGCAGTCGGTGTACAGTTAGCATGCGGTTAGTTTGTAGGTGCATTGCATATCTAACTGTATTCAATACTGCAAATCTGTCTCAAAACCGAATAGCGGTTGAAATGTAGTGCGTCTACCGAGTGAGAGTTAACCGATCTAAAATTGTCTAAACGTGTCTAGGGGCAACCACTTAGTAAAGTAAAGTAAAGTTTATGAGTTCATTGCATAGTGAATGTTATACCAACATTTCGAAAATGGGTCCCAAATTAAAGTACGTGATCGTACCAGGCAATCTTTGTACTTTGGGACACTTAGCAGCTTTATATAAGTTATGATGCGTTTCCGGGGGTGTCACTTATCTCATTCATAGTAATTTTAACAATGTTAGTACTGTAATCTTGTTGAAGCACAGATAACAAAACTACTTTATTACCATTGAGTGCTATAAAAGCTAATAAAAGGATTTCTACTAGATATAGTAAAACGTCATCATCATCCGACCGGGTCATGTAATCATGTATGATAACGAAATATCTTTGATAAATCGTTCTAGAGACACTCACTATCAGTTATACAACTGTCAGCGCCGAATATGTCAAAGAAAAATGAATCAAATGCTCTATCTACGATCAAATAGCTTAAAACCACTTATTTTTTAGAATTGTCTTCGCCCTTATCTTGGGCTGGCCAAGAAGTCGATCCAAACAACCACGTCTTATTTATTAAATATTTATTCTTATTAACTACATAATATCTTCGTTTTCTACGTCTCAGTCAAGTATTTTTAAATAAGTCTTATGTCAAAGTGAGCCTTACCTCAGCAAGCGATGGAAGCATTACCGAAGCTTTCAGCAGAATTTGCGCAGCAAGATGTAAAATCGCATTTCACTTCGATATATCACTGTCTTTCCCTAAAACACCTTTGACACAACTTTTATGCTTAAGAATCTACCATTTTTATACATAAAACAAAGTAAATGCACTAGTTTTAGAAAAACAGCAGGCGTTGCGCCACCCAGCAAATTCCCGCGCAAAACCCTGAACACCGATAATATGGAATTTAGCGTTCTTTTATAATTGAGTTGCTAAAGTAAAGGTAATATAATAGTAAGTAGTAAGTACTATAAAATTGGCAATGAAACGAACGAGTATCGTACAATGACTGATTTATTAATCAAGAACTTATATCTACCCACGTTGATGTTAGCCCATAATACAACAAGTACTACAAAGCTGAAGCCCAGCTTAGTTATGAAGGTTTCAGTGAAGTTAACATTATATCTTTTTCAGTGTGAAATGGCGTTGCGGTCATCATGACACTGAAATCATTGCTGTATTTAAATTTGAGACAAATGTGAACAGATTTGACATTATGAGACATCCTCTCTAAGGCAGACCCGGACTACCTGACATCAGGCATGGCAGCGTCGTCGTGTGGTTTTAGTGTGTACGAGTCCACCTCATCAACGGGTTGAAGTTCAAGAGCATTTTCATAGGGTTATAAAAAATAGCGATAGTAGTAGAATCAAAAAGAAAATTACCTCTTTTGTGTTCCGTATCTCAAAAGTAACGCGTCCTTCAATACCGTAGCGAAGGAAACAAACGACTTTTAAACCGAAAGCAGTTTCAAAACCGCAAGTGGTAGAAACTTCAAAATCTCCTATACACGTATTCATGGTGTCCTGAATCGAATGACGCAGTTTGCGTACAGACAGACGGACGGAAACTTTAGGGTTTAGAAGTCGTCTAAAGTCTGAATTTTAGAAAAGTCTTATAAAACGGCAAAGAAAGAAATGTGTTATTGTGTTAAATGTATCTTTTATAGAATAATTTTGTTGTCCTTCCATCCGTTCATCTGTCTGTCAAGATATTTGTCACCTTTATCTCATTAACGCGATAAAAGGTCACAGGATAAAAGTCACAAATGTCACAGGATATCGGTCGCGCATAATCAAATTCCAACTGTGTAGTCCCATCCAGTTGCGTAAAAAATACATTTTCTTTCAGAAATTCTACCACGAATATGACGGTTTCGTGGTACTGCATGGCACTGATACCACGGCGTATGGTGCGTCTATACTCTCATTTATGTTGGAGTCTGTCGGCAAGACCGTGGTACTGACGGGAGCTCAGGTATGTTAACCTACATTAACTGATAAGGAACCTGTGGTAAAAATTATTCTTTTTAGTATAGCTTTCGTTCCCGGTCGCTCACACAGAGAGGGCCAGCATAAAATTCAGTAAAGGAATTGCTGCTTTACAATTGGTAAAATATACAGCAATTTTGGAACTTTAATAAAAAACGAATACACTGCGGGTTTATTGGGATACCACAATGAACCTTCGCTCTTTCTTCAACCACCATATAATTTATTATTAAGTAAATATACACTTAGGTCAATTTAATAAATCTCTACTAATATATAAAGCTGATGCGTTTGTTTGTTTAGTGTGTTTGTTTGTTTATTTGGTTGAATGCGCTAATCTCAGGAACTACAGTTAAGGAATAGCCCATTTATCGAGGAAGGCTATAGGCTATATATCATCACGCTACTACCCTGGAGAGCAGAGCAGTAACCATAAATGTCAACAAATCGACCAAATTATCGTACACAATTCTAAAAGTAATAAACGACAAGATTAGATGGGTGCGACGGGGGGATGATACGGGGGAAGTCGCGGGGGTCAGCTGGTACAATTATATAGAGGTTAAAAAATTCCCCAAAAAGGAGTACTAAAAATAAGAAGGGAATATTACAAGACTGACAATTGCCACGTTGTATGGCATTGCATAATTTCTGAGCTAGTAAGAGGTAGGTATCCTGATCCCTATGATCTCTAGACCGAACGAGCACTTGGGCATATCGTTCATAAGGACTGATCACAGGGTCCTTTTAAATATTTGACCAATCTATCGCAGTCCTCTCCACATTCTTTTGAACCCCACGGAAAACAAAGAGGTGTTATAAGTAATCTGTGGCATCGAGGGTCTCGAACGGATGAACCGATTTTTATTTAGATCTTTTTGTTTAAAATGTGAATAAATCACGAGTGTTATTAGCTATGTCTGATGAAATTCGGTTCATTATGGCCGCCGCCACAAGACTTTTCAAACTTATAACACCCCATAGTTTTTGCGTAGGGGGTTAAATACCTATATCGTAATAATTCTTCCAGGTACCAATTTTTCAACCGCGTAGTGATGGTAATAACAATTTATTCTGCGCGGTGATGATAGCCGCTACGCAGCACATTCCTGAAGTGACCGTATTCTTTGGGGCCAAGCTCTTCAGAGGCACCAGGTACATATAAATAAACTAGTTCGCCGCAGACACTCGCCGCAAGGCTTCGCTGCAGCATATTTCGAGCGGAGTTGATAAATATTTTAAATTAAATATTTAAATAAAGTTCAAATAGCTCAAAAAAATTACATTAATAAAAGCGCACTCTTTGAACTTGTTTAACATTTTAAACATAGTTTAAATGAAATTGATTTATAGTAATTAAAATTCATTTTAATTCTTCTTGAGATTCGAAATGATGACAGATTTCTAAAGCGCGTACATTTTTTATTTACATGAGATTTGAAACAGACAATTAAATTTTTGCTAAAACGTTTTAACTGATATCGATTTCTTAAATTTCTAAACGTAGAAATCTTATTATGAATAATCGTTTAACCCAAAGTAAGCTAATATAAGCTTGTGGTATGGGACCTAGACAGCTGATTAACATACTTATATATTTCTAAATACATATATGTATATTATACATAGAAAACCCCCAAACTCCGAAACAAACAAACAAAACAAACTATACTGCAATATTCGTTTGCAATATAGCCGCAGGATCACACAAATATTTATTGCAGTATAGTTTAGTATTGTATGGTATGGTATGGTATGGTATGGTATGGTGTGATGTGGTATAGTATTGTATGGTATAGTATTATATGGTATGGTGTGATGTGGTATAGTATTGTATGGTATGGTATTGTATAGCATGTATAAAGAATGTCTTTTATTCGCAGAGTTAAAAAGGTTTCAAACACCAAAATATACGCGTTCGAGTCTCCCAACTTTCCACCACTGTTAGAAGCTAAAGCGACATTGGAGGTAGACCATAAGATGTTGATCCATGCTCCAGGTTCAGTGCCCGACGAGTGCACGCTACACGATCAACTTTCCAGGAAGGTTTACATTCTTAAAGTGGCTCCGACGATCACACCTGAACTTATCAAGGCTGTGTGCTCTGGGATGGGAGGTGATGAGTATTTTAAGATTATACCAGAAAATTTGCCATTTATGACTTTACTAGGTGACCCCCCGACTTTGCCCGTGACATTTTTCAAACTCCCGTCGCACCTATTTCATCCTGTCGCTTATAAATTCTATATTCAACAGGGTTTAAAATTTCTTCCAAATTTAACATCTAAAATATACACATTTTTTAAATTTATCCGCCTCTTTAGACCCCAGTTCCGTGCTTCGGAAGGCACGTTAATTTGTTGGTCTTGGTTGCCAGTAGAATGGCAGTCGTTAATCCAGGTTGAAGGCCTTATGGCCGGCTTAAAAAATTTCAACAGCATGTCGCCGCAGCCTACGCCTGTCCATTTCAACACGGCAATGGGCTCACCACCTGTTACCTGGGACTAAAATGCATACTATGAAATGTGGGCGTTTAATATGCCTACCCCTTGGGGAATAAAGGCGTGACAATATGTGTGTATAAATCCTAAAATAATGCATTTTTTTTTTTCGATTTGTCGATATTTATGACTACTGCTCCGCTCTCCCCGGTAGTAGCGTGATGATATTCCTCGACAAATGGGCTATCAAACACAAAATAATTCTTCAAAACCAAGTTTTCCTGACTTTTTCCGATGATTCCTGAGATTAGCGCGTTCAATCAAACAAACAAATTCTTCAACTTTATAATATTAGTATAGATATCATTGGTGTCTTTATCCCCGAAGGGGTTTGTAGAAGCTTACTATATGCCCACATTTCACCGTGACCACTTTGTGGCATTTACATTTGCGAGCGTTTTCCGTGCTTCGGAAGGCACGTTAAGCCGTTGGTCCCGGTTCCCAGTAACATGGCAGTCGTTTAGTCAAGTTACAGACCTTATGGGCGGCTTAAATTTTTTTCAGCAGGTAGCCACATCCTGCGTCTGTCTATTTTAACACGGCAATGGGCTCATCTGCAACGTGGGACAGGAATACACATGATGAAAAGTGGGCATATAATATGCCTCTGCCACCTCCTTCGGGGGCAAGGCGTGATAGATAAATAACACATTTTGTATTACACTTTTCTTCAACCTTTTTCATGTACATTGAATCTTCTTTACTCAAAAGAAGTAAATTATTCTTGTAGATAGCAGCGTATTCATGTGGTTTGTTCAAGTTCCCATTAACGTGGTAGAAGCGTTAATGGAGTTTCAGTGGAATTTACGCGGCAAGATGTAAAATAGCATTCACTGCAATATATCACTGTCTTTCACTATAGCACGTTTACACAACTTTTATGTCTAAGAAACTAAAATTTATACACATAAAATAAGGCTAATGCTAATCTTTCGTACAACACATTTTCTTTTCATCCCAGGGTTGCCTGGAAGAAATTGCTTTTAAGCGATAAGGCCGCCCTTTGTACAATATCTTGCAAATATCTTTGTGATCTAGATTTAATTTGGTGATTAAATAAAGTTTTATTCTATTCTATTCTACTAATGTACTAAATGTACAAAACACAGAGTCCGCGGGGCCACAAGCGCTACAACATAAACAAAAATGACAAATGCACGAATAGTTTTTTTCGTCACTCCTAATGTTGTAATGTAAAAATTGAAATGTTTTTAGGTGTAGTCCTTGAGACGTACGGCAACGGTAATATCCCGATCAAACGGAAAGAGATATACAAAGAGATTGAGAACGCGGTGAAGAACAAAGTACTCGTTGTCAACGTCACGCAGTGCATCAACGGAACAGTCCTCGCCAAACCTCTGTATGAAACTGGACTGGTAAGTGTTTTATTTTATTTATTTATTATTTTACCTTTGTAGAAGGCTTACAGACTAATATTACATATAGATTATTAAAATTTAGTATTGCAGATTGCTAATAACAAGCCTCCATATATAAAAATTCTTATTAATAAATTTGGTCAGACAGAACGGACAGCTCAACATGTAGCTAGGTATAGGGCGCCGCAGGAGCCCCGCCCGACTCCTGTGGCAAGTGGGCTAGGGCTGCCGTGTGTCGGGCCAGCACGGCCAAAGAAGTTAGCCCCAACCCGTATCCGCTGCGTATCGAGGAACATTGGCACGCTGACTAGGCGTGCGGTAGAGTTGGCCGAAGTACTCTCTAGGCGAAGGGTGGACGTGGCGTCCCTGCAGGAGACTCGATGGAAAGGCAACAAAGCCTGACCGCAACACTGAAGGGGAGACTATCCTCAGAACGTGTGCGGCTGCCGATCTTGCCATCGTGAACACGTTTTTCCAAAAGAAATCCGAACACCTCATCACTTACACTTACTTTGGTAAAAGGGCTCTTGCGTTGTTGGTGGCAATACTTATTTAACCTATGGTTTATCTTACACAAGCGGGTCCATACTTACCTAACCAACTTTTGGTCCGCTCCCAAACTCCCCCCCCCCCCCCTCAAAACACTTCCTTCACTACTAATTAGAAGATATAGATCGAGATAAAATTTTGAAACATATATTTCAAATAATGATAAAACCAAGTTGGTTACTCTGTCTACGACCAAGTCACCTATCTTACGCCTGTCTTTTGCGATTATTATATTACCATGAAAATTGGAAAGTCCTGTACCTAAATACCTGACTATAATTCGGAACCTTCCTCTTCTGCATCGATTTTTTCTGTAAAAAAATCTTAACTAAAATTGCCTACGATATACATAAAATAATTTACTCACAGTAGAAAACAAAAATACAATTGCTTTCGGATGCCAAACATATCAAAGGATTTAAATTTGCCGCAAATAACCACATTCCATAAATTCTCGGTGTCTATCAACTATAAACCGTTTATGTTAAAAAGGTTTGTGAACTCTACAAATATAACGACTAAATAGGTATATTTAACATGGCCGCGTAATGTCGATAAAATGATAGAGGTTTGCTGAAAGCTACTTTGCCTCAGTCGCTTTGAATTGTAATACGTAATACCAATTTCACGCAACATGCTAGTGGCTTTCAAAGTGTGGTGGCTATCGAACACACTAAAACGACATGAACTGTCAAAGTTACATAATAGCACTGCAGGTCCCAGGAGTTCGTCTCAGCTGTCGGTGATAAGTGCACTGACACTGAAAGCGAACCAATTCAAAAGTACTGGGATAGGACTCAGGCAGCTATCCTTGTAGCGGCGAAGACAGTACTCGGCTAGTCTATGGGGTGGTCGCAAATGTGATAAGGAAACTTGGTGGTGGAACGAGCCAGACGAGACCACTTTCAACCTCTGTATGACAAGCTGGAATCGTCTGAGGGGCAGAAGCTCATCTATAAGTTGGCGCGCTCCAGGGTCAAAGTGGCGCAGGATATATCCAGGTGTCTCTGTGTAAAAAACCCTGAGGGCAACCTGTTAAGCGAAGACCTCGCGGTAAAAGAGAGATGGCGCTCGTATTTCCACGAGCTGCTTAATAATCAGTACAAAGAGGTGCAGCCTTCGGACGTCCCTCTGAATCAGGGACTAGTGCCACTGGTAACGTCTGGAGAAGTCCTGACTGCGCTTCACCGCATGAGGAATCGGAAAGCTGTTGGACCCGATGGAGTCCCCATAGAAGCCTGGAACGCGATAGGTCCTCGTGGTGTGGGCATCTTAGTAAACCGTTTTTACCGCATACTTCTTAGCGGGCAGATCCCAAACCAATGGAGGCTGAGTATTATTACTCCAGTCTTCAAAGGTACGGGTCAGTGCAGAAGTGCGAGAGCTACAGCGGTATAAGGGCCGATCATGCAATTTTCGCCTACAGCCTTACGTAAACTTGGCATTCGGTATAATTATTATATTTGTCTCGCCCTAATAGGGCGCGAGCGAGACGGAGCGAGCAACATTGCTTGCTCTGATAAGAGGCTATATACTGACTTCACAGATCTGCTAGGGTGATGTGCCTGAATCTGGTGTCATCTATGGGTACTACTACACATAGATAGCTTAACTAAAGTAAAGATATCTATAGTAATACTATTAATAAGCTGAAGAGTTTGTTTGGTTGAACGCGATTATCACAGGAACTACTGGTTCGAATTAAAAAATATTTTTGTGTTGGATAGCACATACATCGAAAAAGACAATAGCTATATATCATCACGATACTGCCAAGAGAGCGGAGCAGTAATCATAAATGTCTACAAATCGGGCAAAATTTTCAAATTTACTTATAAAAATTAATAAACGTCGAGATAAAATGTGTGTCATGCGGGTTCGAAGTATGTCACTGGTGAGTGAAGCCACGGAGGTCACCTAGTTTTCCATAAAAGGGTTGGAATTCTACGACAGTCGCTTTGAACTATGAATAAGAAAACAGCAAGGTGAATACCGAAATAAAGAAAAGCATATAAAGAGACTGTGTAATTTAAAAAACGGAACATTTGACTGCTTCGGTGGCGCAATGGTAGTGTATTCGACTGCTGCGCTGATGTCTCAAGTTCGAATCCTGGGTCGTAACAAATATTTGTGTGATCCGGAAACGTTTATTTCGTAGTTTGGGTGTTTACATGTACACGGCATTAGTACACGGCTCACTACCTGTTACGTGGGACAAAAATGCATACGGTGAAATGTATATTATAGTATTTAGGTTATATGGAATGGATGTAGGTTTGTTTATTAGGTAATATAGTATGCCTCTGCCTACCCCTTTGGGGATAAAGGCGTGACAATATTTATATATGTATAAGTATGTTTATCAGTTGTCTAAATCCCATAGCACACATTTAACCTACTTTAGTTTAGACGGGGCGGCGAATGTTGTCAGGGGGGTGTCACTCCGCAGTTTAGGTACTTATATCCGGGCAGCGCGCCGCTCGTAGCGGCTAATGATAGTGGACCGCTGCTGCCGTTCGGCTCGCATGACACGAGCGCTCTAAATAAATCAACTAGGTACAAAACTTCTCAAGTGACAACCCCGCGCGGACTTCGCAGCTCGGTCATAAAACTCTGGCGCGCAAAGAAAACTCAACGTTCGCGCGCAGGAATAAGTTACAATTTTGCTTGCAGGCGGCGAGTCTAGGTATGTTTTCATACCTAAAACGGACTTTTGAGGGAGTGACACTTCTGTATGTAGTACTATTACTTATTCTGTGACGTGGTGTAAGAATGTACCTACCAAATGACATTTGGCGGAAAGAGTGACAAGTGCGGACGCTTGCTTTATATTATTTTCTAAAACTAGTGCATTTATCTTGTTTTATGTGCGGGAGTGGTGGTTTCTTGGACATAAAAGTTGTGTTAACGTGCTATAGTGAAAGACAATGATATATATGCAGTGAAATGCTATTTTCTCTCTTGCCGCGAAACGTCCACTGACAACCTTAGTATAAGAATCACCATTATACTGAGGGCAAGGACCAGGACGGACAATGAGGACACGACATCGACTGGACAGGACTAATTAGAAGATAAGATTGAAGAAATATGATATAAAAAATAAGATTTGGCTAAAAGGTCTTAGAAACCAGGCCATTAAATAATTATTAAAAAAAAAATACCTACCAAATATTTTTTTTTAGCTTCTGTTAGAATGTGGTGTGGTCCCCGCGTACGACATGACCGCGGAGGCTGCGTGGGCTAAACTGTCATATGTATTGTCAAAGACCGATCTGTCATACGAAGAAAAAGTTAAGGTACAGAATTTATTTTATTTTTATTTTCTTAGCTTGTAACCCTACCAGCTCAATTCTACTAATATTATAAAACTTTTGCAAGTATGGATGTTTGTTACTCTTTCACGCAAAATCTACTGAATGCATTTTGATGAAACTTTACAATAATATAGCTTAAACATCAGAATTACACATAGGCTACTTTTTAAAAAACTTAAAAAAACATTTTTTAGTTATATTATAATATTTTATAGTAAGAATATGTAATTAGGTATGTTAAGTAATCATGCAGCTTATAAGAAAGATGTACGGAGACTAGATTCCCCAGTCAAACCATCAAAACGGTTTTGGGGAACAAATTTATGTACCTACATGTAAAAACAGCTTTTATTAAATAAATAAAAAAATAATAATAATAAGTTCCTGTGGGAAACTTCATCACGCGTGTGGAGCCACGGGCGTCAACTACGCTTCTATAAACTACAGCTTACCCTGAGATGTGTGAGGGGTGTAAGGACCTCCACCGAGATTTCCGGGGCTCAACCTCACCTGCTTGTGGTGCACCAGCTGACTAACGGACGAGGAATTACGGGGTTGAGAGGTCAGACGGCAATTGCTTCCAATATGCCGATATTTAAAAGCACAACGATAGTTGCTCCTAAAAGTCGAATAAAGGTGCATCCCGGATTGAAATCCAGTTTTGGAAACAACTGGAAAAATAGTTAAGATGAAGAAGATGATACAAAAACAATTCCTGCATATATAAAGTTTTGATAAAATTTGATAGCCTATGTCAACCGGGTCATAATCCTACTAATATTATAAATTCAACCCTGTCCATTTCAACACGGCATTTGGCTCACCACCTGTTACGTGGGACAGAAATGCATACGGTGAAACGTGGGCGTTAAATATGGCTCTGCCTACCCCTTCGGGGATAAAGACGTGACAATATGTCGATGTCGATTATAAATATAAAAGTTTGTAATAATGTATGGATGTAGGTTTGTTTCTCTTTTACGCAAAAACTACTGGATGTATTTTATCGAAACTTACCAATAATATGGCTTACACATCAGAATAACACATAGGCTACTTTTTACCTAGGATCTGTTCCGGTGGGAAACGGGAACGAGAACACTTCGTTAGAAATATGTTTGACTGCCTCTGTGGCGCGGTGGGAGTGCATCCGACTGCTACGCAAGAGGTCAAAGTCAAGGTCACTCAGGATAAAACTTTGTGTGATGAGCACGATGGTTTATTCTGTGTCTGAGTGTTATTTATCTATAATATGTATGTATTTAGAAATATATAAGTATGTTTATCAGTTATCTAGATCCCATAACACAAGCTAATATTTGCTTACTTTGGGCCAGATGGCGCTGTGTGAAAAGTGTCCCACAATTTATTTAATTTATTTTAATTTATATTATCACTTAATTCATTAAAATCGGTTAAGCAGCAAGTGCTTACACAAGCGCTATGGTGGTACATACAAACTTTCAATGTATAATTACATTCATATCTATCCCAGCTATAGTTGTTAATGTAATTTTGAGTAATAAAAATAATATATTGAGTGTAATTTTGAGTGTTATGCTTAAAAATATCTCTCCTCGGTTTTAAAATCGTTCTTGTATCAACTTAGTTTATATAATTTTTTTTCCGAATCCACGTCCGAATCTGCCTAAGTATATGGAATGAAACTAGGATTTACGAAAAATTCATTTAATTATTGGTTTTTTTTTTCAGTTAATGAAGACAAACATACGAGGCGAAATGAACACTCCCAAGTGAAATAAACTATATATTATAATATCAAATTGTATTAAATCACAACCTTTCTAAATACCGTCAGTGTCATACTATTATGACATGAATCTTAAACTATAAAATCGCGTTACTTTGTACCTTTCAAGATAAATCTTTAAAAAAAAGAATCTTAAACTGTGTTGTGTGTGTTACAATTTCATTTTCAGTTCTCCAGCAGCAAAAGGGCACGTTTACTTCGTGAAATCTCGAAGGAAAAGCGACTTTTGCTGCGAGCGTGAGGCAAAGTAACTTTTTAAATAAATATGAAATATGCAATAGCGTGGTCCGAAACTTAAGACTAGCGCTGGCCGTACAATTATGTAATTTATTTATTTTTTCGTAATATAAAACATTCTTAGTATTGTTTTGTATTTCTTGCATATAACAGTATTCTCGCTGGAGAGGTGAAATGTTGTATGTGTCAAACGAGAGCAATATTTTTAAACTCGTGCCTTTAAATCACTCAGTGAGCTCAGTAGTCTAATTGCGAATCACTCGCTATTCTCGTGATTCAATTTTAGACTACTTCGCTGGATCGTGATTTAACATCAGCACTCTGTGCAAAAAATACTTTTGCTTACTTGTTGAACAAATAACTATTGTTTTATAAGAACTGCTCTCGCACAGATACCTAACAATACTGTGTCAAATGCCGTTACTCTCATGCTTCACCCATGATGTTACTTGCGATATTTTTGATAAATAAATTACGTAATTCTAGTTTTCCTTATCCTCTTTTTATGTCATCATATTCTTTATTAACTTGTGTTTATATTCTCTTTTTGTTTGCCATTGCGCCTCGTGACACCCGAGGTCCGCTGTCCTACCTACAGTCTCACGACCTTTCATTTTATTTTGGCAAATGACTTTTATGGGAGCGACTGCCCTAAGATTTCAAAGGGAAAGCCATGATACATACATTGATGCGATGCCTCCACACGTATGGTCAGTTTGCGCGGGAAATTTGATTAAAGTCGTATATTATAATCTTAAACTAGAGCACCTATCTTGTTTTATGTGTAAAAATGGTAGATTCTTGGATCTAAAAGTTGTGTCAACGTGCCAGTGTGAATGACAGTGATTAGGTATCACAGCGAAATGCGGCTTTTCATATTACCACACACGAATTCCACTGAAAACTTCAGTAACGCTTCCACTACTTGACTGGAGCAAGACTGACTTTCTAAGACTATCAAAACATGACTAAGACGTGGATTACGTACTATGTAATATTTCAACATAAGATTGAACACAAAAGCCCAAGTAGCCATGCCATAAACATTAATATAAAAACGCATACGCATCTCTCTTATATATAAAATAATAAATAATAATAAATAAATATCGCTGGGCCAACTCACACAACGCCATCTGATTCCAAACTAAGCAGAGCTTGTACTATGGTAACCAGATAACTGATAAACTAACTTATATTTTTCTAAATACATGCATATTATAGATAAATAACACCCAGACACTGAATAAACCATCGTGCTCATCACACAAAGTTTTATCCTGGGTGGGAATCGAACCCACTACCTCTTGCGTAGCAGTCGAATACACGCCACAGAGGCAGTCATTTTCATTCATTACATATAACGTAAATCATTTTACTTATATCGGTATAATAACAGTAATTCTTTAGAAACAGCTTTTAATTAACCTGATTGTATACAAGTAGTACCAAAATAGACATAATCAACCCACGGCTTATTATATGAACTTTCGACGAAGAAGGGTCATCCGCTGGTGGATGAACATCCTCACCATCAGTCGTGAACAGTCTACCCCAAAGCCCAAAAGTATACAGTTCTTCAGAAAGAGCATTCAAAGTCAAAGTATGAACTGTTACATTTCCTGTAACGTTCTTGGAGTAGGTATAATCTCCAACTTCCAATGGCATGATGGAGACCTTCAAGGAGACAGGGAAGACGACAGAATCATCAGCTTCGAGCTCTGGATTGTTGATCGGTGTTGGCATAGTACCAATGATTGTTAGTTCCTCGAAAATTGCCGTTGAATTGTTTTCGTAGCTCTCGAATCTGGAATTAAAAATATTGTGGATCTTTTATTTTTATACAACATCGTCTAGCCCAAAGTAAGCTAATCTAAGATTGTGGTATGACATGTCATCTAGACAACTGAGAAACATATTTACATAATTCAAAATACATACATATTATAAGCAGAAATAAAATAAACTACAAAATAAATATTTTTATTAAATTGAAAAAAAAAAGGCAACTTGCTTCAAGACGAGAATTAAACCTGTGACATTTGCCTAACCAGGCAATGTTCTAGTCACTTCAACTTGTTTCGGTAGGGTTTGGGTAGTTCAGTTTTCGTGTGCGTTTGGATTGCTCCGCCACGGTGTCCAATCAAAAAAAGCACTCCGTCGAAAATTTGTCGAAATTTGTCAAACCCAAATGCAACAAACCAAAAATTTGTCAAAGTAGAAATAAAGAAGATATTAAGGTTTAAAGTTGGCCGCGCGAACGAAACGTGGAGGATTGCGCGGCCACGGAGATCTCAGCAACCACATGGGTTAGAGACCTAATTGTTTTTGTCAATTAAAGATTGAATTTGTCAAAAATTGTCGAAAAAAGAAGTATAAGCACTAGAACAATATTTTACGAAATATTAGCCTTTGAAATTATGGCCGCGCAATCCTCCACTCGTTGTTTCTTTAATGTTGATTATTTTTTAAACCTTAAGATTTCTTATAGTACTATTTATACCAGAAGAATGATCTTAATTTGTCGAAACTAATGAAAGAAATAGGCCGCTTGGCGACGGGCACCCTTTCTGTGTTCCCGGCCGCTCTCTCCTCCTTGCTTACAGAGGTGCGCTCGAGAGCGGTGGAGGTGGGGGCTAGATCTTCAGCTCCTTAGGGAGCTCCGGGGTGGTCGCTTATTGACCGCCCCGAGACGGACCCCTCCATTCTAGGGTGCCCCTTGCCGGCACGCAGTGATTTAACCTCAGGCCTACCCTGCGAGTCGGTTTAAGGTAAGGCGGAACACCGCGGGGTTTAGTGGGTAGGACGGCCTTTCTCTCACGGGCCCCACACACCGTTCTTACTGCCCCCGCAGCAGGGATGACGGTGCGTAAAAGCATGCCCCGCGAAAAAAAAAATATTGCTCTAGTGCTTATACTTCTTTATTCGACAATTTTTGACAAATTCAATCTCTAATTGACAAAAAGAATTAGATCTCTAACCCATGTGGTTGCTGAGATCTCCGTGGCCGCGCAATCCTCCACGTTTCGTTCGCGCGGCCAACTTTAAACCCTAAAATCCTTTTTATTTCTACTTTGACAAATTTTCGGTTTGTTGCATTCGGTTTTGACAAAATTCGACGAAAAACTACAGCTGCTTCTAGCGAAATAAAAGTGGGGAACAAGTTCCAAATCTAGTTACAGCTTGGAAGCAACTAGGAATACACTAAGATGAAGGAAGAAGTGTATTAGAACTGTAAATTACTAGTTAAAAGTAAAATAGATCATGATATGCTGAATCGTATTATTTCGATTTTAATTTGTAGACAATGTTCTGCAATGTTAAGCTACTTTCGTTGCTGATCATAGGTTTCATTTCAACCATGAAAGCATTGATCAACTAGACTTTACTATACACAACTGAAGAGAGAATTACATCAATCTTTGATTGATAAAGTATTGCAAGGTTTTTTAAAGTATCCGCTTCTATTGAAGAAGCGGATACTTTACTTTCTATTTTACTTTTAACTAGTAATTTACAGTTCTAATACACTTCTTTTCTTTCTTTAAAAAACCTTTTTAGATTCTTTCAAACAAAAACCTACACTGAGACATTAAGACCTGACCAGACCCTTAACCTGTAGCGTTATTGCCTCGTCCCTTAGCAGATGCAACGCAAGCAGGTGAGGTCTCTTTGACGTCTTAAATCTTGGTGGGGTCCTATACAACCCTTTTTCACACTGACTCACAGGTCAAAATACCGGTCAAGCTTATGATTCTTATACTGCGTTTACACTTTCGCGCGAATCACGAGGCGAGGTGCGTGACGTACCGCGAGTGTAAACACAGTATTACAATCTATTATACTTCTATCTATACTTCTATACTTATAAAGCTGGAGAGTTTGTTTGTTTGGTTGAACGCGCTAATCTCAGGAATTACTGGTCTAAATTGAAAAAAATCTTATAGTGTTGGATGGCCCATTTGTCATAGGCATAGACTATAGGTTATATATCATCACGCTACTACCCAGGAGAACGGAGCAGTAATCGTAAATGTCAACAAAATGTCCAAATTTTCATATATTTTTGTAAAAATAATAAGTGACGTGGGTCAGAAATATGTCACGGGTGAAGCCGCTGGTACATTATTAGACTAGCACAGTACCCGGAGACCCGGATTAGCGTGCTTAGAAAACTAAAAGAAATCATAGTTTACCCCAACAGTCAATAAAGCGGACCTCAGTCTCCAAAAAAGTGTTTTAACGGGAAAGATGATAAGATTGCGTTGTCCCATTTAGTGAATTGCCATATTTAGGTTGATTTGATTCATTAAGTGATACGTCAGATTCCCATTCCTAGTCCTCCATCCGCTCCTGTATGGCTTAATTTTGTTCGTCTTCTACCTACTTACCTTTTACCACAGGTATCTTTAGTGTCACCGGTGCAAGCTAAAACTGCGCAGATCCTAGAGCCAGTGGTTGCAATACCACTGTGAGTTCTAACTCCGCTAAAGGCAGCTGCCCTGTACTGGTATTTCTGAAAACATAAAATACGGTTTGAGTTTTTTTCCGTTTCAACCTAAAGTCTGAGCGTCAACTAGCACAAGGTCACAAATAGTCGAATGATACCACATCGATACCAATCGAATTGGTCTTCAGCTGCGATATTGTGCGAAAGTCGAGGGTAGGCCTAGTAGAAGGAGTCAGGGTAGGCAGAGACTTACATAGGAAGACCACGTGAGCAGATTGCTCAAAAACGGAAACGTCAAAAGTATTCGGATACCCAGACGTGCGTGTATGAAGCGATTGATGAATCTACAAGAAGCGAAAGAAGTATGCATGGATCGCGAAGCCTGGCGATCTGTCCTTTCAGACTACCCCGTCAGGGATACAACGTGAAGATAGTATAGTACAGTACATAAGGATCACTGCACAGTGTGTTAACAAATCATACTCAAGACCTCAAGGCAAACCGGCTGTTTTTTTTTTTGTATATTTTTTAATGGCCTGGTTACTAAGACTTTTTAGCAAAATCTAAATAAATAAGAAGAAAATATAAGCCACCCCTTCGGGGATAAGGCGTGATGGATATTTATTTATTTCTATTTATTAATTTAAATAAATAATTTAATTTTAGTTCATATTTCTTCAATATTCTTTCTTATTATTTAAAATGTCTCCGTCCTCTATGTCTTAGTCAAGTCTAGTCTAAAGTCAAGGTCAGTCTCACCTCAGTGTAATAGTGACATTAGTATTCAATTCCGTTCCGGAATAATACACAAATACATGTATAAATACGGGACGAATACAGAACCAACTATTGAAATCAATAAAAAAACAATTTTAACAACTCCATTTATGAAAATCTACTAAATGATACCTACAGTGTTATTTCTTTTGCTGAGCTTGACTTTGAATCGGCAAGACACCTCTTTATCGACAATAGTCAGCTCCTGGGATCCTTCGACCAGCGGTCTTGTCAAATGGGCAGTCATTGAAGGGTCTTGCTTTAAGACCAGATTGTCCATGTCCGCAGGGGAGTCGTAGATTGGCCCTTGTTGCTTTTCAATCACCTGTTTTTAAAAAGGCTTTTTAAGTACCTAATTTTCAAGGTCCAACCTAAGATGAAGCAATATGCGAAATAAGTAAGTATAAAGATATAAAAACCATGCTTGAGTAGAAAGCGAGCATATTAGTGTCGTAATAGGACCCCTGTTCTCTCACTGTCAAACAGATTGTACTGAGAGAAGACGTCATCTGTCTTTGCCCTTACCAAATATAAACCCCATCAATTATTGCATCCTTTTTTATAACCTGTGCAAATGAAACTGAATAATAATATCGATGTTGATGAAATTTACATGTCTTCTCTTTATTTTAGCACCCTTCCCAGTTTCTTTTAAGTACTCCTCATATTTGAAGCCTTCGTAATAATTAAAGGCTAGGAGCAGCTATGATTTGTATGTTTATTTTCGGTATCTTTTAGAACACTGCCGTCTGACCTCCCAAACCCGTAGTAAGGGCATGCTTCAGAGCCTCATCCGTTGGTCAACGGTGCACCACTTTCAGCTCAGGAAAAGTTGACTTCTACCCTTAAGATCTTGGTAGAGCCACAATACCGGACCTCTAACGGACATTTACTTTAAGATCAAAATTAACATATTCACAACTACCTTCTGACCGCTTTAATCTAGTCTTCTTCGTCTATCGACACGTCGACAGGTGCACCAGTGTGCTTGGCTTAGAACTGAGGTCATTTTTATAATGACCTTAAAATACTTAAGAAATATCTTACATTTCCCGGATCTTTTGGCACTTTAGCGACCATTAGTGATCTTGTATGTGTCCCCGGCATGGTGCTCACCAAAGCCCCAGCTTTGCCAGAATATATTCCAGAACCTATTTGTGAACAAATAAAAATGCATGCAAAAATGAATACAAGTCTTACAGTGTAAAATTCACGAGAATTACGCACTGTTATAAAAAGAGGTCTATGGGCAAAATCTCGCACTCTTTTCCTTTCGCTGAACAATGCGTGGCAGGCATAGGTGCCACTCTCTTAATGTGGGGAGAATCTTCACCAAAATCGACCGATTAGATCGTGTCTCTGTTGAACTGTTAACTCTAGACTGTGGACCTTATTCTTAATTTATTAATTTATAACTTTCAACCATCGAACCTAGACTTTGCCCAACTGCAACTTTTTAACGCGCCACTTTTAAGCGACTCTTTTGTTTGATACACAGGACAGGATGACAGGAGTGTCTTAATGTAAAAAAATGTAAAACACGAACAAAGAAGTTAAAAAATTATGTATGTAATATAAATTTACGGATTATAGGATGGTAATTGAAGAAAATGATGATATCAGCAACTCACCAGCACTACCGACTCTAATGTTGTTGGCACCCGATGCTAAAAAGTTGACGTCCAATACAGAGGCGAACGATTCTTGAATTTGAACAGCTGCAACACACAATCATATTCTTTTTTAAAATGGATTTTTTTGTCAATCTTCTGGTTTAACGCACCAGCCGCGATACTAACTACACCACCGAGACCTACTCGAAACTGACGAATTATTCCACTTCTTTACGTCTTAAGGCGACGTAAAGCGCCATCGACCGGCACTTAGCAAAATTGCACGGTACGAATGTAAAGAATTGCATATAGTCATTCGATTTGTGATGACACCTGCCTAAACATTATCAACAATTTTGAATAGCATGCTAACTTCTTCATAAATTGTTTTTTTTTTTACATTCTACATTTGTACCGTGTAACTTTGCTAAGTTCAGCATTGAGTTTCTGCTGTGCGGTGGGAGCATCTTTTATAGTACACTTTTAGACTGCCTCTGGGCCGCGGTGGGAGTGTATCCGACTGGTTTCGATTCCCGGGTCGGAACAAATATTTGTGTGATCCACAAATGTGTGTTTCGGAGTTTGGGTGTTTCCTATGTATAATATGTATGTATTTAGAAATATATAAGTATGTTTATCAGTTAGGGCTAGATGGCGCTGTGTGAGAAGTGTCTCACAATTTATTTATTTATTTAACTAACTAACTATCTTCACGCTGTATCCCTCACGGGGTAGTCAGAGAGGACAGATCGCCAGGCTTCGCGATCCATGCATACTTCTTTCGCTTCTTCGAGATTCATCAATCGCTTCATACACGCACATTTGGGTATCCGAGTACTTTTGACCTTTCCGTTTTTGAGCAATCTGCTCACGTGGTCTTCATATGTAAGTCTCGACCTACCCTGACTTCTTCTACCCTCTACTTTTGAACAATATATATTCTTCGTCAATCGTTCCTCACTCATTCGTTGGACGTGTCCAAACCAACTGAGCACGCCCTTTTCCAGCTTAACGCTGACACTTTCATTCAAACCTGCCATATTGCGTATCACTTCGTTACGTATTCGGTCGGTCAAGGTAACGCCGCACAATTTTCGAAGTGATCGCATCTCCACAGCATTCAATTTACTTTCATGCATCTGCTGACATACCCAGGTTTCACTACCGTAAAGCAAAGTTGGCACTAGCACTGCGTTATGAATCGCCATTCGTGCTTCTTTTACGATGCTTTGTCGCTTTACTAACTAGGACAAAGCACCGTTAACTTTGTTTTCGGCAGCTACTCGCCGTTCTACATCCGAAACACATCTTCCATCCGCGCTAAACATACTTCTAAATAAAAATTCTTCTAATAAAAATAATTCACAATTTCATTCACTTGCTCTAGACGTTCCTGGTTTACCCTAATCTCACATTTAGTTCTAGTTCTTACGTCACCTCTTTCTAATACTATAAATAAATAAATAAATATCCATCACGCCTTATCCCCGAAGGGGTGGCAGAGGCATATTATATGCCCACTTTTCACCGTGTGGATTCCTGTCCCACGTAATAGGTGGTGAGCCCATTGCCGTGTTGAAATAGACAGACGCAGGTTGTGGCTACCTGCTGTTGAAATTTTTTAAGCCGCCTACAAGGCCTTCAACCAGGCTTAACGACCGCCATTTTACTGGCAACCGGGACCAACGGCTTAACGTGCCTTCCGAAGCACGGAAACGCTCGCAAATGTAAATGCCACAAAGTGGTCACCCATCCGACGACCAGCCATAGTGAAAGTTGCGTACCTCAGTGATCGTTTACCGAACACTGAGACCGCGGGGCCACGAGCGCTTCAAATACTAGAACCTTAGTTTTACTTGCATTCAAGCGAAGACCCTTACTTTCACACTTCTCTTTCATATTAGTGACTAATGCCTGAAGGTCGGCTTCTGATGAGGCCATGAGCACCGCATCATCAGCGTACAGCAGACAGTTTACTGTAAAGTCACCCATATTAAAATCTTTCAACTTCTGCAGGCAACTGTCCAGATACACTATGAACAGCCAGGCGGACATGACACATCCCTGTTTGACGCCTGTACAGACATCAAAAAGAGGTGACACATCCCCCCCTACTCGCACGCAAGCCTTACGGTCCCTATAAAGCGACTGTATTGCCCGCAGCAGCGAGCCGTCCACACCATATCCGGGCAGCAAGTCCCACAGCGTTTCTCTCACAACGTTATCAAATGCTTTCTCTAGATCCACAAAAACGCAGAAAACCTTCTGGCTAACAGCCAGAAACTTTTCCGCGATCATGCGAAGAGAAAACACTTGATCCATGCAACCTCTTCCACGTCGGAATCCGCATTGAGCCTTCCATAAATACAGACTTTTCTTGTATTCGTGCCGTTATAACCTTTGCATACACCTTACTAGCTAAGCTGACCATGCTGATCGCCCTGTAGCTGGAGCAGTTTAGGCGCGAGCCTTTCTCTTTGTAAATAGGTACTACAACTGCTACTCGCCAGTCATCCGGGACCTCACCCTTCCGCCAGCACAAGTTGCATAACAGATATAGTGTGTCCCAGACACGCGACCCACCGTACTTGATCATCTCAGCAGTAACTCTGTCTTTTCCCGCAGCCTTACCACATTTCATACTTCTTATCGCTTGTTCTATTTCTTTCATACTAATGACTTCAATGACATCGGGATCACTTGAATCTCCGGGCATCGAAGTGAGCTCCACTTCCCGATGTGGCATCTCTGTCTTTTCTTGCATACATCTTTCCATAATATTCACTCCATCTCTGCAGGACGTCAGTTTGGTCTGTTCGTCATTGTTAACACTAAGCACTTTATTCATACTGCAGATTGCCGAACAACTCCGGGTCCTGCCTACCTCTTTCCAGAAGAGCTTGGCATTATCCCGGAAATTGGACGACAACCTTTCATCCGCTTTCATTCTGCACCTTTCACGAGCTTCTTCTATCAGTGCCTTCGTGTTAACTATCTGCAGCTTGTATCTCTCTTTCATATTAAAATCATTCCGCGAGGTTAAGTAGTCTAGCCATGCTTTCTTCTTCATTCGAACTGCTTCTTTTACTTCCTCATTTCACCATGCATCACGCTTATTACTACTGCCTCTTTTCGTTTCTCCACACACTTCCACAGCGGTATTTATCATACTATCCCTAAGGTTCTGCCATACACTTTCCACATTCTCACTACTTACATTGACGTCGCCAAGCTTTTCGGCTACCCTTTTATTATATTTCTCCCTAATGGATGCATCCTGCAGCTTCCAGCTTTTGATGCTATAAGTCGGCTCAGGTGCAAGACACTCGGTACGATGACGCCAACCCGCGAACAGACCCCTAATCCTAGTTATGACTAGGTAGTGGTCTGATCCCAGCTCAGCGCCTCGATTAACCCTTGTGTCCATCACCTGTTTACGGAGCCGACTATCCATAAGGAATAGATCTATCATGCTTCTCTTTGACTTACATCTCCTCGTATACATATGAATTTGTTTTTGGTTGAACATTGTGTTCGCCACAAACAAATCCTTTTCCTTACAAAATGCCAGTATTAGCGTGCCAGCGTCGTTCACCCTTTTATCCCCATACTTCCCGAGTACCGACTCAAAACCATCGCGAGCGGTACCCACCCATCCATTCAAGTCTCCACATACTATAAGTCTTTAATTTCCTTCTATCACATTTAGAGCTTCTCTTATACTCTCCCAGAAGCCCTCTAGCTCATTCGCGTTCAAAGAAGATACTGGCGCGTAAGCAGCTACCAGGAAAATCTTCGTCAAACCAAGTTTTACACGGATCCAGAGGATTCTAGGACCTACCAGTTTGTACTCAAACATACCGGAGGCCAATCGCGAGGACAGCAAAATTCCAACCCCCCGACTGCCATGCCCGCTCTCTGGTACTCCAGACCAAAGCGCGGAGCTCCAAGACTTCGCTGCCCTTGCGCTTGGTCTCTGTCAAGCACACTGCATCTAACTTTCTCTCATTCATAACATCCATCAACTCATTCATCTTATTTGCCATTCCTCCCCTAACATTCCACGCAGCTACCCTGCACTCCATCCTCCACTTCCCGCCGTATCGGGGCACGCGTGTAGGGTGGCGGTCCCCTACGCCGCTCTGGCACACACTTTTCGCACCAGCGGGGACGAACTGGTGCGCGTCGCCTCGGGGGCACGCCCTAGCATAATTCGCCCTGGTGGCACTCGTGTTGGAGTAGAATTGCAGCCGTAGCTGGCAGGGATGGCGACGTGCACGCTTCTACTCTTCATCCCCAATTATTTATTTATTTTTATTTATTGTACAGACTTTGAATTCCAATCGTATGGATAAACGAAATAAACCATACGGAGTCCCTTTCAGCTGTTTAATGTCAAGTGGGGTAAGCCTCGGAAGGAAACCCCCAGGAATCGTGGCAGGTTTCGGTTTTATCCCGCTTCCTTAAGGGTTCCGGTGTGGAAATGAAATGCAATGAAAATCTTTATTTATGTAGGTCACAAAGTACACTTATGAACGTAAAGATTATTGCTTCTATCTGCTTCTTCGGGCAGTAAAACTCATGGCCACTCGTTTCTAACCGTCAGTACTTACATTAGTTTTATTTACATGATATTCGACCAAATATATAGTAATGAGTTTATACAAAAGAAACATAATCAATGTTGTTCAAAATCAATTCAAAATGAGAGCGATTCTAGTTGCCAGTTCTAAGGGCAATTCTAATCCCGCTTCTTTGGGAGGCGTGCTTGAAACACTCTCCTCATTCTATCACCTTGAATTTATTCTATAAGGATGAACAGACCATCCATTGTCCCCTGGCCTTCAGTCATAGAAGATAGTAAGCCTTTCTTTTTTTATCTTAAAGTATTCACAGTTTCTAAAGCGTACTTGGATTTGGTGCCTGCGGTTTCTTTGACCGATAGAAAAAGCTATCGTTCGCCTTTGGTTTTCCGCATAGTTAGGACCGCCCAACCCTGTATAGGTGCGTGCGACATCTTTGGCGAACATGTGCACCGCTAGCTGGATTTTATGACGCGGGGAATGCTGCAAGAGCTGCAGGAACGGTGTGTGGGATTTCCGGCCTTTGAGGGCCGTCCAACCCACTAAACCTCGCGGTGTTCCGCCTTCTTCCTAACCGGGTCACAGGATAGGCCTGAGGGCTATTCACCGCGACCCGGAGTGACCGAATATGAGGCTCTCCGCGGGACCACTAGCAGGTTAGGTTAAGTTGAACCCCTTACAACCCAAGGCTCAAAGAATGATTTAAATTAATTAATCTCAACACTGACCTACCTGTTAAATATGGCATTTCCGAGAACCACATGGTAGTAAAGATAATATCCTTGACCTTGTACTTCTGGACCATTTGAGTGGAGGGGACTTGGAACAACAGGTCGAAGCAGACGTAGTGGCCAAATGTAACGCCAAAGTCGGTTGAGAATAAACCCATTTCGGGTTTTAGTGCAGGCGTGTGGTTAGCTTCACCAAACAGGTTGATTTTTCTGTACCTGAAGAAGCCATAAAGTATTGATTTTCGATATGCACCATTTGGTCCACAATTGGCACCTTTTAGTTTAGTTAGTTAATGGTGCTAATTCTGTTGATGAAACCACTAAACTAAATTTCTCTAAAATTTTCTTATTTTTATTAAGACATTGCCAAATGCTTTTTTTTTATTATGTAGGAACAACAAACAGCTACACTATGTAATATTATTAGAAGTAATAACAGTAGGTTAATAATAATGTACCCCACAGCGCTGTTCACAGATTACCAGAAGATTTTAATTAAATTTGAGTCGCTCGAAGGTCGAAATGAAATAAAATATAAAAGAAAATAGTTACAAACATGCTAAAATTAATAAGTGATTTTCCGAATTGATAATAATAGCGGGCTATTAATTTGTGCACAATTTTTCGTAAGTCAGTTGTCGAAACTTATTTGCTGAACATGCAAATATGTCGATGTCCTCAAAAGTGTTGTTATACGAGTCAGTTAGTCGATGCAGGGGTGCTCGCAACCCAGCATTCGTTCGACATGTACCCACCGCAAATAGTTTACCTGCACGTACCTGGCGCCTATGAACAGTTCTAAGGACTAAGTAACACAATACATTATTTAAGGCAATACAATCAAAACGACCGTGGACAATATTAAACAAAGTCATTGCCTAAAGCTGCGTGCGCCTATCACTCAACTTTAGAAGCCCATACTCGCTCAACAACCTGTCATAAGACAGATAGAAACCGCGACATCTGTAGTGCACCGCACGCAAATACCTACGTTGAACATTCTCAAGCATATCTGCGTACTTATTGTAATAAGGGTTCCAGATGGAAACACTATACTCCAACTGAGGTCTCACTAAGGCTTTATAAAGGTAAAGGTATGAAGAATGCTGCTTAAAATCAGTAGTGGATCTCATTATAAATCCGTACATCTGAAATGCCTTATTGACAATCTTTTCGATGTGCGAATCAAGAAAGAAAGAAAGAAAAAGAAAGAGAAAGTTTTTATTGCCAAAAAACCACAAGCTATACAACAATAAAAATACTAATAATAAAAAGAAAAAAAATCCCAAACAAACCAAACAGCCACAATATGTATAAAAATCAAAAGAAAAGGAATCAATTGGCTGAATGTATAGTGACCCCAAGCCCGCCGAGTGGCTTCATGCACAAAAAACTAATTATTATAAAACAAAAAACATGGCGGACGGTCATGGCGCAGTTTTTGTGAACGTGGTTTCATCGACGTGTAAATAACCAATAAATTGCTGACGTGGTTTGCTCATCACAATCTTTATCAGATTTCCCACAATATATATTGGAAGCTCAACCATAGCTTGTGTTTTGCAATACGGTTCGACACTCAGCATACTCTGTAAATGGACGGCTCCCATTACAGCACTGATATTCTGTGTCGACCTTAAAATAATTGTCATTTGACGTCACTAGTCATTATAAAAGTATTCAACAAGGCAAAGCTTTGAATCCAGTAGTATACCGAGGTCACGAACGCTATTCTTCCTACACAAAAACGCATTACAAAGAGAGTATGTAAATTTTTAGTAAAACTTATAGACATGCACTTGGGTATACTAAGTAAAAGTTTACGGGCCCGACAGTAGCATGTCAGCCTATCTAAATCCTCTTGAAGTAATTCACAGTCCTTAAGGCATCTAATGGATCGAAACATTTTAAGGTCATCTGCGTATAATAAAAATTTTGAGTTCTGGAAGCATTCAACAATGTTATTTATAAAGATGATAAATAAAAGAGGTCCCAAATAGAACCTTGAGGAACACCGGATGTTACTGGAATAATTCTAGATTGGAAACCATTAATGACTACTCAATGCATTTCAGCAACAGCTCATGATCAACTTTATCGAAAGCTTTTGGAAATCAGTATATACTGCATCTACTTGTAATCTGTTGTCCATGCTACTAAATAAGTAGTTAGAAAATATGAGCAAATTCGTAGTAGTAGACCGACATTTAACAAAACCGTGCTGTTGCTCGATGATAGTAGTATGCAGAGCAGGGTAAACTGCACTGTGCACCAGTCTCTCGAACAGCTGAGGCAGAGTAGACAGTATCGATATCGGTCGGTATTGCTCGACATTACTCTTAGACCCTCCCTTATGGACAGGCGTGATATTGGCAAGTTTTCACGTTACAGGCATCACACCCTCCGCTAAGCACTTATTAAAAATAACCGTGATAGGCTTAAATATAGCAGAGGCTAGGCTTAAATATAGCAGAGGCAGTATTTTTTAAAAAGAAATGCTTTTCTGTTATTACGTTGAACTAAACTTGGTGATATTATAAACAGCACTAAATTTGTATCTGACATCATTAAAATCCCTTTAATGTGATAAAATTCAATAAAACATGTATTTACATGCCGACTAACTTAGTGATTGAACTGTCTATGTATATTTTTCACTTTTTGTAGAATTATATCACTTAAAATGAATTTTAGTGATGTCAGATACAAATTTAACGTCACACAAAATTTTGGTGACGTCTAAGTTTAGTGAAAAGACTAATTTTAGTGGGTCGTTTATTAATTTTAGTAACCGTTTGAAACGTGAAAACTTTTAAAACGTTGTAACGTAAAAAATGTACATAGGCAGTTCAATCATCAAGTTAGTCGGCATGTATTTACATTCGACTGTCTATGTACATTTTTCGCGTCTTGTTCAATTTTATCACATAAAATGAATTTTAGTGATATCAGATACAAATTAAGTGTTATTTATGATATCACCAACTTTAGTTCGACTTAATAACAGAATAGCATTTGGCAATCTCTTAACAAAAATTAGAAAATTTTAGAGAAATTTAGTTTAGTGATGTCAACAACAGAGTTAGCACCATTGGGTAACTATTTAAACTAATAGAGTGACTGCATTTAGTCAGTCCTCATTCAGTCAAGTCCTCTGCATTCCATACCCAATCCCTTCCCACAACCCTCTGCAGGTTATCGGTTCACCTGGGTGAAATGGAAAGCGTTCTACATTACATGGATATAAAATTTACACTTTAGGATTTATGTGCTCTTTTTTCAAATGTGATGATGGATGTTATGCCGAACTCGTACCGACTAAATCCATAAGTTTCTTACTTATCTATCGCGCCGAGCGCCCCGGTAACTCTACTGCAGGATGTCCCACGGAAAAAGTGATATGACGAACGTATCCTAACTCCATGCTTCTCCGTCTAAAGCGTGTAAAGTCCACTCAGGAAAACCAAACAATATGGACTCATCTGCTCGACCATTGGATCCTCAAAAGATATATTCAATTCTTTGTCAAATTCACATGCACACTTCTTGCTTCTTTAGAAAAGAACACTTACCTGTCTATAACAGTGCCGTTTCTATCAAACACAACGTTTGTGTTAAAATAATACAGATTTGGTTCCGGACATTCCTCGCCTTGTGCCTCATAGCAGTTTACTCTCTCTCGAACATTTATCACCACATAAATTTGGTGTTCTCGCGCTGCTGCCGAAATGGCTACCAGCAGCTGAAATATATATGATTAATGTAACTCTTCAATTAAATCAGTTTAATGCAATTGAGAGGCCCCTTTGTCCAGGGCCGTCTCAATTTTTGCCTAATTGAGAGCGTGATTGATGACCAAACGGGTTAGCACTAGGTTTTGTTTCAAGTATTTCTTTTCTTCACCATTACCTTAGTCAGCATGAACACCAGTTAGCCCTTAACCCAAACTAGTCTGACCGAGTTTGGGCCTCAAAGGTCTCGATAGGGCCATGTTCTGTTTTTACTGTACGATTTGGTTCTACAATTTTGGTAATCGAGTCGAATCGAATAATATAATTACTTACGTCATCATACAGATGAGGTGCTAGTGCTGGAACAGGATACTGATTCAGGAGTCCATGAATAGGCACAGTGACATTGGTTGTGCCATTTGTAAGAGTCATTTCCGGGAATACTATCACGTCTGCATTCTGAAAATAAGATAAAATGGGCATGATTTTTCTAGAAATACCGCTTTGTGTCATTTACGAGGGTCCCGCCGGTAAACCAAGTTATAGGCTTTATGGATTTAAGCATTTGGACCTTAGGGTCTCGACCCCAAATGACTCAAACACTTCATTTTATAATAATAATTATATAATTTCATTTTTCAAAGAGTTATAGTTTAATTGTTGCCGTTTGCTGGTTGGTTCTCGTAGAAGTTGCGGCGACACCGTCACTGTCAGCAGTACCGGATAGATCAGAAGATCGAAGTGTCGGCACACGTCGTATTGCACACATAAGTGTGCAATCTCCAGACCTTCCTATCTTGCACAACATTAAAAACATACCGTCCGGTCTCCTGCCATTGTTACGAATTACTTGCCTTAGGAATTGCATTGTCTTTACGTATTCTGGGACATTTTTACACACAACTAGCTAACCACGATAGTTTAGTTCAAAAATAAGTGATAAACATACTTAAAATTAAAATATCCATCACGCCTTATCCCCGAAGGGGTGGCAGAGGCATATTGTATGCCCACTTTTCACCGTATGGATTCCTGTCCCACGTAATAGGTGGTGAGCCCATTGCCGTGTTGAAATAGACAGACGCAGGTTGTGGCTACCTGCTGTTGAATTTTTTCAAGCCGCCCATATGGCCTTCAACCAGGCTTAACGACTGCCATTTTACTGGCAACCGGGACCAACGGCTTAACGTGCCTCCCGAAGCACGGAAACGCTCGCAAATGTAAATGCCACAAAGTGGTCACCCATTGGAGGACCAGCCATAGTGAAAGTTGCGTAACTCAGTGATCGTTTACAGAACACTGAGACCGCGGGGCCACGAGCGCTTCATAAATATAATTAATAAACATACTTAAATATTTTTTAAATCATTTATGTTGAATGTATGTTTTAAAAATTGAATTGAATGATGAATATTTAAGATATATCGAGTCCTTTTCGCGACTTATATGATTAGGTACAAAGCCTAGCTTATTCCAAAGTACATAAATATATATGTACTTTATAGGTATATGTATTGTGCTTGCCTGACGTTTCGACGGGATTACACCAGCCGTGTTCACGGGTAGACTCTTTAAAAACGTTAACACACATTAAACTGAAAATCTAAACACTGAAACAAACATTTGCGGGTCACACAAAAAAAAATTCCTAAAAGGATTTGTACCAGAGACCTTTACAACGGGCGGTCATATGTGCATTTCTTTTTAATTAAACCCGCATTGCCAGTACTTCTTTAAACTCGGCGAAGTCTCAGGAGAAGTTAGAATGTCTTGGAAACCGCATCAAAATTATCAGAAGATGATTTGACGGAGTTGGAAATTGAAAGTACCACCGGGGCAGTTTGATTATACGCACCTGTAGAGCAGCACTGCGAATGAGGTTTTCATAGTTAAGTCTGTTGTTGTTCGCATCTCTATCAACCAAGTACTCTACAACCGCAGCTACGTAGTGATCGTCTTCTGGAGTGGATCTCTGTGGATAATATTTCTTTTTTGTAATTATTTTATGACCTGGTTAAAGACCTTTTACCCAAATGTAATTTATTTCATACTAGTTGACGTCCGCGGCTCCGCACGCGTGGTGAAGTTTTCCCGTTCCCGTTTCCCACAGGAACTTGTTCCCGAGATAAAATGTAGCATATGTGTTAATCTGATGTGTAAGCTATATTATTGTAAAGTTTAATTAAAATCCATTCTGTAGATTTTGCGTGAAAGAGTAACAAACATCCATCCATACTTACAAACTTTCGCGTTTATCGTTTATTAATAGTAGCATTTCTTCAATCTTTTTATTATCTAAAACGTATTTGTCTTCTACGTCATAATCACGTTTAGTCTTAGGTCAAGGTCAGTCTTACCCCAGAATAGTAATCGTTGGTACGCGTCAAGTTAAAAAATCGCATTTCATTGCCATTATATCACTGTCTTTCACTATAGAACGTTATCACAACTATTATGTTCAAGAAACCACCACTCCCACACACATGGGCGTACCCCCTCAGGGGGGGGGGGGGGGGCTTTTTAAGGCGGTGAGGCGAGCGTGAAACTTTAAGGTCAATCCGCCGTCTTGGTCTTGCTTCTGTAAAAACAGTGGGCCATCCAGCGTACTAAACATAGTTATTTAAGAAATTATATAAATAATACCTGTTTTAATTTATATGTATTTCTTATTTACTAGTAGACGCACAGCGGTTTAAAGTAAAGAACGGGATAAAAGTAGCCGGAGTTACTTCTTCTACATATAATAAGAGTGCCAGTGAAAGTCCCGTTAAAATCGGTTCAGTTGTGTCAGAGATTAGCCATTTATGCATTTTAAAAATAGTTTTTTTGTTATGTAAATAACGTATTTGATTTATCAAAATCTAAAGACAAGCAAGATGTATTAGATGTATTCTGCGATCTATCCAAAGCTTTTGATTGCGTTCAGCGTGAAACGCTGTGCATAAAATTACATCACTATGGAATAAGACGCAAAGCTCTCGACCTTCTGTCTTCAAATTCTTCTTCTGTTAATAAAAAAAAAGTTTTATGATAAAAGTTATTACGCTGTTAAAGACTATTTGCAGGACAAGGACGCCTAGAAATTATCTGCTGGCAAAGTGAAATAATATTAAATTGTAAATAGGCCATCAAAAAAACATTCTTAAGTTTCTTGCCGGTTCTTCACAGGTGGGCCGCGTTCCGAACCGTTGGTCACTCTAAAAATATTAAATTTATCTTTAAACTAGTGTATGACATTTTGTAAGGGCCGTTAAAATGGTCTATGCAAAATAAATACTTTTTTTCTGTAGTGAAAATCTGTAAATTTGGAATTACAAACAGACAATTTAATTTTATTTATCTTTACATATAGATTTGAACATAACCAAATAAAAAAAATATACATTAAAAAATAAATTAATTTTCAAAATTCAAATATATTAATTTTTATATATACTTGTATTTTAAGGAACAACCCTTAAAAAGTACTATTGAACCCAAACACCATGTCTGCTGTGAATTTTCGAAGAGTCAGCATTAGGTCAAAGTACTCTATTAATTGTCATTTAACTTAACAGAGTAATCACACGCCAAAAGTGCCTAAAATAATTTTGAAAAAAAAAAGTGATACTCTTACACAGCTAAACCAATATTTACCAAATATACCTAAGAACCACCACCAAGAAACGGGTTTCAAATGAAAAAAAAACCGCATTAAAATTGGTTTGTTCGTTTAAGAGCTACGATGCCACAGACAGACACTTACACACCGAAATCTACGTCTTACTTATAACATTAACACCCCTATTTTTGAGGGGGGGGGGGGGTTTAAAAACAGGTAACATTATAAAATATCTGAATTGCCCCCCCCCCCTGGCCCAGATCCTGGGTACGCCCATGCCCACACATAAAACAAGATAAATACACTAGTTCTAGAAAACAATATACAGCAGGTGTATGCTGTCCGCCATTTTCCCGCCTAAAATCTCTATGGATAATAAACATACTCAATTACTCATACATACTAACTATGATTACAGAGTATGTAGCGCTCAAAGCCCGCGATAAAAGCTATGCAATAGCTTAAAAATATGTGGGTACCCCTCACACACCCTGTGTGTGTGAGGGGTACCCACATATTTTACCACCACACGCGAAAGTGAACCTGCTTTACAACATTTTTTTACAGCTATAAAATTTCTCTCATACATCGATAAAGAAGTTTCACTTATGATAAAGAAGTTTCAGTTCAAAACAACATGGCGAGTAACCGAAAAACATGACGATTTTTTTACAGCTATAAAATTTGTCTAAGCGTCGCTAAAGAAGTTTCACTTCAAAAACACTCAAAACCTTTAAATAAACATTTGCAGATCACACAAGTATTTGTTCCAACCCGGGATTCGAACCTGACACCTCAGTACGGTAGTTGCATACACCATCACTGCGCCACCGAGGAAAAAAAATACACTTATGAAAAAAAAAAGTTGCTTGCCTTGTCCACATGGATCTAAATACACTTATTTTCGAAAAACTTACTTGAGAAGATAACCCGATCACGGTGAGTAATAGGAATAAGTGGTAAAATCGCATGATATTTTTTTATCGATATATATATCCACTTTATACTCTACCAGACGATCAAAGTCTACCTAAATCATCTTCCTTCTATAACACCTTTATAGTAAGACACGGCTAAGAATTTTATCTCCACTGTTGCACACGGTTCGATATTTTAATCGCATCAAACTTGCTATTTAAATTGTTGGGTTATTGTCAAGGCTAACATTCCGAATATAGTTTTATATTTACATAATTTAGAAACAGAATAAATGAAAATTTATCTGTTTTTAAATTATTATTTTCATTGTATTATTGAGAAATTAAGGCAACGCTATATATATTCAATTTTTTTTCATTGATTTTAAATTTCTACTACGTAATTTTCTAATTTTCGATTTGATTTTTTTCTTAATACGATTAGTTTTCCGTATGGAAACAAACACAATGTCCATGTTATCAACATTTAACTATATTATCTGTGCTGATAAACTCTACGAATGGCAATAAATGCTGATATCTATGCAGATATGAGCACGCAATTGTAATAGGTATGCTTTCTCGAATTAGTAGACTTGTTAACAGGTGTCCTAATAAATAAATAAATAAAAAAAAATAAAAAATTCAAAAAAAAAATTCCAATAAGCTGTTAGTTAACAGAGATGCATAGTTTTGATCGTACAATATAGCTTTAAAAATTACGTATGATCACATAAATATACTTTATCGATCTAAATATCAACGCGGTAATTTTTTCAATTATTTGACTTAAGGAATTAATGAAGATTACTTTAATGATTAATTTGTCCATGACAATGGAAATATTTGATTGTCTGGTAGGACACTAAACAAGAGTAGTTGATAAGATTTCGCGGTCGCACAACTAAACTCATCGTACGATCGTTATTTTAGTTTCAAGTGCACGTACGGCTGATATCTGATATAATCGTAGGACAAATGATGACTTGCAAATTTCAATTCGAATATTAAACATAAAGTCGTGCAACGAATTACATCATTTCTTCAAAAACTCATAATCGTGGCTTCGGCAGGAATACCAAGCTTTAAGGCGCCGTCCTAATTGGCTAAAATGGTCGGAATTTTAGCCAATTAGAACGGCGCCTTAAGGCTTGGTATTCCTGCAGAGGCCACGATTATGAGTTTTTTTAAACAATACGAATCGTAGAAAAAAGGGTTTTTGATTCTGAAAAAAATATATAAGATAGTCAAAATGGCTTTCTGTTACAAAATCTAATAAACTTCACTTGATAGAAAAACATTCCAAAGTTGCCCCCTTTCAAAATGTTTTTTCAATGCCAAATCTAAACTACCGATAATTTTCATGAAATTTTTATACCCATCTATAGCTACTAAATATTTATAGACATAATGGCTTACTTTGACTATATACATTGATTTTATAGTACAAATGTTTAAATAATACCAGATTTGAGACCTTAAATAATCAGTCGCGCTGACTATATAGTATATACAGTGATTTTTATAGTACAAATGTTTAAATAATACCAGATTTGAGACCTTAAATAATCTTTGTCAGGTTTTTTCGTTGCGCTCCCCTTGTTATTTCTTCGCAATGGCACAGTATATTTATCAGATCGGTAAGCATTCCATCATCATCCGAGCGTCTGTTCCAGCTGCATCTCGCGACCCCTGGAGTTCGCTTTGTATAGTGTATATGAGTTTTAATATAAAATGAGCTACGTAAACTTCACAGAAGCGTTAGAATTATCGCTGTAAGTAGTATAAAATTGAACCCGGTACCCACAGGTTAGAAGGCAGTTATATAATTAACTGAGCCAGTGGGCTGTTCAATGCATGTTTAGCCATTTCTCCGCTAACTATTGACGAATTTCAATATATTTTTTTTGTAACTTATACTTTCAATTTGGTTCTAAACAAATTTTATCAATAGATTCTGAAGCTTTAACATACCGACTGCCACTGACTGAAGTAATCAGTGCAGTTGTTATATTTAAGCTTCGCTTCGCATAAATTATTTAAATTGTATCCAAGACCTTTGTTTTATTCTTGAAGTATAAATTATTTAAGTATATTTATAAAATTATTAGCCACGAATTTATCCCCGAAGGTGTGGCAGAGGCATATTGTGGTGAGCCCAATACCTGTGTTCAAATGGACAGGCTCAGATTGTGACGACTCGCTGTTGTAATTTTTAGGTCGCTGAAAGGGTATTCACTTGACTTAACGAGTGCCGATTGCAACGTTACTAGCAACCGGGACAAACAGTTTAACGTGTCCTTCGAAGGACGAAATCGCTGGTAAATGAAAATGCTACAAAGCGGTCATCCTTCCAAAGTCCGAGATAGTTTCTTAAACCAGTGATCTTTTACAGATAACTGAGTTAGTGGGGCTACCAGCGCTATTATATTTATATTTTTCCTTTATGTTAGTAGCCTTAAAAAATTATAACATTTCATGTAACTAATAATTAATAATCCCAACATTTTAACCCGAAGGTTTTCTGCTCTTTAGTGGATCTGGTGAAAGCATTTGATAACGTTGTGAAAGAAACTCTGTGGTACTCCTCCGTGTGGCCTGGCTGGCCGTCCACTCCATATCCGGGCAGGGTATAGTGTGGACGGCCAGCTGCTGCGGGCGATACAGACACTTTATACGGACTGTAAAGCTTGCGTGCGACCAAGGCGAATGTTCACCTGGCGCCTCTTTTTGACGTCTGTTCGGGCGTCAAACGGGGTTGTGTTATGTCCGCCTTGGTTGTGTTTTTCATAGTGTATCTAATAGTCGGCTGCAAAAGTTAAAAGATTATGATGTGTTGTAAAATTGATGATGCGGTAGTGATGGTCTCATCAGAAGCCGACCTTCAGGCATTAGTCACTAATATGAAAGTAGAAGTCTTCGCTGCATGTTAAACTAAGAATCGGGTATTTGAAAGAGAAAAAGTAGGAAATAATAGCAAAAATTGGGTAAACCGGAAACGTTTTGAGCAATTAAATGAAGTTATATACTTACGGAGAATGTTTAGCGTGAACGGAAGATGTGTATTAAAGTACAACAGTGACATAGGTCCGTATTCCAGAACGTTTCTCAATACTCAATCGACGCTTGAGACTAGATTTTGACCTATAAAATCTACTCTCAAGTGTTTCTTGAGTATTGATAAACGTTCTGGAATACGGACCTAACTGCCTGAGATAGGGACATAACATTATGAATTTTTGATTATAATATTATTTAAAAAAAAAGATGAGAATAATGAGTAGGGAAATTTTATTTATTACTTATACATAAAGCATACATTTGTTATTAAATATATCATCGTTAACTTTTACTAATATTATAAACGCGGAAGTTTGTAAGTATGAATATTTGATGATACTTACATATAAAACTACTGAATGGAATTTAAATAAACTTTACAATAATATAGCTTATCTATCAGAATAACACATAGGCTACTTTTTATCCCGGGAACAAGTTCCATTAGATAACGGGAACGACAATACTTCATCACGCGGGCGGAGTCGCGGGCGTCAACTAGTATATCATAAACTTATAATAAAATCCAACACAATAACAGAGATGTTCCATTTCGATTGCTTCTGCAATTTACTGTGGCGTGCCAGCGGAAAATACATCGTCAATCTATCATGGCGGGGGCTAAGGAAGCGTTATGGTGTCTACGCGACTTGGCCTACCTGCCCTTAAGCGTGTGGATATTCCCGTTGGTTTCACTTTGAGATCGATCGGATATAGTGAATTTGAAAGTAAAAAATGTTTATTCATGTAGGTCACAAAGTAAAAGTGTTACATTGTGACCTACATGAAACGTCAAGATTATTGCTTCTACATTTACATTTACTGCCAAATTCGCAACGCAATAGGTAGAGCCTGAGGAAGAACCTGGTAATAAAACTCATGGCCACTCTTTTCTACCTGCCAGTTATTACATTAGTTTTATTTACATGATATTTGAACAAATTATATAGTAATAAGTCTGTACAAGAGAAACAAAATCAAATCAAAATCATAGCGTTTCTAGTTGCCAGTTTTAAAGGCAGCCCACCCTTATGACGAAGACTCCGGCAAGAAACTCAATGGCTGCTATTTTAAAATGCAGGTATGGCTTACAATTTTAAACTTACATTCCTTTGGAGTTACGTGAGAACAGTCGACTAAACTTAATTTGCTTTAAATATAAATAGTTTTTGTAATAATTGCTATAACAGCTATGAGCTGACCAGTCCCAGCAGACGGCACCCGTTCACGGGTATGACGCATATATCAGTCATCGCCCTACTCAACCGTATTATAGGGAATAAGGCGACCCGATACATGCACCACCACTGCCAGGACACTTAGGCGAGCATGACATGAACAGGAACATCATATAAATAAATAAATATTGTTAGGACAATTCACACAACGCCATCTGATTTCACACTAAGCAGAGCTTGTACTATGGTAACCAGACAACTGATAAACATACTTATATATTTCTAAATACATACATATTATAGATAAATAACACCCAGACACAGAATAAACCATCGTGCTCATCACACAAAGTTTTATCCTAGGTGGGATTTGAACCCACGACCTCTTGCGTAGCAGTCGGATGCACTCCCACCGCGCTACAAAGGCAGTCAAAAGAAAGAAAATAAGAAAGTTATATAAGAAATTAATAGAAATATCATATTATGTCGCTTCTTAGGAAGAACGTTTTTATATATCTGTAACAAATATAAACAACGGAAACAAAAAACAACGGAACAACATACCTATGTGGCAGTAGGTACATTGCGTTTTACGAGTATGTACAGTATTTACGCTCCGCTCCACACATTATTAATTAGATGTATTTAATTTAATACATCATACATATTATCACGCCTTTATCCCCGAGGGGGTAGGCAGAGGCATACTTTACGTTCACATTTCACTGTTTTTGTGCCACGTAACAGGTGGTGAGCTCATTGCCGTGTTGAAATAGACAGGCGCAGGTTGTGGCTACCTGCTGTTGAAATTTTTCAAGCCGTAACATGTGGGCTTAACGACTGTCATGTTACTGGCAACCGGACCAACGGTTTAACGTGCCTTCCAAAGCACGGAGACGCTTGCAAATGTAAATACCACAAAGTGGTCTTCCATCCGAGGACCAGCCATAGATTAAGTTGCTTAACGCAGTGATCGTTTACAGAACACTGAGTCAACGGGGCCACGGGCGCTTCTTCTTTGATTTAATAGTCACCAGAATCTGCGCCTGTACATTTTAACACGGCAATGATCTCACCACCTATTACGTGTGACAAAAATATATACAGTGAAATGTGGACTTTTAGTATACTGTCTGCCTACCCCAGCGGGTAACTGGTAAGTAATCTAACGCCGCCGCCGATGCCGCGCCGGGCCAGAAAATATGTTTAAGTCGTCGTTTCCTACTACGCCATATTGGGCGGCAATGCTTACCTGTACTTATGTTATAAATAGCGTATGCACATGTTTATCTGTTCATTCTGTCGTTGTAAGTCAAGCAATAAACAATCTACATTGACATACTTACTGTAATATCATTTGTCTATACTGCCCTATAACCTCGTTGTAATAGTAATTAAACTTTTCAACATAGGTAAAAAATAAAGAAAATGATAAGAGAGGTGTAAGTGTCTATACACCAGTGAAATGACACTTAGAACGGTTCAAGCCATTTCTATAGACAAATTATTTAGATTTTTAAGCAACCGTCTCTAAAACCATGCATGCTCCATCATGACATCTTATCTGTCTATGGAGGTATTAGGAATGTAATCAGAAAGTACGTAGACAGAAAGTCTTGGGTCATTGCATATTGACATCTCTAACTAAACAAGTGAACATTGGTAACCCAAAAATAATAGTTAAAATAGTACTTACTGTAACTGAATTACCTTATAAGATACTTATAACATTAATCGGCTGTCAGCTTAGAGAGCTCTAGCTTTTTCTGAGCTATGCACTAGCCGTAGACAAAATGATCTAAAATCGGGCTTTCGTATAAAAAAGAAACATGACTTATGACATTCATGTACATTACATATTGTCACGCCTTAATCCCCGAAGGGGTAGGCAGAGGCATACTATACGCCCACATTTCACCATATGCACTTTTGTCCCACGTAACAGATGGCAAGCCCATTGCCGTATAAAATAGAAAAATCCGAAGTAATATAATTAAATTAAAATAAAATTATACTGGTACGTTCTGTCTTTGTCGTATAACTTTTGACATCCTTGATATAGTTTGACCACGACCGCTGTACCACTCACTGCGTGCAAAATTGTACGCAGTGAGCGGTACAGCGGTTGTGGTCAAGCTATAATACACGCTTGTCATCGTCCTCGATATCAACCCTAGTATGGGTTTATCCCCTCTCACCGAGGCGGTGCTCGGTAATGGAGTCATTTCATCTTATATAGGGATCGCTTAACGAATATGGACATCAGATGTAACCTTCATGTCATGTCTATAGGATCTAGTTGTCTAGATCCTATAATACAAGCTTATAGCTTAGTTTGTGCTAAATGGCGCTGTGCAATAGTGTCCCACAATATTATTATTATTATATCATGTCCGTTCAAAGATATTTTAATTAAAGTATAGTTAAAATATCTATATGTCCGTCATATCGCAAAAGAGTTCTTCGCTGGTACGAGTATGGCCACGTTTTAACAAGACCATCCTGATGAGAAGTAAATTGACACCGTTTTGACGTCTTGACTTGGCTAGGATGACCATGCGAAGTGAAGGCAGAAAAGTAGGAGGGAAACAGTCGTTTGATGAACCAAGGAACTTATACATATTTTTGAGACGTGGCAGTAACTTTTTTCAATATCTATGAACGCAGTCCAGAATATTTAAAAGAAATATGAAGAATTTTCTGTATCTAACGGTTAAGGTTAATGCCCTTACTGTCCCGTCTGAAAAGTCCACCTTGTACCTATATCTAGCTGTATCTAAAGATTCGTGTACTACAAAAGCACTGTCATGGTAAATCCAAAGATGAGTGCTATCTGTTTCTATGAGTGAGTACAACAAGTATTGTAAAAGAAAAGTACACAGCTCATTAAAGTCGTTCTGCTCGAAACATAATTAAATTAAAATAAAATTATACTGGTACGTTCTGTCTTTGTCGTATAACTTTTGACATCCTTGATATAGTTTGACCACGACCGTCACTAACATAAGGTTCATTTTTTAAATTATGAGTTTTCTATCGTAGGTATATGGTCTGTGCTGAGGAACAAAGGCACTGGTTTGTTCATATTAACCTTTAAGGTTTGTCAAGGTCTGAAAATTACAATCGGTTTATGTTTCAATGATTATTCAAATGCACAAAATAAAACAATTATTATAATTGCATACATTTTATTCAAAAATAATATCCATTTATCAATAGATTACATTACACAAAAACAAAATACGAAGTGTCGTTTTAGGCTTATGAAAATAATATTGTTCCTAATATGTAACTATTAAAATATAGTATCATGACATATACGCCAAAATTATAGTAGTTTTCTGGTAACTAAAACAAATTGAAAATATATTTATAGTTGAAGAAACAAGCTTTTATTTAAATGCGTTATAAAGAATAATTCTTAGCAAGTTATTTATTTGATTCCCATATTAAAGAAGTGAATTAAAAATAACTAGTCCGCTATTTAGGTGTTCCACCATTTTGAATTTAGAATGACGTCACACAGCTAACCATGTATTGTCATCCAAACAAAACAAACATCAGCTGAATCGGTAGAAGATTCTGCTTTAAAATTGAGTTGCAAGTATCCACCCGAACAAACAAACAAACATTGCAAGCAAAAGATAGTAAAAAAAACTGCACACGAAATTGTTGTAGATAAATAGTATACTTTTTTTTCTAATAAGCAAACGTGACTGACTGAACTGAAACTGATCCAAAGTTGTCACAGCAGTCTATATATGTTTTCAATAACAGACGTGTTACACTCGCACTGCCTACTCTTTTGGCAAGTGGAAACGAGAGAAAAAGAGATAAACCTGCTTAAAGATTTTTAAGCCACCCATTAACTTGTATTGACGAGTATTAATAAGCAACCGGGACCATTCTTATTTTCATTACCGAATATTCAACCGACCAACAAAAATATTTTGAAAGAATTACATTTTGCAATCAATTTATTTAGAAATTCATATTCGCATGCAAACATTTTTATAACTTTCCCACGAATATGAAAAATTATAGCATAAAGTAGATTTTATGCTAGATAAAATACTATCTGTGACTGAATAGTACAAATAAATAAATAAAATTAATAAATAACAATTCTTTTATGCAGCAAACTGACAGCGAATATAAATACTTTACACATTTAGAAAATTACTACAAAAATGGCAGTACCATACAGAACACATCGCCTAAACGCCAAAAATTGCCCAACATGTTAACCAACATACTGGTGCACATGTTGGTCAACAAATCGAATAATGAAAATTTGTCCTTAATTTACATCCTACTACACAGTTGTACAAAATCTAATAGGTATTTCTATTAGAACTGTAGTCAAATATATTAAATTTTCGTATCTTTAAATGTCAATACAATAATGTGCTACAATAACTATTACAAATAGGCATTTGACATTATTATTTTTAAATGAGACAAATTCGAATAGAAGCAATTCAATAAATAAAATATGTGTGGCAACACTAGACACAAACTCCGTTTTATTATTATATTCCTCCGTTTTATTTCATAATCAATGGTGCGATATACTTATAATTGTTAACATTGTTCGAAGTAAGGTGCATATTCGAAGCGATCTGAGCGCAAAAGATTGAAAAACGATAGATTTCGCGTATAATCAATCGTTTACATCGAAATAACGTGCATATTTAGTATATTTTAGAAGATATATGTACTTTAGCAGTAGCTGCAAAGAAACAGAAAAAATAATTGAATAGAAACTTATTGGTTTTATACCTATTATTTACCAAAGCTACCGAATTTGCACCTTACTATAAGAAAACTACCAAAATGGTAGAAAAAAATAAAACGTGGTAACACCAAGAGTATTATGTGGTACAGTTAAAGCTCGATAAATGAGGTGTATTGTGTAGATTAGGGTTTAACATGCTGTGACTTCATGAGTCTTCTTTTTACTACCGGTCGGTGTCAATGTTGTAATATCTGTTAAATAATGAAAATTAATTACGAATATTAATAATTATTATTATACGAGTAGTTCGTAATGGACGTCAATAAGAAATTTCATAAATAAATTTCGTGTAATATGAGGACCTTGTGTGTTAAAAAAATAACACAATCGTGTCTGCAAAGGTGAGGGAGAATACCCAGCTGAACATTCTCCGTTCACTTCACTCTTCGTTTAGGTGTAAGGGGCCAAAATCTCTGGGGCCCAAGAGACCTCACCTGCTAGCGTCGCTCCTGTTGATCAACGGATGAAACAACAAGCCTGGCGTCCTTACGGAGTTTGGCTCCCAATAAAACCGAAAATCAAGTCAAATGTAAGTGAAACTTAGAATTCAAATTCAGGTAGGGTTTAAAGCAACTGGGAATACACGACGAAGAAGAGATCTACGACGAAGATGAAGAAGCGCTCGTGGTCCCACGGACTCAGTGTTCTGTAAACGATCACTGCGTTATGCAGCTTTCGCGATGGCTGGTCACGGATGCGGAACCACTTTTTGGCATTTACATTTACGAGCGTCTCGTGCTTCGGAAGGCACGTTAAGCCGTTGGTCCCGGTTGCCAGTAACATGACAGTCGTTTAGTCAAGATGAAGGCCTTAAGGTCGGCTTGAAAAAAATCAACAGCAGATAGCCACAACCTGAGTCTGTCTATTTCAACACGGCAATGGGCTCAGCATCTATTACGTGGGACAGGAATAAACATGGTGAAAAGAGGGCATATAATATGCCTCTGCCACCCCTTCGGGGATAAAGCGTAATAAATATATAATAAATAAAAAATAAGAAGACATCTACTCTTATAAAAAACAAATAAGCAAGCAACAAAATCGGTCTACGGGTGCTGTGATCTCATAACCTGGATAAGGCGATGACAATGATTTCCCGTAGTTTATTGAATAAAATAACAAAAATCAGAGTTTTGAAAAAAATATTCAACAAATAAGAAGGCAAAAGGTCTGCAGGAGGAATCTTTCAAGACTTGAGACACAGTACATTCGTATATGAGCAGTAAGGAAACTTCATACAAACGTGCGAAACGGCTTACTCACACAGACGCACCCATCTACATGCTCAAGAGCGGACATCGCAGTGTTACGTGAGTGAGTATTTTCGTTATATAAGATGAGTATTATTTTATTATATATTGAGAATGAAGATTCTTACCCTATCCTAAATGTCCGTGTGTGTGATTAATACGTGAAGTGAAAACTATGAACCCATTTTCATGAAATTGCAGGAACGAATGAACGTCAAATTTGACACAGTTAAAGTTAATGTGGAGAAGAAGTGCATATTATTTTTCTATTAGGTCAAGTTTCGACCCATTGGCGACCACCAGTAACTATTATTGTGTCAGTAAATCCTATCAATCTCAGATAAAGCGTAGTGGACAAAATTAAAAAAATATCGTTGGGACAACTCACACAACGTCATTTGATTCCAAACTAAGCAGAGCTTGTACTATGGAAACCAGATAACTGATAAACATACTTATATATTTCTAAATACATACATATGATAGATAAATAACACCCAGACACAGAATAAACCATCGTGCTCATCACACAAAGTTTTATCCCGGGTGGGAGGAATCGAATCTACGACCTCTTGCGTAGCAGTCGAATACACTCCCACCGCGCCACAGGGGCAGTGCATAGGTACAATAGGTACCTAATTTTAGTTTTAGGCTTAGTTTCCCTACTGCTTTATCTCATACATGTACTGTGTCAGAGGTCATATTACAACCGTTGCATTCAAAACAAAAATAAGCAAATAATACTCACATAAAAACAAATAAGAGGTCTATAGGGGTGGGTAGTGCCTACTGACCGCCGACGGTCTGCGGGTGCAGTCTCTTCATGACCTGCGACAGGTCGAGGCCGGTGAGCGTCTTGATGGCGGGCGGGATGTTGCCCACCAGGCGCGCAACCTCGCCCGTGGCGCCACCGTCGCCGATTATCATGATCTCGTCCGTCTTGGCCAATGGGGCGGATACTTCTGCTGCTATCTGTTGAGCAATATTATAGTTAGAAGCTATTTTGAAAAGCAATTAGTTTGCTAAATCTTAATAATTTATTATAAATGAGAAAGTTTGTATGGATTGGATGTTTGTTACTTTTTCACCTAAAACTACAGAATAGATTATAATGAAACTTTACAATACTATACTCTCTACTACTTTTTATCCCGGGAACGAGTTTCTGTGGGAAACGGGAAAACTTCTCTACGCGTGTGAAGCCGCGGACGTCAACTAGTAAATACTAAATTTAAGTTTAAAGTGGAATTTATTTTCAGTCTCGAGCTTGACTCGATCCAGCGACTTCTGGTTTAACGCACCAGACGCGTAACCAATTACATAATCGAGACCTATTTGAAACTGACGAATTAATCCACCTATTAATTAAATCTAAGTAAGGCGCTATCTACCGGCACTTAGTAAAGTTACACTGTACAAATGTATAAGATTGGACCTATAATCATTTCTGATATTTCCGTCCTTCGAAAGGCACGCTAACCGTTCGTCCCAGTTGCCAGTAACATGGCATTCTTCAAGCCAAGTTAAATGCCTTACGGTTTGAAAAATTTCAACAGTAGGTCGGTTTTTTGTAGAGAGCGCTGTGTTTGCTGCACAGAAAACGTTAAGTTATTTTAAAACCTATAGTTTGCTTCGTCTTGCGTTTTGTTTTTGCTCTAAGTTTCTTTTTTGAAGTTAAAAAAGCTTTACATATGTATTCTAGTATTCTACCTGGCGAGTCGTTGAAACCGTCGTCTGTGTCGTTTACCTTAATTGGCAACCTATAACCAAAAGTTATTAGTTGCCAATTAAGGTAGACCTCCAAATTGTATAAGCGCCCATACAACTCAAAGGTCAATGTTATTTGGTATTAACTATGTATTTAAACAAACAAACTCACACACCTGGGACAGAATGTAAATGATAAAATGTGGGCTATAGTTTATGTCTCTGCCTATACCTTCAGGAATAAATGCGCGACTATATAACTATGATGATTTAAACCGACATCAACGTAAAATAATCATTTTACCTTAGGCAACGCCTCCAAGACGAGTGCCATCATAGCAGCCTCTCCATACTTCTTGTACACCTTGGCCTTGGCGAGCATCCGTTCTGCGTCCGCCTTACCCACGTCCCCGATGGCGGCTGCTTCAGCCAGACCCAGGACCTTTATACGTTCTGCATCAGCCCTCGCATTTTCCACCGTTTGAGTGCTGGAAGTGGATAAATTTAACTAGATTACTGAGTCCTTTTGTCAATGTCCATTTTTCTTTCGTTGATTATTCCTCCATGGTATGTCCGATTTTCAATTGATTTTTTTCTAAACCAAATATGGCTAGATGTCGTATTGGAAAAGTGTTGAGTGGTTTGGGAGGAGCTCGAGGACAAAGCGAAAATCCGAATGGGGGAAGAATGGAATTCCAATTATAAAGGTACGAAAACTATGGTTCTCCCTTCGTACATAGATTATGTTTGGCTCCTCAGGGCAAAATAACCTAATTAGGAAGGAAAGGAAAACATATTTATTACATCTGCACAACAAATACACTGAACACAAAGAGTAAACTTTTTTTCTTTTTGTCTACTAAAGAATAACGGGTGAACATTTTTTCACTTTGATAGGGTCACCACCGTTACGATTTCAGCATACACGCACCATGTCATTGGTGAAGACTTATATGGACTAATATATGCGTGATAATTAGGTAAAACTATATTAATAATAATTAGTCAGCCATGAATTGGCCATTCAGAGAATTAGGATTTGGCTATGTTGAGAATCAGTACTTTTGCAGCTCTTTTATTATATCATTGAGGTTGCAGACAAGCATACACCTGATGGAAAGTGGTTACCGTAGCCTTTGGACGTTTGCAACACCAGTGAACACAAAAAAATTAACAGATCACATCTAACGAGCTAATGAACAACTCGATACCAATGAACAGTGTCACAACCATTTTTAAACATTGATGCAATAGACTCCACTCAGTCTATGGATAAAATGGCTCTGGTCATACTCTTAAAATGACGATTAAAATATGGTGGAGAATTTCAACTTGATTCGATACGGTTCGGGTAGTTCAGGTGGCTAGAACATTGCCCTGGTTAGGCAAAGGTCACGGGTTCAATCCCCATCTCGAATCGAATTGTCTTTTTCCACTTTATTAAAAACAAAAAAGAGAAATTTAGCAAAATTTAGCTTTCAAAAATTTATCCATAAATACCGTTTGCCTTCCGCGATGGTCTGCAAGCGGTAGGCTTCCGCCTCGGCGGGCAGGCGCACCGTTGACTTCAACTCCTCTTCACGACGAGCTATCTCTTGCTGTTCCACCTGTGGGAGTGGGACCAAGCAGCGGGCATTACGTACACAGCACAAAGAAACAAATATAGCCGCTGGTGAAACTCGCCAGACGCCATGTTATATGATGGTATATAAGACTGTTCAATTGTTTTTTTTTTTATAAACAATAAGTAAGGGTTTATTTATTGTATTTATTTTATGGCCTGATTACGAAGGCCTTCTAGCCAAATCTTATTTTTTTATATCATATGTCTTCAATCTTATCTTCTAATTTAGTCCTGTCCAGTCCTTTGTCGATGTCAAGTCCAGGCATAGGTCCTGTGTCCTTGTCCCATTAACGTGGTAGAGAGTTATTGGGGCTTTCAGTGGAATTTGCACGACAAGTTGTAAAATAGCTTGTCACTGCAATATATCACTGTCTTTCACTAGGAGGTTTACACAACTTTTATGTCTAAGAAACTACAATTTTTACACATACAACAAGGTTAATGCCCTAGTTTTGGAAAATAATACACAGCAAGCGGCCGCCATTTACCTAGATCCCGCGCAAATCCAGTAAGAGTGTTCAAGTCTTTTTTTTTTCTTTTACTCCATGTTTCACATCTACCAGGCGTCTCGTGACGGCTCACATTGTTTATTTTTTTCACCAAATTCTTTTTAAATTAGTTTTGAGAAAATCGCGATATTTGTACATTTTCACGCTTATGGTGCAGATTTTACAAAGCCATTTATTAAAACTAGCCGTTTAACCCTGCGTAGGGCCTAGTTAAGTGGAAATACGGGCATAAATGTAGCTTTCTGTAAAATACTCCTTATAACATCAGCTATCTGTCAGTAAAGTCCCGATAAACTCGGTCTAGCCGTTTCAGATATTAGCCAGTACAAACTGACAGATTTTTTTATATAAGTACTGTATCTATTTTCATATGCATCAAGTGAAAGCTGTTAATCTGGAATTACAAACAGACTTTATAATTTTATTTATCTGTTTAGAATTATACAAAAAAAGATTTTGGTGAATAGAGTTAAATAGAATTTCACAAATTCTTAGGAGACATTGATTGGCGACTCTTTTTTGGAAGCAAACCAATATTAACATGAGCGAACTCACGGGCTATCAAAAGCTAGAAGACTCGTATTCTCACCTCGATCTGCTTGCGTCTCTCTACGACTTCGATTTGGATTTCTTCGTTTCGTATCTTCTGCTTAATCTTCGCTGCTTGCAACTCGTACGCCAAAGCGGCTTCGGCTTTCTGCAAAGTACAGCAAATATAGATGGTTACTTATTTATATAAAGATAAGTTATAATTGAAGCGCTCGTGGTCCCGCTAACTCTGTAAACGATCACTGCGTTAAGCAACTTTCGCTATATCTGGTCCTTGGATGGGAGGCCACTTTGTGGCATTTACATACAGACAGTTTCGTTTTAAACGATAGAAATTCACTATTTACTACTTCAAGCATAAAATAGCATCATAAAATTGTAAATTAAACTCATACTTTGACCTCTATTTGACCTTTATGAGTTACGTTAACCTCATATCCAAACACGTATCCGGACGTAAAATTTTCCGCTCTAACCACGACTTACCTCGTGCGGTTTTCCGAATTCTTCGGGGTTTCCATACTTTTGCCTCTAGCCCTGTATATAATCCTACTAATATAATGCGAAAGTTTGTAAGGATGGATGTTAGTAACTCTTTCACATAAAAGCTACTGAATGGATTTTAATCAAACTTTACAATAATATAACTTATACATCAGAATAACACATAGGCAACTTCTTATCCCGGGAACAAGTTCCTGTGTAAAACGGGTACGGGAAAACTTCTCTACGCGGGCGAAGCTGCTGGGCGTCAACTAGTAGTATATAATAATGTATAAAACTAAATATATTTAAAAAACATATAATATAACACGTGGCGCAGATAGTGTTGTATAACCTGTGTGTTGCATACACATGTTGATAACAGTATATCTTTCTTTCTGTGTGGAGGTTTACTCACCGCAGTGTTGACTTCTTGGTCGAACTGTGCCTTCTGCAGCTTGAACATGCGCGTGTTGTCCTCTATCCTGGTGTCCATCGCATACTTCACGTCCATGGCACTCTTCTCGCATTCCGCCTCCTGGAAATCATAGGCAAAAAAATATTAATTTGTTACTTTTTTAAAGGTAACCTAAGTACATTACGGTTTATATCTAAAATAAAATAATGGTTTACAATCTTTTTTATATACTTTTTTATATAGCTGTTATTTAAAAGTGCTTAATAGAATACTTTCATTTACGAATACTTTTCTGTGAGAATCCTTTCATTTGTTATCAAATGAAAGGATTTTCACAGAAAAGTTTTTATGCTTTCGTATATTATGTGGTGATCCACATAATATAGGAAAGCATAAAAACTTAATGTACTGGCATTACTGGCCACTATATTGTATTTAGAGTGATGTCATTTTATTTTTCGAGTTACTCTAAGCAGGTTCTTTCATTTGATATCCATATTGTAGGAGTACACTAAATAAGAATCAGTCCACCATCTTCAGTGTTACACTATGCTGCATTTAGAATGACGTCACACAGCTAACCATGCATTGTCATCTCAACGAAATGTTTACACGTAAATTCAGCTCAATCGGTTGAAGATATCTATATTGAGTTGCAAGGTTCTAGCCAAACTTACATTCAGGGTAATTTTATTTTGCTATTTAGAAAAACTTTTTAGCAATCTGAATGCCAATTACAAGTTTTCACTGATACATTGATAAGGTATTTTTTAATTACGACATATTACACACATTGTTTACAAAATTTACAAGAGTAACTAACTTACCACTATATTATTATAGTGGTAAGGTAAGTAATTACTAATCATTAATGGAGAAATAATACTCGCACAAGAGTTTCTTAAGTTTGCTAGTGCTAGTGACGAACAAGTCAAGATCAGTACTCCGACACGCCTTATTAAATGTACGGCCAGCCCTAATCAAGTAGGAGTTTTGTCTATAAGTAGCTCCCACTGTGGAAGTAAATAATAGATTCAGTTTACGCAAAAACACCGCGGGAACGCAGAAACCCACCTTACCAACCAACTCTGAAATATCCAATGTACCATTAAAGAGAATTTTAATTAATAGAAAGCTGTCTATTTCAACACGGCAATGGGCTCACCCCCTATTACGTGGGACGGGAATACACATGGTGAAAAGTGGACATATAATATGCCTCTGCCACCCCTTCGGTGATAAGGCGTGATAGATTAATATAAAAAAGAAATAAAAAGAAAGCTTGTAATAAAATAAATAAATAAATATTGTGGGACACTTTTCACACACCGCCATCTAGCCCAAAGTAAGCTAATATTAGCTTGTTTTATGGGATCTAGATAACTGATAAACATACTTATATATTTCTAAATACATACATATTATAGATAAATAACACCCAGACACAGAATAAACCATCGTGCTCATCACACAAATTTTTATCCTGGGTGGGAATCGAACCCACGACCTCTTGCGTAGCAGTCGGATGCACTCCCACCGCGCCACAGAGGCAGTCAATAAATCTACTATCCAAAACTTAAACGTCTTTTACATACCCTGATCCCAGCATCTCGGTTCGCCTGCGCGACCCCGACGTCGGCATCACGCTTGACGTTAGCCGTCTGCGCCTTCCCCAAGCTGGCGAGGTACTGCACATCATCGTACACGTCCTTGATCGTGAACGACAGGATCTCGATGCCCATGCGCCCTACGTCCGGGGCAGCTACTTCGCGAACAAGTCCCGCAAACTGATCCCGGTCTTTGTACACCTCTTCTACTGTAAGAGTTCCTAGAATAGAAGAAAATAATTCTTAATGGGACTCATTTCAGCTATTATTATTGCTGTCAGTTTTATACATCAGGATCGATAGCATTGGCCACACACCAGGGAAACATAACTTTCTTGGAACCAGTTCTGAAATTGATTAAGAGGATATACAGAGTCATTTGTAAAACACCAGCAACCTGCTAGGATTGCATAGCTAAGATACCAATAACGTTTGACTTTTGGCTGTTGTTTTCGCTTAAAATAACTCCTGAGTATCTTTTTCGTCACGTACTGCATGCCTTGATTAACGATGGACGCGCGCATATCAGAAAAGGTCTAGGTTAAAGTAGCTATCACCGGCCCACCCTCATCCCCTGAGATTAAAATAAAGCTAATTTTAAAAAAAACCTAGCATATTTATCTATGATATTGGAGCTATCTAATCCTAGCAGGTTTCTGGTGTTTTAAAAATGATCCTGTATAATATAGCCTTTTTCCTCGAAAGGCAGTGGCATATTTTAGGTCCACATTTCACGCGTTGTATTTTGTCTTGCGTAACAAATGGTGAGCCTATTGACGGCCTCGGTGGCGCAGTGGTATTGTACACAAATGCCGCACTGAGGTCCCAGCTCGGAACAAATAAGTATTTGTGTGATCCACAAATGTGTGTTTCGGAGTTTGGGTGTTTCCTATGTTTAATATTTAGAAATTTAAAGATAAGTATGTTTATCTGTTGTCATAATACAAGCTTATATTAGCTTACTTTGGGCTAGACGGCACTGTGTATGAAAATGTCTCACAATATTTATTATTATTATTTATTTTCAGCCGTCTGTAGTAAGCTCAATTACTATCTGCGAGTCTTAAATCAACTTCGTCTACAAGTTGGTCCTCTGCTGATTGACAGAAATGCCTCTGCCTAAAGTTAAAAATGCAAAAGCAAGGGAATGCGAAAAATCTCATTTGGCACTGGCACCATAGGACATGAGCTTCGCATAAACCTTTCAACTTACCTTGAAATGTTAAGATATGTGAGGCCAATAGTAAGGCTTAAAGGCACCAGCGCGACTCGTAGCATTTTAGTCAATTTTACTTTTCACTCTTTTAAACACTCTACACTAAACATCTACATTACTAGTTTACTTTTTGGTTTTAATTTAAATATGGAAGACTTTTTATATAAACTTCAGTATGTAGCTGCCTGTATGTTTATTATACACGTGTTGTGACTTTTTATTTTAAAGAAAACAATATTAACTTGCCACTTATGGATCATGCCACCAAATAATTGAGTGATTAATTTTGTTTCGGTTATCACCTATGGGTAGTATCGCTCCTTGTATCTAATTAATTACTTTACTAATAGATTCTGTTGTTAAAATATAAAAATAGTACAAGGAATATACCAATATCTAGCTAGTTGAATGTTTTTTTAAATTTCAAATTTAGTATCCACACTTTGGCTGATATGGCCGAATTTATTACAATTATAGTGTTTGAGGATGCTCAAACTATAAATGGTATTTTACTACTGCAAAAAGTGTCCCCAGTTCTGTTCCAGACGTCACTTGACATACTGAACAACAAATCGAAATGTGGTTTAAAACGAAAGACACAATTTTCACACACAACTGCTGATAGTGTCACCACAAACCCGATACCGGAAATACGCAAGCCAATGTTTTGTAACAAAAATACGGCGATATTAAAAAACATAAAATAATTCTTATTTTGAATTATTACAATATCTTTTTAAAAAGGTTTTAAACGTCAAGAATAAGGTTAGCTACGGGAACTAGCGTTTTGGTATATACGTAACAATTACAATACTGGCCGTTATCATTTCAAACTTTCAGTATTGATATATGTGTGATAAGGACAATTTTGAGATGCTATCATTATTTACCTTGCCAATGATACTAAACATGATGCTGATAAGACTGGTAGATACGTAAATTTTAATGCAAACCGCGATTTTATTTTATCATTTCCGCTATAGGTACATTTTATCAAGCATATATACCGCGCAATTTTATCCATGACAGATACTATACAGGTCGAGCGAATAAAAGAGGTTTTAAAAAAAAGGAAATGCGTTTTCATCCGAGAACTGAATTAAATAAGTTTAGATTATTGGTTTAGTTTCCGCCAGATCGTATTTTCAGTCTACATTGGACGTTGTCTACTGATTATCTCAGAGTTTAATAGCATATGTACTACTTTTTGTAAAAATTGGTGCGCCTATTGCCGTGTGGATATGGACCGGCGACGTAAGTTTTGGCTCCCTGCTGTTGTACGAGTAATATTGCCATTTTACTTGCATTCGGAACCCCCGGCGTGCCTTCTTAGGCACGGAGACGTTCCAAAATAGAAATGGCACAAACCGGTTACGCATCTAAGAACCAGCCATAACGTAAGATGTGATAGGAATACACATACGGGAGAATTATGGGTATAATATATGTATATTAAAAAGCAAAATATGAGCACCATCGAAACGTAAGATTAATTTTATTTGATGACAATAGGCTTGCAAAATGAAACCGTCAAAACTACTGACAAAATATGGCTGTGTAATTTCCCTCTGCCTATCATTGCTCGAGGATATAGTCGTGATTGTATGTTACATTATATTAAGAGGTGTGTGCAAATTAGCGCCAGAACATTAACTCCCTATTTTACATCACAGATCATTAAATCGATGAACTTGGATCTGGGCTAACTTAGAACAAATGGTTATTCTGCGCGTACTTAGCAGATCGCAGCCGCCACTGTACTTAGTAGATAAGTAAGTTATATAAAGGACTTAGGTTGAACTTTTGATACGATAAGGTAACATAAGAAAAAATATTTGATTAAACGGGTATTGTATATTTGATTAGACAGTTTAAAAATAACGATATATATTGTCACGCCTTCATCCCTAAAGGGGTAGGCAGGGGCATACTATACGCCCAAATTTCACCATATGCCCTTTATGTCCCACGTAACAGGTGGGTGAGCCCATTGTCGTGTTGAAATGGATCAAAGGCATAACGTGCCTTCGCCTTCCGAAGCACGGATATACGACGATATATACTGGCCATATATCGATATTTATAAACTAAGGTGTCTGTAAAGGTAAGTGTCGTGTTCAATGGTTATTAAAACTCTGTGCCTCAATAAAAAAAATTAAACCCTTTTAAGATCACTTTCTTGTCCGTCTGTCTGTCCGTGTGTCACCATCGATTTTCTCAGAAACGGGTCTGCTCCCAAAAACTCCCGTCATCCGTTTTATAGGGCCCTGGGGTAGGGTCGCTGCGGTTGGAAGATCGGAGACTCATTTGTCTACGAGTGTCTAGTTCATCAATCACGCCTTATCCCCGAAGGGGTTGCAGAGGCATATTTATGCGCCTTTCACCGTTTCCTATCCCCGTTGGGGAGCCCATTACCATGTTGAACTAGACAGACGCAGGTTGTGGCCACCTGCCATTGATATTTCTTAAGCCTTATAAGGCCTTCAATTTGGCTTAACGTCTGTCATGTTATTAAGCGAAGGCATTATGGGTGACTTGAAAACATTTCAACAGCAACCACAATATGTGGTATGTATAATAACCATTTCAACATAGCAATAAGCTCACGTAGGACAAATATACATTCAGGGTTAAAAATGAGTGAATATAAATAAATAAATAAATATTGTTGGGACAACTCACACAACGCCATTTGATTCCAAACTAAGCAGAGCTTGTACTATGGTAACCAAATAACTGATACACATACTTATATATTTTTAAATACATACATATTATAGATAAATAACACCCAGACACAGAATAAACCATCGTGCTCATCACACAAAGTTTTATCCTGGGTGGGAATCGTACCCACGACCTCTTGCGTAGCAGTCGGATATACTCCCACCGCGCCACAGAGGCAGTGCATATGCAGGCAGCAAATATGTATGAAATATGTATGTTGGTCTCTGTCTGTTGTTATTGACAAATTATTTGTGCTCAAACTGTGCTATAATAACTGTGGCAAGGTTCTAAATGTAGAGTAATTGGAGAACGAAATTAATCAAAATTGGTATTCAGAATATTTCAGTCAAGGAGTCAAGGTAGACCGAAACTTACATATGAAGTCCACCTGAGCGGATTGCTCAAGAACGGAAGAGTCAAAAGTATTTGGATACCCAGACGTGCGTGTATGAAGCGATTAATGAATCTACAGGAAGCGAAAGAAGTATGCATGGATCGCGTTGCCTGGCGATCTGTCCTCTCTGACTACCCCGTCAGGGATACAGCGTGATGATAGTTAAGTTAAGTTACATAGATCTATCAACGCCCAGCCGAAAATGTAGCCCTTACACCTTGGAAATTGAAGTTTTATGTAAGTTATCGTAAGTTTAGTGAGTGCCTACATTCAAAGGGTAAGTTACCCTTATAATGTAGCCTTATTATGGGTGCCTACATTATAAGTGTAAGTTACACTTATAAAGTAGGCAACCACTAAGATAGGATTCTACCCCTTAGTATTCATAATTTTCTGAGTTACTCGTATAGACATGAAATTACGTATAAATGAATTATATCTGATTACAAATAAATGAACATGTGTATCGTGATTTTGTCAAATTTTACCTATAAAGGTATAAAATAGAGGTTATCTTTATTAATAAAAAATACGGGGTAAGTCATTCTTATAATCAACGCCCACCCAAAGTCCTTGGACCTGCAATCCCTAAAATGTTTAAGGTAAGCTACGCTTATAATGTACTAATGAGATTTTTTTTAAATTCCACCCCTAGTGTGGTAAAATAAGCGGCAGTTGTATGGATGTTTGACTTTAATGAAAAAGTTAGTATAGGTACTATTTATTTTTAAATGTATTCACTAGTTGAATAGATTCGTCCTTGTGTTTGTTTGTTATGACAATAAAGGGCTCGCTTTGTTCTAGAAGTACGAACTACAAATGACGTAATCTTTTTTTTCTTGTGGGACGATGTTTTGCGCTTTTTAATAGCCCATATAGACCGTATATAGCAGCGGAACTGTTTTAGAAACAATAAAATATCAAGTATGGATATTGTTTGTATCTGTCTAAAATAAAAATGTCTTACATTTTCTGGTAATAAAAAATCTTGTAATAAATTGTTGCAATCTCCGTTCAAAAGAGGTTGGTTTCTGAATTTAATGTCGAGAGCTCTCTTGAACGATATTCGAGTTTAAAAATCTCTCAATTTCGCGATATCGTGGTCTATTCTCAAAAGTATCTACTTACTTTGTAGTGGATTTCACTTATAATCGTTGTTTGAGTATAATATTATGGATAAAGTTTAATATTATGTATTAAGTATAAAATAATTAAGTATAATATTATGGATAAAGTACAAGCTTTGCAACGCGAGTTTGCCCGAGTGGATGTAGATGTGTTTTGTAATAAAAACTTTCTCGTAACTCCGCTAATTCAGTGTTCTGTTAACGATCACTGCGTTAAGCAATTTTCGCTATACCTTTTCCTCGGATGGGTGATCGTTGAATGACCTTTCCATATACGAGCGTACTCGTGCTTCAGAAGACACGTTAAACCGTTGGTCCTGGTAACCAGTAACATGGTAGTCGTTAAGTCAAGTTGAAGGCCGTATGGGCGGCTTCAAAAATTTCAACAGCAGGTCGCCACAACCTGCGCTTGTCTATTTCAACACGGCCATGTTCACCACCCGTTACGTGGGACAAAAATGCACACGGTGAAGCGTAGATGTATAATATGCCTCTGCCACCCTGTGCCTGTCTGTAAAAGTGTACCTTAAAAATTCGGATTGTAAACAAACAAAAAATTCGGATCTCTAACAAGAGAATTTTACAGAAATCCTTTCTAGGTATTATAATAACTAACCCGTTTAAATACAACTCAATAAAAGTAGTTCATGTATCAATAATAAACGTAACCTTGACACTCGTTAACACACAAAAGGCTTCGTTGCTTCTTTTATATAGTAAATATATATACTTACCAAACGCTACGTACACATCTATAGTAAAATCTGTCCTAACTTATTATGTAAAATGGAATAAAGATATTTTACGAAGCCACGAAGTCGAAGCGCTCGTAGCCCCGCGGACTCAGTGTTCTGTAAACGATCACAGCGTTAAGCAAATTTCACTATAGCTGGTCCTCGGATGGGTGACCACTTTGTGGCATTTACATTTATGAGCGTTTCCGTGCTTCGGAAGGCACATTAGGCCGTTGGTCCCGGTTGCCAGTAACATGGCAGTCGTTAAGCCCAGTTGAACGCCTTATGAGCGGCTTGAAAATTTTCAACAGCAGGTCGCAACTACCTGTGCCTGACCATTTCATCACGGCAATGGGCTCACCATTGCACCTGTGCCACCAAAAGTGCATACGGTGAAATGTGGGCGTAAAGTATGCTGCCTACCCCTTCGGGGATTAAGGTGTGACAATATATATGTATGTATGTATGTATGTATGAAGTCACGTCTTCTGGGTGAGTATTTACGTGGGGCGTTTGTTTCGATGAAATGTAGGTCAAGAGGTCAACATAGCAGTCCCTCAGTGTCCCTAGTGTTTTCCAGATTGTTAAATGTATAACACGCTCTGGCTATTATCGAATCGAATGAAAAGCTAAGCAATCCCGACGTGTCTTAAACATATTGTAAAACTTTGACTGAAAATGAATTGTTTTAAAAAACAAATTGCTTTTTAATCCCCAATAGAAAACGTGGTGTACTAACTTAAACTTTAAATATTTCAATTTTAATTCAATTTTTTGTTCGAAAGTCGATGAGATCGAGATGGATCTTAGCTATAAATTGAAGATTATCAGCTCACTTCCGAGGGCATTAAGAAATCTCAGTAATACACACTAGATTAATCTATTTTTTTTTATCTAAGAACTAAAAAAACACAGTTACTTTGATGGTATTTGCACGACAAGGTAAATTGTAATTTGTTTAATTAAGTAGTCTGCTGGACACCCAATTCCACAAAAAACTACAGCAAAGTACCATATTTAGGCCTATTAGAATAGTTCTTGGTTTGGGGGTTTGTTCAGTTTATTTATATCTTCTAATTATATAGTAGTACTACTTGATGCCCACGGCTCCGCACGCGTGGATAAGTTTTCCCGATCCAGTTTCCCACAGGAACTTGTTCCCGGAACAAAAATAGCCTATGTGTTATTCTGATGTGTAAGCTATATTATTGTAAAGTGTCATCAAAATCCATTCAGTAGTTTTTGCGTGAAAGAGTAACAAACATACATTCTTACAAACTTTCGCGTTTATAATATTAGTAGGAAGTAGGAATTTCTGTATAATCCATTAGTACTCGTAAAAGACTAAATCGCACATAATTCCTTGATTTTTTGAGGTAACATTGATATGTGACGATTCTTTGAAGTGATTCGAATGTATCGTCAATCAACAATTTATCTACTCAGTGTCGTTTCAATGGACTTGAATAAAAAATATATATTTATGAAGTTAGCGTTGAAATCACTTTCGTTTAAAGAGATTTGTTGACACAGTATAATATCAACGCAACGGTGCTTCGTGTAACGTAAGCTAAACATGTAAACGTTATATCTTAGCTAAGTACCGCGACATTAGCCGCCTACCTTCTAGAATCATTCAGTTAATTTACATTTATACGACGTACAGAGTAAAACAGCTGTTGTAAATTAAGGGCTTTGGAACAAAGGAATAGAGCCTGGTGGAAATACTGCGCAGTAACTGTAGCTTTAGATGCGTAGATGTATTTATTAAAAATTATAAATGTATCTTTGTGTGTTGCTTATTTAAGAAAAATAATTTAGCTTGTATTGTGTTCATATATTTTCCTTGTGAAGTTTAGGAAATAAAAGTATAAAGGAGTATAAAGCGGATTTAGAAACGAGAATGCAATGAATTGTTTTCTTTGGTTTCCCATTGTACTCGTATTGAACATTCGAAAACCTTATCTATACTAATTTATAAAGCTGAAGAGATGGTATGTTTTTTTGTTAGGTTTAACGAGCTAATCTCAGAAACGAATCGAAAATCGAATTGTTTTTTTTTATGTTATATAGTCCGATTATTGAGGACGGCTATATGGTACATATATATCATTACAGTACTACCCTAGAGATCACAGCATTTATCATAAATCACAACAAATCGGTTTTTACAACTAGTAACAATTTGTACAACTAGTAATTCATAATTGTATTTTGGAATATTTTTTTTATACCACTGAGGTGGCAGACAAGCATACGGCCCACCATGTTAAATTTAATACATACATCATGTTAGATTAAATTTAATAAAATGTATGTTATTTCTTTAATCGTGCAAGTTACACAAAAATCTATCCAAGGTTTAAGATTTCCAGTCAGTCACTAAACCACTAAATAAAAAAAAATAAAAAAAGGTTAAAGAAATAAAAATAAATATTAGTTAATATGTTACGAGAGAAAACCCTCTATAACATTTTCGTGTAAGAAACCATTGAAACCAACATCTTGCAATTAGGCAGCTGTCAACTCTCTTGACAACAAATATACCAGAGATATTGGTCTGGGTATCCCGGAAATTTGAAAAATGTTTGCATTGGAATATTCCTAATGAAGATTTTGGATACGGCAAACGTAATGTGTCATTCTAATATGATAAATGACAGCGTATATTATTATGGTTTCAAAAGTATAATTGTCAAACAAAAGGGACTGTCTTTGTGAAAGAGGAAAAAAGGGTGGAACAAGTGAATGAGAAGGGGAACGGGTTGCATATATGATTACTCACGTATTCAGAGAGAATAGATCGTCAGGTTTCGTGATTACTCTTATGATAAATGTAATTCGTGTATGTGTAAATATACAAAACTCAAACCCCATACGAACAATATGGGGTTCTTCAATAGAAGTGCTAACAAGTTTTTACAGCGATGGCAGTGGGAGTGTCAGACACCTCCAATATTGTACACGTTTTTGGACGTATAAAATGTTAATATTTTTAGTTTCCCACATTTTGATGTCACAGATACCTTTTGACATTTATGATTACTGCTCCGTTCTACTGGATAGCAGTGTGATGACATTTAGTCTATAGGCTTCCTTGGTAAATGGTAAAAATAACTATCCAACACCAATTTTATTATTTTTTTCAATCAAATCAGTAGGTTGTTCCTGATATTACCGCGTTAAACTAATAAAAATGTTTAGCTTTATAATATTACTATAGACAATTTATTTAACAGCATAAGCTTAGTATGTATGAATTAATATCAAAAATCTCCATATAATATCAAACTCCTGCGGGCCGAGTCTGCTATTTCAATCGTGTCGAAATCGTCGCTCAATAGAAAGCCACCGGTATTATTTTGACCATTTTTTTATAGTTATCTACTATTAGTACTATTACATTAGTACTATTCCAATCGTACTCCAATAGACTTCTATCTGTCGGCCGATAGAACTCTAGTGGCCGCTAGTCAGTTGCATTTTTGATAGTCTACTAACATTTGACAGCTAAAAACAGCGATTCTGGTTCTATTCTACGGCTTGTTAAAAGTAGACTCGGCACCCTGGTGAAGCGTTTACCGTACTTATTAAATTACAAATGATATGCAAACACAGCTGGTCGAACTCCCAAAGGAAATAAAATTTTTAGCTTTACTTGACGACACGGGAAATCGTTAAACAAAAATACGTTTCTTACAAATTATAACTCATAATTTTTTAATAAAGAGGAAAAAGTAAAAAAAATGAAAAAAAAAATGAGAAAAAAAAATAAAAAATATGCGAAATTTAGCAAATAATTGCTTTAAAAATTTATTAAATTATAACTCATAATATAACTTTTTTCTTCTTCTAATAATATAACGTTACATTCGATGTCATAAAAAGAGGAGATTTAGCCCTTGAACGTTAAAACCGATTACTTAAACAAACTCTATATTTATGGCGTACTAGTTGTAGCTCGCTTCGGCTTCATCGCATAGAGAAGATTCCCAGTTTCCCAAAGGAACATTCCAGGATAAAAAGTAGTCTATGTGTTATTGTGGTTGTGATGTACCATATTATTGTTAAGTTTTATCAAAATCCATTCGATAGTTTTTGCCTGAAAGAGTAGCAAACCTACATCCATACATTAATACAAACTTTTACGTTTATAATATTAGTAGGATAGTATGCCTCTCCACCCTTTCACCTTATAGGCGTGAATGATAAGAATAAACTCGACTACCCAATAATTTACTACATTGATATAATATTCCTCAGTGATTAGCTAAGTATTTATTATTATTATTATATATATATATATATTCTTAGTCGGTAACAAAATTTATTATTTACTTTAATTTTTTTTTTTATTTTTTTTTTTTTTTTATAATGTATTTATTTATTTACTTGCGTCTGTCTCTTTCAACACGGTAATGGCCACCTATTCTGTGGGACATTTGTTATTCCTGTGTAGCTATATTTAACTCACACTTTGACAGTGAACAGCGCGTAGCCAAAGCCAACTTTTCTACTACAACTAAGCTACAAACTTGTAATCACAACCACCGCTGTCATCTTGAAATCAAAGATTTATGTGTCGAAGTGAAAATATTACATAAAATAATTGTAAAATGTTACAAAAGTAGACAAAAAATATACAAAAAGGTGTTGTGCATAGGGTGATGAAGTTTCATTAGCAAGAAATCACCAGAAATAACTAAGCTAAGCTTCCTGTCTATGTGTGTGTGTTATAGGTTACGCTATTTTTGGCGAACGTATCTGTTTGAAGGTGTTGGGATCAAAATCTACGGGGCCCAACGACTTCACCTGCTATCTATGCGCTTGCTGGTTAACAGAGGAGGCAAAGATCAGATGGCAGTCGCTCCCAACAATGCTCCTAGCAAGGTCAAAGAATCAAAGTGAAGCCTACGTTAGGTAGGGCTTGAAGGAAAGAAAAAAATATATCTGATTGAATTTGAAGCGATTTGGTTTTTTGAGAGCTGGCGTAGTATCGGTTTTGATTTAAAATCGGTCCAGATTTTTGAAGATCATCAGCTTAGAGCTCGTTTCTTAGTAGACAAAGGCATAATTTGTTTTAGATTCTAATTTGGTTTCACCGTTAATTCTAAAAAAAAGATTAAAATAACCTTAACATTCCGCTTAATGCCGAGTTTCGAAGTTACTGTATTTTTTAAATTTAATCCTTTATACTCTTTGTAAACAAGTGAATTAATATCTAAAAATAAATTGTTTAACAATTAAGTTTTTAAATTTTTGTCGGGTACTGTTCTTAGGTAGCTTTGCATAATTATAATTTAGCATTGCACTGGCACACATACCACAAGTTCTTTTATCAAAATAAAGTACAATTGTTTTACAAAATTATTGTTATTTATACGTGTATATATTCGCATTGTCGCGATGTATATAATTGCAAATATAGGTCAAGCGTTACCCGCCGCTCGCGACGGCCGCGGCGGGACTGGCAGACGAGTTCGCCGAGTCTTAGCGAGAATCTCCGAGTTTAATTAAACTCCTATCAATATAGGAAATAATCCTTTATTGCTATATCAATGCTGCTTTTTACGATTTGTTGACTTCATATATCTCGTTGCGCTGATAGAACAAGGATAGTCTGTGATTATTAGGATAGGTTAGTTTTAGTTCTGTTGTCGTAAGCCGATATACTTCGAATAGTATTTTAGAATAGAAAGTAAATAAATTTATTTGCGCGAAAACATGCATATAAAAAGAAAAAATGGCATATATTTTACATACGAACTAGACCCTTTGTTCGCTTTATCAAGCGCTCGTGGCCCCGCGGTCTCAGTGTTCTGTAAACGATCACGGAGTTACGCAACTTTCACTATGGCTGGTCCTCGGATGGGTGACCACTTTATGGCATTTACATTTGCGAGCGTTTCCGTGCTTCGGAAGGCACGTTAAGCCGTTGGTCCCGGTTGCCAGTAAAATGGCAGTCGTTAGGCCTGATTGAAGGCCTTATGGGCGGCTTGAAAAATTTCAACAGCAGGTAGCCACAACCTGCATCTGTCTATTTCAACACGGCAATGGGCTCACCACCTATTACGTGGGACAGGAATCCATACGGTGAAAAGTGGGCATATAATATGCCTCTGCCACCCCTTCGGGGATAAGGCGTGATGGATATTTATTTATTTATTTTATTTGCGCGAAAACATGCATATAAAAAGGAAAAATGGCATATATTTTACATCCGAACTAGACCCTTTGTCCGCTTTATGACAGATTCGCTTTACGCTGTACAGTCATGTTGCAAATGTGTTGAAATGTTTTTTAAATGTTCCGTTGTTTTTACCGATCTTTATTTTGTTTATCATTTCTGTTCAATATTTGAGTTCTTTTTTTTTAATAACCTCAACCCTACTGAATACGAAGCAAATTTATGTGGCTAGAGTGTATGGGCAAACTGGTAGGGTAGACCTCGGCGTACGTATGTGAATCAAAGCGAAGACCTTTTGGAAAAAGGCCAGGTCAAGAGTACCCTTAGGCGTGTATGATAACACTCATAAAAGTAGAAGAAGCGAATGTGGTATGTCAGGATCGTAGCAAATGGAAAACCATAGTTTCTGCCTACCCCGATGGGAAACAGGCGCAAAAATATGTATGTATGTATGTACTATTGTTTTGCGATATCATTTTTGATCCAACATACCATCGCCCATATGCATACTACTTGATATGGTGGTAGAAGATTTTATCATGTCATATATTATGTACAGTAAACTCGATATAGATATTTACGCCGAATTTGCCGAATCTGTCTTAAAGCAAACAATCCAACTGGACAAATTTCCATAAAATTAGAAAGTAAATTAAATATCCATCACGCCTTATCCCCGAAGGGGTGGCAGAGGCATATTATATGCCCACTTTTCACCGTGTGGATTCCTGTCCCACGTAATAGGTGGTGAGCCCATTGCCGTGTTGAAATAGACAGACGCAGGTTGTGGCTACCTGCTGTTGAAATTTTCAAGCCGCCCATAAGGCCTTCAACCAGGCTTAACGACTGCCATTTTACTGGCAACCGGGACCAACGGCTTAACGTGCCTTCCGAAGCACGGAAACGCTCGCAAATGTAAATACCACAAAGTGGTCACCCATCCAAGGACCAGCCATAGTGAAAGTTGCGTAACTCAGTGATCGTTTACAGAACACTGAGACCGCGGGGCCACGAGCGCTTCAGAATTCAGAAAGTAAATTAAATGCCTATCTACGCAGTACAGGGTGTTTGCTGTTGACACGTGACAGCCCTGATTTAAAAAGGCAACTCCGGAACTCGTTGATATCGTGATAGTTCAGAATACTGAACGAGGTTCACGTGCAAGCGCTTCTTAAAATAAAACGGACAAGGGATTGAAAGTCGAGATTTTCGGCGCAATTGAGACTGTAGTCGGTAAAGAAATGGTGACCAGCATTGCAGCGATGATTATAGAATTATTTCTATACTTTATCGGAAAACCTGGGACTATCCTGCCGAGGGCCACCTGGGACTCCTGGCCATAGATATATTAATAATTGGAAAGGAATCTTGTGATTTTAATCGGTAGTATCTATAAGAATTTCCACACGATAAAAAATTAAAATGTTATTCCTATACTAAACGTCACGGTAATGGGTTCACCACCTGTTACGTGCGACAAAAATGCATACGGTGAAATATGGGCGTACAGCATGCCTCTGCCTACCCCTTCGGGGATAAAGGCGAGACATTATGTATGTATGTTCTATTCTAAACAAATCCTAAAACTATAAGAGTTTTCACGCTGATACCATATAGGACAGCCCAACATCAACCGTTGTGTGTAACGCGAGTGCAGCGACCCGCTAGGGGTGATCAGCTATACCAGCTGGAGAAGCCTCCCTTTGTGTTAAAGGCATGTATCACTCTGTATAGAAATAATATATATGTATATGGAGGAACTTTCTAAAGTATATTTATTGTAATAAGTAAAAATCATAGCTATATCAGACGACAAGTAGTCTATAAATTTGTCCTTGTGATGTTCCCTTATAACTCGAAAACGGGTTTACAGGTTTAAAATCAGGTCAGTCCGGAAAGTGTTCTTAGTTTTTTTCTTTTATACATGGCAAGCAACACAGTCTGTAAGTGAATGGCACTAGGCAGCTTGTTTTTAATTTACTCACTTTGGGAGCGATTGTCACTATAAAGTCCCATCCCTCAAGGCTAGAGTCAGAGACTTTCTAATATGGTCAGTATGACTGGTTTTTTTAGTTTGGCTTGTACTTCAAGAAAAAAAAACTATGAATATGAAAGTTGATGGATGGAGAACCAGAGGAAGGCCAAAGAAAAAATGGATGGACTGTGTAAGGAGTTATATGAATATGAAAGGAGTGGATGATCAGATGACGAATAACAGGTATGAATGGAAGAGGAAGACATACTGCGCCGACCCCAAGAAAATTGGGACAAGGGCAAGAGGATGATTGTACTTCAAGGATTTAAACACCTCTAACAGCCATATTTGCGGACAACTGAAATTAATCGCTTTTATAAGAAAGTCTGGATACAACGCTTTGAGCATGGTCGAGTAAACTAGAAAGCTCTTTGTAGTTTTCACAACACGTCTGCCAAGATTTTGTAATTAAAAAGACTTAGGGCCTGACCACATTGTGTGTCGGTAAAGTTCTAAGTACGAAACCAATGTGTAATATCGTTATTTCGATTACTTCTCAAATTAAATCAGCATGGGGGTCCAAGAAAGTTTTTGAAGGGTCGGCAGCGCGAGTGTTGCAAACGTCCATAGGTTACAGTGACTACTTTCCATTAGGCGGGGCCGTATGTTAGTCTGCCACCTCAGTGGTATAAAAAAATAAAAATCAAAAGCTCTGTTTAATGGTCACGTAAACTCTTTGGCTTAAATAACGCGCTTGAAAACGGCATAGCACCACACAAATTGTTCTCTATGGTCAGTCTATCGTTTGTTCCGGCTAATTTTTGATACGGTTGGAGTGATATTACCGGGACTTTCACCGACAGATAGCTGATGATATAACGAATAACTACAACTACATTTTTCAAAAACTAAAGCTACATTTTTCCCCGGTATCCCTAACAGAACGGGCACTTCGCGAGTGAAACCGCGTGGCGTACGATAGTAATTAATAACGTAATTAGGTACCTGAGACGACACAAAGTTCGCCGGAATAACTAGAATAGGAAATATATAATCTCAACCATACCAATTTTCAGTCAATTTTCTTCTTAAAATTAGTATGGCCGAGAATTTCAATAGCAGGTAGCCACAATCTGCGTCTGTCTATTGCAACACAGCAATTGGCTCACCACCTATTACGTGGGACAAAATATGCGTGTGTGCCAGAGTTTACAGGTAAGAAAGGAAACTTCTTTACGACGTTTTTATTTACAGCTATAAATTATTTCTCATACATAAAGAATCATACAAAAATAAATAAAGAAGTTTCACTTATGATAAAGAAGTTTCAGTTCAAAAAACATGGCGATTGAAAAACTTGACGATTTATTTAACAGCTATAAAATTTACTTAATAATACACAAAGTTGAACGTGTGGACGTATAATATGCATCTGCTACCCCTTCGGGGATTAGGCATGATTGATAAACGAAGGTAGAATATCGTATAGCAAATTGAAGACATTTAGAGCTAATATTATGGTAAAGCCGCTTAGTGACATGAAGTTTTAGACCTTATTGTGTTTTGAATATTGTATAAAATATTTTGAGTAACTCCAATAAAAGTTCGTGACCGTACATGGATGGAAAGGGCTTAATAGAAAGCCCCGGTTGAGACCTATATTAAATCTACTTTGTACTAGGCCATCACAACCCCTAGCGGACGTGACCGTGTTACGCTGTCAGCCGTAGATGTTCCATAATTAGAAAATAAATGAAGAATACAAGTATGTCAGCCGAGCAATCAAGAGTTTCATATTGATCCAGTATTATGTATTTTTTGCTAGGCATGCAATATGCAATATATACCAATTTCGACTACCGATTTCGATTTTCCTGTTAAAAGGTATCGATAACAAAATTCAATCGCCTTTAGGAAATATACTCTCACATGTAAATCTGTTACGAAATTTTTTTAATGTTTAGGAATTTTCGCGGATGTTATGTTGGACTCAAACCGACCAAAAACGCACGGTCCCTAGTTCTCTACCAATCTGCTTGTGGTATTTTTAAACTATCTTCATGCTGAATCCCTGACGGGGTAGTAAGAGAGGACAGATCATCAGGCTTCGCGATCCTAGCATACTCGTACCTCTTTCGCTTCCTGCAGATTTATTAATCGCTTTATACATGCACGTCTGGGTATCCGAGTTCTTTTGACCTTTCCGTTTTAAAAGACACAAAATAACAAGGTAGTACATACTTAGTTCAAATCGTCGATAAAGCAGGTTACTCCTATTTCAAACTAGCTGACCCGCGCAACTTCGTTAGCGCCACTTAAGAGAAACAGACAAATTAAAGAGACATTAGTTAAAGAAGGTAGGGCGTAGGCTATTCTTATGAAACAGCTTCTGTAGTATTCGCTTTTTAACAACAAAATACGGAATGATCTCGGAATACTTGTTGATTTAATTGGACTAATTGTTGGTGAGTTACCTACAACTGAATAATATACACGCGGGCGAAACTAATTGAACTGAATATCCTGAGCGAGACATTTCCTGAATTAATACATAGGGTTAAATCTTAAATCCCGGGAAAACATGTTTTTCGCGCGAGTAAACGTTTTTGTCTACTAACGACTTCGCGTGAGTGTCAGTATTTACTTGTTTTTATTAATTTTGAATGAACAATGCAAAGGTTACAACGGCACGAATGCAAGAAAAGTCTGAAAGGTATTTATGGGAGGCTCAATGCGGATTCCGACGTGGAAGAGGTTGCATGGATCAAGTGTTTTCTCACCGCATGATCGTGGAAAAGTTTCTGGCTGTTAGCCAGAAGGTTTTCTGCGCTTTTGGGGATCTAGAGAAAGCATTTGATAACGTTGTGAGAGAAACGCTGTGGGGCTTGCTGCCCGGATATGGTGTGGACGGCTCGCTACTGCGGGCAATACAGTCGCTATACAGGTACTGTAAGGCTTGCGTGGAAGTAGGGGGGGATGTGTCACCTCTTTTTGATGTCTGTACAGGCGTCAAACAGGGATGTGTCATGTCCGCCTGGCTGTTCATAGTGTATCTGGACAGTTGCCTGCAGAAGTTGAAAGATTTTAATATGGGTGTGAATTTGGGTGACTTTACAGTAAACTGTCTGCTGTACGCTGATGATGCGGTGCTCATGGCCTCATCAGACGCCGACCTTCAGGCATTAGTCACTAATATGAAAAAGGAGTGTGAAAGTAGGGGTCTTCGCTTGAATGCATGTAAAACTAAGGTTCTAGTATTTGAAAGAGGTGACGTAAGAACTAAATGCGAGATTAGGGTAAACCAGCAACGTCTAGTGCAAGTGACTGAAATTGTGTATTTAGGAAGTATGTTTAGCGCGGATGGAAGATGTGATTCGGATGTAGAAAGGCGAGTAGCTGCCGGAAACAAGGTTAACGGTGCTTTGTCCCAGTTAGTAAAGCGACAAAGCATCGTAAAAGAAGCACGAATGGCGATTCATAACGCAGTGCTAGTGCCAACTTTGCTTTACGGTATTAAAACCTGGGTATGTCAGCAGATGCATGAAAGTAAATTGAATGCTGTGGAGATGCGATCACTTCGAAAATTGTGCGGCGTAACTGTGGCCGACCGAATACGTAACGAAGTGATATGCAATATGGCAGGTTTGTGTGACAGTGAAAGTGTCAGTGTTAAGCTGGAAAAGGGCGTGCTCCGTTGGTTTGGACACGTGCAACGAATGAGTGAGGAACGATTGACGAAGAATATATTTTGTTCAAAAGTAGATGGTAGAAGGAGTCAGGGTAGGCCGAGACTTACATATGAAGACCACGTGAGCAGATTGCTCAAAAACGGAAAGGTCAAAAGTACTCGGATACCCAGACGTGCGTGTATGAAGCGATTGATGAATCTCGAAGAAGCGAAAGAAGTATGCATGGATCGCGAAGCCTGGCGATCTGTCCTCTCTGACTACCCCGTCAGGGATACAGCGTGAAGGTCGTTAGTTAGTTAGTTAGTTGAATGAACAATCCAATCATTAATATATATGATAATATGACGATTATTTTATTTAGGACCATACGATGCCGTTATTTAAAAAAAAATCACAAGACGCCATCTTGAATTTCATAAAAAATATGATTAGACTTTTGGAAACTAGCGAATTCGCGTGATAAATATCATTTTCAGAAGAGACGAATGGTCCCTTCTGAAAATGATATTTCCAACTTTCCTACATTTGACGCGATCACTTGTGTTTGACAAAGATATTAATGGCTTCGTCGAAATGGGTCAACGAAGCGTAAAAAGAGCTAAGGCTCGCCGATTTCCCGCAAATGGACTGTAAGGTGACTCAAGCTCTATTAGGGAGTATATTAAAAGGAAATTGAAGTCGATTAGGCGGTCTTTTGTTATTAAGTTGAATTTACGTTGACTTTTTAACAGTTTTCGTTTATTATTTCTTCGTATCTTCCTATGAACAAATACTCTAACTCAACTTATCTAGAAGCGACTGCCTTCTGACCTTCCAGACACAAATTGTGCAACCCAGGGACTTTAATTCGGTTCTAAAATATCTTACGTCTTCTCTAAATCGCCGAACAAAACGTGAGCAAATGTCATGCTCCTCTACCATACCCAGACCTCAAAAATGTAGTATCCCGTCAAAATATATCATCCATGTCTAACTCCACTTCATTTTAGAGTATTATTTTATTTATTTTTATTTTATTTTATTTTATTCAGAAAACAAACAGTCTCTAAAACTATGTAACAACAGCTTGGACGACAATAAACCATTAATATGTTTTCACAATTTTATATTTAGTGCTTGATTTTTATTAAAGTGAATTTATGTATATTGAATTAATCCTGTTTAATATCAAATTAATCTAAATTAAGTACGAACCGATTCCAACCATTGGTCGGTCATTGTACGACCGTACTTCGATGGGCTTGTATTAAATAGGTCCAAATCAGGTATACCTCCCAACTTACTTGCAAAGTCTGCTGCTCTCACCAGAAACGAACCATTCCTATAATTAGTAGTGCTTCGGGGAGTATGAAGCGGATATTGCAACCTAACCGATCTAGGGACTAGCAGGAGGGACTCGCAAGTGCAACTGACCTAGAAGATACTCTGAATCGATCTTTGCCTGCGCTACCTTCACCAAAAATGTCACATCTGCAATCTTCCTTCTTTCATGGAGTAAGTGATGTCTTTTACACCTCGCATCATAGCCGCTATCGTATCTGTTACACTTATACTGCAGGAAGCGGGTGAATTTGCGTTGTATAGACGCCAGCTTATCAATGTCAGTTGTCATGCTTTCAGTTGCTTCAAAACCCCACCTTGATTTGGGGTCGGTTTTATAAGCTGCTAGGAGCAACTGTGGTTTGATTTTTAATTTTCAGCTTCGTTGGGACCGATTGCCGTCTGAATTCCAAGACAGCTTCGGTTGCTGCTTCATTCGTTGATCAGGAGGAGCACCAAACTGCTTGGGCTTCGAAAATCTTGGTAGGGTTCCTTACCACATACGACTAGATGACTATGTGATATTACTATTTCCGTAAACAATAGAAAACACGTGATGTATCTATTGTTGAATCCGCGCCTTGTGCAGGATGAATGGTTCACGCTCAGCTACACAATGGTTACACATAATTTAACGATTCACTCCGGGCATTCAGTCCGGAGTGTAATGACACGGACTGGAAGTGGGGTAGTGAATAGGTATAGTAGTATAGCTATGGCATATAATACTTACTGGCGGTTATAAGATATGAAGTTTACTACCCTTAAGCGATTCTTTTCCTAATATTCTAGTTCTACTCGCTCGTGGCCCCGCGGTCTCAGTGTTCTGTAAACGATCACTGAGTTACGCAACTTTCACCATGGCTGGTCCTCGGATGGGTTGGATTACCTTGGATTACCAGACAGAACACGTTTATCCTGGGAACAGATATCTGTGGAAAACAGGCACAGGAAAACTTCACAACGCAGGCAAAAGTGCGGGCATATAAAATGGCAGAATGCTTATTATATTGTAATTTTTGAAGTATTTTTAGTAGCAATGCAGAGCATCTGTGATTCCTTCACCACGATGCTGCACTGCTATTTGACGTAGGTACCATAGACTCTTTCGTCCGTCCCCCAATTCACTCACTGCGTCATCCAGTCACTGGACATCAATAGACCTTAGTTTACCCCCGTTTGCTTTTGAATTTACCACTATTTTGTACTTGCCACTTGCCAATCAATCAAATCGGTCTATCATAGTCCACTGCTGGACGTAGACCACTTCTAATTTTATTTTGGGAGGGTGATTGGCTTTAATACCACATTGGCCAGACGGATTGGTATAGGGTTTTTTAACAGTTTTACGCTATGACCTTATCCTTTAGTCTGGCAAGTGAAGCTGGCTTGGGACTCAGTAGATCTCGGTGGAGCTCCGTCGCACCAATTTTTTTTTTTGTATACGCGGGATTTGCGTTTACGCTCCGTCATTCCTGCTGTAGGAGCAGTGGAACGGTATCTAGGACAACCAAATCGTCCTACCCACTAAACCGCGGTGTTCCGCCGTCTTCCCATTCAAGTTGCTGGATAGACCTAAAGGCTATTCGCGGCGACACGGTTAAGGGAATGCGGAAGATGAGGCTCTCCTCCGGTCCCATACTTATAGATAAGTATAATAACTCAAGGGCCACACCCACAATAAACTCACATTTTATCAGATTAATAAATATGATCTTACTCAATAGATTCGTCATATTATTTCTTCACAAACAACCAATTACAACAGCTCCTTGTTCGTTCTTGACATTGTGCCCATATTTACTTTATTGCTAGTGGAGGCATAATACAAGGTCGGCAAGCCATCCAAGTCAAGTTCACGGTGACGTCGGATAAGGCATGATTAAATAAGGAGGTCACTGTGCTACTAGTGAAACCTGTATCAAACTATTTGATTGCGTCATTCTACTACGCCGTTTTTATACGGTATATACTAGATCGTTCAATAAGTCCTTAGACTAACTTGGAAATGGCGTATATATTAAAAACCTTTTTTGATTTTTAAAAAGTACTGGCCTTCAATAAAAGATATGTGTCAATTTTTTTAAAATGGAGCATTAAAATATTGATTTTGCAGACATTTAAGTAACGCTACGCTTGTAGTTTCGATACAATGAAAAAAAACGAGTTCCGCGTATCGATAAAACATTGTTTTTTTAATGGGAAAAAATACCGTTGAAGCACAGCAATGGCTTATAAAATGTTATGCGGGATCAGCTCCCTCCCTCAAGCAACCATTTGTCGGTGGTATGCCGACTTCAAACGCGGTCGCATGGACACAAATGATGGGGAACGCTCAGGTCGTCCAAATAAAGCGGTATCTCAACAAAATATTAACCTAGTCCTTACAATCGTAATGAAAGATCGGAAGATAAAACTACGCGAGATAGCCGAGATGTGAAGATTTCAGCTGGTAGTGTTTTCACTATTTCACATAAAAATTTGGCCATGAAAAAGCTTTTTTCCAAGTGGGTGCCGCGTTGCTTACAACTGATCAAAAGGAACAACGTATCAATGATTCAGAGCGATGTTCGGCGCTGATGAATCGTAATAAAAAGGATTTTTTACGTCGGTATGTGACAATGGATGAAACATGGATTCACCATTTTACTCCGGAATCCATTCGGCAGTCAGCGGAGTGGAGAGCGGCTGGTGAAAGCTGCCCGAAGCGGCCAAAGACTCAGTCATCGGCCGGTAAGGTTATGGCGTCCATATTTTGGGATGCGCATGGAATACTTTTCATCGACTACCTTGAAAAGGGGCAAAATATAAATAGTGACTATTACATGTGTTTATTGGAGCGATTGAAGTACGAAATTGCGGATAAACGGCCTCAAATGAACAAAAAGAAAGTGGTGTTTCACCAGGACAACGCGCCTTGTCACAAGTCTGTGAGAACGATGGCCAAAATTAATGAATTGGGCTTTGAATTGCTTCCTCATCCCCTTTATTCGCCAGACTTGGCCCCCAGCGATTACTGGCTGTTTGCAGATTTCAAAAAATTGCTCCAGGGTAAGGAATTTGACTCAAATAGTGAAGTTATCACAGCAACGGAGGCTTATTTTGAAGCCAAAGACAAATCGTTCTACACGCATGGGATTGAAAAGTTAGAAAAGCGTTGGAGGGACTGTATCGCTCTTGGAGGAGATGTTGATGAATAAAAAATAATTTTATAAAAAAAACCTTGTTTTAGTACTTAGTCTCGGGACTTATTTGTTACTTAGATACATGAGAACGTTATCTTTGTCAGTGGTCTGTAAAAGATAACTGCAACTTCTGTTACGACTGGTCCTCGAGTGGGTTACCGCTTTGTCATATTTGTATTCACAAGTACGTTAAGCTGTTGGTCCCGGTTGCCAATAACATGGCAGTCGTTAAGCTAAATTAAGGCCTTATAGGTGGCTTGAAAGATTTCAACAGCAGGTCGCCACAACCCGTGCAGGTCAATTTCAACACGGCTCACGATCTGTTACGTGTAACAATAATGTATAAGATATGTGGGTAATTGCTTCTGCCTACCCCTTCGGGCATAAATGCGTGACTTATGTATGTATGTATTTACTTAGATATGTGCCTACTACGGCAGTACGTTATCTACTAGAATTGAACCTTATATTTTAAGGAGCTAAATTCAGCAGTGACTTGGCATCAAGCCATGTGGGTGAGAAATCTTACACGGCAGACCATGATGATGATGACTGGGTGTAAAGGGACCAATATCTTCGGAGCCCGAAGCGCCAAAAATAAAAAGCCAAACCAAAGCTTCTCGTAGCAGTCAATGTAGGCGGACCTCAGCCTCCAAATCCAAATTAGATTTGGACTGGGAATACGCAAATATGCAGAAGGCCATGGTGCTGACTGAGATCAGCAGCGAAAGTGGAGGGGATGTTCCGTCGCATTTTCAAGATTAAATGGTACGGGAGAGGAATAAGATTTCCTTACCACAGGAGATGCACTAGGCACTGTAGATTCTAAAACGATCTTCGTCCTCCATGAGCATAGCAAAGACAGGCCCAGGGTGACGGCTCTACGTGTTCCAGCGCGTGCCTCTCTATGGGATAGGGAGAATTGAAACCCAAGCAATGGGCAGGGCTCACCAGGGTTGATAGCTAAGACTGGTTAGGTACTGGGGATTTTCGTACGAGGGTATACTAGGTTCCCTAGCTTTACATGGCCGGAAGGCACCACAGTGTGGTTTCAGTTGTTAATAATTTACATATTATCACACATACAATCACAATTCGCCTGTTGTGTTTTATCCCACACATTAGGTAGTGAGACCATTACCGGGTAGAAATCGGCAAGTGCAGATTGTGACTAACTGCTCTTAAAGTTTTTTCAACCGGTGATGTTACTAGTAAAGGAAACCCTTTTCAGAACGGATCATAGCGCAAAGTGTTTAATGTATAGTGATCATTTACAGAAAACTAAAGTAGAGGGTAGAAGGAGTCAGGGTAAACATATGAAGACTACGTGAGCAGATTGTTTAAAAACGGAAAGGTCAAAAGTACTCGGATACCCAGACGTGCGTGTATGAAGCGATTGATGAATCTCGAAGAAGCGAAAGAAGTATGCATGGATCGCGAAGCATGGCGATCTGTCCTCTCTGACTACCCTGTCAGGGATACAGCGTGAAAATAGTTAGTTAGCTATTTACAGAAAACTGAGCAAGCGTATTATCAGAGGTACCTACAACTTATATCCTTATATACGTTTTTTTAAGGTTTGATCACGATAAATTTAAAATAGTTTCACGATAGATAGAGTGATTTTTGAAGAAGAACTTATATTATTAGTAAAGGGTTTGTTTACATTGGATGATGGTGATAATTGTACAAGATGTCAGAAAAATTCAAGTCCCGAGGGGTTTTATCGAATACGCTGCCTAAACATTGAGAGATATAACAAAACAATTGTAGGTACAACGATATTATTCCTTTTTTAGAGGTCTACAGAAACGTTAGTGGCGGCATTTGTCTAATAAGGATAGCTTACTATAGTCTGTAGGAAATGGGTATTGGGAAAACATTATATCGGAAACTTCAAATTGTGGTAGATAGTAAGGCGTTTGATGGTGTTGGTAAGGGAACGTTGATTTCAGTTCTACAAGTTATCGTGTTGAGGTAATATTGATCACCAAAGTTTGAGAAACTACCAAACCTAGAGAACTTCACTTCAAAGGAGTGAAGATATGTTTGTTTATACAGTAAACCTCCTTGCAGGCCATCAGTAAGTGAGCGCCAATATTTTATCTTAAAAGTAACTGTCTTTCCTTTCCACTGATTTTAAGTCAAAATACCTATTCCAAAACGAACAGGCGAATCGAGAAGAATCGCGTGAATAATACAGGAGATAGCACAACTAGGATCAGTATAAATAGTATAATAATCGAAATTAGGGCTTGGATTTGGTCTTTATTGAGTAAAGTCTGACCTCAAACATATTAATAGACGCTATCAGAAAAATCTTCCAGGTCCAGTGATTTTGGAAAGCAGATTTTAATGAGGACGTGTCCAATACATTCCCTGATAACGTAAGACTTGCGTTATCAAATTAATTTACTGTACTCAATGAGAGCTGTCTACGGGAACGCGTAATTTTCTCTATGATATGTAATATGTATGAGATATAAGTGATATAAGTATATCGAGGCAATCAGCTATACATAGGCTATGAACGACAGAGAATAAATACTTACGTATTCGTGTATCCGGTTCGGGCCATAACACATATTGTACTTTATTATGACAGCTGTTTTTTTAAACAAGATGTTAAATGATTTCTTTTAAAATTGAACTTCAATGCAACACCAATTTTTATACAATTCAATATCAAGGACTTGCAAAATTATTGATATTCTGCCTTAGTTTTAAAATTTTAGTCTTAGTAGTATGTTTTTCTTTATAATTTTAGTCGTTTCACATGGAACAGGCTACGGGGTGAGACCATGCAGCCTAATCTTCTTGCATGCTAGTTATTAGTATTAAAATTTGCTTAATCATCTTTAAGTTAAAAAAAGTAGCTAGCTCCTGAGCTTTCTTTGGAGTAACACCAATAAACGCGGTTTACTGACTGCAATATATCACTTTCCTACTCTCATGCACTTTTTCGAACTTATGTCCAAAAATCCACCATTTTATATATAAATATAGTTTTGGAAAACAATATACGGGCAACCGTGCGCAACTTTGTTCGCGCACAAATCTTTAAAAAAATAAAAATAAAGCTGAGCATAGAACGAGGAGGAAAAATAGTCTTAATATACGTAGATAAGAAACAGATATTTGATTGCATGTGTTTTAAGAAACCTACTTCCATAACAGTGTGAATAATCTTTATTAATAAATAAAGCTAATTGTTTGAATGTTTGTTTGTCTGGTTGAACGCGCCAATCTCACTACTGGTCCGAATCGAAAAAATCTTTTTGGGTTGGATAGTCCATTTATCGAGGAAAGTTATATATCATCACGCTACTATCCCGGAGAGCGGAACAGTATTCATAAATGTCAACAAATTGGGCAAATTATCATATATTTCTGTAAAAGTAAAAAGGACGGCATCAAATGGATGCGACGGGGGTTTGTCACGGACGAAGCCGCGAGAGTCAGCTAGTAATTGATAATGGGTGTAACCCCACCAAGATCTCCGGGGCCGAAACGACCTCATAAGCTGCTAGTGACGCAGGGGTTACGGGGTTGGGAGGTCAGACGGCACCAACAACGCGGTAAACCTAAACTCAATCGATAGCGGCTCCTAGCAGCCAAATACATGAGATGGGGTTCTCAGCTTCGAAGCGACTGGGAATACACTAAGTGGAAGAGAGTGAATAAAAATCGATACCTAACAATTTGTAAATTAACACTCATATTTAGGTAGATACATGACTATGCCAGCATATCCAATTATGGTAAAAGTTTTAATTGCTGTATAAATAGACGTGTAGGTATTCCCAAATGTCAAATACAGGCGTTCTTATTGGTTTTATTTAGGTACTAGTTGACGCCCGCGGCTACGCGCGCGTGGCGATGTTATCCCGTTCCCGTTTACCACAGGAACTTGTTTCCGCGATAAAAAGTAGCCTATGTGTTTTTATGATGTGTAAGCTATATTATTGTAAAGTTTCATCAAAATCCATTCAGTAGATTTTGCGTGAAAGCGTAACAAACATCCATACTTTCAAACTTTCGCGTTTATAATATTAGTAGGATTTTAGCGCCATAATATTTATGTTTTAAAGGGGTAGGTAGACGTGGGGCGCACTCTCTCATAATTGTCACCAAATACATTTAGTTTTATAAATTTTCAACAGGAAGCAATCTTTGCCATGGATTTCAGGTCATAACCATGTAGCTGGAGTGTACTGGGCTGCACCAGGGTCTCTAAAATACTAGGCAATTTCATCTGCCAGTTGTGAATGAAGCTCTGGCATAGTCCCTTACGGGGTTAAGAAGTCAGACGGCAGTCGCCCCTATCAATATCGAATTCAAAAGCCAAAAAAACAGACCCTATATTAATACCAAAATACTCTTAACATACAAATACACATTCTGGATAACCCCATATATTTGATTTCACGACAAGAGACACTTACAATATTTTTATATGTCAAAGGTTGAAATAAAAAAGGCCTTAATATAAAGACAGAGAGATATCAAAAAATAAGTTTCTTAGTTTCTTACCTCTTTACCACGGCTAAAGTTGCACCAACGGTTAATCCAAGCGATACAGCGCTCATCCAAAGAAAAGACATGGCTACGCTTAGTGCTAACTATATCTACGGCCTCGATAGTGAACTTTAATGTTAGCATAGCACTAGTAAATTGTTCCATTCATCTTGTCACACTTGGCCATAAAAGGAAAAAACAATCCTGCCACACGCTAAACGTTCCAGTTTTGAAAATACAAACAAATTTTTTTTTATTATTTCAAGTTAAGTTCGAATTTTATAAAATCTTACGATTTATATGCAAAAAAGTTTTAACACTTTCATAAATTAATGGTAAAAGTTACAATAGTAGAGTAGTGAGTCCAACAAACGATCGAGAACGAGTGACATTACCGCGTTGGTGATCGCCTCTAAGCCTGTACTTTATAATTTAAACAATGTCCCCCGCCATACCAAAGAATATGTTTACATTTTCCTTCGATAATACAATTTTAAAACATTTCAACGAACGCTGCAAAATTCAATTCGTAGTATAATTGTTTTGCTTGCATGTTTCTCATTAGTCTTAGTAGTAGGTGTTGAAGAACTAATTAATTCGCACCCTAAAGTACAATTTCAGTGAAGTTCATGGTCATTAATTTTGTGTTTGGTAATTTTGATGATTTTGAAAACAAACAATTAAATCTACACCGTTATGACATTCCTTATGATGGGCGATCATAATGACGAGTAAAAAATACACGCACATTTGAATAAAGAACATCCTCCTTTTTGAATTTAGTAGATCGTAACATGACTTGTACTACTATGCATATTATTATAATCAGGCCTGAAAAGATAGCCAAGCTCTTGAAATGAAACCTCCATATTTGACAAGCTGTGTAAGCTCATAGCATAGGTACCTAAACTACTTTGAGCCCTAGGTATAGTATTTAGGACACGTTTTAAGTAAATATTAATTTTGAAGGCACGATTGATGTTAATGAAACTTTGATCGAAGTAAGACAAGACCCACAGACGTTGACAGAGAAATAAGTATTTATAATATTGTTTTTTGTATTTTATAAACCTGCGCCTATCCATTTCAACACGGCAATGGGCTCACCAACTGTTACGAGAGACAAAAGTACGGTGAAATGTGGGCGTATAGTATGCCTCTGCCTACCCCTTCAGGGATAAAGGCGTGACAATATGTCATATGTCATGTCCTTAAAAATAATTGTTAAAATGTCTCTTGCAAGGATTTTGTCACGCAACTACAAACATAGCGCAGGCACAGTATATATATAAATTTATGTACTTTGGCGCAGGGTTGCCGTATTTATATATAGGTTACTTATCACATCTCCATTAAAAACTGCAGTAAATTTTCCCCAGCTTAATAGGCGAGGCACACGGGACTTTTAGATGGTCTAAGGTAAGGACTAAACTTGGTGTAGAGAAAGGACGACATGCCGAATACTAAGCAAATTTGAATACACAAGGCTGTATGAACCGAGTTTCTATTGCCTACACAAGATAAGAGCGAATTCAAACGCTTTGACTCGTGCTATATATATATATATATATATATAATCTAGACCTTCAAATTCTATGAGCGCCCATAGAACTCAGAGGTCCACGTTAATTGTTTTTTACTGTGTATGTTGGGGAAACCCCTTATTTTCAACGTTTGTTTTACATTTTTGAATATTTTTCTTTATGTTTAGCTGTAAGACCTTCCTTTTCGCCTTCGTGGTCTAGGTCAACGGGCACTACCATTTAGGTTTACAATCTAACATCTATAGGGTACATCTGGTTGACCTTGAACTGTCAATTTTGGTTAGAAGCAAAGTCATATACCACTAGTAAAGGGAAAAACCAAAAAAATTTTGAAAATTAAGGTACTTACAAGTGTTCTCGAAAATCTAAATTTGACTCAGGACCTTGAATTTTATACACCTAAAAAGGGCCACCCGTTTCTGAGAAAATCGATGACACGGACAGAGGGACAATAATGTGATATTATAAGGTTCCGTTTGTTCTTCTTTTGAGGTACGGAACCCTAAAAAACTAACAAAACTTGAGTAGGTATATTTAGCAAATAAACAGGCCCGGAAAGGTAGCTAACAGCTAACCTCTTGATATTTAAATCCTACTAATATTATAAACGCGGAAGTTGGTAAGTATGGATGTTGGTTACTCATTTGATAAAACTTTACAATAATATAGCTTACCCATCAGAATAACACATAGGCTACTTTTATCCCGGGAACATGCTGTTCCTGTTTGAAACGGGAACGACGGGAAATCTTCACGACGGCGACGCATGCGGAGCCGTGGGCGTCTACTAGTAATTTCCAAAATTTGTCAAGCTGTGTAAGCTCACATTATCTAAATAAAGCTAGACATGAGTTGACAGGTTTTAAGTAAACATTATTTTCTGAATGCACGACTAATGTCACAAAAACTTTTATCAAAGTATAAAGACCGCAGGCTCTGACAGCGAAAGTAGTAGAAAGTACAAGATCTCACAAGCTTACACAGTTTACTTTCTGTAAGAAATTATCTTTTAAAGAAAATTGGTGATTTATAATTGTCTATTGTTTGTAACTAAATAATAGTTTGTATTTATATTGATAAGTGTCATCTCTATTTATTTTTCACTAGCGGACGCACCGCGGTTTTACCCGCGTAGTGCTCGTTCCAGTAGCAATGCGGGGATATAAAGTTACCCAAAGTTCTTATTATAATATCATCTATCTGCCAGTGAGAGTCCCGTTAAAATCGGTACAGCTATTCTAGACAGTATCAGAACAAAAACAAACAGACTGGAGTTACAAACAGACTTTAACTTTACTTATTGACTGAGGAGGCGCGCGAAGCAAGCCGGTGAAAGCCTCCGTTTTAAGTCCACTGGTACGGAAAAAATGCTATCGATGTCCAATCGTTCGTCCGTCCATTCAGACTACAGCATTTTTCATCGGATTTGCATGCAATTTGGCATGGACAATCATTGATATAGTCAAAAACTTGGGGAGGGGAGGGGAAACGGTCCTGTAGTGGTTGGCAAGAGCGCTCAAAACGGTATGGGGTAATATAGGCTTGAAGTGTGCTGCTGAGTCAAGCGTCCCCGTGGTGTAATGGTCTGCATGCGGGAGGTCCGGGTTCAAATTCTGGTAGGGATGTTTTTTTGGTTTCGGATAAATCACGCGCACCTACAATAAATCACCTAACGAGCGCCGCATGGTACCTCATGGGTGCGTAACAGGAAAGCCATGCATGCTCTCTACTAATAATAATTAACACATTTGTAACACTTCTGAGTGTCGGTTACATATTCATAAGATTTGATTTACTAACCTTATTTCTGTATACATCCCTTTTGTGGAAACAAATTCAATTTTCACAATACTTTAGTTATAACTCTAAACTTATTTGTCTAATTATTTAATATGTTAAAACATTTCATTCTGTTTGTTTTTGTTTTGAACGACATGAGTTTGACGTTGTCAAAACTGTCACGGTCGTTTAGAGTTTTTGGCGCGTTCTAGACTTAACACGTGCTGTCTATGGTGTCTTTCAGTTTGGTGCTGGTCATTGAACTTAGATAGATTAGCTGTCCTGACTCACATCCACACATAATGTATTGCGTGCGGTGTGACATACAGGAACAGTAAGGTTTTTATGTTGGTTTTGTTTATTCTGCCAATGTTTTGTCAAGGCTGTATGGGGTATGTATAAAAGATCATCGATTTGATTGACATACGTGCGCGGAGGTCGACCCCTACCAGTTTGCCCATTCACTCTCGCCACATATATCTGCTTCGTCAGTCTATTTTCATCCATCTTCTCCACGTGTCCGAACCATCTAAGCATCCCTTTTTCTATCTTAGTCACTACATCTTCTGTCATACCGCAATGTTCCCTTATCACGCTGTTCCTTTCTTTATCCATCAACTTCACTCCAGCTATACTTCGCAGACTTCTCATTTCCACGGCATTAATTTTACTTTTATGTGTCTTCTGCCATACCCAGCTTTCACTGTCATACATAAGTGTGGGGAACGGCACTCCTCTATGTACAGTCAGTCTTGCCTTCTTAGACACGTTCTGACTGCTCATAAAGTCGTACATGGCTCCATTCACTTTATTTCCTGCCAAAACTCTTCGCTTAATGTCATAGTCACACTTTCCATCTCTCGTAAATTTTGTACCCAGATATACAAACTCTTTCATTTGTTCTACTCTTTCTCCTTCCACAAGAATTGAGCAATCCGTCGTATCTCGATTCTCTACTCTACTCTCTTTCAAAAACCATTACTTTCGACTTGTTTACATTCACGTTCATTCCTTTGTTTATTAACGAATCATGCATAATGTTTACCATCAACTGCAACTGCTCCGCCGATGTTGCTAGTATTACCTGATCATCGGCGTATAGGAGGCACCTGACGGTCCGTTCAACCATTTTTATACCATACGTATTCTCTTGCAGTTCTTTCAGGCAGCTGTCCATGTATAGGTTAAACAGCAACGGCGACGCTACACAACCCTGTCTCACACCTTTTTTAATGTGAAAAAAGTCTGTGCAAGCTCCGTTGATCCTGACACAAGCACTGGAGCCCTCATAGAGAGATTTCAGTGCTCGTATCAAGTGGCTGTTTACTCCATACCTGGCCAGTGTTGACCACAGTTCATTCCTCACCACTCTATCATATGCCTTTTCCAAGTCTACAAATACGCAATAGACTTTTTGACTTTTCGCCAAAAGCTTTTCTACTACGCATCGTAAGGAAAAGACCTGATCCGTGCATCCCCTTCCTTTCATAAATCCTGCTTGTATCCCACATTTTTCCTTCAGTTTCATTCATCACACTTTTTATCAAAACTTTTGCATACAATTTGCCGACGATGCTGAGCAAGCTTATGCCGCGGTAGTATTTGTACTCTTGCTGTGACCCTTTTCCCTTATAAAGCGGCACGATGACAGCCTTACACCAATCTCTTGGTACGCTGCCATTCCTCCAACAAAGGTTGAAAAGGCAGTACAGCTGTCAAGCTACCACGCCTTGTCCCGCTTTCAGCATCTCGACAGAGATCCTATCAAGTCCCGCAGCTTTTCCCACTTTCATGCTATTCAATGCTTCGACTATTTCTTCCATACTTATGACTTCTTCCTTACCAATTTCATTCATTTCCCAGATATTAGTCTGTACTTGCATATCGTCTTTTTCAAACAAGCTTTCAAAATATTGCATCCATTTTTTTAACACACATTCTTCTCCTTTCACAAGACTACCATCGTGGTTTCTGATATGGTTGAGATGCGATGTCGTCTGTTGACCCCTCACTGTTCTTATGGACTCACTCACTCACTCACTGTCCTCATTCACTGTCCAAAAGAATTTCATATTCTGTTGGAAGTCATCAGATAACCTTTTATCAAATTCATCTCTGTCATTCTCTTTCTTTCTTTTCATCACCTCTTTTGCAACACGCTTATACCTTTTGTACTAGTGTTTTTTTTTATATTTTTCTCTACAAAAGGTGTCATGAGAAAATGCCTGGTCATGGTGATTTAATTCGGATTAATATCCGAACAGTTTTTATAGCAAATATGTATAAACAATAATTGTTGTTATGAGTCTGCTTATCAAGAGACTTAGCAAATAGCATGAAAAAGATTGATGGTAGAATGATCTAGTTAAAACCCCATTGAAACAAGTAGTAAGTTAAAACTATATAATCTTTTAGACGCTATTCCTTAACAGAATGTTGAGGGTGGTAGTGATTTTTATTACAAATAACTAATATCTGTAACTTTTCTATTGTTACAGGGGTTTTTTATTTTTTTATTTACAGTTTTTGTTTTAGTTAGTATTATCTTGGATCTACATGACCTTTTAGAGTTTAACGTGTTTCACGTTCTCTGCATTCTACATTTTTTTACTCCTGGTGAATGTCTCTAAGAAGACTTATAGTAAGCTGAGACAATGTTCAAAGCGGATATTTTTCTCTACTACCTACCTGGACTTCTAAAATAGGAAGAGATGTGAAGGATTTGGATGTTCCTCAACCTTATATCCAGATAAATAGTAATCCTTAATTAGTTTTATGTATACTCGGTAAAGGCCGACTGATGTTGATAGTTTAAAAGGAATAACTTTAAATATTCATTTCTCCGTTACCTATGTAGATGGCAACTACTTTAATATACTGGACTACCCATGTGACGTTCCAGTTACACATATTTTATAATATTTTTATTATCACAAAGGAACATTAATGTGAAACTTTATTTTTACCTTGTTATTTGTAGTGTATGATGATGATAGGAAGCGGTGTGGTGAGCAGGTGTGGAAAGTCAGAGTTAGTTTACCTGTATGTCTGTATATAATTTAGATATTTTTAAGGCATCTGACAACTGCTTTAATATTTGTCATTTTAGGCCACGCCCACTTCCATACTTTGGTTAAAATTTTTATTTGTACTAAAAATAAACTTATTTTTAAGTGGCCATTTATATGGATCCCACTATGTATGACTAAGCCATTTCTTTTCACTTTCATCTATAAATACTTATGTCTACATATGGATATAGTTTAATAAATGTAATTAATAATAGGTACTAGTGTTTTTTTAATTGCATCATTTGTTTGATGGAGATACCTGGCGCCCTCTCTTTATAAATTCTGGTATTTCTCTGCTCCGGGTTGGTCCATACTCACTCCCTCATAAATACTCATGCTCTGCTAGCTGGTGCACCGGTGATTCTTTGAGATAGTGTTCGTTACACATCTCCAGGGATTACCAACCGTACCTGATGGGTGCTACCTTTTATACTTGCTACCTAGTGCGCACCACCCCTACCAAGCCCGTCAACCGTTATACATTAACCAAAAAATGTTTAGCCTTTTCCCTCAATTTACTCCGAAGTGTACGGTTCACAGAACAACTAATTTGTATAGATGTCCGAACATTCCGAACTGGGTATCTAAGGATTTGGAAATTAAACGTTTCTAAGTTGATTTTGTATCAATTTTCGAATAAAAAAATCTAGTTAAAGCACTTCCTGACTATAAATTTCACAGTTTGATACAAGGTTAATACTAAACGAATAAAACTCAAATATTGAATAGCTAAATAGAAAATATACATGTCCTACTAAAACACGATCGCGCACTTATAAAAAAATATCAACACTATTAAATTTTGTGGTTTACTTATTTATTTAATCGCAAATATAAATAAGGACAGTTTGGTGAACTGCATGAGACATAGGTTTTTTAGCATGAAAATACGTATCGTTGGGATTTACCAAAAAGAGTTGAAACAAAATAAATGATTATCAGAGCCGGATTGCGCGACACGGCGAACTTTGCATATGTCAAGCAGCAGATAACCTATACTTATACTTTTTTTGTCCTATTTACTTAATGGATTTCGGGTCTTTTCGCGTAATATTGTATTTTAATTTTTCTCACCTCCAACCGAAAACCATTGCAGGCATTGTAAAAGTCACGTTTAGTTTGAAAACATTGTTAGACAACCTATGTGCCTAATGTGAACTGCACATAAAGATTTTATTTACCATTGGTATTTGCCAATTTTTTTAATTTGTTAAATTGGTAATTGACTTGTTAACAAAGTCAAATATTGAAGTTTGGATAATATTTATTTTGGCAATGCACAAAGAAAGTGGCTCGCGCGGGAGTGTAAATGCAATATTTCGGTAGTGTTACAAAGCTGTCAAAATGTAACTTTTTAATAAAAGAAGTATGACAATAAACGTATCGTTTAAACTCAGACACTTATTGACAATTGTAACTCTTTTTTTAAATAATGTTTACGACAATTGTAACTTATTACGAGACCACTTGCCAGAATCGCAAAATATTAAACCACACCCAATTTAAAAGTGAGCGATCTTAGACCTTACTTTGGTATCGATATAGATGGTATGGTACCACAATTAAAGTGAAACTGTCAAGTTGTAAATGTTTTCATACATTCAGAACTTCAAATTCCAAATCCAAAATCCATGACTCAAAATCTGTAATAAGCTGATGCTGAGAACGGCCTACTGCCGTTCCACTTGATTGTATGGCTTGTCCAAGAGAACTGTAGCATTAAAAAAAATAAAGAACACTGCGCTGATCTGATCTGATAAATCTATGCCGTAATCCTAATCCTGTTAACACGATTTCGAGATATGAGAAACATCGCACGGACACAACAAAGTCTGCTTGTATTCTGCAAGCAATTCAAAGTACATCGTCAGCTATAAAAGGTTATGAAGAAAAATAAAAAGAAATCGTACGATACGACACCCAAGAATGCGGGTGCTCATTGGTAAAATGTAAAAGCGCGCCTTCAGTCGGCTTTCAAACCACTTCCAACCTATTTTTACGAAAGCGCTCCCACAGATAGCAAATAGGCAAGCGAGAGTAAAGCAAATAGAAATCAAAATTCAACAGGGTAGCGTCGTACAGGCATAAACATAGTACAGAATAAGCGATTAGAAGCTGAGTATCTATTCTAATATTATAAAGAGGAAAGATTTATAAGTTTGTTTGTAATAAATAGACTCAGAAACCACTGGGTCGATTTTACAAACTCTTTCACCATTAGAAAGCTACATTCTTCATGAGTAACGCGGGTTATATTAGATTCTCAAAAGTTTAGGGTTACTTACGAAATCTCGAATAGGAAAACTTCAAAACGCGTGCGAAGCTGCGGGCATCAGCTAGTGAGCTAGCTAGCTAATGATATTAGAGACAAAATAATGTCATTAGTTATTATTATTGAGAAAACTGTGGTTGGATTGTCGCCATTAATGACGCATATGAAACAAATGATTGCAAGAGTGATGATGTAATCATTATCACAGAGTTTCTAATTCTCTCTATCTTCACGCCGTAACCTTGACGTGATAGTCAGAGGGGACGGATCGCCAGGCTTCGCTATACATGCATGATTCTTTCGCTTCCTGCAGATTAATTGATCGCTTCATACATGCAAGTATGGGAATCCGTGTACTTTTCCGTTTTTAAACAATCTGCTCACGTGGTTTTTGTTCGTAAATCTCGGTCTACCCTGACTCCTTCACTCAATCGTTGCATCACTCATTCCTTGGACGTGACGAAATCAACGGAGCAAGCTCTTTTTCAGCTCAATGCTGACACCCTCGTTACTGCTGCTGAAGTCATAAACACAAGTTAAAGGTCTTATGAGCGGTTTGAAAATTTCAATTCTAGCAGTTTGAATGAAAGTGTCAGCATTAAGCTGCAAAAGGGCGTACTCCGTTGGTTTGGAAACGTTCAACGAATGAGTGAGGAACGATTGACGAAGAATATATATAGTGCGAAGGTAGAGGGTAGAAGGAGTCAGGGTAGGCCGAGACTTACATATGAAGACCACGTGGGCAGATTGCTTAGAAACGGAAAAGTCAAAAGTACTCGGATACCCAGACGTGCATGTATGAAACGATCGATGAATCTGCAAGAAGTGAAAGAAGTATGCATGGATCGTGAAGCCTGGCGATCTGACCTCTCTGACTACCCCGTCAGAGATACAGCGTGAAGATAGTTAGTTAGTTGAAAATTTCAATAACAGGTAACAATCTGTCTTTCAGTTTTGCAAATTTGCTACCACCTGATAGGTGGAATCAAATTTCCGATGAAGTGTGGTCGTAAGGTATGCTTATTGCTAGAAATAGTCAAGAGCGGACCCCAGGCTCTAAATATGGGCTTCGAATGCAACCAGAAAGACATTACACAGTAAAAATTATGTGTGTGTACCAGAGTACACATGTAAGAAGTAAAACTTCTTACCGAAAATTTTTTACAGCTATACAATTTCTCTCATACGTCGATAAAGAAGTTTCACTTATAATAAAGAAGTTTCTCTTCAAACAACATGGCGCGTAACCGAAATACGTGACGATTTTTTTTTACAGCCATAAAATTTCTTTCAACGTCTATAAAGAAGTTTCACTTAATAATATTACACAGTCTCAAAATATAGGTAGATATACTTTTTAGGTACGTTTTATAAATAAATCGAATTCCAAATAGGGTTGTCGCCGATACAATCGATATACGGATAGAGATCTTCATATTTTACATCACACAATACCCAAGGTGCGAAGCAGCAACCGTAAATGTCAACCATTTGGACAGATACTTACATTATGTTAATTACGGGTACGTATTTCTTAAGAATTAAATGCGAGATTAGGGTAAACCAGGAACGTCTAAAGCAAGTGAATCAAATTATGTATTTAGGAAGTATGTTTAGCGCGGATGGAAGATGTGATTCGGATATAGAACGGCGAGTAGCTGCCGGAAACAAAGTTAACGGTGCTTTGTACCAGTTAGTAAAGCGACAAAGCATCGTAAAAGAAGCACGAATGGCGATTCATAACGCAGTGCTAGTGCCAACTTTGCTTTACGGTAGTGAAATCTGGGTATGTCAGCAGATGCATGAAAGTAAATTGAATGCTGTGGAAATGCGATCACTTCGAAAATTGTGCGGCGTTACCTTGGCCGACCGAATACGTAACGAAGTGATACGCAATATAGCAGGTTTGAATGAAAGTGTCAGCGTTAAGCTGGAAAAGGGCGTGCTCCGTTGGTTTGGACACGTCGAACGAATGTGTGAGGAACGATTGACGAAGAATATATATTGTTCAAAAGTAGAGGGTAGAAGGAGTCAGGGTAGGCCGAGACTTACATATGAAGACCACGTGAGCAGATTGCTCAAAAACGGAAAGGTCAAAAGTACTCGGATACGCAGACGTACGTGTATGAAGCGATTGATGAATCTCGAAGAAGCGAAAGAAGTATGCATGGATCGCGGAGCCTGGCGATCTGTCCTCTCTGACTACCCCGTCAGGGATACAGCGTGAAGATAGTTAGTTAGTTTATTTGTTAAAAGGGTGCAACGGAGTTTAGAGACTGTCACACCTAGTCACGGGGCACGGCTAGTGAAATATAAGATTTCACTTTTCAATAGATATAAATAGATAGAAAATGTCAGCCCTACTTAAGTAGTAAAATATGGAAAAAGTTGACAGAGGAAATTACAGTTATAGTGTTGTCGTGCATTATTTTCTTTTGATTATAGTATAAGTACGTAGCGGGCCTACGTGATTGGATGCACGTCTGCACCAAGTACAGTCAGCAGGACAAAGAAGGTTCTAGATTATTTATTTTGAATATAATTAAGATTGATGAATAGTTGTATCCGTGTAATGTTAATTATACTAGCGGCACACTGCCGGTTTTGACGTTTGTCCTTTTATGAAGTTTCGTATTAATTTTAATTACATTTTATATTTTTTATATTTATTATTTTTTTACATTAGAGGGTACATAATATAATAGTATACTACGGTAGAAAACAGAGTACTGGGACGACTGCCAGATGGACAGATGACTTGGAAAAGGTCGCAGGTAGGGACTGGATGCGGAAAGCTCAGGTCCATGAATTGTGGCGTGAATTGGGAGAGGTCTATGTCCATCAGTGGACTGCCATAGGTTGACTTGATTGATCGAGTCCAGAGAGTGTTCTTAGCTTTTTTTTATATGGCAAGCAGTACAGCAATGTTGTTTAAGTAATTTAATGTAGAAAGGTAAAGCAGATCTTGAACCGATCATGGGAGTTATGGCACAAAAATGATCATATTGTCGAAAACTCTAAGTCATAATACTTCGGGATCAGTAGCGCAATTCACAAATCTGGGATCCAAATCCTCTACTGCGCAAATGTCATCGATATTCATAGAACTCGTATGTCATCGATATTCCCAGATTTGTAAATTGCGCTACTGATGGAATTTTTACTGACTGCCTCTGTGGCGCAGTGGGAGTGTGCCCGGGTCGGAACAAATATTTGTGTGATCCACAAATGTGTGTTTCGGAGTTTGGGTGTTTCCTATGTATAATATGTATGTATTTAGAAATATATAAGTTGTTTATCAGTTATCTAGATCCCATAACACAAGCTAATATTAGCTTACTTTGGGCTAGATGGAGCTGTGTGAAAAGTGTCCCACAATATTTTATTTATATTTATAAGTCAAAGGTTTAGAGTAGAAGAGTTAAGATTACGGGTAGTTTCTGTACCGGCCGTATGACGAGCTGTGTAAACTATATATGAGTACATAGGTGAATTATAGGACAACGCTTCGTCAAGCTTCTCACAAAAGTAGGGACCGGACCTCATGGACAAGGCAGCTTAGTTTTTGTCAGTGGCGTTCCACCAGTTAGCGTTGGACGAGAGCATACACGAGATGGTGTTGCACTGTTGCCTGCCATTGCTAATGCCTGCAACACCGGTTCTTGGGACTGTATCAGGGAAGCAATCTTTGAGTGTTGACCACGATATGCGTCTCTGCCTCCACCTTCCAAATAGAGTTGGTATCTATCCGAGTTGGAGAGGGTATGATCTGTGAGAAATAGGCCACCCAGTCTTTCTGGCGCTTAGCCGAGGCCTTTAATAAAGACATCGTGATTCTCAATGTGATAATGCAATACTGCGTCATTAGCCATAAAGTTATATATATTTTCCGTAGTTGGGTGAATCTTTTGCTAAGTATGTACATCGCAAATAAATATTTAAACTGCAATTAATTTTGCTGATCCTACTTCCAGTCATTGACTTTTAGATAAAGGTTTGGTTTACACAGGGTTAAGGAAACTCATTTAAAAAAAGAAAACGATATTGTCTAGTCTTAATACATATAAATATTGCTAATAGGAATACGTAGGTTATCTTTGTATGCATAATGAACCTTATAATGACCTTCAAACAAGCCAAGGTGCAGTGATGTCTTATGTCATTAACATTAATATTTATACGGTACCGCATTTCCTTACTTACATATTTATTACGTAGGTACTGCTTGCCCTTGACATCTATTTATATATAAATGAATACCTATTTCCCTTGGTCAAGGCATCAAGCATGAACGGCTGGACCGATTTCGCTAAATCTTTTTTTGTTGTGTTCCTTATTGTCAGGAGAAGGGTCTTATGGAAGAAAAAAATTTAAAAATAGTTTCTGTGGGAAACGGGAACGGGAAAACTTCATCACGCGTGCGGAGCCGTGGGCGTCAACTAGTTCTACTATAAAGATAAGCGAAGACTCAACATCATCCGACCCCATTGAATGAGAAGTACTTATATTCATGTTGTGTTCGCAAATCGCACCAAGAGTACATACATAACTGAATGGAGTCCACAGGTTTTATTATAATTTTTATCTTTTTGAAAACCCAGTTTGTGGGACATATTAATAAAATGCCGCTCGCTTTCAGATTAGGCCTCACTTTTTTTTAGTTTTTTTTCAACTAAATAAATAAAATAAATATATCGTAAATATAAATATCGTTGGGACAACCAACACCATCTGATTCCAAACTAAGCAGAGCTTGTACTATGGTAACCAGATAACTGATAAACATACTTATATATTTCTAAATACATACATATTGTAGATAAATAACACCCAAACACAGAATAAACCATCGTGCTCATCACACATAGTTTTATCCTGGGTGGGAATCGAACCCACGACCTCTTGCGTAGCAGTCGGATACACTCCCGCCGCGCCACAGAGGCAGTCAAAAGCTAAACTAACTATCTTCGCGTTTAAGGGTAATGACAGGGTTTTTTCTGTTCTGTGGACAGGGCGGGTAGTCAGTGAGGACACATAGTCAAACTTCGCGATCCATCCATACTTCTTTCTCTTCTTGCAGAATTATTAATCTTTGCAGACATGCACGTTAGTGTATCAGATCGAACTATGTATCTATACTAATATATAGAGGTGAAGAGTTTGTTTGTTTGGTTTAACGCGCTAATCACAGGAACTACTGGTCGGAATTGAAAAAAACTTTTCGAGTTGGATAGTCCATTTATCGAGGAAGGCTATAGACTATATATCAACACGCTACTACCCAGGAAAGCGGAGCAGTAATACATTTTTTAAAAGTAAAAGCGACGAGATCAAATAGATGAGACGGGGGTTCAAAATATGTCACGGGCGAAGCCGCAGGGGTCAACTAGTAAACTTATATTTACAAGAATTTACTTCTTTTATACGAAGAAGATTCATTTTACTTAAAAATTGTTATTGTTTAGGAATAATGACAAATTCAATAAAATTTGTTGTTGGCAATCGAGTTACCGTGCGTAACCCAAAGACTTTACACTTATAACTACGAGTATAAGGTCTTTGGCCTAACCTAGGTTGAAAAAAAAAGAAGCCTCACTCTCGATTCGATGGTTCACAAATTCGCTTCATCATCATACCTCATTGAGTGTAAATGAGGTAACATAATATTCATACTAAATGAGAGTGTTTTACACAATATGTCTAGTTGACGTGTAGCTGAGTCATGCAAGCGAAATAAGTAAGTACCTACTATCTTTACACTGTATCCCTAACGGGGTAGTCAATAAAGACAGATCGCCAGGCTTACATGCATACTTTTTTCGCTTCTTGCAGATTCATGAATCGCTTCATACGCGCACGTCTGGGTATCTGAGTACTTTAGACTTTCCGTTTTTGAGCAATCTGCTTATGTTCTGCTCTCTTCATATGTAAGTCTCTCCCTCTACCCTAACTCCTTCTACCCTCTACTTTCGCACTATATATATTTTTCGTCAATCGTTCCTCACTCATTTGTAGGAAGTGTCCAAATCAACGTGATGGAAAATAGGTAACACATGCTGACATAATCAGTAAAATTATGCTAAAATGGATAAGGCGTGGGCTAATAATCAGATTATTTTCAGTTGTTGGGGACATTTATACCTTTAATAATGCTTAAATACGCTGAAATTCCACACTTATTTACAGAACACACTTATTTCAGTTAAAAGCTGTATAATTTGTGCTCAAACCAGAGTAAAATCTTTTAAACTATCGCGTTGCATAATATCAGTATATTTGTTAATAACGGGGCTAAACGCGGTTATTCCACATACCTTTGGTGCCCGACGACGGAGGGCGTGCGCCGCTGAGCCAGTCAGCCTGTGACCACGGCCGGTGCAACCTGGTCGAAACGTCGGGCACCAAAGGTATGTGGAATAACCGCGTTTAGCCCCGTTATTAACAAATATACAGAGTAAAATCAACTGAAACAGCGCTGCTAAACTGACAATCAGCCCGCTTTTGCAGCTTCGAATTTCATTGTGAACATTTAGTCAACTAATATACGCTAATCTTATGAGACATCATATTAAATTGAAGTAGATTTGAAATGAATTAATTATAATGAATTAATTTATATTAATATGTCCTAATAATATGCCTTTGTCTTTCAAGTTTCGTCAAAAGTATAATCTACGCGTTTGTTATGGAAATAAGTTGAAGTTTATTTTTAAGTTTGTCTGTCTTTTACTTGCTTAATTTTTTTATAAGTAACTAATTGAATCAGGCATTACATGGCGGAAATCCATTTTAAAAAACTATAATTATTAAGTTTTTAAATGTTGATTTTGCAATATTCAGCTTTTTTTAGAATGATCAAAAAAAATGAAATGCATTCTAAAAAAGCGGAATATTGCAAAAATAACATTTTAAAACAAAATAATTATAGTTTTTTTTATAAGTATTTTAATGATTTTTTTTTTATCTGATTTGACATAAATTGTATTTTAAATTTATACAACAAAAATATTTAAAATATTTTAATAATTTATATTCATTTCAAATTTTGTGATTTATATTATTTTTAGTATTATATTACCATTCCATAAATAAGTACCTAAAAAAACCTATATACTAATATCGATAGTTTATAAGCTATGTAATTACTAACAATTATGGATGCAAATCTGAATTAATTGATTGTTATTATTATTTAAGTTTGTTTTGTATTATATTAATTTAAATTACACGAATTTAAATGTAAACTCCAGTCTAAAATAAAGATGGCAAATTCTTGAAACCTATTTATTTTTATAATATATATATTTACGTAAAGACATTACAGAGTCAAGGTTTCCTGTCGAAACAAAACATCTAGGTAAGTCAACAAAAGTAGGCCACAGGGTCCAAATCTATGTAAGGTTCCGAATTTAGCAACAGGGAAGACACTAAGATAAAGAAGAAATGTTATCTCTCTATAATTCAATTATTAATCAAAGCAGCCCATGGTACTCTACTGCTTGACGTAGACCTCTCCCAATTCACGTCACTCTCCATCCAGATCCACCCTGCGTCCTAATCGAGGTCGTTGGTCTATCTAGCGGGGGATCATTCTACCTTACGTTTGTAATCGCAGTCTCCACTAATTTCGTTTGCTCTAGTAATAAGGTTCGTATTCCAGAACGTTTCTCTATACTCAATCAACGTTTGAGGCTAGTTTTTGCCTTATAAAATCTACTCTCAAGCGTCAATTAAGTATTGAGAAACGTTCTGGAATACGGCCCTTTAGTGTATTGCATTATTTGGAATTATTAATATTTTCTACTGTACCTATAACAAAAAAGTTACATTATGCCATCTATCGATTAAAACCAAAACAACGTCGACTATGACATCATCCAAACCTTTACAGTACAGTAGTATGACAATATTCTAATAGATGGCGCTTTAATAAAATTAACTCACCGAGAATAGCTCGTAGATGGCCTTCGAGCGTTTGAAGTATCGTCATCTTGATTTCCTTGACGTTCTTTCCCAGGAACTGCTCACAAGCAGTTGTAAGAAGTTCGTCTTCGTTCATTATCTTGCATTGTGCGACTCCTGTAACGGTGAGTGGTACTCCTTGGGCCGTCTCCACAAACTCGCACATTGGGTTTAGCGTCATAACCTGGAAATAAATTTTACTTTATTATATACATTTACGTAGAAACTTTGGTGTATTTGAGCCCCATCACGATTTTTTTGGTTCAATGCCAATTATAACGAACAGAGTGACCTCAGTAACAATAAAGGAGTTAAGAAGTCAGACTAAGACAGAGGAAATAACCTATGTCTTATAGGCAAAATAAAAGAATAATCTGGAATAAACTAGTTTAGAATAATTAAGAAGCAATAAATCTTTTGATGTGTCATGCCAGTGAGACGGCAAGAATTTGATCGAGCAAACCGAGTGGCGGCGATTATCAAAAAGTATCACTCCCGTGAGTATAAGTACCTAGTGTAATCTTTACTGATAACATTTGTACTATTCCACATTATTTTTTATTAACCTGACCGGTTTTGCCTTACGGCATTATCGAAAATGTCTTCGATAATGCCGTAAGGCTACTATTTGAACACGGCAAATGGCCAAAATGCATACGGTGAGATGTGGGCGTATAGTATGCCTTTGGCTACCCCTTTGGGTTTAAGGGCGGGACTTACCTCGAGAGATATGCGCTGCACATCGGTGACGAGCCACCAGGCCCAAGCCCATCCTCCCACTATCGTACGTTTGGTCGTTGAACCACAGCAACCGCCTGTAAACAATAATTTTTTTTTTATTAATGAGACCTAAAATTTCACCTCTGTTGCTCAACTGTCAAGTAACAAGTAGATCTTAAAGTTAATTGAGCACAAAGAAAACCTAGATTTCTTCTCTTCATCCAGTCGCTTCCAAACCCTACCTGGATAAGGAGGCTGGGGTCCACTTTTATTCGACCGCTAGAAGCAGCTATCGTTTGGCTTTTGTTGGGAGCGACTGCCGTGTGACCTCTCAACCCCGTTATCCCGTAAACCCACCCAAACACTATATTTTAACCGAGATCAACAGTTTAACGTGCCTTCCAAAGCAACGTTCGTAAATGCCTCACCGATCCGAGGACAAGGTATAGCGAAAGTTGCGTAAAGCAGTACGAGACGAAATATCACATGATCCACCCAGACCAGTGGTGGATGACAGTGAACGTCTGCGTGCTATTCGATCCAGTAGTGGATCGAGAAAAGGATCCAAAAGGACAGAGGAGATCGTTTACAGAACACTGAGTTAGTCGTTAAGTCAATCCGAAGGCCTTAAAAATTTCAACAGCAAATCGCCATAACCTGCGCCTGTCCATTTCAACACGGCAATGGACTCACCGCCACCGATTACGTGAAACAAAATGCATTCGGTGAAGTGTGGGCTTATATTATGTATGCATTTTAATGATAGCCTGGTGGAATTTCTACGGACAATTATATTTCCTTTACATAAAGCTTATGATTGGAAAGTGCTCTCGACTTTTGAACAGGGAGTGATTATACAACGGCGCACTATTTATCGAGGCCGGTAACCCCGGGAGTGAAAGAGGCTGCCATCAAACAGGTTTTGTTCCTGTACTCTCTAACACTTACTTTATGTCCTTCAATACTTTCTATTTCTAAAGTTCTATACGTGTGTAGGAATCTAAACGATTGCTTCCCTAATCAGTTAGTACTCTGACTAAATTATTAATATACTAGTTGACGTGGTGAAGTTTTCCCGTTCCCGTTTCCCACAAGAAACATCCATACTCACAAAATTTCGCGTTAATAATATTAGTAGGGTAATGTGGGACATTTTACACAGCGCCAGTTAGCCCAATGTAAGTTAATATATGCTTGTGTTATGGGATCAGACAATGCTTATATATTTCTAACTACATACATTCGATTTATTCATAAGAAACACACAAACTCTCAAACAAACATTTGCGGATAACAATAATATTGATAAATTTTTAAAGCAATTTGTTAAATTTCTCATAAATGTTTAATAAAGTGGAAAAAGACAATTCGATTCGAGACAGGGATTGAACCTGTGACCTTTGCCTAACCAGGGCAATGTTCTAGCCACCTGAACTACCTGAATATTGAATTTCAACTTGGTTCGATACGGTTCGGGTAGTTCAGGTGGCTAGAACATTGCCCTGGTTAGGCAAAGGTCACAGGTTCAATCCCTGTCTCGAATCGAATTGTCTTTTACCACTTTATTAAAAATTTATGAACAATAATATTTGTTTCGACCGAATCTAATCAGAGACCTCAGCGCAGCAGTTGCATCACTATCACTTACGCCACTTAGGCAGTCTAAGTAAAAAAAAAAAGTATTTGGAAAAATTTTTTAGTTCGATCGAATCACCCTATGGCAGTCCAATGCTGAACTCTCTCCCAATTCACGTCGCAATACACGGCCCTACACCTTCCGAATTTTACCCAGTACCCCGCATAGATCATAGCTATGCGGAGGACCGGGTAAGGAGGTTTTGTGGATCGAGACCGTGGTCCACAAAGTGTCCTACTCTTTTACCTACTGTGACTCATATGGGTTAGTGGACCAAGACAGCGGTCCACAAAGTACCCTTCTTTTCTGAGTGCTGAGGTGCTGATTGTGTAGGCTTTGTGGATCGGGAATGTGGTCTACAAATTATGTGCGGGCTCCAAAGTCTTTCTCAAAAAGTTATTTAAATGAATAATGCTTTGTGGACTACAGTCCCGGTCACAAAGCCTACCTACACACTCAGTTGTCCGAATAGGAGGGTACTTTGTGGACCGGGACTGTGGTCCACGAATTGTGTGGGCTTCAAAGCTTTTCTCAAAAAGTCTAATCAAAAATATAGCCATATGACCCCCGGCACTAAATTATCAATAAAGGAACAATATTTGATAAAAAACTTAATCACGGAAATAGTGATGTTTCGTGTTCACTTTCAGTTTAACATTCGATTTTAGACGCTTGTGTTATGGGATCAGACAATGCTTATATATTTCTAACTACATACATTTGATTTATTCATAAGAAACACACAAACTCTCAAACAACCATTTGCGGATAACAATAATATTTGTTCCGACCGAATCTAATCAGAGACCTCAGCGCAGCAGTAGCATCACTATCACTTACGCCACTTAGGCAGTCTAAGTAAAATAAATAAGTATTTGGAAATATTTTTTAGTTCGATCGAATCACCCTATGGCAGTCCAATGCTGAACTTTCTCCCAAACGTCACAATACACGGCCCTACACCCGGCCCACACGGAATTTAGAACTTTACCCAGTCCGCCGCATAGATCATAGCTATGCGGGGGACCGGGTAAGGAGGTTTTGTGGATCGAGACCGTGGTCCACAAAGTATCCTACTCTTTTACCTACTGTGTCTCATATGGGTTAGTGGACCAAGACAGCAGTCCACAAAGTACCCTTCTTTTCTGAGTGCTGAGGTGCTGATTGTGTAGGCTTTGTGGATCGGGAATGTGGTCTACAAATTATGTGCGGGCTCCAAAGTCTTTCTCAAAAAGTTATTTAAATGAATAATGCTTTGTGGACTACAGTCCCGGTCACAAAGCCTACCTACACACTCAGTTGTCCGAATAGGAGGGTACTTTGTGGACCGGGACTGTGGTCCACGAATTGTGTGGGCTTCAAAGCTTTTCTCAAAAAGTCTAATCAAAAATATAGCCATATGACCCCCGGCACTAAATTATCAATAAAGGAACAATATTTGATAAAAAACTTAATCACGGAAATAGTGATGTTTCGTGTTCACTTTCAGTTTAACTTGTGTGAATCATTTTTTTTGTGCGAAAGAAAGTTGTGTGACAAATGTAATTAATGACTTTACGTATAAATGTTTTTAAATATCCTACAAATATTATAAACGCGAAAGTTAGTAAGAATGGATGTTTGTTACTCTTTCACGTAAAAACAACAGAATGGATTTTAATGAAACGTTCCTGTGGGAAAACAAAGTTCCTGTGGGAAGCGGTAACGGAAAACTTTTCTACGCAGGCGAAGTCACGGGCACCAACTAGTATATTATAAAGTTTCCTCTTTGTAGCAAGCGGGTCTTGAGTACTCTTGAGCCCCAAGAGCCCCTCAATAGCGACCGGTGCTAACTTCAAATGTAAATGTGATGTGCAGATGAACTGGGGGCCGAGTCTGCTATTTCAATGGTGCGAAATCGTCGCTCAATAGAAAGCCACCGGTACAATTTTGACAGTTTTTCGTAGTCTACTATTACAATCGTCATCCAATAGATTTCTTTCGGTCGGCCGATAGAATTCTACTAACACGTACCGCACCAGTGGCCGCTAGTCAGAGACATTTATGATAGTCTCCTATCATTTTGACAGCTAAAAACAGCGATTCTGGTTCTATTCTATGGCTTGTCAATAGTAGACTCGGCCTCCCGAATGTCTGCGACGAGTGACGAGCTGATAGAAAGTAAGTCTCGTTTCAAACACTTCGTCAGGACTTGGTGGAGGAAAAACTGGTATAAGTGTCGACGTACCATGAGGATGGCATATTTGCGTCGACACGTAAGTGAAACTTTTTTATCGATTTTGAGAGAAATTTTATAGCTGTAAAAACAAATCGTCGCGTATTACCATGCGCCATGTTGTTTTGAAGTGATTTTTATCATAAGTGAAACTTCTTTATCGACGTATGAGAAAAATTTTATAGCTGTAAAAAAATGTCGTAAAGAAGTTTCACTTCTCACCTGTGTACTCTGGTACACACACATATTTTTTTGTTTATATTACGTGTGGAAATACCCGTTATTTAAAATACATATAGAAGTTGGCGGTCCAGTTTATACATGTGGCTATGTTGCCTCAATAGGAATTACAAGAGTATCTAAACTTTCGAAACTTTTATACCTTTTTTAGAATGCTCGAGAACCGATTGTATCGTACCTGCTTCTGTTGCCTACCACTTATGCGATACCTATATCGAACGAAAGTTGGTCGTAATAAATCAATTTCATGTAATTCATTACTGCATCAACGGAATGGGAAGTAAATTTTGAATCGATAGACACCTAGTACTGGACATATTCCACCTAAATATAGCCAAAAGCTTTTTTTTTATTGACGCGGGGAATGCTTTTACATGCTAATATGCTACTAGAGCATTCTAATTTATACGAACGTGAAGCCGCAGGCACATCGCTGTCGTGAAATAATTCAATTCGCGTATTATTTGGAAAAAAAAATTACATTAGTATCACTTACATAATAAGTTATTTTACTATTTGTAATTATAAAATAAAATAATTAATTGTGACATAACAACAAATTAAATGTAATATTATGCTTGTAGTCACGATATGTTCATTGTGACGGTTTTTACAGATATTTTGAAACGGTAGTTTGAAACTGATAGTGCATTACTGCATTATTGCGAGTAAGGTTTTCCTACCAATATGGTTCGAACTAAGTTTACCTGCAAGCTGGGGATACACTTGATCAAACTAATGATCCACAGACATCATCATCAGAGCGTCTGTCCCAGTTGCGTCTCGCGACGCCCGGGGCCCGCATTCCTACATTTTTTCCTTCACTTCGCACGGTCGTCGGCATCCCCTGTAGTGAGACCATTGGCACGCATGTCATCCCTTACGACATCAAGGCAGCACTTCTTGGGTCTTCCCCTCTGACCACCACAGTATCTTCCAAAAATTCCAAGCAGAAGTCAAAATCATAAAAAAAATTCAAGTTGAATCTGAGAACGACCTACTGCCGTTAACGATAAAAAAGATAAGAACACTCTGGACTGGGAGCTTTGGCGCCAACTATGGAACATTGCGCAGGGTTACCGTATGTTAAAAAAAAGTTATGAACACTCTCCGGACTGGGGCGCCAACTATGAAGCAGTGTTACCATACGTTACTTAATGTGTGTTTAAATGGTAGAATCTTATATATCAAGAGTTCAAAAACGTGCATGAAAATAGGACAGTGATATGTTGCAGTGAATAGCGGATTTTTTTAGTTTCTACCAAATCTCCATCGAATCTCTGTCCTCTGGCTGCACGTGGATCATGGTTGTATTAGCCAGATCTACGTGTGCCTTTACCGTTACCACAAAGGGGATATGGAAACGACTCGTCTCTTCGACTACATCGGTAAGGCGGCAGGTGATGCGCAGGTGCGGTTTCCGAACGCGGAATTGGTGCTTTTGGGGGACTTTAACGCACACCATTCAGAATGGCTGAGCTCCCTCAAAACTGACCATGCGGGACGAACCGCCCATTCATTCGCTCTCTCGCATGACTTGACACAGTTGGTACGCCAGACCACCAGGATACCGGATGTGGCAAGTCATGTACCCGCTCGGTTGGACCTTCTGCTGACCAACAGCCCAGCCCAGTATAGTGTATCGGTAGGTCTTCCTTTGGGTACTTTCGATCACTGCGTCGTACGTGCCGAAATGCAGGTTTTATATCCCGCATGTCCTGCGGTAGCAGCGCGCAGACTGTGGCACTACTCGTCAGTAGATTGGGACGGCTTACGTGATTTTTTTGCGTCCGTCCCATGGGTTCAACGTTGCTTTAGAGGAAAGGCCCTATCGGAGAGCGCCGCGGCTGTTGCTGGGGAGATCAGTCTGGGGATGGATTACTACATCCCCTACACTGATGTCGCCAGCATCCGCAAAGCCCGTCCATGGTTCGGGCGTGAGTGCGCTAATGCAGTTCAACATAAGCAAGCGGCGTATCGCGCCTGGATCAGGGCTAGGGCATCGGGTGACCCGAATGTGGCCAACCTCAGAGCCGCATACAACAGAGCGACGAAGGCCATCAAAAAGGCCTTCATTAGAGCGGATACCCAGCGCATAGCGCGGCTTGGCCAGGAGCTTACCTCGCATCCCACGGGTACCCGAGGATATTGGCAACTGGCCAAAGCCGTGCATTCTAACTTGTGCCGATCTTCGCTGCCTCCGCTGCGGTACCCTGGCTCACAAGGCCCGAGAGAAGGCGGACCTGTTAGCCAACCTCTTCACGGCCAACTCCCGGATCGACGACCGTGGCAAGCAGCCCAGCAACGCAATGCCCGATATAATTATCAGGCTGCGCGACGTTCGAATGGTGCTGCGGTCGCTCGAAGTTCGTAAGTCCAGTGGCCCCGATGGTATTCCTGCGGTGGTTCTCAAGAGGTGTGCAGCGGAGTTTACTCCGGTACTAACACGCCTGTATCGCCTGTCCTACTCCACGGGTAGTGTGCCGGATGCGTGGAAGGCTAACATGCAACCAATTCCTAACAAAGGAGATAGGTCAGACCAAGGCAACTATCGTCCCATAGCCATCACCTCTGTCATCTCTAAGGCTTTTGAGCTAATCATAAACAAGCAGCTCATGCGTTATCTAGAAGATCACTCCTTGATAAACGACCGGCAATACGGTTTTAGGCCAAAACGATCAACGGGTGATCTTCTGGCATACGTTACACACCTTTGGGGTGAGGCTGTGGATAAGCTTGGCGAATCCTTGGCTATCAGTCTAGACGTCGCCAAGGCTTTCGATAGAGTCTGGCATGCATCACTCCTTTCCAAACTTCCGGCATATGGCCTGCCACCTCAACTATGCACATGGCTCGCCAGCTTTCTGCATGAGCGCCGTATTCGGGTCCAATGCGACGGTCAGGCCTCAGACTGCTTGCAGATAAATGCTGGCGTGCCTCAGGGATCCGTTTTGTCGCCCACTCTATTTCTTCTGCATATCAATGATATGTTGTCCCTGGGCACCATGCATTGTTATGCAGATGATAGTACATTACATGGGAGATATGTAAGTCACCCGGCGGCAAAGCGTACGGATGTTGAGGCTATGAGGGGACAAGTTGTGGCGGAGCTTGATCGGAGTCTGGACCGCATCTCACGATTGGGTACTGACAATCTGGTCGAGTTCAATGCCAGGAAGACGCAGGCGTTTGCATTTACTGCAAAAAAATCCCCTTTCCTTCCCCTTCCAACTCTTCAGAACACAACATTGCCGTTGCAAAATTACCTCAGCATTCTGGGGTTAGACGTTCGTCGAGAGCTTAATAATAAAAACTACATCGAGGGGTGCATCAGCTTGGCCTCTCACAAGCTCGGAGTCCTAACAGGGTGAGACGGTTTTTCACGCCGGAACAGAGATGCTTACTGTATAAGTATCAGATTCGTCCGTGCGTGGAATACTGCTCACATCTCTGGGATGGCTCCGCCAAGTACTTGCTTGAAGCTCTCGACGCTTTGCAGCGACGTGCCATCCGCATAATAGATTGTCCAGAGGTCACTAGCAGACTTGAACCGTTGCAAATGCGCAGAACAGTCGCCAGCTTAGCTGCATTTTACCGCAACTTCCACGGTGAGTGTTCTGAAGAACTCTTCCAATTGGTCCCACCCTCCCCCTTCCGATCCCGAACCACATGCGGGACAGAGATGTCATCCTTTCACTGTGGACACAATCGTGCCGAGAACCGAATGATTCCGTAAGTCTTTCTTATGTCGCACCATAAAAACATGGAACTCTTTGCAGGCGCACGTGTTTTCCTCCTCTTACAATCCTGGGTCATTAAGAGAAGCGTGAAAAGGCATATTTCTGGGCCGTCAAAATGAGGGTCGGTATTGGAACCCTGCGTGCGGGTTGAGATAGCAGCCCTTATTCACGGGTCATCGTCTTTGCTTACCATCAGGCGGGCGACATCATTTTGACGTGCCAATTATATAAAAAAAGAAACCCACAGGAAATTTCAACTTCTTTACTGGAACAGGTAGACAGGACTTGGATTGGATGTATACTAAGGACGGGACATGGCGAACACTAAGTAACTTTGAATACTAATGATAAGGCTGTATGGACTGAGTTTTCTTTGCCTGGCTTAAATTAGGGCGACGACCACTAATAATAAGTTTCTGGATTTACCTGATTAATTTATCTGTGACATAATCTTAAACATGTTAACACGTTTCCGAGAAATGAGGGAACATTACACGGACTCAACTAATTCATGGTTTGCTTACCTTCTGCAAGCAGTACAATAGTCCTTAGCAGCAATTGGCTAATGCCAAGTTCAAAGAATCAATTAATTATCTGGAATTTCGCGATAGGATGGATCAAAAACAATGTCCTACAATACTAGCTTACGCTAACCTAACGACATTAACAGTAAGTCAAAATTTTTTGCCGACAAATAAGGACCAACGAACGATGTTAATAAATATAAATATAGTTTAAATACATTCATATCGTACTCCCTCCATTTCACCGCTATCCAACGGCCCCAATGCGCGGGAGTTGTTTTGACGCAGCCGAAGAAAGTGGCCGTTCCACGTCACGTGACTCACTTGTGATGTCTGGTTTTTGAATTACGAAATAATTCTAGTTATGAGAATATGCAGTGACAATGGACAATGACGTGTTAGACTTTTTGAATATGTGATTGTGGTCTGTGAAAAAAATTTAACTTGAATTTTATGTTTCTGTTTACATAGTGAAATCTAAAGCTAGTTGAAGCTTGAGCTACGTTTATTATGTTTTATTACGAAAGTAAAAGCGACTTATAGGTAATGTTATTTTTTTTTATTGGATAGTCGATAATGATTTCAATTTTTTTTTAGATACAAACTTTGTGTCTTGTAGGACACAGCACAGGCCTAAGTCGAACTTAGTGCTGAATAAAGGACGAGAATTTGGCGAAGTGACCTAACTCTCATTGAGGGTCTGGAACGTGACAAGGCATTGCCAAAAATGCCCAAAAGTCAAGTGACGGATACTGCCGTGTCATTCTATAACGATGATGCTAAAAATATCAACCTTGGATTAGAACTGAACTGTCAAATTTCATACAAAAAGTGACATCTCACTGAAAATTCTGCGACAAGATTTTGCACTTGCACCTGTTAATCAAATCGAACCCTGAACTCTTCGAAGACATTTCGATTACAACCGGGTCTTCCTTCCATATATGATAGTCTCTAGGTAGCAATTTTATACCTCGTGAAACATACACGGAAATAAAGGTGGATGGATGCGTTTGATTGACATCTGCCCGCAATTGAGCCTAACGCGAGAGGCTAATATAGATAGACATTTGAATAAAACAGTTCAGTATGATATCATGTACTGTACTATAATAGGAACTCGTTTCAATTGCATCGTTTCTCCACACATACCTCCATACATACATACACATGTATATATTAGACATTTTGCAGGACAGGGACGCCTGGAAATGATCTGCTGACAAAGTGAAATAATATTAAATGTTAAATATAAATAGGCCATCAAAAAAAGCCTTCCTAAGTTTCTTGCCGGTTCTTCTCAGATGGGCCGCGTTCCGAACCGCTTGTTACTTTAAATATTTTAAATAGTGTATGACATTTTAGTGTATGGCATAATAAAGATATTTTTTATTTACTATTACTACAGTTTATTTCGGGTCCACTATTGGACGTAGGGATCTCCCAATTATATTTAGTGACGGTGATTGGATTTACTGTACCAAGTTGTCTGGCTAACTTGGTACAGTAAATCCAATCACCGTTTGTACAGGGCTTTGTTTTGATTTTTCCACTTTACCAATTGTGCCACATGCAGGAGTTGCAAGTGACGATGGATTGGGCCCCGAAGATCTTGATTTCTCATTTTGTATTTGATTCCATTACGTTTGGTTCATGTATGATTATATTTTGAGAATGTCTGCCTCGGTGGCGCAGTAGTAGTGTATGCGGCTGCCGCGCTGAGGTCCCGGGTTCGATTCCATGGTCGAAACAAATGTTTGTGTGATCCACAAATGTTGGTTTCGGAGTTTGTGTGTTTTCTATGTATAATATGTATGTATTTAGAAATATAATAAGTATGTATATCAGTTGTCTAGATATCATAATAGTTTGGGCTACATAGCGCTGTTTGAAGTGTCTCACAATATTTATTCATTTATGTTTATGTAATCGTGTAAAGACTAATTTCAATTGACACACAGGATATTACGTTACGTAGAGCACCCATTCTTTAGCTAGAATTATGTGTATATTATAATTTCACTAGTGGTCGCCAATTGGTCGAAATACGAGCAAACTGAAAAAAATAAACAAATGCTGTGCCCTTTATATCCACATAAAAAAATTGTGTGTCAAATTCGTTTATCATCCGTTCCTATAATTTTCATCAAGAGTTGTACAAAATTTTCGCTGCACATATTCATCTATGTATAGATTAGATAAGTATTGTTTTACGGTGAGCACGTAAAAAACCAAACTGAGCGCTTAAATAATTTATTAGTAACCCCCCGCCCGAAGACGATACCGCGTTGGCGGATAAAGTCGAGCCCTGGGGCTATCCTTCCGAGGGCTTACGCTTGACTCCTGGCCATAGACAAATGGAAGGGCACCGTGTGGTTTTAGTCGGTAAGAGGCCGGCATAGCATCCATGAGGATTTCCACACGTAAAAAAAAAAGTAGAACGAGCAATTGATATTCGGGATACATTTTGTTACTAATTAAATGCATATTACATAAATTGTTTCTGGCAACGTTATTGAGGCCATATTGTGATGTAAGAACTTATTTTCTCCGGAACTAGTTAGCATTCTGGAGGTGTATAGCGCAGTTTTATACATTCCTACATACGAGTACATCAATATATTACCGAGTAATGCTTCCAAGATATTTAATACACTTTCTAAGATACAAAAACTGGTTAAATCAAATCTGTAAACGTTTTTTTTAATTGACAACAACAAGGAAGCACAATATCGATGTAATTTAAGATACCATAATTTAGGTTTTTGTTTATCGATTACGCCTTATCCTCGAAGGGGCATAAGAGAATGAGAAATCGAAGAGGCATGTTATATGCCCACTTTGTGTATACCCACCGTGTGTATACGTAATAGGTGGTGAGCCTATTACCGTGTTAAAATAGACAGACAAGGTTTTAGCTACCTGCTGTTTTCAAGCCGCCCGTAAGGCCTTCAACTGGGCTTAACGACTGCCATGTTACTGGCAACCGAGACCAACGGCTTAATGTAAGACACATTAAGCCGTTGTCTCGTTTCCAAAAGCACAGAAACGCTCGTAACTGTAAATGCCACAAATTGGTCACCCATCCTTGATCAGTTATAGCGAAAATGGGAGAATAGGGGAAATGGGCAAGGGAAATATTCACCACGCGGGTGGAGAAATATACTAAACCAATTTCTTTCGGTTTACTCTTGACCCCTCGACCTCCATTAAATAATGTGTGCCTTAACTATAGTGTATTCTGGACCCTTGGAAAGGTCTAGAGTGGATTTTATTTACCAGTCTAATTCTAGTTTTCACTCCCCCCAATTATCTTGCGATTTATTAATATCAGTTACATAAAACTCCCAGAGGATAGGACATAAAGCTGAAGAGTTTGTTTGTTTGGTTGAAAGCGCTAATCTAAGGAAATACTGGTTCGAATTGAAAAAAATATATGATGTTGGATTTCCAATTTATCGAGGAAGGCAATAGGCTATTATAGCATCACGATAATAAACTGAAGAGCGGAGCAGTAATCATAAATGTCGATATTTTATAGTTTTACTCGAGAACTTTAAATTTAAAGTCACAGTCGACTTGGAAAGCACAATTTAGAACAATGGACGGTGAAAACTAAGTGTAAGTGTGTCAGCAAAGGCAGTGGCCAAGACGATTATCTAATGATAACGGTATGGTGACACACAGGCACTTAGCTGTACTTTTTTATATACCACTGCGGTGACAGACAAGCATACGGCCCACCTGATGGAAAGTGGTCACCGTAGCCTATGGACGTTTGCAACACCAGAGGTGCAGCACTCGCGCTGCCGACCCTTTAGAACCTTTTAAGACCCCCTTTGAAGAACCCCATACTGTAGACGTTCGGGAAAACCCAGGCAGTGAGCTCATTCCACAACCTGAGCGTACGCGGAATAAAGCCTCTATCGAACCTAATCGTATGTGAGCGCTCCGGACGCAAAGTGTGAGGGTGAACATCCTGTTTATGGCGAGCGATGAGATGATAGAAGAATAAAGATTAGTTTATAATATACATCAAGCAAGATATAATGCGCGTATGAACTGTAAATACTTGCATGCACAGCGGGGGTGAAGAAGGCGTAAAGAGGGTGCAATACTAACCTCTATTTCAACCCGATACTATAGATTTTGACAGTGTAAGAGTGTTTATTAATTATTTTTTGATAGCACGTTCTATAAACTTGACGATCTGTGCTATCTGACTACCCCGTCAGGGATACAGCGTGAAGATAATAAAGTTTTTTTTAAATCTTTAATAAAAAAAGCGATCGTAGCCCCACTATCTCAGTGTTCTATTAACAAACACTGCGTTAAGCATAATCATTGGCTATGACTGGTTTTCAGACGGGTGACAGTTTTGTGGCATTTTTAATAACAAGCGTTTCCGTGCTTCCGAAGGTAGGTTAATCCGTTGATTCCATTTGCCAGCAAAATGACAGTCGTTCGGTCAAGTTGGAGGCCTGGGGGCCAAGTCTACTAATTCAATCGTGTCAGAAGCGAATAGAAATCGTCGCTCAATAGAGAGCCGACAGAAAAAAAGACAGTTTTTTGCTAGTCTACTATTACGATTGCGCTCTAATAGAATTTTATCGGCGGGCCGATATAATGTAATTACCACGTGTAGCACCTGTGAGTAGCTCTTAATTTGATTTTTCGGTAAGCTTTATCAATATTTTGATAGCTAAAAACAGCTATTATGTCTATATTCTGCAGCTTGAGAAGTTTGATTGTGAAATATTTAGCGCTGTACGTCTCAACTTTAAATAATAGCTTACATGTGGTAAACGGTGTGGATATCACAATCAGTAACATTGTTTAGTATTAATACTCCTAAGAAAACCATTATTGTGATAACGTTAGTTTACCCTAATAAAAAAAATATATAAAAGATTTTTAGTAAACTATCTAGTTTGGGACTAATCGCAAAAGAACCGCTATAGAGTAGAACTGGAACGGCTTTCTATTTAAAATAGTAGACTCGGCCCCCTGATGGGTGGATAGGAACGTATCAACAGCCGCCACTACCTACGCCAGTCCATTTTAACACGGTAACGGGCTCACCACCTATTACGTGGTACAAAAATGTATACAGTGAAATGTGGGGGTGTAGAATCGAATGCCGAAATACCATTGTCCGATAAACTGTTTACTGAAAACATGCTTCTTCGTTCAAGTCGGTTCTACATTTTGTTGTTCACCGACGGACTGTTCGCCGAAAACACCCCTCGTTCGTAGATGATTCTACAAATTATTGTTCATCTATTTACCGTTGAATGAAACAATCATTGGATGTTTCGACTATAACATCCTTATTTATCTATCACGCCTTATCCCCGAAGGGATGGCAGAGGCATATTATATGCCCACTTTTCACCATGTGTATTCCTGTCCCACGTAATAGGTGGTGAGCCCATTGCCGTGTTGAAATAGACAGAGGCAGGCTGTGGCTACTTGCTGTTGAAATTTTTCAAGCCGTCTTCAACTTGACTTAACGACTGCCATATGTTACTGGCAACCGGAACCAACGGCTAAACGTGCCTTTCGAAGCACAGAAATGCTCGCAAATGTAAATGCCACAAAGTGTCACCTATCTGTGACCAGCCATAGCGTAAGTTGCCTAACGCAGTGATCGTTTACATAACACTGAGTCCGCGGGATCACGAGCGCTTCAACATCCTTGAATAAAGAATAATTTAAGGATATTATAAACAATAAAATGTAGAACCGACTACGGACGAAGGGTGTTTTCAATAAAGAGTTTATCGGACAAGGGTAACTAAATAAATATCCATCACGCCTTATCCCCGAAGGGGTGGCAGAGGCATATTATATGCCCACTTTTCACCGTGTGGATTCCTGTCCCACGTAATAGGTGGTGAGCCCATTGCCGTGTTGAAATAGACAGACGCAGGTTGTGGCTACCTGCTGTTGAAATTTTCAAGCCGCCCATAAGGCCTTCAACCAGGCTTAACGACTGCCATTTTACTGGCAACCGGGACCAACGGCTTAGCGTGCCTTCCGAAGCACGGAAACGCTCGCAAATGTAAATGCCACAAAGTGGTCACCCATCCGAGGACCAACCATAGTGAAAGTTGCGTAACTCAGTGATCGTTTACAGAACACTGAGACCGCGAGGCCACGAGCGCTTCACACACGACAAGGGTAATTCGGCATTGGATTTTACTTACGAAATAGTGGTGTATAGTATGCCTCTTACCCTTTCGGGGTTATCCCCGTTAACGATATAGTTATGCCTTTATAGGCATAACTATAACGTATGTATATTGGTAAAAAAAAAGTGTATATTGGTAAATCCCATGAAAACGTATAATTTTACAATTAAATTGGTCCATATAATCTATACTAATATTATAGAGCCGAAGATGTTGGTTGTTTGATTGTTTGAACGCGCTAATCTCAGAAACTACTGGTCGGATTTGAAAAATTATTTTTGTGTTGGATAGCCCATTTATCGAGGAAGACTATAGGCTTTATATCATCACGCTACTTCCTTGGAGAGCGGAGCAGTAGTCATAAATGTCGACAAATCCAGCCATGTTTAAAGCATTATTGTAGAATTTATAAGTGACGGCATTAGATAGGTGCGACGGGAGTTCGAAGTATGTGAAACACAAAGAAATATGTTTGCTTGATATTAAATTTTTAAAAAGCGTCCAATATGGTAATTTACAAAATACAAAAAAAAAAAAAAGGAATCCACACGGTGAAAAGTGGGCATATAATATGCCTCTGCCACCCCTTCGGGGATAAGGCGTGATGGATATTTATTTATTATTTATTTATTTACAAAATACAACGTCAATTGCGTACACAGACGACGCTTACAGAAATTCAGAGTACCTATTATGATTCGGCACAAAAAAAAACAACTGTCATTGCTTAGGAAGTATGTAAACTAGCCTTGTGTAATAAAAATCTGTGATACTGATAATGTGTAGTGATAAGCCGCGTGTGTTTGTTTAATTTGTGTGGGAGATGCTTATGCTTTTCACAGTTCAATAGTTAATACAATCGCCGTGGGGATTTAAACACATTGAAGACGCTCTATCTTGATGTTATTTATTAATTATTAATTTATTTAAATAAATAAATATCCATCACGCCTTATCCCCGAAGGGGTGGCAGAGGCATATTATATGCCCACTTTTCACCGTGTAGATTCCTGTACCACGTAATAGGTGGTGAGCCCATTGCCGTGTTGAAATGTACAGGCGCAGGTTGTGGCTACCTGCTGTTGAATTTTTTCAAGCCGCCCATAAGGCTTTCAACCAGGCTTAACGACTGCCATTTTACTGGCAACCGGGACCAACGGCTTAACGTGCCTTCCGAAGCACGGAAACGCTCGCAAATGTAAATGCCACAAAGTGGTCACCCATCCGAGGACCAGCCATAGTGAAAGTTGCGTAACTCAGTGATCGTTTACAGAACACTGAGACCGCGAGGCCACGAGCGCTTCAATTTAATTTATTTATTTTATTTATTTAATAAAAAAGTCTATTATTACATGTTGGTACATAAATTTGTCCCACTAAACCGAGTTGATGGTTTAACTGGGAAATCTAGTCTCCGTACAGTCTTATAAGCTAATTACTTTACATACCTAGCTTTCAATTATATATTCTTACACTTATTCTCGGAAACGCTTGATCGACGTATTTATACTCTATGGTTTTAATTCTTTTTTGTGATTAGAACTTCTGATGGTAATTCCTCCGGCACTGAAGGATGCTTTGTCACGATTGAAGAATACGAAATTGTCTTCGCTTATTTTGAGTGCAGATGTCATCTTTACTTTCACTCTTTTTAGCGTTAACTTATTGTAAGGTTGAGTATGAGAAATTGCTTACAGAGGAACCTAGCATATTTTGCTTTACAACAATGGTATACAGGCTGGCCCATTACAAACTGTCAGAATGAGCAACTAACTCTGAAATTTTAAGACATAGAGTGATCGGTTTTGACCGAAACATTTCATCGATTTTAGTCAAAATAAAGACCGAATTCATAAATTCTAAATAAAACTTATACGAGTCGGGAATCGAACCCGAAAGTATATACTACTAGTTGACGCCCGCGGCTCCGCACGGCGGATGGTGAAGTTTTCCAGTTCCCGATTCTCACAAGAACTTGATCCCGGGATAAAAAGTAGCCTATGTGTTATTCTGATATGTAAGTTATATTATTGTAAAGTTTCATCAAAATCCATTAAGTTGATTTTGCGTGAAAGAGTAACAAACATTCATTCTTACAAACTTTCGAGTTTATAATATTAGTAGGGTATACAGTAAAACGTCTCTAGTACACCGCGAGTGACATTTATTTCTTACTCTGTGCCTCAAATCAAAGAAAAAGCAATCAATATTCATATTAATTGTTGCAGGAATCCCTCAAGATGAGTTCGATAGTGAATGCGGCGGCCGATGTTCTATCCGGCACGGCCATTGCAGCGGCTGCCGGCTCGCAGGTAAACGTCCATGACTGTACTAGCAAGGTCTTAGCAAACCATCAACTTTTTGTGTTGCTAGTGTTGCGACTCTGTTGCCGTAGTTTTTGAGAAGATTTACAATTTGAAAAAGATACATTTTGTTTTATTAAATTTATTCGGCCCTTTAGACCCACCCCAGTTCCGTGCTACGGAAGGCACTTTAAGCCGTTGGTCCCGGTTGAATGAATAAAATGGCAGTCGTTAAGCCAAATTGAATGCCTAATGGGCGGCTTAAAAATTTCAACAGCATGTCGCCACAGCCTGCAGCACCTGGGACAAAAATGCAAACGGTGAAATGTGGACGTTTATTATGCCTCTGCCTACCCCTTCGGTGATATAGGCGTGACAATATGTATGAATGTATTTAAATTATTAAAAAGTGCTCTGGCAAAGTGCACCAACAACAAAATTATGGAGAGTAGCACTTTTATACCTGAACCTCTCAACTGCTGCTCTCAATTTACTGCGAAATTGCAGCTTGCTATCGCGTGCAACTAAAAGTTGCTAGTCTGCATAAAAAATATTATTCATGATTGTGTGATGCCGTCATGTTCCAGTTCAACGAAAGCACTTGCGCATTACCACGCGACATACTTCCGTCTTCCGCCACGATTTTTGGTACAAATTCTTTCACTTTTTAAATACTTAAGTAATTTTTTATTTATTTATAGTATGTGTTCAATATTATAACGGTTTTTTTTATATTTGTGCATACACCGTTAAGTAGAATACCTAAAAAAAAAAAAACTAACTATCTTCTCGCTGTATCCCTGACGGGGTAGTCAGAGAGGACAGATCGCCAGGCTTTGCGATCCATGCATACTTCTTTCGCTTCTTCGAGATTCATCAATCGCTTAGTTATTATCCGAGTAGTTTTGACCTTTCCGTTTTTGATCAATCTGCTCACGTGGTCTTCATATGTAAGTTTCAGCCTACCCTGACTATAATAATAATAAAAATAAAATAATAAAAATATCTTTATTTTGCATAGACCATTTTAACGGCGCTTACAAAATGTCATACACTATTTAAAATATTTAAAGCGACCACTCCTTCTACCCTCTACTTTTGAACAATATATATTCTTCGTCAATCGTTCCTCACTCATTCGTTGGACGTGTCCAAACCAACGGAGCACGCCCTTTTCCAGCTTAACGCTGACACTTTCATTCAAACCTGCCATATTGCGTATCATTTCGTTACGTATTCGGTCGGCCAAAGTTACGCCGCACAATTTTCGAAGTGATCGCATCTCCACAGCATTCAATTTACTTTAATGCATTTGCTGACATACCCAGGTTTCACTACCGTAAAGCAAAGTTGGCACTGCGTTATGAATCGCCATTCGTGCTTCTTTTACGATGCTTCGTCGCTTTACTAACTGGGACAAAGCACCGTTAACTTTGTTTCCGGCAGCTACTCGCCGTTCTACATCCGAATCACATCTTCCATCCGCGCTAAACATACTTCCTAAATACACAATTTCATTCACTTGCTCTAGACGTTCCCGGTTTACCCTAATCTCGCATTTAGTTCTTACGTCATCTCTTTCAAATACTAGAACCTTAGTTTTACTTGCATTCAAGCGAAGACCCTTACTTTCACACTTCTCATTTATATTAGTGACTAATGCCTGAAGGTCGGCTTCTGATGAGGCCATGGGCACCGCATCATCAGCGTACAATAGACAGTTTACTGTAAAGTCACCCAAATTCACACCCATAATAAAATCTTTCAACTTCTGCAGGCAACTGTCCAGATACACTATGAACAGCCAGGCGGACATGACACATCCCTGTTTGACGCCTGTACAGACATCAAAAAGAGGTGACACATCCCCCCCTAATCGCACGCAAGCCTTGCAGTCTCTATAAAGCGACTGTATTGCCCGCAGTAGCGAGCCGTCCACACCATATCCGGGCAGCAAGTCCCACAGCGTTTCTCTCACAACGTTATCAAATGCTTTCTCTAGATCCACAAAAGCGCAGAAAACCTTCTGGCTAACAGCCAGAAACTTTTCCGCGATCATGCGGAGAGAAAACACTTGATCCATGCAACCTCTTCCACGTCGGAATCCGCATTGAGCCTCCCATAAATACCTTTCAGACTTTTCTTCCATTCGTGCCGTTATAAACTTTGCATACACCTTACTAGCTAAGCTGACTAAGCTGATCGCTCTGAAGCTGGAGCAGTTTAGGCGCGAGCCTTTAACTTTGTAAATAGGTACTACAACTGCTACTCGCCAGTCATCCGGGACCTCACCCGTCCGCCAGCAAAAGTTGCATAGCAGACATAGTGTGTCCCAGACGCGCGACCCACCGTACTTGATCATCTCAGCAGTAACTCTGTCTTTTCGCGCAGCCTTACCACATTTCATACTTCTTATCGCTTGTTCTATTTCTTTCATACTAATAATAGAATACCTACTTAATTATAATTTAATCACGTCATATAAATGGCATTTTTTTTTAATTTACTCATTTTATTTGCTCAAAGTAAAGTCATGATTCACTCAGTGCAAGACAGATCTTCAATTATTACAAAGAAGTTAAATTTTTTCAATGAAGGCCGTAAAAATTGTACCGAGAAATTTCCATAATTTGTGACGCATGGTCATAAGATGACGAAAACCAGTGACTGAAAAGTGCATAAACTACATATTATATTCATTATCACGTTTAGTGAAAATTAATCAACATATTATTTAGGGACTAAGGGCCGTATTTTAGAACGTTCCTCAATACTCAAGAAACACTTGAGAGTAGTAATTTTAAGGCGAAAACTAGCCTTAAGCGTTTCTTGAGTATTGAGGAACGTTCTTAAATACGGCCCTAAATAGAAATATACATACAAGGCAATCGTCGCTTAAGAATTTATTTACAATTGGGAATAAGGTTGTTTGCAATCAAAGGAATAAGGATGGACATTTACTAAAAAATGTAACCAATTATCAGTTAAGAAAAAATGTATTATTGTAGTGTTCTGGGGCGAGGAAAAAGTAACATTTTTAAATTATAGAGAGATTTTTTTAAATTAGCTTGCATCCCGGTAAGAGGGGAAGACCCAATTGCTAGCTTGACGTCGTAAGAGATGACATGCGTGCCAATGGTCTCAGTGCAGGGGATGCCAATGACCGTGCGAAGTGGAGGGAAAAAAGTAGAAAAGCTGACCCAGGGCGCCGTGAGACGCAACTGGGACAGACGCTTGGATGATGATGATTTAATGGAACATTTTAGCAGCTCGTACGATAATGTACTATTTTGTAATATGTCTCTATATTTTAATATTCCAGGTGGCCTGGTTCATACCGATGTTAGTAGCAGCCATCGCATACTACCAATACGATGCTACGGACCCTGAGGGTCGACCAGCCGACGTGGATGACTCCATAATGCTACCGGACTACGATTTCATCATTGTTGGCGCAGGATCTGCTGGTTAGTGACGTGATGATTGTTTCATGCGGTTGGAGTTTCCTTAGTCTAAACCCATATCTGAATTTCTTTTGAGGTAAAGCACATAAATTGGCATCGCCTGCGTAAAGCAAAACTACGACAAAATTCAGAAATCAAGACTTTTGGTATTGCCGTCTTGACAGTTATCTATTATTGCACGATTTATAGAATTCGGTATTGTATTCCAGCTCCGTAATCTTCAAAAGATGAGGAAATCCAAAAAACGGGCTTTTAATTAATGAATTCCGACTCCCTCAAATTATCTTCTGATTAATTTCGTTGCGGGTTCCAAGATATTCTAACTTCTCCTGGGACTTCACCGAGATCGAACTCGGTGTAACTTTTCTGGTTTTTGGTCATTGCTGTAGATGTAAACCAGTTACAGGAGTCACAGTAATGGGAATGCGGGTGGGATTACTTGAAAACTTCAAATTCATGAATTTCGAAACCTTTAAAGTTACGAACTCTAAAACTTTTAAATTTATCAACTTTTGAATTCATGAATTCGAAAAATTCTTATTCACGAGTTGGTAACTTCAGATTCATGAAATTAATCTCGGAAATTCTCCATGAGAATTACCATTATGCCTGTTATCTTGAAATACTGCTTATTAGTAGAATAATCCTGAGAGATCCTAGTCGGCTGTCATCTACAATGGTTAGAAGTTAAAGACCTCATGACTTGCAGCTACCGATCATCTTTATCATTTCGTTCTTATAATTACACGTGCATCTATAAAGGGATTAAAGAATCTGCAAAAAGCAAAAGAAGTATGCATGGATCGCGTATCCTGGGGATCTGTCCTCTCGGTCTACACCGTCAGGGATACAGCGTGGAGATAGTTAGTTTTAGTTGTTATAATTTTCAGGTGCCGTGGTTGCGAATCGTCTGTCAGAGGTTGCCAACTGGAAGATTCTGTTATTGGAAGCCGGGGGAGATGAGACGGAGATTTCAGATGTTCCTATCATGGCTGGATATCTTCAACTCAGTCAGCTGGATTGGAAGTACAAGACGGAGCCATCCGGAACTACTTGTTTAGGTAAGACCAGTGCCACACAGTTTGTAAACTGTTGCCCGTACATCTTCAAAAGTTTTAATTTATCGTAATTTATCTGCTTATATCATCCAGTGCTTTCATTTCAGAATTCAGACATACTGCTTTATAAAAATTTCAAATTTGACTTTAGGTTTTCTGGTAGCAACTGTGGGATATTTTTTTTTTCATATTGCTGTCTATCCCAAAGGAAACTAATATAAGCTTGTAATATGGGTTCTACACACACATCGTTCGCTCGGCGGTGCCGGCGTCCCCAACAAGAAAATAATGGGTTCTACACCACTGATAAAGAAACATATATTTCTAAATACATACATATTATACATAGGAAACACCCAAACTCCGTAACAAATATTTGTGGTTTACACATATATTTCTTCCAACCCGGGAATCGAACCCGGGACCTCAGTCGCGGCAGTCGCATACACTACCACTGCGCCACCGAGGCAGTCATACTGTAGTCTTAAGATTCTCTCAACCTCGGGAGGAATATCAGTACATTGGTGCAGGAATACACAAGTCAGGTTGTCGTAGGCTGTGAAGACAGGGTAACACTCCTTACAGGAACACCTAGGGCACATTTCTCCGTAACGTAATTCTAAGTACGACAGAGAATTCAAATTCATATAATTTTCTATTTGTACACTGAAGACGTAACGAGACCAAAATCATTGAGGTCTTCAGTAAAACATAGTTTTTAATATTTTGTCTAACCGCGAATCTCACGATTTTGCTCAAATTATGATATGTATAAGGGACTTACGAAAAGATACTAAGATTAGTTTTAAACTTTTTTAAGAAAAATAGGCCGAATGATTAATAATAGTGAGATCAGCCGTAGCATGCAAATGTATTTAAACTCCCTAAAACAAGAATTTGCACGATGAGTACACTTTTGACACGGTAATTTTTTTTTCAGCCATGAAAGATGGCCGTTGCAACTGGCCACGAGGCAAGGCGCTTGGTGGCAGTTCAGTTCTCAACTACATGTTATATTTACGAGGCAACAAGAAAGACTATGACAACTGGGAAGCCTTAGGCAATAAAGGTTGGGGTTACAAAGACGCTCTGTTTTACTTCAAAAAATCTGAAGACAATAAAAATCCTTATTTAGCACAAACGCCTTATCATAGCACTGGTGGGTACTTGAGCGTAGCTGAAGCACCTTACCAAACCCCGCTGGTAACAAGTTTTATAGATGGAGGATTAGAAATGGGATATCTGAACAGAGACATAAATGGAGAAAACCAGACTGGATTCATGGTAGCCCAAGGAACTATAAGAAGAGGTAGCCGCTGTTCCACTTCAAAGGCTTTTCTGAGAACAGTAAAGGATCGTAAAAACTTACACATAGCTATGCATTCTCATGTGACAAAAGTAATGATTGACCCTAGAACGAAGATAGCTTTTGGTGTCGAATTTATACGAAATAAGATGCTGTATCGCATTAGAGCTAGAAAAGAAGTTATTTTATCGGCAGGAACTATAAATTCTGCTCAACTGTTGATGTTATCTGGTGTTGGACCTGCAGAGCAATTAAACAAGCACAGAATCCCGGTGATACAGAATCTAAAAGTCGGGAGTAACTTGCAGGATCATGTCGGAATGGGAGGTCTTGCATTCACTATTAATCAGCCTGTTTCGATAGTTGAGAGTCGTATTTTAACAATGAGTAATTTGATGGAGTACGCGGTATTAGGAGAAGGGCCTTTGACCATTATGGGTGGTGTAGAAGGCCTGGCTTTTGTCAACACAAAATACGCAAACGCAAGCGACGATTTCCCCGATATTGAGTTCCATTTCATTTCTGGTTCTACAAATTCGGATGGTGGAGAGCAAATACGAAAAGTTCATGGTTTAATGGAAACTTTTTACGACGCTGTGTTCAGACCAATAAATAATATGGATGTGTGGAGTATAATACCTATGTTATTAAGACCTAAAAGCCGAGGATTTATTCAGCTCCGTAGCGCTAATCCCTATGATTATCCGTATATACATCCAAATTATTTAACCGATGAGATGGACATGAAAGTTTTAATAGAAGGCGTCAAATTTGCTGTAGCGTTATCGAGGACTCGAGCATTCCAGAAATACGGTTCATATTTAAATAGACACGTATTCCCAGCTTGTGTGAGCATTAAGAGATATACAGATGCTTACTGGGAATGTATGATAAGACAATACACAGCCACGATTTATCATCCTGTGGGAACGGCGAAAATGGGGCCTTATTGGGACCCTGACGCGGTAGTGGACCATCAACTAAGGATTTATGGAGTTAAGGGTCTGCGAGTTATTGATGGAAGTATTATGCCAAATATTGTAAGTGGTAACACGAACGCGCCTATTATTATGATAGGGGAAAAGGGCAGTGATATGATTAAGGAGTTCTGGTTGAACCGACGAAGTTCTAGATACTATATATAATGTATTGTGGTACAAAATTGTTTCTTCAGTATTATTGAGTGTGAGATTTGTTGTAAATATGTTCGTGTGAGCTAACGCTAAAGTTTGCTTTATTTATTGATTAGTTGTAAGCGATTTGATAAGTAAGGAATGTATGATAATTAATTTATTGTAAGTTTAGAAATATTGTGGTATCATTATATGTGCCTTTCTTGACGAATCTTTCTATTCTCTATTTATTCCATAGTAGTTCTTCATCCAAGATTTTTTAGGGCGGACAGTAAAAATACAGGAAAACGTAACTGTATTCTCAACTGCATTCACAGCTTTGGGTAAAAAGTTACCTATAGCAAAAAAAAAATGCCAAAACACAAATAAAAATAATATTGTGCTTTTCGATACTATTTCACGAGGGGATTAAAACAGTCTATCGGATCATCTAATGTACGAGTACTAGAAAAAACAGAAATCACCAAAAACTTTTCTCATACATTTCGGTAAGAGAGTTCACTTCTACATTGGATTGAATGCAATTCGCCTTAAAAAATATGGATTGTCATCTAGAAAAGTTTTCCTGTAACTATAACGGTTTAGGCCTTTACTGCCTCGTTTCAAAATTCCAATCAGTATAGTCAAGCTTTTTTCCCTTTTTAACTTTTTTTAAAAATATATATCTTGCCAAAATGACGCTGTCCACCTGATGGAAAGTCATGACGACATCTGGTGAATTGAGCGATAGGTTTGGATATCATAAAGCTCCACCCAATAGCAGACGCAGTTTAAAGTTTTTACATATTTTACCGAGCTGCTGACGACGATGCCAGTCTATATTACTTTAAAAGGGAATTTGAGAAATCAGTAATATCTTGTTGTCTTTTAAGCAGCGGTATCAGGTAATAACGAGATAGACTGTTCCTCGTTGACGAGGAGAATGCTGAAGACTTTAAACTGATCATCATGAGTCACTTTCGAAACTAGCTAAAAAAGGAAAGACTTACTTAAGTGTTAAAGGTCAAAATAATAAAAACATATTTAAACACTTGATTATATCATAAGTTCATAAATTAATTAATTCAAAACTAAGTGAACTAAAAATAACTAAAAACCTAAAACTTAACATGCGTCATTAAAATGTCCTTACTTATGTGGTAGCGTTCCCAGAAGAGTGGCAGCATTGCCACATTGTATGGCAATGCTTAACCCTTGTGCGAAAAAGAAACTAGCCTTCTGGTCACGAGACTCTTTACTATATGTTGAAAAAGGTTATGAGCGCTTGGACCCCCATGACCATGACTAAGGTCTCGACCCCAAACGGCTCAAAAACGTAATCAGTTGTAAGTTGCATATATTTCCGCCGTTTAAGGGTCTCCGCAGAAGCGGCGGCGGCACCGGCACAGCCAACAGTAGAGTGGAAGTCGACGCACGTAGCGTCCTACACTTAGCATCCTCCAAGGCATTAAAGACATACCTAGTCCGGTCTCTTGTCGTCGTCGCCGCCAAACCATTCGGTTCAAGTTTAGCTGGCACACCGGCGGCGACACGAGAACATCAGTCAGCACAGTGTTTAAGGTTCAAAAAACATAAGCTAACGTCGGACTTTAAGCGTTCCGAAGCGTTCGTAGCCCCACTAGCTTAGTGTACTGTTAACCGACTGCGCTAAGCATCTTACGCTACGGCTGGTCCTGAGATGGGTGACCGTTTGTGGCATTTTCATTAATGGGTATTTCCATGCCTTGAAATAAACGTTAAGCCGTTAGTACCGGTTGCCAGTAACATTGTTGTGGCTAGGCCAAATTAGGGGCCTTATGGACGGCTTAAAAAATTTTAACAGTAGATAACCACTTCCAGTTCCTGCCCGTCTCAATACGGCAATAGGGTCAGCAGCGAGAGTGTAATACTTTGTTTGTTGTTACATTCGTCTATTGGCTACGGTAACCGCTTTTGATCAGGAGGCCGAGTCAGCTATTTCAATCGTGTCGTAAACGTCGCTCAACAGAAAGTCATTTTACATTTTTTCTTAGTCTACTATAACAATCGTAATCCAATAGACTTCTATCGGTGGGCTGATTGAATTCTACTAACACTTACCGCGCCAGTAGCCGCATCTTAGTTGCATTTTTTATAGTCTACTAATATTTTGACAGCTAAAAACAGTGATCCTGGTTCTATTTTACAGCTTGTCAATATTAGACTCAGCCCCCTGGTGGGCCGTATGCTTGTTTGTCCCCTCGTTAATATATAAATACCATATTTATAAATATATTTACAAACTTCATAAATATAATTAAATATTGAATTTCAAAAAATAAGGTAAGTTATAGTTTATTCCAAAGTTTCACTACGATAGCCAGGATGGCGCCTCAGCTTCCCAAAATACATACATACATACATATTGTTACGCCTTTATCCCCGAAGGGGTAGGCAGAGGCATATTAAACGCCCACGTTTCACCGTATGCATTTTGTCCCACGTAACAGGTGGTGAGACCATTGCCGTGTTGAAATAGACAGGCGCAGGCTGTATAAACCTGCTGTTGAATTTTTTTAAGCCGCCCATAAGGCCTTCAACTTGGCTTAACGACTGCCATTTTATTGGCAACCGGGACCAACGGCTTAACGTGCCAAAAAAATATGAAAATATGATGTATAATTCAGATCCTCGGAAGTTAGGACTACTTGGTCTCACCAAGACTTGATATAGCTCGAATTAAACTCTCCTGCAAGTAGAAAACCAGCTGATCCATGGACAAGATTATATCCCAGACACAGATTTAGAAGAGTAAGCAGATCAAACATATTCCTTTGTTAATGGTGTAATACTTCATCCTTTTCACTCTTTTTATTTCTTGTATAACGCTATCTTTTTTTGTCATGTGTAGCGACATGTAACTCACACATAGACAGCGAACAGCGCGTAGCCTAAATTTTTACATAATTTCAACTATTGCTACCATTTTTGAATCAGGAATTTGTTAGTGTTTTGTGCCGAAGGGAAAATATTGTGTATATATATTTTAATAAAGGTTATAAAAGTATAAAAAACATGGTGAAGTGTTGTGTAAAATGTTGTGATAGCTCCAAGTCACAAGAAATCACCAAATCAAGATAGTCACAAGAAATCACCAGGAATAACTTTTCACAGGTAATTGATGTTTTAGTTACGACTACGTGTTATTATTCTAAGATTTTTATTCAAAAATGGTGATTCTTCTAGACGAACACTTGAAAAGTTGTTAATTTATGGTTCATAGCATCTGTTCCATAAACCGTTTGGTCGCTATCGTCATCTATATCTAAGATTTTTGTTAATTTACATACATTTTGTACTGTTACGGCATGGGGAGGAATTCAGTTCAGCAAATTGTTTGCAATTTCAATATCCAAAGTCAAGCTAAATGTAGTGCCCGATTCAATTAATTATGTTAATATTGTTTTAGGTTTCCTAAGGACACCATTAAACAAGATGTTTGGTTAATAAACATAAATTATGAAATAAATAAATATCCATCACGCCTTATCCCCAAAGGGGTGGCAGAGGCATATTATATGCCCACTTTCACCGTGTGGATTTCTGTCCCACGTAATAGGTGGTGAGCCCATTGCCGTGTTGAAATAGACAGATGCAGGTTGTGGCTACCTGCTGTTGAAATTTTTCAAGCCGCCCATAAGGCCTTCAACCAGGCTTAACGACTGCCATTTTACTGGCAACCGGGACCAACGGCTTAACGTGCCTTCCGAAGCACGGAAACGCTCGCAAATGTAAATGCCACAAAGTGGTCACCCATCCGAGTACCAGCCATAGTGAAAGTTGCGTAAATCAGTGATCGTTTACAGAACACTGAGACCGCAGAGCCACGATCGCTTCACTCAAATTATGAAAGATATTAAAATGACATGATATGATAGCTGAATGCGACCCTGGATTAAGCTACCTGTTTATATGTGTGAAATAGGCTACGCTATTTTTCACAAATGTTTGATCTGCTTACTCTTCTATATCTGTGGTCCCAGACTCTTTTGCGGAGTTGGAAGGTCAGACAGCAACCGCTTCCAAAAATGCCGAAAATAGTAAACTAACTAACTACTAGCGAAGCAGATCCTTGCTAGGGTTCCCAACTTTACTGTTAAAAACAGCATTATACTATGTTTCACTGTATTATACTTTTTACTGTTGAACAAAAATACTCTTTTCTTTTGAATTTGAGTCTAGCGACTCGAATTTTTAGGATTTAATTGAGATCTAATTAAAAATTTGTACAGATTAAATATCAACATAGTTATGAAGATAATCCTATAACAAAATGATTTTGTAAAATTGGAAGCTTTATACATATAATTAATACCGAACACGAATTAAGTCTATACTAATGTTATAAAGCTGAAGAGTTTATTTGTTTGGTTGTACGCGGTAATCTCAAGAACTACGGGTCGGATTTGAAAAATTCTTTTTGTGTTAGATAGCCCATTTATCGAGAAAGGCTATAGGCTATATATTATTACGCTACTACACTGGGGAGCAGACGACGACCGTGCGAAGTGGAGGAGAAAATGTAGGAAAGCAGACCCCGGGCGTCGCGAGACGCAACTGGGACAGACGCTCGGATGATGATGACTGGGGAGCAGAGCAGTAGTCATAAATGTCGACAAATCGGGAAAATATTTATACATCATTGTAGAATTTATAAGCGATGGGATTAAATAGGTGCGAAGGGAGGTCGAAATAATCCAAGGGCGAAGCTGTGGGGGTCATCTAGTATTATAACTAAAACAGTAAATATGAGACTATATTTACTGTTTGTTCCGTGGAGCATTTACTGAACAGGTATTTTTAGCTAAATAAAAAATAACTGTTTAATATCCTCCTGACACCTAGATTTACTTTGTAAATCTAGTATCAAGTAAAATTGTTTCGCGTGAAGTTCCGAGTAGTATATAAAATTTAGATATATTTTATTTCTTGAAATAAAAGTTGGCAACCCTAGTCCTAGCACTCAAAAAAAGCGGGTATAGGTATAGATAAAAAAAAATCTATTGCAACGCACACATAAATAAATGGGCTGTCATTTTTGTGCTTCACTCAAGATAAAGTTGTTAGTTCGTTAGTAGTTACGTTCGTGCTTATCTAATTTACTAGCTGCGTTCCGCTGCTTTGCCCGTGACATACTTCGAACCTGCGTGGCATCCATTTAATCCATAAATACCATACTGGGTGCGTTCCACTGATTGCCCGCAACGCTCACGACTGCGACCGCTTAAATTGCTGTTTCAATAACGAAAATGGACCGCGGGCTTTGTGGTCGAGATTTATAAATGGAACGAAAATCTTGGGCGCTGTAAGCCCACTTGGACACACCCATATTTTGTAGGCGAAGTGGGCGTTATGCGGTCGCGAACAGTGACGTCGTGTATGACGTCAAGCGATCGCACGCAACGACCACGAGCCATGGTACAGAGGGTGTTACGATCGTTGCGGACGTTAAGTGGAACGTAGCCATTATATTAAAGCTACCATAGATAAATCTTAACTACTTTAGTTACGTTATCTATGAATCCTACCAATATTATTAATGATATAACATCCATGGATAGAAATTTCTTACTTTGTCACGCAAAAATTACTACATGAATATTGATGAAATTTTACCATAATATAGCTTACACATCATAATAACACATAGACTGCACTTTTTCCCGGGAATTTTCCCGTTCCTGTTTAAACGGGATCGCGGCGTCAAATAGTCTTATAATAATGTTAGAAATTTTGCCCGATTTGTTGACGTTACTGTTCCGCTCTCCTCATTCCTTTCGTATTGCGAGAAAGTTTATATGCCACGTGTCACGTTACTACCTAGGAGTCTCCTTTAGTAATAGCGTGATGATAGAGAATATGAAGCTCAAACTTCGTATGGAGATTCTTTTTAATACGTAGGTTTCCGCTAAGAAGGGATTTTGCGAAATTCTACCGCTAGGGAAGTGAATAAGCGATAAACGGTTGTATGAAAGTTCGTCATTTTCAAAGTTAGAAACATCAATTTATGTACACCTGTTTTTAGTTACAAATTAATGGGTAGGTGTATCGCGGTTTTGCAAAATTTTACCTATAAGGGGGTAAACAAGGGTTGAAAGTTAATATGGGAAATCCTCATTTTCAAACATAGCAATACTAAATTTCTTATACCTGATAAATTTTTAATAAATCCCTGTCTCGAATCGAATTTTCTTTTTCCACTTTATTAAAAATTTATGAGAAATTTTGCAAATAATTGCTTTAAAAATTTATCCATTCTTATACCTGCTTCTGTATAGAAATAAAAAGCTAATAAAAGTGAAGTAAAGATTTCTATATTTTTTGGACGTTTGTTATTTAATGACATTTTGATGAAGGCATATAGGTAGAACATTTCCGAAAGTTGATGCTCACGTAAATCGTCGTTAGTACACAAAAATATTTTCTCGCGGAAAAAGATGTTTTCCCAGGATATAAAGTAAGTAACCTATGTCTTAATTCAGGAAATGTCTCGCACAGGATATTCAGTTCAAGCAGTTTCGCCCGCGTGTATATTATTCAGTTGTAAGTAATTCATCAACAGGTATCCCGATTTCATTCAGATTTTTGTTGTTAAAAAGCGAATACTTCAGAAGTTGTTTCATAAGAATAGCCTACGCGCCACCCTCTTTAACTAATGTCTCTTTCTTTGTCTGTTTCTCTTATGTGGCGCTAACGAAGTTGCGCGGGTCAGCTAGTATATACAATACATATTATACATAGGAAACATCCAAAAACCGAAACACACATTTGTGTATCACACAAATATTCGATCCGACCCAGGAATCGAACCCGGGACCTCAGCCTGGCAGTAGCTTACTTACCTTACCACTGCCCCACCGAGGCAGTCAAATTAACTCGTATTTACTCGTAAAATAAAAAAAAGTATTATAAAATCCTATTACAAGTAATAACTTCTTATATAAGGCGTGATAGATAAATAAATTAATAAAATAAAAGTAATAATATGACTTTGTTATTATTACGTGTATTTTTTTATTAGGTCAAATATGCGCGCTAAGTGTGATGTCATAATACATTAGAAGATTTTGCTGACCGTACTGTTTAGTGACAATACCTAAAATACAGAGTAATGAGAGAGTGTGTAAAACATTTTTACCAAATGCGCACCGAATTATGACGGAGTAATAATTTTTTACTTCATTATAAGTGTTTTCACCGCTCGTGGCCCCGCGGTCTCAGTGTTCGGTAAACGATCACTGAGGTACGTAACTTTCACTATGGTTGGGCGTCGGATGGGTGACCACTTTGTGGCATTAACATTTGCGAGCGTTTCCGTGCTTCGGAAGGCACGTTAAGCCGTTGGTCCCGGTTGCCAGTAAAATGGTAGTCGTTAAGCCTGGTTGAAGGCCTTATAGGCGGCTTAAAAAATTCAACAGCAGGTAGCCACAGCCTGCGTGCCATGCGGCAATGGGCTCACCACCTATTACAGGAATCCACACGGTGAAAAGTGGGCATATAATATGCCCCTGCCACCCCTTCGGGGATAAGGCGTGATGGATATTTATTTATTATAAGTGTTTTCCAGTTTTTTCTAAACCCTAACTGGATTTGTTTGACTGTCTCGGTGGCGCAGTGGTAGTGTATGCGACTGCCGCGCTTGAGGTCCCAGGTGCAATTCCCGGGTCTGAAATTTTTTGTGTTATCCACAAATGTGTGTTTCGGAGATTGTGTATTTCCTATGTATATTATGTATGTTTACACTGTAGATTGATGGCACTTGGTGGAACTTGCTTGGTGCATCTTGAACTAGAACACTTGTACTGTTCCACTTATTTATTACTTAAACCTGACCGGTTTCGCCTTACGGCATTTTCAAAGGTTAGCACATATTTTCAATAATAACACTTGTACTATTCCACAATATTTACTTGATAAACCTTACCGGTTTCGCCTCACGGCATTCTCAAAGGCACACAACTTGTGTGTTGAATTTGAAAATGTGTAGCAAGTTCCACCAAGTGCCATCAATCAACAGTATAAATTATCTGTTAGCACATATTGTATGTATATATTATGTATGTATTTAGAAATATATAAGTATGTTTATCACTTATCTAGATCCCATACCACAAGCTTATATTAGCTTATTTGGGCTAGATGGCGCTGTGTGAAAAGTGTCCCACAATATTTATTTATTTATTAGAGCTTAGGGTTCACTTTGATTTGACTGCTAGCGACTGCCGTGTGACCTCGTAACGGCCTGCATCATTGCCTCGTCTTTTAGTTACCAGGTGCATCGTCGCCGTCGGCAGGTTAGGTCATTTGAGTCTCGAAACTTGGTGGAGCCCATACGACTTAATGGGTCTGACAAACGATTTTTACTTTAATTGCCAAACAAATCTAAAAAAAAACCAGAAAAGCTGTGATTTTACTTTTTTATATTTTAAAAAATGGCTGAAATATTTACGCTCAAAGTGCGTTTCACACGGGTGACCGCATACCTCACAACCCTGCTCATTCAACACTCGCGCTCTCGTTCGCACCCGTACGCCGCCGCGCCGCGCCTTATTGCAGTCTGTGCGAGGCTGTGACGTCATTATGGGCGCGCTTAATCTAGGATATTCAAAAAAGGACGAAAACGTCGTTATAACTGTGGAAATACTGCATGTATTGAAGTAAAATAAAAACTATTACAGTGTACTTTAGCTACGCTCCAATTTTGGCTGTATTTGACAGTAATATTTTGACCCTTTTGTGTTCTCCATTAACAGAGCATTAGCATCACCCAAAAAAGTGTGTACCCACACTCTCTTCTCTTTTCGCATACATGCTGTTCATTTGCCCCATAGAGAATAACACTAAATGCGTAGTCAGTTCGTGCCATGACATCCGTAAAGATTATAACACGTTAAAAAGGCTGCATAAGCACTAGAGTTTTTATATCTCAGCTATTTATCGGATTATTGTTGCATCTAGTTGCGTGTGTGTAATGCTTGAGTTGCTATATGTAGGTGCATATATTTGTGGTGCATAGCAAAGAATTTGTACCGAGTTTGCACTAACTGAACATACTTTCATCACAAATTGGTGCCATATATTTTCATATTTATTTTTGGTAAAGTATATAAAGATTATTTGGTTTGACGGGATTTGAATCCTTGCCGGATCCAAGTCCCATTTGAAGCAAGTTCTCCTTATACACTTCAACAATAAAAATAGTAAGATAATTATTTGTGCTTCTTTCAAAAAATATTAATAAAAATAATAATTTCTCGTCAACCTGGCGTTACTAAAATGGTTTTAACTGGAAAATATAATATTCTAAAAATAGTCGAATGTTCTATTGTACGTTTGTATTTCGAAATTTATAAGGTTTCAAATATAAATATAAAAATATTACCTAGGTGATCTAGTAGGTTAAATAAAATAGGGGAGCGAAAATAGCCTACGACCTATTCTAAGACCTACCCTTTTCTTTATGTTAGTGTATTCCCAGTTTCTTCCAGACCGAACCTGGATTTGGAGAATGGCGTCCACTTTTATTTAGATAAAAGGAGCAGCTATCGTTTGACATTAGATGTTCAGCCGTGCGTGTGTGCCTGCGTCATGGCCTCGTCAGCGGTTGCACTGCTAGCAGGTGACGTTACTTGGATTCCGTAGCTTTTGGTCGCCTCTTACACGCATTCCTACTATCTACAACTAACCAAATATTATATACAAATCTGTCAACCCGTTTCGAAGGAGTTTGGTCTAGTAAAGAACTTTATTTGTACAAAGTTGATTAAACACAAAAATATTAACTACTCTGTACACAATCACACAATGCACAAGACAAGTTGGACACAATACAACTTGCTAAATCTCAACTGCTGAATCAGGCGCCATTCATTGTCGTACGATAAGACCTGTAACACTAGTGCAGTGAATCAGAATCAAGTGTTGTGTATTATGGAACCATGTCGGCTCAAACAACATCGCTTAGGGGCCTCCTGTCCCATACACGAATCATTTTCGGGCTTCTACCAGGACTTGGCGCTATGATAGTACTCCGAATGGCTATCCATCTATACAGGCCCGATATAGAAGACGTTGAAAACCGAGTCAGAGACCATCCGTTTGAAGAACTATACGATTGTTATGATTTTATTGTGATTGGTGCTGGATCTGCAGGGGCTGTGGTGGCAAGTCGACTGTCAGAAAATTTGAATGTCAAAGTGCTCCTATTAGAAGCAGGTCAGGATGAAAATGTACTGGCCGAAGTTCCTGTGCTGTTTCCTGTTCTGCAAACATCTGCAATCGACTGGCAGTTCCTCACAGAACCAAGTGATAGTTACTGTTTAAGTATGGTGGAGAAAAAGTGTAAGTGGCCTCGAGGGAAAGTGCTCGGTGGATCTAGCGTACTCAACGCTATGCTATACATACGGGGAAACAAACGAGACTATGATAACTGGGAGTCTATGGGCAACACTGGCTGGGGATACGATGAAATTTTTAAATACTTTTTGAAATTAGAAGACATAAGAATACCAGAGCATTTAGAAGATCCATATCATGCGGTTGGAGGTCCTATATCTATAGAAAATTTTGCTTATGAACAGCCAATAACAAGAAAGATTTTGGAAGCAGGAGAACAGCTCGGTTATCCAATCCGTGATGTTAACGGAGAGTTCCAAACTGGCTTTACTCGGTCCCAAGCAACACTACGTGATGGATTGCGATGCAGCACAGCAAAAGGCTATTTGCGTTCTGCAGCTAAGCGTCCAAATCTTCACGTTAGCGTCCACTCTTTAGTAGAAAAAGTGCTTATAGATGAAAATAAAGTTGCTTACGGTGTCAAATTTAGAAAACACGGTCAGGAAAAGATTGTAAGAGCAAGCAAAGAAGTTATTTTATCAGCTGGAGCGATACAATCACCGCAATTGTTAATGCTGTCAGGTATTGGAGACGCTGAACATTTAAAAGAACTTGGCATACATCCTATTTCGAATCTGCCTGGTGTGGGAAGGAATCTCCAAGATCACGCAGCGATGGGTGGTCATTCGTACCTGTTTGACAATCCTTACGAGAATGGAACAGATTATTGTTTTAATCTGAACACAGCTATAGGAATGGGAAGTTTAATAGACTTTAGTATCAACAAACGAGGACCTTTGTACAGCATGATGGAAGCTGAAGCAATGGCTTTCATAAAAACGAAATACGCAGACCCTGAGGACGATTATCCGGATATCCAGCTTTTTATTGCTCCAACAGCGGATAACATGGACGGAGGTTTATTTGGTAAACGAGCGAATGGATTGAACGATGATACATATGCAGAATTGTATGAAGATATTTTGTATGATTCGTCGTTTTCTGTGGTGCCTTTGCTACTGAGACCCAAGAGCCGCGGTTATCTGAAGCTCAGAAATGCAAACCCAGTTTCTCCTCCCCTAATATACCCGAACTACTTTAGTGATCCACAAGATATTCAGATTTTGGTACGTAAAATATTTTATAAATATATATTTTTTTCTTATCATGATTATATTTTATACTAGTTGAAACCCCTGGCTCCGCACACGTGGTGATGTTTTCCCGTTCCCGTTTCCCACAGGAGCTTGTTCTCGGTATAAAAAGTAGCCTATGTGTGATTGTGATGTGCAAGCTATATTATTGTAAAGTTTCATCAAAATCCATTCAGTAGATTTTGCGTTAAAGAATAACAAATATCCATATTATCCAATAATATTAGTAGGATACTAGAAGAGGCTCCCGAGTTCACTCGCGTGGTTAAGTTATCCTGTACCCGTTTCTCAGACGAATCTGTAATTGGGATAAGAAGTAGTTTATGTGTTAATCCAGGGTCTCAGCTACCGCCATACCAAATTTTAGCGAAATTGGTCCAGTCGTTTGAGCGTGTAGAAGTAACTAACATATACATCACAATATTAGTACTGAACACTGAGTAGAGGTCCGCAACTGAACAAGATGTTACACACATTTACAAAACTTATACATTTATAAAGTCACGCCTTTATCCCTGAAGGGGTGGCAGAGGCATACTATACGCCACCATTTCACCGTATAATTTTTGTCTTACGTAACGGCTCGTGTTGGGTCTTTAAGTTTGCATTGGTGAAAATAACTACTACTTTGTTTTGTACAATACTATAATGCTGAACTTTTACAATATGAGTAAATTCTATTAAAGTAATGTATGTTGAGACGGGCGCTGTGCGTATAGCTTTGACAAAGTTCCTTGAGCGAGGGTATGTGTGTCTGAATGGTGGAGTTTGCGCAATCATGTGTCACGAACTGGGGCGAAGTCTTAGTAGACCTCTATTGACTATATATATAAATATTATGACATAAAATAATAGAAATCGTTGCTCAATATTAAGCCACCGGTACAATTTTTCGTAGTCTACTATTACAATCTTACTAGACTTCTATCAGTCGGCTGATAGAATTCTACTAACATGTACCGCGCCAGTGGCGCCGCTAATCAGTTGCATTTTTGATAGTCTACTAACATTTTGACAGCTAAAAACAGCAATTCTGGTTCTATTTTACGGCTTGTCAATAGTAGACTCGGCCCCCAGGTGGTAAGCCCATTACGTTATTGAAATTCTTACTTACAGGTAGTAACGACCTGTAGTACATATTTTTATGCCGCTCAATAAGCCTTCAAGTTGGCTTAGCGCTATGACGTTCTAAGCACAGAAGCGCCGGTAAATGGAAATACTGCAAAACGGTCCCATTGTTCTGTAAACGATCACTGCGTTAAGCAATTATCGCTATGGCTGGTAACAGATGGCCACTTTGTGGCATTTACCTTTGCGAGCGTTTCCGTGCTTCGGAAGGCCCGTAAAGCCATTGGTCCCGGTTGCCAGTAACATGGGAGTCGTTAAGTCAAGTTGATGGCCACATGGGCGGCTTGAAAAATTTCAACAGCAGGTAGCCACTACCTGCGAATTATGTGAGACAGGAATACGCATGGTGAAAAGTGGACATATAATATGCCTCTGCTACCCCTTCGCGGATAAGGCGTAATAAATTAACGAAGTGATACGAAATATGGCAGGTTTTTTTTTTTAATTCACACGGCGCCATTGAGTCCAAAGTAAACTAATATGAGCTTGTGTTATGGGATCTAGATAACTGATAAAAATACTTATATATTTCTAAATACATACATATTAATACATAGGAAACACCCAAACTCCGAAACACACATTTGTGGATCACACAAATATTTGTTCCAAACTGGGAATCGAACCCGGGACCTCTTGCGTAGCAGTCGGATGCACTCCCACCGCGCCACAGAGGCAGTTAAAATGTTATGTTTGAATGAAAGTGTAAGCGTTAAGCTGAAAAAGGGCGTGCTCCGTTGGTTTGGACACGTCCAACGAATGAGTGAGCAACGATCGACGAAGAATATATATTGTTCAAAAGTAGAGGGTAGAAGGAGTCAGGGTAGGCCGAGACTTACATATGAAGACCACGTGAGCAGATTGCTCAAAAACGGAAAGGTCAAAAGTACTCGGATACCCAGACGTGCGTGTATGAAGCGATTGATGAATCTCGAAGAAGCGAAAGAAGTATGCATGTATCGCGAAGCCTGGCGATCTGTCCTCTCTGACTACCCCATCAGGGATACAGCGTGAAGATAGTATAGTATAAATATAAATTCATAAATGTTAAAATAGATGTATTTAAACAGCAAATTCCTTGTAACTTGCAGATAGAAGGAGCTCGAATTGTCCAGCAGTTAGTTGAACAGCCAGCACTACGTGAGCTAAATGCACGACCCAACCCTCATCGCAATCCAGGGTGTGTCCAGCATGACCTAATGTCTGATGAACACTTGGAATGTCAAGCTCGACACCACACACTCACTATATACCACCCAGTCGGAACATGTGCTATGGGACCTCCTGATAATCCTGAGGCAGTTGTGAATCCGAGGTTAAAGGTACGTTGGCAGCAGCCTAAGTCGTACAGGGACGCTTACGGCCTTACCACTATCTCTGTGATCTAAGTGACCTCATCTCCTAGCGGTGCGGTTAACAGACAAAACAAAGAAGCAGTTGCTCTTACGGGGCTGGTATTTTAGACGGTAGGTAGGTATACGGCGCCTATAGCAATACCTGTTACAAACACTTGTTTAACATTTGTATCCATTATATAACATTGGCAATAGTAATATAAAACTATGTAGTTTTAAAACGTACATGTAAGTAATATACAGACTCTTATCTGCAGTCGAACTGTTAGAACAGTTTTGCAGGGTTAAATTTTATCTACTCATGTTTTTCTTTTGATAATAATAAATAAAAAAAAACACTATTACCATGAGCTTCAAATGCATGTAGGGTTTAGACGCAACTGGGTTATTGATACTAGGTACTAGCGTTAATGCAGACAATGAGCAGTGGAGACAATGGTGGAATAAAATAATTCAAGCTCTAAATCGAAGCGACGGTTGATGATATTTTTAGATTTGATAGTGCTGTGGTCACCTCGTGTATAAGAATTCTGAAAAGGTACAGGGTTTACTTTCGGTTTAGATCAATTATGTTTGAAGTTAAACACTTCAAATTGTTGTACCGGGGTTCTGTTGTCCAAACACAGTTTTAAATCCCTACTTTTGAACAATGTGTGGACACCAGAACTCCGAGTGAATAGAACATACGGCAAACATCACTAGGCTACAATAATCACTTCCGATCAGGTAGGTATGATTGTCTGCCACCTCAGTTGTATAAAAAAAAATATTGGAAGAGACAACGTATAATGAGGATCTGCTCATAGTATTAGCAGTACGCAATATTTCATTTAAAAAAAAAAATAAAAGCTAACTAACTATCTGCACGCTGTATCCCTGCCGGGGTAGCCAGACAGGACAGATCGTCAAGCTTTACGATCTATGCATACTTCTTTCGCTTCTTGCAGATTCATCAATCGCTTCATACATGCACGTCTGGGTATCAGAGTACTTGTGACATTTCCGTTTTTTGAGCAATCTGCTCACGAAAAATTTTTTTCAATTATTTTTTTTAATTTGTTGAATTTGATTTAATCCAATATCGTAACATTTAGTCTTTATGTCTCTTCTTCTCGGGTATCTTCTCTTTTTATTCTTACGAAGATACCCGGTTCTTTGGTAGGCTTACTGTAATGATGCGTGGTCCAAGACGCAGAGGTCTTTTGAGAATTTTAATTTAATAGGAAATGGGACCCTCACTGCAGACATTCCACGTCCGCCTTATATAGAAGAACGGTAATGGACTACCTCCAATGGGAGTTAAACTATTGTGAAATATGCTAATTATGAGATGGGCTATTGGGTTGGAGGTTAGTTGTACTGGGTGATTTAAACTATGGATCATGGCTGCGTCTGCCGTTTTAATATTCTACTATCAAAATAACGGCAAAGGGGGACTTGCCAACTCACTGGATGGGCCCGCTATACAATCGCCATAGGCAATATCAGCCTGTAAGGCGACAGAGGGCATCACCGGTGTAAGCAGCTAGGGGTGTCGAGCGGTGCGGCGACGGTTTCGCCATCGCGGGTCAGACCCGGAGCGGGTTTCCCCGTAGTTATACCCTTGAAAATAACACTTCCACTCCCGATAATATAACTTTGGCTTCCTCACTCTGACTGGCCAATTGAGGCAAGCCTGAGATGGGATTTGTTGCACTCCCGAGAGTAGCGCATTGCTCTCCCATTAGCCCATTAAATGCTAACCGGTGCAGAATGGCAACAAAACTCTGAAGAACCGGGACCGATGTGTAGCCACGCACATTCAGCTGCCCTGCGGATGTGAATTTTTCAATAACTAACTGATACATCTTTTTGTTGATATCAGAAAATGGATGACTCAAAAAGCGGATCTACTTTGCCCTCATAAGGTTGCGTTAATCCTATAAAAGATAACGACTGTCCCCTGTATCATTGTTATTATTTTATTACCTACTTGTACGAGATACCGTACTTATCACGTATGAAAAAAAATCGGAATAAATCTATTTAATTATAAACATATTTCATTTCTAGGTTTACGGAGTGCAAAACCTTCGAGTAGTGGATGCCAGTATTATGCCAGCTATAGTAAGCGGGAATACCAACGCACCTGTCATCATGATAGCTGAAAAAGCTTCAGATATGATAAAGGAAGAGTGGAACGAAGTAATCGATGAACAAACTTGTCCTGAACAGAACAATCACCGTATAGAGTCCAAAGTCACCAAAGCAGACGAACCAACTAAAGCTCCACTAACTAAAGACATATTTAATGAAACTGTTCATTTATTTCCACATTTGGACGATGGAACTGCTATATCTGCCATTAAATCTCGTGATGATAGAAAACTGTTACAAGAAAAGAAGAATAAAGACAACGCTTTAGTCAGTAAAGGTTCAAATTTGGATTCTCTAACTAAACTACACCCTTTACTGTCAACTCCGATAGGTCTACGATATCCACTCTATGAACCACAGAATCCATTTCCTCATTATCTCTATCAACCTCAAAATTACCCTGAAAGCCCCCCCACTTTTGGTCAAAACTTATTAACAGATGCAGGTAAATTCTTGGACAGCTTAGCAAATCGCAAGCTTTTGCATCCATTTTTAAAACAGAAATCATTAAAGAAACCTTTTCGAAATCTGCCGATGAATAATAGGATTTATCCAATGGTGTTAAAAAATCAAAATGGAGTAAGAGATCCGTCGTACTACTACGAAACAGGAGAAGTCATAACGAAAACAGGTCAGAAGCGATGTAAAATATGGCTACACCACAACGGTGAAAAATATGAGCTCGATTTATAGTTGTAATAACGTAGTGCTTATTGATGTATCGTTTACATAATGCTCTTTTAATAAATGGTGAATTTTAATTGTTTCTTTCTTATTTTACTAATTTGATTGTGCATAAAGACAAACTCGATTGGATTGACTTGGGGAGTCAGAGGCATTCTTATGGGGTTCGGATTTCAGACGACTGTCACTCTAAACTATGCCTAAAACCAAAACTCAATCGATAGCTGCCTAGTAACCAAATAAAGTGAACTTCAGGGCCCAAATCCAGGTAGGATTTGGAAGCAACAGAGAATACACTAAATTTTGGGGAGGGGTTAATATAGCTGTTTGAGTAAATTTAGCTCATGTTACAAATGAATTATGTTCTGGGATAGGATATGTTCTATGGAAAAGTAGCTTATAAGCTGCTTATTGTTTCAGTAATAGTCCACTTTGGGCCACGGGACAAGGACAAATCTGCCACATGAATGAAACCGCAGTCAAAAATTATTGATTAATATTATATAATAACCCTGCCTGGGTTTTCTCAAACGTTTACCTATAGTATGGAGTTCTTCAAAAGGGTCTTAGAAGGATTTTACAGACTCGACTGTGCGAGTGCTGTACCTCTGGTGTCTCAAACGTCATATATGGGCTAGGTTACGCTGACCACTTTCCATCAGGTGGGCCAAATGCTAGTCCTGCCATCTCTTGGTGTAAAAAAAATGAAAAGACAAATAGCTGAAGACTTCTGCAAGATTGTCGCTTCCTATTATAAAAAAAAACACAATATTTTGGAGCAAACTATTGCATGGAAATCGAAAGACCGTTTCCCCATGTTTTGAGAAGCAGAGTTATGAAGAAAATATCGTTCAATTGGTAGGTAGTAACCAAATGTACCTCGTTCTTGTATAGAGTCAAAGCTATATCATAACTGAGGAGTACAATAATATATTAACATATTGCATTGATAGTAATATATTCAATAAGTCAAGTGGCATTACCAGTTCATGCCAATAAATTATTGACACTGATATTAGCAATCGGTGATAAGTTTACTTGTACAGATAAGGATACTACAAATATTATGTTGTTTCTGGGATTACTAGCTGACCCGCTGGCTTCGCCCGTGATACACTTCGAATCCGTAGTTTATTAATTTTACAGTACTGTATGAAAATATGCCCAATTCATTGACATACATGATTCTGGGTACTTATGATACTCCTATGATAAATGGGCTATCCAACACATTAAAAAAAAAAATTATATAAATAAATATAAATATCAATTTGAATAAGTAGTTCTTGTTTTAGATAGATTTGCTCGCGGCTCTACTCTTGTGATCACCGTTTAACTTAAAAAATATCTTTTTCATCCCGCCATCTAGGAAAGAGCTTTTTTGCTCCTTGATTTTATCCGCTAGAGGATAAAGTAAATAGAATTTAGAACATCGTGTGTACTAAGTTTGTAAATTCAAAACATCATTAAATCCTATTTACTTCTACCTCCATGGTGCCGAATTTATCATACAACCTTTTTTAAATGTTTAAAAAGTTAGACTCGGAACCTTTTTGATGTACTTTTTTTATTTACTTTGATTAGTTTTCCTCATTGAGGTCGGATGAAAAGTTACTTGTTGCACTCGAGCGCAAAGATTTTTCACCACGTGCTTTTTTTATTCCCTCGCTGACACTCAGGCTTCTGATTTTAATAAAGCCATCAAAATTGAGCACGCGGTTAAAAAGCAACTTTGCACTCTTGTATAACAAATAACTATTGTGTAGGTATTTTATGAATAACATAATATTTATATTTGGTAACCATTTTCAGTAGTTAGCTTTCTTTTGGGATTGGGCAGAAGGCTTTTCTATTTGCATCGAGCGGAACGAGGCGAAGTCCACTATTATTACTAATACTATAAAGCTAGAGAGTTTGTATGTTTGTTCGGATGAATACGCCAATCTCAGGAAGTGTTGGATCGAATTGAAAAATTGTTTAGACAGCCCACTTATCAAAGAAGGTTTTAAACTATATCACGTTACTACCCAGGAGAGCTGAGCAGTAATAAATGTCAACAATACACACATACATATTGTCACGCCTATATCCCCGAAGGGGTAGGCAGAGAATTCTAGGAACTATACGCCCACATTTCGCCGTATGCATTTTTGTCCCACGTAACAGGTGGTGAGCCCATTGCCACCAAAAAGTGTAATTTTTTTCAAAATATTGAAAGTTCTATAATCCAGCGCATAACGTTAGCACATAAATAATGTTATAATATGCCAAATGTCAACAAATCGGGCTAAATATTTCAGGTATTAACATTACAGCTTATTATAAAGACACCCTGATCCTAAACTAGGTCGAAACCTGTGCTATAGGTATCATGGCGCTTCCTCCCTCCTTTAAAAACTACCTAGAATATAACATTATGGTGTTTTTTTTTATGTAAACATTAGTTCTTATAGTTTCAAAATGCGAAAATTTATCAATGGTTTCCCAGATATGACGCTGTAACTTACTTAGATAATTAGAAACTGTGTGTTTTCCAATAAAAAGAAAACAAAACTAAGTATAATAGGTAACTTTCTAGTTTTTGACTTAGATTTTAATGAGATTATATTTATTTTTAACTTAGATTAAGCGCTCGTGGTCCAAGGACTCACATCACTGCGTTAAGCAACTTTCGCAATAGCTGGTCACGAATGGGTGACCACATTGTGGCATTTACATTCGCAAGCGTTTTCGTGCTTCGGAAGGCATGTTAAGCCGACGGTCCCGGTTGCCAGTAACATGGCAGTCGATAAGTTAAAGGCCTAACGGGCGGCTTAAAAAAATTCGACAGCAGGTAACCACAACCTGCGTCTGTCTATTTTAACACGGCAATGGGCTCACCACTTGTTTTATTTTGGGACGTAGGACAGGAAAACTCATGGTGAAAAGTAGGCATATAATATGCCTCTGCCAATCCTTCGGGGATAAGGCGTGATAGAAAACTTAGATTTTGCAATATTGCAAAATCTAAGTTTGCAATATTGCAAAATCTTAGTTTTAGACATTTAAACCTCCTTTTTTTCATGTGGAAATCCTCATGGTTACTATGCAAGACTCCTCCCGACTAAAACCACACGTTGCCCTTCATCTTTGTCCGCTACCGCGGCCTCGTCTTAGGGGTTCTGGTGGTATTCCACAGCTCTTTGGGGGTACCAGTGTTGTCTTGCGCAATTGGGGGGTTCGGGTATTATCCCGCGTCCTCGAGCGGGTGAAGGGCGAGCGTGTAGACTTCTAAACCCTAAAGTTTGTCTGAGCCGTTTTAAAAGACTTTTTCTTAAACATGCATGGAAATAATACTGTCATTATTTCGAAAAAAGAATACGCGAAGTATTGCATTTACGAACAAAGATAACGAAATTCATTACTGGAGTGTTTTTTGAATTTGAAACATTTCAACGCTCCAGCAATGTTGTATGAAACGGCGCACTGAGGTGAGGTTATTATAGACTTTTTGATTGGATTTATTTTACCATTCTTCTTCCGCGGACGCTTACTGTAGCTATATTATTTTCTAAAATAAGTGCATTTATCTTGTTTTATGTTTGGAAGTGTTGGATTCTGGAACAACGTGCTATAAATCTATACTAATATTATAAAGCTGAAGTGTTTGTTTGTTTGTTTGTTTGGTTGAACGCGCTAATCTCAGGAACTACTGATCGGATTTGAAAAATTCTTTTTGTGTTAGATAGCCCATTTATCGAGGAAGGCTATAGGCTATATATCATTACGCTACTACACTGAGGAGCAGAGCCGTAGTCATAAATGTCGACAAATCGGGCAATTTTTTATGCATTGTTCTAGAATTTATAAGCGACGACGGGATTAAATAGGTGCGACGGGAGGTCGAAATATTCCACGGGCGAAGCTGTGGGGGTCATCTAGTAATATATAAATATTAAGGGACACTTTTTCACACAGCACAACAATATAGCCTAAACTAAGCTATTAGCTTGTGCTATGGAATCTAGACAACTGATAAAGAAACTTAAATATTTCTAAATACTTACATATATTATACATAGTAAACACCCAAACTACTAAACAAACATTTATTGATCACACAAAAAATTGTTCTGATCCGGGAATCGAACCCTAGAGTTCAGCGCGGCAGTCCCATATACGGTTTTTTTTTTAATTTTTCATTTTACTGCTGTGTTGGATTCTGGAATTTTCAAAAAGGAAAATCAAAAATATTTTCTTCTTATAGGTAATGGCCCAGTATGGCTAACGTAACTTTTAACGTAAATTAAAAAGGTTGTTTTATTTCCCTGCATTCTTTTGAGAAAAGCTCTATATATACCTCGGCCGGAATGGCAATTGCCTGTCTCGTATTAGTGAAATCCTCGCCTACGGCTCGGCCTTTAAACTCATACTCGACCTGCAATTGCCTATTTCCCCGGCTTTTGCAATAATGTACTATTCTTATCTCGAGCCCTTTTATAAGACATATCTAGTCTTATAAAACGGCTCAGTCTGTCCGTTCGCGTATGCATCTTTTCGGAACCAGAGATAGCGAGAAACGGTTTGCGGTATGTGATTCAGGAGACCATGAATACGTGCAAAGGCGATTTTGAAGATTCTACCACTTTCGATTTTAAAACTGGTTTCTGTTTAAAGGTATCTGATTCCGTAGCTACGAAAGTGAATGGTGCGTTTCTTCTTGTTTTCAAATTATATTATTTACTCAAATATTCCGTTTTTTATTTATTTTTAATTCAGGCTACGCACGGTAATGCGATTGCAAATAACAGTATTAATTCATCTTCCATATGTATTAAGCCTTTCTTCAAAAGTGACCATTTTCAAGTAGATAATGAATATTCTTCATTTAAAAGAAGTAAATTATTCTAGTTGATAGCAGCGTTTTCATGTATAGGTTCGTTCAAAGTTCTACTGCAGTAAAATTATGGTAAAATGGCGCGTTCCACTGAGTTATCTAATTTCACAACAAAAAAATGGTCTTCAACTTGACTTAACGACTGCCATGTTACTGGTAACCGGGACCAACGGCTAAACCTAGGACGATTTAACCAAAAATGGTTAAATAGTCCTAGACGGAAACACTCGCAAATGTAAATGCCACAAAGTGGTCACCCATCCGAGGACCAGCCATAGTGAAAGTTTCGTAACTCAGTGATCTTTTACAGAACACTGAGCCCACGAGGCCACGAGCACTTCTAAATCATAGAGCGTTTAAGAAATAAAATGTATTTCTTACAAAAAAATAAAAAAGCACACATATGTCAATTTCATAAATGTACAAGATTGGCAGTGTATACGAAGACATGATTGCAACTTTCAGGGGGTTGTTTGTTAAAAAATTATCGATCACCTCTTTTGTTTTAGAATACTGTTTCCACATTTGAGGGATTACCCTAGAGATGGCCGTAATGAAATGTGGGCTTATAGTGTACCTCTGCCTACCCTTCTGGGATAGAGCATGGACGTTCGCCTAGAAAACAAGTCTTCAAAACACATGTGATAGTGTTTTTTTCTTTCTGTCTGTTCCCTTCTATCTGTCTATGGCCAGGAGTCCCAGGTGAGCCCTCGGAAGGATAGCCCCAGGGCTCCCGACAGACCTTGTCCGCTACCGCAGGCTCCTTCAGGGGGGGTACGGGTGTGTATCCTACCTCTTTGGCGGGTTCGAGTGTGACTTTACCTACACCTTCATAAGTCTACAAGCGTTGTCATATAATATTAATTACAATGTCAAAATCAATTATCTCATGAAACAAATTGACGGTGTCCAATCTGATTACCACCCACACATTACGCCAGTCCATTGGTATCGGAAAAACGTTTTATTTTCCATACACGATCGATATCGCTCATAGAGTATATCAGGATTTTACTAGTATTTATGTTTTGTGTAGGACTATGAGAGGCTCAGTACTGTTAGATCAGTTGTGGGAGCTTCATATATTGGAAGCGGATAAAAAACAAAGGTAAGTCAGGGCCTAAGTACGCAGGGCATTTCATAGTTTTAAGAAATTAATCTGGAAGTGTGTCGCAATCTAACTTACTTACTCACTATTGTCACGCTGTATCCGTGACGGGGCAGTCAGAGAGAACAGATCGCCAGGCTTCGCGATCCATGCATACATCCATACATGCATCTTTTGCTTCTTCAAGATTCATCAATCGCTTCATACACGCATGTTTGGGTACATTTGACTTTTCCGTTTTTGAGCAATCTGTTTACGTGGTCTTCGTTTGTAAGTCTCGGCCTACCCTGACTCCTTCTACCCTCTACTTTCGCACATATATATTCTTCATCAATTGTTCCTCACTCATTTGTTATGCGTATCACTTCGTTATGTGTCGCAATCTCGTTTGTTTTATAACAACTGTACACTGCCTTACATAGTAAAGTCGTGTCAATTCTCACTATTCATCATCACGTGGAGCTAGGGTTGCCAACTGTTCTATAATATATAGTATTGTACTATATTTCGGGTCTGCATACTATATACTTTTGGAGTAATATACATATAGTACGCAAAAATACTTTACATTCAACACCACATACCACAAACTATTTTTGTCAAAACGAGTTTCGAAATGAGTGACTCTGAAATAACAACATTGAATGAAATTTTTGCAAAAGAAATAAGATTTTTATTTTGAAGTAAAACATTGTTCGTTCAACTTCTTCAACAGCGCTCGTGGCCCCGCGGTCTCAGTGTTCTGTAAACGATCATTGAGTTACGCAACTTTCACTATGGCTGGTCCTCGGATGGGTGACCACTTTGTGGCATTTACATTTGCGAGCGTTTCCGTGCTGCGGAAAGCACATTAAACCATTGGTCCCGGTTCCCAGTAAAATGGCTGTCGTTAAGCCTGGTTGAAGACCTAATGGGCGGCTTAAAAAATTTCAACAGCAGGTAGCCACAACCTGCGTCTGTCTATTTCAACACGGCAATGGGCTCACCACCTATTACGTGGGACAAGAATTCACACGGTGAAAAGTGGGCATATAATATGCCTCTGCCACCCCTTCGGGGATAAGGCGTGATGGATATTTATTATTTATTTTATTGTTAAAAAAGTAAGTGCGAATAAATATAATTTTTAGAAGTGTATTAGAATGTTTTATAGAAGTGTACTATATTTTTATAGTATATTTTGCAAAAATAATATGTAATTATATTTCGCCGAAGAAATGTTGGCAACCCTATGTGGAACACATGATGTCATAGGGTGTAAAGGGATTCACCAAGATCTCCGGGGCCCGAGCAGCTTCAACTGCTAGCGGTGCATCTGCTGACTAACGGACGAGTCAACGACAGGCGCTTACGAAGTTGAGAGGTCAAACGGCAGTCGCTCCCAACAAACTTCATTACAAATAAAATATCTAATTCTGTAAATAAAATAAAAATGACATGGAACATCATTAACTCTGAATGCGGTAGATCTTTAGTGACTGAAAGGGATTTTCACTTGAAAGTAAATGGTTGCCATGTTACAGGGGACCTGGAAGTGGCGACGGAGTTTGAACATTTTTTCAAAAATGTACCTATATTGACAACAAAATCTCTCCAAGCGTCTTCCAGTTCCGCTGAACTTTTATTAGAAGAATCTGTTCTTTGTTGCAGGGATGCATTTGAGTTCACAGATATTTGTGCTCAGGACATTGTAAAAACATTTAAATGTATCGAAATTAAGAAAACCGCGGACCTTTGGGGATTATCGGTCAAAACTGCATCATGTATAATTGAGGTAATTACGCCCCATCTAGCAACTGTGTTTAATGACTGTGTTTCTAGTGGTACATTTCCTGATTTAATGAAACACAGCAAAGTCGTTCCCTTGTTCAAGGCTGGCAGCGCTACAGAGCCGTCTAATTTCCGACCAGTGTCAGTGCTGCCAACTAAAAAACAAAGTATTTAAAAAAAATATCTTGAATCAAATGCTATCCCATTTTATTAGTCATAAAATACTTCATGCGAATCAATTTGGGTTTACGAAAGGGCGCTCAACTTCCGATGCTGGTGTTGAGTTATTAAAATGTATTCATGAAGCTTGGGAAGACAAGCACGATGCATTAGGTATATTTTGCGATCTATCAAAGGCTTTTGATTGCGTTCAACATGAAAAAATTACACCACTATGGAATAAGAGGCAAAGCTTCTGTCTTCTGTTCTTCTGTTATTTTTACCTTCTGTCTTCATATTTGGACAATAGAATACAGAGGGTCGATATTAATGGTACACGTTCTGTAGGATCCATGGTTACAATGGGTGTGTCGCAAGGCTCGATACTTGGGCCATTCTTGTTCCTCATTTATATTAATGATTTACCATTTTATGTAGGGGACAGGAATAGGATTGTTTTGTTTGCAGATGACACCTCATTAATTTTTAAAATTAAAAGACAATTAGATAACTATGACGATGTAAACAATGCAATTGCTAGAGTAGTTCATTGGTTCAGCTCAAATAATCTTTGTCTTAATGAAAATAAAACTAAATGTATAAAATTTACTCTACCAAATGTAAAACAAGTTGCGGCCAATGTTCAACTGAATGGACAAGTGTTAGAGTTTGTAGAATCAACTGTGTTCCTCGGTATAACTATTTACGGTGATTTTACGATGAATTTGCAGTGGGGCCCACACATAGAAAAGACAGCCTCTAGATTAAGTTCGGCTGCATACGCTGTAAAAAAGATCAGGACTCTAACAGATTTGGATACGGCTAGAATGGTTTACTTCAGCTATTTTCATAGTATTATGTCTTACGGTATTCTCCTTTGGGGGAGTGCAGCAGATTTAAATATTATTTTTGTTCTACAAAAGCGGGCTGTACACGCTATTTATAATTTGGGCCCCAGAGTTTCTCTCCGAGAAAAATTCAAAGAAGTAAATATTCTAACCGTACCATCACAATACATTTCTGCCAATCTTATGTATGTCCAGAAAAATCTATCACAGTTTTCTAAACTCTGTGATAAACATAATATAAACACTAGAAATAAAAATAATCTTTCAGTCCACCACAGTCGACTACATAAGATTGGCGATTCTTTCCAGGGTAACTATTATGCGCTTTTACAACAAACTTACCTGTGACCTGAGAAATTTACCATTAAATAAATTTAAAAAGTTTATTAAAAACAAGCTTTGTGAAAAAGGTTTTTACTCCGTTACAGACTATTTGCAGGACAGGGACGCCTGGAAATGATCTGCTGGCAAAGTGAAATAATATTAAATTGTAAATAGGCCATCAAAAAAAAGCCTTCCTAAGTTTCTTGCCGGTTCTTCTCAGGTGGGCCGCGTTCCGAATCGGTGGTCGCTTTAAATATTTTAAATAGTATATGACATTTTGTAAGCGCCGTTAAAATGGTCTATGCAAAATAAAGATATTTTTATTTTATTTTATATTTTTTTTTTATTTAAAGCCGAAAGTTAAAAGTCTAACGATAGCTCTTTCTAGCAGCCAAATTAAGTGAACCTCAGGCTCCAGATCCAGGTCAGTTTTGGAAGCAACTGGGAATACTTAAGATGGAGAACCACCACGTGAAACCACGTGTATATTTTTTATTCCACTCGCACAATGGGACTGACAAACGTTTTTTTTACTTTAAATGCCAAATAAATCTACAAAAATACGGGAAAAACGGTGTTTTTATATTTCAAACACTGGCTAAAATATTTACTATCAAAGTGCGTATAACGCGGGTGACCGCATACGTCACAGCCCTGCTCATTCGATAGTCGCGTTCTCGTTAGTATTCGAACGCCGCGCCGCGCCTTGTTGCAGTCTGTGCGAAGCTGTGACGCGCCTAATCCAGGAAATTCAAAGAAGGACTAAATCTTCTCGTCGTTATAGCTTCGGAAATACTGCAAATATTGAAGTAAAATAAATATGATAATAATGTACATGAGCTACTCTCCAATTTTAGGTGTATTTGATAGTGATATTTTGACCCTTTTGTATTCTCCATTGTCCATAATTTACATGCTTACATTATATGCGATAGTAAGTAGACTTCCTGTGACCATTACTTAGATCGATGGCCACGGCAATTATTTCCAGTACATATTTTTCAGTATAGGTGGGTACCTATACCGGTAGAAAGAGAAACTTCAGTTGATAGTTATCGTGTTGCGTGATCTACCCATTTTAGATCACGCTGCACGATACCTGTCAGCAAATGTTTATGTGTATAGGCGTATTGATTTTCTATACAAAGCATAAACAACATGCTTTGTGTAGAAAAGGTTATGTAGTGCGACGCGACATCTTTTGCATTTATATATTATTTCTTTTACAACTTATACTAATAGCCATCAGTTATATTATAAAGTTATATTATATTAAAGAAATGTATTTAATTTTTAAAAAAATTATAGACGTGCATTTAACTTTTGTACTGTATTGTTTTTTTGCCATTTTCTTTGAGGTGTCCACTTTGTGACATGTACTATAATAGAAAAAGGAAATCGTTTAGTATTTTATAATTATAACATGTTATTCAATTTTTTTTAAACCCCGGGTAATGAAGGTTTCCTATTGTTAGCGAGTCTTGCTCATAAAATTACATCATAAGTTCAACCATTTATAAAATAGGTAGCCTCGCTTACTCGATATAATCATAACGTTAACAATCTTTCTATTCCGGTTTTCGACATACCATGTAGTGAGATAAAAATCTGGATAAAGATACCTCTAAAGCCTCGTCCATTGGTGTACAGTGCACCCCTTGAAAGTAAGATTTGATTAGGCCCAATCCAGGCCCAATCCAAGAAAGGATTCACCAAGATCTTCGGGCTCTTCTCAGCATATTATAGTCCACTACTGAACATATGCCTCTTACTTGACTTTCAGGGATGACATGCGTGCCAATGGTCTCACTACAGGGGATTACGACGACCGCGCGAAGTGGAGGAGAAAACGTAGGATCGGACCCCGGGCGTCGCGAGACGCAACTGGGACAGACGCTAGGATGATAATGACTTTCGAAAATGATCTTGTAGCGGCGATTGGACGGTGGAACCCCAGTATAACCCATTACCTAATTTTTTCTATTATTCTCGGGTTATTCTAAGATACTTTTCTGTATTCTAAGATGTCGTGGGCGTGTGACCCCGTGCTGACGAACGAAATCGTGAACAGTTACCAAGTGGCTGGTCCGCTGTTCATGTCGACGCTTCGGACACTGTTTGCCGCGCAATGTGCTTTGGTTGGTGATCACCTCTGGCCTGCTGATGCTATCGATTTGGTTCTTCAAGGTAATGCTCATATTATTGAACACTTCAAGCGAAAGTACATATTTTGAAGTGAAAACTTATTTTAGCGCGGTATGCATATTTTTACATGAGAAATATCTGGACTCGCGGCACCGTTACGAGACGCAGCTACAGTGTGTGCAGACCGCACCGTTTTATGGTTAATTGGTAGATTCAATATCTTGCTACTAAATAATATAATCATCATCATCATGTAACGTTGACCTCGGTCATCTACAGGACTTATTAAATAATATTGTGTAATTAATTAAACCTATTTCAGAGTAGATTTTTTTTTCATCATCTTAATTAACGTCGATCCCGGTCAATTTTTGAAGTGTAAACTTCTTTTAGCGCGGTACGCATATTTTAGTTTTTACTTCTGTCGGCACTCTCGGTGTGCTACCCGTATTTTTTTTTATACTTGGCACGTCAAAGTGGCTTCGACTGCTTGATGGAGAGCAGAGACGACGACCCGTCACTGAGAGACGCTACCATAACCAACAGGGCTCCGATAGCGCGGCCTTTGGTTGGCCCTAAAATATACCTTATCATGTTCCTTCTACACCCAGGATTGTAAGAGGAGGGAAACACATGCGCCAGCATAGATTTGCATGTTTTTGGGCGATACTTAATAATTATTGTGGTATTATTTTTTTAACACAGTGCCATCTAGCCCAATGTAAGCTAATATAAGCTTGTGGTATGGGATCTAGACAACTGATAGATATGTATTGCACAGTGGTAGTGTATGCGACTGCCGCGCTTAGGTTCTGGGTTCGATTCCCGGGACGGAACAAATATGTGCGTGATCCACAAATGTTTGTTTCGGAGTTTGGGTGTTTCCTATGTATAATATATGTGTATTTCAAAATATATAAATAACTTTTTGTTTTAGCCCAAGGTTGCCTAGAAGAAATTGCTTTTAAGCGATGAAGCTCTTTGTACAATATCTTGCAAATATCTTTGTGACCTAGATTTAATTTAGTGTACAAATAAAGTTTTATTTTATTCTATTCTATTTATCAGTTATCTAGAACCCATAGTACAAGGTTAACGGCGCTGTGTAAAAAAAATGTCTCAGAATATTTAAACTGTCCCACAAATGTCTCAGAACTAAAATCTGTACTCCCAACAGACTCCAGAACCCAAGGCAGAATAACCTTGAGGTTTCAGGTATAGGTCCATTGAGGGCTGGCAGTACACATTACTCATCTTGTAGACTTCTATACAGCTTTCTAAGACCCTTTTTGGGGAATTGGGAAAAGGCTTTGTCTCTCCCCAATCGTTACAAAATCTTTATCACATAAAATATAGATATACATATTGTCACGCCTTTATCCCCGAAGGAGTAGGCAGAGGCATACTATACGCCGACATTTCACCGTTTAGATTTTTGTCCCACGTAACAGGTGGTGAGCCCATTGCCGTGTTGAAATAGACAGGCGCAGGTAGTGGCTACCTGCCGTTGAAATTTTCCAAGCCGCCCGTAAGGTCTTCAACTTGACTTAATGACTGCTATGTTACTGGAAACCGGGACCAACGGCTTAACGTGCCTTCCGAAGCACGGAAACGTTCGCAAATGTAAATTTCACAAAGTGGTCACACATCCAAGGACCACCTATACGAATGTTGCTTAACGCAGTGATCGTTTACAAAACACTGTGTCAGCAGAGCCACGAGCGCTTCTAAAAACAGAGTGGTATAAAAAATCCCCTTGTATATTATTCCAGACCCCAACTACGACTTCATAGTAGTGGGCGGTGGTTCAGCAGGGGCGGTAGTAGCTAATCGACTCAGCGAAGTAGCCGATTGGAAGGTCTTACTTGTAGAAGCTGGAGGCAACCCTACTCTAAACACTGAGGTAATTTAACTTTTAAGATAAGTATTCATTTTTACTTTTTTTTTATACCGCTGAGGTGGCACACAAGCGTACGGCCCACCTGGTGGAAAGTGGTCACCGTAGCCTATGGACGTTTGCAACACCGGAGGTGCAGCAGTCGCGCTGCCGACCCTTAATAAACCTTTATAGTGAAAGAGTGAAGATAATTTTTTTGTGGTCTACTCATTAATCAAGAACAATGACTTCGTAGTTACGTAAAGAAACAAATAACAGCACAGAAAAACAAATATCAAATCATCATCATCAATGTCGGTTGCGTCTAAAACCTTCGCTTCGAAGTCTGAAGCCCGCTTTCTACTTTTCTCTTAACTAAGTCATGTCATCATCTTTCAGTCACTTTTTAGGTCTGCATCTCCTTCTGCGATCTAACGGACATAGCATAGCCAGACAGTTGGTCACAACGTGTTCGGGTGATCTTAAACCGTAGTCGTACTAGCGAAGTTCCATAACCCACGTTATTTTAGGCACACAATACCTATACCACCACATGCAGTTCCTGTAATGTCATCGAATCACGTTCCTTATCCGTACAGAAAGACTGACCTAATTATGGTTTTATAGATCAGTCCTACCAGTTTAATCGTAATTTTGGAATCACATGTGATACTAGTCTTCTCACGCCAGTTGGAACAAGTGGCAGCTAGATTTTGAACGCACGATAAGACAAAATTAACTTAAATACATAACTTATTCATTAAATAATTTTATTACAGATTCCACACCACTTCTACAACAATTTGCTTAGTCCTCAAGACTGGAGCTACATAACACAACCAGATAAAGCTTCTTGTCGAAGTTATGCAGCAAAAGGCTGCGCCTGGCCACGTGGTAAAGTTCTTGGTGGTAGCAGCAGCATCAATTTCATGTTCTACGTAAGAGCCAATAAACAAGATTACGATGAATGGGCAGCCGACGGTAATTATGGATGGAGTTACGACGAAATATTGCCCTATTTCATCAAAAGTGAGAAATTCACTGGTATGTTTAATGAAAAAAACAAACAATATCATAATTGGGATGGTGATTTACACGTAGATGTAGATAACCAGTCCCATAACATAGAAATCATGATACGCAATGCTAGTGTTGAACTTGGGTTAAAGAATTTAACTGATGTTAATGGTGATGACCAAATGGGTGTAGTGACAGCACATACAACCACTAAAAATGGTATTAGATCTAGCACTGCACGTGCTTTCCTCAGCCCTATCAAAGATAGAAAAAATTTCCACGTTATCAAGCATGCGCAAGCTACTAAAATATTATTTGTTCCTGGTACTAATATTGTTAGAGGTATTATGGTTCACAAAGACGGGAAAGATTTTGAAATAAATATTAAAAAAGAGTTGATTTTGTCAGCTGGTGCTGTGAACTCACCTCACATCTTGTTACTTTCGGGTATCGGACCTAAAACACATTTGGAAGAAATGAACATCGAAGTTAAAGCTGACTTGCCTGTGGGAGAAAATTTACAAGACCATTTATTCGTGCCCACTTTCTACGCCAAGCCTGATGATAGAGACTACTTTACAATAAACAGCGTAGTATCAGCATTTGCCGAATACTTTCTGCACGGTACTGGTCACATGATAAGCACAAGCCCCCACCGGGTAATTAGTTTTATCAACACTACTGATGCTACCGCCGCTACTCCTGATATCCAGTTCCACTTCTTCATTTATCCTCCTGGAGTAGCAAAAGTAATGGACGTCTTCCAAAAGCACGGATTAAATGATGAAGCTCGCACTAAGTTTCAGGAACTGAACGAGGCACATTATATAGTGGGTGTTTTAAGTACCCTCTTGAAGCCAAAATCTACAGGCAAAATTCTTCTTGCAAGTAAGAATCCTTTTGATACACCTTTGATATTTGCCGACTACTACAAGAACCCCCGTGATATCGAGGTAGTGATTAAATCAATGAAACAGCACACACTACTATTGAACGACACCGATGCTTTTAAAACTCCAGGATTTAAATTAGCATTCCTTGATATTGATGCTTGCAAGAAATTCGTTAAAAGTAGCGATGCACATTTGGAATGTATTTCGAGGGAATTGACTTTCTCATTGTATCATCCAACGAGTACAGCTAAGATGGGTCCTGATGATGATCCTACCTCAGTAGTTGACCCTGAACTGAGAGTGCGTAAAGTGAATGGTCTTCGTGTGATTGATGCTAGTATAATGCCTTCTGTACTTAGAGGAAACACTAACGCACCATGTATCATGATTGGTGAGAAAGGAGCGGATATGATAAAGAAGACATGGTTAAATAATCACCGCGAACTGTAGATACAAAGATATTTACTATCAATAAGTCGCGGCTGTATAAGCACATATTTTCAGTAAGGTTGCTAAAATCTTAATAAAATAATACTAATTACTTGACGAAATTGATTTGAATCACCGGCCGACTCGTTATTATTATTCTAGAAAAGTACGAGAGGTCGATGAAGAAGTAGAAGGTAAACATAAATTATCGTCATCTTGAAATTCTGCTATCAGCAACTGCAACCATCAAAGGACGAACGCAAATTATTTGTAATCAAATGTTACATATACAGAGTATACTGAATAACAGAGCAAATGAAAAACATGCCGGACCCAGAGCAAGTAATGAAACTCGCAAGTCATGCAGACATTTATTTTATCAGTCTATAATTGCATATCAACTTGTTTCAGTCAGTCCGATAAAAACTCTTAGAATTCTTTAAGATCAAAGCAGTAGTAGAAAAACTCGTACAATTTAGTAAACAATAGAATTGCCAACATGAGAACTGACAGCCCCGACGCAGTTCAGTCAACTTTGGACGAAGAGTGCAAGATACCTTATTTACATCGAATAAACAAATGTAATATTTGAGCAAAATTAATCAATTTTTTAAGTGATTTTCGAAAGATCTTCATTGATGAATTAATCTAAGTGTAATATAAATATATTAAGTCAATAAAAATATCCGGATGTACAACCGGTTTGCCATATATTTTTATTTCCAGGCCCTAACTTTACAATGACATCACCTGCAACCCTGATCGATATAAGACAGGCAATAAAAATAATAATGACGCCTATATTATTTTAATTAAAGCATCAAAAAGATCGAAAATTGTTTCGGCTTCATCCGAAAGCTTTCATCAGGATCTTCAGTGCAGGCAGTGCATAGTGCAAGGAGAGACGCGACGGCGAGCGTTCGTCTCTTTCTCTCTCTGTGTGTCTCTCTCTTATGTGGCGCTAACGAAGTTGCGCGGGTCAGCTAGTATTAGTATAGATTTTTAATTATTATTAGGGCTGAAAGTTATATTTGGTAACTTTCCGCTTCAATTCTAACGAAAGGAGCCTTTTTTAGGTTTCCCAAACAGTAATCGTTTGTGGAATATATAAAATAATGTTTACGGAGGCCACTATCCATCAAGTGGTCCATACATTCATTTGGAATCCCCTTTCGATCGCACAATCTTTTTCAGCATAATGTAGTTTTAGCATAAAGTTTTCTGGCATAAATTATGACAAGCAAAGTGTTATAAACGCAGAATGGTTTTATTGGCATAATTTTAACTTATTTTAATTTTATCTTAATCTTAATATGTTATAAATGCGAAAGTTTGTATGGATGTTTGTTACTCTTTCACCTAAAAACTATTCACTGGATTTTAATGAAACTTTACAACAATATAGCTTATAGGTACATCAGAATAACACATAGGCTACTTTTTATCCCAGGAACAAGTTCCTGTGGGAAACGGGAACGGGAAAACTTCTGTACGCGAGCGAAGCCGCAGCCGTCAACTAGTTTATCATAATTTTAATCAGCATAAAGATAATTTATCATAAAATACAAAACGCATAATGGAAGTATGCACAACAGTTTGTAAGCTATAACGTATGAAATAATATTTTAAAGTGTTATTAATTTTAGGCTTATGTTATTTATTTATATTCTATATATAGTATATTATAGTCTACGTTCTATATAGTATAAGTGTAGACATGTTGAACTTTAGTATAGTGACTATCGACATTTTAGTCAGTCGGCATTTCAACAATATTAGACAGTTCAAACTTTGATATAAAAATATGTATCCGTTAACATTATGGTATTCTATATGTATGACTTGTAATCTTTATGCCATTTAATGAGATGCCAATAAATAGTATGATTAGTAATAGTTATTGTAAAAATTATTATGCGTGAACATTTTTCGCTGGTATAATATTACTACATATTTTAAAACAAAATCGCTTTTCGCTGTCTGTCCCTATGTATGCTTAGATCTTTAAAACTACGCAACGAATTACGATGCGGTTTTTTTAATAGTTAGAGTGATTCATAGCGAAGGTTTTTATGTATAATTTGTTAAGTTTTTGTATACATTGACTAAATTATAAGCATATTTGTTGGGATGTCGGAAAAAATAAGCCGTCTGGGGGCTTTCAACGACAACGCTGCCTAAACCCTTTGAGATATAACAAAATAATGTATGGTGCAATTGTGTATCTAATGAAGGTCTACAAAAAAGTCAGCGAATATCTTACGAGTTACAGCAAATTCAAAATAATGCGCAATGAAATTATTTTCGTGTAACTATAATTCGACCAGGCCGTGCGGGCGGTACTGGAGAGCGGGAAGTAATCAACGAATTTGGAAAATGTTCATACATATTGTGAAATTAATAAACGATGGGATTAAATGGGCTACGGGGTTCGAAGTATGTCACGGGTCAGCTAGTCATTATTATAAAAGAAGTTATGGGAAAATAAAGTATGCCTAATAATTTATTCTGTTTCAACGTTATGCGAAACGAAGAGTATAGCAAAATACGTTATGCAGTTTTATGCCTCTGTAATTTATGCAACCCAATACGGACCCCTTTATTTATCACCATCCAAGAAAAAATGTCTCTAGCAATACGCAGTTAACACTAGCGCAGGAGATAAGAATTCTGTAACTAATTGTACCACTAATATATTGTTATTTACTACATGCTACTTTAAAAACATTTAAATTAACTGTTATTTGATGAATTTGGGTGATAACTGTTTCTGAGAACCTCAATTATTCCTATTACTAACACGTTTTACTAACACGTTACGGGCGTGGCCTAACAGTTTTGTTGTGTGTAACATGTTTACTTTTATTTATTGTAATTATTTTATGGCTGGTTTCTAAGACCTTAAAGCCAAATCTTAATTATTTTATATTTCTTCGATATTCTTGATGTAAAATCTAAAATGTCCCCGTCCTCCATCCACGTCTTAGTCAAGTCTAGTCTTTAGTCAAGGTAAGTACGAGTAACACCCCAGAATGATAGTGGTTGTTATAACAACCACTATTATACTAGGAATATAATAGTGGAAGTAATATATTACAAAGAGGTGGCAAGGCATACTATATGCCTACTTTTCACCTTATACATTTTTGTCCAACGTAACATGTGGTGAACCCATTACAGTGTTGAAATGGACAGGTGCCGTCTGTGGCGATCTGCTGTTGAAATTTTTCGAGCCGCTTAAAGACTTCAAATGGACTTAATAACTGACATTTTACTGGCAACGGGACCAACGGCTTAACGTGCCTTCCGAAGCACGGAAACGCTCGCAAATGTAAATGCCACTAATAGCGAAACTTGCTTAACGCAGTGACAATCACTGCAGAACACTGAGTTAGCGGGGTCCAGAGCGCTTCCACAATAAATTAAGGAGAAGAATAATCAAACAGTAAGCTATAGCGACAGCATGTGATGCAGGAAAATATTGTACCGTTAATATAAGACTGCATTCGCACGAGCGTTATAACCTTACGCGCGTTTTGTAAACAATATGGGCATTACTGACATTTTAAAAACGTGTTGTAAATCAAAAAATCTTTTCGGGGTATAAGGTTACTGATCACTACTTTAAGGCCTGTTTATAGTTCCTGATTAACAGTATTTGGAACTATAAACAGATGCTTCAATAAAGGCGAAAAGCAAACGCAACTGAAAAACCCCATGTCTGCCAGTTGCCTGCCATTTATTTGTAGTAATTAGTGTCATCGTATAAGTAACTAGATGACCCCCACAGCTTCGCCCGTGGAATATTTCGACCTCCCGTCGCACCTATTTAATCCCGTAGCTTATAAATTATACAGTGATGCTTAAAATTTTTCCCGATTTGTCGACATTTATGACTACTGCTCTGCTCCCCAGTGTATTAGCGTAATGATATATAGCCTATAGCCTTCCTCGATAAATTGGCTATCTAACACAAAAACAATTTTTCAAATCCGACCAGTAGTTCCTGAGATTAGCGCGTTCAACCATACAAACAAACAAACTGTTCAGCTTTATAATATTAGTATATATAAGTATTAGTATGTATAAGTAAATAGAGTGACGCCCTCTGACAAGCTTAGTTGTAAAAAATATTATAAAGTACACGGTTACATTATCACTTATTCTCGAGTGACATTTACTCCTTGCTGTGTAGATTATTTCTAAGATTTGTAAATAGATTCCAGGGTTAATTTGAACTTTGAGCTAGTGATGTATTTATGATGAGTGAGCAGATGAGAATAGCTTGAACAAGAAAAATCTTTGTTACCTACGATTAGATGCACTGTAATGGCAATCATGTTTGTATGTGAAAAGGTGATTGTGCAACAACCAATCGTGATGGATGTCATTTTTAGTTTTAAAAAAATATTTCAAAAATTATAAAGCGTGACGAGCGTACTTTGCTGAACGAACAAACAGACTTCCTAATTTCGCCATTGCTTAGTTTCTTTGCAAATAGACAAAACGACTAGAATCCTGCATCGCGATATCATTTGATACCGTTTGAACTACAATAGGTTGAGCTAAAAGCGGAAGCTCTTTTGCCGCCAATAATTATTGAAAATGCCTCATGTGTAGATGAAACACGTGTCGATATCATACGACGATTAAAAAGCAGAATATTGCAAAATAAAAAATAAAAGCATATATTGTCACGTGTTTATCCCCGAAGGGATAGGCAGAGGCATACTAAATGCCCATATGTCCATGTGCATTTTTGTACCACGTAACAAAGTGGTCACCCATTCAATAACCAGCTATAGCGAAAGTTGCTTAACGCAGTGATCGTTTACAGAACACTGAGTTACCTAGGCCACATTCGTTTTAAATTAAAAACAAAAATTATAGTTTTACAATGGATTTCCGCCATGTACCGTATTCGTTTAGTTATTTAAATTATAAACTACTACTGACTACTCCATAAGGGATACAGCGTGAAGAGAAAAAGCGAATGATCTAAGCGGTTCGATTTATCACAGTTCTTTTTTGAGCTCGTGTGAATGAACATTAATGAAGACGCTCGTCACGTCAACTGGTCAGTGATCTCACTGCGTTCGGGCTGCAATCACTTGCAACTCTAAGAACTAACTTCAAACGTGTAAAAATGTTTGAATTTTATATTGCATTTAATATATGCATTTATGTTTAAATTTTACGAAATTTTAACATATTTTGTGTTTATACTTAGTGTTTTTTTTTAATCGCGTTTGTGAGAAAAAAGATAACGGATCGTCAGATGAAAGTAATTAGTATTTATTTATTTTTGAAGTTTGTGTTATGTTGTTATGTTTGTGTATCAGTAGTATATGTGTATTTTAGTGTTACTGGCAAAATATATAAAGACTTTTCAACCGATTAACAAAAGGTTTAAGGAGATTAAATAAAATAAATAAATATTGTGGGACAGTTTTTCATCTAGCCTATGTCAATGGGATCTAGACAACTGATTAATATACTTCTATATTATTAAACTATTTGAAGCCAGCGCAGCGGCTCCGTAGGCGTGGTGAAGATTTCTCATTCCCGTTTCCCACAGGAACTTGTTCCCGAGATAAAAAATAAAGTAGCCAATGTGTTATTCTGATGTATAAGCTATATTATTGTACAGTATTATCAAAATCCATTCAGTAATTTTTACGTGAAAGCAAACATCCATTATTACAAACCTTTGCGTGTATAATATTAGTAGGATAACGGAATATATTATGGCACAAGTTGTATTCTCATTGAATGGTGTTAATGAATAAGGCACCATGGTCAGAATTAAACTGTATTACACATATTCTTACCTTTATTTATCTTTCTTTATTTGACAGCCTCTGTGGCGCGGTGGGAGTGCATCCGACTGCTACGCAAGAGGTCGTGGGTTCGATTCCCACCCAGGATAAAACTTCGTGTGATGAGCACGATGGTTTATTCTGTCTGGGTGTTATTTATCTAAAATATGTATGTATTTAGAAATATATAAGTATGTTTATCAGTTATCTGGTTACCATAGTACAAGCTCTGCTTAGTTTGGAATCAGATGGCGTTGTGTGAGTTGTCATAACGATATTTATTTTATTTATCTACACCTATAAATTTAGAACAGTATCTTGAAGTAAAGATTTGTAATTGGCTGTCAGAATACTATACTGTATTGTAGCTGTAAATCTTCCATGTTCAATTTTTAAATAAATAAATATTTATGATAGAAGGTTATGTGTCATCACGCAACTTTTAAAGGCAGCAGAGCAGTAATTATAAATGCTAATAAATCGGGGAAACTTTCATACATTATTTGAAACTAACGGGCGTTGGGTTAGGCATCTTGAATAAAAACATTTGTACTATTCCACTTATTTATTATTTAAACCTGACCGGTTTCGCCTTACGGCATTGTTTAAATAATAAATAAGTGAAACAGTACAAGTGTTTTTTTTTCAAGATGTGTATTTCCACTAAGTGCCATCAATCACGAGTAAACAGTCATTGAGTTAAGGGTGTGGGGTGCAACGGGACGGGATTAGAAGTATGACACAGTCGAAACCGTAGGGTATAACTAGTAATTATTACTCTCTGTATAGCTAGGAAATAATAATTTGAGACATTGTTACACCAAGCCATCTACTTGCCCAAACTAAACTAATATTAGTTTGTACTTTAGGATCTGAGTGATGGGCAAACTGGTGGAGGTCGACCTCTGAGTGCGTATGTCAATCATATCGAAGACCTTTTGGAAAAAGGACAGGTCAAGAGTATCCTTAACCGGCGATCATGTATGAAAACACTCATGAAAGTAGAAGAAGCGAAAGTTGTATGTCAGAATCGTAGCAAGTGGAAAGCCATAGTCTCTGCCTATCCCGCCGGTCAAGCGTGATAATATGTAGGTATACATGAATAGGTCATCAACTGATAAACACTTTACATAAACTATATCCAGAAATAGAACACAATCAACATGACACAAAGATTTTGACAAAAAAAAATGTATTATAAGTACGAGTATAACGTACTAGCTTACCCGCGCAACTTCGTTAGCGCCACCAAAAATGTGATAAATGAAGAAGCGCTCGACCGATTTTGTGCAAACTTTATATAAACCATCGACTAAATAGTCCGAACAAAGCCTAAACATTTGGTTTGGATAGGTGAGCCCGTTCTTGAGTTATAAAATTACAACGAAAAGTGGCATTAATTTTTATATATATTGATTATATCTCTGGCAGGGCAAGTATGGCATATCTGTGATAGACCAATTATTATGTGGATTTTTTATTCGAAATTTGATTTGATCGAAATGGTTCTAACTTTAGTTATAAATTTCGAAGTTGATCAGCTCACTTTCTAGATGATGAAGTCCAAAAGTCCTATTGATCTGCCATTTGATATACTACTTTGAAGTTATTTCCACAAAATGGTAATCTGAAATTTGCAGCTGAATGAAGGAGTTATCAGGATAAATAAATAAATGTTATGGGACACTTTTCACACAGCGCCATCTAGCCTAAACTAAGCTTTTAGCTTGTACTATGGGATCGACAACCGAGAAATATACTTATATATTTCGGTCCTTGGTTCGATTCACGAGTCCGGACAAATGTATATGCGATCCACAAATGATTTTTTCCTATTCATACATGCATACATACATACATATATACATACATACATACATACATACATACATACATACATACATACATACATACATATTGTCACGCCTCTATCCCCGAAGGGGTAGGCAGAGGCATATTAAACGCCCACATTTCACCGTATGCGTTTTTGTCCCACGTAACAGGTGGTGAGGCCATTGCCGTGTTGAAATGGACAGGGCGCAGGCTGCGGCGACCTGCTGTTGAAATTGTTTAAGCCGGCATAAGGCCTTCAACTTGGCTTAACGACTGCCATTTTATTGGCAACCGGGACCAACGGCTTAACGTGCCTTCCGAAGCACGGAACTGGGGTGGGTCTAAAGGGCTAAATAAATTTAATAAAATGTGTCTATTTTAGATGTTAAATTTGGAAGAAATTTTGAACCCGTTAGTGAGGTGGTAACAAAATGGTTAAAAGGTCTTATGTGCTAGACACTAATTAGCACGGCCAATTAAAGTCCTGGTAGTCTCGGACTGTACTGTTCCTATTCATATATTATAATATGTATGTATTTAGTAATATATAAGTATGTTGTCTGCTGATCCACAGCTTATATTAGCTTAGTTTGGGCTAGATGGCGCTGTATAAAAATATTGTCCTACCATATTAATTTATTAAGTGGCACCCATTTTCGAATATCGATATAAAATTCAATCGAAGTTCGATATCGTAGGTATGTTTCGGAGTGCTTGATAAGACTCACATTTGGTAATCAAAGCATACATTTTAAGCTGACATTAATAGGGATTTATCATCAATCTTTTACTAGTATCTATCTAATCTCAGTCATTTTCTACAACAATATTACAAAAAGAAAACAAATCTAAACTATCTTCACGCTGTATCGCTTACGGGGTAGTCAGATAGGGAAAAATCGCCAGGCTTCGCGACCTATGCATGCTTCTTTCGTTTCTTCAAGATTCATCAATCGCTTCACATACGCACGTCTGTTGACTTTTCCGTTTTTGACCAATCTGCTCACGTGGTCTTCATATGTAAGTCTCGGCCTACCCTGACTCCTTCTACCCTCTACTTTTGCACAATGTATATTCTTCGTCAATCGTTCTAATAATATTACTGTATTTAAAATTATACTTACAGTCAAACGTGTTTCCAATCTGGTTTCAGAATAAAATATGTCTTGGGCATGTGATCAAGCGTTGACTTCGAATATAGTAAACAGTTACGAAGTGGCTGGACCGCTCTTCGTGCAAACCCTGCAAAGTTTCTTTGCTGCGCAGTGTGCCCTCGTCGGGGACCACCTTTGGCCAGATGATGCAACACAGGCTGTTATTGATGGTGGGTGAAAAGATTCATTTCAAAGTAAACGTAAAAACTGCAGTGCCAGAACTTGCCAGTTGATTATATATAGTGGTGTAAACGCATGTGCCATCAAGTCAATGTCATCTCGTGACTAATAAACGATGTTCTGGGTTTAGGCGATAGTGCCTTTAGCTTTAGGATTTATTTTTCTAGTACAAATTTTACTGTAACATCTTTGAGCAACCTCATGACATCTCATTGTGCTGTTGCTGAGGTTACTTCCTCGGCCTATAGGGTGTTTGTTGTGAGCTACTACTTTCAATATTCACATCATATCGATCCTCACTTACACCATCTTCGTCACGTCCTGCAGTCTCTTGCGGGTCAAAGAATAATCATAGGCGCTGATATCAATGCCTTTTCTACATTATGGTATGGCAAACTACGTGTATTCGATAGGGACCGGCGCTGTGCCGTCGAAGAATTCATTGCAGAAATGAATTTATCTATACACAATTGTCCCAATGCACCACCTACTTTTTGCGGCCCTATGGGTGAGTCTTCTAATGACGTGACGCTTTCACGCGGCGACGTCACGATATCCGAATGGCTTGTCCTCCCGCATGCGTCCTGTAGTGACCATCGTCTAATCGTTTACAAGCTCTTACCCGGTGATGCACGAGAGGCGCAAAGTACTAATTGTAATTTCAAATATAAAAGTAGGGGCGCAAACTGGGAGCTCTTTAGTTCTCTGTTTGCGGCTCACGGTAAAGATTTTGGTCGTGGTAACCTGTCTGTCGAAGAGAGTGCTTCTTTAATGTCAGAAACTTTTACCTACTGTGCCGACGTGGCCATTGGTCGTGGATCTATTAACAACACTCGGAGATGCGATTGGTGGAGTGATCGTTTAGCTGAGTTTCGAAGGCGTTTCCGGAGAGCTCGTAGAAAATTAAATTATTTTAAAAAGCATAAAATTAGTGCCGGTGCGGAATACAATAGCGGTTTACTTGCTCTTAGAGTTGCCAGGTCCCATTACAGGGCGGCTGTTGAAAAATCAAAGGGTAATTTGCTACGTAAACTAGTGCATGGGCTGGAAGCTGAGGGTCCGTGGTCGCCTATATACCATGAGTTTAGGGCTAACCGTTCTGTTGATCTTGCCTATGTACGTAATATCAAAATAAACAACTCGCATACTATAGGTCTGAAGGAAACCGCGGATTACCTCTTGGATTCTCTTATACCCGACGACTGCTCGGAGAACGATAGTGATTATCACCGACAGATAAGACAGTGGGCTCTTGAGCCACCATACTCACCCCAGTCAGACCTACCAACTTCTGATGAGTTCCTCGAAATTGTTGGGTCGTTGTCCATAGGTAAGGCGTCGGGGGACGATAAAATATCTAACAAAATGATAAAGGAGGCTTGCAAACTGTCGGGTGAAGTAATATTAAATATTTTAACCGGTATATTTACGAGGGAGTGTTCCCCCGTATTTGGCGATGTGGCTATATTCGGATTATTCCTAAAAAAGGCGACAAGCCGCCAGATGACCCTAAGTCGTACCGACCGATCACATTGTTGCCCTCCTTGGGAAAGCTTTTACAGCGTCTCATAGTACCCCGGCTCCTGCCGGGCGGTATTAAATTTCACGAAAATCAATTTGGATTTACAGTAGGAAAATCTACTATTGACGCAGCGATATCAGTGCTAAAGACTGTCACTTCATTGGTTTCTCAATATGTGCTTGCCATTTTCCTAGATATTTCCGGGGCTTACGATAACGCTTGGTGGCCAATGCTATTAATGAAATTAAAGTCTCGCGGTTGCTATAGAAATATTTACTCTCTTATTTATTCATATTTTTTACAAGGTACAACAACTTTAAAATTAGATCATTATTCTGCTACCAAAACGTTAACAATAGGCTGTCCTCAGGGGTCTGTGCTAGGCCCACACTTGTGGAACTTAGGATATGATGTCTTTTTCAGTTTACCATTACCGGAGGGCTGTTCAATGACAGGATACGCCGATGACGGTATGTTGCTCGTTTCGTCGAATACTCGTGCGGGTCTCGAGAGCTTGGCCCACACGTGTTTGCTCGTCGTTGCGAAGTGGGGCGTACGAAACAGGTTATTTTTTGCACCCAACAAAACATTTCAGTTGCTTTTGAAAGGAAGTTTGAAAGTACCACCGCGCATTAAATTCAATAACGTTTACATTAAAAACAAAACTTCGGTTTGCTATTTAGGATTGATTTTAGAGAGAAATTTTGCATTCGTTGAGCACATAAAAACTGTAGGTGGAAAGGCTAAAAATAGCTTTTATGCGTTGTCGAGAATATCTACTGCTACATGGGGACTTTCGTTCAAAACACTGAAGGTCGTTTACGGGGCCACTTATCTAGGCTGTATGTGTTACGGGGCGCCGGTATGGGCAGATAAGGCTACTATTGGTGCTGCACGTTTAAAGTTACTGCAAAGTCAACGCCTTGCATTGATATTTTTATGCAAGGCCTACAGGACGGTCAGCAAGGAGGCTCTGCCGGTGATGGCAGGGGTCCTCCCGGTTGATCTCGAAAATCAGACACGCGCGGCTTTATACTATTCGGCTAAGGATGGCATGGATGATAGGTTTTTGTTAGAAAGAGATCGCCATAGAATTGCCAGACTGTATCGTGATAATGTACGTGAAGAACTTTTAGACGAATGGCAGCTGCGTTGGAACACTTCCATCAAAGGGCGCCACCTCTACCAGTTTTTCCCGGACGTTCGTGAACGCCTGGGAATGTCCTGGCTGGAGGTTGATCACTGTGTTGCTCACTGTGTTGCTCAGTTTCTCACGGTACATGGTAACTTTAGGAGCAAATTACTTTCGTTTAAGCTGGTTGAGTCAACGTTCTGTCCGTGTTCAACTGCTGACGCCAAATATGATCAGACCGCCCATCATATACTTTGGGAGTGTAACATTTGGCAAAATGAGCGATATAATATGCTTAATTGTTTACAAGTAACGTCGGGAGTAGTTTACTATGCGGATCTCGTGGCATCGAGGGTAAATTTTCTTGCTTTTAAACGTTTCTGCCATACATATTACTGGAATCAAACATAGCTCACATAGGACCCGTAATATACTATTACCGTGGTGCTTCCCTATTTCTTTAGGATTTACACCTAGTTGCTTTCCAGATCTCCCGCTTTACAAAGGAGGGAAGAGGCATTACGTTCTTTTCTTACTTCCTCACGTTATCTTCTGATTAATTTCGTTGCGGGTTCCAAGACATGGTAACTTCTCCTGGGACATCACCGAGATCGAGCTCGGTGTAACTTTTCTGGTGTTTTGGTCATTGCTGTAGATCCTGGTTTACAGGAGTCACAGTAATGGGAATTTGGGTGGGATTAGTACCAATAAAAAAAAGTGCCTTTAGCGGGGACGCTAAGTTAGAATGGAAAGTTCGAAGATGAACGAGGATGGAAAGTTTGAAATAACATTTTACCTGCAATCGTCAAAATTATACTGATGACGTCAAACATCTGATTTGAGATCCATGAAATCACGTAATAGCCCTCCTAACTATACATATAGATGAATTGAAAACTTTGCAAAAAAAAAAAAACTAATGAGAATATATAACGTACTTTTTATTTTGAGTAAATATTTATTAATAACTACAATGTGTCTAATCAAGGATTAAAAGAAGTGATTAGTAAAGCACAAAAACTAACCCTAAATAACTAATATTGAAGCGCTCGTGGTCCCGCGGTCTCAGTGTTCGGTAAACGATCACTGAGGTACGCAACTTTCACTATGGCTGGTCGTCGGATGGGTGACCACTTTGTGGCATTTACATTTGCGAGCGTTTCCGTGCTTCGGAAGGCACGTTAAGCCGTTGGTCCCGGTTGCCAGTAAAATGGCAGTCGTTAAGCCTGGTTGAAAGCCTTATAGGCGGCTTAAAAAATTTCAACAGCAGGTAGCCACAACCTGCGTCTGTCTATTTCAACACGGCAATGGGCTCACCACCTATTACGTGGGACAGGAATCCACACGGTGAAAAGTTGGCATATAATATGCCTCTGCCACCCCTTCGGGGATAAGGCGTGATGGATATTTATTTATTTAAATAACTAATATCAAGTTCCATAAACCAAGCAAAAAGGTTATTTGAGATACATTTTTTTTATTAAATAAATATTGTGGGACTCTTTTCACACAGTGCCATCTAGCCCAAAGTAAGCTAATATAAGCTAGTGGTATGGGATCTAGATAACTGATAAACATACTTATATATTTCTAAATACATACATAGGAAACACCCAAACTCCGAAACAGACATTCACACAAATATTTGTTCCGACCTGGGAATTAAACCCGGGACCTCAAGCACGGCAGTCGCATACACTAACACTGCGCCACAGAGACAGACATTTGCATGATGATTTTTGATAATATTATTGAGGACATCACACAAATATTTGTTCCGACCCGGGAATTAAACCCGGGACCTCAAGTGCGGCAGTCGCATACACTAACACTGCGCCACAGAGACAGACATTTGCATGATGATTTTTGATAATGTTATTGAGGAAATACAATAATTTATGATTTCAGATCCCAACTATGACTTCATAGTGGTAGGAGCTGGATCAGCAGGTGCCGTTGTAGCAAATCGGCTTAGTGAGAATCCAGAATGGAAAATTTTATTAGTAGAAAGCGGAGGAAACCCAACTTTGGGAACCGAGGTAAAATGTTTGATAAGCTTAACTGTACTAGCTGATAAATATTATATTAAATCTTATTATTTATCTATCACGCCTTATCCCGCAAGGAGTAGCAGAGGCATATTATATGCCCGCTTTTCACCACTGTCCCACGTAATAGGTGGTGAGCCCATGGCCGTGTTGAAATAGACAGATGCAGGTTGTGGCTACCTGCTGTTGACTTGTTTCAAATTGCTCATAAGGCCTTTAACTTGACTTAACGACTGCCATATTACTGGCAACCGGGACCAACGGCTTAACGTGCCTTCCGAAACGCTCGCAAATGTAAATGCCTTAAAATGGTCACCTATCCGTGACCAGCCATAGCGAAAGTTGCTTAACGCGGTGATCGTTTACAGAAGACTGAGTCCGCGGGACCATGAGCGCTTTTAATATTTAATCTGAATTGGGAATAATAAAATGACACTGTTCCTAAAATATTTCAGATTCCGCAACTATTCTACAGCAACATGGGCACTTCATCGGATTGGGGATACAAGACCGAACCGCAAGACGGTGCTTGTAGAGGGTACATTGAAAAGAGATGTGCTTGGCCTCGCGGAAAAGTATTAGGAGGTTCCAGTAGCATTAATGCAATGTTCTACGTTAGAGGTAATAAAGCAGACTATGACCAATGGGCAGCAGACGGTAATTACGGTTGGAGTTACGCGGAAGTATTAAAATACTTTATTAAAAGCGAAGGGTTTACTGGAGATATTACTGAAGAAAATAAAATATATCACAATCGAAATGGGCCGTTTCATATTGTACAAGAAAAAGAGGTGCATCCGTTTGAAAATATAATCATTGAAGCTGCAAAGGAACTCGGTATAAAAAATTTAAGCGATATTAATAGTGCAAACCAAATGGGAGTACTTGTAGCACAAACTAATATAAAAGAAAATTACAGATTTAGTACTGCTAGAGCATTTTTAAGCCCAGCCAAAAGTAGACAAAATTTCCATATCATTAAAAATGCTTATGCCACGCAGATTTTGTTCACTCCGGGCACAAACAGGATAAGTGGTATTTTAATACACAAAGATGGAAAAGATATAATAGTAAATGCCAAAAAAGAAGTCATCTCATCGGCTGGTTCTATTAACTCTGCGCAGCTACTAATGTTATCTGGACTGGGTCCAAAAAAACATTTGGAAGATGTCGGCATTGACGTCAGAGCTGACTTACCGGTGGGTGAAAACTTACAGGATCATATTTTCGTCCCGGTATTTTATACTATACCCGGTGATAAACAAACAACGTCTCTACCTAATATAGTCGGTTCACTTGTAAGCTACATCTTAGAAGGCAAGGGTCCATTAAGCGGTATTGTTCCACACAGAGTTATTGCTTTTATAAACACTACTGATCCTACATCATCTGTACCGGATATACAATTTCATTACCTGGTTCTACCTCCGAAATTACCAAATTTAGTAGATACGTTTGGAAAACATGGTTTCAACGAAGAAGTTCATAAAAAATTCCACAAAATGATTGAAGATAAATTTGTAATGATGATTTACTCCACTTTATTGCATCCTATGTCTAAAGGTAAAATTATTCTAAAGAGTAAAAATCCATTTGACAAGCCTCTAATATATCCTAACTACTTTGAAAATCCTGAAGATATGGCGTCTATTATTAGAGGTATAAAGCAGCATATACTTAAGCTGGGAGATACAAAACCCTTCCAGGAAGCAGGTTTTAAATTAGAATGGCTAGATATTGATGCTTGTAAGAAATTTGATAAAACTAGTGATGAACACTTAGATTGTATTGCCAGAGAGTTGACGTTCTCACTTTATCACCCAACGGGAACAGTAAAGATGGGTCCTGAAAATGATCCAACGGCTGTGGTTGACCCAGAATTAAGAGTTTACAAGGTAAAGGGGTTACGAGTTATTGACGCCAGCATTATGCCATTTATTGTAAGAGGAAATACCAATGCACCGACAATTATGATTGGTGAAAAAGGAGCAGAGATGATTAAGCAGTTTTGGTTTAATCGAGAACATACTGAACTTTGAATAAGGCACAATAAATAAAGGTTGAATATTTTTGTGATAAGCAAATGGTTTAAATTATAGACCTTCTTTGGTAAAAAAAAAGTAAAATAAGAAAGAAATGTTTTATTGTCAAAACCACAAGTCTAATTTAAATATTAAATAATTTTTAAGGCATGTGGCATCACAAATCTAAAGATTATAGGTGCAATTCTATACATTCGTCCCGTGCAACTTGGCTAAGTGCCGATAGATACCCTTACGTTGTCTTAAGACGAAAAAAGGTATTTCGAGTATGTCTCAGTGGTGTAGTTGTAATGCGTCTGGTGCGTTTAACCAAAAGACGAGTCCAACTCGAGACTAAAAAATATTTCCAATTTAAATTTAATTAAAATACTTTAGGACCAGTAGGTTTTAAAGACAAAAAGTCCTATATTATACTAGCTGACCCACTTTGCCCGTGAGATACTATGATTCCCGTGGCCACCTATTTATTCCCGTCGTTTATTAATCCTACTAATTATAAACGTGAAAGTTTGTAAGAATGTATGGATGTAAATTAGTTACTCTTTCACGCAAAAACAACTGAATCGATTTTGATAAAACTATACAATAATATAGCTTTACACATCAGAATAACATATAGGCTACTTTTTATCCCGGTAACAACGTACTGTGGGAAACAGGAACGGGAAAACGGAATACTTCACCACGTGTGCGCGTCAACTTGTTTGACAATCTATAAAGCTGAAGAGTTTGTTTGTTTGGTTGAACGCCTTAATCTCGGGAGAAACGAAAGAAATAATTTCTCAATTCGGACCAGTATTCGGGACCGCCGTCCGGGCTATCCAATACAAAAAAATATTTTTGTATTGGTTATTATTACAACCAAGAGCTATAGGCTATTATTACAACCAGCTACTACCCAGGAGAGGAGCATTAATCATAAATGTCAACAAATCGGGCAAGTTTTGACATACATTTTTGTAAAAGTTATAAGGCTCCATCAGCCATTTTTTTTTTTTAAACCACTGCGGTGGCAGACAAGCATACGGCCCACCTGATCGAAAGTGGTCACCGTAGTCTAAGAACGTTTGAAAAGACATGGAAGGTGCGACTTGAGCAACCTAAGTGGGGACACACCACTATCGAGGCGGTGAGGCCGGTCATGGAGGAGTGGCTAGAGAGACAACACGGTAGTCTCACCTATCGGACGTCACAGATACCTTTCGGGCACGGGTGCTTCGGTAAGTTTCTGTGGCGTATAAACCGGGAGGTAACACCACCCAGGAGAGGAGCATTAATCATAAATGTCAACAAATCGGGCAAGTTTTGACATACATTTTTGTAAAAGTTATAAGCGACGAGATTAAATGGACGCGACGGGAATTCAAAATATGTCACGGGCGAATCCGCGGGGGTCTGCAAGTAATGTATAAAAATTTAAACGATATGTTGACATTAATGTTTACCGCTTCTCTGTTGTAGTACAGTACTGTAGGTAGTAGCGTGTTGATATATACCCTTTCTCGATAAATGGGCTTACCCATAACAAAAATATTTTTTCAGTTCGAACTAGTAGTTTCCGAGATTAGCGATTCAACCAAACAAACAAACTCTTCAGCTTTATAATATTAGTATACAAATGTATTTATGTGGTCTAATTACTTACACATCTAAATATTATTATCATATTTTATAAAATATTAGTTGATTTTAAGTTAAATACGATACAGAAAATTGTCAAACATATTTGCATACTCGCGAAGCTGCCAATTATAAACTGTTTCATGCGATTTTACTACTGTACTTTAAGGCGCTGCCGCGCTGCTGCGTTAATAATAATAGCTTCCTTGCCTGCATTTTACCGAACCGACCATGACTTGAAGAGCTCTTCAACCTAATCTCACCCGCACCTTTTCGTTCCTCATCAATGCGTGCCGGGCAGAGGACATTTTGTGGGACATATTTTTTTACGCTGGCCGTCTAGCCCAAAGTAAGCTAATATAAGCTTGTGTTATAGGATCTAGACAACTGATATACATACTTATATATTTCTAAATACATACATATTAAACAGGAAACACCCAAACTCCGAAACAAGCATTTGTGGATAACACATATATTTTTTACGACCCGGAAATCGAACCCGGGACCTCAGTTGCGGAAGTCGCATGCACTGCGCCACCGAGGAAGTCAAAGAGGAGCCACTCTCATTAATTAGTGGAGAGAATTTTTATCGAGCACCGAACGATTGGAACTTTCGGAGCGTTCAAGAGGCAGATCATTGAGCCGCCAACTTGATGGACGCTGTCAGTAGTCATGTAGACTAAGAGGGTAGCCCTCAATTCGCTAGATGTCGCCATTGCTTTCCATCAGTCGGAAGGGCATGTTTTGGCAAGCTAAATATTTAAAAAGTTATAATCTTTTTTGTTATCAGTCAGAGCTTCATAAGTTAGTAGTTGTGAGAAGGTGGTGTGCTCCAAAGAAGATGCAGATCGGTCAAAACAGTTCCAGCTTGAGACCGGACAGTAACATCACAGATCATGTGGGGACTGCATTAGTTATTGTAAAATATGGAGCAGAAGAGTTGCTGAAGAGCGGAGACGTTTTCTCGTTCCTCGTAGCGCTGTACCACTACATCATCTGTTTATGTAGTTATGGTTTCTGTCACATGTGTGACGTAGTAACGTAACATTAATCGTGAGATTAATTTTTGACCGTAAAATCGCAATGTGTTGCTTTACAACCAGGAATTTTAAAAAATCGTGGTGTTATCCAATAGTGTATTATGTTAAACTAGTTGACGCCCGCGGATCCGCACGCGTGGAGTAGTTTTCCCGTTCCAGTGTCCCACAGAAACTCCCAGAATAAAAAGTAGCCTATGTGTTATTCTGATGTGTAAGCTGTATTATTGTAAAGTTTCATCAAAATCCAGTCAGTATATTTTGTGTGTTTCTTACAAACTTTCGCGATAATATTAGTAGGATGTTATATTGCTCCTTGTAAGATTGCTATTGTTAAGATATCAGGCGTAATAAGTAATTGCCAATGAAATCAATCAATCAACTCAGCCTCAGCCTATAGCAGACATCCAGTTCCTCCATGCGACCATTTTCTGGTCATCTTTCCATCTGGCAGGGGTCATCCTACCGTACGTTTGCCGAGTCGCGGTCTCCACTCCAGAACTCGTTTGCTCCATCAGTCATATTTTTTTTTTAAACCACTGAGGTGGCAGACATGCATACGGCCCACCTGATCGAAAGTGGTCACCGTAGTCTAAGGACGTTTGCAAAGACATGGAAGGTGCGACTTGAGCAACCTAAGTAGGGACACACCACTATCGAGGCGGTGAGGCCGGTCATGGAGGAGTGGCTAGAGAGGCAACACTGTAGCCTCACCTACCGGACGTCACAGATACTTATCGGGCACGGGTGCTTCGGTAAGTTTCTGTGGCGTATAAACCGGGAGGTATCACCAGAGTGCCAGCACTGTGCGAACTGCAGCGAGGATACGGCGCTGCATACATGGTTATATCTTATTTTTTTCTCCTTAAGAACGAAATATGTATAGTAATTGTAGGTAAGCATGCAATCTTGGCGTCATGAATCATACATAAAGATAAATATGAGTCAAATTAAATTTAAAAAGAAACTAGTCACGTTGTATGAGTACCTTCCCAAACCAAGCCTCTCCACCTCCGTCGTATCCAGAGAGCAAAGAATCTATGACATTCGACTCTCGATCATGGAGCCAGTAAACAACAAACCCTGCTCTGCAAACGTAGCTTGTTTTATGAATGTAAGAGCCGCCGTAGACTAGCACTTCTTTTAGTATGCGCAATGGGCGAATTAATAGCTTTTTGGAAGTCAAATGCAGCGACCGAACGCTCCCACTTCTAGCATTTTTAAGTGTACTTAAAAATGCTAGAAGCGGCGACTTCATCACTTTTCAAATAGAAAAACAATTTTAAAAAATGAATTATGACTGGCGCGGTGATTGTGTATGCGACTGCCGCGCATGAGGTCCCGGGTTCGATTCCCGGGTCGGAACAAATATTTGTGTGATTCACAAATGTTGGTTTCGGAGTTTGGGTGTTTCCTATGTATAATATGTATGAATTTAGAAATATATAAGTATGTATATCAGTTGTCTAGATCCCATAGCACAAGCTTATAGCTTAGTTTGGGCTGGGTGGCACTGTGTGAAAAGTGTCCCACAATATTTATAATTTATTTATCCCAGCGAGTCGCCCTAAACGCAACGCAGCATCTAGTCTTAAAATCGCCAGTCGCGATACTTAAAGAAGCCAGTGTGCGGTAACTCTAAAGTCGAAACAAACACACCCAACAAGCAACGATACGTATTTCTCGCTCGGTGAAGTATGCTAGAAGGGAGAGTGATTCAATGTTATTTAATATTTATTCATTCATTGTTTTGATGGTCAGAGACGAGCGACGACGTGCCGCTGCCGACGCCGATGCCTACAATATGTGTATATAAATTAATGAATTCATAACTACAATTTATTTTGGAGTCTAATCGACGCTATGTAAGTTGAATTAATATTTATTTATAAATTAGTTAAATATTTGACCTGAATTCCATTGGTCAAATCAAAATGTCAAGGTCAATGGGGCTGGTCTGGCCAGGAGATGGAGATGGGCCGACCCACCCCCGATAATTCTTTGAGAAGAGGCAGCGGTAGGGAACAAAGTCTGTCGGGGCCCAGGGGTGATCTTTAAGGGGGTTTACCCGGCCATAGCAGATGGATTGTAACGTGTGGTTTTAGTAGGTAGGACTCCGACATTGCATCCATGATGATTTCAACACGAAAAAAGAAAAGGAAACCCATCCCCGTCTCCTGTCTTTTCCACGAGTTGCATTCTATTATAATTTAAGCACTTATGTAAAAAAACAGTTAAAAAAAAACGTGTAGCACTCGGGGACTGCCGCGGTAAAGCTATTGCATAGCATTTTTTATCAACTTATGTAATTACACTCCCGGACTCTTGAATCGAGCCACCTTACATTCCCGGCCCTAAAAGCCCAATACACAAAAAATATACAATACTTATAACAAAAAAGTTTTTATGCATTTTTAATGCTGGCATATTTCATCGTCTTTCCCGTATGTATTATTCCAAATTTGAATTTTAGAATTTAATATAAAGAACAAAAGCCGAGCTTGGTCACTGATTTGAAAAAAATAATGATTGTTGAAAGTTGCCTTAGAAGCAATTTAATGTCGATTTGGTTTGAATTTTCGCAATTGTTGTTAACCAAAGTTTAGTTTAGTTATTATAGTATTTAGTTTAGTTATTTTTTGAACCGTTTTTGGCTATAAAATTATGGATACTTCACCTGAAGTAGCCGCGCAAGCTGTAGCACTTCTTCAATCTGGGCCAAGTCAGCGAGATGTGAGTTCACAACTTAACATAAGTCGTTCCGCTGTTCAAAGAGTGTACCACCGATACCTGGAGACTGGCGGCTTCGTTCGGCGAACAGGAGGACCTCGTTACCGAGTGACAACGGCGAGACAAGATCAATACATTGTCACTACTAGCTTACGAAATCGACGCCTTAACTCTGTTCAGATACAAGAACAGCTCAGGGACTTTCACGGAGTGGCTGTAAGTGCTCGGACCGTTTGAAGGCGACTCAATGAACGTGGTTTAAAGCCCCATAAGCCAGCCAATGGACCCAAATTGACACCAGCACACCGAATAGCCCGTCTAGAGTTTGCGCGCGAACATCTAAATTGGACTCGACATCAATGGAGCCAGGTTCTCTTCACAGATGAGTCCAAGATAATGCTATACGGTAATGACGGAAGGAGTAAGGTGTACCGAAGACAGAACGAGCGTTTCGCGCAATGCTGTATTGACGAGAAAGTGAGTTATGGTGGAGGATCATGGACAGTCTGGGGAGGAAATAGATACATTCGCCAATGTTTAGAGAACCATGTGATGCCATATGCTGGATTTATTGGCCAAGATTTCGTTTTAATGCATGATAATGCAAGGGCCCATACTGCGGGAATCGTCAGGGAGTACTTAAATGACATTGGTATCACTATTATGACATGGCCAGCGCGAAGTCCTGATATGAATCCTATAGAGCATCTATGGGATGAGCTGAAGAGGCGTGTTCGAGCTCATCATCCTGCCCCGCAAACCATGCGGAGGAGATTCCTCAACATGTCATAACGACATTAATTAATTCTATGCCAAACCTTATGAGAGATGTCATAAATGCACTGGAAGGCAATACAAGTTACTAAATAAACATTTCTTTTCATGTAAAACATGTCTTTATTTAAAAATCGATTAGATTTTTTTCCTTGCAAAAAAGCAAAAATGGACTTGTTTCAACGTAACTCGACTTTTTTAATAAACTGTAGTTCAAATTTAGAACAGTGGCACTCTAAATGAATGATGAGTATACCAGCTCCAAAACTGCATCAAAACATTTTCCTTCTACATACATCTTTTATAAGTTACAGTACTCCAAACCAAAAAAATATATTTTAGGTATAGAGATTCATTCACTGAATCTCTATACCTAAAATATGTATTTTTATAATAACTTAACAGGCGAAAAATGTAAGGCGGGATTAGTAGCTCAGATAGTCGTCGCAGTCAAATAAAACTTAGACTCCAGGCAGCAAATCCAGGTTGGATTTGAAAGAAACTGGAAATTCACTAAGATGAAGAGAGAAAATTCTCTGTTATTTAAATTTTTCTTAATTTTTTGTTGCGTGACGTATCGACAAGGTTATACCGGCCATGGTCATAAGGTAACTGTTCCAGCAAAGTTCAAATGGTACAAGGTTCTCAATCCATCCGTACCTCTATACTATAAAACTGAAGAGTTCATTTGTATGGTTGAAGAGATTGTTTGTTTAGTTGCGCTAATCTCAGGAACTAATGGTTCGATTTGAAAAATATTTTTGCTGTAGCTAGCCCAATTATCGAGGCAAATTTTTGGCTGTCTATCATCACGTTACTAACCAGGAGAGCGTAGTAGTAATCATAAATGTCAACAAATCAGGCAAATATTTTTACAATACTTAATCACCACTTGGGGTCGAGTCACTAGTGTTATACAAATAGACTGTATAATAATAAATATTGTGGGATACGTTTCACACAGCGCCATCTAGCCCAAAGTAAGCTAATATTAGCTTGTGTTATGGGATCTAGATAACTGATAAACATACTTATATATTTATAAATACATACATATTATAGATAAATAACACCCAGACATAGAATAAACCATCGTGCTCATCACACAAAGTTTTATCCTGGGTGGGAATTGAACCCACGACCTCTTGCGTAGCAGTCGGAAGCACTCCCACCGCGCCACAGAGGCAGTCAAATCCCTGATAAATGTCAAATACTCTTCATCTCTGTCTTAAATTTAAAGTGGAAACATTTTCAGTCTCGAGCTGGACCCGAGCCAGCGTATTCTGACTGGGTCCGTATTGGGTTGCATAAATTTAAAGGGCATAACTTAAAACTGCATAACGTTTTTTTTGCATACTCTCGTTTCGCATAACGATCAAACAGAATAAATCATTTGGCATATTTTATTTTCCCATAATTTCTTTATAATAATGTTAAAATGTTTACGCATGATTCTTTTTATAATAACGATTACTAATCATAACATTTATTGGCATCACACTCTATGTCATAAAGATTACAAGTAATATAAATATATAGAATACGATAATGTTAACGAGTATGGGGTGTAAGGGGCCCCACCAAGATCTTCGGGGCCCAAGTCAACCTCCCGTGCTAGTGCGTGCACCTGCTGATTAACGGACGAGGCTCTGGCGCTGGCTTTCCCCTCTGGGGTTGGGAGGTCTGAGGGCGTCGCTCCCATAAAAGCCACCCGCCGAAACAAAAATGGAAAAATTGAAGCGCTCGTGGCCCCGCGGTCTCAGTGTTCGGTAAACGATCACTGAGGTACGCAACTTTCACTATGGCTGGTCGTCGGATGGGTGACCACTTTGTGGCATTTACATTTGCGAGCATTTCCGTGCTTCGGAAGGCACGTTAAGCCGTTGGTCCCGGTTGCCAGTAAAATGGCAGTCGTTAAGCCTGGTTGAAAGCCTTATAGGCGGCTTAAAAAATTTCAACAGCAGGTAGCCACAACCTGCGTCTGTCTATTTCAACACGGCAATGGGCTCACCACCTATTACGTGGGACAGGAATCCACACAGTGAAAAGTGGGCATATAATATGCCTCTGCCACCCCTTCGGGGATAAGGCGTGATGGATATTTATTTATTTTATTTTTATTTATGATTCTTTTTATAATAACGATTACTAATCATAACATTTATTGGCATCACACTCTATGTCATAAAGATTACAAGTAATATAAATATATAGAATACGATAATGTTAACGAGTATGGGGTGTAAGGGGCCCCACCAAGATCTTCGGGGCCCAAGTCAACCTCCCGTGCTAGTGCGTGCACCTGCTGATTAACGGACGAGGCTCTGGCGCTGGCTTTCCCCTCTGGGGTTGGGAGGTCTGAGGGCGTCGCTCCCATAAAAGCCACCCGCCGAAACAAAAATGGAAAAGGACTATAGGAATGCTGCTAGGGATAGGGCGCCGCCGCAAAACGGCGCGCAGGAGCCCCGCCCGACTCCTGTGGCAAGTGGGCTAGGGCTGCCGTGTGTCGGGCCAGCACGGCTAAAGAAGTTAGCCCCAACCCGAATCCGCTTCGCATCTTGGAACATTGGCACTCTGACTGGGCGTGCGGTAGAGTTGGCCGAAGTACTCTCCAGGCGGAGGGTGGACGTGGCGTTCCTGCAGGAGACTCGGTGGAAGGGCAACAGAGCCCGGCCCTTGCAGAACGGCTACAAGCTGTATTACACGGGTGCGCCTGGTGGGGAGAACGGGGTGGCCGTTGTGCTCTCCGAGGGGCTGCAGAGTGGCATCTTGGAGGTGAAACGCTGTAGCGACCGGCTTATGATCGTGAGGGTGCTTATCGATGGGATTATTACCCACCTGATAAGTGCCTACGCGCCACAGGCCGGTTATAGCGACGCCGATAAGATGTCGTTTTGGGGTCAACTCGAGGGAGTGCTTCGGAGCATTCCGTTGTCACAGGGAATCGTTTTGGGCGGCGACCTAAACGGTCATGTGGGTGAGAGGTGTGAGGAGTTTGAGCGTGTTCATGGTGGTTTTGGATACGGCACCCGCAACGCTGAAGGAGAAACTATCCTCAGAACGTGTGCGGCTGCCGATCTGGCCATTGTGAACACGTATTTCAAAAAGAAATCCGAACATCTCATCACCTACAAGAGCGGGAGACGTACAACTCAGATCGATTTCCTACTCACTAGGCGACACAGCATCGGCAAGGTGGCCAACTGCAAGGTCATACCCGGTGAGAGTCTTATTGCACAACACCGTCTCCTTGTCATGGACCTCTGCGTGAAGACCAAAGGCAAACGCATCGAGCGGTGCCAGCGCCGCATCAGATGGTGGCTGCTTGATGAAACTAGGTCCCAGGAGTTCGTCTCAGCTGTCGGTGACAAGTGCACCGACACTGAAGGCGAACCAGTTCAAGATTGCTGGGACAAAGTTCCTTTCCAAAGATCCTTGGAGCGGCGAAGGTGGTGCTCGGTGAGTCTAAGGGTGGACGCAAATGTGACAAGGAAACTTGGTGGTGGAACGACGCAGTCCAGAGGGAGACTAGGGAGAAGAAAGCCCTCTTTAAAAAGTGGCAAGCGACCGGATCTCCTGAAGACCGCGACGCGTACAGGGCTGCCAAGCGCGCCACAAAGAGAGCTGTAGCCAGAGCCAGACGTGACAACTTACAACCTCTGTATGATAAGCTGGAATCGTCTGAGGGGCAGAAGCTCATCTATAAGCTGGCGCGCTCCAGGGTCAAAGCGGCACAGGATATATCCAAGTGTCGCTGTGTAAAAGACCTTGAGGGCAACCTGTTAAGCGAAGACCTCGCGGTAAAGGAGAGATGGCGCTCGTACTTCCACGAGCTGCTTAATAAACAGCACAAAGAGGTGCAGCCTCCGGACCTCCCTCCGAATCAGGGACTAGTGCCACCGGTAACGCCTGGAGAAGTCCTGACTGCGCTTCGCCGCATGAAGAATCGGAAAGCTGTCGGACCCGATGGAGTCCCCATCGAAGCCTGGAAGGCGATGGGTCCCGCGGTGTGGGCATCTTAGTAAACCTTTTTAACCGCATACTCCTCAGCGGGCAGATCCCAAACCAATGGAGACTGAGTATTATTACTCCAGTCTTCAAAGGTAAGGGGTCAGTGCAGGAGTGCGGGAGCTACCGCGGTGTTAAGGTGATGTCCCACACCATGAAGATCTTCGAGAGGATTATAGACTCCCGGATCCGGCAGGAGTGCACTCTCTCGGGGTGTCAATATGGGTTTCGCCCTGGTCATGGGACCACGGACCCTGTTTTTGCCCTGAGGGTTGTCGCAGGGAAATGCAGGTCGAAGAACACGCCTCTGCACTGTTTGTTTCTAGACATGAAGAAGCCCTTCGACTGTGTTCCTCGTGCGATGATCTGGTGGGCACTGCGGTCCAAAGGGGTTCCAGAGGTCTATATTGACACTATCCGGGACATGTACTGTGACTCCGATACAATGGTTCGGACTGCTGTTGGCGACACGAAACCCTTCCCCATCACCGTCGGGGTACACCAGGGTTCGGTCCTTAGTCCGCTTCTGTTCAGTGTAATATTAGACGAATTGTCGGACAGCATCAGAAACCCACATGAGCAGCCTCCATGGTTGCTCATGTATGCTGACGATATTGCGCTGGCAGACGCGGACAGGGGCAGATTGGTGCTACGTGTAAAGGCGTGGAAGGAGACGCTTGAGAACGGCGGTCTGAAACTAAATGTGGCGAGGACCGAGTACTTGGCACTAAACTCGACAGATCCCACATCCGTCCGCATAGGCGGTGATTTGGTCGAGCGCACGAACCAGGTTAAATACCTGGGAACTGTTTTTCACACGTCCAGTGACATCGATTGCGATGTCAAGTCACGCATTGCTGCCGCGTGGGCCAAATGGCGGGAGATGACCGGTGTCATTTGTGACCCTAAAATGCCGATCCGGTTGAAGGGACAGGTCTACAAAACCATTATTAGACCTGTCCTTTTACATGGCAGTGAGACGTGGCCGATATTGGAGCGACACAAGCAGGAGCTGCGTGTCACGGAAATGAAGATGCTGCGGTGGATGTGTGGGGTCACGCGGATGGACCGCGTGAGAAACTCTCGCATCCGCGGCAGCCTTCACGTCCGTGACATTACAGACAAGTTGCAAGAGTGTCGCCTTCGTTGGTATGGTCACGTCTTGCGGCAACCGCCGGGCTACGTAGGTAACAAATGTCTGGCCATGTCAGCCCCGCCGGGTCCCAGTAAGAGGGGAAGACCCAAGAAGTGCTGGCTTGACGTCGTAAGGGATGACATGCGTGCCAATGGTCTCACTACAGGGGATGCCAAAGACCGTGCGAAGTGGAGTGGGACAGACGCTCGGAAGATGATGAATGTTAACGAGTATATATTTTTATTTTTATCTCTAAGCTTGAACTATCTAAGATTGAAATGCACACTGATTAAAAATGTCGATAGTCACTATTCTGAAGTTCAAAATGTCAACACTTATATCGACTTTGCACAAGAGTAGTCTAAAATTTATAACACTTAAAATATCATTTCATATGTTACAGCTTACAAACTTGGCTATGAATGAGATGATTATTTACAATGGTGTCTTATCATTTCTTAAATATTCTTAGTCAAATCTATCATTCATTTATGATTTAACGGTTATGCATACCTCCATTATGCGTTTTGTATTTTATGATAAATTATGTTTAGTCGTAAAACAATTATACCCTTTACATGTATGCTATTAAAATTTATGGAAAAAAATTAGAGTAATTTAAAGTTATGCCAATAAGACCATTATGCGTTTATAACACTCTGCCTATCATAATTTATGCGAGAAAACTTTATGCTGAAACTGTTATGCCAAAGTACATTATGCTGAAAAAGATTATGCGATGGAAAGGGCTTCCTTCTGACTTGCAGGGTCAGATGCTTTACCAACTACGCTACCGAAACATATAATTATGTTGTAGCACGGCCAAAAGAAGGAAAACTCAACATAAAACTCAGCACCAATCTACCAGCGTGGAATAACAAGAACAATAATAAATTTGATATTACTTTGCTCCTTTGTGACACTATCCATTATTATTGAAATTTTATGGCACATTTTTATTTTTCTCCCCTCTGTCACCCTCTTCGGGGATAAAGGCTCAATTATGATATTTTGTCAAAATCTTGTACAATGGCTTGTTAACGAAATGCCGATTAAAATTATGACCAATAGATCATTTACATTTCGAGCATAGCTTTCTTAGCTGCTATCATTGACATATCATTAAAAATTGCAATTTATTTCAGTTTAAAAATGTCGTGGGCATGCGACCAGGCGTTTACGTCGACTATAGTGGACAGCTACCAGGCGGCTGGACCTCTGTTTGTGCAAGCTTTGCACAGTTTCTTTGCAGCACAATGTGCTCTCACAGGGGAGCATCTTTGGCCCGTTGATGCGACAACAGCTGTCCTTGAAGGTAGGCAAATTTTGGACAGATCAGAAATAGTTATTAATTATTATAGTAACCTTCTTATTGAAAGCCTTAAAGGTGTTACTTGGAGTTCGTTGGAAATACCACAATCTAAGTTAAATATCAAACGATCTTCCGATAACACCTATGAGACTTGATTGACTTGGTAGGGGTGTTTATGCTATCAAATAAAAAATGGGATGTTTTTATATTTGGCCGATCGAAATGGCAACCCGTGAATGAGGGCCGCTATCATAGCCAGCAGGGCTCCTATAGCCGCCCTCAGATTGACGACCCAGAACTATAGATTTTTATAAAAGTGTGGCCTGCAGCCGCCAAACTCCTAACGTAATCCAAGGGTGACTTGGGACGCTTTCACAGGGCAGCCTGGTACCGCCCCGGTCCAAAAATATATATGCCACTTGGCAAATCTGAGTGCCTGGGCCGTTGCCTTGTTCGTTGATCACCAGGTGCAGTTCAGGACGACTTAGGCCCTTGATTTGAGTATGATATAACTTCTTTAATATTACAGATCCTAATTACGACTTCATAGTGGTAGGAGCAGGATCAGCGGGAGCCGTTGTAGCCAGCAGACTCAGTGAAAATCCAGCATGGAAGGTTTTACTTGTGGAGGCTGGAGGAAATCCAACATTAGGTACAGAGGTATGATATTTTTCTATTGTTTGTTGCTATCTATCGCAACTTTGATGCATACAGTATATGAATGCATCAGATGCGACAGATCTAGGAAAACTGGAATCCGAGGCGAGTAATTAATTTAGATAAATTATATTTCAAAATAAAAATAAAAAATTTCAATATTGAAATTTTATTTCAAAACAGGATCAAACAGGAGTGAATTAAATTGTGTATTTAGGGAGTATGTTTAGCGTGGACGAAAGATGTGATTCGCATGTAGAAGGGCGAGTAGCTGCCGAAAACAGAGTTAACGGTGCTTTGTCCCAATTAGTAAAGCGACAAAGCATCATATAAGAAACACGACTCGCGATTCATAACGCTCATAACGCACTAGCACTATGACTGACGTCGTTTTTCGCTAGCGAAACCTGGGTATGTCAGAAGATGTATGAAAGTAAGTTGAATGCTGTGGAGATGCGGTCACTTCGAAAATTGTGTGGCGAAACTTTGGCCGATCGAATACGTAACAAAGTGAAACGCAATATGGCACATTTGAATGAAAGTGTCAGCTTTAAGCTAGAAAAGGGCATACTCCGTTGGTTTGGACACGTCCAACGAACAAGTGAGGAAGGATTGACGAAGAATATATATTGTGCGAAAGTAGAGGGTAGAAGGAGTCAGGGTAGGCCGAGGCTTACATTTAAAGACCACGTGAGCAGATTACTCAAAAACGGAAAAAGTCATAAGTATTCGGATACCCAGACGTGCATGTATGAAGCGATTCATGAATCTGCAGGAAGCGAGAGAAGTATTCATGGATCGCGAAACCTGGCGATGTGTCCTCTCTGAGTATCCCGTCAGGGATACAGCGTAAAGATAGTTAGTTAGTTATATTTCAGGCTACCGTTCTATTTTAACGTGTGGTAATCGCAAAAAAGTATCCTAAAATCATGTGTATTGTATGTAATTTCGGTTAATCTATACTAAAACGACTTCTTAAAGCTGAAGAGTTCGTTTGTTTATTTGCATGAACGCGGTATTCTCGGGAACTACTGGTTCGAATTGACGAGGAAGGTTTATAGGGTATATTGATTTATAGCCTGCGATGTATTGATTCACGCTACTACTCAGGGGAGAAGAAGAGCAGTAATCATAAATGTCACCATCTGGCAAATGTTCATACATTATAGTAAAATTAATAAACAGCGGAACTAAATGGGGGATGTCGAGGGTTCGAAGTATGTCACGAGTGAAGCCACGGGGCTCAGTTTACTATAAATTTATCTGTTAACTGTTGACATATCAATTCGCTAGATGTCGTCATTGGTTCCCATCAAGTGGGCAGCTTCACTATAAATATATATTAAAAAAAACATATATTTCAGAATCCACATCTATTCTACAGTAACATGGGCACCGCATTGGACTGGGATTATTACAATCAACCGCAAGAAGGTGCTTGTAGGAACTACAGAAGAAAAGGATGTGCTTGGCCTCGAGGAAAAGTATTGGGTGGTAGCAGCAGCATCAACGGAATGTTCTATGTTAGAGGTAATAAGGCAGATTACGACCAATGGGCAGCTGAAGGCAATTATGGATGGAGTTATGAAGAAGTTTTACCATACTTCTTAAAGATTGAAAATTTTGTTGGAGATATAACTGAAGAGAACAAAAAGTATCATAACAAAGATGGACCTATCAATGTTATGCAAGAGAAACAACCACACCCGATAGAAAGCATAGTCATTCAAGCCGCAATAGAACTAGGTCTTCAAAATTTTAGTGATATTAATGTAAACCAAATGGGTGTACATTTATCGCATACTAACATTAAAGACAATTATAGAGTTGGAACTGCTAGAGGGTATTTAAGTCCCGCTAAAGATAGAGAAAACTTTCATGTTATTAAAAATGCGTATGCGACCCAAATTTTGTTTACCCCTGGAACAAATAAAGTTAGAGGTGTATTAATCAAGAAAGACGGAAAAGATATAGTAGTTAATGCCAAAAAAGAGGTAATTTCATCAGGTGGTTCCATCAACTCGCCTCAGCTTTTAATGTTATCTGGTTTGGGTCCAAAACGACATTTAGACCATTTGGGAATTAAACTCATAGCTGACTTACCAGTTGGTAAAAACTTGCAAGATCATATTTGTGCACCCATATATTATTCAATGCCATTTGATAAGGAGTTATTGTCTCTGCCTAACATAATTCAGACACTTGTAAAATATGTTCTGCATGGTACTGGACCACTGTCAAACACTAGTCCACACAGAGTAATAAGCTTTATGAATACTGCTGATCCTATATCACTAACTCCAGATGTTCAGTTTCATTATATGGTTGTACCTGCTAATGCTGTCAATATGCTTGATATGTTCGATAAACATGGATTAAGCGACGAGTTTCGTATGAAGTTTTCAAAAGTTAATGAAGATAAACTTGTGATTGGAGCTTATGCCACATTATTACAACCAAGATCTAGAGGTGAAATTGTTCTCGCCAGTAAAGATCCTTTTGACAAACCTCTGATATATGCAAATTATTTTAAAGATCCTGAAGATATGGCATGCGTAGTTAGAGCTATGAAGCAACATTCTTTAAAATTAGATAATACTGTAACTTTCCAAAGTGCTGGATTGAAGTTAGAGTGGATAGACCTAGATGCATGCAAAGAATTTATCAAAGCAAGTGACGATCACTTAGAATGCATAGCTAGAGAATTAACTTTCTCCATATATCATGCAACTAGTACTGTGAAAATGGGCCCTGATGATGATCCTATGTCTGTAGTAGATCCAGAGCTCAGAGTGCGTAAAGTAATTGGTTTAAGAGTGATTGATGCCAGTATCATGCCAACAATTGTAAGAGGAAATACAAATGCACCTGCAATCATGATCGGAGAAAAAGGAGCTGACATGATAAAACAGTACTGGGCGAATAGACAACACAATGAACTATAAGAAATAGATATAAGATGAAGTAATATAAGTTTTCATTACATTTTACTGTAAGGTTATTTTTTTTATTGCGAGTATTCAGACTCGTATTCCCATTGTTATGACTCCTATAAACCAGGATCTATCAGTGATGACTGTATCAACATAAATAAAGCTCTAATAAAAAAGGAACCATTTTATTTATTTGCGTGAAAAACGTCTATGTTCTTTTTCATTTGGAGACTGAACTTGGAGCCTGGGGTTCATTTTTATTTCACTCCTAGGATAAGCTATCGTTTGTCTATTAATTTTCTGCAGTATTGGGAGCAACTGCCGAAACCTCCCAAATCCCACCTGATTGCAAGTGGTTACAGTAATTTATAAACTTTTGCAACCAAGATGGGTTCCCACCGTCTCTTAGAGTAATATTGTTCCAATATATTACTTTACCTTTCACAGTGTGAATCGGTCCGTGTTGTCGTCCGTCAGGATCTTCTAAATACAGAACACCAATATCCTCATGGCCGCCGATTGTTCGATTCACATTATAAAAGTTAAAGTAATATTAAAAAAAGTGGACATACAGAACAGCCGTATGTCTCATCGGTGTCTGTCTCGGAATGTCGCGACACAAAGCACATAGAAAAGATACGGCGCGGACACTACACTTTCGCGTTTGCGTGCTATGTAACACACAGAAAGGACACGGCGCAGACGTAAACGCACTGGAGTGGCGAAGTAAGGGCTAGAAGAGGTACGGGCGGGTTGCCGACAGACAACCAGACAACCATAGCGTCATGTCTCGCGATGAGGACCTTCAAGTCCGTACCATGATTTTTATGTTATCAAATAATCACGACGGCCGGCACCCCATCTGTGCCGCGTCTGCACCACATCCTCTCCTTACGTCTTTTCTATGTGTCCAGTCTCTTATATTGCTAAAGTGGTGACCAACCTAAATTCAGACTATCCCAATGGACAAAAATTTGTTCCAATTCACACAATGAGAGAGTAATATTGGAAATAATATTGCATTAATAGATGGTGGTAGTCCCCAAATGTGTCATCTCTCGCCGTGTGACTCTATTCTTACTTTCACTCACATTGAGGCCTGTACGGGCGCAATAAGGAGCTCCTCATATGAACTTTGAATATGGTGTTATTAAAGTACCTGTAAATAAATAAAAATAGGTTATTTACGACGCCAGAAGTAAGGTTTGAAAAATAGATAAATTTAATTGACTGAGGAGGCTAGCGAAGCGAGCCGACGAAAGTCTCCGTTTTAACTCCACTGGTACGGGAAAAATGCTATTGATGTCCGACCGTCCGTCCATTAAGTCTACAGGTCGCATTTTTCATCGGATTTGCATGCAACTTGCAATGGATAAGCCTTGATGTAGCCAACAACTTTTAGCAAGGGGGTTTTTCGATCGGGTGGGGAAATGGAGGCAGGGGAGGGGAAATGGTTCCGTAGTTGACTAGAATGCTCAAATCGAAAAAAGAAATATTGTTTTTTTTTTAAATTGATAAAAAAAATACTCCATAGTCTAGTTCACAGAACCACCAGTAATTAGTATGCTAACTTTTCATATTTGTCGGAGATGGCGGTAAATGTAAGTGGTAGCAAAATTCTAAATTAAGTGTTTTGATGGTCAGTGACGAGCGAGTGAGAGTGTATACATATAAATTAATGAATTCATAATTATCATTTACTAGTTGACGCCCGCGGCTTCGCCCGCGTAGAGAAGTTTTCCCGTTTCCGTTTCCCACAGGAACTTGTTCCCGGGATAAAAAGTAGCCTATGTCCGTCTCCTGGCTCTAAGCTACCTCCCCACCAATATTCAGCCAAATCGGTACAGCCGTTGTTGAGTTATAAATAGTGTAACTAACACGACTTTCTTTTATATACATAAATATATATTTTGGAGTCTCATTGACGCTATGTAAGTTGAATTAATATTTATTTATTATATACAAATTTGTTAAATATTTGACCTGGGTTCCATGGGTCAAATAAAAATGTAAAGGTCAATGGAGCCTGGCCTGGTATGAAGATGGTGATGGGTGTCCCCGGGATAAAGTAGCCTATGTGTCATTCTGATGTATAAGCTAAATTATTGTAAAGTTTAAAAGAGTAACATCCATACAAACTTTCGCATTTAAAATAATACTAGTTGACGCCCGCGGCTTTGCCCACGTAGCGAAGTTTTCCCGTTCCTGTTTTCCACAGGAACTTATTCCCGGGATAAATAGTAGCCTATGTGTTGTTCGAACTCCCGTCGCACCTATTTAATCCCGTCGCTTATAAATTCTACAAATTTGCCCGTTTTGTCGACATTTATGACTACTTTTCCGCTCTCCAGAGTAGTAGCGTGATGATATATAGCCTATCTTTCAAGTTGGATCAATCTGCACATGGTGTGCAAATTTGATTAAAATCGGTTAAGTAGTTTAGGAGTCCATCGCGGACAAACAACGTGACACATATTTTAAATATATTAAGATTAAGATATTACGAGTATTAAGATGGGATTAGCAAGAGTGTAGAATCAAATGACGAATTACCCTTCTCCGATAAACTGGCCAACAAGTCATCGGCGAACCCTTAATATGGCGAACCAACGATGGGCGAAGGGTGTTTTCGACGAACGGTTCATCGGCGATCGATAAAATGTAGAACCGATGACTGAGGGTGTTTTCAGTAAACAGTTTATCGGAGAAGGGTAGTTCGGCATTCGATTCTACACTCGAAGTGGCTATCCATAGTCCACTTTCGCCTCGATGGGAAACGGTACGTGACGGATGGTTTACCATCACCTTCATTTTGAGTTTATTAATAATTTCACCACAGCGTTCCCACAAATGGCAAGGAAAATAAAAGTCCACCTAGACAGAACCCCGCTTGTCTAAGTAAGGCTAGCCTTGTTTTGTTAATAAGCGAATACATTAGAAGTGATTTCATAAGTATAGCCTACGTGCCACCCTCTTTACCTTTATCTATAAGGGGGTATACAAGGATTAAAAGTTTATATGGGAAATTCTTCATTTTCAAACATAGCATCAATATTTCAAAATATGCCCGGTGTCCAGCAAATGCTTCGCGAAATGTGATTTATCTGTGTCACAGATAAATCTTGAATGATAACAACAGTTTTGAAATTTTACATTTATGTGAAAAGGGTCTAAAAATGTCCGTATTAGAGCAGTTAGAAATTGTAAAACGGGACGGGTGTACTTTGCCGAACGAACAAACAGACTTCCACACTTCGGTTTTGCTTAGTTTATTCTAAAATAGACAAAACCACTAGAAGTCTACATCGCGCTATCGTTTGGTTGCGTTCGAACTACAAAATGTTGATGTGAACGCGTAAGTACTTTTGCTGCCAAACAGTCTTGATAATGCCTCGTGTGTTGGCGAAACACGTGTCGACATCGTACGACATTCTAAAAAAGTGGAATATTGCAAAAATAACATTTAAAAACAAAAATAATTAAAGTTTTTTTTTAATGGATTTCCGCCATGTAACGCCTGATTCAATTAGTTACGTAGAAAGGAATTTTGTGAAATTGTACCACTAAGAACGTAAACAAGTGTCATAAACGGTTGTGTGGAAGTTCGTCATTATCAAAGTTTCAAACATGAATTTACGTACACCTGTTTCTGGTTACAAATAAATGGGCACATGTATCGCGGTTTTGCAAAAGTTTAACTATAAGGAGGTAAACCAGGGAATGTATTGACTGACTCATTAATCACGAAATTCATGGAGCTAACGGAGCTATGAAGTCCAATTTTCGCATTGGGGTTCCTTTTAACACGTAGGTGCCCCCTATGAAAAGTGTTTTGAATTTTTACCCCTAAGTACGTAAATAAGGGATAAACGGTTGTATGGATGATTGTCATTTTCAAAGTTAGTAACATGTTCTTACGTAACTACACCTGTTTTAGAAGAATCTCCTAAGGCCTGTATTACCAGCGAGTTTGCGGGAAACGAGACTATGTCAATAAACCACGCACAGCCTAAATATTAAACATGGAAACTTGAAATTTGGTGAATGTATACTTTAAGGTCCGTATTCCAGAACGTTTATCAACACTCAAGAAACACTTGAGAGTAGATTTTATAAGGCAAAATCTAGTCTCAAGCGTCGATCGAGTATTGAGAAACGTTCTGGAATACGGGCCTGTCTTTGGATAAGCAATAAAAAGGGGTTTGCCCAGGAAATAAAGTAGGTACCCTCTACGTACAGGATATTCAGTTCAAGCAGTTAGGGCTACGTGTATATATTATATTGTTGTTGTTGGGACAACTCACACAACGCCATCTGATTCCACACTAAGCAGAGCTTGTAGTATGGTAACCAGATAACTTATTTAGTAAGATATTATTCAGTTGTAAGTTACTCATCAACAAGTATTCCGATTTCATTCAGTTTTTTTGTTGTTAAAAAGCGAATACTTCAGAAATTGTTCCATAAGAATAGTCTACGCGTCACAATCTTTAACTAATATCTCTTACTTCGTCTGTTTTTCTTAAGTCGCGCTAACGAAGTTGCGCGGGTAAGTTGGTAATGAATATAATCGTTTAGTGTTAGTCTACGCGATGACTACCAACAAGGCGATCATCGTGAACGAGCTACTGGCGTTCATCCAGAATGCAATCGACACGATGAACGAGATCAGCATAGTACAAATCTGCAAGACGAATTTTAAGGATACGGAGATCTGCAGTGGCAAGGCGATGCTGTACCAATCGGTCAGGAAATATGCCGTCGAGCAGGAGAGATGGAGCGGAACTATGTGTGCAGGACATCATCAACTACTAACTAAACCTAACAACTGTCCTGGCTTCTCGGTTTTTTTTTTGTTTTGGATTTACAGAAGGTTATATTAGAATTACCCTCTTTCCTACCTCCTCCTTTTCCTATTCTTAAATCCTTCTCCTTCCTCATCCTCTTCCTATCCTATCTCCGCGTGCTTCGTGGCTAGGTGCGAGTCTAGTCTTAACGCGCCTTATTGCCCTGGGACCGGGCGAACCCAAAACAAGGCTAGCCTTACTTAGACAAGCGGGGTTCTGTCTAGGTGGACTTTTATTTTCCTTGCCATTTGTGGGAACGCTGTGGTGAAATTATTAATAAACTCAAAATGAAGGTGATGGTAAACCATCCGTCACGTACCGTTTCCCATCGAGGCGAAAGTGGACTATGGATAGCCACTTCGAGTGTAGAATCGAATGCCGAACTACCCTTCTCCGATAAACTGTTTACTGAAAACACCCTCAGTCATCGGTTCTACATTTTATCGATCGCCGATGAACCGTTCGTCGAAAACACCCTTCGCCCATCGTTGGTTCGCCATATTAAGGGTTCGCCGATGACTTGTTGGCCAGTTTATCGGAGAAGGGTAATTCGTCATTCGATTCTACACTCTTGCTAATCCCATCTTAATACTCGTAATATCTTAATCTTAATATATTTAAAATATGTGTCACGTTGTTTGTCCGCGATGGACTCCTAAACTATTTAACCGATTTTAATCAAATTTGCACACCATGTGCAGATTGATCCAACTTGAAAGATAGGCTATATATCATCACGCTACTACTCTGGAGAGCGGAAAAGTAGTCATAAATGTCGACAAAACGGGCAAATTTGTAGAATTTATAAGCGACGGGATTAAATAGGTGCGACGGGAGTTCGAACAACACATAGGCTACTATTTATCCCGGGAATAAGTTCCTGTGGAAAACAGGAACGGGAAAACTTCGCTACGTGGGCAAAGCCGCGGGCGTCAACTAGTATTATTTTAAATGCGAAAGTTTGTATGGATGTTACTCTTTTAAACTTTACAATAATTTAGCTTATACATCAGAATGACACATAGGCTACTTTATCCCGGGGACACCCATCACCATCTTCATACCAGGCCAGGCTCCATTGACCTTTACATTTTTATTTGACCCATGGAACCCAGGTCAAATATTTAACAAATTTGTATATAGTAAATAAATATTAATTCAACTTACATAGCGTCGATGAGACTCCAAAATATATATTTATGTATATAAAAGAAAGTCGTGTTAGTTACACTATTTATAACTCAACAACGGCTTTACCGATTTGGCTGAATATTGGTGGGGAGGTAGCTTAGAGCCAGGAGACGGACATAGGCTACTTTTTATCCCGGGAACAAGTTCCTGTGGAAAACGGGAACGGGAAAACTTCTCTACGCGGGCGAAGCCGCGGGCGTCAACTAGTATAAATATAATAATTATAGGATTACAATGTTACATTTGCGGTAAATTAATCTGTGTACATGAAACCTGATATATGTATTTTTTTATAATAAAATACCGATCGTAACAAGGGTCTTGAATCTGAGCCGACCTATAGCGTCAAAAGCTGGAAGCTGCAAGATGCATCCATTAGGGATAAATATAAGGAAAGGGTAGCCGAAAAGCTTGGCCACGTCAGTGCTAGTAGTGAGAATCTGGAAAGTGTATGACAGAACCTTAGGGATAGTATGATAAATGCCGCTGTGAAAGTGTGTGGACAAACGAAAAGAGGCAGTAGTAATAAGCCTGATACATAGTGGAATAAAGAAGTTAAAGAAGCCGTTCGAATAAAGAAGAAAGCGTAGTTAGACTACTTAGCCTCGCGGAATGATTTTAATATGAAAGAGAGATACAACCTGCAAAAAGTTAAAACGAAGGCACTGATCGAGGAAGCTCGTGAAACGTTGGAGTATATCTATGGTGCCGAATGAAAGCGGATGAAAGGTTGTCGTCCAATTTCCGAGATAATGCCAAGCTCTTCTGGAAAGAGGTAGGCAAGACTCGGAGTTGTTCGACAGTCTGCAGTATGAACAAAGTGCTTAGTGTTGACAACGATTTCCTAACAAAACAAACTGACGTCCTGCAGAGATGGAGTGAATATTATGGAAGGATGTTTGCAAGTTAGGACAGAGATGTCGCATCGGGAAGTCCACTTCCCTCTCACTGTGACGCTCCGGATCCTGGTGTCATTGAAGTCATTAGTATGAAAGAGATTGAACAAGCGATAAGATGTATGAAATGTGGTAAGGCTGCGGGAAAAGACAGAGTTACTGCTGAGATGATCAAGTACGTTGGGTCGCGCGTCTGGGACACTGTTTGTCTGCTATGCAACTTATGCTGGCAGACGGGTGAGTTCCCAGATGACTGGCGAATAGCAGTTGTAGTACCTATCTACAAAGGGAAAGGCTCTCGCCTAAACTGCTCCAGCTACAGAGCGATCAGCTTGGTCAGCTTGGCTAGTAAGGTGTATGCAAAGGTTATAACGGCAAGAATGCAAGAAAAGTCTGAAAGGTATTTGTGGGAGGCTCAATGCGGATTCCGACGTGGAAGAGGTTGCATCGATCAAGTGTTTTCTCTCCGAATGATCGCGGAGAAGTTTCTGGCTGTTAGCCAGAAGGTTTTCTGCGCTTTTGTGGATCTAGAGAAAGCATTTGATAACGTTGTGAGAGAAACTCTGTGGGACTTGCTGCCCGGATATGATGTGGACGGCTCGCTACTGCGGGCACTACAGTCGCTATACAGGGACTGTAAGGCTTGCGTGCAAGTAGGGGGGGATGTGACACCTCTTTTCGACGTCTGTACAGGCGTCAAACAGGGTTGTGTTATGTCTGCCTGGCTGTTCATAGTGTATCTGGACAGTTGCCTGCAGAAGTTGAAAGATTGTGATATGGGTGTGAATTTGGGTGACTTAACAGTAAATTGTCTGTTGTACGCTGATGATGCGGTACTCATGGCCTCATCAGAAGCCGACTTTCAGGCATTAGTCACTAATATGAAAGAGGAGTGTGAAAGAAAGGGTCTCCGCTTGAATGCAAGTAAAACTAAGGTTCAGGTATTTGAAAGAGAAGGCGTAAGAACTAAGTGCGAGATTTGGGTAAATGAGGAAGGTCTAGAGCAAGTGAATGAAATTGTATATTTAGGGAGTAAGTTTAGCGCAGACGGAAGATGTGATTCAGATGTAGAACGGCGAGTACCTGCCGGAAACAAAGTTAACGGTGCTTTGTCCCAATTGGTAAAGCGACAAAGCATCGTAAAAGAAGCACGACTCGCGATTCATAACGCAGTGCTAATGCCAACGTTGCTTTACGGCAGCAAAACCCGAGTATGTCAGCAGATGCATGAAAGTAAATTGAATGCTCTGGAGATGCGATAACATTAAAAATTGTGCGGCGTAACTTTGGCCGGCCGAATACGTAACGAAGTGATACGCAATATGACAGGTTTGAATGAAAGTGTCAGCGTTAAGATGGAAATGGGCGTGCTCCGTTGGTTTGGACACGTCCAACGAATGATCACTCATTCGAACGAATGTCGAAGAATATATATTGTGCAAGTAGAGGGCAGAAGGGGTCCGGGTAGGCCGAGACTTACATATGAAGATCGCGTGAGCAGATTGCTCAAAAACGGAAAGGTCAAAAGTACTCGGATACCCAGACGTGCGTGTATGAAGCGATTGATGAATCTTGAAGAAGCGAAAAAAGTAGGCATGGATCGCGAAGCCAGGCGATCCGTCCTCTCTGACTACCCCGTCAGGGATACAGCGTAAAGATCAGAGAAGTTTTTTTTTAGAGAAAGTTATCCAACATTGGTCATTTTAAAAACCGACTGTATAAGTTTTCAAGTTGATTTAGAAGCCAAAATCCAACTCAACGTGCCTCCTCAAAGTGCAGACCAACTGGACATCAAAGTAAACAAATTTACTTCGCACATCCAGCAGTCGGCATGGCAATATACACCCGAAATTATGACAAGGAGCAAGGGTAACACATATCCCAAAGAAATCCTTAACTTAATTATCGAGAAAAGGAGACAGAAAAAAATGACATCACACAAAATCCCTGCCGATAAAAAAATATTGAATCGCTTAACAAAAACGTTGATAAGAACTGTACAAAATTATAAAGATGATTCAATTGCCAAATCATTAGAGAAGCTGTCCAGTGACCGCACCGGCAACTATTCACTCTGGAAGGCAGTAAAGAAATGCAAACTACCAATTACGCCTATTCCTCCTATAAGAGATTTAAATGGTAAATGGGCATAAGTAACATACAAAAGGCAAAAAGGTTTACCCTACATTTAGAAACAATATTTCGACCGACTGCAGGGTCATCGTCATCAGAAGACTTGCCATACCATGAACACCAACAAGAATCGACTGAAATAAATTTGTAACTCCAAAAGAAGTTGCATTCGAAATCAGAAAAAGTTTGAATGTCAAAAAGAGGCCAGGTTCCGACCTTATTACAGGTCAAGTACTACAACATCTCCCGCGAAAAGCTTTAGTAAAATCAACGAACCTATTTAATGCAGTAATAAACTAACTAACCTATTAAAACACTAAAATATGTTCCTGCTGTTTGGAAAGTAGCTGAAGTCATTTAGATAGTTAAGCCAAACCACCACATGAACTGACATCATATAGGCCAATCTCTTTGTTGCCTATCATCTCTAAATTATTCGAAAAGCTTTTACCAAAACGAATGAAACCCATACTTGATCAAAAAGCTCTTATTCCTAATCACTAGTTTGGTTTTAGGGAGAGACACTTAACTGTAGACCAAATATATAGAATCACAAAAATCATTGAAAATGCATTAGAAGAAAAAAAAGTATGGTCCAAGGTTTCCTTAGATGTCGCGCAAGCATTCGATAAAGTATGGCACAAAGGAAGGACTGATACATAAATTAAGCTCGATGCTGCCTCCGCAGTTTGAAGTCGTATGTTTGTAACAGAATGTTTAGGCACGAAAATGCTTATTCTGAACTCAAGAAAATAAAAGCTGGAATTCAGCAGGGAAGTGTGTTACGACCGGTCCTGTACCTACTATACACATGCGATATCCCAGTAAAAGAAGACAGTACCATTGCAACCTTCGCCCATGACACTGCCATAATGTACTGGAAGTACTTATAAGGAAGTATGTACAGATGGCAGTGTATAAAGTTTTTGAATGGACTAAAAATGGCGCATTAACCTAAATGAATCAAAATTAACTCACTTGATTTTACAAACAAATCACCCCAATACTGCCTATATCAACAGTAAGGTCGTTCCATATGCGAATACAGCAAAATATCTCGGCATGACTCTTGATGTGAAGTTGCGTTGGAAAGTTTACACTAAGAAAAAACGAGAAGAGCTGGATATACGCTATAGAGACGCTAGATATACGCTATAGAGACATGAATTGGCTACATGGAAAAAAATCCAGTTTATCAATACTAAACAATCTTTTACTGTATAAGCAAGTCCAGAGTCCCGTGTGGATGTATGTTGTACAGCTGTGGGGCTGCACTAAACAAACCATCAAAAATATCATACAGCGTTTACAAAATAAAGTGCTAAAGGATATTGTCAATGCACCTTGGTACATTCGAAATGACAACCTCCACCGAGACCTTCAAGAGGAGCTGGTCGACAAAATTATACAACGTTTCACAGAAGCTCACTAAAAGAGACTTCATTACCATAACAATTCCGAGGCAAATCAACTCCTCGATTGGACAGACATAAAAAGAAGACTCAAAGGAACTAAACCCTTTGAGTTAGTGTAGTGCCAAGTGAAAACGTTCTCAATACTCAATCAACGCTTAAGGCTAGTTTTTGCCTTGTAAAATCTACTCTCAAACGTCGATTGGGTATTAAGAAACATTCTGGAATACGGCCTTTAGTGCTTTAAGTTTAGATCGCAAGAACAAAGTGAAACAAAGTTATCAGATTCTAAGAAAAATCAATGGATTACGATAAGTATTCTAGAAGTTTACTTTAGGTCAAAGTAAAATCACGCATTATAAGCTAGATAGTAATAATTTAAAGTGAACCTAACTAAGTTAGTATGCACTTTAAACAAAACAAAAAATAAGTAATACATATTTATTTTAAATAAGATTATTTAGTGCGATTGCCAAGTGAATCTATTTTATTTAAAATTTATTAGATTTTTTTAAAATTGATACACTACAAGATGTTGTTAGATTAGCTAATTACGTATTCAAGACAAAAAAATCTATAAATGGGTCATTCCACAAAAATCTGGATAATTTTGATGAAGTTTTGTCCTAGACCTTTTTAATATGCTTTTGGAAACTTGAGTAGTCAATATTATATGTAATTGATTAACTATCTTACATCTAAAGGGAACAGTCATTTTACGCTTTATTTTAGGAGAAATTTAGAGTTTTTTAAATTTATGCATCTAGGGACTGAGAGCTCTGGTTAGGGACTGATTATTGGGCATCTAGGGACTGATAGGTATTGTGAGGGACTGATAAGCAATAATGATATGGTAATAAAATGAGTTGGCTATGTAATTGGAATCATATTTATTTGTAAAATATTTTGAATAAAGTACGTAAGACAAAAATCAAAGCTAATACTTTTGAATAAAAATAATAATCAAATAATCTTCCAACGAAATTATTGTACAATCTTTAGCAGTTATTTGCTGTGTGTCACTTCTTTGGTTAATTAGACATCCATATTGGGTATTTAGACAACCACAATCAACTACTAATATAATAATGAACAATTAGTAATACTTATTTTTTATGATAATCAGTCATTATTGGCACATAAATTCAAATTCTTTGACAACCTAAAGTTTTTACTGCTAAAGTAATTGAGCTAAAATATAGTATTTAAATGCTTTTTTAGATAAAACTATAAAAGTAAAAACAAAAAGCCTTAGCCTAAAATAAGATTTACAAAATCAACATTCTAACTACTCAACAGCAAACAAAATCTTTAAGTTTTATAGTAGTCTTAGTATTTGGACTTATCAGTTTATCTGTATCATTATTTAGTTTGGTAACATAGAAGACTTAATATCTAAATAAAGTAATCACCATCATTCATTTTTCAAAAACATTTATAGCCTTTTTAAAATCGTAAAATACTCTATCACCTTTGACAATCAAACAGGGCATCGACAGTTTTTCAATCACATCTTCATAAAGTACGTCAGCGACATCACCTTCATCTAATTTAAATAAGTTTCCTTCTTTATTACATACCTTAAGAAAAGTAACAGTCAATTCTCCTTCTTCGTCATCATAGTATGAACAAATTGCAGCGTAACGGTATTCTTTCTGTTTCACCATAAATTTAACTAAAACGTAATCACCACTGTCATAGGTCACTTTCATTTTATCTTTTAAATTCTTACTTATGCCTGCTTGTTCTATAGTTTCGCTTTTACGTAGGTTTTGTAGAGGAATATCTTGTTCCGAATCTGTACTATATACTTCAGCTACATTGATATGGTTGGATTTGTTGGTGTATTCCAGAGTTCCTAATTTATGATGATTGCAAGTTGTGCTACAGAAACAGCTCAATGATTTCATAATAAGTTTTTTGGAAAATATGCGTGGCCCGTAACTTGATGAACTAAAAGTGTACCTTTGAAGGCTTTTAAGTTATTTTCATTCTCTTTTATCAGTTTATGAATCGTCTCAATATCAGAATCTTCAATAACTGAAATTTTTATTCCAGGGCAGTTTTCACGTAAAGTAGCAGCAAAAGTGTATAAATTTGTTATATCGGCTCTTTGTGCAATACATTTGTCTGCAGTTCGCTTGCAATTTGCTCCCACACCATCCGGAGCTCCTTTCCCGTGTCCTGCTTCAAGGTAGCTCCATGAAAAAGTCACTAAATTTGGATAGAAATCTACAATTTTACGAGCAAGTATGAAAAACATGGCTTTATTTCTATACTAAGTTACGGGCCCATCACTCATAAAGTGCAGATTTTCTACGGTAAGGGGCAAAGACGCGAGTACTGGTTGTAAATGGGCCCAAATGGCTGCAACACTGTGGGATAAATTTAAAGAGACAGTGCAATGAGAAGAAGTTGAATCTTTTGTATAGACAACTACGGTGTGCATAGAAATTTGCGAGCGTGAACCCCCAAAATGATAAGCTTGAAATGCCTGGTTACATTTTGTGCTAAAATTTTCTCTGAAGTCCATATGTATTACTGCGTCTCTTTCCGTCAATGATTGTTTGAGAGATTTTAAAGTATTGTACTGGTGAACAATGTTAACTTCATGTTGGAAAAATTTTTGCAGATCATTTTCCAGTTGTATAATCAAATTGCGTGGCTTCACATTATTTGTCTCTTTTTTTATACTTTGAAACTAAACGTTCTTTTTTTGTTTTAGAATCTGTAATTAATTCTTTTCCATATGTCCACTGATTTACCAAAATATCTTTGCTGTTATCAAATTCAGCATATGGTAAAACTTTAGTAGAGCAGACTTTGCACAGTCTCAACAAACATTTTTCTGAATAACGATTGCAACAAAGAATTTGTAATCCTGTTTGATAATTTTCGAAGCTAAGAATCTTAGATTTTTTTAAAGCAGATAATTTTAGATTAATATTTTCATGTATGATACAGGCACAAGTATCGCGATCTGTTAACTTAGGAGAAACGACCCAAAATGGGCGTAATCTACAAAACAGTGAATAACCAATTGTCAATGTTTTTGTTTGCAGAAACTTTTGGTGTAAATTTTTTAATGAGTCTAGCAAATACCTTTTTTGATTTTTGTTTTTATTGCGAGTAATACACTCCTTTTTTCCTGCTGCAGCGCGACTATTACCATTGTCTTCATAAAATATGTGAACCATTTGGACTGCAAAATTTTTCTTAGTTTTTTCATTTTTTTTAGAAGTTTTGCGCCGAAGCTTGTTATACAACATAGAGCTATAACCTTGTCACCAAAGTTTATATTTTTCTACTTTGGGACCAGCCAGAAGCTGTTTAAAGTTGGATTTTTCTTGATGAGTTCGAGCTTTTGAAATATTTTCTGTAATTTGAGCCTGCAAAACTTCGCCAAATAAAGCCTTTTTGACCAGTTCTCTACTTTCATTAGGATCTTCTGCCATTTGTTCTATTTTACTTTTAGGTGTGAGTAATTTCTTCGATATCTTCATTTTTCGTTTCAATCTATTGTACTTCTTCTGTTGAGTGTTAAGTTTCTTCTTTAAATCATTAATAATCGCACATTTTTCCTGTAACACTTTATTTCCTAAATTCCGTTGATATCGGCTCCGTCGTTTAGCTTCCATTTGTCTAAGGTTTTCATTATTGTTATTATTGATCTGCGGTTCTGGAGCTACATTTTCTTCATTTTCAGATGTAAGTGGCGTATTCTGAGAAACATAATTTTCACAATCTTTTGTAATTGTTTTTTTCTTTCTGTAATCAATTGAATACTTCTTCCACTGTTTTCTAATATTTCTCTGCTCACGTGGGGTCATATCCTGAATAGACTTACGTTGTCCTTTCTCTTTCTTTTTTAAATATTTCAGTCTTTCTTTCTCTTTATATTCTGCCAAAAGAACTGGATCACTTTTGATTTTTTCCAAACGAGCTTTGGCGGCAGCTGATTTTTTATTGGCTATTTCCTCTTTGGAAAATTTTGGCTTCTTTTTAGGTGGCATTTTTCTGCAAAATGGAAAGATGACACTTGTATGTAGTCCTAAACTAAGCAGAGCAACAACTTATTATCAGTCTATAACTTTACAGTTTCTAAACTCAAAATATTAAACATTTTTAAATAGATAACATAAACCCTAAATGACTTTTTCGTCCCTTTATATCTTTTCATAAAGTTTCTAGGTCTATTTACTTATAACCTAGATTATGACATTTTGCTTACATCACAAAATATTAAACATCATTCCCTAACTGTGTCCGTCAGTCCCTAGCTCAATTAAAAGCTAGGGCCTGATGGTCCAGGGACTGACGGTATGGAGTAAAACTTAAGACAAATGCTGGTTAACTTCTAATTAAAGCATACGATGTAACAAAGAAGACCGACAAATCACACGTAAATATTATAATAATTATCATAGATTTCCTATTATAAACAATAAAAATTACTCACCGAGGGAATGACGTAGTGACTGAATCAACACGTGTTTCCGCAACAACTGCCGCGTTCGCACTGATTCACAAAATGTCTGACGCTCAGCGAGTGTGGTTTATGGACAACTTGGTGTCGTTCTTTTAAATCAACTAGATGTCATTCACTCTTCATTCATATAAGTGCGCGAAATTTGTTAATCTTGGCTTAGCTAGGGAATGACGGATAAAATCGAGGACACTTTTTTAACTTAAGAAAATCGAATCATGTTTTATTGAAACTACAAAGTATCAATAGAATGTAGTGTATGTACGATAAACTACATAATTATTAATTCAAATAAAGTATAGAGTTTATGTAACTATAAATATAGTTGCCGAAATATAAATTTTTGGAGTACGGACATGACTAGGGACTGATATTTTGAGGTCTTTATGAGAGATTTCAGATTTATTTTAAATAAATTTATTTCTAACGGCAGTCGTTAAGCCTGGTTGAAGGCCTTATGGGCGGCTTGAAAACTTCAGCAGCAGGTAGCCACAACTTGCGTCTGTCTATTTCAACACGGCAATGGGCTCACCACCTATTACGTGGGACAGGAATCCACACGGTGAAAAGTGGGCATATAATATGCCTCTGCCACCCCTTCGGGGATAAGGCGTGATGGATATTATTTTTTTTATTTAAATTTATTTCTAAATATATGGGTAATGAATAAAGCACATTGTGAGCTGTTACTTAACAATTTTGAAACAAAATATTGCTAATTATTCTATGTGATATGTGTCACGGACAATGAGTGGTACTATTATTGTGGAATGACCCAAATAGGTACTGTATAAATTAACTGACATGGTATCATATGGATCTCACAACATATTATCTACACATGAAGAATTGGGTTGCTAGACTTGCTTTTATTATATGTTTTGTTTTTGATGGCACTTATTATACGGGGATAAGCTCGGTTATTAAAACTAAGTTTATAGTCTCCAATAGAATTCGCCTAGCTGGCGAGGTCGCTTGGGCCCCAGAGCTTCGCGAAACCCCTTACACCTGCACGGGAAACCGGAGACACGGGGAAGGTTTAATTAAAGTAAGTAAAAAAAGCTTTATAGAAAAATTCAACTGGTATCATTTAATAATGTGTAGCAAGTTCCACCAAATGTCAACAATCAACTGTGTAATTATCTTTTTTCCTTACTTTTCCCCGAAGGGGTATTCAGAGGCATAATATATACGCACATATTTCTCTTGTTGTATTTTGTACCACTCATTACGATTACGTAGTACATCGGCGGTAAACCTATTGCCGTGTTGAAACAACCTCCACCGGGACCTTCAAGTGGAGTTGGTCGACAAAATTATACACCGTTTTGCAGAAGCTTACAAAAAGAGACTTCATTACTATAACAATCCCGAAGCAATTCAACTCTTCGATTGGACAGACATAAAAAGAAGACTCAAAAGAACTAAACCCTTTGAGTTAGTGTAGTGCCAAGTGAAAACGTTTCTCAATACTCAATCAACTCTTGAGGTTAGTTTTATTTAGAGTCTGATAACTTTAAACACTTTGTTCTTGTCATCTAAACTAAAGACCTACGAAAAATCAATGGATTCTCTTCTTAGGATAAGTATGTTAGAAGTTTAAGTTAAAGTAAAATTACGCATTATAAGCTAGATTGTAATAATTTAAAGTGAACCTACCTAAGTTAGTATGCACTTCAAAACAAAAAAAAAACAATGCTAAAAATAAGTAATACATATTTATATTAAATAAGATTATTTAGTGCGATTGCCAAGTGAATCTATTTTAATTAAAATTTATAAGATTTTTAATATTGATACACTACAAGATGTTGTTAGATTAGCTAATTACATATTTAAGACAAAAGATTCTATAAATAGGTACTATATAAATTAACTGACATAGTATCACATGGATCTCACAACATATTACCTACACATGAAGAATTGAGTTGCGAGACTTGCTCTTTTTATATGTTTTGTTTTTGATGGCACTTATTATACGGGGATAAGCTCGGTTATTAAAAGTAAGTTTATAGTCTCCAATAGAATTCGCCGAATTCGCCGTAATTATCTTTTTTCCTTACCTTTCCCCGAAGGGGTATTCAGAGGCATAACATATACGCATATATTTCTTTTGTTGTATTTTGTACCACTCATTACGATTACGTGGTACATCGGCGGTAAACCTATTGCCGTGTTTCAAGTTTCAGCTAACTGCTGTTGTAATTAGTTAAATACATTTAAGGTTTTCAACAAGAACCTAGTAAAAATATTCGTGATGAAAATGTGACAAATTGTCGGCCAAGATACGAGTGAGTAGGACTTACCATAGTGTAAAATGACACTGAGCAAGCTCTAGGTATGTGCTTCGTATAGAATCAAGTATTGATACTGCCGTGCCAATATATACCGTTGATAAAATAATATTTTATTAAAATATATAATATAATATTTTTAGGTGTTCGCGATAGTTGTGCTTGAAATTCCATATAAACAAATTTTCATAACATGCATTTAAGTATTGCAATACTTACATTAAAACGTCTATAGAACTAGAGATTCTGTAAACCGTTAACCGACTTCGGAGTAAATTGTTAATGTGTTAATTAAGAGCATCAAAAAAAAAGAAATTATACCTCACGGGTGCGCAACAGGAAAGCCATGCCTTTCCTGTTGCGCACCCGTGAGGTATAATTTCTTTTTTTTCTTTATTTGTTATTTCTAGTGGTTTTAAAATAAAAAAAACACTTGGCTCAGCAGCACACTTCAAGCAAATTGCACAAATGACTTTACTGTGTTTCAAGCCTATATCACCCCATACCGTTTTGAGCGCTCTTGCCAACCACTACGGGACCATTTCCCCTCCCCTGCCACCATTTCCTCCCCGATCGAAAAACCCTCTCGTTAAAAGTTTTTGTCCATGCCAAGTTGCATGCAAATCCGATGAAAAATGCGACCTGTAGACTGAATAGACGAACGGACGAACAGTCGGACATCAATAGCATTTTTCCCGTACCAGTGGACTTAAAACGAACAATAATATTTTGCTAGTCTGTCGGTTTCTTCAGGCTAATTTCTGAAACTACTGGACCTATTTTAACGGGCTTTCAATAGCAGATAGCTAAAGTTATATGGAGTAACTTTTTACCCCGATATTCTTACGGATACGGGAACTATTTATTTATTTATATAAGTATTAATATTTTTGCTTACTTTCTGCCATACAAAAATGCATATAGTGAAATGTTGACGTATAGTGTGCCTCTGCCACCCCTTCGGAGATATAGACGTGACTGATAAATTCTCATATTTTGTCAAAATCTTGTGGGAGTGGTTTGTTGACGAAATCGGATCTTATAAGATCATTACACAAAACCATTCCGAACATTGCTTTTTTATCAACTTTCATTGTCATATCATCAAAAAATGTATTTTGTCATTTTTATTTATTACAGTTTAAAAATGTCGTGGGCATGCGACCAGACATTAACGTCGACTATAGTGAACAGCTACCAGGCGGCTGGACCTATGTTCGTGCAGGCTTTGCAGAGTTTCTTTGCAGCACAATGTGCTCTCACAGGGGAGCATCTTTGGCCCGTTGATGCGACAACAGCTGTTCTTGAAGGTAGACAAATTTTGGACAGATCAGACACAGTTATTAATAATTAATGTTAACTTCTTATTGAAAGCTTTAAAGGTGTTACTTAGAGTTCGTTGGAAATACCTAATTGATGTATGATTTTAAATGTAATCCTTTGTACCGAATTGTGAATCAATAAAAAAGAAAAAATTAAAAAAAAAATGCCCCACACTAAAACTTAAGTTCCCTTTAAAAAGTAAAACATAATAAAAGAAAATCAATCTTAAAGTACCTAAGTGTGTATAAATAATTCTAAAAAAAAACGTCGTGAGTTTTTATTGAACATATTATTTTACAATGTGCACGTAATGCGCTTTAAACCCCCAATAGAGTATATTTTGCAGACATTCGGTTAACCGATTGTCATTAAACATGTCTAAGAACAAGTTACCTTTAACAAAAAAAAAACTAAATTGAAATCGCTTCATCCGTCCAGAAGGTATGATGCCAGAGACAGACACAGACCCACCCACGGAAACTTATAATACCTCTCTTTTTGCGTTGAGGGCTAAAAATTAAATATAAAATCTTCCTATAACACCAATCAGGCTTGGTTAAACAATGTACATAGTTTGTTTATGCTATCAAATAGAAAAACAGATTTTTTATTATATTTGGCACTCGAAATGATCTGATGGAAAGCAGAGATGGCAACCCGTGAATGAATGCCGCTATTAGAGCCAGAAGGGCTCCTATAGCGGCCCTCAGATTGACGACCCAGAAATATAAATTTTCACAAAAGCCTGCAGGTGTGCATCTTAGGCATATAACCTAAGGGTGACTTGGGAGGCTTTCACAGGGCAGCAAGGTGGTACCGCCCCGGTCCAATTATGTCACTTGGCATATTTGTGTGTCTGGGCCATTGTCTCGTTCGTTGAACACCGCGGGCTTGTGAGGACGACTTGCGCCCCAGATATGTTGCTGGGGCCTCTTGTACCCTTGATTTGAGTATGATATAACTTCTTGAATATTCCAGATCCTAATTACGACTTCATAGTGGTAGGAGCAGGATCGGCGGGTGCCGTTGTAGCCAGCAGACTCAGTGAAAATCCAGCATGGAAAGTTTTACTAGTGGAGGCTGGAGGAAATCCAACATTGGGTACAGAGGTAAAATATTTTTTGTTGCTATTATACTGAAAGTCATAAAGATGCGATAGATCTTGGTAAACAAGAACTAGAGACAATTAAATAATTTAGAAAAAATATCTGAAAATTAACTAATTGAATCGGGCTTTACATGGCTGAAATCCATCGTAGAACGATAATACAAGGAGGGGAGCCACCACACACCCTCAATTCGTTAATCCAACAAGTAACCATACTCTCCAGATTGTAAAAAATGTGGAATACTACGCTTTACAACGTGACATTTAGTCGACACGTGTTTCGCCGACATATGAGGCATGGCATCCTCAATACTGCTTGACAGAAAAATTGCTATTGCATTGCACATTTTTAATAACCTGGAGGGTAAGGTTACATTTTACCTATCCGACATCCCTTTACTTGAGAAGTTGGGTTCGTCATTCCTCTGTTACAGTTAGTAGAGGCTATCTTTGAATGTTGTGCGTTAGCATGGTGGTGACATAATTTTAAATAACATATAATATTTCAGAATCCACATCTATTCTACAATAACATGGGTACCACAGTGGACTGGGATTATTACACTCAACAGCAAGATGGTGCTTGTAGGAGTTACAGAAGAAAAGGATGTGCTTGGCCTCGAGGAAAAGTGTTGGGTGGTAGCAGCAGCATCAACGCAATGTTCTATGTTAGAGGTAATAAGGCCGATTATGACCAATGGGCAGCTGAAGGCAATTACGGGTGGAGGTATGAAGAAGTTCTACCGTACTTCCTTAAGATTGAAAACTTTGTTGGAGATATAACTAAAGAGAACAAAAAGTATTATAACAAAGATGGACCTATCAATGTTATGCAAGAGAAACAACCACACCCGATAGAAAGCATAATCATTCAAGCCGCAATTGAACTAGGTCTTAAAAATTCTAGTGATATTAATGTAAACCAAATGGGTGTACATCTATCGCATACTAACATTAAAGACAATTATAGAGTTGGAACTGCTAGAGGGTATTTAAGTCCCGCTAAAGATAGGGAAAACTTTCATGTTATTAAAAATGCGTATGCGACCCAAATTTTGTTTACCCCTGGAACAAATAAAGTTAGAGGAGTATTAATCAATAAAGACGGAAAAGATATAGTAGTTAATGGCAAAAAAGAGGTAATTTCATCAGGTGGTTCTATCAACTCGCCTCAGCTTTTAATGTTATCTGGTTTGGGTCCAAAAAGACATTTAGAGCATATGGGAATTAAACTCATAGCTGACTTACCAGTTGGTAAAAACTTGCAAGATCATATTAGTGTACCCATATATTATTCAATGCCATTTGATAAGGAGTTATTGTCTCTGCCTAACATAATTCAGACACTTGTAAATTACGTTTTACACGGTACTGGACCACTGTCAAACACTAGTCCATACAGAGTAATAAGCTTTATGAATACTACTAATCCTATATCACTAACTCCAGATGTTTCATTATATGGTTGTACCTGCTAATGCTGTCAATATGCTTGATATGCTCGATAAACATGGATTAAGCGACGAGTTACGTATGAAGTTTTCAAAAGTTAATGAAGAAAAACTTGTGATTGGAGCTTATGCCACATTATTACAACCAAGATCTAGAGGTGAAATTGTTCTCGCCAGTAAAGATCCTTTTGACAAACCTCTGATATATGCAAATTATTTTAAATATCCTGAAGATACAGCATGCGTAGTAAGAGCTATGAAGCAACATTCTTTAAAATTAGTAAATACAAAATCTTTCCAAAGTGCTGGATTGAAGTTTGAGTGGATGGACCTAGATGCATGCAAAGAATTTATCAAAGCAAGTGACGATCACTTAGAATGCATAGCTAGAGAATTAACTTTCTCCTTATATCATCCAACTAGTACTGTGAAAATGGGCCCCGATGATGATCCTATGTCTGTAGTAGATCCGGAGCTTAAAGTGCGCAAAGTAATTGGTTTAAGAGTAATTGATGCCAGTATCATGCCAACAATTGTAAGAGGAAATACAAATGCACCTGCAATCATGATCGGAGAAAAAGGAGCCGACATGATAAAACAGTACTGGTTGAATAGACAACATAATGAACTATAAGAAATAGATATAAGATGGGGTAATATGAGGTTTCATTACATATTACTGTATGGCTATTTATTTGGAAAATTCACATTCGCATTCCCATTGGTATGACTTGTATAAATCAGTATCTACCAGTGATGACTGTACAAACAGGAATAAAGTCCTGATAAAAACATTTTATTTCCTGCATTAAAAATTCTGCGTCGTACATTTGGAGACTGAACTTCGAGCCTGGTGTCCACTTTTATTTCACTCCTCAGCTATAGTTTGTATATTGTTTGGCTTTTGATTATAGGAATAGTTTTTTTTTTGTCCTGTCGCCCTGTTGTGTCTTATCGACATTTAGCTAGATGTTTGTTGGTGCTTATTTTGTTGACGTGCATGGTACGATATCCAATGATATGTCCATTATGGTGCTGTCACTCCTACTCACAGAAGATCTTAGGGAGCTAGTCTCTTCCATCTTTTAAGAGAATTTTTAATTTCTTCCTTGACAGTTCTAATTTTTAAGTCATTATGAATTTGTTTATTTGTCATATAATATGGTGCTCCGGTTATCATGCGATATGTTTTGGATTGGAATCTTTGCAAAATTTTTAAGTTTGATGTAGCTGCCGTGCCCCAGAGCTGCAAGCCGTAGGTCCAGACTGGTTTTAGTATGCATTTGTACAATAGAAGTTTATTTTCCAAGGAAAGTTGTGATTTGCGACCCAAGAGCCAATATAGTTTTCTTAAATGATGGTCAAGTGCTTTTCTTCTGTTCCATATGTGACTTTTCCAGGTAAGTCTCCGGTCCAGAATATACCCAAGTATTTGGCGCTATCAGCTTGAGGTATTTTTATGTTATTTAATTTAACTTCGGGGCTAGTTTCGCGTCTCAGCGTGAAGGTAACATGAACCGATTTCTTTTAGGCTTTTGTTTTAGATTGTTTTGCAGTTTTGTAGATGCAGCATAGGCGGTTTCGTCGACTGCAAGTACTGCAGTGTCGTCAGCAAATGCTCCTGTAAGCGCTTCATTTGTATGAGGCAAGTCAGATGTATTTATTAAATACAGCGTTGGGCCCATCACGCTGCCCTGTGAAACACCAGCTTGAACTTTATAGAGATTTGTAACGCTAATGTCTATTACTGAGATATGACGTAATAAAAAGATAATAATTAATGGGAAGGTTTAAGCGTATTTTGTATAAAAGTCCTCGATGCCAGACGCGGACAAATGCCTGTGAGATATCCAGAAAGGCTGCTGAGCAGTAGGATTTGCTTTCAAATGCCCCGTTGATTTTTTCTGCCAGCCTGTGAACCTGCTCAATAGTACCATGAGCCTGTCTGAAACCAAATTGATGTTCTGGTATGAGTTTTGAAGCTGTGATTTCGGTTACCATTAGTTTTAGGAATACGAATTAGGCAATAGACCTTTTGACTTTCGCCAAAGTTTTTCTGCTACGCATCGTAAGGAAAAGACCTGATCCGTGCATCCCCTTCCTTTCATAAATCCATCTTGTACATCCCACATTTTCCCTTCAGTTTTATTCATCACTCTTTTTATCAAAACTTTTGCAAACAATTTGCCGACGATGCTGAGCAAGCTTATGCCGCGGTAGTTTTTGCACTCTTGCTGTGACCTTTTCCTTTATAAAGCGGCACGATGACAGCCTTACACCATCTTTTGGTACGCTGCCATTCCTCCAACAAAGGTTAAAAAGGCAAAAGCCTTGTCCCACTTTAATAATTTCTAGGACCTTTTAAAGAACCGAAAGCAAACTGATAGGACGATAAGAATTTACTGAAGATGGATCTTTTCCAGGTTTTTGGATCATAATAATCTCTGCAACTTTCCACTGCAGTGGTACAAACTTCCTTTGGATACATGCGTTAAAAACTTGAGTAAGGTACTTATTCACTACTTGTGGGAGTTCTTTTAAAATTTTAGGAGTAATTAGGTCATACCCCGCTGCTTTGTGAACTTTTAGGTTTTTTATTGCTCCCAGTACTTCTTTTTTTGAGATCTTTTTTATTGGGGCATCTAATTGACATATTTGACTAAGTACCGAAGTAATTTCCTCTACTTTGGTAGACCCAGTGTCATCATTTGCAGTGAAAACTCCTGTTAGGTGTTTTGCAAAGGATGTAGCCTTATCATCATCGATCTGAGCCCACTCTCCGTTTGATTTCTTGATTGGTGCATGGTACACTATTGGTCTTTTTAGTTTGCTTGTTACCTATCATAGCGAATAATTTGTAGCTACAGTTGCATCCAAATATTTTAGATAATTTTGAAGAGAGTTATTTCTGTTTAGATTCAGTTTTTTCTTTAGTTCTTTTGCCAGTCTATTAAAGATTGTTTTGTTTTCGGCATATTGTGTTGATTGCCATGTTTTACGATATCGGCGTTTCTCAGTTACTAAGTTTAGTATTTCTTTTGAATAGAACGAGATTGGTTTATTTGATGTTTGGTCTGGTGTAGCGGCCCAGGCTGCTTGTTGAACAATGCACTTGAATTGCTCGACAGCATTTGTGATATCCTCGTCTGTTTTGAGAGGCATTTGGCATTCCAGGGAGCTTGTGACAAGTTCTTGAAAATATGTCCAGTCTGTAGTTTTGGTGTGTAGTTTACATGTAGCCTTCATTTTCTGGACATTGTGACCAACCTGCGCTACAACTGGGGAGTAATCGGAAGATAGCTCAAAACAGGAGCTACAAAATATAGAGGTACGGGGCAAGCCCTTGCTGACTATGAAATCTACGAGGTCAGGTCTTTTATTTGCGTCTGTGGGCCAGTATGTTGGCTCTCGAGTACTGAATACACCCAGTTTGAGACTTTTGACTGTTTTAAGAAGTTCGCGTCCCTTGTCTTGATCCCCAATCAGTATGTTTCGAGTCATAAAGAATTTTGTATAATCCTCAGTTTTCATCTTATGTTTGGGAGGTATATAAAGGGCAGAAAGCTGGAGAGGACCATATTGGTCTTCAATAACTATGCTGGTTGCTTGTATTTTTTCCGTACAAAAAGAGTTAGCAGTGTGATGTCTCAATTTTTCTCTTATGAATATGGCCGATCCACCATGCGCAGTGCCGTCTGGGTGCATCGTGTGATACATTTTGTACTTTGGAATATTGAAGTATGTCTTACTTGTAAAGTGGTTTTCCGATACTAATAATATATCGACTTCGTTTGTTGTGAGGAACATTTTTACTTCTAGGAAGTGTTGGGGCAAGCCATTAGCATTCCAAAGGACTAATTTGAGGTGATCGATTTTTTGATATAACTGTCATTAGATTTGTTAGTAGATTGGTCATTATACACATTTGGTTAATTATCTGTTTAAACATTTGAATTAATTCTTTCATGTCACTAGATTTGTCTGAATCATTATTTTGGGTTAAGTTGTTGTCATTTTGGCTGATTTTGAAGGTGCGTCGGTTTTTTTGTTTGGTGGTTCATTTAGATTGTGTGGTTCACTTATTACAGATTTATGCAATCGTTTTTCTTTATTTTCCAAATTTTTATTCCGCAGAGATAGGTACTTTTGTTTTTGTAGGTCTTTATAAACCAAACAGCCTTTGTAATTAGCCGGATGATTGCCATTGCATAAAACACATTTGACAGCTTCACTCCTCTCTTTGCGCGTACAATTTGCGGATGCATGGTTATCGGCGCATTTTATGCATTTAGGTGAGCGATGGCAGTAGCTTTTTGAATGCCCATATTGCTGACAGTTTGCGCATTGAGGTATGTTGCGCGTTGGTCTTGGTGCTTCTACTTTTATACGGCAGTTTAATATGCTGTGGATGTCATGTATTTGCTTGTTATTACTTTTTGGGGTTACTTCTACGACGAATATGTGTAAAACTTTTTTTGTTACTCTGTGTGAGAGATTCCATGTGTTTACAACGTCATGTCCGAGTTCTCTAAGGGCTTGTTTAATATCTTGTGGGTCGGTGGCGGGGTGCATATTTTTCAGGAACACTTTAAAAGGGCGTTCCTGATTTGGTTTATATGTATAGAACTCAGTTGATTTCTGTTCTAACTGTTTGACTATCTCTTTGAAACTGTCAGGTGATTTGGTTTGGATTTTCACTCTATTATAGTTTGAGATTTTTATTTCATAACTTTCTGCAGCGTATTCATCGAGTAGTGATTGTAGCGGTCTTAGATTTTCTACCTTGTCCACAAATATAGGGGGAGGTTTAGGATTTTTTTTCTATATTTTGCTTATGAGCTTGACTCGTTATATGTTCAGGACTCTCTCTGGGACGCTTTCTTCTACTTACTTCTCTTCACGAGTTTGAGGGTTCTTCATTAGTGGTCCTAATGTTATTCGGATTTGGACTGTTAATATTTTCTTCTCTTGGTTTTGATAATAGTGACTCGTCACTGACTGATTGAGATCTAGATATGTTTAGGAAGAGTCCCTTATGAAATACTTGCTGAGTCAGGGTTTGTTTTGGTGTTCAGTTTGGTTTAGAGGTTTTGTTAGAGGATCATTCATGTTGAGTCCGACGAGTAAGGTCGAACTATTCAGTTAGCTAGGAGGGTGACGCCTATTCCCCTAGAAGGCTACTACAACGACGTTTGCCGGATCCGCCGAGGTTGGTCGTTAAAGACTGATCATTCCACCAGTCACGCATCCTGTTGGCACGTAACCCACCGTAGGATTGGAGTGAATTTTTATTGAGGCTTTCTACCTTTTGGTCCAGGCAATGAAGCCAAGACCCCCAGCCTCGTGAGACATGAACACAAGATAACGAGTTGTGTTGATCATTTCCTATCAACACTTGACAGGTTTTTTAGGCCTGGTTGTCTGGTTTATTTACCGCCGCCTGACACTCGGCGTTGTCGCTCGTTTTGCACCACCCAGGGGGCACGTGTAGGGTGGGCCTAGGAAAAGGTGGTAAATCCTACGGACGCGAGCAACTAGACCCCCCATAGGCATTGTTGAGTACGACTGCCGTCTGACCTCCCAACCCACCCCCACCTGATTGAAAGTGGTTACAGTAATCTATAAACTTATGCAAACAAGAGGGGTTCCCACCATCTCTTAGAGTAAGAAACATTAAAGGAAATTATGAATACAGAACACAAATTTACTGATGGGCGCCGATTGTTCGATTCACATTATAAAAGTTAAAGTAATATTGAAATAAGCCGGTGGTGGACACCCAGAACAGACGTAGGACGCAGACGAAGGCACATGTCTCTGTCTCATACAAAATGTGTCAAATAGAATGTCGTGACGCAAAGCACATAGAAAAGATACGGCGCGGACACTACAGTTTCGCGTTTGCGTCCTATGTAAAACACACAGAAAGGACAAATCGCTAACGCGATCGAACAGGAGCAGCGAGGTACGGGCTAGACAGGGTACGGGCGGGTTGCCGACAGACAACCATAGCGTCATCTCTCGCAACGAGCTCCACGTCCGTGCCATGATTTTTATGTTATCTAAAATATCACGACAGTGCCCCATCTGTTTGCGCCACAACCTCACCTTGCGTCTTTTCTATGTGTCCAGTCTCTTAGATTGCTAAAATATATAGTGGTAACCCACCTTAATTCAGAATATGTCTTACCATTGTCCCAATTTACTTAGGGTCAGCGCAGTATGTCTTCCTCTTCCATTCATACCTGTTATTTGTCATCTGATCATTCACTCCTTTCATATTCATATCACTCCTTACACAGTTCATCCATTAAACTTTGGCCTTCCTCTGGCTCTCCATCCATCAACTTTCATATTCATAGTTCTTTTAGTGACATGACTTTCATCCCTTCTCAACACATGCCCATACCAAAAAAGACGGTCCCCTTTCATTTTTCAGTCACAGGCGCCACTCTAAAATATAAACACATAAACACAATCTAAAAAACACATCTAAAAAATATAAACCCTTTAATAATAATAATAAACCCCTCGAGGACAGTCGTTATCTTTTATAGGATTAACGCAAACCCCATGAGGGCATAGTAGATTCGCTTTTTGAGTCATCCACTTTCTGATATCAACAAAAAATGTATCAGAAAGTTATTGAAAAGCTCACATCTGCAGGGCAGCTTGTGGCGAGCTGAATGTGCGTGGCTACACATCGGTCCCGATTCCTTAGAGTTTTGTTGCCCTTCTGCACCGGTTAGGATTTAATAGCCTAATGGGAGAGCAGTGAGAGTGCTACTCCCGGGAGTGCAGCAAATCCCAACTCTGGCTTGCCTTAATTGCCCGGTCAGAGGGAGGGAGCCAGAGCTATATGCTCGGGGGTGGAAGTGTCATTTTCAAGGACATTCTACGGGGAAGCCCGCTCCGGGCCTGTCCCGTGAAGGCGAAACCGGCGCCGCACCGCTCGACACCCCAAGCCGCTCACACCGGTGTTGCCCTCTGTCGCCTTACAGGCTTATCATGCTTACGGTGATTGTATAGGGGCCCATCTAGTGAGTTGGCGAGTCAGGCGGGCGTCGACTATCTGCAGTGGGGGTCCCATTCTCTATTAGATTAAAATTCTCAAAGGGCCTATGCGTGTTAGACCTATGTCTCCATGTAAGCCTACCAAAAGCCCGGGTATCTTCAAGAAAAAAAAAAGAAGATACCCGAGAAAAGAAGAGACATAATAATAATATGTTTTTATTCGGTGCAATAAATAAAATATAAACAAAAAGAAAAACAAAGTACTAAAAAATAAAACATAAAATAGGAAACTTAAACTGAATTCTTATCTAAATAAAACATTTATCTAGCACCAAATGGGTGTCCAGTTCAGCATATGTCAGGAAGTGTTCTGTTAGGGCCTGACGCTGGTTTTCAACTGGATCCCTACACAGTTGAGACCGAAGATGCTGTGCTGAGTGCCCTTCGTCTATGTACATTTTAAGCATGCACACTTAGATAAAAACTACATATAACATAGGTATCATACATACACATACACAAATTTACACATACATAGGTTGATACATAAATAATTATTATACACATACGTCATACACATATAAACACGGCAATTGGCTCACCACCTATTTCGTGAGACAGGAATACACATAGTGAAAAGTGGGCATATAATATGTCACTGCCACCCCTTCGGGGATAAGCCGTGATAGATAAATATATCATACACATATACTAAATATCATACTACCTGAACATACAAACAGAACAATCTAACGCCTAAGTGAAGAACAAAGGGGGAGTGCGTCTGCATCAAATCAGAGACAGATTCGTATTTACATTATCCAACCTCCGTTGCGCCTCCAGAAGATATAGTCGGAGACTTTTTCTTAAAGTGGTTAAGAAATTAAGAGACTGCAAAGGTGGAGGGATGTTGTTCCAAATTTTGGTAGCTGAATAACGGAAACTGCCTCTGAATGACGCAGTACTATGCCGCTGCATCGACAGCTGCCTTGAGCAAAGTCTTCTATCACCCGCTTTCCTACTGACGACCCAAGCGAGCTTGGCATGTAGGTGCTGAGGCTCAGCAGATCTAATGACACCGAAAAGAAGACAAGCCAAGTGCATCTTTCGCCTAAGTTTCATTTTGAGCAAGGAGTGTTCACTGTGATACGGCGTGACGTGCCCTCTACCCGGTATCCTGAAACAGAACTTCACACAAGCGTTTTGCTCCCTTTGTAGGAGCCGCTCTGTTCGTGCCAGCAGACGCGGACCATAAACGACGTCTGCGTAATTTAATTTCGATAACACCAAGGATTCTACTAGCTGCACTCTCAACTACTCAGTGAGGTATGGCCTCGCTCTATACAAAATCTTGAGCCTGTAAAAGCAGTTTCGAACTGACTCAGCAATATGTTGTTCGTACCTCAGGTTTGGATCCACATATAGACCCAAATTACGTGCACCATAAACCCGACCAATAGACTCCCCTAATAAAGTAATATTAAGGGAATCCGGTACCTTCTTGATCTGGCCGCTGGTACCGAACCCCATATATTGAATTTTAAGAGGGTTAAGATGTAGACAATTGCTTGCTGACCATTCTACTATTGCGCTAAGGTCTTTAGCAAGTCCAGCAACAGCTGCTTGATAATGTTCCGGTTTGAATGACAGGTACAACTGCACATCATCCGCATAAATATGATACAGAGAGTTTTTGAGACAGGCCACCAAATCTGAACAATACAAAATAAACAGGATCGGTCCCAATTTTGATCCCTGGGGCACGCCTCTTCGAACCGAAATAAGGGGTGAAGTTGTACATGAGCCATCGCTCATATTCAGTTCCACCTGCTGCCGACGGTTATGGTAACTATGAAACCATAAAAGACTTTTATGGTCTATTCCATAATAGCTGAGCTTCGACAGCAACAGGTTCGTGTTTATGCCATCAAATGCGCGACTAAAATCTAGCAGTACCAACAGTGTGCACATACCCTTGTCCTGGGCAGCCAATATATTGTCTGTGACATCTAAAAGTGCAGTAGCTGTACTGCACCTCTTTCGAAAGCTAGACTGGAAATCAGATAATATACTATTACTCTCAATATATTCAGTAAGTTGTTTCCAGACTATTTTCTCCATAACCTTCGAAAGACAGGGCAGCACACAAATTGGCCGTAGGTCCATCACAGTGCATGGGCTGGGTGTTTTTGGAATGGGGCGTACAATAGCAATTTTCCAAATATCGAGAAATTTTGATGTTTCTATAGACCAGTTGATTATATTTGTTAGATAAGGCAATGTGAACGGCAATGTTGACATGAGCGTGTTTAGGTTAATTCTGCCGTAACCCGTAGCGTTGGATTTTAAATCTGTTAGAACTCGCGACACTGCACCTTGGGTCGTAAGTTTAATTGTGAAACATACATACATACATACATATTGTCACGCTTTTATCCCCGAAGGGGTAGGCAGAGGTATATTAAACGCCCACATTTCACCGTATGCATTTTTGTCCCACGTAACAGGTGGTGAGCCCATTGCCGTGTTGAAATGGACAGGCGCAGGCTGCGGCGACCTGCTGTTGAAATTTTTTAAGCAGCCCATAAGGCCTTCAACTTGGCTTAACGACTGCCGTTTTATTGGCAACCGGGACCAACGGCTTAACGTGCCTTCCGAAGCACGGAACTGGGGTGGGTCTAAAGGGCCGAATAAATTTAATAAAATAAAATGTGTCTATTTTAGATGTTAAATTTGGAATAAAAATTGAACCCGTTGCCTTTTTAGTGAGGTGGTAACAAAAAGGCTAAATGGTCTTATGTGCTAGACACTAATTAGCACGACCAATAAAAGTCCTGGTAGTCTCGGACTAAAATTAATTGTGAAAACAGAACACAAACAGAAAACAGAACACATTTAATATACTTATTTCATATTTTATCCATTCTATTCACACCACACATCCACCTGAACATTCTCATTTCAGTTATATGCACTCTTTTTTCTTAACGGACCAACATTCTGATCCATATCATTCCAACTACAGTACGCGCCACGAGTCATGAAAGAAAATGGCGTCGACTGCGCATGTATATTCGAAGAGAAAAGTGTACTATAAATACGATAAGTTGAGGCTTGACCTCTGTGACAGAGAGAGAGACGTGTACAGATGCAAAAAAAATTATACTTATATATATATTATAATACTGTATTATTCTATATTATAATAATTAATCTTATATTATTTAATGTTCTAATTTGTAGATTTATTATTATAATAATCAGGGAACAACATTTCTCGCAGGTCTCAACTTATGGTGCGCGTGTAGTTAATGATATTCAATATAAATTCGCTGTGTATAGGATAGAAATGATTATTACAATAAAAAATTGTTGTTATGTTTATTTGGTACATAACTACACATACACTCGAAATAAAAATTAATCAGTGTCACTGTCACTCAACGGCATTACACTTTCCATTGGTGGAAACTGCAGTTTGCTTGGGCCCGCAGCTTGAGCTGGATCGGATGACTCTCCAGAACTTGGGCCTGGGAACAACTCATCCTCTTCGGCAACATCTTCCTGATCAGAATCACTGTCGTCGCTAACTGAGTCTTGTCCCACCTGTATAATTAATTCGTCTGTCATGTGGTCGACTATATGGGTCGCTTTTGATATATTCTTCTTCAATCGACTTTACTTTATTGCAGAGGTTCTGCCAATTATTAGCCCCCATTGCCTCTACCTTTTCTTTTATCAAATCTGTTACGCGTTTGATATTCCACTCTACGTTTTTACTACTAACGTGCCCTTAACCTTAACCCTTAATTGCGGCCCAAGCCATCTCAATAGGATTGAGATCAGGATGGTACGGTGGCAAGCTGAGAACGTCGTGGTTATGTTCTCCTAGTATTCTATCAATACTAAATTTTTTGTGTGTCTCTTTATTTAATTTTACTAACTCATACAACTGAGGCTTATACATTTCAGGCCTAAATGATATGCCTTTGCTTGTCAGCCAAGCTTGCATTTCTGACTTCCTGCTATTGGAATTTGGTGCAGAATCGTATTCTTTATTATGGTAGGAGGCATTGTCAACTACCACGACGGACCTTGGTGGGAGGTTAGGTATTAGTTGTGTTTTTAACCACTTTTCACAATTTTCATAGTTCATATCGTCGTGGTAGTTGCCAGTTTTTGTACCGGACTTGAAAATTAATAGACCGTTTGGTACAAAACCAGCCCCAGAACCTGCATGCACAATAACCACACGTTGACCCTTTGAAATGGGGTTTTTTAAACCTTTTGTTGACGCATCAGAACAGGATTTTGCTGTAGCGTGACAGGAATGGACATATGATTCATCCGTGTATATTATAGGTCTATTTTCTTGTCTATACTTTCTTATTTTTTCTAGATAATTTTTACGTAACAATCTTATCTTGGATTTTTCAATAAGGACTTTTCTGTTGTTTTCAGTGGCTTTCCAACTAAAACCTATATTTTTAATTATGCGATGGAGACTTGTCTTCGATCCTCGAAAATTTATGTCATCTTGTAATTTAGATAAAAGTTTTTTAACTGTGGGAATCTCATTATTTCTTACGTGAAAATTGTGAATAGCTCGTTTTATCACCCCATCTAAATTATCTACACCTGTTATGAGAAATGCCCGACTTCGTTTTTTTCCGGGAGTTCTAAAAACTGCTAGTAAATCTGATTGGTTAGCTTGCTTTACTATCCTGTATATAGTAGATTTCGAAACTTTTGTAGCTTCATTTGCCTCTGCCATCAACTGAACGTAATTCAGTCCACTGAATTTATTTTTCTATTAAGAGTACGTTTATATTTTTTACTCGTTTGCGGAGACATTGTAGATACTAATAAAAAATCACTTCTTTCAAAATAACACTAAAAACACTATTATATATCACCTCGTTACAACACTGTTTACAAAAACACTAAGTTAAAATATATCTAACACTATGTACGCTTACAATACTTTTTAATTATTTTTAATATAAACACATAAAATTGTCGTTCTAAACAAATAATTTATAATAAGTATTGTCCGATTAATTAATTTACGTGACACTTGTGTTATCGCTGGTACCCAAGGCGTGCCCAGTGCGTGCGCGGGTGGAGAGAGGCAAGGAATCACTGCACGTCGCTCGTTGCCATGGTTACTCGTCCCGCCCCTCACCCCTACCTCAACTGACACCTATTTATCGTCGTCTGCGCACTTTCATGACTCGTGGCGCGTACTGTAACTAACTATAAAGGGGGTACCAATGGGAACAAAATATTTTTAATAACATTAAATAATCCCTAGATGGCAGTAATGGTATCAAATTCAAGATTACAAAAAATAAAAATCTTATTTAGCTGTTTAAAGTCCGGTAATTGATTTCTAAAATAAAAACCATATTATAATCTGTAATATTAACATATTAAACTTGTTGGTAATACAATTAATGTAGATTGCGTGAATAATTGGTTCTCGATACTGCACGTTTATGATAATAGATAGCGACGTAATAAGTTGAACAGTTCTGTACCAACATTGGTCTCTCTATGTATGCTAATAGTACCTGTAAAAAAAAAGAGATAGAATGTGTTTGCGCGAGCGGGTCGCTTGCGCACGTCACAGCGATGCACGCTAGAATAATAAACTTTAATTCCGTTATTTGTAAAAATATTGTGATATTAACGAGGATTGCGCCGCAAAAATCAAGCAGATGATAAATTCATCATGTTATGTAACTGTTTGTGTGGTCTGGTGGCTGATCGCGAGAAGTAGACATAGGAATTCAATGGATACTTATTCATTACTGTATCTGAGTCTCAAGTTCGAATCCTAATTGTTTGTTTTTGTTTTTGCATTTTAAGACTATCATTGCCGTTCTGGCCCAAAATATTGTTTTTTTTTATTGCAGAATTAAAACAGTTTTTTTATACCAAAACGCGATGTAGTGTCTAACTCTAAACTTTATCGTAATCAAAACAAATCCAGTGATCCGGTCCGCCAAAGTATCAACGGCTATACAGCGCGGACTGAGCGACGTTACGATTATAATAATAAGGTGGAAAATAGAAGCGCGTAATAACTGTCGGTCTCTGTCAAACTGATAATAAGGTTCAAAGTGGTCTGACCGCCGGCACTACTCTTACGTCATAATATTATTAGTGCTGCATCGTATACGATACATTGCGTTTGAAAAGTTAAAAATATAAAAAATCTAGTTGACGGCCGCGGCTCCGCTCGCGCGATTTGAACTTGTTCCTGAAGATAAAAAGTAGCCTATATGTTGTAAATCCATTCAGTACTTTTACATGAAAGAGTAACAAACATACACACAAATCTTCTTTCCTCTTTATAATATTTATATTGATAAAAAAATAATCATTTTTTTATCTACTTTCATTTATTTTATTTTCATTAATTATAAATTTCACGTTCAAAGGCCTGATACAATAGATTATCTATACTTATATTATCTATACTTATATTATAAAACTTAAGTTTGTTTGTTTGTTTAGTTTAACGCGCTAATCTCGAGAACTACTGGTCGGTTTTGAAAAAATATTTTTGTGTTGAATAGCCCATTTATCGAGAAAAGCTGTAAGCTATATATCACGCTACTACCCTGGGGAGCGGAACAGTAATAATGAATGTCGATAAATCGGGCAATTTTTTATGCATTATTGTATGATTTATAAGCGACGGGTTTAAATAGGTGCGACAGGAGTTCGACGTATGTCACTGGCGAAGCCGTGGAGGGTCCTCTAGTTATAAATAAATGACTGTGCCCTACACTCCAGGACGATCATGAATCCTCAACTCTGAAGCTTGTGGACTTTAGTCCCGGATACTGTGGCCTGGCCTCTGGTCCCCAGGTCCTGGAATCTAAATTGAGGACCCTAGACAAGGCTGAGCCTCAACCCTTAGAGCCTGGTCAGTGGACCTTAGGCCTTGAACTGAGGACCCCAGACCCCTGGATTTGGTCTCTGTAGACAATAGGTATATCTTAAAACCTAAACCCCGAGATCTCGACCATAGACTTATCTACGCCGGAGCCAGGGACTATAGACATCCATTGACTCTAGACAGTTGACTTTGAACTCAGGATCTAAGGTCTTGGAGCCTTACCGGCTCTAAGCCCACAAACTCAGATTCTAGCCCAGAAACCTGGACTTTGCATCTAAGACACTGTATTCTTGACTCAGAACCCTGGACCCCGGATCTATATACGATGGACATCTAGTGTAGTATCATGAACCCTAGGACCTTGGATCCTAGCCCCTGTACTGTAGGTCTCTAGAGCCTCCACTCCAAACCCTCGGTAGAGAACCTAAACCTAAGACCCAACCCTTGACTCTAAACAGAGGATCTGGAGAAGCTGACCTTGGACTTTCGATCTAAGACTCAAAAGCCGGAATTCGGGATCCCTGACTCCGGGTCGGGAATCGGAGCCCTATGGGCTCTACGTCCTCGTACTTGGATCCTGGCCCCTGAAACATTCATGAACCCTGGAATAGGTTTATCATGTTTATTTTTAAAGTTTCTATGGCCACCTCCCGGTGTCCTCAACAAACCGCGAAAGTTTGTAAATATGTATGTTTGTTACTTATCACGTAAAAACTACTGAATGAATTTTAAAGAAACTACAATAATATAGCTTATACATCAGAGTAACACATAGGCTACTTTTTATCCCGTGAACAAGTTCATGTGGGAAACGGGAATGGGAAAACTTCTCGGCTAAAGCCGCGGGCGTCAACTATTATGAACGTGAAAGAGTGTAATAATGTATTTTTGTTATTACTTCATAGAAAATTACTCAATGGATTTTGATGAAATACAAAAATATCGCTAACACAGCAGAATAACATTTATTTATTGTATTTATTTATTTATTGTAACAATAGATTATTTACAATATTTGTATATATAACCAATTCAATTAAACAAAGAAACAAAACAAATGAATTAACTCTAATTTTATAATATTAGTACCTATAGATAAAATATCCAAATAACCTTTATATTTCTCGAACCCCAAAGTGCAGAATATGGATAACGTCGATTAGCTAGAAAAAACATTCGGCACAGTATTTTTGTTTATAGTGACATCTAGTGTAGTGTAGTAGATAATAATAATAGTTTGCAAAAACATTGTCGCCATCTATATACAAACTCCCGTAGTGCCTGCCTGCTTGGAAAGTTAAGGCCGTGACCATTTTTTGTTCCTGTTCGTGCATCTGTATAAGAATTATATTATATTATCTGTGCTATAACTAACTATCTTCATTCGATCCATGCATACCTCTTTCACTTCTTCAAGATTCATCAATCGCTTCATACACGCACGTCTGGGTATCCAAGTACTTTTGACCTTTCCGTTTTAGAGCAATCTGCTCACGTGGTCTTCATATGTAAGTCTCGGCCTACCCTGAATTCTTCTACCCTCTACTTTCGCACAATATATATTCTTCGTCAATCGTTCCTCACTCATTCGTTGGACGTGTTCAAACCAACGGAGCACGCCCTTTTCCAGCTTAAAGCTGACACTTTCATTCAAACCTGCCATATTGCGTATCACTTCGTTACGTATTCGGTCGGCCAAAGTAACGCCGCACAATTTTCGAAGTGATCGCATCTCCACAGCATTCAATTTACGTTCATGCATCTGCTGACATACCCAGGTTTCGCTACCGTAAAGCAAAGTTGGCACTAGCATTGCGTTCTGAATCGCCTGTCGTGTTTCTTTTACGATGCTTTGTCGCTTTACTAATTGGGACAAAGCGCCGTTAACTCTGTTTCCGGCAGCTACTCGCCGTTCTACTTCCGAATCACATCTTCTATCCGCCCTAAATACACAATTTTGATTCACTTGCTCTAGACGTTCCTGGTTTACCCTAATCTCGCATTTGGTGCTTACGTCATCTCTTTCAAGTACTATTAGAACCTTAGTTTGCATTCAAGCAAAGACCCTAACTTTCACACTCCTCTTTCATATTAGTGACTAATACCTGAAGGCTTTCCCCTCTGGGGTTGGGAGGTCTGAGGGCGTCGCTCCAACAAAAGCCACCCGCCGAAACAAAAAAAAAATGAACAGTCAGAAAAGGAATGCTGCAGGGGATAGGGCGCCGCCGCAAAACGGCGCGCAGGAGCCCCGCCCGACTCCTGTGGCAAGTGGGCTAGGGCTGCCGTGTGTCGGGCCAGCACGGCTAAAGAAGTTAGCCCCAACCCGAATCCGCTTCGCATCTTGGAACATTGGCACGCTGACTGGGCGTGCGGTAGAGTTGGCCGAAGTACTCTCCAGGCGGAGGGTGGACGTGGCGTTCCTGCAGGAGACTCGGTGGAAGGGCAACAGAGCCCAGCCTTTGCAGAACGGCTACAAGCTGTATTACACGGGTGCGCCTGGTGGGGAGAACGGGGTGGCCGTGGTGCTCTCCGAGGGGCTGCAGAGCGGCATCTTGGAGGTGAAACGCTGTAGCGACCGGCTTATGATCGTGAGGGTGCTTATCGATGGGATTATTACCCACCTGATAAGTGCCTACGCGCCACAGGCCGATTGTAGCGACGCCGATAAGATGTCGTTTTGGGGTTAACTCGAGGGAGTGCTTCGGAGCATTCCGTTGTCACAGGGAATCGTTTTGGGCGGCGACCTAAACGGTCATGTGGGTGAGGGGTGTGAGGAGTTTAAGCGTGTTCATGGTGGTTTTGGATACGGCACCCGCAACGCTGAAGGAGAAACTATCCTCAGAACGTTTGCGGCTGCCGATCTGGCCATTGTGAACACGTATTTCAAAAAGAAACCCGAACATCTCATCACCTACAAGAGCGGGAGGCGTACAACTCAGATCGATTTCCTACTCACTAGGCGACACAGCATCGGCAAGGTGGCCAACTGCAAGGTCATACCCGGTGAGAGTCTTACTGCACAACACCGTCTCCTTGTCATGGACCTCTGCGTGAAGCCCAAAGGCAAACGCATCGAGCGGTGCCAGCGCCGCATCAGATGGTGGCTGCTTGATGAAACTAGGTCCCAGGAGTTCGTCTTAGCTGTCGGTGACAAGTGCACCGACACTGAAGGCGAACCAGTTCAAGATTACTGGGACAAAGTTCAGGCGGCCATCCTTGGAGCGGCGAAGGTGGTGCTCGGTGAGTCTAAGGGTGGACGCAAATGTGACAAGGAAACTTGGTGGTGGAACGAAGCAGTCCAGAGGGAGACTAGGGAGAAGAAAGCCCTCTTTAAAAAGTGGCAAGCGACCGGATCTCCTGAAGACCGCGACGCGTACAGGGCTGCCAAGCGCACCACAAAGAGAGCTGTAGCCAGAGCTAGACGTGACCACTTACAACCTCTGTATGATAAGCTGGAATCGTCTGAGGGGCAGAAGCTCATCTATAAGCTGGCGCGCTCCAGGGTCAAAGCGTGTAATGTATCATTTTTTACTTACTTTTTTTAATTAAATTTTTCATTATTCATTCTCTCAAATTATCTGCATGACCATTATCTGTAGCATTCATAGGCCTTGATAATTCAAGAGTTCAACTTCAACTTCAACTTTTAGCTTGTGGCATTTGTGGATAGGCTTCCACTAGTCCGCCAATGTCATGTTTCGGACTGTTTCGGTTCGGATTAGGTTTCGGAAGGACAAACTGTCAAACTCATTGTACGGTTTGTCAACTGAACAGCGAAAAGGAATTTATATTTTCCGACCAATTGTTTAAAAACTAAATTTTCTTACATAACTGTATAGGTACATATATAAGACTAACAATATAATTCAAGAGTTTTTATGCTCTCTTAATGTTTGTTTACCTTTTGTAATTTTTAATGTCAGTTAATGACAAGCCTAGATTTTATTTTTAATTTATTGTTAGAGCTGCCAGTAGGTTAGGTTGTATAGATATTAGACCTTGTTATAAATTTATATTATTTGTATTTTAATCTTGTTTAAATTTTGAAATGCTCTGGAAAAGAAGGAAGCCGGGGCCGTCAGATGAGTCTACTTTTGGTGCTCACCTTGAGAGGAGGTGCTGGAATAAGTGCTGAGTGTGAGGGTTGTGCCCTCCAGAAATAGTGAAGTGATGGTCTGCAGTGTTGTGTGCTATTAACCGGCTCTGTGAAAGACGCCGACCGCTCGTTAGTTTCAGCCCTCTACCTGCCTGAGTTTGCGACCAGTTTCTCCGAGGTCGGTGACGTGGAGGCCTTGAGGGGATTTGAGGCCCCCTTCTCAGCGACGTGGAGGCCTACTATAGAGGCCCCCCTTCCTAGCAACGTGGAGGCCTACTGGAGGCCCCATCTTAGCGGCTGTTCTTGAAGAATCAAGACTTTAATTTACTCCCGGCTTTCCTTGGTTTTATTTTCTTAACATTATTATATTATATTAAATCAATTTTACCTTTACTCCTTTTTCTTTTACTTTTCCTTTTAAGCCAGGACTCCTCCAGTCCTGGTGACAGTTTTCTCCTTAACTTTACCTTTTTCCCCTCCCGGAAAATAGTATCGTTACAAGCGGCACAGGATATATCCAAATGTCGCTGTGTAAAAGACTCTTAGGGCAACCTGTTAAGCGAAGACCTCGCGGTAAAGGAGAGATGGCGCTCGTACTTCCACGAGCTGCTTAATAAACAGCACAAAGAGGTGCAGCCTCCGGAACTCCCTCCGAATCAGGGACTAATGCCACCGGTAACGCCTGGAGAAGTCCTGACTGCGCTTCGCCGCATGAAGAATCGGAAAGCTGTCGGACCCGATGGAGTCCCCATCGAAGCCTGGAAGGCGATGGGTCCTCGCGGTGTGGGCATCTTAGTAAACCTTTTTAACCGCATACTCCTCAGCGGGCAGATCCCAAACCAATGGAGACTGAGTATTATTACTCCAGTCTTCAAAGGTAAGGGGTCAGTGCAGAAGTGCGGGAGCTACCGCGGTATTAAGGTGATGTCCCACACCATGAAGATCTTCGAGAGGATTATAGACTCTCGGATCCGGCAGGAGTGTACTCTCTCGGAGTGTCAATATGGGTTTCGCCCTGGTTATGGGACCACGGACCCTGTTTTTGGTTGTGGTTGGAATGTGGTTCTAGGTATTTTATCTACAACAATTCTATCGGGTGGCCTGGTCTTTCTCAAGAATAAATCCTTAGCCGTTCTAAATAGATCTGGGTGTATCTTTACAAATTTAGCTGCCTCCAGAATGTACATACCAGTCAATGTTAATATTTGAAATTCCTTAAATAAAGGTTTGCAAGTTTGCCATGGCAGAATACCAGCAATGGCTCTAATAAACTTTTTTTTTGCGCCAGAAAGGCTCGCAAATAGATACTACAACTGCTACTCGCCAGTCATCTGGGACCTCACCCGTCCGCCAGCAAAAGTTGCATAACAGACATAGTGTGTCCCAGAAGCGCGACCCACCGTACTTGATCATCTCAGCAGTAACTCTGTCTTTTCCCGCAGCCTTACCACATTTCATACTTCTTATCGCTTGTTCAATTTCTTTCATACTAATGACTTCAATGACATCGGGATCTGGAGCATCGAAGTGAGCTCCACTTCCCAATGTGGCATCTCTGTCTTTTCTTGCATACATCTTTCCATAATATTCACTCCATCTCTGCAGGACGTCAGTTTGGTCTGTTAGGACGTCATTGTCAACACTAAGCACTTTATTCATACTGCAGATTGCCGAACAACTCCGGTTCTTGCCTAGCTCTTTCCAGAAGAGCTTGGCATTTTCCCAGAAATTGGACGACAACCTTCCGCCATTGCGGACTTCGCTGCCATTGCGCTTGGTCTCTTTCAAGCACACTACATCTAACTTTCTCTCATTTATAACATCCATCAACTCATTCATCTTATCTGCCATTCCTCGTCTAAAATTCCACGCAGCTACCTTGGACTCCATCCTCCACTTCCCGCCGGGTCGGGCCGCGCGTGTTGGGTGGCAGTCCCCTACGCCGCTCTGGCTCACACTTTTCGCACCAGGCGGGGACGAACTGGTTCGCGTCGCCTCGGGGGCACGCCCTAGCATTGTTCGCACCTGTGGCACTCGTGTTGGAGTAGAATTGCAGCCGTAGCTGGCAGTGATGGCGTCGTGCACGCTTCTCCTCTTCATCTCCATATACATATAATTCCACAGGTCTTATAATGTTTTTATACTCGTATATTTTGCCCTTCAGCTTGAGGGGCAATCGTGGATGGCATGTTGTAGCCGTGACCAGTCCATCCAGCATTGATCCGATGTGTAATGTCATGGTCGATTTTCCCATTCCTCTGGAAAAGTCACCCCAGGTACCTAAACTAGGAGCACACTGGTCTTTACCGGTGTACTACTGTTGTAATACGGTGTAATACTGTTGTCTACCTTTAACAGATACGGCGAAAAAACTGGAGAGACGGCCAAAATAGCAAAACAGATACTCTGTCTTGGAAAAGGCCAACAATCTCCAGTCTTTGTCGCCACATCTCCAGTCTACTCTAGAGCTCAAGGCCTTCGTCGGCTACTAGTACGATGTCGTCTGCAAACATCATGCACCAGGGAGCCTCCTGTATTTCCGCGGTAAGGCCGTCCCTGACGACGTTATGGGCTAAGAGCCGACCCCTGTGCAAGCCTATATTGACACCGAAACCACTAGTAGTACCGGCTACAGAACAAATTTGGATACTACATCGACTATACATTGCTCGGACCAACCGCACAACTCAGGCACTCCTTTCTTCTCCAGAGCACACCATAACACCTTTCGCGCAATTCGGCCGTATGCCTTTTAGAGGTCAACGAACACCATGTGCAAATTTTTGTGTGCACACTTTTCTGTATTTCTCGCACAATTTGCGAATAGTTAAAACGGCGTCCGCTATTCCCCGACCTGGCATAAAATCGAACTGGCTCTGAGAAATTTCACTCTCTTTTCTCAGTCGTCGCTCAATTACTTAAATTAATTAAAATCAAAATATTCTGATGGACGAAAAATTGTTCCGATTCACACATTGAGAGAGTAATATTAGAATAATAATGCATTAATGGATGGTGGTAGTCCCCAAAGGTGTCATCTCGCGCTGTGTGACCAAAGCCGTGTTACTCACCCACATTGAGGACTGTACGGGCGCCCTAGGAAGCTCCTCACTGATATGTTGCAATGAACTTTGAACATTGTGTTATTAAAGTACCTGCAAATAAATAAAAATAGGTTATTTACGATGCTAGAAGTAAGGCTTGAAAAATAGATAAATTTAGCAATTAGTATGCTAAATGTTTATATATTTTTTTGAAGTTAACATATTAATTGCTTCAAAAAATTATCAAGTTAAAAATGGGAGTTCGCATCAATGTATTGAAATAGTAGTAACACTGTTCATTGATGACAGAGTTGCTAAGTAGCTCGATAGATGGCTCTTGTCATAACTCTTAAATTTATTTATTTATCTATCACGCCTTATCACCTCGAAGGGGTGGCAGAGGCATATTATATGCCTACTTTTCATCATGTGTATATCTGTCCCACGTAATAGGTGGTGAGCCCATTGCCGTGAAAAAGCAAGGTCTTATAGCACTAATAAAGGAAGAATTCCAAAAGTAAGGGGTTTCCCCATATTATATACCTACATAAAAAAAACAATTATCATAGACCTCTGAGTTGTATGGGCGTTCATACAATTCGGAGGTCTAGCTAATTCGAAATTATATAGCGGTATTATGGGTAGGTACGGAACCCTCGGCGCACGAGTTCGAGTCACGCTTGACCGGTTTTTTTTTACTGAGCAAATTTTACACTCTTTGATAGTCAGTGGTTTACTAGTGTCATGTGCTTGATTCATTTTATTGCCATATCAGATGCGTCAAGGTTGACATTTGCACAATTCGGTTATAGAAAGGTGTTGGTGTGTAAAATACATGTGTATTTTTGTTATATACCTTTAAATTCTAGTAAGCTGCCTGCTGCTTTTCACATGACTGTATTGCGTACTTATCATCACACCTTTATCCCCGAAGGGCTGGCAGAGGCGTATCATAGATACGCACACATTTTACCGTAATCATTTTTGTCCCACGTGACAGGTCGACAGATGTTGAGTGGTTAAAATAGGATGGTCGAAATGGACAGACCATAATGGCGACCTTCTGTTGAAATATTTCACTGCCCATAACTCTTTCGACTGCCATGCTACTGGTATTGCTAGCCAGAAAAAAATATGAAAAGATAAGAACATTCTCTTGAAGGAGTTTGGTGCCAATTATGGCACACGGTTGCCGTATATTATTTCCCAAAACTAGTATATAATTTATGTTTTTGAGTTTAGCATTGGTGGATACTTAGACATACGAGTATGAGTATTCAGAGACATAGAGTTTGAAAATGTACATGAGTGTAGGAAAGTCATTATGCTGCAGTGAACTGTGATGTTTTTGTGTTAGCCCCAAATCTCAACTTTCTGCCGCTTTATTGGGCAAGGTCTCAAGTCTTAGAAACGGACAAGAAGAATACAAAGAAAATTGTAATAGGTACTCATAATGGAAGCGCTCGTGGCCCTGCTGACTCAGTGTTCTATAAACGAACACTGCGTTAAGCAACATTCGCTATAGGTGGTCCTTGGATAGGTGAGCACTTTGTGGAATTTACATTTGCGAGCGTTTCCGTGCTTTGGAAGGCACGTTAAGCCGTTGGTCCGGTCATGGGTGGCTTGAAAATTTCAACAGCACGCCACAGCCTGCGCCTGTCCATTTCAACACGGGCCCTCCCCTTTAACGTGGGACAAAAATGCATACGGTGAAATGTGGGCGTATAGTATACCTCTGCCTACCCATTCGGGGATAAACACGAGACAATATGTATGTATGTATGTATGTAAGAACTAATAACAACGCTGTATGAATGGAATTTTCTTTGCCTGCCCAAGATTAGGGCGCAGACAATAAAAAAACTTTCTGGACTGACCTGATTAATTGAGTTTCTCACAGCTTCACGGAATTATAGACTTGAGTATAAAGGGATACCTACCAGAACTAAATGGCCCACTACTAAGACGAAAAGTCCTGTTACCGGACTAAATCAGCAAACTAGTGAAATTAGGTCATGGTTTCTTTTGAGGTACAGAACCCTAAAAAGATAAGTACAGCATAAATTATACTCAAGCAACTCATGACCAGTTTCTGAAATGGCCGTTTCGTCGCATTTCGTCCTCTTCGCGTTTAGTCCACCACACGAAAATATGACTATTTCGCATTTGGTCCGATTCGCATTTGGTCTTCTTAACGTTTGGTCAGCCAGCCGTCAAAAGTTGCATAAAATGGGAATTACAAGTTAGTATGTATGGTTGGCAAACAAAGGCAGAGCAGTATCCTGTCATATTGGGTGCGACAATATTTTCCACGCGCACTTACATCACAACGCAAGAATCACCTTGAATACGCGGAGGTGGTTGCAACACTTCAAAATGTGAAATCATAAGAACATAAGTAACAATCGTTCGTAGTTTTCATATTTTAATATTGCCAATTAGAAAATAATTTATGTGCAAAAACGGAGTTTGAAACTATTTATTGATTCTCTTATCACAAATTGACTTCTTAAACAGTAACCTGATGTATATAACATGAACTGAAATTTGTGAGAGAATGGTGCCTGGAGTAGGTTTGCGAACAAACGTGTTACAGGGTCACCATTGCCCTCCCGTGGATATATCTAAAGTTAATTACATGTTGTATGTATGGCAATATATTTGGAACATTTTTTTTTATTTCATAGCTCTAGCATGCAAGACAATATGGTAATGTGTCAGTAATTCATAATGATACTATAAAAAACAAAGCAAAACTAAATAAAATCAAATTACATCTAGATCGGGATACGTTAAAAATAATTATGGGTTTTTATGGGTTATGTATTGTAGGAATTTTAGTGTATGAAACTTTTTTGAGGAATCTTGAAATCGTATATTTTCCACCGTTGATAATGAGCCCGTAATGAACAGCTCACCACAATTGTAAGCTGTATAAAATCGTCACGTATATTTTTTTTTTAATAATTATATAATGGCCTGGTTTCTAAGACCTTTTAGCCAAATCTAATTTTTTATATCATATTTCTTCAATCTTATCTTCTAATTAGTCCTGTCCAGTCGATGTCGTGTCCTCAGGCTACGTCTTGGTCCTTGCCCTCAGTTTAATGGTGATTCTTATACTAAGGTTGTCAGTGGACGTCTCGTAGCATTTCACTGCATATATATCATTGTCTTTCACTATAGCACGTTAACACAACTTTTATGTCCAAGATACCACCACTCCCGCACATAAAACAAGATAAATGCACTAGTTTTAGAAAATAATATAAAGCAAGCGTCCACACTTGTCACTCTTCCCGCCAAATGTCAATCGTCACGTATAAAATATACAATGTTGCCAATTATAAAATAAATATATGTACGAAAATGGAGTTTGGAACTTTTTACTCGTTTATTTTCAACTGATGATTTTGAATTCCAATGTAACCTCACCACAAAAGCAGTCTCGAAATTTAAAAATTGTCTATAAATGTTAAATTTCAATAATCTTATCTGCCTGTATTCTTCTGGATTTATCCGATTTCGAGATCGGTGTAACATTTCTTGTCTTGGTTGTTCCTGTTATCCTGGTTTATAAGAGTCACAGTAATGGTAAAACGAGCGGGAAAAGTCATATTTATACTAATGCTGGTTAACGCTCTCGGCTTCACACGTGTGGTGAAGTTTTCCCGTTGTTTTTTTCCCACAGGAACTTGTTTCCGGGATAAAAAGTAGCCTATGTGTTATTCTGATGTGTAAGCTACATTATTGTAAACGTCCATCAAAATCCATTTAGTAGATTTTACGTGAAAGAGTTACATCCATTCTTACAAACTTTCGCGTTTATAATATTAGTAGGATTTAAAGCTGAAGAGTTAGTTTGTTTGTTAATCGCAGAAACTACTGGTTCGTTCGTGTGTTGGATATGCCATTTAGCGAGGACGGTTATATAGGCTATCGTACGGCTACTAGCCAGGTGACCCGAGCAATATTCATAAATGTAAAGAAATTGAGAAATTTTTCATACAGTAGTTTGTGCAAAATTAATAAACGCCGGGATCAAAAAGATTCCACGGGGTTCGAGGTACGTTACAGGCGAAGCCGCGGAAGTCAGCAAATAGTATTATGCGGACGCACCGCGGTTTCACACGCGTAATGCCTGTTCTTGTGAGACTACGGGAATTTATTTTAGCCTATGATACTTCTTATAACATCAGCTGTCTGCCGGTGAAAGTCCCGTTAAAACTAAGTTCAGCCGTTTCATACATATAACCGATAGACAGACAGAAAAATTTAAAAGATAATGTTTTTTTTATGTAACTATCGTAATATACTTTCATATGCATCTAGAAAATAGCTGTTTTTTAATTACTCTAAATATTGATAAAAAAAATTGAGTAAAATTATTGGATGTAATTTATAATGTACGTATGTTATGTTGCAACACAGTTTCGATATAACTGACACCGCGACGGCGACGCGACAACCAATCACATCATCGATGCGCGTGCGCAGAATAGGTGAACGTGATTCTGTGCACGCAGGTTGTATTTCGTCAACGTTCAAAATGATACTCAGAGACTGCCTGCTGTACATAATGTCATTTTGTATCGAAAATCACAATTTCTTTCTCAATTTCTGAAGAAATTTAACTTAAAATTATACTTAGCGGATACCGCTTACTACATACATACATATTGTCACGCCTTTATCCCCGAAGGAATAGGCAGAGGCATATTAAATGACCACATTTCACCGTATGAATTTGTGTCCCACGTAATAAGTGATGAGCCATTGCCGTGTTGAGATGGACAGGCGCAGGCTGTGTCGACTCGCTGTTGAAATTTTTCAAGTTCATTTTTATACCGCTTACTGTAGCACAGTTTACCGATCATTGAGCACTAGAGGCTACGAGCGCTTTGTAAATTATTTAATTGTAATATTTCCATTCTATCTTCTTGATTTTTTGTATATAGTTTCGGTGTTGCAAGTGGTTGTAACCCACGAATGCCACGATTAGATACCTTATATTTTCAGAATTCTTATCGAAAGGTCATAATTTCAACATTACTTATTTATAATAATGGAGGATGTGCGGATTGATTACACATTTAGACCTATGTCTGGCCAGGAGAGAAGATAAACATGGATCTAGATAGTATGTTTGATTAGGCTTGAGCGGATTTGCTTGTTTTCAATCTAAATTTAACAAATAGAGGTTTTTGGGTTCGAAGCAGCAACGCGAACGATAAGAACATGCGTTTTGAACACATTTCAGATTGAGTCAGTAATTGCTTCTTTCACTTTGTACTCATCTGTGTCCCGCTGCGCAAACGCCAGATTCATTGGATTTATCCAAATTGAATTACTTGAACGCCGCGTACGGTTGAAGATTATAATCTATACTTAATATGGTCGCTTTAAATAGTTTAAATAGGGTATGACATTTTGTAAGCGCCGTTAAAATGGTCTATGCAAAATAAAGATATTTTTATTTATTTATTTATATATAAAGCTTGAGATTTGTTTGTTTGAATGAACACGCTAATCTCAGGAACTACTAGTCGGATTTAAAAATATATTATTAAAAAAAAATAAAAAAAAAAATATCCATCACGCCTTATCCCCGAAGGGGTGGCAGAGGCATATTATATGCCCACTTTTCACCGTGTGGATTCCTGTCCCACGTAATAGGTGGTGAGCCCATTGCCGTGTTGAAATAGACAGACGCAGGTTGTGGCTACCTGCTGTTGAATTTTTTTAAGCCGCCTATAAGGCTTTCAACCAGGCTTAACGACTGCCATATAAAAAAAAAAAAAAATTAAAAAAAAAAAAAATTAAAATTAAATAAATATATTATTGTGTTGGATAACCCATTTATCAAGGAAGGCTATAGGATATAGGTATATCATCATATTTTTTACATTTCATTACGCATAAATGTCGAGAAAAGGGCCAAATTTTTATACATTATTGTAGAATTTATGAGCAATGGGATTAAATAGGTGCGACGGGACTTCAATGTAACGTGCGATACCGTGGGGGTCACCTAGTAATATATAACCAGCTGCTTTCAAAGTTCACATCGGGGTAATACGCTGCGCTGCGCTTGAAATAGTCAATCACAACTCATATGCGACCGCCCGCGCGTCCCGTGCGTTCCACTATTTAACTTCACCAATATTTAATTAGGTGCGATTGCTCACGAAAAGAAAATAAAGCCCAATTCAGCCATCCAGGGAAATGCCAGTCGTCCATCCATCTCCCACATGACCAGGCAAAGTTGCTGAACGCAGTAATCATTTACAGAACTCTTCAGTAAGCGGGGCTACGAGCGCTTTGGTAGACGACAGATGCAATCCAAATTACAATATGACCTTTATCGTCCATTGGGACCAACCAAAGGTCAAATCTGTTGGGACAGTGGATAAGAACCTTGTAGCAGACTCTGCAGTGAAGCATATTAACAATCACTTGACTCTGTTAAAGACTATTTGCAAGACAGGGACGCCTGGAAATGATCTGCTGGCAAATTGAAATAATAAAAAATAAAAATAAATAAAAATAAATATCCATCACGCCTTATCCCCGAAGGGGTGGCAGAGGCATATTATATGCCCACTTTTCACCGTGTGGATTCCTGTCCCACGTAATAGGTGGTGAGCCCATTGCCGTGTTGAAATAGACAGACGCAGGTTGTGGCTACCTGCTGTTGAAATTTTCAAGCCGCCCATAAGGCCTTCAACCAGGCTTAACGACTGAAATAATTTTAAATTTTAAAATTTAAAAAAAAAAGCCCAAGTTTTTGACGGTACTTCTCAGGTGGATCGCGTTCCGAACCGGTGGTCACTTTAAATATTTCAAAACTAGTTGACGCCCGCGGCTCCGCACGCGTGGTGTTTTTGTTTATTTGTGTGTAGTTTTCAATTCCCGTTTCCCACAGGAACTTGTTCTCGGCATAAAATGTAGTCTATATAAGCCTATATATTCTAATGTGTAAGCTATATTATTGTAAAGATTCATCAAAATCCATTCAGTAGATTTTGCGTGAAAGAGTAACAAACATCAATTCTTACAAACCTACCCGTTTCCCACAGGACCTTGTTCCCGGCATAAAATGTAGCCTATATAAACCTATATATTCTGATGTGTAAGCTATATTATTGTAAAGTTTCATCAAAATCCATTCAGTAGATTTTGCGTGAAAGAGTAACAAACATCAATTCTTACAAACTTTCGCGTTTATAATATTAGTAGGATAGTGTATGACATTTTGTAAGCGCCGTTAAAATGGTCTATGAAAAATAAACATATTTATATTTTTTTTTAATAAGGACGGTGTCAATCAATTTAGACGCGACTTTATATAGCAAACAGACAGTTAAAGACAAAACTATCGCGCGCCATAGACTGGGTGTTCATCCTCACACTTTACGTCTAGAGTATAGATCTTAATGTCCGATAGGGGCTTTCCCAAACATCCACAGTATGGGGTCCATCCAGGTCTTAAAAGGTTTTTACTGGGGCGGGAGCGCGAGTATTGTACCTCTGGTGTTTCAAACGTCCATAGACTACGGTGACCAATTTCCATCAGGTGGGCCGTATGCTTGTCCGCCACCTCAGTGGTAAAAAAAATATCGCATCTGGTTCCAAATTAATGGAAAACGTACTTTAATAATAGAAGATCATTACTTTCAAATATTGTACTTGAATCAATAATTGGTCAGTAATTACGGGTAAATTATATTAACATTGAGAACTTACTAGCCATAGGCCATCACTAGTTATCTTGTTTAAGTAATCACATAATTAACTATACTACAGCTGTAACCTGACCGGCAACAGATAATGGCCTTTAGAAAGCCACAACAAAGAGGTACTACATATTATAAAACAAAGTTGTTTTTCGCTGTCTGTCCCTATGTATGATTAAATTAGATCTTTAAAACTACGCAACGAATTTCGATGCATTTTTTATGTATAATTTGTTAAGTTTTTGTATATATTAACTTAATTATAACGATAAATGTTGGCGGTGCCAGGAAAAATGAGCCGTCTGGGAGATTTTAACGAAAACGCTGCCTAATCCATTTGAGATATAACAAAATAATGTATTGTGGAATTGTGTATCTAATAGTAGGTCTACAAAAAAGTCCGCGACAGTATATGTCTATCTCTTAAGGATACCGTACTATATCCATTTTAATACATAAAAAAACAGCAATAATAAAGCGGTAATTTAAAGGCTTAAAAAATTTAAAAACATTATTAATGCTTATCATTTTTAATATGTTAGTTGGCTTCAGCATTTTATGTAGATTTTGTCCCTTTCCACTTTGCAAATTAAATAAATATCTTAGGCGATATGGCAGTATCAAAAAATGCGCATCTAAATTAATTCCGTGTAACAATAATTCGACCGGGCCGTGCGGGCGCGGGCGTAGTACTTGAGAGCGGAGAAGTAACAAAGTAATTTGGAAAATTACTTGATTACTTTTCATTGTTCATACATTATCGTGAAATCAATAAACGACGGGATTAAATGTGTGCCACGGGGTTCGAAGTATGTCACGGGCGAAGCTGGGCGGGTCAGCTAGTGATACATAAGCGCCAAATAATAAATATACTTAGTAGAATGCTAGTCTAGCAACCCCGTTAGTTTTTTTAAAGTGTGGTAGGTAATTCCCACGGATTTTCCCCCCCACAGTGCCTTATATTGGGGCAATCCATTAGCTGGGTTGCGCTGAATAGCCCTTAGAGTCTAAGGGCTAACCGGATCGCAGGATAGGTTAGATAGCGTGATATAGGCTTAGACCTTACCTTACGGAAGAAGGTGGAACACCAAGGGGTTAATACGTTGGACGGCTCTTTAAAGCCGGGAGTCATACACAGTTCCTGCTGCCCCGCAGTAGAAATGACGGCGTATAAACGCATTACCCGCGTCATCAAAAAAGAAGCCAACGGATTGAATCTACATAAACCTAGCACGATACCGTGTGTATCGTGCCAGGCGTCCCGATTACCTCCTGGGAAGGGTGTCCCAAGGTTCCCGACAGACTTTGGCTGCCACTGCGGCCTCGCCTAAGAGTTCGGGTGCTATCCTGCTACTTTGGTTGTTAGTTCGGGTGTAATCCCGCTTCTGGGGCGTGAAGCATGTGTGAGATTATCCCTCGAAGCTTTCGTCTTGGGCCTGCTTCTGTAACGACGGCGAGCAGCCCACCCGCCGCCCTCAGGCCCCCGATCATGGAGGCCGATAGTTCTTACAAACTGTTACGTTTATTTTATACGTATTTACATATTTATTCGGACAAGAAAGATCCAAATTACTCGACCCTGGCATTGCTTTGCTCAAGCCGAGAAAATCCAAGAAGAGGAATAAAAAAGTCTGAAATAAAAATAGTTAAAACTACAGGAACTATTGGCGCCAACATAGACATTGGCACACGGTTGTCATAAGGCATGGAAGGAGACGCTCGTGAACGGCGCGGCGGTCTGAAGTTTAATGTGGCGAAGACCGAGTACCTACTTAGCACTAAACTCTACAGGTCCTACATCCGTCAGCATAGGCGATGATTTGGTTTAACGCACGGACCAGGTTAAATACCTGGAATCTCTATTTCATACGTCCCGTGACATCATTGCGAAGCACTCAAATTAATCATAAAACTCTGTAAAGTCGAAACAAAGTAAGTATAATATGTACAGGTTACGTGTTTATATATTTCTAAATACATATTTAGAAATATATAAACATGTTTGTCAGTTATCTAAATTCCATATATTAGCGTTCACATCGAATATTGTGCGGCGTTACTTTAGCCGACCGAATACGTAACGAAGTGATACGCAATATGGCTATGGTTTGAATGAAAGTGTCAGCGTTAAGCTGGAAAAGGGCGTGCTCCGTTGGTTTGGACACGTCCAACGAATAAGTGAGGAACGATTGACGAAGAATATATATAGTGCGAAAGCAGAGGGTAGAAGAAGTCAGGGTAGGCCGAGACTTACATATGAAGACCACGTGAGCAGATTGCTCAAAAACGGAAAGGTCAAAAGTACTCGGATACCAAGATGTGCGTGTATGAAGCGATTGATGAATCTTGAATAAGTGAAAGAAGTATGCATGGATCGCGAAGCCTGGCGATCTGTCCTCTCTGACTACCCCGTCAGGGATACAGCGTGAAGATAGTACAGCATATATTAGCGTGATTTGAGCTAAAAGTAATGTGTGAGAATGAAGAATTTCTTCCATACAATCACAGTTCGAGTTAGAGAGCGTAACTAAACACAAAATTGAACATTTACATGTCGTCACCCTAAACAACCATTCCACTTCACATCACCTTTTAACATTGACCGCAACCTGTTGGTTGTGCAACTAGGTGGTTGTGGGCGCTGAGTGCAGCCGCATGCGCACTTACCGCCTCAGTCTCGGAGTGACTGGGAAACTTTATCGTGCTGTGATACATAAGTGTGTAGATCGCTAAGTGAATAAGTGCATGGGAATTTTTATCCAAGTAGGTATCCCTGTTAAGATTTTCTTATTGTTCATGTGTTTTTAGAATTATACGTGCTTTTTTTATTTTTGAAACTTTCAATTTCAAAATGATAAGCTTGCAGTCTAATGGAATATCCTCAAAGTTGATAACTCAAGGTTGGCGAACATCCCAGTATGGAAGTGGTTACCATAGATTTGGACGTTAAGTAATCCATTAAAGAAACTTTAGCAAGACGGGGATAAGTATGTATGAAATTCTTACTTATGCCGAAAATATAATCATGATGAGTTCCTAATAGACTATAATTTATAAATTACTAGTTGACGCCCGCGGCTTCGCCCGCGTAGAAGAAGGTTTCACGTTCCAGTTTTCCACAGGAACTTGTTCCTGGGATAAAAATAGCCTATGTGTTATTTTGAGGTTTATATATTACTGTAAAGTTTCATTAAAATCTATTCAGTACTTTTTACGTGAAAGAGTAACAAACATCCATACAAACTCTCGCATTTGTAATAGTATTAAGATTACTTATTAGCGATTGGAAAAGAATGGCCGTGAGACTTCTGGCTAGATATTTAATCAAAGGCTTAATTTTTTTACGAATCTCTCAGTAAATGAACAATCATTACGTACGTTCATAAATCTTACTATGTTACCTAAATGAATAAAGGTTATTTTGATAGTTTACTATAAAAGTTAAGTAGGACAAATATTGAAACAAATTGTTGAGAAATAATTTGTTACAATCAATCAAAATTATTGACTATAAGCACAACCTAAAGATCTTTATAAGTCTTTCTTTTAACTGTGCTATAAGCAAACATGCTGCATGATACTCTTGTGTCTCTCGAAAAATGTCTGAGGAAGACCACTCGTCCTCATCTCAGTATTTATGATATTTCGGGTCTTATTCGCGACGTATATTATTAGGTACAAAGGCTACCTTATACTTCTCGACGTCTCGACCGGATTACACCAGCCGTGGTCACGGGCTGACTGTCGTTTAAAGGTTGCCTGTAAGAGATTGCTCTTTAGCGATAAGGCCGCACTTTGTACATTTATAAGACTGTAATCTCTTGACATGAGTGTTTTTATTTATGTGCAAAAAAGTTTATTCTATTCTATTCTAATAATATACGTCGCGAATAAGACCCGAAATATCATAAAAAATAATCTCAATAGTTGCTTGATGAGACAAATTTCAAAGATATTGGCGATGAAATTTGAATCTTAGTCGAAAACTTGTGAATGGTAGTAAATAAGAAAGTTGAAATTGTTAGTTCCAATCAAATTGGAATGCCTCAGTAGCGCAGTGGTAGTATATGCGACTGCTGCGATGAGGCCGGCTCTGATTCCCGGGTCGGAACAAATATTTTTGTGATCCGCAAATGTTGGGTGTTTTCTATATGTACGTATTTAGAAATATATAAGTATGTTTATCAGTTGTCTAGATCCCATAATACAAGTTTATAGCTTAGTTTGGGTAATATAGGATAATATAGGACTAATTCACCAACATTCCCAATACTGTGATTCCTGTAAACCATTGTCTAACAGCAATGACCAAGATCAGAAAAGTTACACCGAGCTTGATCTCGGTGAAGTCCCAGGAGAATTTAAAGTGTCTTGGAACCAACATCGAAATTAATCAGAAAAATAAATTAACGCCTATTCCCTCCTTTACAAAGCGGGAGACCTGGAAGGCAACTAGGTGTAGATCCTATAGAAAAAGAGAAGCACCATGGTAATAGTACATTACCGGTCCTATGTGAGCCATGTTCGATTTTTAGTAATAAGTATGGCAGAAACGTCTAAAAGCACGATTAAAACTTACGTCTTAAAATATGTGAAAGGTTTTAAAACTATATATGTGTATACTCTGATAATAGTGCCATCAAAATGTATCTAATTGCGTTTAATACTTATAGCATACTTACAACATTTTCAACCCAAGTAAAATATTGATATCCGGAATATTTACCATGTACACATTCACACGCGAGCATCCGATATTTCGGCACTGTTGCAAGCGCCATGATCGTCTCGCGTGTAAAAGTGTACATGGTAAATATCCCGAAAAGCTATATTTTATGTATGTGAATGACCATGATAGTTTAAATTTTCAACCTAATTCAGCGATCTAATTACACGCGGTAACCGGTAATACTGGATGTGCACATGCACTTACCACATAATGACCGGTGCATTACCGGTTACCTGTAAAACAGGTTGTGCCATTGTACACACCACGTAATGACCTAATTATTACCGATGACCCGTAAAACTGGTTGTGCACTTGCACAGACCACGTAATGACTAATGTATTACCAATGACCGGTAATAGTGTTTGTGCATAGGCATTGACCTCCTTCAGACCCCAGTCACTCATAATGTTAATCATATCCACTTTATTTTTAGGAATAAGAAACTATTGTGAAGAGAAATTCTTTAGTAATTTATCAAACTCAAATAAATAAATATCCATCACGCCTTATACCCGAAGGGGTGGCAGAGGCATATTATATGCCCATTTTTCACCGTGTGGATTCCTGTCCCACATTATAGGTGGTGAGCCCATTGCCGTGTTGAACTATACAGACGCAGGTTGTGGCTACCTGCTGTTGAAATTTTTCAAGCCGCCCATAAGGCCTTCAACCAGGCTTAACGACTGCCATTTTACTGGCAACCGGGACCAACGGCTTAAAGTGCCTTCCGAAGCACGGAAGCGCTCGCAAATGTAAATGCCACAAAGTGGTCAGTGGTCAAGTGGCCATAGTGAAAGTTGCGTAACTCAGTGATCGTTTACAGAACACTGAGACCGCGGGGCCCATCAAAATCAGTTGAAAAAGTCAGTATTTACTAGCGGACTCCAAATGAATCACCAAACCCTCATTTTTGGCTTCGTCTCGGTTGTGTGAAAAGGCAGTCAGATTAAAGAATTGTTTGAAGTTTTTTGAAAACTTGTATGCAGCGTAATTATATTTACAGCAATTACAATAATCACGCAATGTTTTAATTGGATAGCAATTTAATTGCTGGCTTTCATTTGAAGTTTCTCAAGAGTTACGGACTGGTATGTGTGCCATGTTTAAACTAAGGTTAAGGTCACAAAAGTAAACGATATCTATCTATCAAAACTTCTACCATCAGTGTTTTTGCTATTATTTTTTAATTTCTGAATAAACAAGTATATACTAATAATGCACTCGAAGACCCAGACGTGCACGTATGAAGCGATTAATGAATCTGCAGGAAGCAAAAGAAGTTTCCATGGATAGTGATGCCTGGCGATCTGTTCTTTCTGACTACCCCGTCAGGGATACAGTGTGAAAATAATTTTAGTTAGTTCTCCTAAATGTATGACATTGTACGTCTGTTTGTCTGTCTGTTCACAATCTAGCTCCTACTGAGCTAGACCGTAGACTCTTAGTATGTAGTAGAAAGCTGATATTTGGCATGGTAGACCAGTCACGCCGGCAAAGTGCAAAGTAGTAAGGAGTACCCCAGGGCTCCCGACAGACTTTATCCACAAACCGCAGCTTCACCTCAGGGGTTTTGGGTGTTATCCAGTTTCTTCCGAATCGGGTGGTATCCCACTTCGTTAAAGGAGGCGGTCAAGGGTGTACATGTAGCCTGGTGAAGCTCTATTGCCACGGTTTTTCAAATAAAACTTATATATTGTAGGTCGTTAGTGATACATTGAATGTCACTAATTTCTGGTAGGTTCCTACTGAATTAAAACTATAACAGATAAATAGTATATAAGATATAAGTAAAATAAGATATAATAGTATACGATCAAAAGTCATCTGTCTGAAGAAATCTAATTTTCATTGTTAGAGATATTTCCTTCAAATTAGGAGTTATCTCGAAATCCAAGGTTTGAAAACAACTGGGAATTCGCTTAGATAAAGAGATATGTTGGTCAGAATTCAAACCGGTGTAACCCAAGTAAATGTACAGCTCAAGCAAGGACTTGTGTTCTGTTCAAACAATTTAAACCGGTAGCTAGGGCTCAAGGATTTGTGTTACGGTTGAATAAGTCGGTTTCAGAGTCGTGTTATGATTTAACACTACATATCTTATATGCAAGGCTAAGATCGTGTTCTGTGAAGTGTTATTCAACTAAACTATAGTTATTTTTATCCTTTCACGAAGTACCTATTTTTGTCTTCGATTTAAACTCCACAGGTACGGGAAAAATGCTATTGATATCCGACCGTCCATTCAGTTTACAGGTCGCATTTTCCATCCGATTTCCATGCAACTTGGCAATGCTTGATGTAGACACCAACTTTTACCGAGGGGGTTTATTGATCAGGGAGGTGGGGATGGGGGTCTTCGGGAATGGTCTCGTAGTGGTTGGCTAAAGCGTTAAAAACGAAAAAAAGAAGTGATATTTTTTTTTAAATTGATAAAAACACCAAAAAAATAAATTCACCAAAGTCAGTCAAGGTTCACATAAACACTAGTCATAACGTGACATCGTGACATACTTCGAACTCCCGTGGCACCTATTGAATCTCATCGTTTATAACTTCTACAAAAATGTATAAAATTTGCCCGACTTGGCTACATTTTTCATTACTGCTCCGCTCTCCAGGGTAGTAACGTGATGATATATAAGCTGTAGCCTTGCTCGAAAAACGAGTTATCCAAAAAAAGAAAACTGACTAGTAGTTTTATTTTATTACACAACACCGTCTAGCCCAAACTAAGCTAATATAAGCTTGTATTATGGGATCTAGACAACTGATAAACATACTTATATATTTCTAAATACATACATATAATACACAGCTTCGCCCGTGGAATATTTCGACCTTATAAATTCTACAATGATGCATAAAAATTTGCCCGATTTGTCGACATTTATGACTACTGCTCTGCTCCCCAGTGTAGTAGCGTAATGATATATAGCCTATAGCCTTCCTCGATAAATGGGCTATCTAACACAAAAATTATTTTTCAAATCCAACCAGTACTTTTGGAGATTAGCGCGTTCAACCATACAAACAAACAAACAAACTCTTCAGCTTTATAATATTAGTATAGATAGGAAACACCCAAACTCCGAAATAAACATTTGTAGATCACACAAATATTTTTTTCGACCCGGGAATCGAACCCGGGACCTCAGTCAAGGGCAGTCGTATACACTACCACTGCGCCACCGAGGCAGTCACACTGGCTCCCGGGCAATTTACCTGTAACTCATACTCGCTACCCGCGAATCTTTAAACCACACTGGCTACCGGGCTAACAAGTTTTTAATCTATCACAGCGTCATTAGCGATGAGCCGTTTCTACACAATGACACCTAATTAATTGTTACCTAACGAGCCTGTTAGGGTTGCCACCCGTACTTTATAATAAAGTATTGTTAGTTTTTTCAGATAATTGTACTCTATCGTTATCAGAACAATAAAGTCCACGAAAATACTTTATTACGTATGATGTGATTTCTTTATCAAACCATCTCTTAATTTAATAAAAAAAAAATACTTTAATTTAAATATAGATCGTCAAGATCCACTACTGCTTATCCCCGAAGGGGTGGAAGAGGCATATTATAAACCAACTTTTCACCATGTGTATGTCTGTCCCACGTAATAGGTGGTGAGGTGAACCCATTGCCGTGTTGAAATTGACAGAATTCAGTGTTTAGTTGAGATATTAATTTAATACAAACTGGAAAAACAATAAAAAAAAGTGAAAAAAAAAAAGAAAAAATAATTGTACTTTATTTTGATACTGTGTACTTTGTTTCTTGTGTATTTATTATCAATGTACTACAAGTACAAAAAAGGGGCAACCCTAAGTCTGATTCACAAGCTCCGTCTAATAATGTCGCGGGACGTCTGCCATTGTAGCAACGACGGTCAATGATATACACGAGTCGACACGATGCTTACTTACTTAATTTATAATTTATTCTTGCAATCAGCTGGGTCCCAATTCTGTTAATTATTTTAAACGCGAGTAATTGTGAAAATAGTGTTTTAGTCTGCTGGTTTCTTTGAGAAATATGATAAATGTCGTAATTTTAAAACGCCATTTTTACTTTACATATTTATAGTCATGTATCATCATCCAAGCGTCTGTACCAGTTGCGTCTCGCGATGCCCGGGGTCCGCTTTACTACTTACATATTTAAGTAAATGACATTTATTTCGTTTAGCGATACATGTATAATGACAGTTGCGTGTACAAATATTTCTTCAATGTTTTATATAAAAAGTATGAAACATATATTGTTGGTAATTCTTTTATAATAATAAAGAAAACAAATACTTCATTTTGATACTGTGTACTTTTTTCTTGTGTATTTATTATCAATGTACTATAATTACAAAAAAAGGGGCAACCCTAAGTCTGATTCACAAGCTCCGTCTGAAGATGTCGCGTGACGTATGTATGCTATTGTAGCAACGGTCAATGGGACACGATGCTTACTTAATCAATAATTTATTCTTGCAATCACATGGGTCCCAATTCTGCTGATTAATTTGAACGCGAGTCAATAAAAATGGTATTTTCTTTGAGAAAAAAGATAAATTCTTAGAATACATGTCATTGTTTTTGTGTGAAAATGGCAAAATGCCTTTTTTAGTTTTTATACATATTTAAATTGTCATTTCTCTCAAGAGTCACAGTATAATGACAGTAGCATGCGGTTACTAATCTATAAAAATAAAAATTAATCTCAAAATATGTTGCAAAGCGCAAAACTCGAAGACGGCTAGACCAATTCGAGTACCTAATATATTTTTTGAGAGAAAAATTAGGAAGATTGCACGGAAACGGGAACGGGAAAATGTTAACACGCAGGCGGAGCCGCGGGCGTTAACTGGTTATTAATGTTTTCATAAAATGTTTACTAATTACGTATAGTCATCAATCATCCACTTTTAATCATGGAGTTCAGAATCAATTACGAAATTCCATCCTGACAGACATACAAGAATGCGAGTTAAGAGTAATAAAAACATGATTACAATGGTATAATAGCAGAATCGAGGCCCTGTGGTTTGGTCGCACTTATGTTGTAAGTTGGATTGCTATTTTAAGTATGCCTTGGGTAGCAATTTACTCAGGAGCGTGCGTTTTTATACGGAAGAAATACTGTGAGAGGAAATTTTGTGTACTGTGAAGTCCAATTTAGAATTGCAGGGGACAAACTACTCAGTACTATCAACAATTTATCTATGAAGACTCTCTTCACGTCGCTTCCAGTTGTTTCCAAACCCTACCTGGATTTATGGTACAGGTTCCACTTTTATTGGGCTGCTAGATGCAGCTATCGTTTGGCTTTTAATTTTCGGCATTGATAAGAGCGAGTGACGTCTGATCTCTCAATTCTGACCGAATCTTCTATTTCAATCGTGTCTGAACAGAATCGAAATCGTCGCTCAATAGAAAGCCACCGGTACATTTTTGACAGTTATTTTAGTATATTATTACAATCATACTCCAATAGACTGCCGCGGTGAACAGCCCTCAGGCCTATCCTGCGATCCGGTTGGGAAGAAGGCGGTATACCGCGAGGTTTAGTGGGTAGGATGGCTCCCAAAGGCTGGGAGTCCCACACACCATCCCTGCTGCCCCTGCTGCAATGATGCTGAAATGATGGCTCGTAAACGCATTCCCCGCGTCAAAAAACATCTCCAATATACTTCTATCGGTCGCCCGATAGAACTGTACTAACACGTAGCTCGCCAGTGGCCGCTAGTCAGTTGCATTTTTGATAGTCTACTAACATTTTGACAGCTAAAAACAGCGATTCTGGTTCTATTCTACGGCTTGTCAATAGTAGATTCGGCCCCCTGTAAGGACAGGACACCTGCGTCGTCGTCTGTTAATCAGCAGGAATTATGCGCATTTCGTCCCATTCGCATTCCATCCCACGTTCGAACTTGGTCACGTTCGCAGTTCAATCCATTCGAAATCAGTCCCATTTGCGTTTGGTCCCATTCGCGATTGGCCCCTTTCGCAGTAAGTCCCATTCGCAGTTCGTCCCATATAGCCGTGTATAAATAAAGGTTTGTGGTAAATAGTGAACTGAATTTATAAAAATCAACAATCTAAACAAGGTTCACCACCATCAGCAGATAAAGCAGATTGGCCCCCGGAGGTCTTGGAGGGCCCCCTTACACCCATTACGATCAACCGTATAACCTCGTATCGCTGTTTATAAAATATCATTTCTCTATAAATAACATTAAATGTTATAGAGAACGACCTTGTGACTCTTTGTGAAGCGAGTTTTACGTTCCACATTCATTTCTTGCTTTACGAGAAGTACTATCACTTAATGTCCTTTACGTAATCATCTTATTAATATCTGTATAACATTATTAATTTAAATAAGTCGCCTATTGCTCATACATCTATCATCTGTACCACATAGTATAAAACAAATATCACTCGGGCGCTCTTTTCTAGAGACATCTTACTCTAAATATTTTTGCACAACCAAACGTGTGAGGGAGTGTCACCCTTTTCTCAAACAATTACACTAATTATTTCAGGGGGCCGAGTCTGCTATTTCAATCGTGTCGAAATAAAATCGAAATCGTCGCTCATTAGAAAGCCACCGGAACAATTGTTACAGTTTTTCGTAGTCTGCTATTACAATCGTACTCCAATAGACTTTTAACGGTCGGCAGATAGTATACTGCTTACACGTACCGCGCCAGTGGCCGCTAGTCAGTTAGATACTTTTTAGATTTTATAGATGTTAGATTTTTGATACTAACATTTTGACAGCTAATACAGCGATTCTGATTCTATTCTACGGCTTGTCAATAGTAGACTCGGCCCCCTGATGGAAAGTGGTCACAGCAGCCTATGGACGTTTGCATTACCAGAGTTGCGTGCGGCACCCGCGCTCCTCATAATAACTTCTAAAACCCCTTGTGAAGAACCCATACTATAGATGATAGCATAGTCACCGGTGATACCGGTAGGACCCCATGGCAACGGAAAATATCCTTACAAACACTATTACAGTTCTATAAACGAATATAACAGTTTAAATTCACAACTTATCAATCAACTAATAACAAATTACCTCTTAATAACTCAGTTGTTGTATGTGCCTAATAAATGTGTTTCTTTCTTTCAGTAACTGACCCTAACTTAAAAGGGGTCCTCAGAGAAGACAGATAGTTTAGAGATCAATTGTATGCAAAAGTCGAAAAATTGAATCACTTGTATGCAAAAGTCGAAAAATTTAATGTAATGTTATATATTTTTTGGTAAGGAATAGCGCTATTTAATAAAAAGCTTTGTAACGTTCGTAACTACATAAATACTCGTAACTTAATTATGTACCTACGAGTAACTACTTAATATGTTAAAAAATATGTATAAAATATGCAAATTATTGGGTAAAATTAGAGTTAATATTCAGAACAAAAAAAAAACTCGTAAAGTTAATAAAATATTCAAATAGCTATTTCAGACTATACTTATCGTAGTGTGTTATATTCGCAGACAGGCAGTATTATGTTAAGTACTAATACTGATCGTATCATAATAAATAATTTTAAAAAACATGATTTATCGCTTTAAACGGTACAAAAGTGATAAAAAATAACATTGTATACAGGGGGCCGAGTCTACCATTTGAATCGTGTCGAAATCGTCGCTAAATAGAAAGCGACCGATACGATTTTGACAGTTTTTCGTAGTCTACTATTAGATACAATCGTACTCCACTAGACTTCTATCGGTCGGCCGATAGAATTATACTAACACGTACCGCGCCAGTGGCCGCTAGTTGCATTTTTTAAGAGTCGACAACATTTTCACAGCTAAAAACAGCGATTCAGGTTCTATTTTACGGCTTGTCAATATTAGACTCGGCCTCCAGGGCAAATTGAATCTAAAGGCTAACCGACTTTTATACCTAACTAGCAGCCGTCGCTTATTACTGTTACAAAAATGTATGATTTTTGATTGCTGCTCTACTCTCATGGGTAGTAGCGAATATAGCCTATAGCCTTACTCGATAAATGGACTATCCAACACAAAAATATTTTTTTCATTCGGACCAGTAGTCCCTGAGATTAGAGCGTTCAACCAAACATACAAACTCTTCAGCTTTATATATTACTATAGATATAGATATTTATCTGACCGAGTAACTTAAAAAAATATTTGCTAAGCTCAAAACAGGGCGTGCTCCGTTGGTTTAGACACGTGCAGCGAATGAATGAGGAACGATTGACGAAGAATATATATTGTGCGAAAGTAGAGGGTAGAAGTAGAGTCAGGGTAGGCCGAGACTTATATATGAAGACCACGTGAGCAGATTTCTCAAAAACGGAAAAGTCAAAAGTACTTGGATACCTAGACGTGCGTGTATGAATCGATTGATGAATCTACAAGAAGCGAAAGAAGTATACATAGTTCGCGAAGCCTGGCGATCTGTCCTCTCTGACTACACCGTCAGGGATACAGCGTGAAGATCTATCTACGCCTGTGTATGGGCATATGGACATAAGTACATACGACAGAAAAAGACAAAGGAAACGTAACAGAAAGAGACAGAAGCGATGTTAAAATCATTAGGATTATAAGTAAACGCCAACGCCCCCTAAACTACATAGTACGTAGATAATTGTTTTGTTAAGCTTACTACTAACATATTGACATTGATATCGTGTTGTGATGAATAGCGTGAAGTGATGGGGCTTTTGTCAATGATTAATGGTAATTCCCCTTTTGAATCGTGCCACTTTTGTTGATCTTTTCTATTTACATAATAAACCGTTTGCTGATGGTGATATAGATAGAGGATAGATAACTCTTTATTGTACACCATAACATACAGTATTGTTATGACTTAAGAACTATGGATGAGAGTACAATGGACGGCCTTATCGCTAAAAGCGATCTCTTCCAGATAATCTTAGTAAGGAAAAGAGGGCACTTCACAGCCGGCGCTAAGTCACATACACAGCGAGTGTGTGCTCAGCCGTGTTCGCGCAAATCTATAACAGTAGGGTTTCCTACAGTCAAATTAATTCGTTGAACCATGCACAAATGTCACTTTTATGTCGCCATTTAGCTATATACTAGTCATAATATATAATAAAATCCATCACGCCTTATCCCCGAAGGGGTGGCAGAGGCATATTATATGCCTCCTAATAGGTGGTGAGCCCATTGCCGTGTTGAAATAGACGCAGGTTGTAGCTACCTGCTGTTGAAATTTTTCAAGCCGAAAGGCCTTCAACCAGGCTTAACGACTGCCATTTTACTGGCAACCGGGACTAACGGCTTAACGTACCTTCAGAAGCACGGAAACGCTCGCAAATTTAAATGCCACAAAGTGGTCACCCACCCGAGGACCAGCCACTGACTTCACAGAACACTGAGACCGCGGGGCCACGAGCGCTTCTCTAGCTTCTAGTCATACCTGATGAAGTAATGATGGCCGATAAATGTAATTCTACAGCAATCAATGATAACACACCTTTCTAAAAGAAAAAAAATCAACATCGTTTCAGTAAATTCAGAGATGAACCACCTAGAACAACACAAACTTTAGCTCTTTATAATAGGTATATCTAATCTAAATAAATAAATGCAGTGGAAATGAGAAGTCTGCGAAGTATAGCTGGAGTGAAGTTGATGGATAAAGAAAGGAACAGCACGATAAGGGAACATTGCGGTATGACAGAAGATGTAGTGACTAAGATAGAAAATGGGATGCTTAGATGGTTCGGACACGTGGAGAGGATGGATGAATGTAGACTGACGAAGCAGATTTATGTAGCGAGAGTGAATGGGCAAACTGGTAGGGGTAGACCTCGGAGTACGTATATCAATCAAATCGAAGACCTTTTGGAAAAAGGCCAGGTCAAGAGTACCCTTAACCGGCGAGCGTGTACGAAAACACTTATGAAAGTAGAAGAAGCGAAAGTGGTATGTCAGGATCGTAGCAAGTGGAAAACCATAGTCTCTGCCTACCCCGATGGGAAACAAGCGTGATAATATGTATGTATGTATGTATATCTAGAAATATGGATAAATAGTCATTATAAAATCTTTAGACTTGGCATGGCAGATATTTGTAGTTATTTCGTAAATCATAATGTAGTGTTTTGAACATTTTCACATTCTTGATTTCTTTATGAAATTTGTGTCGTATATATACGACTAATGATGAAATACTTCATTCATTATTGTAATGACCGCACATTTATAAGAGCAATCGGAAACTGTTGAAATATAATTAAAAAGTAATCAGAGTATTTCAAGACTTAGTTTGTATTCATATTTTATTAGGCGTAAAATGTCTGAAAAGCTTATAGAAAATTTTACCTTATTATTAAACTTATTAAGAAATAAATTTAATACTTAAAAAGCTATTATCATCATGTAACAATGGCGCTGGCTTTTCAATGAGGTCACAAAACAACATATTGCACAAATTTCACCACGAATCACTCCATCATTATAATTTGAATTATTTATATTTTACAAGGTTTCTAAAGAAAAGATGGCATTTTATTATGTTGTGTATTTATTGCGCGAATTGATTTCAAAAGGTAACCATAACCCTTACAGCATTACGATGACTTACGCACGGTAATAATATGTTTAGATATTATTAGCGTGACTTACGGTAATATAATTATTATTTAATAATGATCTTGCACTTTGCTGACTTCTATATTCATTGACTGAGTATTATTATTTTGACCTTAATTTGCTGCTAATAAAATTCAATTGTTGTAGATAAATGCTATTATTATCAACCCCTTTTTTTTTGTGCTTTAACTAACTAATTAACTTCACGGTGTATCCCTGACGGGGTAGTCAGAGAGGACAGATCGCCCGGGTTCGCGATCTATGCATACTTCTTTCGCTTCCTGCAGATTCATCAATCGCTTAATACATGCACGTCTGGGTATACGAGTACTTTTGACTTTTCCATTTTTGAGCAATCTGTTTATGTGGTCTTCATATGTAAGTCTTGGCCTACCTTGACTCCTTTTCTTTTTTGTGCTTTAAGTTATACTCATAGGTAATATTGTTAATGCTAAAGTAACTTTGTCTATCTATTACGAGTACCATTTAACGTTTTAGTCACAAATTTGTCATTGAAACAATATGTTTCATTCAGTTCTTGATAAGTCTGCAAAAATTCAATGAATTCGAACGTTTTAAAGTGAGTGAAATTCACGGTCAAAGATATTGTACGTTTAGACAACATACAACAATGCAAGTGTAGCTGGTAAAAGCATTAATTATCTGCAATTATTTTGCTATATTTTGTGAATCATGGATTATAAGATGGCGCATGATATACTTTGAACCGACGTCTCATCCATTTATGCCCGTCGCTTTTATAATTTTCGAAATATGTAAGAAAATTTGCCCGATTTGTAGACATTTATGATTGCTGCTCTGCTCTCCTGGGTCTACTATCCGTGATGATATATAGCCTATAGCCTTCCTTGATAAATGGGCTATCCAATACAAAATTATTTTTTCAATTCGGACTAGTAGTTTGTTTTTTTGAGATTAGCGCGTTCATTTAATTGGGCTAGATAGCAGTGTGTGTAAATGAGAGTGTCCCAAAATATGTAATAACTAAGTAGATATATTTTCCTCGATGTGCTAAAGAAATAAAAAATGTTACAGTGCAGATAAACGTATGAATTATATATTATTATTAACCTATTTCACTTCTTTAGGCTTGAAGTCAATTTTCTTTTTTTTGTGTCACAAAGTTTGACAATAAATTTATTGGCTAAGTTTATATGACTTCAATTTCCGGGCAATATAACAAATGGTTAAGGCAGATAAATAATGTTAAGTATTATTAATCTCGTTTACTTTTTATTAACTTGCTATAACAATGTTTCAAGCAGATATCTAAAAATGATTGGGCCGATATTTTGTATTACGTTTAGTTTGGATGAAAATGCATGGTTCTAAATCAAACATAACATAAAAGTCAAGATGGCGGACTGGGTGTCAAATGAAAGGGCTGGCTGAGAAATAAATCGACTGAGTTAGTAATATTAGCCTCATCTTGCAGCCAATAAGAAATGGTTAAGGTTCAGATATGATATCATTAACCTTTACTTTTTGGTCTGTACTACAAACTTTTACATTTATAATATAAGTAGTAGTAATTTGTGAGATACATGAACCTAAAACACCATTTACACTCTCGCGCGAGCCACGAGACGAGCTGCGAGACGAGCCGCGGGTGTAAACGCAATATTTTGGTACATTTTCAGAATCTAAATAGAATATATAATTACATCATGAAATCCACATTTGAGAAGGTGTGCGAAATCGTTTCCCGCGGTTTTCCTCTTACATACAGTCACTACTTGTATAAGGTAATGTACTTATATGTAGATATGTGGTAATACTGAGATACTGGGTCAACCAAATTTACCTAATGCGACCTTGATAGCGAAACATAAGCGAAGAGAGATAGGATTCTGTTGATTTCGTGTTAAGACTTACATGCTGTAATATGTTAATGTGACATTAATTTTCATGGCGCTAAAATTGATACACAACAGTCAAATGCTTTCTAAAGTTTGACGAATTGAACTAGTGACGTGACCTTGACGGTTTGAGATATCGATTTGGAATGTCTATTTCTAGTAGCGAAATTATTGCGATTATTATTCGATTACTGTTTGTTTCCCTTCATCTTAGTGAAAGCACTTAGCAGGTGCAGCGCTATCAGCTGAGGTGGCTTGGGCCCCAGAGATCTGATCAGATCCCCAGAGAATGGGGCCTCGTGCTTGACTATTACGTTTGAACTAGTTGACGCCTGCGGCTTCGCTCGCGTGGGGAAGTTTTCCCAATCCCGTTTTCCACAGGAACTTGTTCCCGGGATAAAAAGTAGCCTATGTGTTATTTTGATGTATAAGCTATATTATAGTAAATTTTCATTAAAATCTATTCAGTAGTGTTTACGTGAAAGAGTAAGAAACATTCATTCTTACAAACTTTCGCGATTATAATAGGTATTAGTAGGTTTTTTTTAATCGAATTGTGGTTTGATTGTTTTATACGCCTGCTACAAGTTATTGTAGGACGGACAGCGAGTATACCAAATAGCTAGCAGGATGAGAGACATTGAGCCTTGAAGACTTTAGGGGGAATCCTGTAAAGAAAATCATTCGTTTTTGGTCTGGGAGAAAATAATAATAAAATACCTTATTGAAATCTCGATGATAACGAATGACGATAACAATATGTTAATGCGTATCTATTTTTATCAATCTTCACGCTATATTTCTGACGAGGAAGTCAGAAAGGACGATCTAAATAAGTAAATAAATATTGCGAGACATTTTTTTTGACCCTACGCCGTCTAGCTAAAGTAAGCCAATATAAGCTTGTGTTATGGGATCTAGACGACTGATAAACATACACACAGGAACAGGAAACACCCAAACTCCGAAACAAACATTTGTGGATCACACAAATATATTTTCCGACCCTGGAATCGAACCCTGGCTCTCAGTCGTGGCAGTCGCATACACTCCCACTGCGCCGCCGATGCAGTCATGTCTCCAGGCTTCGGGATCCATGTATACTTCTGTCACTTCCTGCAGATTCATTAATCGTTTCATACATGCACGTCTGGGTATCCGAGTATTTTGGACCTTTCCGTATTTAAACAATCTGCTTACGAGGTCTTCGTATTTAAGTCTCGGTCTTTTCTGACTCCTGATTAAGCTGTATTCGTATCTAGTAAATTTGCCTTTGGCAATTATTGACAACCAACTTGTACATACATACATATTGTCACGCGTTTATTTTTTACTGGCAACCGGGACCAACGGCTTAACGTGCCTTCCGAAGCATATAAATAAATTTAAATTAATAAAATGTGACAATTTTACATGTTAAATTTGTAACGCGTTGCCTGTTTCGTGAGGTGGTAGCAAAAAGGCTAAAAGGTCTTATGTGCTAGACACTAATTAGCACGACCAATTAAAGTCCTGGTAGTCTCGGACTGGACCAACTTGTCATTTCATAATATTCTTATAACACTTTTTCTTACAATTGTATTTTTTAATTGGTATATAGTAAAGATCTATCAGATAGTGTGGATAATGGTAAGCGGTGACCGAAACCGCCAAATCATTGCATAATGAGGACAAGCGCGTGCAGGCCCTGTATGAACAGTAAATAACGGTTGCGTACTACTCGATACAAGTGACAAGGGCACACTGTTGTGTTATTGCTTTGGTATTTTTATTGTTTTTTAAATAAATAAAGAAAGTATATTCCGAATCTCGAAATAAGTGAGGACTTATAATTGGCTTGTTGTTACAACACTAGTGTTACAATTTAGCTGAGTCTTCCATGTATGAAATAAATTGTGTTTATATGTATTTATAGATCACTAGTATCCTCGCAACCATCAAAATTATACAATAATTAATTGCATTAAATAACCAAAAAAATTTGGAAAACCCAAAAGTGCACGACTCACACGATTATATAGGGGACGGGGACCTTAACGTTTGAAGGGCATTAAAACGCTCAATTTAAATTATTTTGAATGAATATTTATTTAGAATAACGCTTACATTATTAATCTTTGGAAATTAAGAACTTATGGCACATTACTTATGACAGAAAAAGAAAAAAAAAATAATTTTGTCAAAGACATCTAACGCCCGATTTTGACATAAGGTAGGGTAAGACGGGGTACCCTATGGGGCAAGATGGGGTATGAGTAGACATATTTTAATGTTGATTACAATACTCGCAAATAAATACTGCCTCGTCGTCCTCGTCATCTACCCCAGCACAGCTACAATGTGCCCAATTCCCACAGAGGGAACACGCGACCCAACCTTCATTTGATTCCATGTATCTTCCGGTGCAGTAAAAACAAGGGATATTATTTTCCTCTTCATCATATTCTGGTGAAGTGTGATTCTTTTTATTCTTCTTATTAATAGTAGTTTTCTTCTTTTTAGTCAATTTGGTTTTCTTGTATTTTTTTTGTTCTCTTGCATCTTTTCTTCTCTTTTTGCTATCTTCTACCAGTCTCTTTTTTTCGATTGATTCTTCCAATTCATTTTTGTACGGAGAAGAAGTTATGATAGCTGTTTTTCCTCGTTTCCTTGTCACGCGTGAAATTTTCCGGGTTGCAGGATAAGGCATCACTTGTTGAGGACTAACAACAGAAAATACTGATGATGGAGTAGTTGGTCTTTGGTCTATTCCGATATTGTTTATCCATGAGGAGCATCCGGGTTCAGGCTCTGCCTCAATCATCAGTGGTTTGTCCATAATTGCTTTATCAGATACTTCAACTGTCGCATCTGAAGTTATCTTTGCACGTGTTGTTGCATTTATTGTCGTTTCAGGCACAACTGAAGCGTCAGTTGATATCAACGATCTATTTAGAGCTGTTGCTTCGTTGTCCTGCGTAGATGCTTTTTGAAATGCTTCAGTGATAGATACTCTCTCTGTTTGTGGAATATCTGTCGCTAATGAAGGGGCAAAATCAATATCCGAAAAAACTGTTGGGTCGTATGGCCAAATCCCACATTTTTTGAAGCCATTAACCGCCGTTGCCATTGTAGAAGCCTGGACAAACGCTTTGCCAAAAATCTCTGCCACTTGCCGGGGAGTTACCACCATACCTGAGTTACTCCGAAGCCAGGCTGTGATTTGTTGATCGTAATATGTGCTCAAGGGTTTCATGTATGCTACGTCAGCGACTTGAAGTCGATGAGTCGTATGTGGGGGGAAACATAATATAATAACTCCATTAGAACGAGCTTCATTGATGACGTCAAGGTTCTGTGTGTGAGTGCTGTGGCCGTCTAACAACAAAAGCACAGGTCGATCAGGCCTGGCCCCACTAAATTCAATGAATTTCTTAAACCAGCCAAGGAATAACTCAGCTGTCATCCATCCAGAATCACTGCAAACACCCCACGCTCCAGGAGCAGCATTCAGCATTAGCTGCGGGTCCATTCTCTTTCTTGGATACACCATCATTGGAGGCATGTATTGGCCACTAGCACTGAAACATATTTCAATAGTTATTGTAGTACCTCTATCCGCAGAAGTAATAGATCCCACTTGTTTTCTGCCTTTTCGTGCAATTATTTTTGACCTTGTTTTAGGCACCACTGAAATTCCTGTTTCATCACAGTTATAAATTCTGTCCGGTGGAAGTTTATGTTCATCATAAACATTACCAAGGAAGTTAAAAAACTGTTCAACAGCCTGCTTATTAAACCCAGCGGCACGTGCAGCTGAAGTGCTTTCTGGTTTTCTTATCGATAGTTCTGGGTGCCTGCTTAAAAATCCCTGAAGCCAATCTTTGCCAGCTACTCCTTTGTCACAGTTAAACATATGTTTCTTCCCATTTTTCACTGCCAAAGTGTATGCCAACACTCTTAAATCTTTGGTTGTAAGTCCATAGAGACGACTTTCCATATCCAAAATATAGTTGCAAAGTTCGTTCTCTTCTTCTTCCGAAAATATTCGTTTTTTTGGGCCTAAAGGTACTTTAATCGATGCAGGAGCAGCAGGATGTTTTAGGGCTTCACGAGCTGCTTTTACTTTTCTTTCTAGGGTAGATTGTGGCACAGAAAATGTTTTTGATGCTACCTTATACCCCATTTTCCCTTCAATGACCATATTTACCGCATTTTTCATACTTTCTTCATTCCAATTCCCTCTCTCCGTCTTTCTTTTATAATTCTTCACCATCCTAAAAAAGATAAAAATCAAATAAGTTATTAAAAGTTAATTAAAAACATACCTATTCCATTATAAAGTCATATTTTATTTTCGAAGGGCAAGATGGGGTACCTTACCCCATCTTGCCCTTTCATGCTTTTTTGAATAAAATAACGTACCATAAAAAAACAAATCAAAATATTGAAACAAACATATTCTTACCTGCTAGTACAAGTATTGATGAACAAAAATAACTTTCAATGAGTTCTTGATACTTTATATTGAGGTGAAAAACACATGTTATGCACAACGCAAAAATAACCAACAATTTGACAAAAACAGATTTTTTGGCGCTAGGTTATAAACGCGTAAACTCACAAGCTGGTGACAATGCTGACTTAAAAACAATACAACGTCGCGTCATTACAAGCCAGAGCGGCTGTGATTGGACGTTCGTACGGCACGTGAGACCCTCTGCCCCGTCTTGCCCGCTACCCCGTCTTACCCCCCCTTCCCCTAATATTATAAAAAAAAATAGAATTACAAGCTTACAAACTTTGCTATGAATTATCGCGTAGGGGTTATGAAATAAATAAAGTAAAGATAATAACAATTAAACCACATCGAATCAGACCGTGAAAATTGAAAGGGTTCTATTCCTAATTATACTGAAGCGTAATAGAAAAAAAAGACTCGATTAGTAAAGTATTTCCGTCGTTATCGTGTTAACAAGAAAATATCCGTAACATACAGACAAACGGACGTCCAAGGCGGAACTTTTTTAAACAGTTTTTTAACTAGTTTAAATAACAAAAATGACATCAAAAATATCATGAGTGTTAAAAATAGTGTTTTTTCTTGATATGTGTGTGTATATATTATTTTACAAGTGCAATATATGATAAATAGAGACATTTTAAGTTTGAAAAATCAGATGTTATGCGCGAAGTGACAGTAGTACCCACCTCAACGCTTCGCTTATGAGGCGTGCAATATTAAGAAATGTAAGTTACAATAAGTATATTATAACTAATTATATTAAGGAAAATAAGTACGATATGCACCGTTATCATTATCGTGAAAAATTGTCACAGTTTTATTTATCTTTCACGCCTTATCCCCGAAGAGGTGGCAGAGGCATACATATTGTATGCCCGCTTTTCACCATGTGTATTTCTGTCCCACGTAATAGGAGGTGAGCCCATTGCCGTGTTGAAATAGACAGACGCAGGTTGTGGCTGTTGAAATTTTTCAATAATAAATAAAGCTGTAGTTAACTTTTTATTTTTATTGAAGTGAACAAAAAAAACTACTCGGTTCAGGAGGGATATGAACCCGTGACGTCAGCTTAACTAATGTCTGTCGGGAACCTACACTACCGCAGGGACCCTATGGTTAAAGCCGGTTCGGGTCCGACATGACATTCGTGGGGATATCCAGACAATAAAAAAAAGGTTCGAAGTAATTTCTGCGCTGACCTTAACCTATTTTATAATACCTATACTCTGAATTCTTTTTTAATTTTATTACCCAACTTCATCATCATCATCCGAGCGTCTGTCCCAGTTGCGCCCGGGGTCCGCTTTCCTACATTTTCTCCTCCACTTCGCACGGTCGTCGGCATCCCCTGTGGTGAGACCATTGGCACGCATGTCATCCCTTACGACGTCAAGCCAGCACTTCTTGGGTCTTCCCCTCTTACCGGGACCCGGCGGGGCTGACATGGCCAGACATTTGTTACCTACGTAGCCCGGCGGTTGCCGCAAGACGTGACCATACCAACGAAGGCGACACTCTTGCAACTTGTCTGCAATGTCACGGACGTGAAGGCTGCCGCGGATGCGAGAGTTCCTCACGCGGTCCATCCGCGTGACTCCACACATCCACCGCAGCATCTTCATTTCCGTGACACGCAGCTCCTGCTTGTGTCGCTCCAATATCGGCCACGTCTCACTGCCATGTAAAAGGACAGGTCTAATAATGGTTTTGTAGACCTGTCCCTTCAACCGGATCGGCATTTTAGGGTCACAAATGACACCGGTCATCTCCCGCCATTTGGCCCACGCGGCAGCAATTCGTGACTTGACATCGCAATCGATGTCACTGGACGTGTGAAAAACAGATCCCAAGTATTTAACCTGGTCCGTGCGCTCGACCAAATCACCGCCTATGCGGACGGATGTGGGATCTGTCGAGTTTAGTGCCAAGTACTCGGTCTTCGCCACATTTAGTTTCAGACCGCCGTTCTCAAGCGTCTCCTTCCACGCCTTTACACGTCGCACCAATCTGCCCCTGTCCGCGTCTGCCAGCGCAATATCGTCAGCATACATGAGCAACCATGGAGGCTGCTCATGCGGGTTTCTGATGCTGTCCGACAATTCGTCTAATATTACACTGAACAGAAGCGGACTAAGGACAGAACCCTGGTGTACCCCGACGGTGATGGGGAAGGGTTTCGTGTCGCCAACAGCAGTCCGAACCATTGAGTCGGAGTCACAGTACATGTCCCGGATAGTGTCAATATAGACCTCTGGAACCCCTTTGGACCGCAGTGCCCACCAGATCATCGCACGAGGAACACAGTCGAAGGCCTTCTGCATATCTAGAAACAAACAGTGCAGAGGCGTGTTCTTCGACCTGTATTTCCCTGCGACAACCCTCAGGGCAAAAACAGGGTCCGTGGTCCCATGACCAGGGCGAAACCCATATTGACACTCCGAGAGAGTACACTCCTGCCGGATCCGAGAGTCTATAATCCTCTCGAAGATCTTCATGGTGTGGGACATCACCTTAATACCGCGGTAGCTCCCGCACTCCTGCACTGACCCCTTACCTTTGAAGACTGGAGTAATAATACTCAGTCTCCATTGGTTTGGGATCTGCCCGCTGAGGAGTATGCGGTTAAAAAGGTTTACTAAGATGCCCACACCGCGAGGACCCATCGCCTTCCAGGCTTCGATGGGGACTCCATCGGGTCCGACAGCTTTCCGATTCTTCATGCGGCGAAGCGCAGTCAGGACTTCTCCAGGCGTTACCGCCGGTAATTTTATTACCCAACTTGTTTGACTTTGTTATTATGTTGCATGTCTGAAATTAACAATTGAGTTCTTTATTTTATTGTGGCAAACTAAAGGTGGCGGCATTCACAGGCTTATGATCTCGGTTATGTGCGGTGTACGTAATGAAAGAAAGAAAGAAGAAAGAATAATAGTTTATTGCTAAAACACAAGATTATTAAACAAATAAGTTTTAATATTAACTCTTTGCTTAAGGAAAAAATTTATCGCCGCAAAAAATCACTCCTACGATGACGTGACAAGCAGTGTGACCAGATTTAGTATTTTAATACTTTTTCGGTATTTTTATTGCCTTTTCCGTGTATCAGTATTTTTGTAGGTATATTGGCAGAAGTCCATATATTTAAGTATATTTTGGATAAAGACTATGGCAACACGCGATTACGGTAATCGTCTTCTTTAGTGTACTTAACTTGTAATGTAATTTTAAATTGTAATGCACTTCTACCTTTAGTTCACTTATATCGACTGCACTTTCGCCGGCGTATGCACTTATGGCGGGCTTGTGGTGCCTACCAATGTCTACAATGTAGGCCATGTTATGTAAAACGTTGGAATGTGATGCTCATGATGATAGAATGCTGCGTGCTTATTGTTTGGCAACCGACTTAACAACCAACTCTGAAAATTTATGACCCGCTCTAATATGTGTGTGTTGTGGTGTACGTAGAATTAGGTTTGAAATAGAATTAGCTCATACATTACATAATGACGTAAGTAATACACATTGAGGGTGTAAGGGGCCCACCAAGACCTTCGGAGCCCAAGCGAGGTCCATTCGGTAGTCGTTCCAGCGATGCCGAAAATTAAACGTCAGAAGTAAAAAAAGGCCTGTTTATACCGTTGAGGCACTTGGTGGAACTAGCTACACATTTTGAATAGACACTTGTACTTTTCCACAAAATTTACTTTTTAACCTGACCGGTTTCAAAAAATGGTTTTAAAAAATGTAAAAAAAGCAGCCCAATAAAAGTAGACCGTCGTTTTGGCTTGGTGGGGTTATTGAGTGGCCACACACACCCCAAGCGTCAGTTTCTATCATCTTCATCATCACCTGTGCATCTGTCCCAGTTGCATCTCACGACGCTTTTTCTACTCCACTCAGCACGGTTGTCGGCATCCCCTGTAGTGAGACTATTGGCACACATTATATCAGTTCTTACGACGCCAAGCCAGCACTTCTTGGGTCTTTTACCAGGACCCGGTGGCGAATATTTATATATAATTCTCTCGCCAACCAGTCCGTAGCATAATTTTAAAAACATACATTGTCTATCAAGTAAACAGATCACAGAAACTAGACTTAGATAATTATCTAGTCTTAGCGTATAAAAGAACACAATGCACTGAGTACGAACTATGTGGAAACCACTAAGGAATTAGTACTGACCCGATGACCTGATTCCCATATACATAACAACGTATGCAAAATCCTACTCTATTCTAATCTGAAACAGTCGCGATTATAATAAAAAATAAGATGTGGTGTCGTGGGACACCAGGTAGGAACGAAGTTCGAACTTTCGAAAAAACTAATGTAGAAAAAAATAATAATAATAAAAATAACTTCAAAATAATCATACAAAAAGTCACCGTTTGTACTAGGATTCGAACTCGGGCCTCTTGCGTCTCAGCCGAGCCCCACCCAAACCACACGTAACAACCAAACACACCAGCTACGTTACTGCAATTTCCAAATTAGTGTTCACTTCACTGAGGTAAATAGACAGTTTAAAAATCGACACAATTTGCAAAAGAAACTAATGTCGCGCCTGCGCACGTCTCATTTAACGCTTTTGTTCCACGGACTTTTTCTTACCCTTTTTTTCTTACGGTTTTACTATCACATATTTTTCAGATCGGTCGCGCAGCAAAATCCCTATCTCCTCCAAGCATGCGATAAGGAACTTCGTTTCAAAAAAAATAAAACGAGTAGAATTATTTTTAGGGTAAGAAACACGGTTTATGTTTAATATCTTTTTGTTGCCTGATGTCGAACAGGTAACAACAAATATGTTCTACTCTATTACCAGAAAAAAAAGTCAGATTGTTTGTACGAGAATTAGTTTCACTAGAGAGACTTTTGTGATTTAACGTAGTCCGTATTCTAATCTATGGTTGTGATGAATTAGTGCCTACAAACAACCACCATTATACTGGGGTGAGATTGACCTTGACTTAAGACTAGACTTGACTAAGACGTAGAAGACGGGGTCATTTAAGATTATAAGAAAATTGAAGAAATATGAATTAAGATATGGCTAAAAAGTCATAGTAACCAAGCCATAAAATTCACCTCTTCTATTACATCAAATTAAAAAGTTAAACGAGTAAACAAAATGTACCTACAGATGACGAACAAAGCGGCTATTGCGTTGTTTTTTCGCGTAATACTTTTCGTAAGACTTGGTTAATAATGTCGTTTATATCTGGTTACATATTGGACATTTAATAAAGACCCATTATCATCATCATCAACTACAAAGTAGCATATTTGTAGCGTTCCGTATTACCATCATCCGAGCGTCTGTACCAGTTGCGTCTCGCGACGCCTGGGGTCCGCTCTCCTACATTTTCTCCTCGACTTCGCACGGTCGTCGGCATCCCCTGTAGTGTGACCATTGGCACGCATGTCATCCCTTACGACGTCAAGCCAGCACTTCTTGGGTCTTCCCCTCTTACTGGGACCCGGCGGGGTTGACATGGCCAGACATTTGTTTCCCACGTAGACGCAAGACGTGACCAAACCAACGAAGGCGACACTCTTGCGTTCCCTACACGAAGGGTAAAATCGGGACCCTATTACTAAGATTCCACTGTTCGTCTGCCTGTCTGTTCGTCTGTCTTTCTTTCACCAGGCTGTATGTATCTCATGAACCGTGATAGCTAGACAGTTGAAAGTTTCACAGAGGATGTATTTTTGTTGCCGCTATAACAACAAATACTAAAACTAGTGGTTCTGTGAACCGTAGACTTTGGAGATTTTGTTTTTAAATTTTTTTTTCTTGTTTTTTCTTATCGAATTAAAAAAAAATTTTTTTTTTTTCCTTTTGAGCGCTCTTGGCACTACGGGACCATTTCCCCTCCCCTGCCTCCATTTCCCGCCCGATTTAAAAACCCCCTCGCTAAAAGTTGTTGTCTACATCAACTACATCAGGGGTTGTCCATGCCAAGTTGCATGCAAATCCGATGAAAAATGGTACCTGTGGACTGAATGGACGGACGGACATCTATAGCATTTTTCCCGTACCAGTGGAGTTAAAAAGGAGACCTTCGTCGGCTCGCTACGCTGGCCTCCTCAGTCAATTATTATCTGTTTTTAGTTTTTGTTGGTGGGCTTCCATACAACAAATATGTTTTTTTTGCCGTTTTTGGTTTGATATTAATAACAGCAACAGGTAAAAAAATATAATATTTGAAGCGTCTTTTCAAATATTCATCGGCTCATCTCGCAGCTAGTCTCGTGACTCGTGCGCAAGTGTAAATGGGGTATTAAGATCTTCTGTATCAATCCTTTACGACCTCAAATCACAAAGTTTCAGATCTGCTCCCTGCTCTATGACCGAGCGACCCGCGCTAATCACATCTTAACACAGATGAAAAAGTTATTTTTTGATTTCGCTATTGTCCGATCGTTTATTTCCGTATTAATGAAATAATCTATACTAAAATTATAAAGCTAAAGAATTTGTTTGTTTGGTTGAACGCGCTCATCTCAGGAACTACTGGTCGGATTATAAAAAATCTTTTTGTGTTGGATAGCCCATTTATCGAGGAAGGCTATAGGCTATATATCATCACGCTACTATCCTGGAGAGCGGAGCAGTAGTCATAAATGTCGACAAATCGGGCAAATTTATATGCATTATTGTAGAATTTATAAGCGACCGGGATATAATAGGTGCGACGGGAGTTCGAAGTAAGCCGGGGGGGGGGGGGGTCACCTAGTTATAATAATACATGTCGATAAAGATGTCAAATCGAATTTGTAAGAAACTGGTTTATGCAATATTGCGTTGCACCGAATATAAAAATATCGATTCTGTCTTCTCGCGTAAGAACACACAATTACATAATAATCTTGATTAAATTCTTACAAAACCTGTACTTCCGAAAGACTTCGCAACAATTCGATACAATTATGAAAGTTTCGCTGCTCACCATGCTCTCGTTGCTTACAGACATTATAGGGCTCTCAAATAACTTGATACTTTTAAAACGAACAACATATTTATGAGTTTTATTTTTATTTTCAGTGAAAAAGACCACCTCTACCGCCTGGCCATGAGCTAAGACAGCTGACCTAGAAGTCTTTAAATAGACTCCACACGGGGTGGCCGAGGAGAATCCTGTTCAGGTGAGATTTATTGGATAGCTTGGATCTGGAGATCTTGGTCTTAGACTGGAGCTATTTTTCAGACAATGGTATATCTATGATGTTTTGTTCTACATGTTCAATCAACTGCACACAAGAAGACCTAATGAAAGAAGACCAATCAAAAAACACTATCCTTTAGGTTTTCTACATACATACATGATGACACGCCTTTATCCCCGAAGGGTTAGGCAGAGCTATACGCCCACATTTCACCGAATACATTTTGGTCCTACGTAAGTGGTAAGCCCATTGCTGTGTTGAAATGGACAAGCGCAGGATGTCGAATAAACCGTGGCAATTTGCTGTTAATTTTTTTCAAGTCGCCAAAAGGCTTTCAACTTGGCTTAACGACTGCCATGTTACTGGCAACAGTGGCCAATGGCCTAACGTGCCTTTCGAAGAAGAGAAAAGCTCGTAAATGTAAATGCCTCAAAGCGGTCGCCCATCAGAGGACCACCCATAGCGAAATTCTTGGCTTTTAAACCTCTCCTTGACTTGCACAATTATTTAAAAACCAAAATCAGGTTATTCAGCCCTTCTCGACTTTTAGTAAAGCATTTTGACTGCCTCTATGGCGCGGTGGGAGTGCATCCGACTGCTACGCAAAAGGTCGTGAGTTCGATTACCACCCATGATAAAACTTTGTGTGATGAGCAAGTTTATTCTGTGTCTGGGAGTTATTTATCTAAAATACATACATATTTTAGATTAGAAATATATAGGTATGTTTATTATTATCTGATAACCATAGTACAAGCTCTGTAGTTTGGATGGCGTTGTGTGAGTTCTCCCAACGATATTTATTTATTTATTTTGTTAAACGTCTATTTTGTTTCCATTCATTTCAGATTGAAAACATGAAACATTAAAAAACAATGGGAGTGACATCAGTCGTCTCAGCGGCTACCAAGTCGGCACTGGCCATAGGGGGCATCAGTAAGCTATCCGTCATTCCAGTCATGCTGGCAGCCCTAGCTTACTTCAACTACGAATTGCTAGACCCAGAGCAAAGACCTTTCAACCAGAAGTACCTCAGAGAGAAGTATGACTTTGTGATTGTAGGAGCTGGATCCGCAGGGTCAATTCTGGCGAATAGATTATCAGAAGTAGAAGGATGGAATGTACTAGTTTTAGAAGCTGGTGGACATGAGACAGACATCAGTGATGTTCCTTTATTGTCTTTGTATTTGCATAAAAGTAAACTGGACTGGAAGTATCGGTAAGCACAATTATCTTCCTTTACATATATCTTTACTAGCTTCTACACGCAGCTTCGCCCGCGTGGTGAAGTTTCCCGTACCACACCGAGTAAAATTTGCTATGTTTAAAAGATACACATGTGCCTCTGTGGGTGTTTCTGAAAACTTTTGGCAAAGGTTGAAAGGTTTTTTGGCAGCGATTTTTGATGAAAGCAGTGGGCGTCATGTTTTCCAAAATTTTTAACAATTTTCACCAAAATTTAACAAATTAACTCTTAAATCACCCTATCACCTAAGCGTACATGCATACAAACAGCGGGAAGCGACTTTATTTTATACCAATGTAAATTTGGATTTAACTGACCTTTGGTCTAGTTACAGTAACTACGGAACCGTAAGTCGCAGGTTCAATTCCTTTTGGATCGCTGCAATTCTAAGTTAAAATATGGGTTTATTTTTGCAGTACCCAACCCCAAGATACGGCTTGTCAAGCCATGATTGACAAACGCTGTTCCTGGACAAAAGGCAAAGTCCTTGGTGGATCTTCAGTTCTAAACACCATGCTGTACATTAGAGGAAATAAGCGTGACTTCGACCACTGGGAATCATTAGGCAATCCTGGATGGGGTTATAAAGATATACTGCCGTACTTTAAGAAATCTGAGGATCAACGAAATCCTTACTTAGCTAGGGATACTAGATATCACGGAACAGGTAACTAAAATAAATCATTCTATTTGCATTTTTCAAGGGTAAACTGGTAAAAGGTTTGATCTTGTATAGAGCTCAAAGATAGCAAGTGTGTTTGATAGGTCTATTAATAGCTCTAGATAACGATCTATCAACGAAATACTCGTGTAATTCAGGCAAAAAAAAAGAGGTATGAAATTAATTCAAAGAGCTTTATGAACGCTGTAAAATACTGACTTAATGGTAACTTATATCTTCTGCTGTAGCCCCTGCATGTCACTGATGTGAACTTAAAGGTTTAAACATTATATTGAATATTTCAGGAGGATACCTAACCGTGCAAGACGCCCCATACAACACGCCAATAGGAGCAGCCCTTCTACAAGCTGGAGAAGAAATGGGCTATGACATTGTCGACGTAAATGGAGCACAGCAAACTGGTTACGCTTGGTACCAGTTTACAATGCGCAGAGGTACTAGGTGTTCCGCAGCAAAAGCTTTCTTGAGACCAGTCAGGTTACGACAGAACCTTCACGTTGCTCTCTTCTCCCACGTTACAAAAGTACTAATAGACAAGGATAACAAGAGAGCATTAGGAGTGGAATTTATTAGAGATGGCAAGAAACAGGTAGTTTATGCCTCACGTGAAGTTATCTTAGCAGCTGGTGCAGTGGCTTCTCCACAGCTCCTTTTGTTATCAGGAGTTGGACCTGCAAAACATTTACAAGAAGTGGGAATTGATTTGATACATGACTCTTCTGGGGTTGGGAAAAATTTGCAGGATCATATCGCAGTTGGTGGTATCGTATTCCGAATAGATTATCCAGTAAGTTTAGTTATGAATAGGCTCGTAAATATAAATTCAGCACTACGCTACGCTGTCACCGAAGATGGACCATTGACGTCTAGTATAGGTTTGGAGGTAGTAGCTTTTATAAATACTAAATATGCGAATGCCTCCGAAGACTGGCCAGATATAGAATTCATGATGACTTCAGCTTCTACACCGTCAGACGGAGGTACTCAAGTAAAAAAGGCTCACGGCCTCAGTGATGAATTCTACAATAGTGTTTTTGCCGAAATAAATAATCAAGACGTATTCGGTGTATTTCCTATGATGCTGAGACCAAAAAGTCGAGGATTTATAAAACTAAGATCGAACAATCCATTAGAATATCCAATAATGGTACACAATTATCTGACACATCCCGATGACGTTGGAGTTTTAAGAGAAGGTGTTAAAGCTGCTGTCGCTGTTGGGGAAACGACAGCTATGAAAAGATTTGGAGCCAGGTTTCACAGTAAGCCTGTACCAAACTGCAAGCATTTACCGCTGTACACCGACGAGTATTGGGACTGCTTTATCAGACAGTACACAATGACTATTTATCATTTATCCTGTACAACAAAGATGGGACCTGCAGACGATCCTATGGCGGTTGTAGATTCAAGATTACGAGTGTATGGCATAGAAGGTCTGCGTGTAATTGACGCAAGTATAATGCCTACAATAACTAATGGTAATATTAACGCGCCAGTAATGATGATTGCCGAAAAGGGGGCCGATATGGTAAAAGAAGACTGGTCATCAGGGCAACGGCAAAAGAAAAGTAGAAGATCGAAGAGGTCGAAGAAGTATAACAGAACAGAGAGATAACGAAAGGAGAAATAGAAAAATATATTCAAGCCATATTATAATAATAAATTATGTTCTCTTATTCTATATCTCTTAGTGGGAAGATAAAAGCAACGTGAGAGGTGCTACAACGGTGCTAACAATCCTTCCGTTTTTTGTAAAGGACACATATGCTTAACTTATTATGGCAGTGATACATAAGCAAGCCATATAGTCTAGGCAAGTTACACATGATAGAGAAAGGATTAGGAAGTGACTGCCCTAGAAGAATTCGTGATAAAATTGCATGACGACCTCTACAGATTTAAAAGAGATGGAACGTCCGCAAGATGGTGATAGATGTAAGTAAATGGGGGAACTTTGTACTCGTATAGAAGTAAAGTGTAGGTTTACAAAAATGTCTGAACAGATAGTTACTTTGTTAGTATAATAAATGTACAAATAGCCAACGATGACGAATTGGTACTTAGTTTGTAGAAATACTTAAAAAGATGTTTAGTGATTTATAATTAAGAAAAGAGAACATAGGCTCACTAACGTAACATTGTTAGTGAGCCTACGTTTAATGGATTAAAACAAAAAAAAAATGTAACTCAGTGAATTAGGGATGCTGGATTGTACTGATTCACAATATTCAGCTGTCATTCAGTTAAATAGAAAAATAATTTTGTATAACAACGATTCTGCTCCCGCAACTCTGAAGTAAAATCTCTGGAGCTTGGACCCTAGAACCTAGACTATGATCTTTGGAACCAAAGACAAAAGAGTAAACAGGAATGGAAAATAGTGGTAGTGCGGAAATGGAAGAGTGCCGTTCGAGCGCTCTCACCCCACTGGCGCTACATTGTCAAGGAGCACCATCCCATTGGTCGTCTAGATTGCCGCCGTCTACCAATGGTCAAATGGCTGTTGGCTAGCTCGCTCGCTCTCCGTTGCCTCTGATTTCAGAGGAGCCTTCGAGAGCGACGCGAGCATAAATTGCTTTTAACAGAACTTGGGGTCGCCCACCTAGGTGCCCTGAGTAGAGCCCCATTGCGGGACGTCCTTTTGTCAAGTCAAAGTGACTTAACCTCTGGCCTATCCTGCTACTTGGTTGGAATAGGCGAGAAGGAACATGTGATGGTTAAGTGGATAGTGTCGCCCTTCTTCAGGGCTGGGAGTCTCGCAAAGTCGCTCTGTTGCCTCTGCAGTGCGTGGTGAAATGCCTAATTGCAATCCAACTGCATCGTTGCCTAGTCTGTTAGTCAGCAGGTGAATTTGTTTGAGCCGCGGAGATCTTAGAGGCCACTTATCACCCCATCGTCTAAGTTAAGTTTTGATTGACCAATTTTGACAGTGCGTCCACTAGAACGAATGGGATTTCTAGTAAAGGCACTATCAATATTGGATGGTCCCAGCAGTTCGTGGTATTTTCGGAACAATCAGACTAAAAATATAATATACGCATACTTTACACCGTTATGCATTTTGCTCCCGCGTAAAAGGTGATGAAGCCTATTGCCGTGTTGAAATGAAATGAACAGATTGAGATTGTGGCGAAATTTTTCAAACCAGAGGACTTCGACATGACTTAACTTAGACATTTTGATTTTTTTTTGATTCCATTTGGTTTTAATGCAGATAGACAGACTCTTATTATTTATATATCCATCCCGCCTTATCCCCGAACGGGTGGCAGAGGCATATTATATGGCCACTTTTCAGCATGTGCATTCCTGTCCTACGTAATAGGTGGTGAGCCCATTGCAGACTCATCAATTTTATTTATTTGTATAGATTTAGAATATAAGGTTATGTGCATAAATATGGTGTGGTGTATTTAGGTTAGGTTAAGACATAGGGTGAGTGAATTTAATATTTTAAACATTTTGTACTAAATGTAGGTTAAGAATTAATGTTAATTGAAAGAGACCTGTGGTAGTTCTGTTCTTTTCTAGTCTATAGATATTAGATCTATTACGGGATTATAAGATTTATTATGAGTTGTACAAAATATTCCCAAAATCAACTATTGCTGTATATTGTGTGTAACGCAGTGTCTCTGTGTATTCCTGTTCATCCAAAGGTTACCTGAAAGAGATTGCTGTGTGCAATAAGGCCGCTCATTGTACTTAATTGTTAGAAACCACTGTATTCCTTTATATTTTGTTTTATTATTTATTTTGAGTGTAAGTTAGTACAATAAAGCATATTATCCATCTATTCAATCTTTGAGAGATTTCTTGGAAACAGATATCAATACCAAGAACCGACATAATATGAGGAACAATTTTGAAATGGAATTGAAATTTAAAGTTGAAAATATTTTCAGACTTGAGCTGGACTCGAACCAGCGTCTTCTGGTTTAATGCACCAGACGCGATACCAATTACACCTTCGGGACCTACTCAAAACTAACGAATTAATCCACCGCTTTCAGTCTTAAGACCACGTAAGGTGCTTATCAAAGTTACACAAATTTTAATTTAAAAAATGTAGATTTTTTTTTATCCCGACCAATTTAAAACAATTTGGACAGGACGTGTCAAATTGTGCATGTAATGCGAACCGGTGGAAGACGTTCGTCGCTAATCGCGTGAAGACAATACTAGAAAAAATTCCCGGTTCGTGCTGGAATCACGTCAGATCAGAAGACAACCCAGCTGATAGCGCGAGTAGAGGATTATGCCCATCAAGGCTTCCTACCCATTCCCTTTGGTGGGAAGGACCTGAGTGGCTAAAAAACAATAACCATTATATACCCATTCAACCTATACAATTGACCACTCATGAGGAGATGAAGATAAAGAAACATACATTTGTTACACAGTCTTATGAATTATTTATTTTGGAGCTTCTAATAATAATAATATTTTTGGGACAACTCACACAACGCCATCTGATTCCAAACTAAGCAGAGTTTGTACTATGGTAACCAGATAACTGATAAACATACTTATATATTTCTAAATACATACATATTATAGATAAATAACACCCTGACACAGAATAAACCATCGTGCTCATCACACAAAGTTTTATCCTGGGTGGGAATCGAACCCACGACCTCTTGCGTAGCAGTCGGATGCACTCCCACCGCGCCACAGAGGCAGTCAAACAAACATAGCTCTATAGCACGTGTAACACGAATATTAGGTTGGACGTTGCGATTTATAAACAATGCTCGAAATAAGGTGCTTATAACGTCAACAATTTATTTATCGAGCGTTGAAATGGAAAACGCACATGCTGCATTAATCAAAACAGTACAAAAGACATGTTTTGGCGAAGAAATCACTCGGTTGCAAAACAACAGACCTCTCCGATCAACAAGCAATATCTTATGCTTAAACCCAATTTGGGATGAAAGCGGGATTCTAAGAGTTGGAGGTCGATCGGCATACTTAGATCTAAGTGATTGGCGGAAACATCCCATCATAATAAGAATAATCAGAAAATTCAACATTCTCTTGTGAATTGTTTTTCCGATGCTCAGTAACCTCACTATGTTTGAAGAGTTTATTTAGGAACGCCTAATAATCACATAGTTAGCGACTATACTGTTCCAAATTACCTTAGTAATTTTAAAAATCAAACCTTACATTAATTTGGATAAAAGATCATATCAGAATGACAGTTGTATCTCTGTTCAACCTTTTTGCAGTGAAACTCCTTAAAAAATTTTGTCTATTCGTCGTGGCGGTCGTGGTTTATACTCGTCAAAAGTTACAAAAAAGGAGACAAAAATATTCATAAATGCAATTTAGCCTGTGAGAAAATGAGATAGATTTATATTATACAGTATATAGTATTTCCAATCGTCTTTGACTAGCTGCCTTTTGACTGCTTAGTATGATTTATGAAGGAGATTATAAGGTGTATCAATTTTAAGCATAATTTAAAAAATGTAAAAACGTTAAATATTATTGTAAATACATTTTTTTATGAACTGGCGCCTTTTTACGCGGTATCCATTAACCATTAATTTGTAGTTTGCTTCTGTCTATCCGCAGGCGCATACAACAACACAATCAGAGCAAAATCAAAAACTTAGAATTATCGGTGAGCACACGTGTTTCCCCCCTTTTACAATCCTGGGTTCTATAAGAGAAGTGTGAAAAGGCATAATATGTCTGGGCCGTCAACCTGAGGGTCGCTATCGGAGCCCTGTCGGCTAGAATAGCGGACCTCGGTCACGTGTCGTCGTCTTTGCTTTCCATCAGGAAGGCAGCGTTATAATGAAGTGTCAAAAAAAAACAAGTAGCAGTCATCTTTGCGCTGTTAACTGACACATTATAATAAAGGCAGCTTTTTCGGTAAGGCAGCATTGGGATTCACGCACAAACATGTTATGTAAGATGAACAAATTAGTAAAAGCTACATCTGAGAATATCTCCTAGCGAAAAAGAATTAAACTTAGCCACACCTAGAGATATCATCGTACATACATACAAAATAAATTGTTTAGAAATGTAATTGAGAACCTCCCCATAGTTTGGAAACGGTTTAAACGTAATACCACAGCCGAATTTTATCAGCCGTAATTTTATTGAATTTGAATTGAATACTGTCTTCTTTGACCACATCAGTGGCTTGGTTAAAAATTGCCAATAAGTGCCATCTAGCGACATCTGATGTCATTTCTTCATTATACATTAACAACAATGTGAACGAACAGCATGCAAACTATTTCGATTTCGATTCAGGCCTTAAATACAGATGGCGCTACCAGTATTGCAATATTATTTTTTGGAGGAATTCAAACTTAACCAAGAAATAATCTAATACTGAGTTGCCGCACTCAGAGTCGATTTAATGATTGATTAAGGAGTTTAAGTAAAGATTAATAAAAATTTACTCTCAGAGACAGTTAACGAGTCGTTATTGTCATTTAATGTCAATTAACTTTAATGGCCGCTGAACCCTTACTTAAATCTTAAATATACATTAAATTGACGTTCACATGCCAAAAGTATGATTATAGCGCTAACACACGTTCGGATTTGGTTTGTTCCGATCTCGGATTTGATTTGCCTTCCGACCAAATCTTACCGTGTGTACAGCAGTCCAGCGGACATAATTATTATTAATTGAATCCGCCTCGATCCGCATCGGATATGATCAATGTTGCCGTTCTAGCTACTTTGTCGTAAATTTTCCCAGATTAAAAAAATATTTTTCTCCAAAAATACACTTTTTCAGAATGACAGATCAAAATGACAGATTTGGTTAGCGGACTCGGCGGATTTGATCTGTCGAAGTCCGGCAGACCAAATCCGAACGTGTGTTAGCGCTATTATGTCAATTATGTTTTTTACGGAGAGAATCAAAGAGCGATATGTATAGTGGATCCATCCATATCTATAGTCATGCAATCAGGAAATATTCCGTAATTCATAGTAATTTTCCTTCTTCCAAGGAAAATAATAACTTTACCCTATAAAAACTACTATATTTTATAAAATTATTTAAATATCCTAAGGCATGTAACGATATTGCACTTTAGCAACATACGTTTCGATACGGCGCACCGCCGTACGTTGACTTAAGTTGGCATTAACTAATGAACTAACTAACTAACTATCTTCACGCTGTATCCCTGACGGGGTAGTCAGAGAGGACAGATCGCCAGGCTTCGCGATCCATACATACTTCTTTCGCTTCTTCGAGATTCATCAATCGCTTCATACACGCACGTCTGGGTATCCGAGTGCCTTTGACCTTTCCGTTTTTGAGCAATCTGCTCTACTACATCACGTGGTCTTCATATGTAAGTCTCGGCCTACCCTAACTCCTTCTACCCTCTACTTTTGAACAATATATATTCTTCGTCAATCGTTCCTCACTCATTCGTTGGACGTGTCCAAACCAACGGAGCACGCCCTTTTCACGACCTCCGACTCAAAACCATCGCGAGTGGTACCCACCCATCCATTCAAGTCTCCACATACTATGAGTCTTTCATTTCCTTCTATCACATTTAGAGCTTCTCTCATACTCTCCCAGAAATCCTCTAGCTCACTCGCGTTCGACGAAGATACTGGCGCGTAAGCAGCTACCAGGAAAATCTTCGTCAAACCAAGTTTTACACGGATCCAGAGGATTCTAGGACCTACCAGTTTGTACTCATACATACCGGAGGCCAATCGCGAGGACAGCAAAATTCCAACCACCCGACTGCCATGCTCGCTCTCTGGTACTTCAGACCAAAGCGCGAGCATCCCACCCGGGAGCTCCAAGACTTCGCTACCCTTGCGCTTGGTCTCTGTCAAGCACACTGCATCTAACTTACTCTCATTCAAAACATCCATCAACTCATTCATCTTATCTGTCATTCCTCCCCTAACATTCCACGCAGCTACCCTGCACTCCATCCTCCACTTCCCGCCGTGTCGGGCCGCTCGTGTAGGGTGGCGGTCCCCTACGCCGTTCTGGCTCACACTTTTCGCACCAGCGGGGACGAACTGGTGCGCGTCGCCTCGAGGGCACGCCCTAGCAGTATTCGCCCTGGTGGCACTCGTGTTGGAGTAGAATTGCAGCCGTAGCTGGCAGGGATGGCGACGTGCACGCTTCTACTCTTCATCCCCAACTAATGAACCATAAATTTTTGTCTCTAGGAGCAACGGCCAATTATTTATTTTAATCATAATTAGTTAAATGACAATTTACACTAATTTAATGAGCGACTCTGAGTGCGGCTTTGAGAATTAAAGATTTATCGTTGACTGAAATGACTGGGCTTTTCTAGATCCTGCAAGTGACTTTTGGCTTAAGTGGTTATGGAACACAAAACAAGACAATGAGGCGCATCATAACTATACTAATATTATAAAGAGGAAAGATTTGTAAGTTTGTTTGTAATGAATAGGTTTAGAAACTAGTGAGCTCATTTTAAAAATTCTCTCAACATTAGCTACATTCTTCGTGGGTAACAAAGGCTATATTGGATTTTCAAAAAGTATAGGGTTCCGTACGAAATCTCGAATAGGAAAACTTCATCACGCGGGCAAAGCTGCGGGCATCAGCTAGTCAGAAAGGCAGGCAGGGGATTACAGCGATAGCAAACGAGACTTAAAGCTTGCATTATATTTTTAATTTTAAAGTAGTGCGTTTCCGTGTTCGTTTAAGGGGTCTTACTACACTTGTGCCCTAGAGATCTATGCGACCTAACCTGTTAGCGATGCGTCTGCTGACTAAACGGACGAGACAATGACGCTGGCCCTTAAAGGGCTGGAAGTTCAGACGGCAGTCGCTTCCAACAAAACACTGCCGTAAAAGGAAAAAACAAAGGACATCTAAACAGCCAAATAGAAGGGATCCAGAAAGAAATTGTATTGGAGCTTTATTCCTCCCCGATTCGGATTTTCGCTTTGTCCTCGAACTCCTCCCAAACTACTCAACACTTTTTGAGCAAATTTGACCCATAATACGACATTTAGCCATAGATGGGTTAGAAAAAATAAAATCAAAAATCGGACATACCATCGAGGAATATAATCCCCGAAAGTTTGTGTTCGGAAATGGTGACGGCAAAACGCTTCGCTCCATTTAGACTTACCGGGGACGGCAAGTGCACCTAGTAGTTTATTGGCTGTTAACCCATAAAATAACGGATGTCTATAATATGAAAATTATAGAAATTATAAAAAATTGTCATTACGCAGTTTTATTATTGGCAATTAAATAAATCTTACGTTAGAAATTGCTGAAACAATCTTTATTAAGATGCATTGGACCTTTTTCTTTCAAATTTTAGCTTAGTGCTAGAGTGATCTGTTTCTGATTGTTAATTAATTGACTTGAAGCATACAAATTCAATTGAAAATGTAAACGGAAATTTTAAAGGATGAAAAATACATAGAGATGCACAACTAGGTATCTAATAAGTAGGTAACGCATTGCGTACATTCGACTTCTACTGTGCAGTCCCAAAATGATTTCACCTCAGCATAAATGCTGTACACCGGATGACATACAGCACTGGTTTTCTAATGGCACCTTTTTGGTGACGTCACAATTCAATTCAAGTCAATTTTAATGGCTAGCCTCTCTCTCGCTGAGAGAATAAGCATTGTCATACCACGTGGCAATGCGGCCAGCCCTAAGAGAATTCTTCGACACCTAGTCGGAGCATCACTGTCAGTCTTGTAATTATCCCCTTCCCCCTTTTATGTATGTTTAAAAAGGGTTTAATATGAGACAAAACATTTTCATGGGTTTCGGATCTTCTTAGTTATTGTCTAGTAACAGATTTCTATAGGCTAACCTTTTTAGCCAAACAAACACCGTCACCAATGTAATCGACTACGCAATACCTCATTGACCGTTGTGACGTAACAACCGATATTGGACATTGGCAGAACAATACATAATTTCTGCCATGTCATCCTCACACAGACGTGTAATAAGGCCAACTTGCGCAACTGATACCAGCTAAGTGTGAATTCGCAGAGACATAATCAAACAATATTTTAAACGGCTAGTTAAACTGTGGAATTCGTTTCAATAACATTAATCCTACTTAATTTTATAAATGCGAAAGTTTGTGAGTATGGATGTTTGTTACTCTTTCACGTAAAAACTACTGAATGGATTTTAATTAAACTTTACAATAATATAGCTTATATATCAGAATAACACATAGGCTACTTTTTATCCCGGGAACAAGTTCCTGTGAAAAACGAGAACGGGAAAACTTCTTTACGCGGGTGAAACCGCGGGTGTCAACTAGTACATGTATAATGTGTCATTGGACATTTTACACGCGTTTTGTATTGCTTTTGCCACAGGATGTAAAAAAACTGGCCAAACCTCAATATATACTTTTTATACTGTTCATGAATAGCACTTGGTGGAACTTGCTACACATCTTGAATGAAAACACTTAGTATATTTATTCATCACATTTATGTAATTATGTTCCGACCTGAGAGTCGACCCGAGACATCAGCGCAAAAGTCGCATAGATACACGTTCACTACACCACCAATTCTAAGTCAACCTGCTTTTTTTATAGCACTGAGGTGTCAGACAAGCGTACGGCCTCACCTGATAGAAAGTGGTCACTATAGCCTATGGACGTTTGCAATACCAGAGGTGCAGCGCAGCACTCGCGCTACCGACCCTTTACAGACGTTCGGGAAAACCCAGGCAGGGAGCTCATTCCACAATCGAAGCGTACGCGGAATAAAGCCTCTATCGGACCTAAACGTATGCGTGCGCTCCGGACGTAAAGTCTGAGGGTGAACACTCTGTTTTTGGCGTGCGATGAAAGAAGGTGGCTGTGGGCATCATATCAAACAATTCGTCGGAACACAGACGTTGTACAGGCGATAGAACACACATAAGGAGTCAAAGTCTCTCCTGTCGCGAAGGGGTTCGACATCGCTCGCTAGTAGTGGATCGTTGACAATCCTCATAGCACGCCCTTCTACCGAGTCGTAAGGTCGAGGCTGGTATTCAGGTGCACCAGCCTAAAAGTAACCACAATGAGCTTGCAACTCATCTAAAAGAAGAGGTAAGCTTGAGCCTTGATAATCTCAATGTGGTCTTCTTCCGATGAAGAAAACGTTAATTGAAAAAAATTTACAAGCATAGAACCATAATACAGGAGGAGAGGTGTAGGAGGCACTCATTGCACACCCTCGATTCGTCAATCTAACGAAACTAGTTATTAATATGTCTTAAAGCGGAAGTCCCAAGTTCACATTACTAGTAGTCTCTCCAAACATGCAAGTCAAATCGGAAGTGCAGTTCCTTTATACGAGTATAACAATACTCGACGCTTGTGTACGTATCGTGGCTAAATGATTTGACCCAGCAATTAGTCACATAATAAGAATTCGGTTATAAGGTATAGGCACAGTACATCTATGTACATACGTGGGCGTATAGTATGCCTCTGCCTACCCCTTCGAGGATAAAGGCGTGACAATATGTAATGTAATGTTTCTTTGCATAGTTCGTCTTTATCTAAAGAATATTATATTTTGAACGGGAAAGAGATAAAAGGATTTCACTCCGTTTCATATTCACTACAATTCACAAAGTTATTCATATTATGTAAAAAATGTATGCCGCTTTTTGACCTGTGGCACTCATTTTTAATTATCTATAGCTATTTAAATCCTTTGTCGTTTAACTTGGTCCTTGCGCGGGATCTTGGTCAATGGCGCACGCCTGTTGTATATTATTTTCAATAACTAGTACATTAACCTTTTTTATATGTGAAAATGGTAGTTTCTTAGACATAAAAGCATTTAAAAGTTGTGTAAATGTATAGTGAAAGACAATGATATATTGCAGTGAAATGCTATTTTACATCTTGCCGCGCAAATTCCACGGATAGCCTCAATAACGCTCTACCACGTTAATGGGGCAAGAAAACAAGACCTGGGACTGGACTTGACATCGACAAGGGACTGGACAGGACTAAATTAAATCATAAGAATAAAGAAATTTGAAATAAATAAGATTTGGCTAAAAGGTTCATAACCAGGTCATAAAATAATTGAGCGAAGCTCCCATGGAGCGACTTCAATGGCGTTTGTAACACCGGGCAGAGATTCGCCATTTCTTATCCGTTTTCGGATTTTTTTTCTGCTACGGAAATCTATTCAAATTATGCAGGTCGTGGCAGGTCGTGACGAGCCCGAATTTTAAAATTCGATCTAATAAAAAAGTTATCCGCAAAAATCATGTTGTCTATGGGAAAATACTTAGTTTGATTTAACGCTTCGCTCAAATTTATGCTGCTAGCATACTGCTTTAGCTGCTAGCTACCTTTGCGACTGCGGCTGTCTAGTTACAAAAGAAATCGTTTATCTTTTTCAATAATACTTTTTCCACCAGCAGTTACTATGATTCACGCGTTCAAATAAACGAACAAATTCTTCAAGTTTATAATATTAGTATCAATAGAAATCCCTGAATTTAACACACATATGCATGAATGCCTCCCCATGATAGTAACGTCGAGATTACCTTCGTATTTTTTCAGATGGAGTTGAAAGCTTATCAATTTCCTCAAACGATGATGTTATAATTGGCTACCGCACTTGCAACACGCATACGCAACCACTGCAAAAAGCTAGTGAGATACGAATAAACTAATATCTATAAACAGTTATTTACCAACAAAGTATAGGCCGAGGTATACTATTATGCGATACGCAATGGGGAAGCAATCAATGCATGACAGATGACTTGCATGCGCGTGCGCAGACGTTGGAGTGAACGGGGCTTTGTAGAGGTATGATTCTGATCTTAGCTTCACGGAGCAATGCTGCTGTCGAGCAAGGCTGTGTCGTGTTGCGATCATAGAAATCGGAAAAACAGAACTCCCTTCCTAGAATTTTTTTATTTCTAAACCAATCCTACTAATATTATAAACGCGAAAGTTTGTAAGAATGGATATTTGTTACTCTTTCACGCAAAATCTACTGAATGGATTTTGATAAAACTTTACAATAATATAGCTTCAGAAAACACATAGGGTACTTTTTATCCCGGGAACAAGTTGTTGGAAACGGAAACGTGAAAACTTCACCACGCGTGCGGAGCCGCGGGAGTCAACTAGTATAATATATTTAAGAGTTCGTTAATTAAATAATTCTCAAATAGATTATATTGATTTATATTATTTGAAAAAATTAAAACCACTAACCTAACATGCCTTATAAAATTTCTTCGCATCGCAGTCCTCACGTGGTAGCGTTCCCAGAAGACTGGCAACATTGCCACGTTGTATGGCAATGCTTAACCTTAGTGCGAAAAAGGAAACCAGCCTTCTGGTACTCTCTTCCTATACTAAACTCTTTTCCAATAACTTTGGTCGCGATGTTCGTGGTTTATGTTATTTAGTCTTCTTTTTCATTTGTTTTCCCAATTGCTTGCAAACTTTACCTGGATATGGAGCCTGGAGTCCGCAGTTGGAAGCATTTATCGTTTGGATTTTGTTTTTCGGCATTCACCTCCCAACAACAAAAAAACCGTCTCTTAACTTCGTCGTTCCCTCGTCTTTGGCTACAGGTGCACGAGTAGCAGGTGAGGGCGCTTCGGCCCCGGTGATATTAGTAGGGCCCAAGTGCCCCGTACACCCAAAATACGTTTAGATTCAAAATATCATACACTACCACTAAAGATAAATTGAATATTACTATCGTCACCACCGTCTCGGTATGCGGCCTACCTGAGAAGAACTGACAAGAAACTCAGAGGGCTATTTTTTAACGGCCTATTTACAAATTAATATAACTTTACGCAGTCAGCAGATCATTTCCAGAGGGCCCTGTCCTGCATCTATCTTACAAGCATCAAGATGTGAAAATCTAATTAGTTTCGATAATAAATGAAGGGAGGAGGATATTACCACACACCCACGATTCGTCAATCCTAACGCACAACGGTCGAGGTTAACCTCTACTGATTATAACGGAGGCATGATGAACCGAACTCCTCAAGGAAAGGGATGTAGGATAGGTAAAAGGAAACCTTACCCTCCGGGTTGTCAAAATTGTGCTCCTACCCCTCTCCTTTATTCACGTTGTATGATGGATTTCCGCCATGTAACGCCCGATTCAATTAGTTATCTAATTAGTTTCACCGGCTATAAATTTATTCAAGAGAAGACCTCTTAATCCCGTGTTAACCTTCTACTCAATTTATCTTTTGATCGGCTGACTGATTTATCGTCCCGGTAGATATTCTAGGCTTATTTCCAATATGTATCCAATATAATCCGACTCGACTATCACTTTCACTCACGTTGAGGTTTGCGCGGGCGCAATAAGGAGATCCTCACTGATATGCTTTGAAAATGATGTTATTTGAATCAGTACCTGAAAAATAAAACAAAAATAGGTTATTTAAAGAAATTGACGTGGAGTAAATATAAGTACTAAACGATTTTTTTTTTAATAAACAAATTTTCTTTTTAACCTGACTGGTTTTACCTCACGGCACCTTAAGGCATTTTCAAACCTATGAAAGTAAATTTTGTGGAAATGTACAAGTGTTTTATTAAAAATTCAAGTGCCATCGATCAACAGTATAAACAGTTTTACTAAACGATTATTTACAATGCCAGAAGTAAGATAAGTAAAGTTTTTTTTTACACAGGCCTCATTTTAAAAAAAGCACACGCTAAAATAGGGACGTATATTTCACGGAGTTAAAATGTAGTCTAAGTTCTATTCGATTCAGAGATTAAACAGAACAAAGAAGTAAACCTTGTTGGTTTTAAGTTTCTTACTAAATAAGAGGCGAAACCTATGACTACCCCATCAGGGATATAGCGTAAAGATAATTTAGTAGGTAGTATTTTAAGAAGAGACTTAAAACCAATAAGTCTTTTTTAAGTATTCTCAATATCTTACAAACGTAATTATTCGTAAAACAATAGTTATTCGTAAAACATCATAATCTCAAAATATCATGATCTTATAAGACCACATTCGCAAAACACAACATTCGCTAAACATCATATTTTCAAAAGAGGTCAAAATGTACACTGGACACCAAAAATAATAATACCTATAGCGGCTTTATGCACCAGTACATTAACACCATCATTAAATAGATGATCTATTTATTATTATTATTAGATTTTATATTTATAGTTGGCTTTATTAGTACCTACTGAATTTACATTAATATGTGGTCAAAATAAACTCTTACAGTACCTTGACTTTTGTTAGATAGCAATTATCGAGATTGTTGGTGATCGATAAAGAACATCCATGATGGCTTATATATTGAGCAATACAGATAATTAACTATCTATTTAGTTTTGATATTCTCGTCAAATATTGTTATTGTTTGTTTGTTTGTTACATCAAATATGTGTCATTTTATAATAAAATAACTGCATTCTCTTGTATATTATATTACTAGAGGACAGCTTCGCCCGTGGAATATTTCGACCTCCCGTCGCACCTATTTAATCCCGTCGCTGATAAATTCTACAATAATGCATAAAAAATTGCTTGTTTTTTACATTTATGACATTTATGACTACTGCTCTGCTGCCCAGTGTAGTAACGTAATGATATATAGCCTATAGCCTTCCTCGATAAATGGGTTATTTAACACAAAAAGAATTCTTCAAATCCGACCAGTAGTTCCTGAGATTAGCGCGTTCAACCAAACAAACAAACAAACAAACTCTTCAGCTTTATAATGTTAGTATAGATAACAGTGATATACCTTCTCTCTGTTATCTTAGTGTCAAGTCCCGGTTGTATTAAAGTTTCGGTCGCGGAGAATCCTTTGATTAGGTGCTAGAGCAGTTTTTTTAATATATTTGAGACGTCAAAATGGCGACGATCCGTGATTGAGGGCCGCTATGCCAGCCGGTAGGGCCCCGATAGCGATCCTCAGGTTAAAGGACCCAGGCTAGAACATTGCCCTGGTTAGGCAAAGGTACAATTACCGTCTCAAACCAAGTTGTCTTTTTTCACTTTAATAAGAATCTTTTCTTAGTTGACACTTAGGTCTCTTAAAGAATAGGATGTGAAACATTTCATAGTTCTAGACTCAGGAGTTGTCTGCTTTTATATTTGTAGATGTATTGCAGTAGCAAATAATTAGTCAAGTCCAGATAGTGCCTATAAACTGATTTAGCGATAGCATATCTTTCAGTCGGGTTGTCTAGTGATGTGGAGGTAAAAGTGAAAACGGTTTTGATTAACTACCTAACTGGTTTGAGAAAACTTGTTCGAACCCGTTATTCACGCAACTGACATTAATTTCCTCTACAATTAAAACCGCATAGGTACATTATAGTTATCTAGATGGGATACCGAGCTAAAATTGATTTATTTTTTCACCCTGAAACAGCATTTGTCAATCAAACTTTTAATGCAAGCGCCGTCTACTAGATGGCGTTAAAACTCGTTTTTTTTTAATGTTTTGAAGTTATACTTCTTTTGGCGCGTTTGGGAAAAATGATAAGAGTCACAGATATAGAAGAGTAAGCAGATCAAACATTTGCGAAAAATAGCGTAGCCAATTTCACACCTATAAACAGGTAGCTTAATCCAGGGTCGCATTCAGCTATCATTGAATAAATAACCGTGTTGATAGGTTATTAGTAATGAAATGAGTCGACAATAAAGAAGTTTCAAATCGAACCAACAAGATGCTTTTTGACACATTATGACATAGATTTCGAAACCCGATTTTGAACAGCAATTTAATAAATAAATATTGAGGGACACTTGTGCTATGGAATCTCGACAACTAATAAACATACTTTTATATTTATAAATACATAAATATTATACATAAGAACACCCAAACTCCAGAACAAATATTTGTGGATCACACAACCATTTGTTCTGACCCGGGAATCGATCCCGCAATCGCATACACCACCACTTACTCCACCGTGATAGACGATAATCGATGCAGTGAATCGCAGCATAGGTTTTAGTAGGTATACACAAAGTAGACCATTTGTAAACCTCCAGCAAAATGTCAAGACCAGGTAGCTAACAGCATAATCAATGACGATAAAGTTATTCCATTCTTGTAATTTTAGGGTAGATACCTACTGCTTGAATTATAATACTATGCACCTCGTGAAAATCACAGGCGATGGAGGTGGGCCGGTGCTAGCTCCTTTGATCTTGACCTTTCCAACCGCATTAATGCGCACACGTACTTTGTCCATTGCTATACTTGACGAAGAAGACCTAGGACCCCTTTGAAGCAAACCCATGGCGCAGCTCGACAGTACGAGTATAATGCTGACAGAACCTGCTCCGTAACAAATTGACAAAAATAAAAGACACATCGGTGATTAGGACCTTAGCACTCCTGGCTATTTCCTGGTGTATAAGACATACGCAGTATTCGTGAGTTATGGGATTCCAAATAATCCTGCAGTTGTGGTTGATAACGATCACAAAAATATGAAACCTGCATGCCCATATTTCTTATTATCTTCGCCAGGAAAAAATACTGACATATGTCACACTACATAAAATTTAAACCATTATTGTACAAAGTTATTTATTTTTAATTAATACAATAACCTTTTATTTAACAATATTTAAGTTATTTATTGATTATATTATTGTAAACCTAAAACAAGATTTCCATAACATTTAGATACACTGAGTATTGAAATATAACATTTTGTGGCCTCTGTACTAAATTCGTCCCTGATTACTAGAAATAGCATTACAGTACAAAGTGTAACTAAATTAACAAAAAACTTAGCTGTAGATGATGACAGCAACCAAACGATTTATGGGACAAATACTATGAACAGTGAGCAATACCCTTTTTAAGTGTTCACCAAGAAATTTCATCATTTTGGATACAAATCTTAGTGTAAAACAGTACGTAGTTACATTTAACAATAATTTTATGTAATATTTTCACTTCGATACATTAATCTTTGATTCAAAGATGACAGCGACGGTTGACATTAGTAGAAAAATTGGCTACACGCTGGTTGTTGTCAAAGTGTGAGTTCGATGTAGCTACACAGAAATAATAAAGATAGCTTTATACAACAAATGGCAAGAGTGAAAAGAATAAAGTATTACACCATAAACAAAGGAATATGTTTGATCTGCTTACTCTTCTACATCTGTGATAAGAGTAAATTTTTACAACGCGCACGCAGACCGTCACAATAAACCGGACACCATGAAGTTAATAAGTGTTTCCATGTCAACTTATAACCATCCTCAAGTCAGCTGATAAGAGTTTCCATGACAACTTATACCTACATTCAAAATAGTTTACATTTTTTTGATGTTTTTTTTCTTACTAATTTATCATTCCTGTTACAAACAAAGAGTTGTTGTATATGTGATGAAATCTTATTAGACTAAAGCAGTACAATTTCTAGCGCGTGTACATAAGTACACATACACTTTTTTTTTCTAAAAGTAGCGAATGTCAAAAAAAAACACAGTGTACAATCGTCTTGAAAAAAACCTTAGACCAAATTTCATTAAAAGCGATACAGCTGTTTAATATTTTTAAAGATATTAAACTAGGTATGTGCCTACTTTCTTCTCCATATCTTGGCGTATTACTAGTTACTTCCAACCCTATCTGGATTTTGAGCCTGGAATTGGTTTTTATTGGCTTGACTTTTTATTTTCGGTATTGTTGGAAGCGATTACCGTCTGACCTCCTAACCCCGTGAAGGTAACTGCTTCTCGTCTGTTAATCAGTAGGAGAGCTCCGTGAGGTCGCTAGGGCTCCGGGAATTTTGGTGAAGCCCCTTAGACCCAATACCCGTCAGACGCAGCGTACTGTTAAGAAGTCCTCATGTATGGGATCCGGCTGATCTCAGCATTTCCCATGTATGATGCTAGGCAAGGATGCCATGTAAGGCAGCCAGTCCGATCCAAACTTTCGTTTTGAACACTCGCCATTCTATTTCATTTTTACTTTCAATTTCCACAAAGTGTATTTTCCAGTTTTCGAAATTGAATGTTTCTGTATGTGTGACATCAATAAAAGTCTGTGTATTTGTGAAAAATCTTTTTTTTTAAACGGACTTTAAACGAAAACGTATAACAGTACCATCACATGTAATATTTAAAAGCCTTACAATGGTTCATGGAAGGTTTTTAGAAAAAGAACTCAAATGTTCCGGGGGTTATTCGACCCTATTTGGAAACAGGGCCTTTATTTTATTCCATTGTCATGCTAACAGAGCCACAGTGGACACTAATTCCTTATATTTCCATTATCTCCTTTAAATACGTCAAATACATCGTGTTAAGGGTCTGCAATCTATTCGCAAGCGATCTCATAATTATTTTGCGATCTGTCAGCACATTAGCCTACTGCCCCTAACCGACTTAAAAATCAATTCTAATGTAAAAGGTAAAATTCAGCCAGCCTAGTGTGACCGAATTTAAACCAAAGTTATTAAAATTTATGCTAATATCCTAATATGTAAGGATATTATTATTAAATTTATAATTTTGCAACTAAAATTTGACCTACCCTGATTTAAATTTGGTCCTTTACATACACATTAAATACATTGTGTTAAGGGTGCTTTCATATCAATATTATTTTATTTTTTGTAATTATGTTATGGCCTACTAAGACCTTTTAGCCACATCTTATATTTTATTTCATATTTGTTCAATATTTGACCAAGTTCTCGCGCAAATACCTTATCACTACATATTATAAAACAAAGTCGTTTTTCGCTGTCTGTCCCTATGTATGGTTAGATCTTTAAAACTACGCAACGAATTTCGATGCAGTTTTTATTAATAGATAGAGTGATTTATAGGTAAGGTTTTTATGTATAAACTGTTAAGTTTTTGTATACATTAACTTAATTATAACAATATATGTTGGGGGCGTCGGAAAGAATAAGCCGCCTGGGAACTTTTAACAAAAACGCTGCCTAAACCCTTTAAGATATAACAAAATAATGTATGGCGGAATTGTGTGTCTAATATAGGTCTACAAAAAAGTCCGCGACGGTATATGTCTATCTCTTAAGGATAACGTACTATATATCCATTTTAATACTTAAAAAAGCAGCAATTATAAACAGCTATTTACACAAATACTTTATTAATCCTTATCATTTTTAATATGTTAGTTGGCTTCAGCATTTTATGAAGATTATTTTGTCCTTTTACACCTTACCAATTAAATGAATATCTTAGGAGATATCGCAATATGAATAAAATGCGCATAGAAATAAATTCCGTGTAACCATAATGCCACCGGGCTGTGCATACCGGAGAGCGGAAAAGTAATCAACTAATTTGGAAAATCTTCATACATTGTTGTTGTGAAATAACGACGGGATTAAATGGGTGCAACGGGGTTTGAAGTATGTCACGGGCGAAGCCGGGCGGATCATCTAGTTAATAATAAATATAGCCTTATTTGTCTTTTATTAGCAAGTCCGGCCTCATAATTATTTTGCGATCTGTCAACACATTAGCCTACTGCCCCTAACTGATTAAAAAATCAAATCGATTGATATGTAAGAGGTCATATCCAGCGAGCCTGATGTGACCGAATTAGAGCCCAAAGTATTAAAATTTATGCTAACATGCTAATAATATTACGATAATATACTTTTAATTATAATTTTATTCATTTTTTTTAATTCGTCCTATGTGTAGAAAGTGAAAAACAGATTTAAAATTGACTATGGAATAGATAGACTTTTGGCGCCGACATAAAAAATGGCGCATGGCTACAAATAAATAAAAATAAATATCCATAACGCCATATGGTGGAGTACCATACCAAAAAAATGGCGCATGGCTGCCATTTGTTATTTACGAAAACGAATGTATAATTCGTGTTTTTGTGTTCAATACTGGTGGATTCTTAGACCTAAAGTTCGGAAATATGTGTGAGTGAAGGAAAGTGATATGTTGTTGAGAACAGCGGTGTTTTTTGTGTTAGCCCAAAATGAACCGTGGGGCTCACTATTATTTGGCTGGTGGGGGCAGCTATCGTTTTTCGTAAGTTTTTCGGCATTATTGGGATGGAAGCGACTGTCGTCTGACCTCCCAACCCCGCAATTGCGCCTGCGGCGTTCCCACATCAGTTAGCAAGTGTACCGCAAGCAGGCGAAGTCGCTTGGGTCCCAGAGATCTTGATAAAGCTCCGAGTCAGATGGGATCCCGGTAAAAGTTCAAGAAAATTCAATGGAACATCATTCCTCTATCAGCGCCTTTTAAATTTTTATGCATTATTGTAGAATTTATAAGCGACGGGATTAAACGGGAGTTCGGAGTATGTCACGGGCGAAGACGGGGGGTTCACCTAGTCTAGTCATAAAATAAACACATGGTAAAATATTGAACAGCGCTCAACTCTCCCCCATACTACCTAATAGTTTTAAATAGTTAGTAAGTATTATTACAAACACTAATATATTCTATTATACAGGAAATTTATTAAAGCTAATGTTATTGGTTTTTTTGTCGTTTTGTAACCGGAATCATTTAAAATCCATTGTGAAATTGTTTAAGGATTCGTCATTTCCGCTTTTTTTTTCTAGATCTTGCAACGAATCTAATAATATCGCCATAAATATGTTAATTCCATCAATGACGAGTTGTTTTTAACCTGTGAACTAGACTGTGATGTAAAATGGCGATAATACTAGGTCTATGCAGTAGCAAATTAAGCTTCGTTAGCATCATATATTGGAGCGGGGCGAAATAGTCTTGTATTGGTAATAAGATTTTGTCATAATCACTACATTTTATAAAACAAAGTCGTTTCCCGCTGTCTCTAAAAGTACGCAACGAATTTCGATGCGGTTTTTTTAATAGATGAGTGATTCAGGAGGAAGATTTTTATGTATAATTTGTTAAGTTTTGTATACATTAACCAAATTATAAAGATATTTGTAGGAGGTGTCGGAAAAAATAAGCCGTTTGGGAGCTTTCAAAAAAACCGCTGCCTAAACCCTTGAGATATAACAAAAAATGAAGCGTAATGGAGAGCGGAGAAGTAATCAACTAATTTGGAAAATGTTCATACATATTGTGACATTAGTAAACGACGGGATTAAATTGGTGCCACGGGGTTCGAAATATGACACGGGCGAAGCCGGGCGGGTCAGCTAATATAAATTAAATTAAAAGATACCCTCCTCCCAAAATACTTTTAGTTTATTTTTTTATTTTATTTTATTTGGAAAACTTACAGCTAATATACATACAATGTTTGTAACTATTATATAGCTGAAGGCCATTTACAAGTTCTCACAGATATACATGCATAGTTTAAGTAAAAGAAAATACAAAACAGTCGATAAGTCAGTAAGCTGCTAATTGAATTCATTCAAAGAATTTGTTCGCCATGTCACGCCTCAAACGTGCGACACTTGTATTAAACAAATCTAAATCTAGCTCGCGAAACAACAAATTGAAACATCTGCATACCCTTATTAAATATGATTTTTTTCTATATGTGCTATTTTCGAATGGAACATAAAGGAAACTAGGATTACGTAACAGTCTGGAGTGAGTTATAAAACCTAACTCGCCGAGTAACTTGGGACAATCAACGGTGCCATTTGCTATTCTAAGAAGATATGAAATGTCGGCAATGCGTCTTCTTTCATGCAACGGGAGTATGTGGAACCTCTTGCAGCACGAAAGATAGTTAGAGGAATACTTCCGAGTTTTATATTGTAAAAAGCGTAGAAATCGCTTTTGAATACTTTCTATTCTATCTGCGTATACTTTATATACCGGGTTCCACACCTGCGAGGCATATTCTAAATGACTTCTGACAAATGCACAGTATAAAATTTTTAATGTTTTTATATTTTTGAAATCGGACGAGAGTCTCAGAACAAAACCCAATGCCTTAGAAGCCTGCTTTCAATGTGCACGTCGAATAATAATTTTGAGTCGAAAATGACACCCAAGTCTCTAATAGAACTAACTCTGTTTAAAACAGCATCAACTTGGTTTACGAGTATAAGTGCTGACGCAACATTTTGACACATTAAGTTCAAGCTTGTTAATCAGACAATAATTTTGTAGATGGTCTAAGTCTTGTTGGAGGCCGAAACAGTCACCATTTTCTTTTATCGGGCATAGTATCTTCATGTCATCAGCATAGAGAATTATTTTAGATTGATTAAAGCAGGAATCAATGCCGTTAATAAAGACAACAAAGAGTAAAGGGCCTAACAAGGATCCCTGCGGAATTCCAGATAGAATCTGGGAAGGCATTGAACTGTGCCCATTGAGAACAACGGTCTGACAGCGATTTTCAATATAGGACTTGAACCATCTAAATAGATCTCTAATACCTATACGCAATAGTTTCTGCAACAGAGTTAAAATGATCTATTCGGTCGAACGCCTTGCTGTAGTCTGTATAGACCACGTCTACTTGCGCGGGATTTGACATAACCTTTGTTAGGTAATCAGAAGAAACGAGTAGGTTAGAGACGGTAGATTTATTTTTAGAAAACCGTGTTGGGAGTCATTCAAAGATTGTTTAATGCTATGGTAGACACAAGGATAAACAAGTTTCTCCAAAACCTTTGCAAAAAGACAAAGTTTTGAAATAGGCTATAGTTCTCTACGAGGGCTTTGGAGCCTTTCTTGTGTAACGGTGTTATATATGCTGTTTTCCATATAAGTGGCATAACCCCTTCATTGAGGGAACGTCTATATAGTATAGTGAGAGGCAAAGATAAACTTTGCGCACATCTAGCAATAAGGACAGCAGGGATATCGTCGGGGCCTGCAGATTTATTTAAATCGATACTTTTAAGAAGTTTCAGGACCTCAGGCTCCTGCACTATTATTGAGCTGATATCGGCAGACGAATTGTAATTTTGATAATCCAAATCAGCATCAGAGGTAATAGAACTCGACAGGAAATTAAAATTAAAAAAGTCACTAAACATATTGCAAATTTCTTCCCCCCGACTAGATGAGCACTGATTATATTTCATAGTAGAAGGGTAAGTATTGGAAGACATTTGCTTATTTTTTACGTAGGCCCAAAAGGTTTTTGGAGATCGAGCTACATTAGTTTCCGTAATTTTGATGTAGCTGTCAAACATATCTCTTTCTAACTCCCTGGCACGATTCCTTAAGGGCCGGTAGGCCAAGTCGCGTAGGCACCACAACGCTTCGTCAGCCCCCGCCAAGATAGATCGGCGATGTATTTTCTGCTGGCACGCCTAAATACTAAATAAACGGCTTTACTCACGTGTAAATTTCGGGATATCCCGACTAGTTTCGGACCTAACGGAGGTCCTTCTTCAAGAGGAGCGTCAAGCTACGTCGGAAGCTGCGCTGGCACTGCCTTTAATTGTTGTTCGAAATGCCCACCATTATTTTGGACACAAACACGTGCACGTTTTTGTAAGTTGTTTTTTAAACTTAATAGTATATCTGTTTGTTGTCGAACTTCGTCAAAGGCGTTAATTATTCTTTCCTTTAAAATTTCCCGGGTATTTGGTTCACTCACATACACTCTTCGTTTTATCTCACTCCACATGAAAAAGTCTATTGGAGTTAAGTCAGGACATCGCGCGGGCCACGCGATGGGACCTCCGCGACCGATCCATCTATCTCCGAACTCCGCATAAAGGTAGGTACGTACCGCACTATGGTAATGCGGTGGAGCCCCGTCTTGTTGTATCCATAGCCCGCTTAGGTTTACTAAGGGAATGTCGTCTAGCATATTGTTCAGCATAGAACGAAGATTTAGATACGTTTCGCCTATTAGCTGACCCTCAATGAAGTATGGACCTACAATGTGCTCGTTTAAGACCCCAGCCCACACGTTCACGCTAAACCTGTGTTGGAATGAGTGCTGTCGGGTTAATTTGGGATTTTGATAAGACCACCAATGTTCGATGTGTTGGTTGAACAGCCCGATCCGCGTAAACTAACATTCATCTGTGTACAGGACATTCAAGTTAGGGTTAGTGATCACCTAGTTGCAGAATGCAATCCTTGGCGCTAGATCGATTGCAGTGAGCTCCTGGACCTTTCTCTAGTGGTATGGATGCATTCCAGCGGAATTCACTATCTTCCAGGCACAACGCTGACTTATACCAAAACGACGTGCGGCGTCGTTAGTGCTCCGACGAGGATCTTCTGCGAAAAATTCTAGTACCTCGTCATATAAGTTTTGTTTTGGTTGCCGAGCGTTTGGATAAAGCTCGCGGTACATACGTAAACCGGCACTTACATTTTCTTCACACATAAAATATGCACGCAGCATGAGTACGTACTCGCGATTCGTGAATTGGCATGCCATTTCGTAAGTCGATTATCACGGTGCTGCGGTAGTAACACACAAGTGCATCAATGAAAATCCGCGCGACGACTCGCTCGTCGCTCGCTCACTCGCCTCGCAACCTGACGATGATCACACGAGCCGCACGGGCGGGGCGATTCACCCCTGCTCTGAGCCGTGAGCGCGGTGAGACACTGACCAAATATTTTTTACGTATCTACATATTGTAGATTTTATGGGACGAATTAGTAACATTTTTCTAAGATATTCTTTTTCTTAAAACTGGATATATTGATTAAGTTACGTTTACTGATTACCCTAATTCTTTTTTTCTAGTTGTTAAAAACTATTCGTGTATATGCCCACCTTTCACCATGTGTATTCCTGTCCCACGTAATGGGTTGTTGCCATTGCCCTATATAACTCTCATATATATACACTATATAAAGCTAACTCCGGGCGTCGCGAGATGCAACTGGGACAGACGCTCGGATGATGATGGAATGCTTACTGCTCTCATAAATATACTGTGCCATTGCGAAAAAATAGCAAGGGGAGCGCAACGAAAAAACCTAACACAGGTACTACCTCAGTAAGCGCCAGCGCGCGACTGATCAGGCCTCAGGGTCGCGAATCTGATATTATTTAAACATTTGTTCTATAAAAATCACTGTATATAGTCAAAGTAAGCCATTATGTCTATAAATATTTAGTAGCTATAGTTGTGTATAAAAATTTCATTAAAATTATCTGTAGTTTAGAATTTGGTTTTGTAAAAACATTTCGAAAGGGGGCAACTTTGGGATGTTTTTCTATTAAGTGAAGTTTATTAGATTATGTCACAGAAAGCCATTTTGACTAGCTTAAATCCTTAACTAACATATATCTCTTTTTCAGAATCAAAAACCCTTTCTTCTACGATTCGCATTGTTTTAAAAAACTCAAAAGCGTGGCCTCGGCAGGAATACCAAGCCTTAACATTAAAAAGGACTCGTAGTCTGATAAGTTGCCATAATTCTTATACTTAGCGTGATATTTATATTTTTATTTGAGAATTTTGATAAGGGGTGTTTTGTACCAAGGGGGATATTTTGATGTAGGTTTTACAGTTTTGAACGGAATGAAATTTTCGCGCAGTTCCTTTAGTCTTTCGTAAAACATCGACAAGGCATTGTCCATTGTACCCGTACGGAGATCGTCATGCCAATCAAAGGAGTCAATTCCATTCGATATGGATGCAAAATCACCCGAGCGATACATGTATCTTTTCCTTGGCTGCGTTGCCAGGTCTTTTGTTCCATAAAATCCGCATTTATAAAAAGAGATACGTGATGGATATTCTCTGGGATTAAGGGGTCTAAACATTTATCCACATTTACATGTTTGTTACAAAAAATTAGGTCTAATATCCTTTTGTTTGTGTTTAAGTGGCTATTGTGCAAGTTACATGTGCTCAAAATATCAAAAAACTCTAAATGTGGGGCCCTCAATAATTCGAGCAAAGTAAGTCATGCCCGTCATCCGATAAGTGCCATGTTAGGTTTGGCAAATTGAAGTCGCCTAGGATTAAGAAAGTGTCATTTATATTATTTAATATAACATCTAATGTTTTATTATAAAACGCCGACAACTGACCATATAATGATCGCCCTTGCTTTTGTTTACAAAGGTACATGGTACAAATATGCAATTTACACGTTGCCCTTGTTTTAGAACATTTAAAACTAATAGTGACCCACATATCCTCGGCAGAGGTGCACCAATCATCTCACCCCTCCACAGCAAATTCACGTTTAATAGCAATAATAATTCCACCGCCCCTTTTTTGATTTCTCATTAAATAGTCCCTGTCCCTCCTCCAAACAAAGTAACGACCATCAAATAACTCACTATCACTAAAATTATCATTAAACCATTATTCAGTTAAACATATCACGTCATAATTGTTCAATAACACATTTCTTAAGAAACTTGAGGTCTTTGTACGCAAGCCTTGTACGTTCTGATTATAAATTTTAATCACCATTTTTGCATAGACGGTTTATAACACGGGGGATAGCAAATAACAATATGGAAAAAATAACATATCTTACCTCAAAATAAAGGTAATCAGTTGGCACCGAACATATCACAAAACAACTGTTTCATAAACACATTATAATTAAATACAGATATAAACTTATAAAAACTATTAATCGAGCTTTCCTAGCAGGTTTTGTGTAGGAAACAATATTTATAATTAGATAAAACAACTTATTATACATCACACGAACATTATTCATTGTAAGCACAATATTGATAAAAGTGGGTAATACAGATGCCACAATCAACGGTTGTAACAAGCTAAAGACAACCTTAAAAACGGCGAATTAGGGTGCTGTGAAATTCATGTAGGTAAAATATGCAGCCATGTAAATTCTGTCTAGTACAATAATAACAATATGAGCTATTGAGTGCACACTTATAACGACAATGGTTCTCAAACCTAATTACGTTCATCTTCGAATAATACTTCAAACTATCTTCTTTAGATCCAGTTCTGACTTGATAACGAAAGTTGGGGAGGTTGAATTTTTTCTCACTAGAATTTTGCAGTTTTTTACCCAAATGTATGAGTAATTTTTTTCTTTAGCAATTATTTTGACTTTGTTTAGTAACTGTTTATTTTCTAGCGTAAGGTGGTAATTTACAAAGACTCTGCTATTGCTACTTACACCCAGATCCGCCGCAGTCAATGAGCTGCATTTCTTTGCTGCAGCTACGAAATTGTCCCTTAAGTAGCGATTGTGTATACATAAAATTATATTCTTAGCATCTTTATTATTGCGCTGTGGTACGCGAGCAATGTAGTTAATTTGATCCTTATTAATCTCACAGTTAATTTTATTACCAAGTTTAGCTATAATAGTGTATAGGTTTTCAGTTGCATATACCGGAATACCCTTTATCTCAATATTATTTAAACGAAGCCTCTGCTCGTTTTCTCGCATAGTTACTTGCATTCTTTCAAAGCGCTGTTCAAATCTTGATAGGTCCTCCTTAGTTTCCTGCAGAGATTTCACTTGTAGGTCAGCTTCCGTTATCCTACAAGTAAGCTCCTCTATTGAAGTGTGAGCATAAGTTAATGATTTTTTACATCAGACAGTTCATGTTTCATAGTTTTGAGATCTGCAATATCAGCCTGAATAATCTTCACGGTCTCAACTTATAACGGTAATTGAGTTAGCTGCTCTGTGAGCTTCCGTAACTCTTGGTACACATTGTCCAAGTCCCTCTGTGTTGTCTTACCCGATGTTTGCTTCGTAGGCAAGTTGGATGGGCTCGCTAGTCCAGTCTTGCATGTAATGCACTTCCAGGTGCTTTTTCTTTCACCGAGTTTGCACAAGGAAAATCAAACCGGTTTAAGCAGAGTGTACACTGTACACGATCACGAGCTTCTGTTCCACAGTGGTGACACGATAATAATGTGATAATAATTCCCGAGGTAGTAATGATAAATCCGAGCAATAGCAGCGAAAAGTTTGAGAAACACAGATCTACTACTTCTTTATTTAATCGCGTTATACGGCGATCGGCAATGAGTACGCGCGTGTGCAGTTCCGAGTTTACCGACTGACTGAAGGAACAATAACAATGCCTTACATCATTTTGGAAAAGAGCTGATCTCTTACACTGCTGCACCGATATTATCCAAATATAGCTAAGAAACACCGAAAGGAAACTAGCTTTCAAAGGAAAAAAAACCGAATCGAAATCGGTCCATTCCTTTGAGTGCTACGAGGCACGTTAAACCTTTAGTCCCGGTTGCCAGTAAAATGGCAGTCGTTAAGTCTGGTTGAGAAAATCTTATGGGCGGCTTGAAAAAAATTAACAGGCGGTCGCCACAGCCTGCGCCGTTCCATTTCAACACGGCAATGGGCTCACCGCCTGTTACGTGGGACAAAAATGCATGCGGTGAAATGTGGGCGTATGGCCTCTGCCTACCCCTTCGGGGATAAATTCGTGACAATATGTCTATATTTGTTTACAGCGGCTACAGACATAACACTTTAATAAATGATTAGTTAAAAATCTTGTTTAAAAAATGCATTTTAAATACGCTAAAAATAATTTAATATCCATTATTATATTAATAATTATTAAATCTATTTTTTTTTATGCGACTAATCCCACCCTCATTCCCACTACTGTGACTCCTGTAAACCAGGATCTACAGCAATGACCAAAACACCAGAAAAGTTACACCGAGCTCGATCTCGGTGAAGTCCCAGGAGAAGTTAGCATGTCTTGGAACCCGCAACGAAATTAATCAGAAGATAATGTGAGTTAGTAGGAAAAGAACGTAATGCCCCTTCCCTCCTTTGAAAAGCGGGAGACCTGAAAAGCAACTAGGTGTAAATCCTATAGAAATAGGGAAGCACCACGGTAATAGTAGATATAGTATGGGGCCTATGTGAGCTATGTTTGATTCCAGTAATATGTATGGCAGAAACGTTTAAAAGCACGAAAATTCACCGTCGATGCCACGAGATCCGCATAGTAAACTACTCCCGATGTTACTTGTAAACAATTAAGCATATTATATCGCTCGTTATGCCAAATGCTACACTCCCAAAGTATATGATGGGCGGTCTGATCATATTTGTCATCAGCAGTTGAACACTGACAGAACGGTGACTCCACTAGCTTAAACGAATGTAATTTGCTCCTAAAGTTACCATGTCCTGTAAGAAATTGAGCAACACAGTGATCAACCTCCAGCCAGGATATTCTCAATCGTTCACGAACGTCTGGGAAAAACCGGTAGAGGTGGCGCCCTTTGATGGAAGTGTTCCAACGCAGCTGCCATTCGTCTAAAAGTTCTTCACGTACATTATCTCGATACAGCCTGGCAATTCTATGGCGATCTCTTGCTAACAAAAACTATCATCCATGCCATCTTTAGCCGAATAGTATAAAGCCGCGCGTCTCTGAATTTCGAGGTCAACCGGGAGGACACCTGCCATCACCGGCAGAGCCTCCGTGCTAACCGTCCTGTAGGCCTTGCATAAAAATATCAAGGCAAGGCGTTGACTTTGAAGTAACTTTAACCGTGCAGCCCCAATTGTAGCCTTATCGGCCCATACCGGCGCCCCGTAACACATACAGCCTAGATAAGTGGCCCCGTAAACGACCTTCAGTGTTTTGAACGAAAGTCCCCATGTATTAGTAGATATTCTCGACAACGCGTAAAAGCTATTTTTAGCCTTTTCACCTACAGTTTTTATGTGCTCAACGAATGCAAAATTTCTCTCTAAAATCAATCCTAAATAGCAAACCGAAGTTTTATTTTTAATGTAAACGTTATTGAATTTTATGCGCGGTGGTACTTTCAAACTTCCTTTCAAAAGGAGCTGAAATGTTTTGTTTGAAGCAAAAAATAACTTGTTTCGTACGCCCCACTCCGCAACGACGAGCAAGCACGTGTGGGCCAAGCTCTGGAGTCCTGCACGGGTATTTGACTGAACGAGTAACATACCGTCATCAGCGTATCCGGTCATTGAACAGCCCTCCGGTAACGGTAAACTAAAAAAGTCATCAAATCCTAAATTCCACAAGTGTGGACCTAGTATAAAATCTATTATTAAATTAATCTCCACTACATGAGTCACCTCTGCCCGAATGCAGCTTCTTGTTATCTCAGTGTCTCAGGACAATCTATAATGCGAATAGCACGTCTCTACATAGTGTCGTCAAGCAAGCCCGTTGAATACACATGGTGAAAAGTAGGCTTATAATATGCATCCGCCACCCCTGCGGGGATAAGGCGTGATAGATAATTAAAAAACAATTAATTAACTAACTATCTTCACGATGTATCCCTAACAGGAAAGTCAGAGAGCACAGATCGCCAGGCTTCGCGATCCATGCATACTTCTTTCGCTTCCTGCAGATTCGTTTATCGCTTCATACACGCACGTCTGGGTATCCGAGTACTTTTGACCTTTCCGTTTTGGAGCAATCTGCTCACGTGGTCTTCATATGTAAGTCTCGGCCTACCCTGACTCCTACTCCCCTCTACTAATCATCACTGACAAATAGACTTTTATGGATAACTTTATCTAAGTCACATGTATAAAAGTCTCATTAAAATTATAATACCTGATAATGTTAATCATAAATTTTATTATATTCTTGCTAAATGTCTTCAGCGTACTTAATTACATAAACTTAACGCATTAATTATGTAAAATAGAATAATCAAAATGTGTTGCAATGTTATATTAATTAAATTTCTATATGAATAAAAATAATAAGTAGAAAAATTGGGCGTAAGCGAAAGTTCATTGTTCCTTCACCACGTAAAGTGACTTTTTGGGTGTGCTTCTCCTTAATACTTGTTCATAATATGTACTATAATAAAGGCTACCTCGGATGCGAGCAATCCTTTGACATGTTTTATATGTACTCGTATACTACTTGGGACTTCACGGGAAACAAAATCTCCTTACATTCACAGATGTTTCGATTGCGTTGCAGCGTCCGTGATCGCGGCTGGCAGGACTGGCGGTGAGGGTCGAGAATATGTATGGAGTTACCTGCTATTAACTGCCTCGGTTCTGTGGTGATAATCTATGCGAAAGCCGGGCTAAGGTCTCGGGTTGGAATTCCGGATCGGACCAAATATTTCAGTGTTCAGCAAATGTTACTTTCGGTGTTGAATATTTTCTGTATATACTGTATTTACAAAAAATATACTTATGTTTATCAATTCTTAGAGCATTAGCTTTTATTGGCTTAATTTAGCTTAATTAGCACTGTGTAAAAAACACAATAATTAAATAAAAAATCAAGAATATAAAAGATGACACAGTATACGTACATTACGCGGCAAAATTGTGCTATGTCTGTGCATTACACTTACGCACATGATCAAGATCAATTTCAAAGCAAATTGTTACACTTTCTATTTGACTCCCTGCCGTAATAGGAAATGTTGCGATAAATTATATTACTGCGATACCATGGCGAGTAGACTTTACTTACAATGTTGTTTTATGATACGAATCGGTTAGATAAATGTTTTTGCAAAAGGAAATTACGTTGAGAAATGTTAAGAAAAACTTGAGTACTAAGAAACTAGAATCATTCACGTAATTGCTGTTTGTTCGTGTTTCTCTCACTTTAAGTTTCTGGTATAGAAAAGAATGACATATGTAGGTAGCTATGATAAGGTGGCCCTCTTGAGTGGAAAAAATGACATGACCTGATGATCATTCGAACTCAGAAAATCAAAAATGCCTTATTTTCTACACATTAAAAAAATTGAAGGCACAGCAGCCATTTTGAAACCCAAAATTAAAAGAAATTTCGACGCAGCATATCAAAAAACCCAAATCGATAATATAGTTCCTAGATACAACATCAATAGATTCCTTTCGATCAAAACGCAGTGAGTTGCTAAAACGCGATTTAGAACTATGCTAGCCCAAAAACGCGCATTTCCGATGCTGCGACCTAATGCTGAATAGTCGTAAAAATTGCGCGTTTGAGATGGTAAAATTTGCAAGAACCCGACATACATACATTGTCACGCCTATATCTCCGAAGTTGTAGGCAGAGGCATACTTTACCCCCCACATTTCACCGTATGCATTTTGGTCCCACGTAACAGGTGGTGAGCTTATTGCCGTGTTAAAATGGACAGGCGCAGGCTGTGGCGACCTGCTGTTGACGACGAAGACTGCCATTTTACTGGCAACCGGGACCAACGGCTTAACCGAAGCACGGAAACGCTCGCAAATGTAAATTTCACAAAGGATCCATCCAAGGACCACCTAATCAACACTGAGTCAGCGGGACCACGAGCGTCTCATTGCAAGAACTCGAAAGTAACAATTCTCGACACGGAACACACTACAAACTATAATGCAATAGTTGATGAAGTAATACAAACACTCCTTTCGCTTCAAAAGCCTAGTTATTGAATGATTGCGAATTTGCAAAACGTAATTACGAGTTTGCGACACAGCTAATCGATGTTTCAGCTTATCATTAACTTGCGCAAAGTCCACTAATGTACGACACGCTCGTGACTGCCATCAAAAGCGTCACCTGAAAAACGGCACCGCCTATCCCTTTCAGACCGTTGGCCATCATGATTATTCAACATGTTGGGAGTTCAACTTTATGGGATTCAACCATCCTCCCTGGATTCAACATTCTGGAAAAATAACCCCATACTGTAAACGTTCGGGAAAACCCCCGCCAATAGACAGATAGGCAGGGATCGTTTGGTTTTAATCGGTTCGAGTCCGGCATGACATCAAAAAATAAAAAAGGCTAACTTGCTGAGAACCCAACTTTATGCGAATTCGACTCAATTGTCCTAAAGGCGCCTATCATAGTTCTTGTTGGTGTGCTAAAATGACGCTATGGGACACGTCAACATGTTTTCTTGTATTATAAACTAGAGTGCCACTTCGTGGTCGAATTGATAACGAAGAAATCTCAAAGAGGATCCGGGTCGCGACATAGCAAAATGAATCGCATAAGCGGCAATGGACGAAAACATTCTAACTATACTGCAACGTGTTTATACCCGCGACTCCGCCCGCCTGTTTCCTACAGGATTTAAGTCCAGGGATAAAAAGTAGACATAGACATATTGTCACGCCTTTATCCCCAAAGGGGTAGGCAGAGGCATACTATACGCCCACATTTCACCGTATGCACTTTTGTCCTATGTAACAGTTGGTGAGCCCATTGCCGTGTTGAAATGGACAGGCGCAGGTCGTGGCGACCTCCAGTTGAAATTTTTCAAGCCGCCCATAAGGCCCTCTACTGGGCTTTACGACTGCCATAATACTAGCAACCGGGACCAACGGCTTAACGTGCCTTCCGAAGCACGGAAACGCTCGCAAATGTAAATGCCACAAAGTGGTCACCCATCGGAGGACCAGCCATGGTGAAATTTGTTTAACGCAGTAATCGTTTACAGAACACTGACTCCGCGGGGCCACGACCGCTTCGCATAAAAAGTAGCCTATGTCCTATTCTGATGTATAAGCTATATTACTCGTACTTTAAAGTTTCGTTTAAATGCATTCAGTTGTTTCTGCGTGAAACTGTAAAGGAGTAACAAACACCCATACATTCATACAGGTGGTGTATGCGACTGCAGCGCTGAGCTCCCAGGTCAGAATAAATGTTACTGTGATCCACAAATGCTTGTTTCGGAGTTTGGGTGTTTCCTGTGTATAATATACATGTATTTAGAAATATAAGCTAATAGAAGCGCTCGTGGCCTAGCGGTCTTAGTGTTCTGTAAACGATCACTGAGTTACGCAACTTTCACTATGGCTGGTCCTCGGATGGGTGACCACTTTGTGGCCTTTACATTTGCGAGTGTTTCCGTGCTTCGGAAGGCACGTTAAGCCGTTGGTCCCGGTTGCCAGTAAAATGGCAGTCGTTAAGCCTAGTTGAAGGCCTTATGGGCGGCTTGAAAATTTCAACAGCAGGTAGCCACAACCTGCGTCTGTCTATTTCAACACGGCAATGGGCTCACTACCTATTACGTAGGACAGGAATCCACACGGTGAAAAGTGGGCATATAATATGACTCTGCCACTCCTTCGGGGATAAGGCGTGATGGATATTTATTATTATTTATTTATTTATTTATTAGAAATATATAAATATGTTTATCAGTTGTCTAGATCGCATAGCACATAGCTTGGTTTGGGTTAGATGGCGCTGTGTGAAGAGTGCCCAATAATATTCATTTATTTTATTTATTTATTTATATAATACTAGTTGACGCTATATTAGCTATATTATTGCAAAGTTTCATTAAAATCCATTCAATAGTTTTTACGTGAAAGAGTAACAAACATCCATACTTACAAGCTTTCTAGTTTCGTAGCTCCGCTGTCACTAATGTGGTTCAGGATGAGCTCCTATAGGAACGGAGAGGAATTTCTATTGGTATGCGTCGCGGTTATGCGGATTGTCATAATTTATTGCTATAAAATTCCAACACTCATTCTCGTCTCCCTTTTAGAACTAATTAGTAAATCGCCTTAAAAATGGTTTGAATCCATTAATTAGCGCTAGCGAAAACATCAAAAGAAATCTTGTACAACATCATTACATAAATACGGTAACATTTATTCATTTAAATAAACTTCGCAAATTGTGATGTAGAATTAAGTATATCCATATAAAAAAAATCACGTGAGCTGGTTCAGTGGCGACATAAATGTATTAATATGAATACACATAAATAAAACAGAAGTATCTGTTTGTACCTCCTCGGTCCAGACGCGCAAAATATGGTATGGTCAATCTATCTTATTTAGAAGTATGCATTAATTGCTAAACCTGGCGATCTGTTCTCTCTGACTACTCCGTCAGATACAGCGTGAAGATGTGAAGATAGATAGGTATAATATGGTAGTCCTAAAAATATTGCTGTGACATTATAGATGATGACATCGGTACCAATAAGATATCCCCCGTGTACCCCGACGGTGACGGGAAGGGGTTTCGTGTCGCCAACAGCGGTCCGAACCATGGAATCAGAAACACGTTACAAGATCCGTATAATGTCAATATAAGTCTCTAGAACTCCTTTGGACCGCACTGCCCACCAGATCATCGCTAGAGGAACACAGTCGAAGGCCTACTGCATATCTAGGAACAGACAATGCAGTGTCCTATTCTTCGTGCTGTATTTCTCCGCAACAATTCTCAGGGCAAAAACAAGGTCCGTGGTTCCATGACCAAGGCGAAATCCATGCTGACATTCCGAGAAAGTACACTTCTACCGGATCCGGGAGTCAATAATCCTCTCGAATTTTTGATGCGGACATAACCTTTATACCGCGGTAGCTACCGCATTCCTCCATCGACCCCTTACCTTTAAAGACTGGAGTAATCCTCAGACTCCATTGGTTTGGGATATGCTCGTTGAGGAGTACGCGGTTATAAAGGTTTGCTAAAATCCCCACACCGCGAGAACTACTTACGGATAGGGGTGCCCACAGGGAAAGAAATGCTTAGGGCATCAAGTTACCCTAATTCGGCACTGCTCAGATAACCAATCAGATAAGCTTATACCAGTCCACTTCTAGATGTAAGCCTCTCAATTTCAGTCGTAATAAGACGGTGATTGGCCAGATGGATAGTACAAGGATTAGTTTGAGTTCTCTTTCATTTTGCTACGATATCGTCCGTTAGTCAACCGATGCATCATTTGCAGGTGAAGCTGGCTTGAAACTGGAAGATCACAATAGGAGCCCTATATAACACGCGTAAAATTGACATTACATACACACAAAAAAATATCTCTGACTGATTCCCGTAAATCCTTTAACAACTGAACCGATTTTGCCAGGCAGGCTGATGGCAACTGATATTATAAGTAGATACTTAAGTTAATTTTCGAAAGGCCAGCTCTTACGAATCCGCAAGCGTCCACTAGTTTAGTATAGACTACAAATAGACTTTGTATATTGAACGAATTTAAATATTGGTAAGTAATTATTCTGAATTTGTACTCATTATGTCAACATGATTACATAATGTTGTCCATTTTGTCCTAGATTGACTTAAATCTAGATGTAATTATGGAAATTGCATTGAATATTAGTGCGTTTGAATCGATCGATTTCGATTTTTTAGCAAACACGTATGTCAAAACGAGGCGGCTACTGCTTAGTTACCAATGTAAAAAAAACGAGGGAAGAGGCGTTACGTTCTTTTTCCAACTTATTCAAACTATCTTCTGATTAATTTCGTTGTGGGTTTCTAAGACATGCTAACTTCTCCTGGGACTTCACCGAGATCGAGCTCGGTGTAACTTTTGTGGTCTTGGTCATTGCTGTAGATCCTGGTTAATAGGAGTCACAGTAATGGGAATGCGGGTGGGATTAGTCCCAATGACTGCTTAGTTACCACCATAACGCTCAACAAAGGAGCTTTTAGCTCCGTGACAGAGTAGGTGACCGAGGCTGGTCGGGGTCCGAGGGTTCCCCTATCTGGGTCCCCTAGATGTAGAGCGCAAATGAATTAAATATGCACACCGGTTCCCTATCGTGTAGTTTAATGTAAATTTCCGTTTTTTTTTTACCTGAGGGCCTTATCTACTATTTTAGAATATATAACCGTTCTATTTCTATTCTATATCGATTCCATTGCGATTGGTTCAAAACTAGGTAGTCTACTAAAACTATTATATATTTCACAATCACATTTCTCAAGCCGAAGAATAACGACAAAATAGCTGTTTTTGTATGTCAAAATATTAATATAAACTACCAAAAATGCAAATTACGATCGGCTACTGGCGCGACACGTGTTAATAAAATTATATCGACCGGCTGATAGAATTCTTTAGGAGCGCAATTATAATTATGGACTACAAAAACTGACCATTTTTTCTGTCGGCTATTGTGCGACTATTGAGCGACGTTTTCTATTCTCTTCTGAGGCGATTGAATTAATAGACTTGGCCCCCTGATCATAATTTGTCGTCCAGTTTCACGGACACGTCATTCTCACGGACTTCACAATTGGCGAGGTGGTATCGACTAAACAACACGATGTTTCCTATTTGCCTGTGTGCATTTCCAGGTTCCCGTGGAGGATGGCTGAAGGCCTTTGAAGCCATGACCGGTGGACCAGGTCTAGCTACTGCAACACGTACTGGGAAGATATGGGAAACCGGAAACCCTTAGGAATAGCAGCAGTCCAGCCCCGATAGAGTCATTTGTGATTCCGTCATATCCATTTGTTTTCACACTTTTGGTAATTTATATTCTAGCTTGAAAAAAAAATTACTAAATGAATCTCCTTTAAAATATAAACTAAAAAAAAATATAATATTATTCCTACTCCTTCGGATTCAATAAAAAAAAACAATAAAGTAAAACCATAAATAAATAAACCATAAAGTACCTTTTATGAGGTCGGTCTCAACACTCGCTATTATTTCGTTAATTCTTCATATTATAGTCTGAAGTACTGAACAAATGAATGGTATTCGCAGTGTTATAATGTGTGAAAAGATCTGTGAACACAGCCAGTTAATTTCCAACCATATTACAATGCATGTAATGATGTTACAACAAAATTATCGATGTAATATAAAATGTAACATGAAAATAACACACAAGTAATATGACATAGGTCTAAATACATACTAGAGTAGGAGAGCGAGTGGGTGGGCGCGATGCGCGCGCGCACAAACTGTGTAGACTTCGCGCAGGCGACACTCGCGCGACGTTCTGTGCCGGTAAAAAGTAAACACGTGTGGATTGTGTTTGTTCGTTTATAAGGATTTTCATCTAATACGCACTGTGATCGGGTTTATAAGGTAAGAATTCATTTATTGTACACAAAAATGAATCTTATGCAGGTTAAAATTAGAAGTGACTTTCGTTTTACAACAAAATATATACGTAAAACTGGTGTTAACTCGTAAAATGTAATTTTTCGTCATTACTTGTAATAATGTTATATAATTAAAGTAATAAAAAATTTACATTAATATACAAACTGCGACATACTTCTGATTTAGTGTATACTAATTACATCCCCTATCTAATACTTATATAAAAAAAAAGGATTCCTATTTCTCTTAGCCATAGGTTCACAACGCCTGCACTAAATCAGATTATACTTTTTACATTTTGGCAGAGGTGTTTGGGAAGAGATATGGAAATGGAAAGCCTTGCAAAAGAATATATTGGAACTATTCCAAAACTTACTTGGAATTTTAAAAGAAATTGAAAAGTAAAAAAACATTGTAGGAATAGTACATTGTAGGATTCCTTTCATCATTAAATTAAAAACACATATTGCCAAGGTTTAAACATACATGAATCTTTTGGTCACCTCAAAGTAGGGCAAAAAGCCTCAGTACTAAATAACATAAAACCAAATATGAAAAAGGTGTGTTTAATTAATGCCAAACCCAACAGGTTGATGAAAAAATTAATAATAGCGGTCTTAAACATATGAAACAGTAGCGTCTACAATTTGAATATTATGTTAAGCGACTTTCGTTACTAACTGTACTGCAACGTGTATTTTAAAACAGTAGAAATTAATGTTTTCTTCGCTGTTGCATAAACTCTTGCAGGCTTTGTGTATGTAATTAATTTGTTTTGAGAGCAATTGTGGCAAAGTATATTGGTTAATTGGGTTTTATAAAATTTATATCATTCTTGGGGATGAAGAGTAGAAGCGTGCACGTCGCCATCCCTGCCAGCTACGGCTGCAATTCTACTCCAACACGAGTGCCACCAGGGCGAATAATGCTAGGGCGTGCCCCCGAGGCGACGCGCACCAGTTCGTCCCCGCTGGTGCGAAAAGTGTGTGCCAGAGCGGCGTAGAGGACCGCCACCCTACACGCGCGGCCCGACACGGCGGGAAGTGGAGGATGGAGTGCAGGGTAGCTGCGTGGAATGTTAGGGGGGGAATGAGAAATAAGATGAATGAGTTAATGGATGTTATGAATGAGAGAAAGTTAGATGCAGTGTGCTTGACAGATACCAAGCGCAAGGGCAGCGAAGTCTTGGAGCTCCCGGGTGGGATGCTCGCGCTTTGGTCTGGAGTACCAGAGAGCGAGCATGGCAGTCGGGGGGTCATATGTATACGAGGAGATGTAAGTCAAAGAGAAGCATGATAGATCTATTCCTAATGGATAGTCGGCTCCGTTAACAGGTGATGGACACAAGGGTTTATCGAGGCGCTGAGCTGGGATCAGACCACTTCGCATCGCTTTCATTCTGCACCTTTCACGAGCTTCTTCTATCAGTGCCTTCGTGTTAACTTTCTGCAGCTTGTATCTCTCTTTCATATTAAAATCATTCCGCGAGGCTAAGTAGTCTAGCCATGCTTTCTTATTCATTCGAACTGCTTCTTTCACTTCCTCATTCCACCATGCATCACGCTTATGACTACTGCCTCTATTCATCATACTATCCCTAAGGTTTTGCCATACACTTTCCACATTCTCACTACTTACATTGACGTCGCCAAGCTTTTCGGCTACCCTTTCATTATATTTATCCCTAATGGATGCATCCTGCAGCTTCCAGCTTTTGATGCTATAAGTCGGCTCAGGTTCTTGACACTCGGTACGATGACGCCAACCCGCAAACAGACCCCTAATCCTAGTTATGACTAGGTAGTGGTCCTGCAGAGATGGAGTGAATATTATGGAAAGATGTATGCAAGAAAAGACAGAGATGCCCCATCGGGAAGTGGAGCTCACTTCGATGCTCCGGATCCCGATGTCATTGAAGTCATTAGTATGAAAGAAATAGAACAAGCGATAAGACGTATGGAAAGGCTGCGGGAAAAGACAGAGTTACTGCTGAGATGATCAAGTACGGTGGGTCGCGTGTCTGGGACACACTGTCTGTTATGCAACTTGTGCTGGCGGACGGGTGAGGTCCCGGATGACTGGCGAGTAGCAGTTGTAGTACCTATTTACAAAGGGAAAGGCTCGCGCCTAAACTGCTCCAGCTACAGGGCGATTAGCTTGGTCAGCTTAGCTAGTAAGGTGTATGCAAAGGTTATAACGCCACGAATACAAGAAAAGTCTGAAAGGTATTTCTGGGAGGCTCAATGCGGATTCCGACGCGGAAGAGGTTGCATGGATCAAGTGTTTTCTCTCCGCATGATCGCGGAAAAGTTTAGAAACCTGGGTATGTCAGCAGATGCATGAAAGTAAATTGAATGCTGTGGAGATGCGATCACTTCGAAAATTGTGCGGCGTTACCTTGGCCGACCGAATACGTAACGAAGTGATACGCAATATGGCAGGTTTGAATGAAAGTGTCAGCGTTAAGCTGGAAAAGGGCGTGCTCCGTTGGTTTGGAGACGTCCAACGAATGAGTAAGGAACGATTGCCGAAGAATATATATTGTGCGAAAGCAGAGGGTAGAAGAGGTCAGGGTAGGCCGAGACTTACATATGAAGACCACGTGAGCAGATTGCTCAGAAACGGAAAGGTCAAAAGTACTCGGATGGGTATCCGAGTACTTTTGACCTTTCCGTTTCTGAGCTTTCACGTCTGGGTAGACGTGCGTGTATGAAGCGATTGATGAATCTCGAAAAAGCGAAAGAAGTATGCATGGATCGCGAAGCCTGGCGATCTGTCCTCTCTGACTACCCCGTCAGGGATACAACGTGAAGATAGTTAGTTAGTTATATCATCTCGTATAATAACCTCCTTACGATTACAATTTGGCAATACAAGCATAGGAGATTGTTTTAATGGCTGATGCGGACCAAGTTGCTATTTGAGAAACCCCGAAGTCATTCGTCAAAGAATCAAAGTTGGTGGTTGGTGGAATGGGCTGATCGTATCTGTCGAAGAATAGATTGTCAATTGAGAAGATTGAGAGGTCTGAAGTAAAAACCACCATTTAGCAAAGGTACAGACATATAAGACAGCAAGCAGACCCAACGCTAGCGAAAAATATCGTATCATATTACACACACATACACACACACATAGACAGGTAGCTTAGTTTAGTTATTTCTGGTGATTTCTTTATAAATATAAACTTAATCACTCTATATGCACAACTCCTTTTTGAATATTTTTTGAATACTTTTGTAACATTTTACAATAATTTTATGTAATATTTTCACTTCGACACATAAATCCTTGATTTAAAGATGACGGCGGCGGTTGTTATTACTCGTTTGTGGCTTAGTTGTAGTAGAAAACTTGGCTACGCGCTGTTTGCTGTCAGAGTGTGAGTTGGATGTAGCTCACAGGAATGACAAAGATAGATTTATACAACAAATGGCAAGAGTCGAAAGGATGAAGTATTGCTCCATAAGCAAAGGCATATGTTTGGTCTGCTTACTCTTGTACGTCTGTGAGCAAACGTAAGGTAGGAAAGGAAGTCCCCGACTCACATGGATCGACTACTTAGGAAAGGACTGGAGTGTTTTGGAAAGAATTTAGAGGGGCTTAACTCCAGCAATGGACTGTGATAGGATGAATAAATTCACTGATTGATTGAGTGAGACGGTTAAGGTTACCTTAGCAGTCTACATAACGTTATTAGCAGTTACAGAAAGCGAGAGAATCTATCGGACTTAGCTCAAATGCAATACCAAGAACAACGCTTAAGAAGTTTTAGTTGCGTTCAAAATATTCAAATTGAAGCCGACTTTTGCTTAGAACACGTCCATAGAATCAAAGCGGTCAAATAACTTAAGTTTTTTTAAAGAATTTGAAAAATTTGGCACGTTTAAGCGGTAAAAGTTGCAATACCTATGCAACTATTGCAATCAGGCACTGTTGCTAACCACTGCCCCAACGAAATTGTCGACAAAGTTAGGTTATAAATTAATCTGAAATACGTAAAGAGAAAATGTGATATTTTCTCGTGAGAGTATCGTATTTATTACTTATTTGTATCCAACGACACTTCTATATTCGCGGTTCGTGTAGCGCTGTATCGAATTAGATCCACTCGACATAATCCAATTAAAATGATCTGCGACACGCAAGCGGTTCCTATGGCCTTATCTTGTGTATAGATGTGGAATGAATCTAGCGAATTTTAAGCCTTATCTATATTTTCTCCTTCATCTTACTGTGTTTAGTACTTGGATACAGGAGCATGTACGAAGCGATTAATAAATCTGCAGGAAGCGAAAGAAGTATGCACGGATCGCGAAACCAGGCATCTGTCCTCTCTGTCTACCCCGTCAGGGATACAGCGTGAAATTAGTTATTTTATCTAGGGCTACCATAACTGCCGGGACATTTGGAATGGAAAAACTGAAACTACTTTGTAAATTTGACTGCCTCCGTGGCGCAATGGTAGTGTATGCGACAGCTTTTACTAAGCTCTCGTATTAGAATTCCGAGTCGAAATAAATATGTATAACTAGGGGACCCCTGGCTTCGCCCGTGACATACTTAAAACTTATTATTATGAGATTAGCGCGTTCAACCAACCGAACAAACAAACTCTTCAGCTTTATAATATTAGTATGGATATTGGATGTTTTCTATGCATAGTATGTACCTATGTATTTAGGTATACTTAAATATGACAACTGATAAATTGTTTAGATCAACAATGTTTATTAGTTTAATTTGGAATACATGAAGCCTCAATAAAAAATGTCCCACAAAATTATTTTACAGCTGGTACTTTTTCAGATCTTTTGAAGTCAGAAAAAATGAAACACTACATAAAAAAAACATCTTTAATTTTTTAAATTATCACTGCTGGCTAGGTAACGACTTATGGGGGTCGCCCAGCACCTGGTCGTGTTGGTACCTTTTTTAATATATTTTTTATAATATTTACATTATATTTTCTCGCCAAACTGTAACGTTTGATGGTGAGAGGCGGTCTTGTTTAATACTGTTAATTACAAAGCTAGACTTGATTAGGTAACCTATGACGTTTCGACCGGATTACACCAGCCCAGCGGATTCGTCAACCCGTGACCACGGCTGGTGTATTCCGGTCGAAACGTCGGGAAGTATAAGGTAGGCTTTGTACCTAATACTATACGTCGCGAATAGGAACCAAAATATTATAAATATGCGTGACAATCGCGAAAGTTTAAAAACATTAATGACTAAAATGTGTAAAATAATTTATTACATTACTAACAGCCATCTAGAAGTAACGTTTTCAATATTTTTTTTTTGGTTAACTTTACACTTTTAACTCGCCAAACATAAACGTTTAACGGCGAGATAAGCTCTTTAACAATCATACTGTCTACAAAAACCATAAAAACTCACAACACGTAACTACATCCATCTGTTTAGGAGGAATTCTGTGACATATTGTTACAAAACAGGTTTATGAAAATTTAACTAAAAGAAGCGCTCGTGGCCCCGCGGTCTCAGTGTTCGGTAAACGATCACTGAGGTACGCAACTTTCACTATGGCTGGTCGTCGGATGGGTGACCACTTTGTGGCATTTACATTTGCGACCGTTTCCGTGCTTCGGAAGGCACGTTAAGCCGTTGGTCCCGGTTGCCAGTAAAATGGCAGTCGTTAAGCCTGGTTGAAGGCCTTATAGGCGGCTTAAAAAATTTCAACAGCAGGTAGCCACAGCCTGCATCTGTCTATTTCAACACGGCAATGGGCTCACCACCTATTACGTGGGACAGGAATCCACACGGTGAAAAGTGGGCATATAATATGCCTCTGCCACCCCTTCGGGGATAAGGCGTGATGGATATTTATTTTATTTATTTATTTTAAAATAACAATATTAATTCAATGTACACGGAGCAACCAAACCCATCAAAGCATTTACAACTATTCTCTTTATAGTACTAAAATATTTAATTTAGGTTCCTGTCTTAACAAGTCTATACTATTAAATACTTTCGATACCCAATATCGTCCAATATCGTTCTTTCACCATAATAGTTTTTTACTTTTGGTTTTAATAATTTTAGCTGTCTAAACCTTCTAGTATTATAAATAAATAAATAAATATCCATCACGCCTTATCCCCGAAGGGGTGGCAGAGACATATTATATGCCCACTTTTCACCGTGTGGATTCCTGTCCCACGTAATAGGTGGTGAGCCCATTGCCGTGTTGAAATAGACAGACGCAGGTTGTGGCTACCTGCTGTTGAAATTTTCAAGCCGCCCATAAGGCCTTCAACCAGGCTTAACGACTGCCATTTTACTGGCAACCGGGACCAACGGCTTAACGTGCCTTCCGAAGCACGGAAACGCTCGCAAATGTAAATGCCACAAAGTGGTCACCCATCCGAGGACCAGCCATAATGAAAGTTGCGTAACTCAGTGATCGTTTACAGAACACTGAGACCGCGAGGCCACGAGCGCTTCTTTAAAAAATATATTTATTATCTCTATTATATATATTCTAGTACTAATTATATATATTCTAGTATTATATTTATTATCTATCTATATATATAAAAATGAAACCCGTTTTCCGTTGTCACGCCATCACGCGTGAACGGCAGGACCGATTTGAAAAATTCTTTTTGTATTGGATAGCCCATTTATTGAGGAAGGTTCTTAGCTGTATATCATCACGCTACTACACAGGAGAGCAGAGCAGTAATCATAAATATCAACAAATCGGGGAAACTCTCATACATTTTTAGAAAAGCAATACGCGACGGGAGTAAATGGGTGCCACGGGGTTGGAAGTATGTCCCGGACGAAGCCGGGCAGGTCAGCTGGTTCATTATAATTTTAAATTGATCACTATAATAGTACTCTAAACTAATCAAATATTGTAACTTTTTTTTCAATAGGCAAAATTTTACATATTGAAAACAGCTGGTCATATTCTTTATTACAAGCATTTTTTACTAACTAGGTACTTCAATAGTCTTACCTGCAAATCTTTGATAGTCTGCAGGTATGTAGCAAAAGTTCGTCCATACACAGTTAGTCCGTAGCCTATCAGCTTATTTTGACTTTTTGACTATTTTGACTTCACTGCACCTTTACTGACCTTAGGACCTTGCCTTAATAAGTTTTTGTTACTGGGAATACCTACTAAAACTCCTGGACCTGTCAAAATCCCCAAAAGCCTTTTGGTAGCCTAGACATACGACATAGTAGACAAGAAATAAGTAACATCATAGAGCAACTTAACATACGTACAACAAAGGTTTAGTGGGTGGTACATAACATTCTACCGCCCACCAAAACGTTTTAGTGGGCCGCAAAATATTAAGAGTATAATGTGATATTATTTGCTAGCGGATAGATATATTATACGGCTTCAATAGTCTTGCCCAACAGTGTAGTCCAGTCAGACTGCAAGCAGTGCGCAATTTCTGTTCACAATAATCACAATACATCTTCTAATTCCCTGTAATGCAATGCTTTATTTACGATTTAAACCAAACAACACATTAACATCTGTTAAAATTACCCATAAGAATATGTTATGAAACTTCATTTGCGTTTCAAAGACTTTTATGAGAAGTCATAAATATGAAGTCCTTTTAAGAGTTTAGGGGCCCAAATCTATCTCTTTTGTATATAGTTCACCTGCCAACACAGGCACCTTTAAATAGTAGGAAAATAGGTTGGAGATATTAGAATGCCTAACATTTCAAATTTAAATAGTAGATTTTACAACAAGTGCACAAAACGTACCATTTTTATTCGAGACTTTTAGCAGCTACGAGTAGTAATGTCGAGGATAAAATGGTTATTGTTGTGGCCGAGTTATAAACTCTGATTTTCACTTCGATTGCGAGGAAAGTGCTTATTTATTATTATCCTCGACATTACTAACAGTCCTCGCCTTCGGCTCGTGCTGGTAAGTCTCGGGTCGATAGTCGATTTTGTGCACTTTTGACGTGTTTTATATTAAGATCAATAAATTTTGTTGTTGGCAATCGCGTCAGCGTGCGTAGCTAGAATTAAAAATAAATAAAATAAGGCATTGCTTTCTTTTCACTCGTGTTGAGAATCTATGAATCAAACAAAATGTATATTTCACGAAATGATAAAAACGTTAACCAAGTAAATTGACTTCAGATACCAATTTTTTGTGTGTGGTTTGTGGTCGCATTTCTCAATCGATTAACAATAAAGTATCTACCAATTTAAATTATTCAAATGTTTACGCCATATTTTCGCAGTTAGTCACTGATATTATACAATAATGTTTCATCACTTATCATCACCGTCCGAGCGTCTGTCCCAGTTGCGTCTCGCGACGCCCGGGGTCCACTTTCCTACATTTTCTCCTCCACTTCGCACGGTCGTCGGCATCCCCTGTAGTGAGACCATACTCTTTCATCTCTATTTTATGTCAATTTAACCAACTATAAAAAAAAAATTACACTCCTCCGTCTAGCACAAAGTAAGCTAATATAAGCTTGTGTTATGGGATCTAGACAACTGATATACATACTTATATATTTCTAAATACATACATATTATACATAGGAAACACCCAAACTCCGAAACAAACATTTGTAGATCACACAAATATTTTTTCCGACCCGGGAATCAAACCCAGTTGCGGCAATCGCATGCACTACCACTGCGCTACCGACTCAGATGAACCATACATATGATTGATACACCGAGTTGACTATTACGCATTTTCTGAAAGCAACGGAGTACGGGGCTTAGGACAATGAAACATTGTACATATAATAGGGTAGACAAGACAGTTGTAAATATTTTATTATGTAGCTGCAACAATAAACTATAAACCCCGATTTTGGTTTCATTCGTATTTCAGAATTGCCTCCGTCTGGCACCAATTTAAAAAAAAACTATTCACGACAAAAACGTCGACTTTAGATTTATAATGCTATGCCACATAATAGTTGTTTTCTGAATAAACAGTTCACGCTTTCTCCGCTCACATATTACCGTTTGTTTAAATTATTAATTATTATTATGATATACCTATCCAAAATAATATTAATTTTTCGTACTTACTTAAAACCAGAGAACAATATGGTATACATGCAAGTCCGGGATAAACTCAGAAACTACTGGATTGGATTTTATTCAAATTTTGCACGAATATTAACAATATGCTGAATAAGAAGTCGGGTCTACATATAGGCTATATATAATCACAATACATAACCTAAGAACACGGTAGAGAACAATTAAATTCCGCATATAAATCCGAACCAAACGCAAAAACTACTTAATAAATTTAATTAAAATCGTTCACGAATGACGTTGGGTCCACGTATAGCCGCCCTCTCTCTGGCGAGCCCCTGGTTATGTAGCATGATAGTAAAAAAAGTCCAGGGGCAGAGAAGCGAAAACTACTGAACAGATTTAGTTTAAATCTTACATGAATATGAACAAGAGTTTGGTTCTAAAGGGGTTTGTCTACATATTATCACGCGATTACAGATAGGCTACCCATAGCCTATGTGTATATAATCTCTGTCAACCATGGTAACACCTCAGAGCAAAGACTTTTTTTTTAAACCGTCCTGAAAAGCGTTGACGTGGGCTAGCCTCAAGGAAGCTATGAATCCTGAATAAGGTAAGATTCTTCATTCAGCACTAGAAATGTTCTTAATGAACAGAAAGTCAGGAATCTTAATAACACTATATTTATTAAGCCACTCAATAATTAGTACCATCGTTACACACGTCTTCACCCTAGCTATCGACGTGTCGTCGTACAACCAACATTATTCCTACCGGATATCCTTAGTGTTGTCATCCTTTCACAATTACCCATTCACTCCTTAATGTTACCACGCTATTTCACATTCCCGCATATATGCTATCGGTTAGAAATAAGAATAGAAGTATTTCATGATTTTCAGAAATTCTAATACGGATGTAAAATACAATATGAAAGTTGCATGGGAATCCGTCAATGCATCACTTTGATCTATACTGATAACAAAGCAGAGAGGCGAAATTCTGTACATTTATACTAATACTAGCTGTGCCTGAAGGGCATTGCCCGTGACATACTTCGACCATCCGTTGCATCTCACACATTGAACCCATGCCCCTTTATTAGTTCTCAAATACTTTCATACTAAGTTTGATGCCTCTTTTTACACCTTAAGAGTATGGTAGAATTTTGAAAAATCCTAAAACACGTTTTATTTTTTTTTAATCAAAAGCAGGTATACGAAATTTGGTGTTGCTTTCTTTGAAAATGAACATTCTCCTATATTAACTTACATACCCTATAGGTAAAATTATGCAAAGCCGTGGTACACGTATCCATTTATTAGTAAGTGCCTGAAGGGCATTGCCCGTGACATACTTCGACCATCCGTTGCATCTCACACATTGAACCCATGCCCCTTTATTAGTTCTCAAATACTTTCATACTAAGTTTGATGCCTCTTTTTACACCTTAAGAGTATGGTAGAATTTTGAAAAATCCTGAAACACGTTTTATTTATTTTTAATCAAAAGCAGGTATACCAAATTTGGTGTTGCTATCTTTGATAATGAACATTCTCCTATATTAACTTACATACCCTATAGGTAAAATTATGCAAAGCCGTGGTACACGTATCCATTTATTTTTAAACAATTACAGGTATGCCCTAATTTTGTGTTTGTAACTTTGAAAATGACAAGCTTTCGTACAACCGTTTATCCCTTATTTTACTCCCTTAGCCTTAGGGGTGGAATGTTAAAAAATCCTTTCTTAGTGGGAGTCTAAATTAAAAGGTCGCTTACTCTCAAAATTTCAAGTTCACAGGTGTAAGAGTTTCGGCTGGGCGTTGATAGATGAGTGAGTCACCCCGTATTTTTATTCATACACTAGCTGACCTGCCCGGCTTCGTCCGTGACATACTTCCAACCCCGTGGCACCCATTTAATCCCTTCGCTTATTACTTTTCCAAAGATGTATGAAAGTTTCCCCGATTTGTTGACATTTATGATTACTGCTCCGCTCTCCTGTGTAGTGGCGTGATGATATATAGCTTAGAACCTTCCCCAATAAATGGGCTATTCAATACAAAAATATTTTTTCAAATCGGTCCAGCTGTTCACGCGTGATGGCGTGTCCAAGGGAAATAGGGATTCATTTTTATATATATAGATATTCGTAGATTATAAAGGGGTAAAATTTGTGATGATATGAGTTTGTGTCCTTGTAGGGGTAATCTCAGAACCATCTGAACCGATTCTGAAAATTCTTTTACCAATATAAAGATTAATACTTAGATACAGAAATGTGAAATTTGGTGAATGTATTCATTAGGTACCTTGAATGAACATTATTAAAGGAATTCTCGGTATTCCCACAGGAACGGGACCATCGCGGGTGAAACCACACACCGTAAACTATTAAACATAGATAACTGTAATTTGATGAAAGTATTTATTAGGTACCTTGAATGAGCATTAATGAAGGAATTCCCGATAATGTATTATAAATGTGAAAGATTGTGATTTTTTTATATATTTGGACGTTTGTTACATACTCACATTTGGATGAAAGATAGGAATAGAATTTCCTGAATGAACACATAGGGACTGTTGATCTCAAAAAAATATTATTATGTATTCAAACGGACAACTGAACGGTCCAGAACGATGTTAAGAACATAATTAAAACTTAAAAACCTATGTTAGTATTTAATCTTTAAAACAGATTTAGTGCGGGTTATCAATATTTGGACAAGAGTGCTATCTGTTTTATCAGCTATATCACACAATAAACTATTGGCGCTACGACATTTGGCGGGAAGAGTGACAAGTGCGGACGCTTGCTTTATATTATTTTCTAAATCTAGTGCATTTATCTTGTTTTATGTGCGGGAGTGGTGGTTTCTTGGACCTAAAAGTTGTGTTAACGTGCTATAGTGAAAGACAATGATATATATGCAGTGAAATGCTTTGCCGCGAAACGTCCACTGACAACCTTAGTATAAGAATCACCATTATACTGAGGGCAAGGACCAGGACGGACAATGAGGACACGACATCGACTGGACAGGACTAATTAGAAGATGAGATAGAAGAAATATGATATAAAAAATAAGATTTGGCTAAAAGGTCTTAGAAACCAGGCCATTACATAATTATTAAAAAAAAAATTGGCGCTACTTTGCACCCTGCGCAGCAGAGAGTCAACTTTTTTACGCCAAACTGATTTGAAACTATCTGTAGGTGCCTCGGCAAACATTGCAAACGCTCCGCAGAAGCGTGGAAACCTCAACAGAGCTCTGAATGAGTTGTTAAACTGGATGCGCAGTGCATTGTAAGCCTTTTGGGTATATTTAAACCACAAGGCTCCCGCAAAAAAACCTTTGTGTGCAATCACCAAATTTCAGCCAGAGTAGTATGTATGTATTTAGAAATATACAAGTATGTCTATCAGTCGTCTAGATCCCATACTACAAGCTTACTTTGGGCTAGATGGCTCTGTGTAAAAATGTCCCATAATATTTATTTTCATAAAAGTTTAGCAGATTTCTCAAAAACGGAAAAGTGCATGTATGAAGCGATCAATAATAAATAAATAAATAAATATTGTAGGACACTTTTCACACAGGGCCATCTAGCCCAAAGTAAGCTAATATTAGCTAGTTTTATGGGATCTAGATAACTGATAAACATACTTATATATTTCTAAATACATACATATTTTACATAGCAAACACCCAAATTCCGAAACACACATTTGTGGATCACACAAATATTTGTTCCGACCTGGGAATCGAACCCGGGACCTCTTGCGTAGCAGTCGGATACACTCCCACCGCGCCACAGAGGCAGTCGTAATGAATCTACAGGAAGCGAAAGAAGTATGCATGAATTGCGAAGCCTGGTGATCTGTCCTCTCTGACTGCCCCGTCAGGGATACAGCGTGAAAATAGTTAATACTTATTTTAAAAAAAAAGTAAAAACGTAAAAAAGGATAATTCGGGTTCTACTGTTTCATGTAAGACAATAATATACATACACTCTTTACAACAGTAAACATGTCGGAAGACCTGTACAATATATGTTCGGATGTGTAACAAAGGGCTCATTTAAAGTAAGCATTGTTACATAACGCGTTGGTTGGGTTATGTCATCTGTTCATGAACGCAAAGCAAATTTAAACGAATTTCACTTTTAGTACAACACAGACTTATGTCAATAAGATGACTTACTTCGTGTTACATCTCGTGCAGGTTATCGATTTTTTTTCGATGTTGTCGATTTTATATCGATAATCGATTACCTCTCTACGTACAAGTGAAACATCGCTTCAGTGGGAAAGGTGGTAGGGAATCTCGGGTCGGAACAATAATATTTGTGTGATAGGCAAATGTTGGTTTATAAGATTTAATATTTTATATGAATGATATGTATTATGTACGTATTTAAATATATCGTATTTATGTTTATCAGCTGTACAAGATTATATTAGCTTAAACCGGTCAGGATGTGTGTAATTAAAAAAAAAATAGTCTGTTTACAAGTGAATTTAGTTTTCATAATATGGTATACTAATATATTACTATTTTTTTTTTAATTTTCAAAGCCTTATTGCTGACAGTATCTAACTACCGCTGTATTTAATTCTCGTGCGAGTTGATGACAACTAAAAATATAAAAATAAATTTGTGCAATCTCGCCCAATTAGTTGAGATTTCTACAGGCATGATAATGAATAGCCCTAGTTTTCCCCGTCTGTCCTGTAGGATCCACCATCTCAATCCACTAGTGGATTAAATAGCACGCTGAAGTTCACTGTGATCCACCATTGGTTTGGGTGGATCTTATGATACGTGTATAAATATAATAAAAATATCTTTGGGACAACTCACACAACGCCATCTGATTCTAAACTAAGCAGAGCTTGTACTATGGTAACTATGTAAATTAATAAACATACTTATATATTTCTAAATACATACATATTATAGATAAATAATACACAGACACAGAATAAACCATCGTGTTCATCACACAAAGTTTTATCCTGGGTGGGAATCGAACCCACGATCTCTTGCGTAGCAGTGGGATATAATCCCACTGCGCCACAGAGGCAGTCTTTATCTCTTAATAGGATGTATCTCTTAAAAAGCTTCATAGGAGGTTTATAAACAGCACTTAGGCAGTCTATACTAATAAAATTACCGCGTGACTCGTTCTTCTATCAACGCCTGGCCTTAGTACTATTACTTATTCTGTGGCCTAGCCAAAACCCTTACACATAGAAACTTAATTTTTTAGCATAAGCTACTGACTAATTGTAGGCACTTACTAAGAAAGATTTTGTTTTTAAATTTGGCTATCCCACTTTACCCTAATGGTCAGAAGGCCAATTCTCCTAATTAATAAACATCACAGAATGAGCTGTTATTGAATCTATACTGAATTATGAAGTAAGTGAAATTCGGTATTCTCCTAACCAAAATTACAATAACATGTTGGTTAGGTTTTAGTTAAATGATAGGTATGATTTCAGTTCAGACTCGTGTCAATCTCGCGATAAAAACATCATGTTACAGTATAAAACAGACAGTGCACCCATCACCCCTAGATGAACTACACTTTTTTTTTAAGTGAAGCCGCCTCTTAGCGTGGTACACATATTTTTAGAGGAGATAAATCTCTGGATTTGCGACTATAATCATCATCATCATCTAATGTTGATCCCGGTCATCTACAGGTCTTATTAAATAATATTGTGTAATCAATTAAGACTCTTTCAGAGTAGAATTTTTTTTCATCATCATCATTAACGTCCATCCCGGTAAATTTTTGAAGTGAATATTCTTTTAGCGCGGTACGCTTATTTTTAGAGGAGATAAAATCTCTGGACTCGCGACCATAATCATCATCATCATCTAACGTTGATTCCGGTCATCTACAGGTCTTATTAAATAATGCTGTGTAATCAATTAGGACTCTTACAGTGTAGATTTATTTTTCATCATCATCATCATCATTAACGTCGGTCCCGGTCAATTTTTGAAGGAAAAACTTCTTTTAGCGCGGTACGCAATTTTTTAGATGAGATAAATCTCTGGACTCGCTACACCCCGTTACGATACGTAGCTATAGTGTGTGCATATATGCATGTACCAACGCGTCTAGATAAATAAATTATTTATAAATTAAGTTTTCACTTCCGTCGGCACTCCCGGAGTGCAACCCGTATTGTTTTGTAATTTTTAAATTGTAGTTGAGCGTTAATGAGGCTTTTTTCAGTGGAATTTGCGCGGCAAGATCAAAAATATCATTTCACTGCAAATCACCGTCTTTCACTATAGCACGTTTACACAACTTTTATGTCTAAAAAACTACCATTTTTAAACATAAAACAAGTTTAATGTACTAGTTTCTGAAAATAATATACTGCAAACGGCTGCTATCCGAGAACATCCTGCGCCAATTCCCTGTATACTTCAGCTAAGCATCACCCAGAGACAATTAATATAGAATTTCATTGCCACCGTCGTAAATATCCGCTCATATTTAACACGAATCCCGTTTTAACCGAACAAAAACAGGTTCTCAGCAGTATTCCGTCGATCTAGTGTTGATATACACTCAAACTCATATAAATGTCAAATTTGACACATAACTTATGACGAGAATACCAAATACATTTCATTCAAAATTGAGTCTCAAAGAATAAGACTAGCAGAATACTGATTTTGTCAGATTCAACTTTCAGTCCCAATTCGATTTAATCAACTTACAGTTAATGTTAGATGCATAAAACTTTGTTACGAGAATACCTTTTTTAAGATTTAGGAGTCTGAGCTTAGATCGGAACTTAACTTTAACCGTGCTTTTATTACGAGAATTGGCCTTCAGGATACACGACGACACCGACACTCGACATAAATGTCGACACTAGTGTCGATTGCGTCCACATGGTAAGCAATTTTTCGTGTCTACATTGGTATAGACATCTAGTGTCCCGGTTTAAGTGTATTGGCTGTCTACACGAATCGCGACATACACTGACTACAATTCAGTATCGAACATTCTCTCGCCATGAATCGACATGCTGCTGCGGCGATTGTCGCTATATGTGTTTAAATTAAAGTTCGTCGTCGTAAAAAGAGATCGATATGGGTTAAAGATTGGATCAAAAGAAGAGCACAGCTGGGGGCATATAATCAATTGTTATCTGAACTGAAAAACCAAGATCCAGAATGCTACAAAAACTTTTTTCGGATGAAACATGAAGACTTTCAATATTTATCTAACAAGATTTCACCAATTTTCATCTGTGCCTTGACCGCTCTTCTTTTTTTTTAGTTTTCTTAATTCATTATTAAATTGCGTTCGTAAATTGTGCAATTTTCTATTTATTTCTAATGCAGTAGTATTAAATTGTTCTGCCAAACTTTCTATCGCTGCTGACTTCTTTACTCGATTTTTATAATCCGGGTTTGATATTTGCCATAATTCTGGCAGCGCTTCATAATATGAAATCAAAGATTTTATTTCCTCTGCAGTCCACGTCATGTTGGTCTAGCTATAAATTTCGCACAATTTCGAAATTCGGGACACTTGTGTCGGAACTGCACACGTCCTGTCTCCACGGCTGCAACAGCGACACTGAGCGACACCGCACACTACATCTGCAACTAAGGGCCGTATTTTAAAACGTTACTCAATACTCAAGAAACACTTGAGAGTAGTATTTGTATGGCAAAACTAGCCTCAAGCGTTTCTTGAGTATTGAGTAACGTTCTAAAATACGGCCCTAAGTGACGCGGCAGTGTACACACGCAGACATACGATGTATACACTGAGTGTCTGGTGTCTGATGTCGTCGTGTATCCTGAACTTAAGAGGGTAAAGTACACTAAATTTCACGTGCACGAATCCAAGGACATCCGCTAGTCCATTATAAGCGTAGGTTTGATTCAACATCTACTTTGTACAAATAAGTAGTGATAACGGTTATTGACCTCGATCGTGTCGTGGGAAAATTTGGAATAACATTATCAAATCAAAAATTTTCAATGATCATATCAAAAATCGCACCAAAGTTCCAATATATTTATTTACCGCTACAAGCTTCCTATCTCTAGTTATGTCAATATAGTAAGTTATAGTAAGCTTGTATGTTATCCTTAAGAGATAGACATAATTGTGCCACACAACTCCACCATTCATTATTTTGTTACATCTCAAAGAGTTTAGGCATGTTTTAGGTTTTAATCTTTCAGAATTTTTGTTCTGACACCTCTAACAATTGCTACTAATAATTATTATAAACGCATGGATTTTGATGAAACTTTACAATAATATACCTTACACATCAGATTAACACTTTTTATCTCGAGAACTAATTCCTGTGGGAAACGGGAACGGGAAAACTTGCGTGCGGAGCCGCGAGTGTCAACTAGTATCGTTATATTTAAGCCAATGCATACAATAACAACAAAGTATAAAATAAAACCTTCCTCAAGAACCACTCTATACATTGGTGAAACATCATAAAAATCGGTGTAGTAGTATTTGCGTTTATCGTAAACAGACAGACAGACGCAGACAGGACTTTGTTTTATATGTATTGATATCTCGCCGTGTACCAATTGTGTTTGTTGACAACTTGTATTTAACCATCTATTTTATCTATAATCTTCGATCTAAACTGATTCAGCCTCATGCGCATGAGCAATTTTATAAAGTCCTTTCTAAAAGGCTATTAATTCATAAATTATCTAAAATTAGTAACAAGTGTTCGATTATAATAAATAATTCAGAGTTAGAAAAGCAAATCACAGTTTTAATAAAATTTATGACATTTTTAAATTAAGCTATCACACCTTACACCCGAAGGGGTGGCAAAGGCATATTATATGCCCACTTTTCACCATGTGTATTCCTGTCCAACGTAATTTTGCCGTATTGAAATAGACTTTAGGGTCGGCAGCGCGAGTGCTGCACCTCTGGTGTTGCAAACGTCCATAGGCTACGGTGACCACTTTCCATTAGGTGGGCGTATGCTTGTCTGCCACCTCAGTGGTAGAAATAAAAAATAGACAGACGCAGGTTGTGGCTACCTGCTGTTGAAATTTTTCAAGCCGGCCCATAAGGCCTTCAACTTGACTTAACGACTGTCATGTTACTGGCAACCGGGAACAAAGGCTTAACGTGCCTTCAGCACGGAAACGCTCGCAAATGTAAATGCTACAAAATGGTCACCCATCCGAGGACCAGTCACTGTAAAAATTGCGTAACTCAGTGAACGTTTACAGAACACTGAGTCCGTGGGGCCACGAGCGCCTCAATTCAATCATTTTATATCATTATTTAATAAATCATTTTAGGCAAATAAATAATAATTTCCGTGTGAATATGGACCATTGCGGTCAAAAATAGACTTTCTTCTTTCCTTAGTGTTCAAAATAAATAATGGTGTTAATTCTGTTGTTGAGATCACTAAACTAAATTTCTCTAAAATTTTCTAATTTTTATTAAGAGATTGCCAATTGCTATTTTGTTATTAAGTCGAACTAAAGTTGGTGATATCATAAATAGCACTTACTTTGTATCTGATATCACTAAAATTCATTTTATGTGATAAAATTGAGCAAGTGGGAAAAATGTACATAGACAGTCGAATGTAAATACATGCCGACTAACTTGGTGATTGAACTGCCAATGTACATTTTTCACGTTACAACGTTTTAAACATTAAACATTTTCACGTCAAAATTTTGTGTGACGTTAAATTTGTATCTGACATCACAAAAATTCATTCTATGTGATAAAATTCAACATAAAGTGAAAAATTTACATAGTTCAATCACTAAGTTAGTCGGCATCTAAATACATGTTTTATTGAATTTTATCACATAAAAGGAATTTTCGTAACGTAATAACAGAATAGCATTATGGCAATCTCTTAATAAAAATAAGAAAATTTTATAGAAATTTAGTTCTTTTGAAGTTATAATACTCTACTGTTCTGAGAGAGCGAAACCAAGGGGGCTACTACCATCTCTTAAAGCATTCATTTAATAATAGCTTTAACTTTCCCAGTGTGAATCGGATCGTATTGTCGCCTGTCTGGATATTCTGAATACAGAACATTAATATCCTAACGGAAGCTGACTGTCACATTCTGACAAATTCTGGAATTGATAATATATGATCAGTATACCTTGCAAGCATTAACAAAAATTTACATTGATAAACTTGACAAAAAAAAGTTTTTTGATTAAGCCTTACGATTCGATGCGAATAAACCGATGTCCAGAGCAATTATGGGGTGAGCTTTTACGAAGACAAGTCATCCAGTGAACAGCTGAGCAGAGAATTAACCAAAAAAGAACCAAAAATCAACAGCAAACCACTTACCTGCTGAATAGCCAAGGAGGCAGTGACGCATATACCCTTGTGTGGTGAGGAGCTCAGACGGCAGTCGCTCCTATTAACTAACTAACTTGACGCTTTATCCCTGAAGGGTAGTCAGAGATGACAGATCACACCGCTTCGCGATCCATGCATAATTTTTTCGCGTCCAAGCAGATTCATTAATCGTTTCATTCATGAACGTCTGGGTATCCGAGAACTTTCGACTCTTCCATTTTCGAGCAATCTGCTCACGTCATATTCGTAAGTCCTGGCCTACCCTGACTCCTTCTACCCTCTACTTTAGCACTGTTAATAGTCTTCATAAATAGTTCCTTACTCATTCATTGGACGTGTCCAAACCAACGAAGCACGCCTTTTTCTAGCTGTTATTTTTTATACCACTGAGGTGGCAGACAAGCGTACAGCCCACCTGATGGAAAGTGTTCACCGTAGCCTATGGACGTTTGCAACACCAGAGGTGCAGCACTCGCGCTGCCGACCCTTTATAAACCTTCTAAGACCCCTTTTGAAGAACCTCATACTGTAGACGTTAATGCTGACACTTTCATTCAAACCTGCCATATTGCGAGAATAGAGAATCGACCAATTATTGCTAATTGGATTATCGGCACAATCGTACCGCAATCTGCTCTCAATTTCCGTAATAATTAGGTTGTAAACCATACTTGATATTACCAACGCAGTTACAAACTGACGTAACAATTTTAGGAAGTACCATCAAACAATGTCTGCCTTCATTCTCATGACTTACATACGCAATAATAACACTTATTTTTACTTATTACAAATTTGCAGTCGACAAAAACAAGGATATCCGCTGACCACCTAATTTATCCAAATACTATATTACCAGTATTACCTAATATCTCAATCGTAATCGTTAATTGAACAGATTCATTACTTTGTTCGTTAATTTAATCTCGATATCTAGTAAGTAATCCATTCAAATAATAGGTTTCATTACTTCACTCACAATATACATACATACATACATACATATCATCACGCCTGTCTCCCATCGGGGTAGGCAGAGACTATGGCTTTCTACTTGCTACGATTCTGGCATACAACTTTCGCTTCGTCAACTTTCATAATTGTTTTCATACACGCTCGCCGATTAAGGGTACTCTTGACCTGGCCTTTTGTCAAAAGATCTTCAATTTGATCGGTATATGTACGTCGAGGTCGACCCTTACCAGTTTGCCCATTTACTCTCACCGCATAAATTTTCTTCGTCAGTCTATTTTCATCCATCCTCTCCACGTGACCAAACCATCTAAGCATCCCTTTTTCTATCTTAGTCACTACGTCTTCTGTATTCACAATATAATTATAATTAATTTTATCAGAGTTATGTTGTAAGTTAATTTTAAAGTTTTACTTCTTTTGGCGCGTTGGGAAAAATGACGAGAGTAAATTTTTACTATTCGCGCGCAGATCTAAATCATAATAAATGTTTCCATGACAACTTATAAACACTCTGAAGTTAGCTGATAAGTGTTTCCATGACAAACTTATAACTATATTCAAACTAGTTTTTATTCTTTTTATTTTTTCTCTTTTTTTGTAGGAGTCTAGGGGCCGTATTTTAGAACGTTACTCAATACTCAAGTAACACTTGAGAGTAGTACTTATAAGGCAAAACTAGCCTTAAGCGTTTCTTGAGTATTGAGAAACGTTCTAAAATACGGCAAAAAAAAAAATGGTACGGAACCCTTCGTGCGCGAGTACGATTCGCGGTTTTTTTATTTATTATCACATCACAAACCATCAACTTTCATATAAATAGAACAGCTAGGCAATAATCAATATAATGGGAGGTATATAGGATATGTGAAAAACCGGTCAAGTGCGATTCGGCCCCGCCAAACGGGGGTTCTCAACCCCTATATCGGTCTATTCTCAAACCTATTCGGTCTTATGGCATGGTACTTTATGGGACGGCAGCAAACTCATAATCTGGACATTATTCAGCGTTTCCAATAAAAAATACTCCGCATGATAACCAACGCCCCATTATCTCCGACTCCCAGCAGCATCGAGATCTAAAAATGCCAATGGTGAAGGAGGAAATAACAAAAAAGCTTAAGTCCTACACTGCTCGTTTAGATGGGCATCCCAATAAGCTTGCTCATGATCTGATGAAGACCAAGAATGAATAAAAAGAAAAGGACCCTATAATTGCAGAACAAAATACTGCATAACTGCTTATATGGATACGTCACTGGGCGTACTCCATGTACGTCAAAATACAAATTCTTAACCACTATCTAAATGCCCATACAGGGCATATTGCAAGAACGAAGGATTCCATAAAAAAAATTAAACGGGTGTTAACTTAGTTTGATCTTTTTACACGTAATACTCGTATATATAGAATATTTACAAAGCTGGCAGTAAAAATGTGAAACGCTTCACGATTTTGCATATCATGCTTGCGCAGGGATAATTAAGTAATGATGAATGATTGAATGATGAATGAATTAATGATGAATGATTGAATGATGAATGATTGAATGATGAATGATTGAATTATGAATTAATTAAAGATAATTATTATTTTTGGTAAAATTATCGAGCCGATTGTTTTGACGGACTACGAGCCAGTACGAGCTTTGGCGCGTCAGTGGCGGTTTTGGTGTGAGTTGAGCTTAATGGTTACATAATTTAAAAACATGGTTATAATATAATAATGTCTTGTTTCAACACATCATTGCTGGAAGCCACATGTAACTATCTAAGTCGTCATCATCATCTAAGTGTTATTTCCTTTATCATCTGTAAAAACTCTAATACGCATCAATATGAAACATATACATACTGCGCAGTGGTAATGTATGCGACTGCCGCGCTGTGGTCGGTTCGATTCCCAGGTCGGAACAAATATTTGTGTGATCCACAAATGTTAGTTTCTAAGTTCGGGTGTTACCTATGTATACTATGTGAGTATTTAGGAATATATAAGTACTTATGTATATCAGTTTTCTAGATCCCATACATACATATTGTAACGCCTTTATCCCCGAAGGGGTAGGCAGAGGCATATTAAACGCCATATCGATATAATTATTTTTATTATTAGTTTGTATGCCTGTTTATTTAAATGTAATTTCTTTTAGGTTGTCGCAAAATAAAAAAAAAAAAGATTTCTTCAAAATCTTCAAATTTGGTACTTAGTCTAAGGTCTGTGGGCTCTTACACTCATAGCTCACCTTAACTGGCAATAAATTTCGTAGAGTAGTATCGATATGGTTAGTAAGAAGTGTGTGTTTAAAATTCCATGCATTTAAATTATTATAACAAGTTTGGGAAAAATCTTTCAAAGCACATATGTAATTAAGAAACTGTTAACTATTATGCCACGGCCATTATGTTGAATTTGATGGACTCAATTCAATAAAGTGCGTTCCCAATAACGTTTACATATATTTTTTGTTGAGTAGATACGTAAATGGAACTCCGATTTAGTAGATTTTCTGAGGACCAAGCCTGCTATTTTTTATACCACTGAGGTGGCAGACAAGCATACGGCCCACCTGATGGAAAGTGGTCACCGTAGCCTATGGACGTTTGCAAAACCAGAGGGGCAGCACTCGCGCTGCCGACCATTTAAAATCCTTCTAAGACCCCTTTTGAAGAATTATTGTAGACGTTACATATTAATATATGTAACGTCTACAATATATATATACTGTAAACGTTATTTCAATCGTGTCGAAATAGAATCGAAATTGTCGCTCAATGGAAAGCCACCGGTACAATTTTGTCAATTTTTCGTAGTATCCTATTACAATCGTAATCCAATAGACTTCTATCGGTTGGCCGATAGAGTTCTACTAATATGTACCGCGCCAGTGGATACTAGTCAGTTTCATTTTTGATAGTCTGCTGACATTTTCACAGCTAAAAACAGCGATTCTGATTCTATTCTACGGCTTGTCAATAGTAGACTCGGCCCCCTGTACGTTGAAGAAATCAGAGTAAAGTGGTATGTTTCCAATAATATTTCTTTCTCGCTCGTAAATTAAAATGCCAAAAAGTGATCATCCATCCGAGGATCAGCCATAGCGAAAGTTGCTTAACGTAGTGATCGTATACAGAACACTGAGTTAGCGGGCTACGCGCGCTTCAAACACGTCAGAGGTTAACTATGATAAATCAATTTAAAATGGTTTCCCAATGACATTTTAACATTCACGAAAAGTACCAAAACGTATATGGATAGACGTTTATTAATTTCGTAAGGGCCTGAGCACATATCACGTTAACGATAATTTATGGCATCTATAAAATACGTATCGATCAAGTGTCACTATCGCTTTCGTAAACAGAGATTGGCTTTTTATTTTTGGTCACAATGCTCACGCTGTTTTACTTGAGGTGGTAGTCAGAGAGGACAGATCGCCAGGCTTCGCGATCCACGCATACTTTTTTCGCTTCCTGCAGGCCGTCTGCTATTTCAATCGTGTCGAAAACGTCGCTCAAAAGTACAATTTTGTGAATTTTTTGAAGTATACTATTACAATAGTACTCCAATAGGCTTCTATCGGTCGGCCGATCAGTTGCATGTTTGATAGTTTACTAACATTTTGACAGCTAAAAAATGCGATTCTGGTTGTATTCTACGGCTTGTCAATATTAGACTCGGCCCCCTATAAATTCATTAGACGTTTCATACATTCACGCCTGGGTTTCCGAGCAAATTTGAACTTTCCGTGTTTGAGTCTCACAATCAGTGTTACAATGTTTCACTCCTTTTACTAACTATTAAGGGTTTAAATATCACAGAGCAAGAAACCAATAACACTCGCGTTCTACTAGTGAGTAGAACGCGAGTTTCTCTATATATATATTCTCTAGATATAGAGTAAGGCGTCACTACGCCTGACTCTATATCTATACTAATGTAAAAGCGGAAGAGTTAGTTTGTTTGTTTGGTTGAAGCGTTTATCTCAGGAACTACATGTCGGATTTGAAAAATTCTTTGGACAGCCCATTTTTAGAGGAAGGCTATAGGCTATATATCATCACGCTACTACCCTGGAGAGCGGAGCAGTAATCATAAATGTCGACAAATCGGGCATTTATTTATATATTTTGGTAGAATTTATAAGCGACGGGATTAAATAGGTGTGACGGGAGTTCGAAGTATATCACGGGCATAGCCCTGGGGATCACCTAGTATTTTGTACAACCAACCGTGTCAAGGGGCGTCACTCTTTACTTTTTTTTATATCACTGAAGTGGCAGACAAGCATAAGGCCCATCATAATCAAACGGTTACACTATATACAGATGAATGGTGGGCAACTGACGAATGAGAATGAAAAATCTGTAATGAAGTGTTCCCGTTTCCCATTTGTGCAATTTTCGAATATTACTCTCCATGAAAATCTTCCTTAAAGTTCAAAATATTTTGAACTTCGCAACATATTTTGTATTTTATTTTTGAAGTGAAACTTTTTTATGGATTATGAGAGAAAATTTATAGCTGTAAAAAAATCGTCACGTTTTGCGGTTACGCGTCATGTTGAGTTGAAGTAAAACTTCTTTATCGACGTATGCGTAAGCCTTATCTACCCAAATTTCGTGAAGTTGTAAATAGTAGAAAAATGATGTCGTAAAGAAGTTTCACTTCTTACCCTGTGTACTTGGGTCATCATCATCCGAGCGTCTGTCCCAGTTGCGTCTCGCGACGCCCGGGGTCCTCTTTCCTACATTTTATCCTCCACTTCAGTCGGTCGTCGGCATCCCCTGTAGTGAGACCATTGGCACGCATGTCATCCCTTACGACGTCAAGCAAGCACTTCTTGGGTCTTCCCCTCTTACCGGGACCCGGCGGGGCTGACATGGACGTGTGTGACCCTGTGTAGGTACTTGAGTTTACACACATTTTTTTCAAACAAACAAACTCTTCAGCTTTATAATATTAGTAAAGACTAGTATAGATACTTGAGTCAACACGGTAAAAAGGTATTTCTATTATTTGTCGTCCAAATATTTATCAAACTTTTTACTACTATTTACTATCAACTATTTACCAAATATTTATGTAATACTTTTAATATTTGATAACAAAGAATGCCAATGCAGCATTACAACATTTAAACCTATTTATTTATAACAGCATAACAAATTACATTAAATATACTACAATAAACATTGCTCAACATGCTTCCGTGTTTAATTACATTACAAAACCGTTAAGGAACATGTCGAAATATATATTTATGTAGCCTTATGCATTTACGCATTTTATTCTCATACTTGTTTCGGCTGAAAGCAAATACATAAACTCGTAACAAACAACGTAAGTAACAAAGCTATAAGTACATAGATACTATTATATTTACATAAATAGGCATAAAGCAAGATAATTAATGAATAAATGTTTTTTTTTATTTCAGGCAATTATCGCATAAAACATACATTAATTAAAACATAAATTTTAGTTATCAATAAAAAAAAGGTTGTGGTATGGGATCTGGATAACAGATAAACATTTATTTATCTATCACGCCTTGTCCCCGAAAAGGGTGGCAAAGAGGCATATTATACGCCCACTTTTCACTATGTGTATTCCTGTCCCACGTAATAGGTGTTGAGCCCATTGCCGTGTTGAAACAGACAGACGCAGGTTGTGGCTACCTGATGTTGAAATTTTTCAAACCGCCCATAGGCCTTCAACTTGACTTAACGACTGCCATGTTACTGGCAACCGGGACCAACGGCTTGCCTTCCGAAGCACGGAAACCGTCGCATATGTAAATGCCACGAAGTGGTCACCCATTCGTAAACAGCCACAGCGAAAGTTACTTTACGCAGTGATTGTTTTACAGAACACTGAGTCCGCGGGACCACGATCACTTTTTTTTTTTTGGATTTTGTATCCTGCTCAGCACAGCAATCAGTCGACGACATTTAGCTGCTTCTTTGTCCGAACCTTCTCTGATTATTGTTTTCTTTAAAGCAGGGGAGTTGTCCATTGACCACTCTTACCATTCTTTGGGAAATCTGTTTTTGAGATTGGGAACACTGTTCCTTCTCAGTCTAGTGTAAATAGTGCTGCCAGAACCCATCAGTCTGACAGCCAGAACAGAACATGTGATGTTAATTTTTGCTGGTATTTGTTGCTCCGGGCATTGATTTCCTGTTTCACAGTGTTAAGTTTTAAGTCCTGTAGAATATACTTGTTGTGAATGCATTTAGGAATGACAAGCATAGATCGATCGCTTCTAAAGCAATGTTTATTAAAGATATAAACATACTTATATATTTAAAAATACATACTTATTATACACTAGCTGACCTTCGTGGCTTTATCAGTAATATCTTCGACCCCGATGGCACCCATTTAATCCCGTCGATTAATGCTCTAACAATAATGTATGAAAATTTGTCAAATTCGCTAATAATTATGATTACAGCTCCACTTTTACGAGACCGAAACGTGAAAGTGATTTGATATTATTTGTCGCGTGTAAAATATAAAATCAAAACTGCTCCTGGTACCCAATATCTTAAATCTGAACATCTAAAATCCGAATATCTAAAATCTGAACCACTAAAATCTGAACTATGGAACAATATCCAAAATTTAGAAACAACCACGGCAACTGGCTCCCAATACCTGGGATTTGTGTATTGTCCAATCCTACTTCTATGTCGAAACAGCGTCGCAATCAGTACCCAGTATACTGCATATAAATCTTTATTTAAAACCGTATACACATAGAAACAGTATAAATTAGAAATAAAACGATATTGATCAACATAAATTTCTCAATCAGACACTCATAGTTACTATCATCATATCACTACATTATTATAAAACAAAGCCTACCGCCGCATCTGTCTGTCTGTTCGCGATAAACTCAAAAACTACTGCACCGCCTTTCATACTGTTTTCACCAATGATAGAGTGGTTCTTGAGGAAGGTTTTACATATAATTTGTTAAGTTTTTGTACACATTTGTCTATATATAAAGATACTGATGACCCCCACAGCTTCGCCCGTGAAATATTTAGACCTCCCGTCGCACCTATTTAATCCCGTCGCTTATAAATTCTACATAGATGCATAAAAATTTGCCCGATTTGTCGACATTTAAGACTACTGCTCTGCTCCCCAGTGTAATAGCGTAATGATATATAGCTTATAGCCTTCCTCGATAAATGGGCTATCCAACACAAAAATAATTTTTCAAATCCGTCTAGCAGCTCCTGAGATTAGCGCGTTCAACCAAACAAACAAACTTTTCAGCTTAAAATATTAGTATAGATTTGTTAGAGCCATCAGATAAAAGTACGGCGTCTGGGGACTTTCAACGAAAACGCTGTCTAAACCCTTTGAAATATAACAAAATAATGTATAGTACAATTGTGTATTTATATGGTCTACAGAAAAGTCCACAAAGTCATATGTATATCTCTTAAGGATAACATACTAGCTTACATACATATAACAGAAACACTGCGGGAATCAGCTAGTTTGTAATATACGACGCCCTTAGGCTTTTTTAACCAACAGTGGAACGACCGGGAGACGAGGCAGCCTCACCTGCAAGGACGACTACCTCTACTGACTAAAGGACGAAGTTATGGTGAAAAGACGGAAAACTCAAAACAAAACAATGTATCAATCCGTCTGACAGTGGACCGACGCTACAACAATACTTAAAATAAAATTATTTTTTTATAATCACACTATCCTAGCAGCACACTTACTTGCTTTCCAGGTCACCCGCTTTGAAAAATAAATAAAAATAAAATAAATATCCATCACGCGTTATCCCCGAAGGGGTGGCAGAGGCATACAACAAGCTTCCCTGTGACCTGAGAAATTTACCTTTAAATAAATTTAAAAAGTTTATTAAAAACAAGCTTTGTGAAAAAGGTTTTTACTCCGTTACAGACTATTTGCAGGACAGGGACGCCTGGAAATGATCTGCTGGCAAAATGAAATAATATTAAATTGTAAATAGGCCATCAAAAAAAAAGCCTTCCTAAGTTTCTTGCCGGTTCTTCTCAGGTGGGCCGCGTTCCGAACCGGTGGTCGCTTTAAATATTTTAAATAGTGTATGACATTTTGTAAGCGCCGTTAAAATGGTCTATGCAAAATAAAGATATTTTTGTTTTTATTTTTATTTCATATTATATGCCCACTTTTCACCGTGTGGATTCCTGTCCCACGTAATAGGTGGTGAGCCCATTGCCGTGTTGAAATAGACAGACGCAGGTTAGGGAAGAGGCGTTACGTTCTTTTTCCAACTTACTCAAATTATCTTCTGATTAATTTCGTTGCGCGTTTCAAGACATGCTAACTTCTCCTGCGACTACACCGAGATCGAGCTCGGTGAAGTCTTTTGTGGTCTTGGTCATTGCTGTAGTTCCGGTTTACAGGAGTCACAGTTATGGGAGTGCCGGTGGGATTAGTCCCAATTATACTATCCTAAATTTTAATTTATTGTAAAGTAGCGGACGCTCCACGGTTACACCCCCAGATAAATAATGATTAGTTCCCGTTCCCGTGGAAACACGGACATGGGAACTAATAATTTGTCTGTATAGATTATTTTTATACCTTTTTAAAAAGCGGGTTTTTTCATGTTTTTTAAACTAATATTGTTTGATTATTATGTGCCTTTTGTAACCTTTACACAGTTTGCTTTTGAATGACGGTGCTTGCCACTGTTATAAAACTAACTGTGTAGATACCGCAACTGTTTTGGAGAAATTTAACAAAATCTGTTATGAGGTCTTTGAACTCGAATACCAAATTTTATACAGGGCTAAGCTGCCCCACTAAGATCTCCGGGACTCAAGCAACCCTCATCGGCTATCGGTGCACCAGCTTACTGACGAAACCAAATCCAAGTAGAAAAAAAAGGTAGGGTTTGGAAGCAACTAGGAAAACACTTAAGATAAAAAACAGACTACGTTTTTATACGTCGGCTAATCGTGGACGGTTTCTTATTGGTTTATTGTAACCCCGATCCGTTAATTCATATAGTTTTCTGTGTGTCGTTACTTCCTTCATGGAGAGTAGCGTAGCTCCATTCTTCCCTGATTCGGATTTTCACTTTGTCCTCGAACTCCTCTCTCTCGGCTCTCAACAGTTTTTGATCAAATTTGACCTATAATACGACATCTAGCCGTAATGGTTTAGAAAAATAAATCGGACATCGAACCATTCATGGAGCAATAAAAAATAACAAAACACTTCACTCCATTTAGACTTACTGGGGATGGCAAGTGCACCTAGTTACTGCTGTGTTCAACTCCCCTGGATACGTTTGGCTAACTCCAGAACTCTTCAGCTCCATAGATCATTTCTTTTGTTCAGTAAACAAAGCGCATGCTTTGTTTATGATATTTACTACATAAAACAATGGTTTTATAGACCTGTTTTTTGACCTTAGCTGCCATTGGGGTCATAAATTACATCTCACTCAAGAATACGTGTCCGATTTCATAATAATGTTGAAGACACAAAGCGCATCCAGAAGAAAAATTATGATTATTTTCTTTTGATATTTAATTATTTTTCATAAATACCTAATTCTTTATAGATCAAGACATTTCTGATATGAAATACAAAAGAATCAAAATGAAATTCCTAATTATGCTGAAATGTAACAAGAACACTGGCAACATAGTACAAATAGTGGTAATATTATCTTCTACTCATTGTTCTGACAGCTTAGCAGTTTCGAAGTATATAATATTGTGGGACATTTTGTGGGACTTTCTTTTACACAGCGGCGTCTTGCCTAAAGTAAGCTAATATAAGCTTGTGTTATGGGATCTAGACGACTGATAAACATACTTATATATTTCTAAATACATACATATTATACATAGGAAACACCCAAACTCCGAAACAAACATTTGTCATCACACAAATATTTATTCCGACCCGGGAATCGAACTCTGGACCTCAGTCGCGGCTCCACCGAGGCAGTCAAATATAGCAGCCATTTATGCAAGCAATAAAAATAGAAAGTGCTCGTGGCCCCGCTAACTCAGTGTTCTGTAATCGTGTTAAGCAACTGTCGCTATTTCTCATCTTTGGATGGGTGACCACTTTGTGGCATTTACATTTGCGAGCGTTTCCGTACTTCGGAAGGCACGTTATGCCGTTGGTCCCGGTAGCCAGTAAAATGGCAGTCGTTAAGCCTAGTTGAAGGCCTTATCGCCACGCCTGCACTTGTACCTGTCAACACGGCAATGGGCTCACCACCTGTTACGTGGGACAAAAAATGCATACGGTGAAATGTGGGCGTATAGTATGCCTCTGACTACCCCTTCGAGGATAAAGGCGCGACAATATATATGTTTGTATGTGTACAACAATAAAATCATACTTCATTTATTTGTTTTCAAATATACCCTCAATGTTTTTCTAATAATTTAGACGTTCCAATAGTACCTAATGTGTGTATTGAGTACATTATGCGTTAAAACTTTCATAACATTGCTATTTTTGTTGGATTAATAATGTAATGTGTAATTAATAAATTAATGTTTAATTAATGAATTACGCATTTACAATTAATGTTCTAATTATTTTGGTAATATTAAATAATAACAAAAAGTATAAATAATACCTACTTAACTTTTACTACTTACGATTACAATACAAAGGGTCGGCAACAGGAGTGGGCGTGCCTCTGGTGCTGCAAAAGTTCATAAGCTAAGGTGACCACTTTCCATCAGGTGGGCAGTATGCTTGTCTGCCATCTCAGAGGTATAAATAAATAAATACAGTTAATATTACTGTCAAATATAGCTAGAATTGGAACGTAGCTTCAATACATCCAGTATTTCCGAAGTTTTAACGATTTAGTCCTTTTCTGAATTTCCGAGAGCGCGACTGTTGAATGAGCGGGGTTGTGACGTTGTGGTCACCCGCGTTATACGCACGTTAATCGTAAATATTTCAGCCATTTTTTTAAATATAAAAAGTAAAAACACCGTTTTTCTCGTATTTTTTGTAGATTTATTAGGCATATAAAGTAAAAAAATGTTTGTCAGACCCATTTCAGTTTGTTTCGGTACGATTATAATAGCTCAGTGGTTACAGCATTGTACTTATTGATTATTGTCTTTATCACTTTTATAAAACTTTAATTTAAAAAATTGCAGACTAACATTACATTACAATTGCATTACAAATTTATCTATTAACATTACAAAGAGGTTGCTTTTGCTTCAGAGCCTTGACATTAAACAAGGTGAAATTTTTTTTTTTTTAAATTATAATGCAGAGAATGTACCAATTATTTTTAAGGTTATTCATTAAATAATCGTGTTAACAGGATTTACGCTAATTACATCACTTGTAATTATTGCATTCAATTGGAATTAAAATTACACTGAGTATGATCAGCAAAGAAAGTTGGTAAGCAAGACGGACGATTCATATTAGCAGTAATAGTACATTACGATATAAGTGCGTTATGGTGGTTATAACCATAACGCACGAGGCGGATATCAACCCGAGCCGTAGGCGAGGGCGTATTAGATCCGAGTGAGTAAACAATATACGCACGTATACCGTACGTCGTTTTTCAACACACTTGGAAGGAAACAGAATAAAATATCAATAAAAATATATTTTTCCCACTTTCCACACCCCACATAGGAAAAATTTTAACAGCTAGTTTCCACAGCCTGCGACTGTCCATTTCAAGACGGCAATGTGCTCACCACCTGTTACGTGGAACAAAAATGCATACGGTGAAATGTGGGCGTACAGTATGCCTCTGCCTACCCCCTCGGGGATAAAGGCTTGACAATATGCAAGATTGTATGTAAAATTACGTAATATTTCAATTATATATATTTATTTTTATTGCCGGTCGTCTAGACCATATTGCGGACTATTGTAGTCTTAAGCTGACTATGAACAAAGACTTATCAATATGGCCGTCGCGACGTGCAGAGGCATATAACTTGAGACAAAGCTTATACAACCACTAGTTTTTTATTTTGTTAATTGTGGTTTTTTATGCAACAAGTCATTTTTTTTCCATTTTTCCATTTTTTTTTTACCTCGGATATCATGCCGGTCTCGAACAGACTAAAACCACATGGTCCCTGCCTATCTGTCTATTGCCGGACGCCCCAACAATACAACCACTAGTAAAGTTAAATAGACAACCCCGTCAGGGATATATCGTGAAGATAGTTAGTAAATGTAAGAGTGGTTAGCTGGATTTTGCGTCGACTTCGAAAATATTAAAATAAATTCGACAATATAAATTAAAATACCTTTTTAGCGACATATTCCTTAAGGTTATTGGCCCTACGCCATGGTCTATGTGATCTTGCCGGTCTTGCTTTTCATTCATGAATTTATTCAGTAGCAAGTTGTGTTAATCTACTTTAGATGTTGACTGTACTTACATGTGGTATGTAGTAAGACTATTAAAAGTACTGTTGTATGAACATTTCATTTTATTATGTATTATTATGACAAAGCAATGAAGGGAAAGTGTACATAGTTCGAAAGTAAATACCAAAATATTATTCAAATAATTTATACTAACGCTGCATTCTCATAGTTTTTTTGGTAGTGTAAATAGTATTAAAAGTTCCCACTAGATGGCAGTACTTATTATTAAATATAATTTTATTTATCTTCGGATTTACAAACTGTATTTTTAAGTATTACTTCATTTAAAATGCCATTACGTAATAGTATATGTATATAAGATAATATATTTAACATTTTTTTTCAGTAGTTATTAAAAAGCATATTATGTATTTTGCGCATATATGTACAGATTCTATTGATGGCTTGTTGTATATAAGAGTCTCTATTTTCTACCAGGATGTACGAGTAGTATCGAACACCCGTTGCTGCACTTGCCTGTTTAAGCGTCAAGCGGGTATCACGCATATTCAAGGGTAAGTTTAAAAAAAGCTTTTAGTTCAAACTTTTATTATTCATTGTTATATATTATTGTGTATATATATTACTGTGTTAATAGGACCTCTATAATATAATTAAAAGATACAACTGTAATATATTTGCAATCATTTATAGTATAACATTTTTTATCAAGACACGAATGAATGTAAAAATAAATAATTTGTATAGCGCCATCTCTGTGTACAAATGTAAATTAAATCGTACAACTATTTGCCGGAAGATGGCAGATACAACACCTCTGAATATTATATTTCTTGTTTTTGTTATTTATGTTTCTGTTTAAAACAAAATATTTAAGATAGACATAAAAGTAAGATTCACTATTACGGTAAGTGCGTATTTATTCAATTACTTCATATAGTAGAAAATGAAAATAGTAGAAAATTTTACATATTATAGCGCAATCTCTGTGGACTTTTTGAACTAGAAGTTTTACTATTCGCTAGTAGATGGCATTAAAAACATTTAAATCGTAAAATAAAGATGGCGCTGTTGCCATAATCATTTTTACAGTATGAATGCGCAGGCAGTAGTCCCACTGAAAAAATTACTAATGCAGCATTTGGCCATTTGTTGAGTGTTAGGCTTTGTTTGGCAGCAACTGCTATATGATAATTATGCGAATGAGAGAATATACGTGTAGCCATTTTCGATATAAATCAATCAATCACGCAATTCCCGAATGGATGGCATGATAATATGTCTTGGGGATATAAGCCAGACTGATAAACTAAAAAAAAGGTATTTTTCTTTGCTTCGGTGTTTTATTTGATATTACATACATCTTTAGAAATGCAATCAAGTATGTTTCTCAATTATATGGTTCTCTACTGCGGGTATGGATTCCATTTAACAAGCATATATTAGCTTAATTGGGCCAAGACGGCGGTGTGTAAAAATTTCAAAACTTTATTTTATTATAATTATTTATTTCTGATTACCTATTACGTAATTAATTTGTTTTAATTAGAAGCCATTTACTTTACTGTAAAATAATAATTAATTATTTTTAAGGCCACGTAACGTAGACATTTTACATTTTGTTGGAAACCTAGCTCGTTTGTGAATCTAATAAAAACAAATTATCGGTGTGACTGCTTTGGACTTACCGTTAACCCTGATAAGTGTCAAGGTATCTTAAATGGAAGTAGTCGAATGAAGAGCAGATTGAATGCCATAAATTTACCATCCTTTAACATTAACATTACCTTTAACACAAAAAATATTCCTGTTACTGTTAGTGTTAGGAACTTGGGCGTGCATCTTGATGATACATTCAATTGGAGGGCTCAGGTCACTAATGTTTGCCAGAAGGTTACTGGAATGCTACGTGCATTAAAAAATAAAAATAAAAATATCTTTATTTTGCATAGACCATTTTAACGGCGCTTACAAAATGTCATACACTATTTAAAATATTTAAAGCGACCATTTTATCGGCTGACCGACCAAGGCAATGCTTGTTCAGACTCTTATATTTCCCGTAATAGACTATGGTGATGTGTGCGACCTGAATGCAGATCTTCTCAATAAACTCGATCGGCTTCTCAACAATTGCATTCGATTCGTTTACAATCTTCGAAAATACGATCATGTCTCGTTTTGTCGTTCCGAGTTGGGTTGGTTGCCTGTACGTCAGCGTCTTAGGTTGCGTGCCTTAGTGATGCTTTTTTCACTAATAAACTACCCTAATGCTCTTTCTTACTTGACATCTCATTTCCAATTACTATGTTCTAATCATAACTGCCCGCTGAGGAGTATGCGGTTAAAAAGGTTTACTAAGATGCCCACACCGCGAGGACCCAAGGCGATGGGGCTTCGATGGGGACTCCATCGGGTCCGACAGCTTTCCGATTCTTCATGCGGCGAAGCGCAGTCAGGACTTCTCCAGGCGTTACCGGTGGCACTAGTCCCTGATTCGGAGGGAGGTCCGGAGGCTGCACCTCTTTGTGCTGTTTATTAAGCAGCTCGTGGAAGTACGAGCGCCATCTCTCCTTTACCGCGAGGTCTTCGCTTAACAGGTTGCCCTCAGGGTCTTTTACACAGCGACACTTGGATATATCCTGTGCCGCTTTGACCCTGGAGCGCGCCAGCTTATAGATGAGCTTTTGCCCCTCAGACGATTCCAGCTTATCATACAGAGGTTGTAAGTGGTCACGTCTGGCTCTGGCTACAGCTCTCTTTGTGGCGCGCTTGGCAGCCCTGTACGCGTCGCGGTCTTCAGGAGATCCGGTCGCTTGCCACTTTTTAAAGAGGGCTTTCTTCTCCCTAGTCTCCCTCTGGACTGCGTCGTTCCACCACCAAGTTTCCTTGTCACATTTGCGTCCACTCTTAGACTTTAGACACGAACCCAGTTACACACCCATCACCTTACACTGCAAGCTGAGTAAGATGGTTCGTCGGAGTACCGTATGTCGTATCTTTAGCCATTCAGCGCACTCGCGAAACGGCTGTAGCCTTGGGCCTATTTTCAGAAGAGAGAGCACAGAACACAATCCGGTCCGAGGACCGAACCCCTCCGGAATGCCGCACGATATTTCCTTGCAGACTATCCTGGTGCGGGCTGTGTAGTAGATGACCCAGTCAAACGAAGTAGATCGCAAAGACGCGCCTCACTGTGGTACCTCAGTGCTTCCGTTTTGATCAGTCAAGTGACGGTATTGAAGGCGTTCGCTATGTCCAACGAGACCAACATGTCACTCTGACCAACAAGTTCACGCGGGTTAATTTAAGTCTAATGAGGCCATAAAGATAGCTATATTCTATGTTTTAATCTAAGTTATGGAGTTATACTCGTATGACAATTTTTGAGTCTGCTTGTGACCACGGCTCGTGCCACTCCTATACACGATCTGGGATTGATGCTAGAATAATATTGATATTGATCAAAGACTACTATAAGTATGGGGAGCTTCAAAAGGGGTCTTAAAAGGTTTTTAAAGGGTCGGCAGCGTGAGTGCCGCACCTCTGGTGTTGCAAACGTCCATAGGCTACGGTGACCACGTTCCATCAGGTGGGCCGTATGCTTGTCTGTCACCTCAGTTGTATAAAAAAAAGTAAAAATAATATTTGTCTACCATTTTGACATAGGTATAATACATCAGGCTGATATTATTAAGTTGTAATGCCTGCAAACCGGAAAAGATTTCGTTCAAGGCGTGGTTGCAGTGTTGTATAACAGTACTGTCTATGATAGAGCGTTAAAATAACGGTAGTCGTAAATACAAATAATCATCGCTTGCTTGCGTAGTGTCATAAAGAGAACATAGGGCCATACATACAGTCTTATTTCTCCACCAGACTTCGTGAAATTCTCCTATATACTATTATTATAACCCGCCGGTCAGCCAGTCTGCCAGAAAACTTGGAACATCTTTAGAAGAAGTTACCCGGTACGCCCAGCGCTAGGCTATATTTAGGTAGGGAATGTGGAGTAAGGTAGTTTTGATGATTGAAGACTTTGTGTTTGATGCCCCATTTATAGAGGAAGCTTATAAAACATAGGTTATAATCTTTACGCTACGTTACTACCTAGGCGATCGGACCAGTAATCAAACATGACCACAAATCTAGAAATTAATAATATATATAGCGGAAGGGATTTTTTTGGAATTTTTTTATGGCCTGGTTACTAAGACTTTTTAAGCCAAATTTTAATTCATATTTCTTTAATCGTCGTTCATATTATCTAAAATGGCCCGTCCTCTACGCCTTAGTCAAGTCTAGTCTTAAGTCTAGGTCAGTTTCACCCCAGTATAATAGTGGTTGTTTTACTGAGGTTTTCAGTGAATTTTAGAAATAAAATTAATCAAAAGAAAGAAAATAGCATTTCACTGCATATATATCATTGTCTTCCACTATAGCACGTTAACACAACTTTTATGTCCAACATAACCACCACTCCTGCACGTAAAACAAGATAAATGCACTAGTTTTAGAAAATATTGTACAGCAAGTCCTTGTTCTTGTAATTTTTCCCGCGTAGAATACAGCGGAAGGGATTAAATAGGTGTAATGAGAGTTCAAAACATTTCACGGGCAAAGCCTCGAGACGCTGCTAGGTCAGTTAGTAGAATTAGTACATATACAATATTATTTATTGTATGATAAGCTACAGAGCGTTACATTGTATGTGACCCAACACGCCCTTGGCCGGGTTTTTATATAAATATCAAATTAATGTAAAAAAATAGATACTCAGTCTATTCGAATTTGATATGGCGCCCTAAACTAAAAAAGCACCAAATTAATTCAGCGATGGCACGTCCGAGGCTAAATTTCTCTTCGCAAGCCTTTCTCTCGCACACAGCAGCAAAAGACGAACACACAAACACACAGACAGCCGTGAAAGGCCATTACGCACTGCCTGATCGAATATTAAAATCTATGTATAGCGCGCTGCAATTCTTAAACAACACTAGTGTATTCTTGTGTCATCACCTGTTGATTCAAAATCAAATCACCTATAGAAATTCACAGATGGATGTGGATGTTATAGCATCTGGCTACTGGGGTAGTCCATTGGAAACGATGAGTCGTGCCTGTATGTATGACTAATAGCTATTATATGCAAAATTTCAGTCAAAGCTTTGCCTCGCTATGCATTGTAGTTAGATAATGCAAGCTTTACGTACGTATGTAATTATTTTATGGCCTTGTTACTAAGACCTTTTAGCCAAATCTTAATTTATATTTCTTCAATCTTCTTTCTTATTATCAAAAATGTCCCCGACCTCTACGTCTTAGTCAAGTCTAATCTTAAGGCAAGGTTACAAAGGGTTCGACTTAGGGCAAGGCTCATCCCAGTATAATGATTGTTGTTATATTGAGGTTTTTAGTGGGATTTAGGCGGCAAAATAGAAAATAGCATTTCACTGCATATATATCATTGTCTTTCACTATAGCACGTTAAAACAACTTTTATATCCAAGAAACCACCACTCCGCACATAAAACAAGATAATGCACTAGTTTTAGACAATAATTTACAGCAAACGTCCGCTTTTGTCCACTTTACCGCGTAGACCTATTGCCAGCTTTGTCAACGTACCACCATGGACCATTTAAAAAAATTCACCACGATTGGTTGTTTTTTATTCTTAAGATCTTTTAAACCTTTTTGACATGGTTCTTAGCAAAAAAAGATCTGTTCAGATGTTTGCAGGTCGCATTGCACAGGCCACCACAGGTTTGGGGATTATCTGAGCATCCCAGATGATCCGATTGATGAGCCTATTGCCGTGTTGAAATAGACAGACGCAGGTTGTGGCTACCTGCTGTTGAGATTTTTCAAGCCGCCCATAAGGCCCTCTACTTGACAAAGTGGTCACCCATCCGTGACCAACCATAGTGAAAGTTGATTAAAGCAGTGATCGTATACAAAACACCGAGTCCGCGGGACCACAAGGGCTTATTACATATTTAACTAACTAACTATCTGCACGCTATATTCCTGACGGGGTACTATTTATTTATACAGGTATTCAACAAATTATATTTTATTACTATGAGTCCGAGACTACAAGGACTTTAATTGGTCGTGTTAATTAGTGTCTAGCATATAAGACCTTTTAGCCTTTTTGTTACCACCTCACTAAAAAGGCATGGGTTCAAAATTTCTTCCGAATTTAACATCTAAAATAGACACTTTTTTTTTTATTTTATTAAATTTATTCGGCCCTTTAGACCCACCCCAGTTTCGCGCTTCGGAAGGCACGTTAAGCCGTTGGTCCCGGTTGCTAATAAAATGGCAGTCGTTAAGCCAAGTTGAAGGCCTTATGGGCGGCTTAAAAAATTTCAACAGCTGGTCGATGCAGCCTGCGCCTGTCCATATCAACACGGCAATGGGCTCACCACCTGTTACGTGGGACGAAAGTGCATACGGTGAAACGTGGGCGTTTAATATGCCTCTGCCTACCACTTCGGGGATAAAGGCGTGACAATATGTATGTATGTATGTATATGTACTATATAGTCAAAATGCTTTAGTCATTAATATATTTATGTTTTTCGGCTTCACAGGTATCTCCTTTTTTATCTTGCAAAGAACGTTTGGTATGCCATATTGGTCCAATACGCAGCGTCCTTTGATAATTTTAATCTAATCGGAAATGGGACACCCCACTTTAGTAGATAATTCAAGTCCGCCGTGTCTAGAAGAACAGTAATGGACCATCACAAACGGTAATGGACAATTTGTATTCGAATAGAAAGAAAGATTTAAAAAATGTGGGTCACGGTCAAGATAGCTTAGAAAATAAAGATTTTCATGCAACTTTCAGCCTTATTTCATGCAATTAAGGTTGAAGACTGTTTGAGTGACTATAATGACATTATAAATACATAATACCATATTTACGTTTTAAATCGAAGTTTAACGTATTCTGGAACACTGTTATTAGAATTTTTAGGCAGGCCCGAGGATTCCGTAACCATAATATTAGAATTATTATATAAGCATGAAGCATTATGTCAGAAGGTGGAAGCGAGATAGCATCTGCAGGCTTTGTTTTTGTAAAAGAGTAGTTGACTTTTTTTGCGGAAGTAAATAATTTGTTATGTTTAAACGATAACTAACCGCATGAATATACAAGAAAATTTATGTAACATTTAAAATCACCAAAATTATGAATGATTTATATAAAAAGTATAGATTAAAAAAGGTTTTTAATCGATTCTTTTTAGAAAAGAAAAATTGTTCACGTATCGGTCCATTCATTGAAATGTCCGGAACAATATTTTTTAGGGCTTATGTAATAGTTTAAACAATATAAGCTTCAGCCCCAAGCCTATAAGACAGCAGTATGTAACTATTACGCCTTATGCCCGAAGGGGTGGCAGAGGCATACATATTGTATGCCCACTTTTCACCATATGTATTCCTGTCCCACGTAAAAGGTGGTGAGCCCATTGCCGTGTTGAAATAGACAGACGCAGATTATTATTTCGTTAATACGGACCTAAGAATCCTACATCGCGCTATGAGAGTTCTCGTTCTTAAGAATGATATATCTGCATTCCTACACAACATCATTAGATTTATATAAAAAGAGACTAATAGCGCTCAAAGACTAACCTTCCATCTACATTCGTAACTGAAATGATACCTAAGTTATATGTTGAAATACTCGAATAGAAGATTTTGTAAAATTCCATAAAACAATCCTCGTAATTCATTTACAAGGCAAGTAAGTTGTTATGTTTAAACGATAAAATTAGATCGATCAAAATTGAAATTAAAGAATGATTAACATCTTGATTATAACAGCTACGTAGTTTTTACGGTAATAAAAACCTTAATAATAGATATGAAATGCACGGAACCAATAAATCTTACATAAAAAGATATAAAAATGGAGAGTTTCTATTTGATTTCTAAGTTTTAATATATTGCTCGTGAAAATACCTTTGATAATCTGACCCAATTATTTATACATACTTCATTATTAGTATCTATCATAAAAAAAGAATTCAATGAAATCGATTCAACCTTCATAGCTTCATCAGTTGAACTTTAAAAAAAAATAAAAACGTCAGGCTTAAATAAAAAAGCAAACTGGCTGAAAATTTAATAAAAAAATTGAGTTCAAAATTGGAATTCGGTACTTTATTGAGCAACTGTGAATAGTATCAACTAGTACCGGCGTAGTCGCTTCACTCGCCGTGAGCTGCGGCACGTCAGCGCACGCGTCGAAAGAAAGTCCGATACCGGACCGGAACCCATGGCTTTCTATCAACCGAGACAATTCGAATGGAATTTATAAATTTTAATTGAAGTTCGAGAACAAATTGTCTGTAGTGTAACAAGTTTTTATTTTATTTTTACAGTTAAAAAAATAAATGACCAGTATTTGAGTGATAATAAGTGACGGTGAATTTTAAAAGTGGAATGCATAATGTTTGTGATTGAATAAAAAGTAGTGCAACTGGATTATTGGAAACTTTTTAATTCTGCATTTAAATTTTAGTTTCATCATGGATCCAAGGTAATTGCTTACACCTACATTGTTGGTAACGGTATTTTTGATTTCGCGTTTATTGCGATCGTGTTCATATACCGGTTTAATTTCTCCAAACAGGTCGAAACCACTAGAAAATTTTAAATCAAACTTTTTGGTATTCTATACTAAACGCATAATTTATTTATCGAACCTAATCTAAAAAGCTTGAAAGCGGGGTCTTTTATTGACCTAGGGTACAGTAGTAAAAAAACCTTTACAATTTTATCGTGTTCTCCGTTCGCTTGTCAGTCCGCAATCTACCTCAGAGAAATTTAATATTAGACAGCTATGATTTGGCATGGCTATACATATTATTCACCGTGAACAATTTTATTTACGATTAAGGACATAAGGTCGGGATGAAATTTATTTGGTTTAGATGGGATATCATGTGTTAGAAAGGTCTAAAAATATAATTGGTTGCTGAAACCATTTATTCGACTGAGGGATTCGAAAGTTTTAATATACATACATACAAACATTAATACATACAGACATAATAGTCCCCGCAGAAGCATACCTACTAATACGCTTAGCATGCCCTGGGCCCATGTTTCGCGGTGGGTTTAGAGCGCAAATTTTTATCAGAGTCAAGTGTCCACCTCCCTCCACCCCTCACCATCAGAACAGCTGCTTCAGGACATGTGAAAAATAATAATATTAAATATAAATATTAAACTAACAAAAATAAACAAATTTCCAAGTAGTTGTTGTTGTTCGATACAACTGAAACATAGCACTTCGGAAAAAAAGAATTTGAACTAAGGTTTCATACAAATTAATGAAAAGAAATGAAACACATTTATATTTACTACCATATTCTTCTAGTTTGGGATTCTTGGTGTTGAGATCTCTGGTGACGTCCAATACTAAATCGTCTAAATGAGGATATGGCGAAGCTGACGTCTAAAAAGCTCGGAGTGCTCAACAGTGCGCGGCAGTACTTTACTGCGAAGCAAACACTGCTTCTCTATAAGTCGCAAGTGCGGCCACACACGGTGTATTGCTGTCACCTTTGGGTTGGTGCGCCTGAATATCAGCTTTGACCTTTCGACTCGGTAAAAAGGCGCGCTATAATTTTCAACGATCCTCTACTAGCAGGCGGTGTCGAAGCCCTTCGCGACAGGAGAAACTTCGCCTTTTTATGCGTGTTCTATCGCCTGTTCAATGGTCTGTGCTCTGAAGAATTGTTTGATATGATGCCCTCGGCTACCTTCTATCATCGCACCGCTCGCCATAGACAGGGTGTTCACCCTCACACTTTGCGTCCGGAGCGCTCGGTTAGCTCCGATAGGGGCTTTATTTCGCGTACGCTTAGATTGTGGAATGACCCTGCCTGGGTTTTTCCGGTTCAGGACCGTTGAGACCTATTGGATCAACTGTCGATCTAGTATCTTAACAGTGGAGACAATAATACTCATACATCCTGACAGCTCCACTTGTTTTGCACAATGGAAACACTGTTGCAATAGTGGAGACAAAGGGATTAAAATATCCCGTTAGGCCCATCAATGGAACTTTCCAATGGAACCAATAGTCTTAAACCGGTTTACAAACGTTTACAGTATAGGGTTCTTCAAAAGGGGTCTTAGAAGGTTTTTAGAGGGTCGACAACGCGAGTGCTGCACCTCTGGTGTTGCAAAAGTCCATAAGGTACGGTGACTACCTTCCGTCTGGTGGACCGTATGCTTGTCAGTCACCCAAGTGGTATAAAAAAGATTCGCACGGCAATTGGTAGAGCCTGAGAAAGAACCTGGCAATAAAACTCATTGTCATTCTTTTCTAATCACCAGTACTAATAGCATTACTTTTCGGTTACTAAATGAAAATGAAAATCTCATTACTACATAAAACTCAAAACCCGTTTAGAATAACTACGGATCCCTTCTACAAGTACATGACCGGTTCTTAAAGCAATGTGTTTTTTAATGAATGTCAGTTGACATGGATTGTACATTACTTGTTGGCCTTTAATGTAGGTTAATGAATACCTTTGATGTAGGGCAATGAATGTGTTGGGTGCGCCTAAGATATCGTTCGATGACCACTTTCAATAGTGCAAGTAGGTTTGTCTCTCAATCAAAAACTCAGATTACTATCTCGATCCAATATCATATCGATAATAACAGCTGATCACCACTGACTCTAAAACCATAAATTTTTGTCAAAATATTACATTAGTCTCGTAGGTGTGCACTAAGAAAGGGTTTTTATAAAACCAATCTCCCAAGGTTGCGGAGCCGCGAGCGTCCCATAGTAACAATCTTACACAACGCTTCGTGGTCCTGCAAATAGAGCTAGCATCTACAATTTGGTTAGGTAATACCAAGAACCTATCATGCATTATTCTTCGTCTAGACGTGAGAGGTTGCCAGCACTAATTGATTACTAGAAGTTGAATTGGTCACAGGGTTAGTGCTAAGAGTAGACCGGCACAGAATAAGTAATAGTACTAATACCGGTTTAAATTTCCGCTCGTTCTAGCATTACTAGTTAGGTATAATTGTTTTTAGGGTTCCGTAGCCAAATGGCAGAAAACGGAACCCTTATGGATTTTTCATGTCTGTCTTTCTGTTCATCCGTATGTCACAACCACTTTTCTCCGAAACTATAAGAAATATACTATTGAAACTTGGTAATTAGATGTGTTCTGTAAACCGCATTGAGATTTTCACACAAAAATGGAATAATAAAAATAAAGGACAGTGACCACTCTTTATGGGGTACTGGCCTCGATGCGGACAATTTTGTAGCGCCTTAAAAATACTGCTATTACATAGCTGAGACTATGTAGAAAGCCATGATATAGATTTTATTGTAGCCAGGTAGTTGAAAAAATAAATAAAAATAAATTGAAACGGCAGGTTTTATTCTCAATTTAATTTTCAAATGTGTCATTATTATCTTCATATGTTAGTAAAACAATGTCTAGGATTGAGCTGGAGGAGTGATATTTTCACCATATCTTGCCCAAGATAAGTACCACATCACAAACATGATATGAGCAAACAACCAATAGATGATTGCCCGACAATGCTGTAACAATAATAATGTTTTATGGTGTCTAGGTTGCCAATGTTATTTTCATATATAAACAAAATATGTTTTTATTGCTTATATGGCATTATATAAGCAAAAAAAAAACATATTTTGTTTGCTTTGTATTTTACCTCTTAATAATCTGCAGTTGACGGCTAAAAGGAATCATGCCCAAAATGTTGCATGTTCTATCTGTGCACATTTCAACAATAAATATGTACCATTATTTCTTATGTGTTTACCATATTATGATCCTGGTTGTTTTATTGAGTATAACTTAGCCTTTAAAAAACTACATTGTATGGAAAATAAAAAATAAAATCCTTTTTTATTGTCACCAAGTATAAGGAAATTATAAATGGAATTGGCAAATCAGACATTGCTGTAGTATATATCATAAATACTTTGTTTATATACGTACTCTGACTCACCTAGAAACTTAATATCTCTTTTTATAGTTACAGTTCAGGAGAAAAAACAATGTAAAAGAGTATCAGCGGCTCTCTTCAAATCTGGCGAAAAGATGGTTCCTTCTGGGTTCTGTTATTTGACTTGAAAATTATTATTTCCTTACAGATTGCAAGTAACTTTGCCCATAGGGCAAATCATACAAATATGATAGGTTCTGTCAGATGCTCTTAACTGAAACAAAAAAGGCAATGAAAAGTACTGGAATAGGAATAATAATACTTTATATATAAATAATAATTAATATATTAAAAACACTTCTTTTAACATTTGAAAGCTAAGTAATACAGTACTAATTTTAAATATCTAAAATCGGGCAGAGTTTAATACATTAACATGCTGAAAACATTATATTCAATAAAGTCGAGTGAGGCACAGCTAGTCTATGTATATTGGTCAGTTTAATAATACATAATAAAGTAAAACCTTCAAAATCAATGAACTAAAAGTAAGTAAGCGACCATTTATAACAACCTACTTGAAAATAAAAAAAAACTTACTACTCAGGGTACAATTCACTGAAGAATTACATCCGGCAGTTCCATCAAGTCAAGAGTTATGATGACTTCTGTGTGTAATACCCTTACCACAACAAACAAAAAAATGCCATTGTCTTTATTACAGGACCCAAAAAGGTGGTCGTGAGAAGTTGAATTAGTTATTATGATACAAAACACTCTATAAAAAATACAAACGCGAACTATATATATAGTTGAAAATATAATTTTAATAAGATACTTTGTTTACATTCGTCATTCAAGGTCGCTCGACTTCGATGACGGGTTAATCAGTGTTGCTAGAAGATGAAAATTAAAACACCCAATACGTTTTATCTTTTATAAAAATATGCATAGTCCGAGACTACCAGGACTTTAATTGGTCGTGCTAATTAGTGTCTAGCACATAAGACCTTTTAGCCTTTTTGTTACCACCTCACTAAAAAGGCAACGGGTTCAAAATTTCTTCCAAATTTTACATCTAAAATAGACACATTTGATTTATATTTTATTAAATTTCTTCGGCCCTTTAGACCCACCCCAGTTCCGTGCTTCGGAAGGCACGTTAAGTCGTTGGTCCCGGTTTCCAGTAAAATGGCAGTCGTTAAGCCAAGTTGAAGGCCTTATGGGCGGCTTAAAAAGTTTCAACAGCAGGTCGCCACAGCCTGTGCCTGTCCATTTCAACACGGCAATGGGCTCACCACCTGTTACGTGGGACAGAAATGTGGGCATACGGTGAAATGTGGGCGTTTATTATGCCTCTGCCTACCCCTTCGGGGATAAAGGCGTGACAATATGTATGTATGTATGTATGTAAAAATATGCATATATTTAAACATATTTAGTATTTACGGCATATAAAAGTATTTTAAATAAACAATAAAATAATCACACAAAATATTTAGGACAGTTTCAGTTATTAAATGAAATAGTAGTGACTAATAACTTAACTTATTTCTCCCTACTCTTGTCATTACTTTTATTTTATGCAACACTAGGATGACAATCAAAATAATATCCGTTTGTAAGCCAAGACAAATATTTTTTTAATTCGTTTTGAATATCAGATAAGTGGCTACAACCAAATTGTCATTAATATTTATTGTATAATAAATAAAAATTATTACAAGTTTTATAACTTTTCAAAGCTGCTGTCCGCGCTCAGGCCAGATTCGGTCACTGTCCTTTTGGGGGTTTCCTTTACTAAGAACTTCATTAAACCCAAACGTTTGGGGTATCTATGGATAGGTCTTTAAAAATGGTATTGAGGTTTCTAATATAATTTTTTTCTAAAATGTATAGTTTGCGCGAGAGACACTTCCAAAGTGGTAAAATGTGTGTCCCCCAAGTTACTTCTAAAGTAAGAGATTGATAAAATTAAAAAAAAAATGTACATTACCATGCAAACTTCCACCGAGAATTGGTTTGAACGAGATCTAGTAAGTAGTTTTTTTTTAATACGTCATAAATCGTAAGCCGCTATTTACCTTTCATTCAATTACTTGCTGCCACGGAACCCTTCATGGGCAAGTCCGACTCGCACTTGGCCGCTTTTTTTATTCATAGAATCACCTTCTGTAGATGCAGTAACCTCTATTCTGTAGATGGGGTGGAATAGAGCCAAGGTCTTCAATCAGGGCCTAAGTCCGCAAAAAGAATGTATATTCCAAACAAAACTCTGGAGTGAGAGGCCAGACGGTTTGTCTCTATCTTTTATGGTTCCTGAGAAATAGATGGGACACACAGACGGACGGATAGGCAAACTTCAAAATCACCTGTGCACGTATTCATGGTGTCCTGAAATTACTGCCGCAAACCGTTTGTGTGTTCTGTTTTGATTCCTGAGAAATAGATGGGTAGAGCCGAACGGACGGACAGACAGACTGAGCCGCTGTATAAAAAAATTAAATTCATAATAAGTTTAATTCTAAGATACCCACTGTTTGCATGCCTAATGGTAGAATATGGCTTCAGAACTAGAACTTTAATATTTACTTCGTTGACATTTTGGTATTGTTTAATTTATTTTAATTTAATGACATTTTATTTTATAATAACATAATTTTGTAATTGACATATTTTGTAAGTACCTTCCTATCACGTCCATTATACATTAAATTGATAATAAGTATAAATTCTAAGTTACACCACTGTTTGCATGCCCGATGGTGGAATATGGCTTCAGAACTAGAACTTTAATATTGTTACTTTCATCTTATGTACCCATATTCGCAGACTGGATAATAAATAAATCAATAAAACATTGCTAAACTTTAGGATTTAGAAGTCTAAATAGAACAAACCTGTAGAGTTTTTTTGACATACGTTGTACAACCTACCTATAAGAATATGAATATAATAAAAAAAAATGTCGACTCAACGCCTTAATCTCTGATGAGAGAATAGTTTTTTTTTTTCATTTATAATAAGAACGAGGCGTTAGTAGGTAGTAGACCTACTGGACGACACTGTCCATACAATACAAGGCAATTTCTTTACAATTACCTGTCAAAGTTGACAAGATGTCGTACGATTAGATAACGAACGAAACGAATAATTATGACCATCAGGACTCAAAACTCAAAAAAAAATCTAAAATCTTTATTCATGTAGGTCACAAAGTAACACTTATGAACGTTAAGATTACTGCTTCTACATTTACATTTACTGCCAGATTCGCAAAGCAATAGGTAGAGCCAGAGGAAGAACCTGGCAATAAAACTCATGGCCACTCCTTTCTAACCGCTATTTGACACAGTTTGATTAACATGATATTTGACTAATTATACAGTAAAGAAATTATACAAACAAAAACAAAATAAATGTTGTGTTCATTAAAATTACACTTATATAGTTCCTTTGAATTTATGTGAGAACACTCGACTAAACTTAGTTTGCCTTAAATTTAAATAATATTATTTGTAACAATTGCTATAACAGCTATGAGCTGACCAGTCCCAACAGACGGCACCCGTTCACGGGTATGACGCATATATCAGCCATCGCCCTATTCAACCGTATTGTAGGGAACAAGGCGACCCGATACATACGCCACCACTGCCAGGACACTTAGGCGAGCATGACATACCCAAAAACTACACAGCAACTATTATGTCAATTTCAAAATTATAAATAAGTCTACATAGTGCTCACACAATAACAAAGTCAAATTACATATAATTATGTATATTAGTTGTTACCGGGACTAAACGCAGCCATACCTTTAGTTGCCTGGCGTTTCAAATTATTTATACTGGAGAATGTCAATAAAAATAATGTAAAAACAAAATACAACATATATATATATATATATATATATATATATATATATGCAGATTCAAGACAAGTAGATAATATAACACAAGATTCATTCGAATCCTAAATAGCTCGAGCGAAGAGCAAGCAACTCATTTCCATTTATTTTTATCATTCAAATAATCATTAATTGTGTAATAAGCCCTTTTCAAGAGGTGCGTTATAATTTCCGCCTTAAATTTATGTAACGGCAGGTTCATAATGTCTAAAGGAATTTTATTATATAGGCGTACGCCAATTCTTGCAAAAGAGTCGTGAACCTTTTGTAAACGATGATGCGTTCCAATTAATTTATGCTTATTTCTAGTATTTATCGAATGTATGTCACTGTCTCTATTGTATAAATGTATGTTCTGTTTAACTAACATGATATTTGCAAATATATACTGTGATGCAACCGTTAAAATGCCAATTTCTTTAAATTTCTCTCTAAGAGACACTCTAGCACTCAATTTTTATATTGCACGTATAGCTCTATTCTGGAGTACAAAAATACTTGTAGATCAGCTGCTTTACCCCACAGCAAAATGCCGTACACATGACACTATTAAAATAACTAAAGTATACTAGCCTGGCAGTTTCTACATCAGTGAGCTGCCTGTATCAGCTGCCTGGATCAGTATTCCATCGCTAAAATTACATACTCTGAAAGTGGTTGTAATTTAGATAAATACTTTCAGATAAAATAAAATAACTTAGTAAATGAGGACACATTTACTACGTTATTTTAACCGTTCACACAATACAATTTATATAATTTTTTATGCGTATCAACTTTCTAAATTCTTATATCATATATATGTTTATCTCATATTATATTATGTTTTAGTAGTGGATAGTTTGCAAACTGAATTAGGCCTTATATTTAATTCAATGATCTACATTTATGTATATCCTAACCTAACCTAAAATCTTAAGAATTCAGATCAGATACATAGTTAGCTTATACATACACCTATATTTAAAACTAATTCGTTTAATTACACATAACTCGAGAACGTGTGAGCCGATTTTTATGATTCTTGATTTGCTGGATTTGTTTTTACCCAAAATAGCAAAAGAAGTAAAAAAGTAAGATTTTTTTTCTCATACCTTTTCGGCGCAAACTCAAACTCGACGGGATAAATACAACTTACGGAAATTATCAATCTATATAAAAATCAGAAACTGACCGACCAATCAACGCACAGTTAAAACCGCTGGGTTAGTGAAATTTTACAAAAACATTTCCTAAGTGAAGTATGTAAAAATTTTTTTGTAAATTCGAACCCTAAGGCTGGCTTCAGATATATGTTCCTTTGTCCGTTCTTCCGTTCAGTATCAGCGTCGCGATCAAAGGTGACGAAAAAACGCTAGGTGTTACGCCTGGAAGCCGAGTCTACTATTTTCCAATAGAAAGCCGTTCTAGTTCTATTCTATAGCGGTTTTATTACGATTAGTCTAAAACTAGGTAGTCTACTAAAAGTATTATATATTTCACAATCACACTTCTCAAGCTGGAGAATAGGGACAAAATAGCTGTTTTAGCTATCAAAATATTAATATAGACTACCAAAAAGTTAATTCTATTGGAGTGCAATTGTAATAGTAGACTACGAAAACTGCCATTTTTTCTGTCGGCTCTGTATTTAGCGTCGATTTCTATTCTCTTCTGACGCGATCGGCGACAAGGTACTCTTCGCACCATCACGGTCGTTTTTTGGCACAAAGGACATATCTGGTTCCAGCTTAAGGGGGTGAAAGAGGCTGCAAAGTTCGTATTGTACAAAGTGTGATCTTTTGTGGATTTTTTTGTACCTGCACAAAAATTTCCGCAAAAGAACACACTGTGCTGACACACTGGATTAACATATGTTAATCTAGTCTAGTATTTATACTAGGTTCAGGTTAATGTACGTACAGGAAAACTTGAAAAATCAATCAAATTGTGCACTATCCATGGATCTATAATGTAGTACTACTTGCTTGTAATTTAGTTCAATGACTTTATCTAATTTGCCTAAGTGAGTTGGAGTATAGTACACTCCATATTAATTTTATGTACGATAACTTCCACACATTTATCAGAAGAGCTTTGATAAGCCCACATGTACCATATGTAAAGTACTTACTCGTAATTTGCTCTTGTTATAATATTTCAAAATTCCAAAAATTATGGAACCATTTCTCAAATAATGCATCAGTTTTATGATAATGTATTGAGATTTGTAGGATTTGTTGACGTTTATGATAACCGCTTCTCTCTCTGCCTGGATTTGAAAAGTGGGGTACACTATGCTTTGGCTGCAACGAATAACTGCTTCTCTCTTTGCCTGGATTTGCAGCGTGGGGTACACTATTCTTTGGCTGCAACGAATAACTGCTCCTCTCTTTGCCTTGGTTTGCAGCGTGGGGTACACTATTCTTTGGCTGCAACGCTATCTTTAAGCCTTAGATTTTCGGTATTGTTGGATGCAACTATTATCTGACCTCCCAACTCCATAAGGGCGCCTGCCTCGTCCGTAGGACGCCTGACTTATAGTAGGTGCACCGCCAAAAGGTGCACCGCTGGCAGGTGAGGTCTCCTTACACCTAGGTAGGTCATAATATTATCTTGATTTAACGCAAAAAAAACAGTAACTATATATCTGTGTACCCAGCACTAGACAAATACATAGGAACTGTGTAGTTTTAGTCGGCTCGTGGAGGTGTTCGGCATAATATCCGCGGGGCTTCCCACACATAAAAAAAACCGTAAAGCAAGAATGTCACACTTGCGTTTAACTTTTCATAACTAGTTACCAACTTGACATTATGATGGGTTGAGTTGCCAATACACGACTGCAATAATCATGTAATAATAGCGATGGCAAAACTCACAGTTGTGCAGTAAGTCACATTATTATATGTTTCGCATAAACTTTACACAATAAAGCTTCAGTTGTAACATTTGATATAAGTTAAAAAAAATGTAGTTTGAAATTAAATAGAGAAGAAGAAATTGTTTTTCTATTATATATATCGCGTTATTTGTTTTTATTGGCGTTTAAATACTTAAAAAGTAAATTAAATGAAGTCTTTAAACGAAGTGTTTCCATTTTCTGCCCTATTTCAAAGAAACGCCAATAATGTCAATAAATATCAGTAGGTTGACGCATTTTCATCACTATTGTAAAAATTCTGTATTAAACAAATATTGAATTCTGAAATCTAACCGATCGCCGACTAATCCAAATACAAACAATTAACCTGTAAAATTCGAAAAAGTAGTTTACTGTCGTTTTTCCTTCGTTTTACAATATCTTTTGACCATTGACCACAATTTGTTGTATATTAATATGAACAGCTTGATGAGTCAATGCCAATCACGAATGTCAAAGGCAACAAGTTCAAAAAAGTAGGTAAAACTTCTCGGTGTTTTTGCACAAACCCGTGTTTACTAGTACAATGTGTCCATGAACACAGTGACACAGATGGGCTGCTGACCTATCGAGTTAATGGCTGCCAGCAAGAAACCTCAACTTTGTAACGTTCGTGACTATAATGACATGGAAATAATGAAATTTTATTGATTTAATAAGATATATAAAAAGTTGTTTTAACGCAATTGGAGGTCGGCCTTTAAATTCTTCGGCAACACGTGAGAAAGGCCCAATACCGCTTGACTTCAAAACATTTTGGATGAAGATTTCACACTACACACGCCAATTGGTACATGTTATTTTTACACCGGGATTTTAAGACCTACGGTTGGTCTAGTCCATGCCCTCAAAATTGCACAACAATCTATAGAGCGAGAAGACTTGGAGTATCTTTGATAGATAAACGCCAAAACGAGGTTATCCGTCAGAAAAGCTCATTTCTGACTTTGTTCTTCAAAGAATCGATTTAGGTCCCAGAGTAAGCGCGTTAAAGTGACAATGGCCTGGCCATATCTGTAAAATAACACCCATGCCAATGGAGCAAAATGAAGCTCTTGAGTGGAGACCGCGACTGGGAAAATGTAGGGTAGGATGACTCCACGCCAGATGAACCGGCGACCTCAAAAAGTCGCAGGGAGGGACTGGTTGAACCGTTGATGGAGCTGTTATGACGTAAAGTAAGAGAGGCTTACGTTCAGTAGTGAACTTCCATAGGCTGATTTGATTGTTTGACCTGTTATTTTTGAAAAAGCGGGCAAAAAAATTTAGCAATTGAGTTCAGTGAGCTCAGACAGCTGATATAATTTTTTATTAAACTGAAAAAATATTGCTTTAAAATGTATAGAAGAGAATTAAAATATTTCTGGCAAGTTATAATTTATTCATTAAACACCATCAATATACGTAACCTAAACATAAAAAGCAAATCTGGTATTAAAATTCAAAGCCTTACCCAATTGCTCAAACACAATGTACGTTTTATGTGTACTTGATCAGTTTAAACGTAATTAAAACTTACTTTTAGTACCATTATATAATAATGTTATTCAAAACTCGTAATAGTTTAGATCTTTTGTAATGACACATATATCTACATCGAGACTTATAAGACTTGCCCAAATTACCCATTTCAATAGAAATCGAGAGTCCATCTTGTTACGAAACAATACGCGCATGGCCACTGGGCAGCTAACTATTAAGCTAACAAACACCGAAGCAGATGTACAAACTTTCTCCTAAGTGGACGGTCAACATATCAATATCTTACGTCAATGGTTTCAATAGATGCACTCAGGGTTGAGCACATTTCGAACACAATTTAAATTAGAACTCTATTTCCATTACATAAAGACGATAGTTTTGTAGCAAGTAGTATTTATATGGGGACGTTAGACCAAGCACGTAGGCTTCACATCACGGAGGTATTGTCCCACTTGGGGCCATGCATGTTCCAAATAAAGTTTGCAATGAAATCGTCGACGATTTGATAAACTCGTTTAAATCGTAACGCGGTCAGGTTTGGTCACCATATGATATTACTGAATGAGTGGTTGCGTCTCAAGTTTCATAGCAGGGTTACGAACATCAAAAAAAAAATTTTAAACTTATTTGTCATTTTTTAAGTAAACAGATTCACCTGCGTAGTGCCGCCCCGCGGGAATACGGGGATAAAGAGTACTATTAGTTACTAATGTCAATGAAAAACCGATTAAAATCGGTTAAAATCTGCTAAAATTGCCTTGTGCGATAAGGCCGCTAATTGTTATACCTATAAATCTAATATTAAACTGTTTATACATATTTTTCCTGGTGAACAATTAAAAGTATTTTACCTTAACTTTTACTTTAAAATCTGCTAAATTCGGTTAAAATCGGTAAAGTGGGTGAAAAAGATTAGCCGGAACAAACGGAAAAATATGTCTTATTTTATTTAATGTACTCTCATATGCATTTAGGGTAAAGCTGTTTTTTTAATGTAATTACATACAGACACTTCAATTTCATTTATCTGAAAGATATTTGAGGACTTGGAAAAGCAGCACATATCACTTTATAGTTCCTATTTCCTATATGTACTTAGTTTCAGAACGTGCCCCCATTATACTTACCCAAATGAAAAGCACGTCGCCATCTTAATCTAACGTATAGGAAAGGTTTATTGATGTCATTATAAAGAAAAATACATACCTATTTCGATTCAATATAATCTTTATGAATCAAGAATGAACTACGCATGGATTACGAAGCAATCTGTCCCTTTTGACTACCTCATCAGGCCTACAGCGTGAACATAGTTAGTTAAGGTTTTATCTCTTTTTTTTTTAAATTAAGATGAACGCAACTTTATTTAATTACTTGCACTTCAAGTCATGAGAACAAAACCAGGACATTTCAAAAATATATTTAAAAAAATTCACACCGTTTCGACTATTAACATTACATAACAGTCTAAGGAGGTTTCTGTTCAAAACCGTTAAAATTGCGCATTAGCTAGCTGTGGTCATGAATAAAGATTATAATCTATTATTCAGGTCGTGCTTGCGCTGAGAACAACATTCAAAATACGGTAAATTGGCACAGTTACTGACTTAGCTCAGATAAATGTAAAGAATAAGACTAAGTCTGAAACTCGACCGATAAAAGTACAGAAGGTTTATTGATGTTTCGGGGGCCAGAGGACGGCGGTTGGGATGCTCGCCGTCCTTAGGAGCAGGCTCAAGATGACGGCATGTCGTGAAAATTTCACGCACGCCTAACGCCTTATCATACATACATATTTTCACCCCTTTATCCCCGAAGTGGTAGGCAGGCAGAGGCGTTCACATTTCATCGTTTGCATTTTAATCCCACGTAACGGGTGGTAAGCTCATTGTCGTTTTGAATTGGACAGTTGCAGGCTGTGGCGATCTGCTGTTGAAATTTTTCAAGCCGCCCATAAGGTCTTCAACCAGGCTTAACGACTGTCGTTTTACTAGCAACCGGGACTAACGGCTTAACAAAAGTAGCTTAAAAAAAGAACATAGAATTACCTTACTTACAACTGTACATAATTATATGTTAAGGGTACGCTTTGCGCCGTCTAAATATGCATCGTATGCAATGCATTTTTGAATTTGTCTGTGTTTGAGTCAAAAATATATGTGAACCAAAAAACAAACAATCAGTTCTATAGATTCGTAGCAAAATGACCGTGATTAATCCACACATAATACGTGGGATCCTACAAGGATTCTGTCTTCGTCTCATATAAAAATACCATTTGCCACCTCAGGCAGTAAAGCGAATAGTGGCTACTGGTAAACACCCGACAATTCTATTCAGTACGATGCACTGTTATGTAGTATTCATACCGCTAGATGAAATAAAAAACCTATGAAATATTACAATAAGTGTTGATAAGTGTCTCAAAAAACTTGTTTTGAATGATACCGAGTGTACAATTATATCAAATACTATCTTATTGTGACGTTGTACAGTCTTCCTGTACCTGTTTCCCACAGGACCATTTTCCCCGGTATAAATAATATGTGTTAATCCTTGGTGTCAGCTATCTACCAGATAGCCAAATTACTTATAAGATAAGAGCGATTATGACTTTACAAAACCATGTCCTGACAAAATCGAACACAAAATGCAATCTTTCTGAAGTTATGCGCGGAATAAACTTTTCGGAGATTCATTTTTGACAGACTTCAAAACAGAAGGATGTACTTAATTCGACGATTTTTTATTTACTTACCTATATTATACTATTTTGTGAGTCACAAAAAATGGTTGACAAAAAATTACATTTCAACAAAGTGACAATTCAGTACTTCCATCATCAATCACGTAATGACATAAAGTTACCCATCACAAAAGAAAGTGAAACTGTACAATTTATATACAATCCGATATTTACCCATCAAATCGTTTATAGTATTTATATACCTTGAAAAAACGCTAACAATAAAAAACAATTTGCTACGAGATTCAAACAAAGTTGTTAGTGAAAGTTTCTACGATTTTTTACTCCGATATGCAACCACAGACTAAAATTGGGTTCTAAAACCACAAGGAATCTGACGAAGAAAGTCAATGTTCACGCAACTAAGAAGATAACGTAGTTGATGAGAACACCTCACTCACACAAGCAAGTGTAATATTATCGTTGATGAGTTTGCGGTTATGTAATTTGACATCACAATCATATGTCAAAATTAATGGTGTTGCGATTATGCATGTCCAAATATTTTGATAATCAATATATGTTTTAATGAAATGAAATGTAAAGTCTTGTCATAAAGTAACACATATAAGAGTCAAGATTATTGCTTCTACATTTACATTTACTGCCAGATTCGCAAAGCAATAGGTAAAGCCTGAGGAAGAACCTGGCAATAAAACTCATGGCCACTCTTTTCTAACCGCCAGTAATTACTTAGTTTTATTTACATGATATTTGAAAAAACTATATAATAATGAATTTATACAAAAGAAAAAAAAATAAAATCAAAATAAGAGCGATTCTAGTTACCTTTCTAAGGACCCATTATAAAGAAGAATCTGCCAAGAAACTCCATGGATGCTCTTTTAAAACGTAGTTATGGCTTACAATATTAATTTTGAAACTATAATATAGCGTCATTAGTTTTTTTTTTTCAACTTGTTAGATACGTTTTATTATTTATGTTTATTAATAGTTTGTCACTTAACACGATATTCTATTAATACTTAATTTTTCCTACGTTTATAAGCAGTGCTAATGACATTTTAAATAATCTCAGAAGACAAAGACTGAAAAAACGAAAATGAAATACTTATTTTTCATTTTCTGACGAATAAAATGGTGTAACACTTATAATTCAGAGAAGACGAATTCTTATTATAGGATCTATGAAAAAAATTAAACAATATATCTAGACATTGTACCATTCTAATAATCCCTTCTTGCCCTTACACAATGTAGAATGTTTAATAATAGGCAATCCGAAACTAATCAGAATCTGTCAAAGTAATGACATTATTAGAAAAGAAAATATAATTTGATTAATAAATTGAATTACAATTGTTTCTTTTTTTTATTTTATTAAAGGTAATCGGTAATTTAATAATCCCTTCGCCTTTGGTTATTATTGACCTACTGTGCTGACAATGACATTAATGATAAATGACATTATGTCGCTTAAGGAGCTGTTTACACATGTGAATTGTCATCTTTTGTTGTGTTAATTATTATTGTGTGAGCAGCGTTTCTTTTGTTTTTGTCACTCAGCCAATGATTGATGGTTCTAAATGATAGATAATTTGAACGTTAAAAAAACGTTTATTTAAGTAAAACCTATTAAAATTTCTCTCGAGATTTTTGATCATTGTACCTAATTTTTGTGACTGCTCTGTTGACATACACAGCGAACTATTTAACTCGACTGTTTTTGTAATTACTTCGTGAAATTGAATCGGTGTGGTGGATAGCTTATCTGGTTTTATTTTTACTATCATATCAGTAACGGGACCGCTGAACATAATTTACTTTTAGCATGAACGTAACGGTCTCAAGGTTATGATGACGTCAGCAGCTGTTTACTCGCCAGATGGATAGATGGCGTATATCGGTTTAAATTCGAGATAGCGTTTACTTCACACTGGTAGTATATGATGTTTTGGAACTTGTCGTATCGTTGCCATCAGAAGGGTCTTAACTGACTCGACTGAACAGCGAATGATGAATTCGGATATGAATCTCTGTGATTCCATCGCGCTCTCTCTCAGGTCAACTATCGCAGACCTGAGAGTTGAAGGTCTGACGCTGTTTTTGGCCAAATTTTAATAATAAACATGATCATGATGATAAGATGAAGTGACAAATTAATGTAGGTTAATTTTGTATAATTTAACATTAGATACAAATTACAAGATTATTGTCTAACGTCAACTACTTCTACTTGCCAGCCAACATTTTTTATGCGAAAGTTTAAGATGGTGCGTCATCATCACAACATCTTTCACGCTAAGACGGTTGGATTTTTGCCGAAATTTTCAATAATAAATAAACAATAGAAGATAAGATGACAAATAATGGCAGTCAATTGCCAACATTAAGTTTAAGAATGAGCGTTGGTTGTTTACATCTTTCACGCTATAAGCGGTTGGATTTATGGCCAAATTTTATTAAACAATATCATTAGAAGATAAGATGACAAATTAATGGAAGTCAATTGCCAACATTAAGTTTCAGAATGTGCGTTGGTTGTTTACATCTTTCACGCTAAAGCGGTTGGATTTATGGCCAAATTTTATTAAACAATATCATTAGAAGATAAGATGACAAATTAATGGAAGTCAATTGCCAACATTAAGTTTCAGAATGTGCGTTGGTTGTTTACATCTTTCACGCTAAAGCGGTTGGATTTATGGCCAAATTTTATTAAACAATATCATTAGAAGATAAGATGACAAATTAATGGAAGTCAATTGCCAACATTAAGTTTCAGAATGTGCGTTGGTTGTTTACATCTTTCACGCTAAAGCGGTTGGATTTATGGCCAAATTTTATTAAACAATATCATTAGAAGATAAGATGACAAATTAATGGAAGTCAATTGCCAACATTAAGTTTCAGAATGTGCGTTGGTTGTTTACATCTTTCACGCTAAAGCGGTTGGATTTATGGCCAAATTTTATTAAACAATATCATTAGAAGATAAGATGACAAATTAATGGAAGTCAATTGCCAACATTAAGTTTCAGAATGTGCGTTGGTTGTTTACATCTTTCACGCTAAAGCGGTTGGATTTATGGCCAAATTTTATTAAACAATATCATTAGAAGATAAGATGACAAATTAATGGAAGTCAATTAACAACATTAAATTTAAGAATGTGCGTTGGTTGTTTACATCTTTCACGCTAAAGCGGTTGGATTTATGGCCAAATTTTATTAAACACTATCATTAGAAGATAAGATGACGAATTAATGGAAGTCAATTAACAACATTAAATTTAAGAATGTGCGTTGTTTACATTTTTCACGCTAAAACTTTGATTTTTGGCCAAATTTTCAATAATAAATAAACATTATCAATAGAATATAAGATGATAAATTAATGGCAATTGCCAAAATTTTTTAAGCGAAAGTTTAAGAATATGCGTTGTTTACATCTTTCACGCAACGGTCGGATAACTTTTGGTGTGCACGACACCCGGGATTAATACATTGCTTTTTTACCCGGGTACAAATTCCTAATTACACCACGGAAGCGTAGCTTGCTGGCCTTGCTACTGGAGTGTCCTCGAAAAATAATAATGGCTCGCAAGATTCATTAGTTTTGCTTATAGTTTGTTTATCGTAATTGTTAGTAAGAAAATCTTTAATGTGGATTTGCTCGCCAAATTGAAGCCTCCATCTGTCTGATGAAATAGAGGGCTACTCCGCAGTAGACAAGACTGTTGACAGCGGCCTTCAAATTGACAACAAACAAATAGTTGTACATATACAAACTTGTTGACGGTGCTTATTAATAGTATACACATGGAAAGCTTCATTGCACGTTAGACAGTTGCGGAATGGAGAACACAAAAGGGTCAAAATATTACTATCAATTACAGCTAAAATTGGAGCGTAGTTCATGTACATTAGATTAGTTTTTATTTGACTTCAATACATGCAGTATTTCCGAAGTTATATCGACGAGAAGTTATTGCCCTTTTTTGAATATCCGAGATTAGCCGCGCTCATTATGACGTCACAACGTAACACTGACTGCGACAAGACGCGGCGCGGCGTTCGGGTGCCAACGAGAGCGCGACTGTTGAATGTGTAGTTGTGACGTATGCGGTCACCTACGTTATACGCACTTTGATCGTAAATATTTCAGCCATTATTTGAAATATAAAAAAAGTAAAAACACAGTTATTCTCGTATTTTTTTGTAGATTTATTTGGCATTTAAAGTAAAAAACGTTTGTCAGACCCATTGCCGGTAGCATAAATCCAAAAGAAAAAGGAAAAAGAAAACTAAAAAATTGTAGTAATTTCTTAGAAATAGGACTGGCGTATGTAAAAATTAAAAATATCGTATGGAGTAGCGATAGTTACTGCTTTTATAGCTAGATGGCGCTGTCCCGATTCTACACAAATTCTCAATAACTGTACTCAGAATGTGCTAGGAATAACTGCCCAACTAGTCGATTTCGACGCCCCAAAACAACTATTTAAGTTCAATTCAACCATTTTTATGGCTTTTGTGCTCTTAGCAGCAATTTGCCATCCTCCAGTGTTAGAGCTAGTATATGGAAGAAAATTTGTCAATGTTTCGGAATTTGACCAGTATCCATCAATAGGTCAATGTATAGTATTTCCGATAGAATATAAATAGAAGGACTATCTATTTAAGTAGTCTGGTTCATTGCGCACGCGACTGAACAAGTGGCAGTTCTAACAGAACTAAGTTTTGTCAATATTTGTTTGGCGTTGTAGGCCTTTACGGCAAGAGAATGTGGTTTTTATTGCGTTTGTCATCTTTCAACCTAGCTTAAATGTATAGAAACCAAAACAGGATAAACTGGGGGCTTGACTTGACTATACTTACTAACTACTAGGAATACTCTTCAAATATCGAGTCAATAATTGCCTCAAATACATTCTTAAGACGGTTAGACTAAATTCATTTGATAAATAGGCCTTTTTTTGTAAGTGCTACTTGTCCGTAATTCATAAAAAAAAAACTCTTTTATTCTTCTTTGTTTTGTAATATCATTCACTTTGTACTTATTATATGCTTTTGATTTGAATAAACGCCGATGAAGTGTATCACATTAAGCTACTTTTAACAATTTAAATATTAAATAAATAAAGAAAACAACAGCTTAAACAATTTTAACAGTTGCTAGCAAATGGGAAAACACTAAACTTACACTTAGCACGAACACTTAATTCTTTTTGTCATCTTAGTATTTTCCCATTTGATTCCAACCCCTATCTGTATGTGGAGTCTGGGGTACATTTCTATTTGGCGGCTAGGAGTAGCTCTCTTTGGCATTCTGTATTTCGGTATTTTTGGGAGCAAGTACCGTTTGACCTCCCTTAAGGGCCTGCGTCATTGACTCGTTCATTAGTCAGCAGGTACACCGCTAGCGGGTCGCTTAGGGGCGGTTCCTCACACCCAAATAAAAATTGCTATGTCTGTCTATTTGTATAAACTTTAAAGTATTTTAACATACCATAAATAAAGCAGGATAAACTGTCAAATTCATTACCTGCAAGAAACAAAACGTGATTAGTCAGTTCATCATTATAAACATCAATAATTTTGATCGTTTCAGAAATCAGTTAACGAGATACCACCACACACGATGGGCCAAGAACAGTCATACGCGCACGCCGGCGCCACTCAAGTGAGGCGGTACAAAGAGAAGTACGACGAACCTCTTCAGTACCGCAACGCACCTGTTGACTATCGAGCTAGCGACTACGAAGACAAGAATTACAGAAGATATAAGGCGAGAAGAAGCGCTGACAGCTTCAAGAGCGACAACTCTTCAACTGAAAGCAGCGGCTATCGAAGCGGATCTAGCGAATACCGCTCAGATAGATCTTCCAACAGCGATTACTACTGCACCTCCTTGTATAAAAACGAACACTATAAAGACGTCAACAAGGAATTGTATAAACCTGTTAAATTGCACAAAGAGAAACGGAGCAATACTCTTCAAGTTTTTGATTCAAATAAAGACGAAGTGAAAAACGCACGACTCAAAAGTTATCTAAGCGAAAGCAAAAAGAAAACTATAATAGCACCAGTTAAGAAACCCGGGATAAGGAACTATACTCCGAAAATCATTTCAGAAGAAGACATAAGAAAAAAGCAAAGCTGTATTTAAGAGAGTTAAGACTAGTAGGATAAGTTTGTAAATATTACGATAGCGGTAGATGAATTGTATAGGTAAATATGGAGGCGGCAGGAGCGCTGGCCAGCTTGGCACCGTCTCCCATCACCGTGTTAGGTCTGATACCACTCCTGGCACTTGGGATCACGTACTTCAGATACCAGCAATTCGACCCGGAGTCTTACGTCACCGAAGTCAACGCTGTAAGTATAAATCCTACTAAGATTAATGACGGTGGATGAGTAGATGAATGTACTCTTATACGCAAAAACTACTGAATTGATTTTAATGAAACTTTATCCAGGTAACAAGAAGGATCTTGTTACCCGGATAAAGTTCGAAAACCTGTGAATGGTCTATCTCAAACAATTTTCTGATGTTTCCTTATTTAACAAAAAATAAAATAAAATAATGGACTACATATCTAATTGAGCTCTCTCTCTATACAAAATAATTCACCAATAACACTACGACCGTTGTTAGTCTGAGAGACTCTTTCAATCAATCATTCAAGGTTACGCTGCACTTATAATTATAACTAAAAAATTCTATCTACAGCCAGCATTCGACTATCTCTTAAAGTCAAAATTCAATAGGTTCAAGGCAACAAAGGATATAAGTATACAACGCCGCCCGATAAGGATTGATTTTTCTTTTTACAATGTTCACAATTACACTCATTAAATAACCATAGAAAATGTAAAAAAAAACTGATTAAAAACAATTGTTATAGGGCGACCCTGTTTATTTATATACTCACTGTATTTTGATACTCGAAGTACTGTTAATTCAACAAAGGAGATTGAAGGAGCCATGAACTATGCTTGTATGAAGAGTTCCGTCCTCTCTACAACTGTAAGCGCTCGTAGCTTCGCTATCTCAGCGTTCTGTAAACGATCACTGCTTTCAGTGCGATCACTTTCGTTGCGCTGGTCCTCGGATGTATTGACCGCTTGGACTATTACGAGCGTTTCCGTGCTTCAAAAAGCACGTTGGTTCTGGTTAAAAGTAACATGGTAGTCGTTAAGCCAAATTGGAGGCTTATGAGCGGCTTGAAAAATTTCAAAAGCAGGTCGCCGCAACCTGCGCCTGGTCCATTTTACAAAGTATTTCTAAATATTACATAATTGTTAAAAAAAGGTTTTGTAACTGCATTCGTCTCAATGATGTACAAGATTGAATTCAATATTGGTTATGTAATGGGTCACATATCATTTCAAATTTATAAGTTATTACGAATAGGTTTGACCCGGTTTCTGGTAGTTCATCTCTATCATCAGTTTGTAATTATTGTGGAGATTTTCTTTTCAAAATTGATAAAAACATATGGATAAGTAACGTATGTAGGTATCTAGCTAGTTTCCTATGACCCATAGTGATGACTACATTTTACTAATATGTATTTTTATGTTCGATTTTCCAGGTGCTGCCGATATACGACTTTGTGGTTGTCGGCGGAGGCTCAGCTGGAGCAGTGGTGGCATCTCGTCTTTCAGAGATCAGCAACTGGACAGTCCTGCTGCTAGAAGCCGGTCATGACGAAACAGAAATATCCGACATCCCAGCCCTCGCGGGTTACACACAACTCTCCGATATAGACTGGCAGTTCCAAACAACCCCTTCACACAACCGCTCTTACTGCCTCGCGATGAACGGTGACCGCTGCAACTGGCCGAGAGGCAAGGTGCTCGGAGGCTGTAGTGTACTTAATGCCATGGTCTACGTAAGGGGCAATCGCAACGACTACGACTTATGGGAAGCTCTTGGAAACCCGGGCTGGTCCTACGATCAAGTGTTACCATATTTCCTCAAATCTGAAGACAATAGGAACCCGTATTTGGTGAATACGCCTTATCACGCTGCTGGTGGATACCTCACGGTACAGGAAGCACCCTGGCGTACGCCTTTATCTGTTACATTCTTGAGAGGTGGAATGGAACTGGGGTATGAGAATCGAGATATAAATGGTGAGAAACAGACTGGTTTTATGTTAACGCAAGCAACAATGCGACGTGGCAGTCGATGCAGCACAGCGAAAGCTTTTCTCAGACCTGTGAGACAAAGAAGCAACTTGCATGTTGCTCTGGGTGCTCAAGTAACACGAGTTCTAATTAATTCTGTAAGGAAACAGGCGTATGGAGTAGAATTCTACCGCAATGGTGAAAAACATAAAGTTAGAATTAAAAGAGAAGTAATAATGTCTGCAGGAGCACTAGCGACGCCTAAAATCATGATGTTAAGTGGTGTAGGGCCTGCAGATCACCTTAAAGAACATGATATACCGGTTGTAGCCAATTTAAAGGTAGGACACAATCTACAAGACCACGTCGGACTCGGTGGTTTGACTTTTGTAGTAAATAAACCAGTGACATTCAAAAAGGATCGTTTTCAGACATTCCAAGTGGCTATGAACTATATTTTATATGAAAAGGGACCTATGACCACACAAGGCGTTGAAGGTCTGGCTTTCGTCAATACTAAATATGCGCCATCTTCAGGACTTTGGCCTGACATACAGTTCCATTTCGCTCCCAGTTCAGTAAACTCTGATGGAGGAGAGCAGATAAGGAAGATATTGAACTTACGTGATAGGGTGTACAACACAGTGTATCAACCGATAGAAGATGCTGAAACCTGGACCATACTTCCTCTGTTGTTACGACCGAAAAGTTCTGGTTGGATTAAATTGAAGAGTCGTAATCCCTTCCAGGCACCTTCAATAGAGCCTAACTATTTTGCATACAAGGAAGATATTCAAGTTCTGATTGAGGGTATCAGAATAGCTATGGCTTTATCGAATACGACCGCCTTCCAGAGATATGGGTCCCGACCTCATAATATAGCTATGCCAGGATGTCAACATCTGGTATTGTTTAGCGACGAATACTGGGAGTGTAGTTTAAAACATTTCACGTTTACAATTTATCATCCTACTGGCACTTGTAAAATGGGTCCAAAACATGATCCGGAAGCAGTGGTCGACCCGAGATTGAGGGTTCACGGTGTTGCCAATTTAAGAGTGGTTGATGCAAGTATTATGCCTACGATTGTAAGTGGCAACCCTAATGCTCCGGTCATAATGATTGCCGAAAAGGCATCAGACATGATCAAAGAGGACTGGCTTGTGTTATGACAGTGTTTAATGTTTAGTGTGAATGTAAAATAGTCATGAACAAATGTGTAAGTGTAAAATACTCAGTAAAATTAATTTTATTGATAATAATTTTATGATTGATTGTAAAATTGTAAATAATATGTGTTAGTTATTTTGATATTCATACTTGATTGTAAACAAAGTACCCGTGATGGGTGTAATAGGGAATAAAAATAATAAAAATAATTGTTTTTTTTGTTCTCGTAAGTACGCAAGATACTCAGTAAAGATACATAGCTGATTGGTTCTTTTCTATAAGATTAGGGATTAAGAAGAAAAATACTTTTGCGTAAGTACACGGACACGAGACACTGATTAGAATTTTTTTTTGTTCTAAATGACTTCTCATTGTTTACGGCTCATCATCATCCTAGCGTCTGTAGTTGCGTCTCGCGACGCCCGGGGTCCGCTTCCCTACATTTTCTCCTCCACTTCAAACGGTCGTTGGCATCCCCTGTAGTGAGACCATTGGCACGCATGTCATCCCTTACGACGTCAAGCCAGCACTTCTTGGGTCTTCCCCTCTTACCGGGACCCGGCGGGGCTGACATGGTCAGACATTTGTTACCTACGTAGCCCGGGCGGCGGTTAAACCGGTAACAAAAAAGTTGTTTACTCAGATCAATTATCCCACTTGTTCTAAAAGCTCATACACGAAGATGATTCATCGTAAGTAAAGGATATAAATATACAGGGCCGTCCTATTATGGAAGTGAATTTTTTTTATCGACGTCGATACAAATTTATAAATGTAAAAATAAAATCAAGTTTTTCGGTTACGCGCCATGCTGTTTTGAGGTGAAACTTCTTTATCATAAGTAAAACTTCTTTATCGACGAATGAGAGAAATTTTATAGCTGTAAAAAAATGTCGTAACGAAGTTTCACTTCATACCTGTGTACCGTAAATGGGTAAGTTTGACGCTCCAGAAAACCTTGGTGAAGCTCGTCTGCATCCGAAGTGAGCAATTGGAGTCAGCAAAGTGCTGTATGTCAAAATAATATTGAGCACTATATGCTGAGAACCACTCCTCCAAGTCTTTACAATGTTTCCAGTTAGCAAAAAAATCTAGAGTAAGCGTTTATCGGTAACGACTTTATCCCCGAAGGGGTAGGCAGAGGCATAATATACGCCTTCATTTCACCGTATGCATTTTTGTCCCACTTAACAGGTGGTGGGCATGCTGATGTACTCGCTGAACACTGACTTAAGAGGTTATGGAAAGATAGTTAAAAAAGTGTGTACCAGAGTACACAGGTATGAAGTGAAACTTCGTTACGACATTTTTTTACAGCTATAAAATTTCTCTCATTCGTCGATAAAGAAGTTTTACTTATGATAAAGAAGTTTCACCTCAAAACAGCATGGCGCGTAACCGAAAACCTTGATTTTATTTTTAAATTTATAAATTTCTATCGACGTCGATAAAAAAAATTCACTTCCATAATAGGACGGCCCTGTATATTTATATCCTTTACTTACGATGAATCATCTTCGTGTATGAGCTTTTAGAACAAGTGGGATAATTGATCTGAGTAAACAACTTTTTTGTTACCGGTTTAACCGCCGGGCTACGTAGGTAACAAATGTCTGGCCATGTCAGCCCCGCCGGGTCCCGGTAAGAGGGGAAGACCCAAGAAGTGCTGGTACACTACGACCGTTGTTAGTCTGAGAGACTCTTTCAATCAATCATTCAAGGTTACGCTGCACTTATAATTATAACTAAAAAAATCTATCTACAGCCAGCATTCGACTTTTGTATCTCTTAAAGTCAAAATTCAATAGGACAAGGCAACAAAGGATATAAGTATACAACGCCGCCCGATAAGGATTGATTTTTTTTTTTACAAAGTTCACAATTACACTCATTCAATAACCATAGAAAATGTAAAAAAAATCTGATTAAAAACAATTGTTATAGGGCGACCCTGTTTATTTATATACTCACTGTATTTTGATACTCGAAGTACTGTTAATTCAACAAAAGAGATTGAAGGAGCCATGAACTATGCTTGTATGAAGAGTTCCGTCCTCTCTATAACTGTAAGCGCTCGTAGCTTCGCTATCTCAGAGTTCTGTAAACGATCACTGCGTTCAGTGCGATCACTTTCGTTGGGCTGGTCCTCGGATGTATTGACCGCTTGGACTATTACGAGCGTTTCCGTGCTTCAAAAAGCACGTTGGTTCTGGTTAAAAGTAACATGGTAGTCGTTAAGCCAAATTGGAGGCTTGATGAGCGACTTGAAAAATTTCAAAAGCAGGTCGCCGCAACCTGCGCCTGTCCATTTTACAAAGTATTTCTAAATATTACATAATTGTTAAAAAACGGTTTTGTAACTGCATTCGTCTCAATGATGTACAAGATTGAATTCAATATTGGTTATGTAATGGGTCACATATCATTTCAAATTTATAAGTTATTACGAATAGGTTTGACCCGGTTTCTGGTAGTTCATCTCTATCATCAGTTTGTAATTATTGTGGAGATTTTCTTTTCAAAATCGATAAAAAAAATATGGATATGTAACGTATGTAGGTATCTAGCTAGTTTCCTATGACCCATAGTGATGACTACATTTTACTAATATGTATTTTTATGTTCGATTTTCCAGGTGCTGCCGATATACGACTTTGTGGTTGTCGGCGGAGGCTCAGCTGGAGCAGTGGTGGCATCTCGTCTTTCAGAGATCAGCAACTGGACAGTCCTGCTGCTAGAAGCCGGTCATGACGAAACAGAAATATCCGACATCCCAGCCCTCGCGGGTTACACACAACTCTCCGATATAGACTGGCAGTTCCAAACAACCCCTTCACACAACCGCTCTTACTGCCTCGCGATGAACGGTGACCGCTGCAACTGGCCGAGAGGCAAGGTGCTCGGAGGCTGTAGTGTACTTAATGCCATGGTCTACGTAAGGGGCAATCGCAACGACTACGACTTATGGGAAGCTCTTGGAAACCCGGGCTGGTCCTACGATCAAGTGTTACCATATTTCCTCAAATCTGAAGACAATAGGAACCCGTATTTGGTGAATACGCCTTATCACGCTGCTGGTGGATACCTCACGGTACAGGAAGCACCCTGGCGTACGCCTTTATCTGTTACATTCTTGAGAGGTGGAATGGAACTGGGGTATGAGAATCGAGATATAAATGGTGAGAAACAGACTGGTTTTATGTTAACGCAAGCAACAATGCGACGTGGCAGTCGATGCAGCACAGCGAAAGCTTTTCTCAGACCTGTGAGACAAAGAAGCAACTTGCATGTTGCTCTGGGTGCTCAAGTAACACGAGTTCTAATTAATTCTGTAAGGAAACAGGCGTATGGAGTAGAATTCTACCGCAATGGTGAAAAACATAAAGTTAGAATTAAAAGAGAAGTAATAATGTCTGCAGGAGCACTAGCGACGCCTAAAATCATGATGTTAAGTGGTGTAGGGCCTGCAGATCACCTTAAAGAACATGATATACCGGTTGTAGCCAATTTAAAGGTAGGACACAATCTACAAGACCACGTCGGACTCGGTGGTTTGACTTTTGTAGTAAATAAACCAGTGACATTCAAAAAGGATCGTTTTCAGACATTCCAAGTGGCTATGAACTATATTTTATATGAAAAGGGACCTATGACCACACAAGGCGTTGAAGGTCTGGCTTTCGTCAATACTAAATATGCGCCATCTTCAGGACTTTGGCCTGACATACAGTTCCATTTCGCTCCCAGTTCAGTAAACTCTGATGGAGGAGAGCAGATAAGGAAGATATTGAACTTACGTGATAGGGTGTACAACACAGTGTATCAACCGATAGAAGATGCTGAAACCTGGACCATACTTCCTCTGTTGTTACGACCGAAAAGTTCTGGTTGGATTAAATTGAAGAGTCGTAATCCCTTCCAGGCACCTTCAATAGAGCCTAACTATTTTGCATACAAGGAAGATATTCAAGTTCTGATTGAGGGTATCAGAATAGCTATGGCTTTATCGAATACGACCGCCTTCCAGAGATATGGGTCCCGACCTCATAATATAGCTATGCCAGGATGTCAACATCTGGTATTGTTTAGCGACGAATACTGGGAGTGTAGTTTAAAACATTTCACGTTTACAATTTATCATCCTACTGGCACTTGTAAAATGGGTCCAAAACATGATCCGGAAGCCGTGGTCGACCCGAGATTGAGGGTTCACGGTGTTGCCAATTTAAGAGTGGTTGATGCAAGTATTATGCCTACGATTGTAAGTGGCAACCCTAATGCTCCGGTCATAATGATTGCCGAAAAGGCATCAGACATGATCAAAGAGGACTGGCTTGTGTTATGACAGTGTTTAATGTTTAGTGTGAATGTAAAATAGTCATGAACAAATGTGTAAGTGTAAAATACTCAGTAAAATTAATTTTATTGATAATAATTTTATGATTGATTGTAAAATTGTAAATAATATGTGTTAGTTATTTTGATATTCATACTTGATTGTAAACAAAGTACCCGTGATGGGTGTAATAGGGAATAAAAATAATAAAAATAATTGTTTTTTTTGTTCTCGTAAGTACGCAAGATACTCAGTAAAGATACATAGCTGATTGGTTCTTTTCTATAAGATTAGGGATTAAGAAGAAAAATACTTTTGCGTAAGTACACGGACACGAGACACTGATTAGAATTTTTTTTGTTCTAAATGACTTCTCATTGTTTACGGCTCATCATCATCCTAGCGTCTGTAGTTGCGTCTCGCGACGCCCGGGGTCCGCTTCCCTACATTTTCTCCTCCACTTCAAACGGTCGTTGGCATCCCCTGTAGTGAGACCATTGGCACGCATGTCATCCCTTACGACGTCAAGCCAGCACTTCTTGGGTCTTCCCCTCTTACCGGGACCCGGCGGGGCTGACATGGCCAGACATTTGTTACCTACGTAGCCCGGCGGTTAAACCGGTAACAAAAAAGTTGTTTACTCAGATCAATTATCCCACTTGTTCTAAAAGCTCATACACGAAGATGATTCATCGTAAGTAAAGGATATAAATATACAGGGCCGTCCTATTATGGAAGTGATTTTTTTTTATCGACGTCGATAGAAATTTATAAATGTAAAAATAAAATCAAGTTTTTCGGTTACGCGCCATGCTGTTTTGAGGTGAAACTTCTTTATCATAAGTAAAACTTCTTTATCGACGAATGAGAGAAATTTTATAGCTGTAAAAAAATGTCGTAACGAAGTTTCACTTCATACCTGTGTACTCTGGTACACACTTTTTTAACTATCTTTCCATAACCTCTTAAGTCAGTGTTCAGCGAGTACATCAGCATGCCCACCGTAAATGGGTAAGTTTGACGCTCCAGAAAACCTTGGTGAAGCTCGTCCGCATCCGAAGTGAGCAATTGGAGTCAGCAAAGTGCTGTATGTCAAAATAGTATTGAGCACTATATGCTGAGAACCACTCCTCCAAGTCTTTTCAATGTTTCCAGTTAGCAAAAAAATCTAGAGTAAGCGTTTATCGGTAACGACTTTATCCCCGAAGGAATGGCGGAGGCATATTATACGCCCAAATTTTACCATGTGCATTTATGTCCCACGTAATAGGTGGTTAGCTCAATGCCGCGTTGAAATAGACAGACGATTTAAATTTTTCATGCCGCCCATAAGGCCTTCAAATTGGCTTAACGACTGCCGTATTACTGGCAACCGGGACCAACGGTATAACGTACATTTCGATGTACGGAAATGCTTAAAGCGGTTACCCATCCGTAATCAGCCATAGCGAAAGTTGCTTGACGTAGTGATCGTTTACAGAACACAGAGTTGGCGGGGCCAAGAGCGCTTCTACAGCCAGAGTGGCGTCTTGAAGGTCTAGCGCTTGCTATAAACCTCCCTTAAGTATAAAACAATCCATTTTACCACCACCTGCTAAGTGGGACAAAAATGCATACGGTGAAATGAAGGCGTATATTATGCCTCTGACTACCCCTTCGGGGACAAAGGCATGACAATATGTATGTATTGTATGTATGTATGTATAAATAATATTTCTCTGAGTCATAGGGAAGGACAAGTCTCTACCTGAACTCTGAAATCTCTATTTGCAGGCTCCGGAGTCTGCCTTAATTAGCGACAGCACTAGGGTCTGTGGTGATTGGATTAGTGCACCAGCTTGCAAGTGAACTTCGTTTAGTTGCCGAATATAATGGCAGAAATTGCATACCGAGGGGATAAAAGTGTAAGAATACGTATGTGGTGTCAACACATCATTTAAGTACTAACTACTCCACAACAGATGGCGCCACGACCTAAAATCAGAATGTTCAAATTTTATATCTCAGATGTTAGCGTCATCTATCGTAGAGTAGAAGTACTTCAAATATTACTAGTGTAAACTAGAGCGTAAGCTTTAACTTTGAAGGTACGAAGACAATCCTACTAATATTATAAACGCGAAAGTTTGTAAGTATGAATGTTTGTTACACTTTCACGTAAAAGCTTCTGAATGAATTTTATTTAAACTACAATAATATAGCTTATACATCAGAATAAAACATAGGCTACTTTTTATCCCGGAACAAGTTCCTGTGGGAAACGGGAACGGGAAAACTTCTCAACTTGGGCGTCATCTAGTACTAAATAAATATATATGTGGAATAAATTATCTTAGCACAAATTATTTAGTGCAGGTACAGAAAAGAAACGAACCTAACATAAAATATAACTTTTAAACTACTAGTGCTGCCATCTAGTACCGATATATAACACTATGTCAAAACTTGAATAGCAATAGATACTACATAGTTACGATAGATGTAGTGATAATTAATTTTCTCATCACCTTCGAAATTATTCTAACCAGGCTTGAAGATCTTTAGGTAGATAGCAACCTCACCTGCAAGTGTTGCACCTGCTGCCCAACGGCCGTGAGCATGGTGATGAGAAACACAAAACAAAATGTTATACCAATCAGTTCCGATTCTGACCTGCGTGGCGGCGTCACAGTAATGCCTCCCTCACAAAATGAATGAAATTGAAAGAAGTGTACGTCCAGCAGACGAGTATAATGGACGATTTGATTGATTTTACGCCCGATCTTTTTACTCTACGCTTTTGAAGAAGACGATATTTTGCAGGCACAGAGCAATGAATCAATGTCGCTCACCCGCTCTCTACTAGAGACGCCTCACTCAATATATCTATAGTAATATATAAAGCTTAAGAGTTTGTTTGTTTGGATGAACGCGCTAATCTAAGGAACCACTTACTGGTCGGATTGGAAAATAACTTTTTGTGTTGGATTACCCGTTTATCGAGGAAGGCTATATATCATCACGCAAGTACTCTGGTGAGCGGTATTGCTACAATTTTTGTCTCTCTTAAGCGCGAGCTAGAGGGAGATAGCAACATATCTTACTCTGTGGTTGTAGAGTATACTGTATTGTCAATAAAATCCTCATTACGAGAACCTCATAATTATCCTATAGTACTGTGAATTCTGAATGTTGAATGACACAAATGAATGACACTCTGGCGCGAACCGCGAGTGTAAACACAATATTATGGTACATTACTACATGAGCACGATGGTTTATTCTGTGTCTGGGTGTTATTTATCTATAATATGTATGTATTTAGAAATATATAAGTATGTTTATCAGTTATCTAGATCCCATAACACAAGCTAATATTAGCTTGAAAATTAACCGCGTTTAGTAAGTCAGCCTGTGACCACGGCCAGTGCACCTGGTCGAAACGTCAGGCAACAAAAGGTATGAAAATTAACCGCGTTTAGTCCCGGTAATAACTAATACACTTATGGTACATTTTTACGTGCTTGCGCTCGTGGCTTGCGCTAGTGTAAATGGGGTATTACGAATGTTCGCGATAATGTCATAATTACTCTTACAAAGAAGAATAGAATGCTTTCAAATACGCTTCCTGAAGTACCTATTACGCTACAGATCGTGATAAACTCGGAACTAGTGCCGGGTTGCTCGTATAATGAAGATAAATTATATAGTAACTATTGTATTTACGTTCTATGGAGCACGAGAATGATATTACTCAATCGGCTTATACCAGGAAGGTCTGATATCTTCAATGATAGTAAATTAATTAATATCGTGGGACATTTTTTACACAGCATCATCTAGCCCAAAGTAAGCTAGTGTAAGCTTGTGTGGATCTAGACAACTGATAAACATACTTATATTTTTCTAAATACATACATATTATATATAGCAAACACCCAAACTTGTTTGCCACGAATTTGCACTAGTTATGGTAAAAAGAACATCACATATGAAGGAGCACAGCTATACAATAAGCTACCTGCCGATATAAATAATAACAAATATGAGCGCTTAATAATAGATATGAGCGCTTTCAGTGGTTTGAAGTCTCGATTGTAAACTTCGTGGGTAGTTGTGATATAAACACTCATCTATTTTGCTCTGCATATTATTTATTTTATTTTAATTAGTTTTCGTAGTCAATTATATGTGTAATATAATCAACTTAGTTTAAAACCCACCTGTGTTTGCTGACATTTGTTTTTAACATCTCTTACAACATTTTTGGTTGACTTGTCATTATCACCACCATGGACTCAAAATTAACTGTTGGTCTAGAGGACCTGGAAAATCATTTCACTACCCAGATGAAGGAATTTAATGACAAACTGCTAACAATTGCACCTGGAGTCGTTGCTGTACCAAGTGACTTAGCTACACTTACCCGTGAGTTCCAAGTTTAAAAATTTTGTTTGGCAAACATTGTCCAAAATGAAGTTTCAACTTGAGCTTCTTACACTGGGGTTAGATCGGCATGAAACAGCGATGAGGAGAAAGGTGTTGTTATTTCATGGCATTAGTGAGAGTCCCAATGAGAACCTGCATGAAATGATACACAAAGTTATCTCTATGGATATGAAGCTGACCGAAGTTGGCGTTCAACACGTTAAAGTTTGTCACCGATTGGGCGGCGCACGCGGTAAGACCAGGCCAGTGCTGGTTAGGTTTTGCAATGTGGAACACCGTCACATGGTATGGGATAGTAAAACTTCTCTTAAAGGTACTGCAATCACAATATCGGAGTTTCTCACTAAAACGCGCCACCACTTATTTACTTCAGCTAGACAACACTTTGGTGTTAAAAGTTGCTGGTCGGTTGAAGGGAAGATAGTCCTCTTGACCCCTGACAAGACTCGTCATAAAATCGAGTGTAAAGCAGAGCTTGATGCCATTATCAAGCAATTTCCTCGTAGCGTCCCTGAGCCTGTCAAATCGCCTTTGCCTGCGGTTGTAACATTAAACAATACAGCATTGAAGGCCACAACTAAAACATCCAAGTCAACTAGACGTCGAATGTAAAGACAAGTCCCATTTCAGCTTTTGTCGTGTGATCACCGTAACCGCTCGTGTATAGTATAGGTTTACAACGTATATGTATGTTACCACTCCAATCATTATTGTCTGTTATCACTTCAATGATTTACCATTACCTGCAACTTGAAAATAAATATTTTTGTTTTTTAAAGAATTATCGGTCAACTGTCATCTGTTTGACAATGTCATCTGTACTGTCATGCTCTGCAATCTGAACACAGAGAATGTAACACTACGTTTACGTAATTTTATTTGTAATGGTTGTGAATCACAGCGGTTACCTTTTTAATGTGTTTCTAATTTTTTTTTTTTTTTTTTTATGGCGTATGTTTTATTGCAACTTTTAATACCTTATACTTTTTTTTTTTTTGTTGTTGTTTCACATGCACGACCTCCTGTACCTGTTTTTATCTCTTTCTTTCTGTCATGCTGTTTTGTTAAAATTTCTACCACTATGTCTGCGAGCAAGTGAGTTAGTATTTTAATTTTATATTTATATTCATATTATAAATATTTAGTGTAGTTGTTCATATTTTATATATTTACTGGTTTATCTATTATATACTTTTATAGCTACTATGGACACAGGTTTATTAAATGATAGTTATTTTTCTTGTTCTTCATCTTTGGATAGTTATCTAAGCGCGGACGACATTAATTCTTCAGCAGCTCTCACCTTACATGATCACCTATCCTCTACATTTTCCCATTATCCCAAAAACCTCAATCTAGTTCATATTAATGCTCAGAGTGTTCCTGCCCATTACTCCGACGTTCTGGCATCTTTTAGCAACTCTTCTCTCGATGCTGTACTAATTTCCGAATCTTTTCTTAAACCTTCTCTTCTGTCTACGCAATTCTCTCTTCCGGTTTCGTTCTGATCCGCAATGACAGAACGGAAAAGCGATGTGGAGGTGTAGCAGTGTACCTTCGTGCTAACATTCCATTTAAGATTGTTAGCGCATCCCCTTCTCCTTACTCTGAATCCGCTGAACATTTATTTCTTGAAATTACCTTATTACATACCAAAGTCCTTTTAGGAGTTTTCTATAATCCTAATGAAAACATTCCTTACCATAACTCCCTGGATAACCTATTACATAATATCTCTCCCTCATATAATCACATAGTCATAATGGGCGACTTTAATAACTGCCTGCTTAGGAGCGATAGCCAAGGTCGTAAACTTTTATCTATCTTGTCTTCTTATAATCTTACTTCGTTGCCTCTTTCGGCCACTCATCACTTTCCTAACTGCACTCCCACCCTTATCGACCTTATCATTGTTTCGTCCCTGGACGCTGTTGGCACACATGGGCAGCTCACTGCACTTTTTTCCTATCACGACCTCATATTCCTGTCTTATCGTATCCGTCCTCCTAAACGCTTTGTGCAAACCTGCCTACTTCGAAATTTTAGGTGTATGGACCTGGAGGCTTTGCGGGAGGAGGCTGACCGCATTGATTGGTCACCTGTGTTCGACTCGACGGACATCAACCAAATGGTCACTATTTTTAATACTAATATTATTCGTTTATTCGACAGACATGCCCCGGTCAAAAAAGTCAGGATAAAACATAACCCTGCCCCTTGGCTAAATGACTCTATCAAAACCCTCATGGCGCGCAGGGACAAAGCAAAACGACGCTATAAACATTGTCAGTCAATAGAAAATTTCCTCTCATATAAGTCATTGCGTAACCGCTGCAGTCGGATGTGTAGAGATGCAAAGAGGCACCACTTCCATAAATCGCTCTCTAGCCGTAATTCCTCTGATACCTGGAGATTCCTTAGGTCTGTTGGAGTTGGTAAAGCATCTGCGTTCGACGTCAGTGATTTGGATGTAAACTCACTTAATAATTACTTCGTAGTGCCTCCAGTTGCCTTAGACGCAATTGCTAAATGCACTACATTGTCGTCCCTCTCGGCTAAGCCTGTCCTACAGATCCCCCCGTTTCATTTCAGTGCGGTATCTGAATGTGATGTCAGGAAATCTCTTTTAGCCATTTCTTCCACTGCTACTGGCAACGATAATATATGCTCAAGAATGATCCTTCCAATATTTCCTGTCGTTATCCCAGTTTTAACACGTGTTTATAATTACTCCCTTTTCTCTGGCTCTTTTCCTGATGCCTGGAAGCAGGCATATGTAATTCCTTTGCCAAAAACCTCAAATCCTTCTGTGTTCACAGACTTTCGTCCAATCTCCATACTCCCGTACCTTTCAAAAGTTCTTGAGCATATTGTACATAGGCAGCTTTCCAACTTTCTTTTCGCTAACAACCTTCTTAGCTCATTCCAATCAGGATTCCGTACAGGTCATAGCACGATTACAGCTCTCATCAAGGTAACTGATGATATTCGCTTGGCTATGGAAAGGAAGGAATTAACTTTGTTGACATTGCTGGACTTTAGTAGCGCTTTCACTTCAGTAGATTTTGATATGCTGCTGGGTACACTGAAGTCTATTAACATATCCTCATCATCTTTATCGTGGTTCGACTCCTATCTTCGAGGGCGTTCGCAATGCGTCCAGTTGGATTTAAAGTCTTCGGGCTGGTGTCAACTCATTGCGGGTGTACCTCAGGGTGGTGTGCTCTCTCCTCTTTTATTTTCCATCTTTATTAACTCTGTTTCATGTTTAATTTCTTGTAATTTCCATCTCTACGCAGACGATCTGCAGCTTTATCATCACTTCAATGCTCGCGATGCCCCGTCTAGTATTGCCGTTATGAATCGGGACTTGGCTTGCCTTGCAGACTGGGCCAGGTCGGTCGGATTAAGGATTAATCCAAAAAAATCACAGGCCATAATAATAGGCAGCAGACACATGCGTAGCCATTTGGTTATGGCGGAGTTACCGCCTGTTGTCTTGGATAAAACGTGTATTCCCTACTTCGATAAAGTAAAAAATCTGGGAGTACTAATGGATTGCAACCTATCTTGGAGTGCTCAAGTCAATGAGGTCAGCAAAAAGGTACACTACACCTTTCACTCTTTGAAAGGTCTCCAGAGTTTCCTGCCCCTGAAAATTAAAATCACTCTTGCCCAAACACTTATTCAGCCCATTATAGACTATGCTGATGCCTGCTACTTAGATGCCACAGAGGAGCTGTTAGATAAACTTGAGAGGCTGCAAAATTTGTGTATTCGTTTTATCTATAATCTAAGAAAGTATGACCATGTTTCACATTTTCGCCAAGAACTCAAGTGGCTCCCAATCCGCCTTCACAGGAACACTCGGATACTCTGTCTCCTCTTCAATATACTGTTTAACCCAAATTCCCCGTCCTACCTGAGGGAGCGGTTCTCATTTATACGATCTCCTGATGCTCCTTGCAGGTCCCACCTTCGCTCCATTCTTAAATTCCCATCCCACAAATCTGACTTCTACTCCTATTCTTTTTCAGTTCATGCGGTGAGGCTGTGGAACTCTCTGCCGCCAAATATCAGAGAGGTTCATACTGTCGTGAATTTTAAAAACAAAGTCCGCGAATACTATCTCTCTACCACTTCGAACTCCTAAATTCGTCTTGTCCTATAGGTATATCTGTATTGTTATGTATATTTATGAACATAATATAATGCGCAAGTATGTATATGTGTATGTATGCATTTATATGTTGTATTCTTATATTTATGTATTTATTTAGAGTATTTGAATAAACAATTTATCCTTTCTAGTTATCTTTCACACTTCTACCTTTTTCAATAGTTCTAGTTTATGCTCTCCTCTCGCCGGCCTGCTGGAAGAGATTTCTTTTAGAAATAAGCAGTGCCATTGTACTCTTTTTCTTATAACTGTTTCTTTATAATATATGTGTGTACATAAACTGTTAAATAAAAAAAAAAAAAAAAAATTGTTGCAGCACATAACTGAACAATCCTTTACACCTAAATGAACGGCTGTTTGACGATCACTAAGCTTAAATTATGTACTAAAATGTATAATATTTGTTTTCATGCAAGTGACATTGTTGTTGTCTTAATGAAAATAAAGTTTCTCATAAATTTTTAATAAAGTGGAAAAAGACAATCCGATTCGAGACAGGGATTGAACCTGTGACCTTTGCCTAACCAGGGCAATTTATGAGAAATTTAGCAAATAATTGCTTTAAAAAAAAATATCGAGAATAAAGTTCTTTAAACCTAAACCGAACTCCGAAACCATCATGTGTAGATCACACAAATATTTGATGCGAACCGAAAATCGAAACAGGGACCTCAGCGCGGCAGTCGCATACACTACCACTGCGCCACTGAGGCAGTCAGATTCACCGAGAATAATAACGCCTGTAATACTATTCCTCATTTTTCTAAACTAAACCAGAGTACACAGGTAAGAAGTGAAACTTCTTTGCGACGATAAAAAGGTTTGATGAAGAAGTTTTTATTATTTATCTATCACGCCTTATCCCCGAAGAGGTACTAGAGGCATACATATTGTATACCCACTTTTCACCATGTGTATTCCTGTCCCACGTAATAGACGGTGAGCCCATTGCCGTGTTGAAATAGACAAACGCAGCTTGTGGCTACATGCTGTTGAAATTTTTCAAGCCGCCCATAAGGCCCTCAACTTAACGACTGCCATGTTACTGGCAACCGGGACCAACGGCTTAACGTGCCTTCCGAAGCGAAAAATAAAGACTTTCACTTCAAAACAACATGGCGCCTAACCGAAAAACGTGACGATTTTTTTACAGTTATAACATTTCTCCCAACGTCGCGTCGATAAAGAAGTTTCACTTCAATAAATCGGTACAAAATTTAAGCAAACAATTTTTCTACTTTATTATTAGCTTTTTATTGTACAAGTATGTTTACATTATACCGGCTGAGTGCACACATTGTTTAGTAAAGCGCTTTGTTGCACACAAGCCTACAACCTACATCCAACACCGCTGTACGCACGTACGCCATCTTGCGCCCGTCTTATGTAATACCAGTTCCGTACAAAGCCAAGGGCATACAATGCCATGGAAACTAGAAACCGAAAAAAATACGATAATGAAGTAAAACCTCTTTAGATTCACTGGCTATGAGAGAAAGAGGGAAAGAAAATGTGTGCTCGCACGCCTCTCTCTTACCCCTACAGTAATAAACGAAACTATCTTCACTTACAGAAATTTAAATTATCGCGAAACCTTGTAAGTACCAGTTTTTAATTTTTCGGATTTTTCCCTTTTCTTGTGCTTAACATCTTGCTTCCAACCAAAATTGACAATTCTAGGAAACCAGAAGTACCTAAACTATAGGTTTTGGGTCGAAAACTTAAATGGTAGTTCCCGTTGACCTGGAATTCCGAAATTTGGCAAAAAGTAAGGTCTTACAACACAAATAAAGAAAAAAATACTAAGTAAAATAAATTAAAGGGGAAAATTAAATTATACATAAATAGCAATGTAAGTTACATGGGAGCTCATACAACTTACTAGGTCTTAATGGCAAAGAACTCATTGCTATAACCGTCAATTAACATTAGCAATAAGTACCAAAATAAATTAAATCGTTTTTCGAAATTTCACGAAATATGAGAAAAATAATTACCCAATGTAATTTACACGAAATTAATAGAACGTAAATGTTTACGTAATTCACGCGAGAAGTGGCCTAACGCATTTACTTACAGTCTTTAATCATTCCAATTGTCCTATTGCAAAATCGACGACTTAACTAGATACTTTGGCCAAGAATTTTGTACTGAATTAAAAAAAAACAAAAGTGCCGTAACTATTTGGCAATTCTCGACGTGCAAATTCAACTCTGTATTATTTATATCTTCATTTTCTTTTATAATTAAATTTTGTTAGACTTTAAATATCAATTAAATGTTGGTAATGGTCGCCGTGAATAACCCACAAGTCTATTCTGCGACTTGCTTGGAAGGAAGGCGGAACACAGCGGGGTTTTTTATGTGGGACGGGCCCCAAGTGCCAGGAGTCTCGTACACCGTTCCTGCAGTCCCTGCAAATGACGGCGCGCAAGAGCATTCCCCGCGTGAACAAAAAAAATGTGTGTGTGTACTTCTGTACACGCGTTAGAAGTTATACTGCTATTAAGATTTCATGACATATACCACAACTCTTTGTTTGCAACAGGTATGATAACATAGTAAGAAAAAAAAACGTAAAATAATGAAAAGTAGTTTGAATGTTATAAGTAGTCATGGAAACACTTATCAACTAACTTCAGGGTGTTTATAAATTGTTATTGAAATTCCCATCAGCTAACTTCATGGTGTCTATTTTTACTAATTTGCTTTTATATTTTTTCCCTAACGCCCTTCTCTGCTGCAGCCGCTCGCCAAGGTCTTGCATGCATCTTGGGACACGTCGCAACGATCTCGCCTACCAAATTCACCCCTCTTCTACGTTACGTCACCTGTTACGTGGGACAAAAATGCATACGGTGAAATGTGGGCGTTTAATATGCCTCTACCTACCCCTTCGGGGATAAAGGCGCGACAGTATGTATGTATGTATGTAGTATTATGCAAACCTAACTACTTCCAGTTGTTATTACTATTGAATGAATGAAAAATGGAATGATGTACTATGGTCTCTTGAACTAAAACACTTGTACTGTTCCACTTATTTATTACTTGAACCTGACCGGTTTCGCGTTACGGCATTTTCAAAGGTTGGCACATATTGCCGTAAGGCGAAACCGGTCAGGTTTAAGTAATAAATAAGTGGAACAGTACAAGTGTTATAGTTCAAGATGTGTGGCAAGTTCCACCAAGTGCCATCAATCTACAGTGTAAACAGACGATGTACTATGTACTTCTACTATCAACCTAGTTTGCTTATTTTCTAAATTCTCACCTTCTTCTAATTGCTTTGTATAATATAACGTTTAATGTCTCTTCTTTCCTTTATCTATGTGCGTAAGTCATCCTAAATGCACCCCCAGCCTACCCCCTCAACGTCACACAAGGAATCAATGTTATTCGCGCCCGAATCAATGTTACTCATCAATTAAATACGCCTTATCCTCGAAGGGGTGGCAGAGCCGTATTATCCGCTCGCTTTGTTTCACGTTATAGGTGGTGAGGCCATTGTCGTGTTGAAATAAACCGGCAGGTTGTGGATACCTGCTGTAAAAATTTTTCAAGCCGCCCAAAGCTTTCAACTTAGCTTAACGACTACCATGTTACTGACAACTGAGACCAACGGATTAACGTGCCTTCCGAAACATGGAACCGTGCGTAAATAGGAATATCACAGAGCGATCACCAATCTAAGGACCTATTAGAGTACGATTGTAATAGTAGACTACGAAAACCTGTCAAAATTGTACCGGTGGCTTTCCATTGGGCGACGATTTCGATTCCATTTCGACACGATTGAAATAGCAGACTCGGCGCCCAGGTTTCGCACTCAAAAGCAGTACGTATGGCATACTTCTTCGCTTCCTGCAGATTCATTAATAGTTTCATACACACTTCTGGGCATCTGAGTACTTTTTACCTTTCCAACTTAGAGCATTTTGCTCAAGTCAGTCTTCTTTTTTTAATTTAACAAATCACACTAATATTATAAACGCAAATTATTGTATGTATGTTTAGTATTCTTAACGCAAAAACGACTAAATTAATCTTTATGAAACTTTACTTTGCATATACTATACATACATCACAATAAGACATAATTTTACTTTAAATGCTGTATCCAATCTTTTGCAAAAGTAAGTCAATAAATATAAATAGACAATCTCATCCAAATAATCATTTCAACTCACCATTCCTTTCATCGGAATGGCACAATATGTAGATTAGACTCTATCATTAGTGGCAAGTCATGCTCATGATACATGCATAACGTTTATTTAACCATGCTCACTCATTATATTTCAGTCTTGGTTTAATATGTTGACCTCATAACACCACGTAACATACCTCACATCGCTCAAAATGACATAACGCCATAACTAGGTAGTTCTTATTCGACAGACGCCATTTCCGCGGCCGTAGTTATGTTAGTTACTGCAAAGGATCTCATTACAGAGGTTTTATGTTACTTGACGCGCAATCGCTAAATTTCGTGGCCTTATTTTACTTTAACTCAAGAGAGTTAAAGTAAAAATACAAGCAATAAGATATTGCTTGTATTTTTCAAGAATGTGTTATTGTGTTTTTGTTTACCGCTAAGATGGCAAACAATTACGGTTCAACTATGTAAAAGTGGTTATCTGTGGACGTTAAGTTTGAAAGTTTGTGACGAACATTTAACAAATCATGGGAAAGTCGATACCGGATACGATAGATTCAAAACAGCGAACCTGTAGGATCTTTAGAATATAATTTAGGAACTCCGATGACATACTACACTCACTACATCAGTTTTGTTTGGCACATGTTTTCTACGTTCAAGTTTCTTCATCCCAAATAGATCCCCAATCCATCTTCCCTACTAAAATTATTGTATATTCTAATTTTTTTTTTTGGTAGTTTTATTTGAAATATAATGATTATGATCTGATCCTCGTCTTATTAATAGATACGAATTAACTCTAAAATTATAAAAATCGGTTGAGAACTCACTGATGTGAGTGATAATAAGACGTTCCGCTCCAATAAAAGAGAGGTTAAATAGGTAACGGTACACATTTAAAGCTGACTTATGCACTTACATATCTATACTAGTGGTTCTGTGAACCGAAGACTTCGGAGAATTTTTTTTTCCCTTTATGTTTTTGAGTGCTCTTGCCAACCACTATGGGACCATTTCCCCTCCCCTGCTTCCTTTTTCCCCCCGATCGAAAAACCCCCTCGCTAAAACTTGTTGTCTACATCAAGGATCGTCCAAGCCAAGTTGCATGCAGATCCAATGAAAAATATGACCTGTAGACTGAATGGACGGATGGTCGGATATCAATAGCATTTTTCCCGTACCAGTGGAGTTAAAAAGCAGACTTTCGTCGGCTCGCTTCGCTCGCCTCCTCAGTCAATTAGTTCTAGGTGACCCCCCCGGCTTCGCCCGTGACATACTTCGAACTCCCGTCGCACCTATTTAATCCCGTCGCTTATAAATTCAACATTACATAAAAAATTGCCCGATTTGTCGACATTTATGGCTACTGCTCCGCTCTCCAGGGTAGTAGCGTGATGATATATGTAACCTATAGCCTTCCTCGATAAATGGGCTATCTAACACAAAAATAATTTTTCAAATCCGACCCGAGTTCCTGAGATTAGCGCTTTAAACCAAAAAAATTGTACTGAGTGGATTCAGTCGCAAAATATAAACATATCGGAATCGCCTGGTTTAGCAACTTCTGCGACGCTGCATCGCGATTTCGCGACTTCTTGAATTCGGAATTCGGTATCGGACTCTGTCGCAGTGATTAGCATTTTAAGTGTGCTGTGGGAAACGCGCGATCGCTGCGTTTAGCTTCTAAATAACGACCAAATCACCTGTCGCAGAAAAGTAGCTAGTTTTCAATGTCCCTAACCTGTAATTATAAGTTTAGTGCACACAATAAAAGCAATCATCAATAACACGTTGTCTCTATAAAGTATTTACATCATATTTATTTTCTTAGAAGTATATTGTACTACTACTCCGTAATCTCGTATTGCCGAGCGCGCAAGTCACCTTGATTCCTTGAACTATGGAACTCCAAAAAAATTTCAACAGCATGTAGCCACAGTCTGTCTATTTCAACTCGGCAATGGGCTCACCACCTATTATGTGGGATAGGAATACACATTTTGAAAAGTGGGCATATAATATGCTTCTGCCACCCCTTCGGGGATAAGGCGTGATAGATAAATAACTAATATGTAGTGGCCTTAATATGCAGTGGCCCTAATATGTAGTCGAAAGGATTGTGTGGTTTTATAAAACCACGGTAAAAGGAACCTTTTTTTACTTACTCTTAATACTCTTTTTTAATTTTCCACGGCCGACCGTCACGCGACATGCAACATCAACAATTTTGAGACGATAATAAAGGTTTCACTTTAAAAACCCCAACTATAAATGTGACACTATAATATTAGTTCTTAAATTTTAACAATTTGAAAATATTGTTCCCTATATTGTTTTTATATAAACTTTCTGTCACTTTCCAGAAGTTTTGTGGTATAAAAAAAGTTAACATTGTAGATTTATTTTTAACACAGTGCCATCTAACTTAAAGTGAGCTTATTAAGCTTGTGGTATAGGATCTAGACAACAGATAAACATAGATATTTATTTCTAAATGTATACATATTATACACTAGATGACCCCCTACAGCTTCGCCCGTGTAATATTTCGACCTCCCGTCGCACCTATTTAATCCCGTCGCTTATAAATTCTACGATGCATATAAATTTCCCGATTTGTCGACATTTATGACTACTGCTCTGCTCCGCAGTGTAGTAGCGTAATGATATATAGCCTATAGCCTTCCTTGATAAATGGGCTATCTAACACAAAAAGATTTTTTCAAATCCTACCAATTCTTCCTGAGATTTGCGCGTTCAACCAAACAATCAAACAAACTCTTCAGCTTTATAATATTAGTATAGATTGGAAATTTTGAAACAAACATTTGCGTATCGCACAATTTTTTTTTACCGAAACTGGAATTGAACCGGCAACCTCAGCGAAGCAGTCGGATACACACTACCACTGCGCCACCGACGCTGTCAAAATACCTAAAGTCAAGAACTTACTAATATTTGCACGAGAAACGAACAGAAACAAAAAATTGAAAGTATCCAGTAAATGTTTGTACACAAACTTCAAACAGAGCTCACATTTTGTTTAGGTACTTATGGTGTGTAAAGTAGCTTTAGCACTTCACAAAATATTGTATAAATAAATAAATAAATATCCATCACGCCTTATCCCCGAAGGGGTGGCAGAGGCATATTATATGCCCACTTTTCACCGTATGGATTCCTGTCCCACGTAATAGGTGGTGAGCCCATTGCCGTGTTGAAATAGACAGACGCAGGTTGTGGCTACCTGCTGTTGAAATTTTTCAAGCCGCCCATAAGGCCTTCAACCAGGCTTAACGACTGCCATTTTACTGGCAACCGGGACCAACGGCTTAACGTGCCTTCCGAAGCACGGAAACGCTCGCAAATTTAAATGCCACAAAGTGGTCACCCATCCGAGGACCAGCCATAGTGAAAGTTGCGTAACTCAGTGATCATTTACAGAACACTGAGACCGCGGGGCCACGAGCGCTTCTACAAAATATTGTAGGTCACTTATTAAGTATGGCAAGCTTAAAAAAGCTTAAATTTATGCGGCAAGAGTAAATGGGCAAACTGGTAAAGGTCGACCTCGACGTACATATGCCAATCAAATTGAAGATCTTTTGACAAAAGGCCAGGTCAAGAGTACCCTTAATCGGCAAGCGTGTATGAAAGCAATTACTAAAGTTGAAGAAGCGAAAGTTGTATGCCAGGATCGTAGCAAGTGGAAAGCCATAGTCTCTGCCTACCCCGATGGGAGAAAGACGTGATGATATATAGGTACGTATGTATGTATTGAAGCGCTCGTGGCCGCGCGGTCTCAGTGTTAACGATCACTGAGTTACGCAACTTCCACTATGGCTGGTCCTCGGATAGGTGACCACTTCGTGGCATTTACATTTGCGAGCGTTTCCGTGCTTCGAAAGGCACGCTAAGCCGTTGGTCATTAAGTCTAAAATGGCAGTCGTTAAGTCTGGTTGAATGACTTATGGGCGGCATGAAAAATTTCAACAGCAGGTAGCCACAACCTGCGTCTGTCTATTTCAACACGGCAATGGGCTCACCACCTATTACGTGGGACAGAAATCCACACGGGGAAAGTGGGCATATAATGCGGGGATAAGGCGTGATGGATATTTTTTATTTTACATAAATTATGTATATATTTAAAAATGTCACTCCGAAACTAACATTTGTGCATCACACAAATAATTGTTCCTTCCCGGGAATAGAACTCGAGACCTCAGCGCGGCAGTAGCATACACTACAACTGCGCTACCGAGGCAGTCATAAAAATGTGAACGATTCACAAAACCTACTTGATGGTAAAGTATAAATTATTTAAATATGTCTATACAACAAAGGTTTTTATAAAAAAGCATAAACGAATGTTGTGTCAATACTAATAAGAACTACCACAGAATACATACATACATATTGTCAGGCCTTTATCCCCGAAGGGGTAGGCAGAGGCATATTAAACGCCCACATTACACCGTAAGCATTTTTGTCCCACGTAACAGGTGGTGAGCCCATTGCCGTGTTGAAATGAACAGGCGCAGGCTGCGGCGACCTGCTGTTGAAATTTTTTAAGCCGCCCATAAGGCCTTCAACTTGGCTTAACGACTGCCGTTTTATTACCACAGAATGGAAGCGGGAAAATGGGATGCGTTCAATAAAAAATCGCGAAAATCGACTCAAGTTCAGTTATTTCTAAATGCTGGGGGTCAAATTGTTACGAGAGTATAAAATATTTACATAAAATACACAACAAATTGTCATTTAAATCGCAGTATAACACCACCTCTTCGCGTGCAATGGCGCTGTAGTAACTATCTGTCAATACTTTTCAACCAACGAAAAGCTTTATATCGCTCACAAGATATATTATTCTGCAACGTTATTGGTCGAGAGAGTCTATAAAGCCATACTGTGGAACCTCCATGCTATGGACATTTGAGAATGCCTCAAGCGCCTGCGCCTGTGAAAGCTTTTCACACTCACAATGTCAGTGGGTGACGTAACCCGCCTCATTATCCAAGACTTTAGACTTCTGGATTAAATCGAGTTTACTTCCTTATGGATAAGTAATAATATATAAGAATAATAACTTTCTTGAGCGTTTTTAATAGTTATTAACTAAACAGTTTTATTTACTTGTAAATTTCGGGATAGCCTGACTAGGACCTAACGGAGTTTTCAAGATGAGCGTCAAGCTACTTTGGTGAAATTTACAAGTGAGTACAACCGTATAGTTGGTAAAAAAATTAATTAAAAGCTTAGACCTTAGCTATCTACTCCTGTCAGGTTGCAACAAATGATCATGTCCTTATTATACTTTAGTTTCATTTACTGAACAAAAAACATAATAAATATTTAGTAGAACCTACTAAGATACAATAAATTTAAAATAAAGCAATAAGGATCTGGAGAAAAAGAGGTTTTAAAATTTTCGTTGGACATATTGGAAAAGGTTGGACATATTTTTCTCGGGAACCCTTTGGGCTCACGGTGGCGAGTTTGGGTTTGTTAAGAAGGATTTGACGGGGGCTACCAGCTGCGCTACTCTACACGACTCTACTTAGGTACTTAGAGTGTGTAGAGTTCTAGGGCTAAATTACTGCTGTTTCGATTAATTACCTTCGTTCGCTAGGGGACACGGGTTTTTGGTATAATTTGGCTCGGGAAAGGCTCCTTGCGCGGGTTGAAAGAGAGACCACTGTCTTCGCAGTGTCCCTTATTAGGGTAGAAACTCTAACTAGTGTCTTCCAAAATAACGCGACAGGGGAGGATAAAGTCAAGGCAGCTAAAGCTGTCTTTGACTGACACGTCGATGTGGTCCAATACCCCGACCTCACCACAAACATCGTAGTGGTTGGGCACATGGAAGATCACACTGGTCTCCTTCTACTTCGTGCCGGATCGACAAATTGCCCCATATTTAGCACAACTAAAAAACCTAGCAACCAAACCTGTGTTGGGTAAAATTAGTATGGGAGGAGATTAGGTTTATGTGTGGTGTTTATTAAATTTTTAATTTCATTTATAATATAATATGTAGTTATTAAGTTACATAGTTAAGTATTCGTATCGTTGGTAAGTTAATAACTTTTAAAATAAGACTAGCCAAGAGATTAAAGACTTTGATAACTATTTTAAAGTACGAGTAACTAGAACTCTTCGTTATGTCATGGCAACGCCGTTTGGAAAAAAAATCATTAATCTTTTTACTTGTTAGGTAGTTTATCTATCGTAATTGCTAGTGCCTTCGACCCGGAGTTTCCCCCTTCCTAAATATTAATTGTCAAGTCAACTCGAACGTGAGTAATGAGTATTTTGGACCATGGTCGGTTGTGTAATGGTAAAATAATGACTGGCGAGATTCCATGCCGAGAGCCATAGACGGAGCCAGTAAGATAACAGACGCTGGTTGGTAAAAAGACTGATTACTTAATTACAATGTGTATTATCGGATGCTAGTGGAGTCCCGCTGCTTCGCCCGTGACGTACTTCGAGCCCTGTGTCACCCCAAATGGGTGAGACGGGGTTCTCATCCTGTCGTTTTTTAATTTCAGAACAATAGATATATGAAAAGATGTCCGATTTCGTCGATCTCCTGGTTAGCAAGATGATATAAATTTGACGCTTTGCTCGATAAGTGGATACACTTTTTATATAACATAGAAGTAGACGACAATACATGAAACTTACTTTCATATTGTCACGCCTATTATCCCCGAAGGGGTAGGCAGAGGCAAAGGTACTATATGCCCATATTTCACCGTATGCTTTTTTATTCCACATAACATGTGGTGAGCCCACTGTCGTTTTAAAATATCAACGCAGGCTGTGGCGACCTGTTGTTGAAATTTTTCTGGACTTAACGACTGCCATTTTACTGGCAACCGGGACCAACAGCTTAACGTGTCTTCCGAAGCACGGAAATACATGAAAATAAAAAAAAAGAAGAAGATATACGAAAAGGAGGAGAGAAACATGGAGAAAACGATAAAGTTATAAATTATTCTAAACCAACTTCTCGGTGAGCCAACGTATACTCGTACCATGTTGTATACACCGGTTCTCGTCCGATCACTCAAATTAAGCAATTTTTGTTAATTACCCAACAAGCTTTTTCCAGGTCGCCGTGATTGCGAGATAAATAATGAAGATAACATAAAATAAAACAGTAGAAATAAAAAAAAAAAATTTGATTTACATTCATGGTGCTAATTCTGTTGTTGAGACCACTAAACAAATTTTCTCTAAATGTTCTTATTTTTATTAAGAGATTGCCAAATGCTTTTCTGTTATTAAGTCTAACTAAAGTTGGTGATATCATAAATAGCACTTAATTTGTATCTGATATCACTAAAATTCATTTTATGTGATAAAATTGAACAGGATGTGAAAAATGTACATAGACAGTCGAATGTAAATACCTACATACCGACTAACTTGGTGATTGAACTGCCTATGTACATATTTCACGTTACAACGTTTTACACGTTTTCACGTTTCAAACGGTTACTAGAATTCATAAACGTCCCACTATAATTAGACGTCACCTAAATAGGTGACGTCTAATTTTAGTGAAAACGTCAAAACTTTGTGGGACGTTAAATTTGTATCTGACATCACTATAATTCATTTTAAGTGATAAAATTCAACAAAAAGTGAAAAATGTACATAGATTTCAGAGATTCAATCACTAAGTTAGTCTGCATCTAAATACATGTTTTGTTAAATTTTATCACATAAAAGGAATTTTAGTGATGTCAGATACAAATTTAGTGCTGTTTATGATATCGCCAAGTTTAGTTCGACATAATAACAGAATAGCATTTGGCAATCTCTCAACAAAAACAAGAAAATTTTAGAGAAATTTTTGTTTAGTGATTTCAACAACAGAATTAGCACCACTATCTATTTTTAACGTATTATTAGTCAAATATGAAAACATTGTACATGATTTTTTTATAACTAAATAAGATATATAAAAGATTTTTTATTTTTTTATGTTATGTTAAAAAATGTCCTGAGCTGAATTTACTAAATTCAAAATGATGTTTAATATACTTAGACAATTAATATTCTAGAATGTTTTCCTAAGAAGGTTATATGTATGGTTAATTAATTTAAACTACTTAAATTTAACCTTAATTTTCACCAACTTTAATATTTAGGAATTTTTGCTTTATCTATGCTATAAGACGTTCCGTACCAAATTTCAAGATTCTGAGTTCCCAGGAAGTACCCTGTAGGTTTCGATTTCCTTGCGAGTGTCGGAAATTTGTGGCAGAAACGGCTGTATCTTTTAAAGGCTCAGAAGGTTGGTTTTTTTGTAAGCTCCAAGAGACAGTAGACTTGAGTATCTGATATAAATTTCAGCTTGATACCTCCACGCGTTCTTGAGAAAATTGGTCGTTATAGACAGACAGACGGATAAGGATGACATCGTAAGGGATGACATGCGTGCCAATGGTCTCAGTACAGGGGATACCGACGACCGTGCGAAGTGGAGGAGAAAATGTAGGAAAGCGGACCCCGGGCGCGCGACGCAACTGGGACAGACGCTCGGATGATGATGAGACAGACGGCCGGACAACAAAAAGATCCTATACAAAATCATCGGTTGTAGATCCTAAATGTAGCTCTAAATTACAACAGTTAGAACTACAATAAAAACAAAAGAATCGATATTAACTTACATAATCGAAGACGATTAAAGGCAATCAGTTCATGTTTCGAAATATTAATTGCGTGTTTGGATTTACATCATTTTGCGCATGAATCGTCCTTGGTGACGAACGTGGGGAATATCACGTCCACGGCCTTTAAATGGTTGTATGCGCAGACGTTACAACATTCCGAATACATAATACTAAAGTTTAAGTTCACGCTCTAGATTTGTAATCGAATCAAACATATCCAACCGTCTTTAATGATAACACTTGTACTATTCCACATTATTTATTACTAGTGGTTCTGTGAACCGTAGACTGCGTAGAATTTTTTTCATCAATTTAAAAAAAAAAAACATTCTATTTTTCGTTTTGAGCGCTCTTGCCAACCACTACGGGACCATGTCCCCTGCCGCCATTTCCCCCCGATCAAAAAACCCTTCTCGCTAAAAGTTGTTGGCTACATCAAGGATTGTCCATGCAAATCCGATAAAAATTCGACCTGTAGACTGAATGGACGGACGGACGGTCGGACATCATAGCATAGCATTTTTCCCGTACCAGTGGAGTGAAAACGGCTCACTTCGCTCGCCTCCTCAGTCAATTAACCTGAACGGTTTCGTTTACCTGACAAGTTCCACCAAGTGCCATCAATCAACAGTATAAACATATTTAACCGTCTTTTTTCTCTATACCTACTTTAAAGTTTGACCCTTAGCTTTCAAACCCTAACTGGATTTGAAGAAGTTTGTTTGTTTGTTTGTTTGTCACAAAAATGTACACACGTCTAAAGGACGAGGCAACGACGCAGGCGCCCTCACCAGGACATCTCGATATTTTTGAGAGTGAATACCGTTACTTACGTCCCAGTATTCACTCTCAAAAATATCGAGATCAGCAGGTTCACATTTGTGGCATACTACAAACATCTTTGAATATTATTATTGAGTTCGATTCCCACTAAGGATAAAACTTTGTGTGATTGCGCACGATAGATTATTCTGTGTCTGGGTGTTATTTATCTATAATATGTATGTATTTAGAAATATATTAGTATGTTAATCAGTTATCTGGTTATCATAGTACAAGCTCTGCTTAGTTTGGAATCAGATGACGTTGTGTGAGTTGTAACGATATTTATTTATTTATTTCTTTAATCACTTAATAAACTAATAATAATTGTGCGGCGTAACCTTGGTCGACCGAATACGTAACGAAGTGATACGCAATTTGGCAGGTTTGAATAAAAGTGTCAGCGTGAAGCTGGAAAAGGGCGTGCTCCGTTGATTTGGACACGTCCAAGAAATGATTGAGGACTGATTGACGAAGAATATATATTGTGCGAAAGTAGAGGGCAGAACCACGTGAGCAGATTGCTCAAAAATATAAAAGCCAAACCAAAGTTACAACCGATAAAAGCGGGACCCAGGCTCCAAATCCAGGTAGGGTTTGGAATTAACTGGGAAAACACACCAATGAAAAAGAAGAGTGTTAGAAGTTCCTTCATGCAGGCAAAATTATTGCCCGGTTGTCAATCAGGGACTTCTAACCAAATGTATGACGACTTTACCACTTTACATATTTTTGTGAAAAAAATAGGCAGTAAACCTGAATAAGAAGATCGCCGGGGCCCAAGAGACCTTTCCTACTAGCGGTGCACCTGCTGACTAACAGACGAGGCAACGACGCAGGCCCCGACGGGGTTGGGAGAGCAGATGGCAGCCGCTCCTAACATTGCCAAAAACCAAAGTCTAACTATCGCCTCGTAGTCAAATAAAAGTGAACATGTGCCTCCAGATAGGGCTTGGAAGCAATTGGAAATACTCTATGGTGAAGAGAGAGAGAGGAGAGAAGTTAGACGACGTTACCGGCGAGTCTGGACGTATGCATTCTCTCGTTGGGATCCATGGTGCAAGCCATTGTCTCCAGCGGGAGCAAATAGGACGCCGCTTTGTTTTTCTGTGAGCAGGTCATGCTTGCGAAAGAGGCGGCGGAGAGGGAACGGGAGAAGACTCTCCCACTCGAGTTTCGCAGTCTCTGGCGACAACGCCGCAGACTTGTCTTCGCCCAAAACTACCAGCCTCCATGACCGGGGGCCTGAGGACGGCGGGTGGGCTGCTCGTTGTCCTTACAGAAGCAGGCCTAAGACGGCGGCACGATGTGAAAATTTTTTCAAGTACTGGGATAATACCCGAACCAACCTCAAAAGAAGCGGGATAACACCCGGACCCATAGGAGACCGCGGTGCTAGCCAAAGTCTGCCGGGTGGTCTGGGACTTCTTTCCGAGGAGTTAACCGGAGAGTTCGGCAATAGACAGTTAGGCAGGGACCGTGTGATTTTAACCAGTTCAAGTCCGGCGTGACTTCCAAGGGGACAGCTTTAAAAAAAAAAGAGACGGCTTTACCACTAAGTTTCGCTTTATAAAATCGCTTAAAGCTGAGAGCAATCATAACAATAACATGGCAGCCAAGTTGAAGGCCTTATGGGCGGCTTGAAAAATTTCAACCCACAACCTGCGTCTGTCTATTTCAACACGGCAATGAGCTCACGGTAAAATGTGGCGTATAGTATAATATGCCTCTGCTACCCCATCGGGGATAAAGGCGTGACTGATAAATCATAGGGAACAAGCATAAACTTAAAAAGAAACACTATTTATTTTGTAACATAATAATTATTACACCATTCAATGTCACGCAATATTTGTCTCATTATCAGTACACGTAACTGATTTATTGAAATTGTTTCCACCGCCTGTGTTTCACCAAACAAATCATAATAAGTGCGAGATACCCAAGCGACCTACAACTCCACATAGAGTTACCTCGTAACACACATTATACATTACAAATTTTGTGCAAGCTGCCCGGGGAGTGCACCAAGCAAGTATGGCGTGGGGCGGACGACGTTCAACGCACGCGCCACGCCAGTTCAACACGCGAAGTCGCGTCGCGCACCTGTCGCGAACTTAAACCGAAAACCAACCCTTTGAAAACGTCAGTTCTATAATTTATTTTTAATTACATTCCTCACAAAAGTGTCCTTATTGTTCTAAAAAAATATTCTCGTCATTTGTGACCGATATCATGCAAGAACGTCATTATTTATAGTACTTGTATCGTGTTGTAATACAGCCTTATCTAACTTGGTGTAATAGAACAGGTTAATCTTACCGATTATTGCGTAACCAGTCCTGATTAACCCTTACGTGTTTGACGTAATATTGCGTGTTGTGATAGGTCGTGTAACACTTGATACTAGCCTGTAAATAAAGTTTATGTTCTAAAAAAACGTGTTAATAATAAAAATAAATGGGGAGTTGTATCTTGAATTACAACTATAGTTCTACTTGAATTAATTATGCTGTTGAATGTGAAAATAAGTCATAATTTTTCTCTTTGTATCATTTGTATGTAAATTTACTCAAAAATTATCTTACAAGTATATAAGACAAATCGAATTACAAGCCCTATGTTAGATACGCAAAATGACTTGATCAGATAGCTATTTATAACCCCCGATGTAAAATCGACAGGATGTTATTTAAATCGTAGAACCTTTATTTACGGCATAGATGGGAGGGACTTTAAGATTTATTAGTATATTCACAAAACCTTTTTCCTCTGCAGCGTTTTGCCTCTGGACCATTACGTTTTCGCAGAATTCGAGATCGAGATTACGATCCTCATTAATCACTAAAACTGCTGCGATAAGAGCTGGTGACAGATTCTCTCTGATCTATTAGACCAGGACTTTCGAACTCCTAAGTAGGCCAGTCTTCCAGTCCCGGATCATGGTCAGAACACACGGCAAAAACTCCAATTTGGCAAAGACACTTTCCGAAGCAGCCACGGCCGGTCAGTATCAGAGTCAATCGGTAGGCAATGCTCTTCATTCTTTGTTCACACTTAAAAATAAAGAAAGTAGAAGTAAAAGAAAAAAGTAGTAGAAATACGGTAGAACGGCTCCAATAGCACGTTGGTGAGCACAGGCGGGTTTCTTTAAGCGATTCGAGATCCAGCATCCCGATCGCCAGAGCGACATTTGGTCGTCGCATCCTTTTATCTTATCGGTCAGAATGTCAAAGAATTGATCGCGCCTGACCGCTTAGTACAGTGACATCGCACGATTCATAGGGCCATCAGCTAATGCAGAATCTTGAATCAGCTCAAGAGTCTATCTAGCCGCTACAGACTATCTAGCGGATTCCTTCAGGGCCGGGGCATGCCTTCAGAGCCCGCTAGAATCCGCTAGGTCTTCGAACAGACGGGAGCCTCATAAAATGGGATTGACTGCGCGTCACTCCCTTTGAGGTAGCTAACTTCTTCCCGTGGCCCAATCAACATATAAACCAATTGACTACCTCGGTGGCGTAAATGATAGTATTTGCGACTGCCACACTGAGGTCCTGGGTCAGAATAAATATTTGTGTCATGCACAAATGTTTGTTTCGGAGTTTGGGTGTTTCTTATGTATTCGTATCCCCTTAGTTTGAGCCAGATGGCACTGTGTAAAAAGTGTCCCACTTTATTTAGTGTTTTTTTTATTAAAATATCATATTTCTGCACTTTCAAAGTATTGGAATCGTTCATTACACATCTCATGTAAACTTACTAACTGACTTCTAATGCGGTAAAAATTCAACTGATTTCAGTTGGTTAGACCATTGATCTTGTAAGAAAAAGGTCACGCGGTCTAATCCTTCACGAAGTGAGTTTTAAAAAAAAACCTTGGTGATCAGGGCTTTGCTTCTGTAAGACAAAGGTTGGTCTAAGCCTTTTCAAGGAATGAGTTTTCAAAAAAACAATTGTTGGTGCAACTGATTGCGATGCGGTTTAAGTAGCTTAGCTGGGCAGAGTGTTGCCTCTATGAATAAATAAATAAATATTGTGGGACACTTCACACAACGCTATCTGGTCCAAGCTAAGCTCTAAGCTTTTGTTATGCGATCTAGACTACTAATAAATATACTTTTTTAAATACATACTGTAAAGGTTACAGGTGTAAGCGTTAAAGGAGTGATTTTTCAAAAAAGGTTTTTGGGTGACTGCTTTAATCAGAATGACTATCTGTATGCTAAATTTGAAGTATAATCCGTTTCCCGTTTTACGGCATATATTGATAAGATCAGTCAGTAAAGATTACGATGTCTATTCAATAATCCAACCTTCGACTTATTCTGTACAATATTGATGACAGTTTAAGCATATATCGGTCACAAAGCGCATATAATGTCAGACACTCTTGCCTGACTATTATGTCTTGTCAAAACAAAATGATCGCTGACATTTTACGTCAAAAAACGATAATTACATGTCCCGAAATTGGCTATGAATAATATTCCTAACCAATGCTAACAATTAACCGTATTTTTGATTACATGACCTGCAAGCATTAAAATTTAACGTAAGATTACCAACAAGACAGTTTATTCAAATTTCGTTAGATCGTGCAAGTTGTAACCTATATTTTTCTCATTTTGCAGACTCGTCAGTTACAACATAAATATATTTCACCATTTCATTTCAAATGAATAGAATATTGAGCTTTAATAATAAGTATACGAAGTATAAAAAATGGTTTGCCTTTCATTATTTATTCAAAACTTATAGGTAAATTTATCTATTGATAAAATTTATGCCATTTGCACATTAGTTATAGATTTCAAGATAGTGAATCGATTTTATGAAATAATATATTGAAAGAGTACTAAATACTTATACAAAGGTGTGACACCAAGATACACAAGTCAAACTCACACGTCTCCATGCTCTGTGTGCTTCTAGAGAAATTGGAAGGTCAGGCGGTCAAAGAAAAAAAATCCATCCAAAAACTGCCAACGGTCATCTTGGAATTGTCAGATATAATTCCAATTTTAAGAGCGGGTGCCGGATCCCAATTTGTCTATTTACATTTGTTATTATTTATTTGTTTAGTTATTTTTGTACAGACGACATTTCTAGTCAAAATAAAATAAATAATAAGTATTTGGGAGAACACACAAACACAAAACTGGCTAGAGAAACTGCAAAGTACAAAGAATAGAACGTTCTACATAATCGTAAACGTTTTAGCTTCCACAGTTATGTTAGATTTCGACATAATCATCATAGTTTACTACCACGAGGCTGGCGTTGTCTATTGACATATTTTGGAAAACTACTATGTAACACTGTCTTTCTTATTCACCTTAATCTATAGATTCAACCAACCATCAAGGTCAAAGTGCATCGACAGTGAGCTGTGGGAACAAAACAGACATAATACGTGTAACTTTCGAGTCGAGTATACACAAACAATCGATTATCTCGTCTCTCCAGTGATCAGTGAACAGTTTGAAAATCGAATTCCCTGTGATAGTGTAGAACTATTATTCGCGAGTTTGAAAGAACAAAGTCTGAAATGAAGGTGAGTCGACCTACATGTGTCTTTGTAATTTAGAACGAGTGATATAATCGTATTACAAAATGTTTAGCATTTTCAACAGTTGTACCAAATGTGTTTATGTTGTGAAACGTTACAGGAAGTTTTATTAAAAAGATTTCTGTAATAGGAAACTAAATACTATTTGTAATTAAGATTATCAGTTTGTTGTCAATTTTATGAAATGTAAAGAAATAGATTCCAATTGAGATTGTAACACTAGCGAACGCCTTGCGGTTTTATCCGCGTAGTTCTCGTTTGTTAATACGGCGATAAAATGTACACTAAGTTACTACTTTTCATATCAGCTATCTGTCAGTGAAGGTCCTGTTAAATTGGTCCAGCCTTTTCAGAGAATAGCCGGAACAAACAGACAGACAGATAAATGGACATACAGATTTTTTTGTAAGTTTATATTTTCATATGTATTTAGTGAAAAACTGTTAATTTGGATTCACAAACAGACAATTCAATTTTATTTATCTGTAGCCCGCGGTCTAGCTTCAGTGTATGGCGGTTCAAATATTGTAGTTTGAATGAAAGAAAGAAAGAAATATTTTTTATTCAGGCACACATTCCATAAATTACACAAATCTACTTAAAATCTACTAATCGGCATGCACCCGAAAAGGCAACCATCTCAGCTAAAGCTACCTACCACATTAATTATGGTATGCAGCGCTGATTTTCAGATGGCTCCTATTTTAGTTCCTAGTTTGTTATTGATATTCAGAGATATACTGGAATATATATACAACATTGACACACAACCCTTAAAAAAAGTGACTCAACAATAATTAATACTTTCTTGCATTCCATAATGTGGTACAGATAATGTGAAACAATAATTAGTTACAATTACGGACCCTGTCAGGCACAGCATAGTAATGTTAGAAGAGAGAGGAAGTATGTTTCAAGTTATACCAAACTCATCTGATGAGTTTGATGCTCATTTCGTCGTAATAGTTCATGTTAAGTTTAGTATGTGGATGTCATTGTTCATAATTCTAAAATTAATCCTACATTTGAGGTAATTGGCAATTTAAAGGTCTGCGGCGCGAGTGCTGCACCTCTGGTGTTGCAAACGTCCAAAGGTTACGGTGACCACTTTCCATCAGGTGGGCCGAACGCTTGTCTGCCAACTCTGTGGTTAAAAAAAACGATACTTTATTATTATTATTAAATAAACTTAATTAAATATTATGATATTACTTGAATTAAATACAACAACAAAAAATATTTACACTTTACTTAAAATTTAAATAAAAATTAAAATTATGGGTACTAATAAATTAAATATTGCTTCTAAATAGGTAAGTATTTTTAGCAATATATATTTAGTGTTTAAAAGTCTTTATCATTAAAAAATGTTGAAATAGACAAGGGCAGGATGTGGCGCCCTGCTTATTAAATTTTTCAAGCCGCTCATCTGGCCTTCAACTTGGCTTAACGATTGTCATGTTACTGGCAACCAGAACAAACGGTTTAACGTGCCTTCAAATTCTGGATGCTGTAGTAGCATTTGTTTAGTGGGAAGAGCTTCAATTTGGTTACAAAAGAGTTACAAACGTCATTTTAATGGACTCTGGCAGTTTATTATATATTTTAATAGACATGACCAAGGGACCTGAAGAATGCGTTTCCAATCGCGAGCTTGGTAGATTTTGTCTATCTTTGTACTTTAATGTGTATCGGTATTGTCTGTTTTCTTGTTTTGTATAGTGTTCCGGATATTTACAAACAAATTTACCAATTATACCTTATCGCTAGCCTAGCTGAGCAGAAGTCCGTGAGAATTTAGGTTTTTAAAGATAATAAATATTATAAAGCTGTATTCTATTAAAAAAAAAACAATAGCTGCAAAAAACACGCTTAAAACCCTATGTAATAGTTGAACATAATTATTGTTACTGCGATCTATCGCAAACTACAAATTACGGTATTACACAATTACTATTATTATACTTTACTAAAATAGATAACTAATAGTGAAACAATTTATGCCAAGGTCTGTGAATAGCACCGGTGTGTAAATAAGAAAAAAAAACGAAAGTGATCACGTCTGTGTGTAATAGTTATTTTACAGTTAAGCGCGATCCGGCCATGCAATCTAACCACAAAATATGTAAGTTTACCAGTGATCACAGAAATACCTACTGGGTTGAAATATCTGGATTTGACATTACCACTGGCATCACTGGCAGAATAAAAAAATATCATTCATGCAGAAGAAATATCAAATAAATAAGATTTGGCTAAAAGGTTTTAGTAACCAGGCCACAAAAAAAAAATCATTTGAGAGTAAGTGTAGATAGTCGAAAAATTAAAAAAATAATGTTTGGCTATGAATTCTATTTCGAATTCCCAATTCAAATTTGAAATGTATTGTTATACCGCCAAGGAAAAATGGATTGTGACAAAAGTAAACTCAGCAAGTTGGCAAGTACAACATCTAAACAATGACTCTACGAGAATTCGCCTCCACAGATTTTGGTACTTCTTTCAATGTTTGCCGGAAAAAAATCTATTACACGTTTTCATAAGCGACAATCACAGCTGTGTAGTTTTCGTTATGTGTATGAACCTAATACCTGTAGAAAATAAATTCTTAACCACCTTTTTTTTTACTTTTGGTTTAGGAAACATAAATGTTTCAATCGTTATTATCCATAAATATTATATAGATTATTATTTTATTGAGGGTTTACGTTAATATTATTATATACCCTCAATTAATAAAATTATTATATGGGTGGATAATAATGACACTTTTACTAACTAACTAACTATCTTCACGCTGTATCCCTGACGGGGTAGTCAGAGAGGACAGATCGCCAGGCTTCGCGATCCATGCATACTTCTTTCGCTTCTTCGAGATTCATCAATCGCTTCATACACGCACGTCTGGGTATCCGAGTACTTTTGACCTTTCCGTTTTTGAGCAATCTGCTCACGTGGTCTTCATATGTAAGTCTCGGCCTTCCCTGACTCCTTCTACCCTCTACTTTTGAACAATATATATTCTTCGTCAATCGTTCCTCACTCATTCGTTGGACGTGTCCAAACCAACGGAGCACGCCCTTTTCCAGCTTAACGCTGACACTTTCATTCAAACCTGCCATATTGCGTATCACTTCGTTACGTATTCGGTCGGCCAAGGTAACGCCGCACAATTTTCGAAGTGATCGCATCTCCACAGCATTCAATTTACTTTCATGCATCTGCTGACATACCCAGGTTTCACTACCGTAAAGCAAAGTTGGCACTAGCACTGCGTTATGAATCGCCATTCGTGCTTCTTTTACGATGCTTTGTCGCTTTACTAACTGGGACAAAGCACCGTTAACTTTGTTTCCGGCAGCTACTCGCCGTTCTACATCCGAATCACATCTTCCATCCGCGCTAAACATACTTCCTAAATACACAATTTCATTCACTTGCTCTAGACGTTCCTGGTTTACCCTAATCTCGCATTTAGTTCTTACGTCACCTCTTTCAAATACTAGAACCTTAGTTTTACTTGCATTCATGACATGACACTTTTAAATTTGTCTTTTTAAAATAAATATCCATCACGCCTTATCCCCGAAGGGGTGGCAGAGGCATATTATATGCCCACTTTTCACCGAGTGGATTCCTGTCCCACGTAATAGGTGGTGAGCCCATTGCCGTGTTGAAATAGACAGACGCAGGCTGTGGCTACCTGCTGTTGAAATTTTTTAAGCCGCCTATAAGGCCTTCAACTAGGCTTAACGACTGCCATTTTACTGGCAACCGGGACCAACGGCTTAACGTGCCTTCCGAAGCACGGAAACGCTCGCAAATGTAAATGCCACAAAGTGGTCACCCATCCGACGACCAGCCATAGTGAAAGTTGCGTACCTCAGTGATCGTTTACCGAACACTGAGACCGCGGGGCCACGAGCGCTTCAAGTCTTTTTAAAAATGTTTTTATAAAAAAAATGTCGTAAAGAATTTTGACTTCTTACCTGTGTGTGTAAAACTTCTTTACGACATTTTTTTTACAACTAAAAAATTTCTCTCAAGTCGATAAAGAAGTCACACTTCCAAAATTAAAAAGTAATTTTATACGAATGAGTGTCGAATTTTTGCAAAACTACTTTTTTTGTCGACTATTATAGAAAGACGATAAAGTTAAGCATACAACTTTTAACATTTCCACTAGTTATTGTAAAGTTTATTAAGCGTGGCAATGCTTAAACATGCGCTGCCAATCCTTGGATGATTTGTATGGTTTCACAGTGTAAAGTAATTTAACACAAAGGACAGTTTCCTTAGAACTAAAAGTGAAATCTAACGCCGTTGAAGAGAACACAAACGACACACATAAAACTACAGTACGTACAAAAATTCTCCTCTTCTACGTCTTAAGGGTTTTCCCATTTACTTCCAAACCCTACCCGGATTTGGAGCCTGGAATTTTCAGACATATTGGAGAAGATTGCATTTTTCGGAAATGTTGGGGATGACTGCAATCTTCGGAAATGTTAACGGCGACTGCAATTTTCGGAAATGCTGGGGCGACTGCAAATTTCAGAAACGTTGGGAGCTACTGCCGTCTGTCCTCCCAACCCGGTAAGGGCGTCTGCGTCGTTGCATCGTCCGTGTCAGCAGGTGCACCGCTGGCCCCGGAGATCTCGGTGAGGTCCCTTACACTGTACCTATTCCAAGTTCCTGTATCCATTCCCCACTGCGCCTGTCAGAGCGGTTCTACTCAAATCAACTTGGGAACTTAAAAACTGAACAAGTTCGTGTCCAAAGTTCAACCCAACCTTCAAGACATTCCAAACCCTTAAGGAATTGCGATGTCAAATGCCATTCGTCCCAACGATGCCAAAAGTGCGAGTCGAACTCGCTCAACGAAGGTTCCGTAAAAATTATGTGTCTATACCATAAACGTTCTAAAAGTTTAATTTATTAACAGCTTCAAAGGACTCTATAAACTGAAGTACCTATATAGTTTTAATTTCAACTTGATACCTTCATGCATCCCCGAGATAAAGACAGATGGACGAACGGACATCAAAGTGTCCCTATAAAGGTAGCATTCCGTTCTTAGCGACCGCGACACGTGACCGCGACGCGCGACCGCGACAGTGTCGCGTGACCTACTGCTTCGTATGAATTTGTAAGGAACACAAAACCGCGACACGTGACCGCGTCGCGCGACCGGTGGGCGTGGCTAGAGAGTCGCGCGGCGACCGCGACCCGGTCGCGTTGGAGGCAGTGCCGTCGCGCGACGCAGGCGACAAGCATATCAAAATAGCGCTGTTTTCAACACACGATGACTAGATCTACTCTATATATCTATTAGTTACACTTTTTCAAAACACTGTTATGAAGTACTTAACTGAAACATAAATTTCTTCTATTCATACGATTTTCCTACCACGCGACTTGGCCAGGTGGACTCACAAAGAATGTGGATTATAAATCCCGAATTTTTCGATCACACTAGTATGAAAAGCCGTTATTTTTAAGTAACCATCGCCACTCTTCCCGCATAAAACCAGTGGAAAGAGTGGGGGCGACGTCGCGGTCGCGGACATCGGAAAGCTAGTGGTCGCCCCGCGACAGGCGACCGTGGTCGCGTGGTCGTCAGGTCACCGTCGCGGGTCGCAGGACGCTAAGAACGGAAGGCTACCTTAAGGAATTCGTTTTTTTCCTTTAGAGCTACGGAAACTCTATAAATAAAAGCTGAACCATAGCTACTTCTACTAGACAATAAAAGCTTAAATTCTCTGCCAGAAATTGCTTTCAGCAATATCTTTAATTGTAACTTTTTTTTTCGTTTGAAATACTGTTACAACTTTTAATTAAAGAATAAATTTATGCCACGTGAACGATGAAAATAACTGAGCTGTCATAAGAACTCGTATTTGATGTAACTGACGCCAGCAAAAAGATTGTATGCAGGCTGGTACTGTATTCTACTTCTACTTCTTTCGCTTTCTGCGGATTCATAAGTTGTGTACGTTTGGGGTGTCCGAGTGCTTTAGACCTTTTCCTTTTTTGAGCGGTCTGCTTACGTGGTTTTCGTATGTGGATCTCCTTCTGTTATGACTCCTTCTACCCTTTACGCATACAATCGTTCCCCGGTCATTCGCTGAGCGTTTCCGGACCGACGTAGCACGTCTTTTTATCAGTTTAATGCTTAAGTTTTTCATTCAATCCTGCCTTGCCTGCCTTGTTATTGTTTGACATTTTATTTTGATTTTATTTTTTAACATCCTAAGCATAGAATGGCAAACTGTAAATAGATATACGGAATTTTGTTAGCTGTATAGCTGCCCGGTATCTCTGGCGGCAGTGGAAGATCAGCGCTACGGATATTATATCAGTAGCATTAGCTGAACTGCACCCTTTATGCACACATTCTGCTATGACACTAGTGAGGTTCTACTGTTTTCATCTGTCTTATTATTTTTATGATTTTAAAGCTAAGTAGAAGTGTATTGGTTAATTTATGTGTGTTTAATAATTTTTTTTCTTTCTTTCTTTCTGTAAAATGTGGAGGGATAAATTGCAGTTAAAGTGTAGTTTAATTACAGTTTTCATTATAATTTATTGATGCTCGTAAATAAGGTTATGAAGTTACTATATCACATTTTACATAAAATAAAACTTGCTGAAATTACGATAACTTGGATTTTTTAAACAATATCCAAATACTGTATGCAGATTCAACATTCAACAAGCCTAGCTGAGACTCGCGGCTTCACCCGTTAAATACTTCGAAACTAAAAGGCATCCATTTAATACGGCCGTTTATTAAATTTATAATAATGTATGTCCGACTTTTACACATTTACGAATACTACTCTGCTCTCCACGGTAGTAGCGTCATGATATATAGCCTATAGCCTTTTTCGATAAATGGGCTATCCAACACAATAATAAATTTTCAATGCTAACTAGTAGTTCGGCAATGGGCTCACCACCTATTACGTGGGACAGGAATACACACATTGGTGAAAAGTGGGCAATTAATATGCCTCTGCCGCCCTTTGGGGATAAGGCGTGATAGATAAATAAATAAATAATAACTTAGTTTCTGAGATTAGCGCGTCGCAAGCATTGTAAGTTGTCAGGTACTTTCAATTTTAAGTGCTCGTAGCCATCGCTAGCTCAGTGTTCTGTAAACTATCACTGCGGTAAGCAAATTATGCTAGGATTGGTTCTGAGATGGGTGATCCATGTTTAAAAAGACACGTAAATCATAGGTCTCGGTTGCCAGTAACATGAAAGTCGTTAAGTCAAGTTGAGAGCCAAAAATAGGCTGCTTTTTTATTTGTCGTGACGTTGAAATCGCATCCACGCCGGACTTGAACCAACTAAAACCATACTGAGATTTTTTACGTACAAGAACCACAGTAAACGAAACTTTAAAGATTGATTCCATTAAAAATATCTGCCAACTGTAGTAAGTGTACTACTAAGTAGATCTAATGCCTAAGTCACAACCTCAGAAAAAAAAAAGCTTAACGTATTGTTTGTTCTACAAAGTCAACTTCCGACAATGTAGTCGAAGGCTGAGTCTGAATGACAAACATTATATAATACGTAATAGTACACCTGGGAACCTTTAGTTAAGCAGCTCGTGTTCAGTGACGCTTGCGCAACAAGTAATGACAATAGACGAACGCTATCTTCGTGCAATGATCGTCATTCACTATGTATGTGTGTGCTTAATCAACGCATAGGTACACATTATAGACTTCTAAAACCTCAAATTTAGAAAAGTCCTATACGGCTCTCGCTAAAAACGGCTCAATTTTGTCGTCTGTCGAATTTATTTTTCAGGAACTTTATGAAATACAGACAAATGGTTTGTGGCATTCGATTCAGGACGCCATGAATACGTGTGGGCGATTTTGAAGTTTCTACCACTTTAGATTTTTGAAACTGGTTTCTGTTTGTCGTCTGATTTCTAAGATAGTGAGGGGCGCGTTACTTTTTTATTTAGTTTTAGCCCAGCCAAGATATTTGGGGCCCAAGTCATCTTATCTGCTAGTGGTGCACCTACATACCATAATATTAGTAGTAGGTTTCCAAATTGCATCCAAACATTACCGGAATGTCAAGCCTGGGGAACTCACTTTCGTTTGAGTGCTAGGACCAATTTGACTTAAAATTTATGGCATTGTTGAAAGCGACTGTTCATTTTTTTCATTAGAAAGTCTTTAGATGGAGGCCTAATGCGGAAATTGATTTAAAAAATATTATTCCCTAGAATACGAATGAGCAGTAGAAAATCACATTACTAAAAACCTTCATAATGTTTGATACCTAACAAAACATCTATTTACTCTGAATTGGGGTTTGGACATAAAATATTTATCACGATAATAAATTGCATTTGACCAATTTGTATCGCTTGCTTGCTTGCAATTATGCGCTATAATAATTGAATGTATGATTCTTTTTATGTAAAGGTTTTTTCAGCAAATTGAGTGTATCATTATCAAAAAAACACGTAATTTAACTTTTTTATTCTTAAGAACCTTAGGGCCGTATTGTAGAATGTTACTCAATACTCAAGAAACACTTGAGAGTGGTATTTATAAGGAAAAACTAGCCTCAAGCATTTCTTGAGTATTGAGTAACGTTCTAAAATACGGCCCTTAGTCTAAAAACCTCGAAATTGGTTTAATGTTGTAAAAAAGCTATAAAGAAAGAGATCTTTAAAAACGCGGTCGTATTGTTGTATACGATTAATGGCAAATGCGTTTGAAAAAATTAAATTTGGATTAAAATATCGAATTTCATCCCATAATTATTTATTACATAACAAACAGGTTTGTCAGTAATCGTTTTTCGCCTAAAACGACTACTGACAAACCTGTTTGTTCAAACTATCAACATTATAATTATTTTAGTTAGCCATATTGCATTGCCATGTAATTACATTTCTAGATATATATATAGAGAAGACTCCGATAAGAGCAAGTGGTGCACTTGCTAAAATACGGATGAGCTAATAACGAAGAGTAGGAAAATACATACATATAATCATGTCTTTGTCCCTGAAAGGGTAGGCAGAGGAATACTATACGACCACACTGCACCATTTATATTTTATTCCACGTGTTAGGTCTTTTGCCGTATTGAAACGTTGGACAGGCGCAGGTTGTGGCCGCTCATAAGGCCTGCAATATGGCTTAACGACTCCCATGCTACTGGAAACTGGGATCCCTAACGTATATCCGAAGCAAGAAAATGCTCGCAAATGGAAATACTACAAAGCTGTTCCCATCTGAGCAAACTCGATACAAAACTCAGTTCAAGCGAAGCAATGTGTGAGGTATGGCGAAAATTTGAAGAGTTTAGCGGTATGATAGGTAGAAATCCGTACAGAGGTTTTATCAAACAAATCAAATTTTTATTTGAATTGTTTCAACAACAAATGCGCAAACTAAATTGTCTTCTATTGCACGTATTGTAAAACACGATTATTAAAAAAAAAATTAATGTCTCCGAGAATTACGATTGCGTGTACAGTTTAATGTTTCTAGATGAGTAAGAAAAGTACTCCATTATCCACCATTTTGGATTTTATCTGATAACCCTAACATAAAACCACTAAAATAAGACATAAAACATAAGATTACGACATTAATACTCGTTTTAATAATAGTTAAAGTCACGAAAATGGATTGTTTATGTATGCAAGTAAATAATTGCTATCTATGGTGTAACGAGTCAAGCCATTGATATTACAGGCGGAAGAACATCAATTTCGAGGGCTAATCCATGAATAATGGAATGTATTTTTTTTATACTTCTCCGAACGCAACCTGAAAGTAGGTCGTCAAAAAGCAAAGAGAATTGGTTTCCGCATCTCGGTGTCAAATATGTCTCGTAATTTTGTTTGGTTAATGAAACCCTCGATCTTCCGGATTTGTTAAACATCCTGCCTTGTTGTCTAATGCTTTCAGGAACAACTTAGGGCCGTATTCCAGAACGTTTATCAATACTCAAGAAACACTTGAGAGTAGATTTTATAAGGAAAAATCTAGTCTCAAGCGTTGATTGAGAATTGAGAAACGTTCTGGAATACGGCCCTGAATGTGCACTTTTGTAATACAAGCTATTCCAGATGATAAAAAAGTAACAATGGCCTGCGAAGTGCACGGCTTTAGCTTTTGAATTAAATGAAAAAATAGTGGTGTTTTTTTTTCTACAATGGCAAATACCGGAAATGGTAAAGTCAGACTGTGTCCATGGGGACTTTTGGCGCGAACATGGACAGTGACGCACGGTGTCGCAAATTATTTTCCAAAACTAGTATATAATTCATAATTTTGTGCTTAATAATGGTGGATTGAACTTGACATCAACAACGGACATGACTGGAAGGAAGGAAGGCTGAATGGACTGAGTTTCCTTTATCTGCCCAAGAAGGGCGAACACAATTAATAACAACAACAACTGTGTCCATGGTAAAACCATAGAGAAACGAACGTCCTCCTTCTTTCAACGGAGAATTCGGTGCATTAAAAAAATATTATGCTTAAAAAAAGTAATTGAATGTAAAAGATCTATACGGGTCAAAGCTCATCAAAGTCGCTAGCTGTAAAATTGCAATTTGTATGCATTTTCCATGCTGTTGATATCATGGTATTTGTAACAGTCATGCGACTGCGTAATCAAGTTGTAGTTAACGTGCAGTTGTCGTGCACTTCAAGAACAGAAGTTTCTTGGGTGCTCCAAACTGCCATTTGCAGTTTGACATGGGGATCAAATGTTGATGAACCTTATTGCATGGTTCATTTCTAAAAAAAATCCTTTATATACAATGGCATACTTATTAGTCTTGCCTTTATCCCCGAATGAGTGGCAGAAGCTTACTATACGCCCACATTTTACCGTAAGTTTTTTCGTCCTCTACGTTATACCGATGAAAATAATTACCAAATGTATGTGGGCTACTTTAAAATGGCTTTATTTTTCATGGTTCACAGAGCAAATCAACATCCCTTGCTCTATGGGATTTTTTTTCTTAATTCTAATCGTATTTTTAATTTTGGATTAAATTTTAGTACAAAGTTTGTAGGAAATAAAATCCTTAAAATTCTACAGATCCGTGTATATCATGTATATCATATAACACATTTCATAAATTTCAGAAAGTCTTTTAAAATTTGTCACACAAAGTATTTTTGTAATCGAAGGTAGGTTAAGCGTGATTCATAACAATTGGCTCTTTCTTCCTTCTGTCGTCGTAAGGCGCACCAAAAAATGTGGGCGTATCGCGATAATTTTCCTTGGTTCAACGATTATTGACCTAAGTTTTTCGTCATTGCATGACACTATGAACATCTGGTTTTATTTCACCATTTCGTTTTAAAAAAAGCTGGTGTATGCATGTCACCTGACGCTCACCTACTCGTAAGCATAGAATACCAGTTACTTTCACAACATTCTTCTATATTTATTTATTTTGTGTACACACCATGTAATTTAAAAAACGGAATTTTGCAAAATAAAATAATTAAAAAACAATAATAATTCTGGTTTTAAAAAGGTTTCATTTCGCTTTTGTGCTATGTTTACATCGGAGGGGTCGAACTCAGAAAGGGAGCAAAGGGTCGATATTGATCGTTATATTATTCTTATTACTAACTATCAAGCTGTATTCCTAACGGGGTAGTCAGAGAGGACACATCGTCATGTTTCGTGATTCATACTTCTTTAGCTTCGTGCAGGTTCTTTAAGTTCTTTTTTTTTATTTTATACCTTTAACAAGATTTTAGAATTCATTACATTGCAAAACCACCTTATGAATTATAAAATCACCGGTTTAACAGGTATGTTGACTTAACTTCATTAAACTGAACAGAATGATACGCGAACGAGGTTAACGGCGGTCGTGACCGTGCTGCTACAAAAAAGAATATTATGGAACATCTGATGACCGCGAATCCTCGCGTTGCAACAAAACTTTACGCCATAGACAACGGCTGTTCTTATGTAATTTTTTTTATTTTTTATTGATGACCTGGTCACGAAGTAACTAATTGTTTATGTAGGTATACTATTTAACTATAGCACGTTAATACACTTTTTTTTGTCTACGAATCTTTTAACTAGACTAATGCACAAATTTTAGAAAATAATATGTAGGAAGCATGGGGCAAGGAGATTGCGCTGGAAATGTGGACAATGCCGGCTCCACATTTCCAGCGCAACCTCCTTGCGCTATAGACAACGGTTGTTGTTATATAATCAGATTGCATTAGTGCATTCACTGGAATTACCACAGACAAGTGGTGAATAGCATAGACGTATTAGTTGATTATGTCACGTCGTAGCACGTCGTGGATGTTTCTGGTTCTATTGAAATGTAAACTAGTTTGGTCCCGGTCTCATTGTAACGTCATACCTGTTTTAATATACATTACGTGTTTCCATGTAACATATATGTTTTGTCCGCCGTAGAACATTGTTTTTACAACCTGTATACTTATATTTTTTTCTACGGCAAGTGTTATATAATTTAATAGCTTTGATCCGCGACACAGTCCATATTTCGAATCGCACATGTTCGTAATATATTAATTTTACAAAATATATTGAATTTTAGTAGATATATTTGCTATTTATGATTATTATTCCGCCTTTATTCGTCTTAAACGTCGAAAGATTGATCGTGATTGATTGATGCCTAACAGTTGAGAAAGCGACACTAGCGCCCTTACGAGGTCAGACGGCTGTTGCTCCTAATAATGTCAAAAATTAAAAGCAGAAACGATAGCTGCTCCTAGCAGGCAAATGAAAGTGGATCCCAGGCTACAAACCAGGTAGGGTTTGGAAGCAACAGGGAATACACTTAAGAAGAAGAAGACTTAGTAAAACTTCCAAAATTACGGTTGCTAAAGCATACATACAGAAAAACAAACAAATGTTATCTAACATAACCTGTAAAATCGGTGGCACTGGGTGAAGGCCGTTTCTCGAACTTTCGTGGCTCACATAATGCAACCGGCAGGCACACGGAGAAAGTTACTCAACACTATCGGTTACGAACGCGTAATTAGTATATACCAAACTAACTGAGCCCCGCGGGTTCGCCTGTAAAATTTTGGATGAATCGACTGCCTCGCTGGCGCAGTGGTAGTATATGCGACTAAAGCGACTGAGGTCCAGGGCTCGTTTCCCGGTTCGGAAAAAATATTTGTAAGACCCACAAATATTTGTTTCGGAGTTTGGGTGTTTTCTATGTATAATATGTATTTATTTAAAAATATATAAGTATGTTTATCAGTCGTCTAGATCCCATAACACAAGCTTATATTAGCAGAAAGTTAACACGAAGGCACTGATAGAAGAAGCTCGTGAAAGGTGCAGAATGAAAGCGGATGAAAGGTTGTCGTCCAATTTCCGGGATAATGTCAAGCTCTTCTGGAAAGAGGTAGGTAAGACCCGGAGTTGTTCGGCAATCTGCAGTATGAATAAAGTGCTTAGTGTTAACAATGACGTCCTAACAGACCAAACTGACGTCCTGCAGAGATGGAGTGAATATTATGGAAAGATGTATGCAAGAAAAGACAGAGATGCCTCATCGGGAAGTGGAGCTCACTTCGATGCTCCGGATCCCGATGTCATTGAAGTCATTAGTATGAAAGAAATAGAACAAGCGATAAGAAGTATGAAATGTGGTAAGGCTGCGGGAAAAGACAGAGTTACTGCTGAGATGATCAAGTACGGTGGGTCGCGTGTCTGGGACACACTATGTCTGTTATGCAACTTGTGCTGGCGGACGGGTGAGGTCCCGGATGACTGGCGAGTAGCAGTTGTAGTACCTATTTACAAAGGGAAAGGCTCGCGCCTAAACTGCTCTAGCTACAGGGCGATCAGCTTGGTCAGCTTAGCTAGTAAGGTGTATGCAAAGGTTATAACGGCACGAATACAAGAAAAGTCTGAAAGGTATTTATGGGAGACTCAATGCGGATTCCGACGTGGAACAGGTTGCATGGATCAAGTGTTTTCTCTCCGCATGATCGCGGAAAAGTTTCTGGCTGTTAGCCAGAAGGTTTTCTGCGCTTTTGTGGATCTAGAGAAAGCATTTGAAAACGTTGTGAGAGAAACGCTGTGGGACTTGCTGCCCGGATATGGTGTGGACGGCTCGCTGCTGCGGGCTATACAGTCGCTTTATAGGGACTGTAAGGCTTGCGTGCGAGTAGGGGGGGATGTGTCACCTCTTTTTGATGTCTGTACAGGCGTCAAACAGGGATGTGTCATGTCCGCCTGGCTGTTTATAGTGTATCTGGACAGTTGCCTGCAGAAGTTGAAAGATTTTAATATGGGTGTGAATTTGGGTGACTTTACAGTAAACTGTCTGCTGTACGCTGATGATGCGGTGCTCATGGCCTCATCAGAAGCCGACCTTCAGGCATTAGTCACTAATATGAAAGAGGAGTGTGAAAGTAAGGGTCTTCGCTTGAATACAAGTAAAACTAAGGTTCTAGTATTTGAAAGAGGTGACGTAAGAACTAAATGCGAGATTAGGGTAAACCAGGAACGTCTAGAGCAAGTGAATGAAATTGTGTATTTAGGAAGTATGTTTAGCGCGGATGGAAGATGTGATTCGGATGTAGAACGGCGAGTAGCTGCCGGAAACAAGGTTAACGGTGCTTTGTCCCAGTTAGTAAAGCGACAAAGCATCGTAAAAGAAGCACGACTGGCGATTCATAACGCAGTGCTAGTGCCAACTTTGCTTTACGGTAGTGAAACCTGGGTATGTCAGCAGATGCATGAAAGTAAATTGAATGCTGTGGAGATGCGATCACTTCGAAAATTGTTCGGCGTTACCTTGGCCGACCGAATACGTAACGAAGTGATACGCAATATGGCAGGTTTGAATGAAAGTGTCAGCGTTAAGCTGGAAAAGGGCGTTCTCCGTTGGTTTGGACACGTCCAACGAATGAGTGAGGAACGATTGACGAAGAATATATTTTGTTCAAAAGTAGAGGGTTACAATATTTAAAGTAGAGGGTAGAAGGAGTCAGGGTAGGCCGAGACTTACATATGAAGACCACGTGAGCAGATTGCTCAAAAACGGAAAGGTCAAAAGTACTCGGATACCCAGACGTGCGTGTATGAAGCGATTGATGAATCTCGAAGAAGCGAAAGAAGTATGTATGGATCGCGAAGCCTGGCGATCTGTCCTCTCTGACTACCCCGTCAGGGATACAGCGTGAAGATAGTTAGTTAGTTATATTAGCTTACTTAGGCTAGACGCCGTTGTGAAACAAAAAAAAATATCTTACAATATTTTAAATACTTAGAACCTGGCAACTATTTAATCGCTTCAAATTCGTTTATTAATTTTACAATAATGTGTGAAAATTTGCACAAATGGTTGACATTTATGATTTCTGTGCTGCTCTACTGTATAGTATCGTGATGATATTATAGCCTACAGCCTTCCTCAACCGTGCTAGAAGATTTTTTCGATTCGAGTCAGTATTTCATGAGATTAATGCGTTCATCCAAAGTTTATTTGTTTGTTTGGTTGAACTACAGGAACTACGGGTTCGAATAAAATAAATATTTTTCTCTTGGAGAGCCCATTTAGTGGGGAAGGCTATAGGTAATATATCATCACGCTACTACTCAGGAGAGTGGAGCAGTAATCATTAATGTGAACAAATCGGGCAACTTTTCATACAATTTGATAAATAATAAACGTCGAGATTAAATGGGTGCTGCGGGGTTCGAAGGCGGGGTCAGCTAGTATTAGTATAAATGTTGGAGAGGTCAATTCAATTTCAATTAATTTATTTTCCAGAATATGTTCAAAGTGGTGTTACGATAATATGTTCAAAGTGGTGTTACAATAATTGAAGTGAAACTTCTTTATTGACGTTAGTGAAACTTCTTTATCGACGTATGCGTAAGCTCGCTAATAAGTAAGGGTCGCTAAATAAAATCCTCTACACGCAGAAAGTTCAAAACGTAAATCGATCGAAACGCAATATGTACGGTTTCGCAAAATGCGCCTGGGGTAACTCCTCGGATGGATGTACCAGGGTTCCCGAAAGACATGCAGTATGATAGCCAAACCCCAACTAACGACGCTCTCCCATTGTACAAATAGCATATTTTTCATAATAGCAATCGACGTATGCGTAAGCCTTATTTGTCTACCCAATTTTCGTGAAGTTGAAAATAGTAGAAAAATTATATGTCGTAGAGAAGTTTAGCTTCTTACCTGTGTACTCTGGTACACACATTTTTTTTTATTACGTAGTTTAATTCATTATATTTATCTAAGCTTGAGGTATCAACTACCACTGTCTACTACCTATATGTAAGAGCAGTAGATTACTTGATCATTCGGTATAAAAAATACACTTGGTAACTAATAAATCAATTTTTGATGTTGTATATCTCTCATCTAACCACACAAACTTGAATTTACATCGATGAACGCCATCTATGGGTATTTATTACATTATCATACATATGTGATGGATGTAGTAACGTAACAAAAGGAAACGAATCGAAATTTTTTTTTTAATGGCCTTTAAGACAACGTGAATAAAATTAATAAAACCTTTCTTACAACTTTATTTTAAATCGGTTACCTTTAAGCAATTTTTCTACTATATTTGCTGCATTTTTCACACATTTAAATCGGCCTAAGACGAAAATTATCCATTGCTACTGTAAACACTTTGACACATTGGGAAATGCGAGTTTTAGTGAGTAAAAACAGAAAAAAAAATGCTATTCACTCCCAACGTTCTCATTCGGTTTTATTGAACTTTGAGAAATGTCTTTACATTGAGGTTTAAAAGAAGGTCCAACCAACAACGTTGACTATCCAACAAAACAAAGGTCTGATTGTAGAATAAGTTTCTTCAGTAGCTCTCAACAAGACAAAAAGGTCGCTAAATAAAATTCTCTACACGCAGAAAGTTCAAAACGTAAATCGATCGAAAAGCAATATGTACCTACGGTTTTGCCAAATGCGCCCGGGTAACTCCTCGGATGGATGTCCCAGGGTTCCCGACTGACCAGCAATATGGTGATGGCCAAACCCCAACCTAACGACGCCCGCACATTGTACACAATAAACTGTCTAGGAAATTAATGCATGCTGCGGTGGCTAGTTCCGCGAAGATAGCCAGTGATAGTATAGTAGTACTGCGAACGAACGTCAGTTTTTTTCAATGGAACAATTCCATCTAGTGTCAAGCAGCCAAACTAATTACGTATTTCGAACTGCAATTTTCGAAATTACAGGATGCATTAAATACTGCCAATAACCGTGAATAAGTAATAACCGCAATAACCGTGAGTAATTGGGTGACTATCTATACACATACTAATGGAACTATAATGACAATGACATTGTTAAAATAACCTTGATTTAAAAATAAAATTAGGCCAACAGCAATAACAGCAATCTGTAGAGTTTCATACCTCAATAGGAAAAAAGTTGCCCGTTCTTCCGTCTGTCTGAACATTTGATGCTCTCTGGTGTTGCAGACGTCCTAAGCTACCGCGTGAACACATTCGATCCTGTGTGCCGTATGCTTGTCGAAGGAGACAAAGCTTTTTAATTCAATGGGGTTTGTTGGGACGTAGGTGAGTAAGAGTTGTTACTTTCTATGTCACTCAGTAAACATTAAAAAATTACAATCGTTTATCTATGCTAATATTAGAAAGAGGGAATATTTGTAAGTTTGTTTGTAATTAATAGGCTTAGAAATTACTGGTCCGATTTAAAAAAAGTCACCAGTATTTTTTGTTAATGTTTATTAGGAAACTAAACATAAACAAAAAATACATTAAAATCAGTCCAATAATTTTTTTAAAGCAATTATTTTGCTAAATTTCTCATAATTTTTTAATAAAGTGAAATAGACAATTCGATTCGAGACGGGGATTGAACCCGTGACCTTTTTAGGCAAAGGTCGCAGGTTCAATCCCCGTTGGCAATGTTCTAACCTCTTAACTACCCGTACCGTATTGAATCAAGTTAAGTCATTTTCAAAACTTTCGGCGCATGCCAATTGATTACGCCACTGATTAACTACCGTTATATTATTTAACTAGATGAAAGTTTCGCCCGTGGAATTTTTCGACCTCCTGTCGCACCTATTTAATCCCGTCGCTTATAAATTCTACAATGATGCATAAAAATTTGCGCGATTTGTCGATATTTATGACTACTGCTCTGCTCCCCAGTGTAGTAGCGTAATGATATATAGCCTATAGACTTCCTCGATAAATGGGCTATCTAAAACAAAAAGATTTTTTCAAATCCGACGTAAGTAGTTCCTGAGATTAGCGCGTTCAACCAAACAAACATACAAACTCTTTAGCTTTATAATATTAGTATAGATATAGATTTATTATAATGACATAACTAAAAAATAAATACGACTCTGACCTAATCCAAAACTGCATGTTCATTAATTTAAATTAAGTAACTCAATGTTATGTTCTTTTGTGTAAAGTGAGTTGATCAGCATAATATGTAGCACATTGACCATAAGTGGCGCATTGGGTGAAGGCCGGACCGAAATTACTTTCACTGTTGCGAAGCAGTCGGCTATCTGAGCTTGCGTTGGATTAACGATGTACCGGCAATAAATGGTAATAATTTGTAATTTAAGAATTTGACATTATCAGTAAAGTGACATAACAAAAATATGACATGCGATGAATATTATCTACTATTGGGTGACATTTTTTGAATTTATTTTTTACGCCATATAGCCCCAATTAAGGTAATATACGCTTGTGCTATGGTATCTAGACAATCAATAAACATACTTATATATTTCTAAATAGATAAATATTATATATAGAAAATACTTAAATCCTAATCACACCTTTAAGGACACACATGCAAACACTTGTTACGTCTTGGGATGCAAAACCAAGACCTTCATGCACGGCCGTCGTATACACATAATACTTTCGCAAAATGTGAAAAAAATGTTAGTAGCTTATATACATTTCCCACCCAGGTTTGATTCCCACCCAGGATAAAACTTTGTGTAATGAGCACGATGGTTTATTCTGTGTTATTTATCTATAATATGTACTCGTATGTATTTAGAAATATATAAGTATGTTTATCAGTTATCTGGTTACCATAGTACAAGCTCTGCTTAGTGTGGAATCAGATGGCGTTGTGTGAGTTGTCCCAACAATATTTATAATTAAAAATAAAAAAAGGAAAAGAAAAAAATTTAACGTAAAAGAGAAGTGAGAAGGAGAAACTGACTTGGATTCTAGCACTCTTGAAGATGTATATGTGAAGGGGAAACGTGTCGACTTCATCGTCGGAAGAGAAATATTTGTTTGATCCACAATTGATTCGGAGTTTGGGTGTTTCCTATGTAAGATATGTATGTATTTAGAAATATATAAGTATGTTTACCAGTTATCTAGATAGATCACATTCCATAAGCTTATATTAACTTACTTTGGGCTAGAGGCGCTGCATAACTAAAAAGTGTTCCATAATTTATTTCTAATTTATAACATAGGCGTAGCCGCGGGCATAAGCTGGTCAAAAATAAAGGGCGGGCTACCAAAAGGTCTTATGATGTAACCACCAATTTAAAACGATTACATTGATAACCTGCAGTGAGATAAACATTGAAGCGTACAGAATCGTATAGATTCGTAAAGATTTTCCGCATTGAACAAATTGATAACCAGTTACAAGTTATTTTCACTTTCTTGTTACATGACTTGTGTTACTAACTGTTATTTAAACAAATTTTGTAATTAATATAGGTATCTATAGTTGGCGCAGTTGTACGGTCTCGGATTTGGATTCTGGGTCGAAATAAATATTTTTCGATAAAAATATTTTTTAAACAAACGTAAAAGCATATAAAAGTGAGAAAAGACAATCGGTTGAAACCGCTTGACCTTTGCAAAAACCATACAGACTGCCTCGGTGGTGCAGTGGTAGTGTATATGTCTGCCGCGCTGAGGTCCTGGGTTCGATTCCCGGGCGAAAGAAATATTTGTGTGACCCACAAATGTTTATTACGGATTTTGCGTGTTGCCTATGTATAGTATGTATGTATTTAGAAATATAAAAGTATGTTTATCAGGTGTCTAGATCCCATAACACAAGTTTTTATATTAGCTTACTTTGGGTAAGACAGTGCTGTGTAAAAAAATAGTCCCACAATATTTGTGATGTGCTGTGAAACACAAAGTAATGTTTAGTTTCAGACTTTGGGTCTTTCCAGTACCTATAAGTTTGTTAGTAGTCTAAATACCATAGCAAAAGCTTATACCTATTAGCAGGGTGTAAAATGTCGCACAATATTTAAAAAAAATTTACACTAGACTTTTGTTATTCAAACAAGATTAGTTTTAAATTAAATAAAATAAAAAGCAAAGACAAAACATGCTTCAAATAAAGACGTGTGGAACTCGGAGACTGCCGCGGTAAAGCTATTGCATAGCATACCTTTGTTTTTCTTTGATATTAATTAATGTAACACTAAAAAGAAGAAAAAAAAAAGCAAAAAAAAAAACCTTCACCTTCACCCTCACCGTCACCCTCACCCCTCACTCTCACCCACACTCTCACCCTCACCTCCCCTCACTCTCACAGTCACCCTAATCCTCACACTCACACTCACTATCATCACGTCTCGATCCGTGCGAGCTTCGTACAATCGTACCATATAATATATGTACATACACGTTAAGCCAACGCTCGGCCGTGCTCGGTGAACTTCGTGTGACCTCGTCTCGACCTTCGTCTTAGGTTTTTTTCCTTACGGAATTTCTTGATTAAAGCCCGCGATAAAAACTATGCAATAGCTTAAAAAAAGCAATAGTACATACTAAAAGGTGAAAAGTGTGTGTGTACATATGTACACGAGTTAGAAGTTATACTTCGTTGGCGCAATAACAAAAATTCTTTTAAAAAAAAAAGAAGTTTTTAAAAGAATAATTTTCAGCTATATTCTCGATATTGTGAAGTTGTGAATAATATCTGCACTTTCGTGGCGGCGGCGCCTATCTTGGACTTATAATTATAAAACATAGCTAAGAACACGCTCGATTTATTCTACCTTCAAACAAAAAAAAAACTATCAAAATTTGTTCGTGAGCTTCGATACCACTGATAGACACACACAGACACGTCAAACTTACAACACCCCGTCATTTATGCGTCGGGAATTAAAAATAAACTTTAGAAGGGCGCATTGCAATCACTTTTGGTTATTTAAATTTTTCTCCGTAACATTGATCGTATAAGCTATTTTATGATTAAATGCTCTTTTATTGAACTCATAATCGTCGCTGAAGAAAATATTAATGATTACAACACAACAAACAAACTACCTCATGCTCTGTTTGTCGAGGCAACAAAGCGTGCCTAATGCCAACTTTGTTCGGGCTCGTGGTCGACCACTTGTTGACTCGGACAATGAAATTGTTTTACACGATACATTTAAACACGTAACCTGTTATTTATCAATGGAATAGCAAAGTGGTTAAACAATAACCTCAGTAGGATACGGATGTACCGGGTACCGCGTGACTTCAAATCAATTTTGGCAATTACATGAAATTACCGGTTAGAGAAACCCAGACAAATTACTTTCAACACTTTTATGGATATCGATTGTATCGATACTGTATCACGTTTTCCGAACATCGTAATCGCGCGTTTTAAAGACTGCTCCGATATAATAAATCGCAATGATGCGACATGCTGAGTTCTAAAACGAAAAAGTCCAGCGCTTTAGAGGACTACCCGCGGCGCGTGGTGGAGGTTTCCTGTTCCCGTTTCCCACAGGAACTAGTTCCCGGGATAAAAAGTAGTCTATGTGTTATCCTGATGTGTAAACTATATAATTTATTTGTTCTTGAAGGAAGCTTACGAACTAATTTACAATTGGTGGGTGCTTCTGTAATTTTCTTAATGTATAATTATTTATCCAATAACAAATTACCATTGATAGGAAATAAATTTAGTAGATTCGGTTGCGACAAGCATTTACAATTTTTGCATTTGCATTTATACCAAGCATATATATTATAAATAATATCCATCACGCCTTATCCCCGAAGGGGTGGCAGAGGCATATTATATGCACACTTTTCACAGTGTGGATTCCTGTCCCACGTAATAGGTGGTGAGCCCATTGCCGTGTTAAAATAGATAGACGCAGGTTGTGGCTACCTGCTGTTGAAATTTTTAAGCCGCCCATAAGTCCTTCAACCAGGCTTAACGACTGCCATTTTACTGGCAACCGGGACCAACAGCTTAACGTGCCTTCCGAAGCACGGAAACGCTCGCAAATGTAAATGCCACAAAGTGGTCACCCATCCGAGTACCAGCCATAGTGAAAGTTGCGTAACTCAGTGATCGTTTACAGAACACTGAGACCGCGGGGCCACGAGCGCTATATATATATATTATACATCCGACCAAACCGAAAGTCTCTTTCTTCATTTGTCATGAGAATGTAGAAATTGGTGATGTCCAGTTAATTGAGCTGTATAAAATGGTATTTGACATATTTTATAAGTTTAACTAATGTGTATGTGGATATTTTTAAAATAAATAAATATTGTGGGACACTTTTCACACAGCGTCATCTAGCCCAATGTAAGCTAATATTAGCTTGTGTTATGGAATCTAGATAACTGATAAACATACTTATATATTTCTAAATACATACAAATTATACATAGGAAACACCCAAACTCCGAAACACACATTTGCGGATCACACAAATATTTGTTCCGACCCGGGAATCGAACCCAGGACCTCTTGCGTAGCAGTCGGATACACTCCCACCGCGCCACAGAGGCAGTCAAAATGGTATAATAATGGTATGAATGCAACTAGTTTTTAAAAATTAAGATTATATGTCTGAAAGTTTTGATGTCGCAAGAGCAATAAATGTATATTATCGCTAAGCTAAATCGTATTTGGCACCCACAGGACAGGCTTGCCTAGTGTGGGGCCACAGGAAAACGCACAATATTGTATTCACTATTTGGCAATAAAATATATATTTTTTTTTTATTCATATATTCTACCATACATTTACGTTTAAAAAAGGGATTTGAAGGAGATAAGGTTAATGGTAATATTAAAGTTGGTTTTGGTTTAATATATTGCAATCTAAACACTATCAAATTATACTTCACAAGATACTATACATAAAATAACCTGCTCCGGTTCGTACCCGACCCAAACTTGCCCATAACACTGGCAGCATTACCGCGCTGAATAGCGATGGCCAATCTTTGGGTGAGGTACGTCCCGGCGAAGGAGTCAAGAGTTTTCTCCCGTAACCTACGCCCGATCTCCAAGATCAATGACTTAGCCTCCTGCCCCCAGCAGCCCATCGTTTCCACGGCTACTGGCACTACAAGGTATCGGGACTGCATTGCCGCATACTTTTGGCGCTTCCTGTTGGCTGCGTCTTCCGCCGCAGACCCCGGTGAATGAATAGTACGACTTAGGTGACTTGCGGCGAACGTACTAACACAAGTCGCATCCCACACTAAACACTTCCCGTTTCTCCACGGCACCAAAGTCAGACCGTCTGGCCTTTTGCCATCCGAACGGGAGAGACCAGGTGGCTCCAGTACACTGGGAACATCCGCCGCGGATGGTAATATGTAATAAACAACTTGTCTGCAAATACCACAATTACTCAAAGCCTTTCACAAAGCCTGTAAGTTTCACGAACAAGTGACATCTAGAAATCTGATTAAAACCTTCTTCCGGACAAATAGGAAGTAGATAAACATAAATACTCTGTCTCCCTCCTTTTAAAATTACTTTCAGATATATATTGTCTCTTTCCGTCCTATTACTTTAGAGCAATGTCTCATTTCATCGTAAATATATAAATATGAAGTTCTCTAAGCTTTTCTCCAACTTATAACGTAATACCAAATGTAATATAATGGTACCTACATACATAATATTTTATCGCACTACCAACTGAACTTATACTATGATAGTTATTAAAGTTAACACATTTGATACTAGTATAAAGCGCGTAACACACGCAGCTATATTTCTATGACGTCACCACCATATACCGTAATTTATTACAAACCCTAGGCCGACCATCAATAAATGAAGGCAAAATATATATTATAGCATCCGTGTGTGGTAGCTTACTATAATATTTATTATAGCACGGCATATGAATATATATTATAGCTACGTGACCGACGGGCTTAAATATTGCATATTTACTTTTTTTTGTTAGTAGCAGTCGTTGATCATTACTGCCAGTGCCAAGTACTTAACTTAAAAACGGGAGAGAATTAAGTTAACACAACTTGATAGGTAAGTTTTTTAAATTCAGAATACATACATACGTATTGGCTCGCCTTTATCCCAGAAGGGGTAGGCAGAGGCAGAGGCACGCCCACATTTCACCGTATGCATTTTAGTCCCACGTAACAGGTGGTGAGCCCATTGCCGTGTTGAAATGACAGGCGCAGGTTGCGGCCACCTTCGGAAGGCACGTTAAGCCGTTGGTGCCGGTTGCCAGTAAAATGGCAGTCGTTAAGCCTGGTTGAAGGCCTTATTGACGGCTTGAAAAAGTTCAACAGCAGGTAGCCACAACCTGCGTCTGTCTATTTCAACACGGCAATGGGCTGACCACCTATTACGTGGGACAGGAATCTACACGGTGAAAAGAGGGCATATGCCTCTGCCACCCCTTCAGGGATAAGGCGTGATGGATATTTATTTATTTTTAACATTTTGTATATTACTAATATTATAAACGCGAAAGTTTGTAAGAATATATATGGATGTAAGTTTGTTACTCTTTCATGCAACAATGGATGGATTTTGATAAAACTTTACAATAACACAGAGGTACTTACTTATTTACAGAATGGATTATGATGAAATTTATACAAGAACACACTTTGTATCCCAGTAACGAAGAAACAATTACTGTGGGAAACGGGAACGGGAAAACATCGTACGCGGACAGAGGCGCGGGTGTCAACAAAGTTTTGTCACTGTATTTTTATTTATTAAGGTTACATTACATAATATGTATACAATTTTCCTTTTTCTTGAAATATAAAGTTTGTTTTATACTTTCATCATCATCATCATCCGAGCGTCTGTCCCAGTTGCGTCGGGCGACGCCCGGGGTCCGCTTTCCTATATATTCTCCTCCACTTCGCACGGTCGTCGGCATCCCCTGTAGTGAGACGTTAAAACATGAAAGAATAAAAAATACTTTCATGTATTCTGTAATACAAATAACGCTTTTACAAATGATTCCTTTTCCATTTAAATTAAAAGTAGAATTTTTAAAACAAGCTCATATTTACATCCGCAAAAAGAATCATTCTCAGTAAGTACTTCCATTTGGCACTCATATTGAAGCCAAAATTTAATATTATCTATGCAACTAATTGAATCAGGCGTGACATGGCGGAAATCCATTTTAAAAAACTATAATTATTTTGTTTTTAAATGTTATTTTTGCAATATTCCGCTTTTTTAGAATGTCTTACGATGTCGACACGTGTTTCGCCTACACACGAGGCATTATCAAGACTGTTTGGCAGCAAAAGTACTTATGCGTTCACCTCAACCTTTTGTAGTTCGAACGCAATCAAACGATAGCGCGATGTAGACTTCTAGTTGTTTTGTCTATTTTTAAATAAACTAAGCAAAACCGAAATGTGGAAGTCTGTTTGTTCGTTCAGCAAAGTACACCCGTCCGGTTTTATAATTTCTAACTGCTCTCCGTATTAGAGCAGTTAGAAATACCTCTTCACATAAATGTAAAATTTTAAAACTGTTGTTATCATTGAAAATATGCCCGGTGTCCAGCAAATGCTTCGCGAAATGTGATTTATCTGTGTTTTTATCTGAACAAACATACTAACATTACAAGTTTATAAAAAGGCTTTATAATAATCTCTTAAAATGAGTACAGAACACAAAGCTCTAACACATCTTATCAATGGTACATACCAATCGCGTTCCAATACGTCAACAACTTCTCAACTCAAATCAACTTTTCGTACCTGAAAGGGAGACAAAAAAAGGATTAAAAATAATGTACTGTGTTTCGTATGATTTTCATTTACCTCCTACAACCCCCACAATTCGACTCAAGGAGTTACTGATACTCCCTTTAGGAATAAACTACATTCCAATAGTAACTTTCGTGAGTATTGTTCATTATTACTAACTAAACTGACGTGTAAATTGAGTAATTGAGTGAGTGTCAACGCAGCTAACGACGTAGCCAAAACTAATCAGGCTAGTAACTGATCAACTAGTCAGGCTATCCCGAAATTTACACGTGAGAAAAAACGAAATACATTCGTTTCAACTGGTTGAACCACCGCTTTATCATTGTTCAACGGTTGATTTACTTATTATTCACACTTTTATCCCCAAAGGAATGGCAGAAGCATATAAATCCCCACATTTTAACGTAATCATTTTTGACCCACGTAACAGGTGGTGAGCTCATTGTCGTGTCGAAATGGACAGTGGATTCATCTTAATCTTAATAATATTATAAATCTTAATAATATTATAAACGTGAAAGTTTGTATGGATGTTTGTTACTCTTTCACGTAAAAACTACTGAACGGATTTTAATGAAACTCTACAACTTTGTAGCTTATACATCTGAATAACATATAGGCTACTTTTTATCCACCGAACAAGTTCCTGTGGGAAACGGGAACGGGAAATCTTGTCTACGCGGCGAAGCCGCAGGCGTCAAATAGTAACATTATAAATGCGCAAGTTTGTATGGATGTTTGTTACTCTTTCACGTAAAAACTACTGAATGGATTTTAATGAAACTTTACAATAATATAGCTTATACATCAGAATAACACATAGGCTACTTTTTATCCCGGGAACAAGTTCCTGTGGGAAACGGGAACGGGAAAACTTCTCTAAGCGGGCGAAGCCGCGGGCGTCAACTAGTTCCAAATATGATCAAGCTGCTAATCACGTCATACTCTGGCAGTTAAAGAATTTGGTAAAACGAGCTGTATGATATGTTCAGCAGTTTACTGGTAACATCGGGAGTGTTATAATATGGAGAACTCGTGGCATTTGGGGATAATTTTCCGTGCTTTTAGACGTTACTGTCATACATATTATTACAACCAAACATAGCTTACATCGGACCCAGTAACATGCTATTTTGTTGGGGTCATATTGGGTTTGATTTTTTTTCATTTTGAACTCTATTCTACTAGGCAAGCCCTTTTATTTGACTCTCATGTTGAGGTAGTTATAAATAATATGTATTCCGCCATTTAGTAGCGGCGGCCATCTTGAATTTATTCGTACCTCTAGAATATAATTTATTAAACGTATTATATTGTATTATCATCAAAGCTATGATGCTATAAGTGTAAAGTAAATATCAGATATACCATTACAGGGGTGCTTCTCGTTTCTATTGAATATAGGTACACCTAGTTGTCCGCTTTGCTAAGAAAAGATGAGCAGTTTCATGAACCACAAAAATACAAAAATAGTAATGCAGATGGGATTAGTGATACTCTCAAACTTCTATCAAACGGAATTTTTTTTTCAAATTTCAGATGATCAAGCAGAACGACCCTTCAATACCCAAGCGCCAACGTGAGACGGAATAACATGTCACCGCGCCACCTAGAAACACCGCGCATGCGTCGAAGCAAACCACCAGACAAACACAAGCACATTCTCTAATTATAAACAAACTAGTCCCATAAAAAAACCAAAGCATTATCTTCAAATGCTGTGAACTGATTTCAAACTGTGATAAATAAAATTGAAGATGGGTGTTCATGTTCTTCTAGCGTCAACTGCACTAAAAACAGTCAGTTTAACTGGCCTGTGGTTGATTCCTCTGCTACTTGGAGCGTTAACATATCACAATTATAATTCATATGATCCCGAAGCGAGGATATTAGACCGGGAAGCTAAAAAAGAATATGACTTTATCGTGGTTGGAGGAGGTTCTGCAGGAGCTGTGGTAGCAAATCGACTTACCGAAGTAAAGAATTGGAACGTACTTTTATTAGAAAGTGGTAAGTAATAATTACGTATTTATTTATTCTAGTAAAGTAGAGGTTACACTAAAACGTAGCTAAAATTTGCTACGCTGGGGTTTACTGGAACTCTGTTTTTAAGTTCACAAAGAAGTCGCGTCGCAGTGTCTCCAGGTTTGATAATACCAGAAATAGGCCCCAGACGGCAGCGCACTGTGCTCCACGTACGTTATTAATAATTCTTGGTGCGATTAGTCACAGTGACGCACGGGTTTGAGAGCACCAGTTTATACCTTGACAGCTACGGCCAGGCTGGGACTCCCTTGCAAAGATGTAGGTTTGAATGAAGTAGAATTAGGTATCTGGTTCTCAGTCATTAATGCAAACGTAACAAAATGTAATTGGTTCTATCCCAACAGACACTCCTCATCTATACTAATATTATAAAACTGAAGTGTTTGTTTGTTTGTTTGTTTGGTTGAACGCGCTAATCTTAGGAACTACTGGTCGGATTTAAAATTCTTTTACTTCCCTGGAGATCGGAGCAGTAGCCATAAATGTTGACAAATCAGGCAAATTTTAATGCATTATTGTAGAATTTACTAGCGACGGGATTAAATAGGTGCGACGAGAATTCGATCGAATTATGTCACGAGCGAAGCCGAGGGGGTCACCTAGTCACAGATGAAATAGGTAGGGGTAATCCTACATGTAAAAAACAACCTGAAGCATTACATTTGTTCATATTAGTTTCCAAACTCTACCGGGATTTGGAGGCCGGGTCTACTTTGATTTGGCTGCTAGAAGTAGCAATCGTTTGGCTTTTAGTTTTTGATATTATCGGAAGCGACTGCCATCAGATCTCCCAACCCCATAAGTTCGCCTGAATCATTGCCTCGTCGTTCGTTAGTCAGCAGGTGCACCGCTAGCAGATGAGGTAGCTTAGGCCCCGGAGATTTTGGGGAGGCATCTTACACCCAAATACCTAAAACACTAAGCTACATATTACAAAAGTCGAAAATCTTAATTTTTTCGCTTTGCAGCCAGTGTGTACTACACTTAACTATGCTGACATAACTGTGTACTCAATATTATATGATATTCATGTCATATATCAATGGTAGTGATGATGCATTTAAAATTACTGTGCTCAGTAGTATGCAATCGATTACAGCAATATAGGCGTTAGGTATGGCTTTTAATTTGGCTTCATGCGTGTAAGCATTCGGTGTTGCCAATAAAAAGAATGATTGATTGATTGATTAGGTACTACTTTTTATGGCAATAATAATTATAACTGTTATACAACTTCTCTTCAAACAGCTTTAGATGAACTGTGCACTTTTTTTTTAATGGTTTGATAGAGGCGACAAAGTTAAATCTCTCACGAATATTCAATACGTCTGCATAAAATCTAGGAAATCACGAACAAGATTATTTGGTAATATGAAGACGTAATCAGTAAACTAACATAACTAGAACACTTCGGAAGCATTGCAGCTTTTCTTTTTTTTATATTTAACACTTATAAATGGCCGCCTGGTGAAAAGCAGAGACGACGACCCGTGAATGAGTGATGCTATTACAGTCAGCAGAGCTCCGATCGCGGCTTTCAAGTTGACGGCCCAGAAATATGCTTTTTCACAAAAGCTCAGTCTGCAGCCGCTGAACCCGAACATAATCCAAGGGTTTAACTTTCAACATTCTGAATGCGCCGTTGTCTCTTCCGTGGATCAGCAGATGCACCACGTGCAGATCGTCGACTTGAGCCACAGAGATGTAGATGTGGCCCGTTACACTTAACCTATAAAAAGGATTATAGATAAAAAAACGGCGATAAGGATTCTTTTGGAACCCGCATCGCAACTTACGAGGATCAGAAGATATTTTGGGGAAGTTGACAAAAATTAATTCCACTTTCCTCCTCTGCAATCTTTGCAATGTGGGCAAAAATAGATGTTCATCCTACAGAAAAGAGAACTACCAAATTACTAGGACTAGGCGTCCTATATTTCATAGTAATATGATTGGCAGAAACGTGTAAAAGCACGAAAATTCACCCCATGAATAAAAATAAATATAAATATTGTGGGACACTTTTCACACAGCGCCATCTAGCCCAAAGTAAGCTAATATTAGCTAGATAACTGATAAACATACTTATATATTTCTTAATACATACATATTATACATAGGAAACACCCAAACTCCGAAACACACATTTGTGGATCACACAAATATTTTTTCCGACCCGGGAATCGAGAGATCCACAAAATAAACTATTGTCAACGTTACTAGTAAATTTACCCTTTCTTTTGTCAAGTACACTCCCAAAGTAATGTGATGTTATTTTAAGTTAAACTTCTTTTGACGCGTTAGGGAAACATGATGAGAGTTGTAGTTATATTTCTTTGAACGCGTTAGGGTAAAATGATGAGAGTAAATTTTTACGATGTTTTCTTTCTTTTGATGTTTTTTTTCCTCATTTCTCATTCCTGTTACACACAAAGAGTGGTGTTGTGGTATATGTGATAAAATCTTATTAGACTAAAGCAGTATAACTTCTACCGCGTGTACATAAAGCATATACACACTTAAAAAAATGTCTTCTAGTTATCAGCTAACATAATGGTGTCGGTTTTTCGAAACCGTCTGCGCGAGTATCGTAAAAATTTACTCTCATCATTTTTCCCTAACGCGCCAAAAGAACTATAACTTCAGGGGTGCTACCGGCGGCGCCGCGCGTGCAGTATTAATTAGCGGTGGCAAAAACGTATCTTTGTTAAGAATGGATAATTTGTATCTGGATCACTTCAAAGATTCGAATCAGTAAAGTGCTTCAGTGCTTCAGTGCTTAATTTGTATTAGTGACTCAACTTGTACCTAACCTCGATTTATTAGCGCAAATAAATTAAAATGAATCGTTTTAATTGACCTTTGTTTGAAGAATTATGTAAAGTATATATTATGTTATTTTAGCCTAATGTGTACCATAAAAATCGATTTTCCTTCATACTTTCTTCAGGCTTAGGACTGACAGACTAAGTCTTTCACTAAACTGTCTTTAGTTCTTAACTTATTGTAACACTTATGTAATTGAAAATCACAGACCCAACGTAAACAAACCGGTGTTTTCTTCCACAAGCAAAGGTCAACTTAAACAAACAAATAATAACAACGCGTACCTAATGCGTGCATAGTTTTGCTGTCTCGTTCAATTAGCGATGTAACGAATATATTCTTAATAGGTATATATATATATTCTCGCTCGTGGCCCCGCGGTCTCAGTGTTCTGTAAACGATCACTGAGTTACGCAACTTTCACTATGGCTGGTCCTCAGATGGGTGACCACTTTGTGGCATTTACATTTGCGAGCGTTTCCGTGCTTCGGAAGGCACGTTAAGCCGTTGGTCCCGGTTGCCAGTAAAATGGCAGTCGTTAAGCCTGGTTGAATGCCTTATGGGCGGCATGAAAAATTTCAACAGCAGGTAGCCACAACCTGCGTCTGTCTATTTCAACACGGCAATGGGCTCACCACCTATTACGTGAGACAGGTAACTCCACACGGTGAAAAGTGGGCATATAATATGCCTCTGCCACCCCTTCGGGGATAAGGCGTGATGGATATTTATTTTTATTTATTTATTTATTTATATATATAAAATAATACAAGCCACATGTATTCATAATAGGTAAACGAATTTCATTTAATAGGTTACCAGATATTAGTTTGTTGCATAGCAACGTGTCGAGGCCACGTGAGTGTAAAAGACAACAATACGATTAGGGGTATTTTGGTATGCTGAGTACGAATTTCTTGTTAATTTTGCAATCTAATATGGCCACCGCACCGCTGGTATAAATTTTCATGTTGGGTATCATATAAGGGGTTTTTGGTATGCTGACTACGAATTTTGTATTAATTTTGCAATCCAATATGGCCGCCAAGCCGAGGTTATAAATTTTCATGTTGCGTATCGTAAAAGGGGTATTTTGGTATGTTAAGTACGAATATCGTGTTAATTATGCAATCCAATATGGCCACCGCGCCGTTTTTATAAATTTTCGTGTTGCGTATCGCAAAAGGTGTATTTTGGTATGCCGAGTACGAATTTCGTGTTAATTTTGCAATCCAATATGGCCGCCGCGCCGTGGTTTTAAAATATCATGTTGGGTATCGGATTAGGGGTATTTTAGTATGCTGAGTACGAATTTCGTGTTAATTGTGCAGTTTAACACGATATTCGTACTCAGCATACCAAAAAACCCCTTATACGATACCCAACATGAAGATTTATAAAAACGGCGCGGCGGCCATATGGGATTGCAAAGGCGTCACGTTAATAGTAAGATTTCTCTCTTAAAGCTGATGTAATATTACTATTATTTATTCTGTGGTAATAGTTACAAAACATCGATTGAAAAACGTACTTCGTACAACAATGTTAATAGCGATTAAAAAAGGCTACCCTATTATTTGACTTGACTGACTGACATGACTTAATGAATTCATAAACATTATATATTCAGTAATAGGAATATGAAAATTTCACCCTAATATAACACCTCTACTATCAATCACCCACTAGTAGCGAATCAGTGAGAGTCGCTCTCCGACGCGACGGCGACTACGCGACCCGAAGCGCTCCGAACAGTGTATCTCACTCAATCGAGTCAGCGAGCGTCGCGAGCCGATTGAAACCGAGATTCAATAGAGCAAAAGATTCATTTCAAGCGGTGTAAAAGATTTAAATCAGTGACTCACTTTAAAGAAACGACTCCCAGAGTCGTTTCAGTAAAGAGCGACTCACCTCTGATATTAATATTTATAAATTCGTAACAAATAGTAGCAAACAAAGAATATTCAAACTTCATTTTAAAAAATGACCTTAATTTTGTATATTCCAGGGCCTGATGAGAACGAGATCACGGACGTACCCTCGTTAGCGGGCTATCTGCAGTTAACGAAGTTGGACTGGCAGTACAAGACTGAGCCGACGTCCTACGCATGTCTGGGATTCAAGAAGCACAGGTGCAGTTGGCCGAGAGGAAAGGTACTGTGACCATCCCGAAGTAAGGGTATATCAAACTCTTGTGCAAGATTGGTTCAGTTATTTTTTATTTATTTATTTTATTTTATTTAAAAATGATCACAACACGCGGTTTTACATCATATTATATAAGAACGAGACTACCAGGACTTTAATTAGTCGTGCTAATTAGTGTCAAGCACATAAGACCTTTTAGCCTTTTTGTTACCACCTCACTAAAAAGGCAACGGGTTCAAAATTTCTTCCAAATTTAACATCTAAATTAGACACATTTTAATAAATTTATTCGGCCCTTTAGACCCACCCAAGTTCCATGCTTCGGAAGGCACGTTAAGCCGTTGGTCCCGGTTGCCAATAAAATGGCAGTCGTTAAGCCAAGTTGAAGGCCATATGGGCGGCTTAAAAAATTTCAGCAGCAGGCCGCAGCCTGCGCCTGTCCATTTCAACACGGCAATGGGCTCACCACCTGTTATGTGGGACAAAAATGCATACGGTGAAATGTGGGCGTTTAATTTGCCTCTGTCTACCCCTTCGGGGATAAAGGCGTGACAATATAATATGTATGTATGTATAAGAACTACTCGCTTAAACTATAAGGTTTGTGTGCGAGCAGTATATGCTTTACAATATTCAGATATCATTTAATACAAAACAATGTAATATACACTTAGACCATACCCAATATGGGTAGGTAGTAGCCGGTAGACAACAGTGTTCGCGCGCAAACGCCCGGAACTAGTTGAACTTAGGTGTACGCTTATTTATATTGTTTCATATATGCAGGCACGCGTGAGCACACAAACAAGTGGTGTGGCCCTATATACAATAAATGTGTAATCTGGATTTAATTTATAATATTTTTCGAGTAAATTATTGAGTTTGCGCGTGAACTTCTCACTACTACGAAATTCCGAAACGATTGCAGTAGGCAAACCATTAAAAATATATGGCAAAAGGTAATTACATGTTCTAGCACCATATTTGTTGTTAATTTTCGGTAGGCAAAACTTTTAGTATACTCTAATGATCTTAGGTTTTCATTTCTTGTATAGTCTTTTAGTACATTTACATTAATAACTTCTTCCTTTAGACTGGCCAGTCTAAGTTTACTCTGCACAGGAAGCAGCTCGCAATACTGGAACAATTCATTATATCAATTCATAAATTGGGAACTATTGTTTTTAATAATTTAATTTGTAAGTTATAAATATTTGCCAATTTTGTTTTACAAGTAAGTCCATAACTGCTCAACCCGTACCCAATAACACTATCCACCAACGCCAAATATTCTTCACAATCTTAACACTTTGAATGGTATTTTATATTTAATCACATATAGTTTACTCAGTACAGCTCTTATCTTATTACAAATATAGTCAATGTGAGAATTCCAGTTAAGTCTGTGGTCAACAATAAGGCCTAAGTACATGTGTTCACTTACCAAATCAGAGACAACCATGATTACCATGCAAACAGTCGTGACTGTGGGCTACTATCGCTAGTATATAATTTGTCCGCCTGGCGTTCTGTGGAGACTGAATGCACATAAGTTTAGTCTTTGTTGCATCAATGACAAGTCCTACATCGTGTGCCCATTGACACATGCGGTCGAAATTCTCCTGCAACTTACGCTCAGCACAACCCAGCACACGATCTGCCACCAAAATGCATGTATCGTCAGCAAACTGATATACGGAACCATGCTCAAAAAGATTGCACATATCATTAACGTATATAATATATTCTTTTGGACCGTTCACGGAGCCCTGAGCCGTGCCCATGGAGGTTGGTACGCTGTTACTAAATTCTCTTCCCACTTTTACTTTGGTATATCTTTGCTCGTGGTAGTTTTTTATGAGTTCTAACATTGGTCCGCGTATGCCAGTCTGCTCTAGTCTGCTGAATAGGACGTCATATCGCAGCATATCGAAAGCCTGCAGAAGTCAATGAAAACAACGAGCACGTGACTCTTATTGTTCAGGTGCTCGTTCATTTCGTTGGTAAATTGACATAGTAACTGAGACGTATTTTTGTTTTTTTGAAAATCGTATTGTTTCCTATGTATTATGTTGTTTTTTTTTAGAAATCCATCTATTCTGTCACCTATGTACGTCTCAATTATTTTGTCCAAAGATGGCAATATAGTTATTGGACGATAGTTATTACAGTCAGTATGGTCGTCTTTTTTATATATAGGACGAACCATTCCCATCTTAATCTCGTCAGGGTACTTAGCTGTGTTAATGCATGTATTTATGAAGTGTGTTATCTGTTTGGATATTAGTTTTATGTCCTTAGCCCATATGCTTGACCTGGACCTTTTTTGGTGTTGAGCCTGTTAATGAGTTTCTGTGTGGTATGATCGGATATTTTTATAATCACACCGATTGAGTGTCTAAGAAAGGGTATGGCAAAAGAAGCATAGAAGTAAAATAAATGCAGTGGAAATGAGAAGTCTACGAGGTATAGCTGGAGTGAAGTTGATGGATAAAGAAAGAAACAGCGTTAAAATGCGGTATGACTGATGATGTAGTAACTAAGATAGAAAAAGGTATGCTTAGATGGTTCGGACACGTGGAGAGAATGGATGAAAAGAGACTGACTAAGCAGATTTAAGAAGCGAGAATGAATGCGCAAACTGGTCGGGGTCGACCTCGCCGTACGTATTTCAAGCAAATTGAGGACCTTTTGGAAAAAGGTCAGGTTAAGATTACCCTTAACCGGCGGGCGTGTATAAAAACACTTATGAAAGTAGGAGAAGCGAAAGTTGTATGCCAGGATCGTAAGTGGAAATCCATAGTTTTTGCTAACACCAATGGGAAACAGGCGTGATGATATGTATGTATGTATAATCACACCTAAACTATCAATACAAGTATTTAATAAAAAGTTGTTTAAAAGAGTCTTACAAAGCATTCTAACTTTAACAGACTAGCTGTTCCTCGCAGTTTCGCCCGCGACAAACTTTAATCCCTATGTCCACCCATTTATTCACGTTGTTTACTAATTGTACTATAATACATGAAAATATATTGACTATTACTATTACTTCTCCGCTTTTTTGTGAATAATATATAGTCTATATATATATATATATTTATAAGCTATATAGCCTTCCTCGATAAATGGACATTCCAACACAAAAGAAATACTTGAATTCGAAAATCTTTATATGCTAGTATGGGTAGTATCATTAATAGCTGTAGGCATTGTGGGTACTTCATTGCATAAGTCTACGAAGCATAAATATCAGATGAGTCAGGTAAAAAACAGTTCCTTATAGACTCTGTAGAATATTTATTTGACAGCTAATTCAGTATAGTATATATAGTATTCAGATAACTTGTAGCGATATCGTTCGAATAGATATCGAACGATACGTTGTCAAGTAATGTACAGATTTAGCTGACAAAAGTTATCGTGCTGGACTTCAGAATATGAACAAAATAGGTTCAACCGCAATCTAATGCCTAAGATGAGACATAAACTATAAAACGGCGACGATGTAACTACATAATTTCTTGTCCTCTTCGAAACGCCTGTAGGAAAAATAGTAGCAAATTGTTTGTAAAACGTTTGCAAACTGCCGTAACCAAGAACTCTCTTGTACACTTGTTACTACTGGAAATATAAGGCAAGCTGTACTCGTAAACACCACCTCGTTGAGAGTTATTTTTATACCACTGTGGTCACGGGCAAGCATACTGCCCACCTGATGGAAAATGATTACCGCTAGGGCCGTTTGCAACATCAGGAGCCCAGTTCTCAAAAATACGACTTGAAAGCGTAGACGGAAATTTGCTGGTGAAATGTTATTTGTTTCGTATTTAGAAACGGTGAGAAAATTTTATGGTTAAATGTCTCTTGTCTCTACAAGGTTTACGTTTGTGCTTTCAAGTTCGAGAATTGGCGCCCTGAGGTGTTACACTTGCGCAGCTGAGCCTTTTGCCGCATTGAAATGAACAGGGACCACCTATTACCTGCTGTTTAATATTTTCAACATGTTCCATTTTTATTATGTTACATTCCGGTTTTTTCCTACACCTTTTCTATGCCTACGGGGATATGATTGGGTTATTACAAAGGAAACTTTTTTGACCAGTTGCCTTCTTTGGAACAAAGAGTCTGTTTCTAGTTTCTATATTATTTCTTTATAGAACGAGTAACGATGGTCCTTTAAAACTAGTAAAGGTCGAGATCAATGCCCTTGTTAACAAAGGAGACACGCTTCAACTCTCTCGCACTTCAGGGTTAGTCTTATTATAAGTGCTTCGGAAGGCACGTTAAGCCGTTGGTCCCGGTTGCCAGAAAATGGCAGTCGTTAAGCCTGGTTGAAGGCCTTATGGGCGGCTTAAAAATTTCAATAGCAGGTAGCCACAACCTGCGTCTGTCTATTTCAACACGGCAATGGGCTCACCACCTATTACGTGGGACAGGAATCCACACGGTGAAAAGTGGGCATATAATATGCCTCTGCCACCCCTTCGGGGATAAGGCGTGATGGATATTTATTTTATTTATTTTATTATAATCTAAAATTTCGGTTAAATAATTCCAGGTACTCGGCGGATCCAGCGTGCTGAACTACATGATCTACGTACGAGGGAACAAATATGACTTCGACCAGTGGGAGTCGATGGGCAACCCCGGCTGGAGTTACCAGGACGCCTTAAAGTACTTTAAGAAATCTGAAGACAACAGAAACCCTTACCTAGCAAAAAACCCTTACCACGGAACTGGAGGTTACCTAACAGTTCAAGAAGCACCTTGGAGAACGCCACTCGTGGCAGCCTTTGTGGAGTCAGGTGTCGAAATTGGTTACGATAATAGAGATATCAATGGAGCTATTCAAACTGGCTTCATGATCGCTCAAGGAACAATTAGACGGGGCTCAAGATGCAGTACAGCTAAAGCATTCCTAAGACCTGTAAGAACGCGAAAGAATTTAGACATATCTTTAAACTCCCAAGCCATGAGAGTTCTGATACATCCAGTCACTTTAAAGGCCTATGGAGTAGAGTTTATGAAACATGGTGTAAAAAGAACTGTGCTAGCTAGAAAAGAGGTCATTTTATCCGCAGGCGCCATCAACAGCCCTCAATTACTGATGTTATCTGGTATCGGACCAAAAGATCATTTGCGAGACGTAGGAATCAAGGTTTTGAAAGATTTACCAGTGGGCCAAAACTTACAAGATCATGTTGGCGTTGGTGGATTAACATTTTTGGTTGATAAACAAGTTTCAATTGTTCAAAACAGATTTCAGGCTTTTCCTGTTACTATGGACTACGTTGTGAATGAGAGAGGTCCTATGACAACACTTGGTGGTCTTGAAGGCATCGCATTTGTCAACACAAAGTACGCTAATAGCTCTGGATTATGGCCTGATATTCAGTTTCATATGGCACCTGCATCATTTTCGTCGGACAATGGACAAGTTGTGAGAAAAATTCTGGGTCTAACTGATGAAGTGTACAATACTGTATATAAACCGATAGCAAATAAAGACGCATGGACTATCATGCCTCTTCTTCTTCGACCAAATGCACGAGGGTATGTAAAATTAAGAAGTTCTAACCCATTTCATTACCCAATCATGAATCCACATTACCACGAAAATCCTTTAGATGTTGCTCGTTTAGTAGAAGGGATAAAAATAGCTGTGCAAGTGGCCAATGCGTCTCCATTCAAGCAATTTGGCTCTAGGCTGTACACGAAACCTTTGCCTAACTGTAAACAGTTTAAATTCATGTCAGACGAATATATTGAATGTCAAGTAAGAACTCTTTCTATGACGATTTACCATCAGTGTGGTACGGCTAAAATGGGTCCATCGTGGGATCCAGAGGCTGTTGTAGATCCAAGATTAAGGGTCCACGGTGTGGAGGGTCTACGAGTGATAGATGCTAGTATAATGCCTACTATAGTTAGTGGCAATACAAACGCTGCGGTTATTATGATCGGTGAGAAAGGTGCCGATCTGATAAAACAGGACTGGTTGAACAAAAAACGGTGACAGTGATATATAAAATGATGTACCTACTTTAATGTTACCATTAGTGTTAATGCCTTTTCTCAACTGTCATGTAATGACACTGAAATAGTTTTGCTGTCACTTATGTCATATTCAGTAAAGAACTGTTTGTTTCGTGTAAACATTACTTGATAGTTGTGAAACCTAGTGTTTAAAATAATACGTTCCAAAGATTATATAGACAGCTGATAAAAATATAATTATATTATTAGGGAATAAAAAGAGAGTTTCGAATTATGGCGCAAAGGCCGCTGTAGCCATGCCATAAATATTAATAAAAATAGTTTCAAATTGACATTTGTTCAAAATATAGTGGAAGCGTAGAGAGGAATGTAGAAAGGTGATTATTTTACAAACGATACTCTGTGCATCACAGTTAGTAAGATTTTGTAACAACTACACTATCAAATACTCTATTATTATTGGTATCCTATTACATATTGTATAAATTACTTTTGTTATTATTAAAGGTCCAGCTTTATTTTAACCAAGTTTGGAATCATATAACATAATTCTTGCTGAATTAGATTAGTTACCTGTGTACATAGGTTGAATCCTTCAAAAAACAGTGTAACCTAGCCAGTTTTATTAACAGCGTTTGATCTGCTAGACGCAGCAAATATTCCTACAGCTTTAATGTACCTAACTTTATTGTATATTTTTTTTTAAAATTGCCTGACTAATTTTTCTGATTTCAATTAATACCTGACTTGATTTACAATAATTGCCTAACGCAATTTATCACAATCGCTTTTTTTTTTCAATTGTAATCGTATCTGCTAACTATAAAATGTATATTTCTTGTACATTGTGTAAATATGTAAATATACTTAGACTTACTAATAGCCACCACAGACTGGCTACTTTTAGTATCCTCATCCGGTTGCGAATACTAAAAGTAACAATCCTGCAATGGCCCTTAAAGTTACCTTTACGTACAGTTAGGCAAAGAAGAAAAAATAAAAGGATGCTGAAATTATGACACAGTCTATACGTTACAAACTACTTATTGTATTTTGTCGGTAAAATTATTGTACATTAATTGTCGAACATAATTTTCTTTTTTTGAAATATCTATGGCCTGGTTACTAAGACTTTTTAGCCAAACCTCGTACTTTATCATATTCGATGACAGTATTGAAAGCAATTTTACAATGTAGCCAACATTAAAAATAGCTCCGTTTTAAGACTCTTTGCCAAGCTGTAAATTAGTACCTTAGACTAGACTGTTACTGTTATTTATTTTGTTAATTCTGCCATAATATCATCTTCATTACAATTGTTTTTCATTATCTTTGTTAGGCCATATTCATTTTCATGTTGTAGTTACAAAATATAAATTATGTTTTTATTTATTCGTTTTATTGAGACGATAATGCTTCTGCTACTGCTCGTAATCGATAAAATATTCTCTCTGTAAGATATCTTTTTCCGCTCCCCGACCAGGGCGACCTACTTGATGCTGTATGTACACCAAACGGCTGATGTACACCAAATTATACTATGACCTTTATCGTCCTTAGTGGGACCAATCAAAGGTCAACTCGGTTGCGGGTCGGGTTAATTGGGTAATTTGAAAAGCTCTTCAGTAGATTCGTCGTGGTAGACTGGGCAAAATGAGGTCAAGTACGCTAGGTTTCTACGCTGCGTCAGCAGCTTAGGCTCTCGTTATATTAGTACCATCATCATCATCATCCGAGCGTCTGTCCCAGTTGCGCCGCGAGGTCCCCTTTCCTACATTTTCGCCTCCACTTCGCACGGTCGTCAGCATCCCCTGCAGTGAGACCATTGGCACGCATGTCATCCCTTACGATGTCAAGCCAGCACTTCTTGGGTCTTCCCCTCGTACCGGGATCCGGCGGCGCCAACATGGCCAGATATTTGTTTCCCACGTAGCCCGGTGGATGCCGCAAGACGTGATCATACCAGCGACGGCGTCACTTTTGCAGCTTATCTGCAACGTCACAGACGTGAAGGATGGCGTGGATGCGCGAGTTCCTCAAGCGATCCATCCGCGTGACTCCACACATCCACCGCAGCATCTTCATCCGTGACACGCAGCTGCCAAGTCCCTTCAACCTGACCGGCATTTTTGGGTCCCATAAAGTTTTGGCAGATAGGCTTTTAGGGGAGCGAGAGAGTCCTGAGACCTCCCAACCCCAAAAGGGGAAAGCTGACATCAGAGCTTCGTTCGTTGTTTAGGAGGTGCACGAACTCGCACGTTATGTTGACTTAGGCCCCGACGGTCTTCGTAGGGCCCCATGCACCCTGACTATATCAGTATATTCTAGTATAATGCGAAGACGCTGCATAACGGCGAACGCGTCTGGTAAGTACTTTGCGGAGTCATCCGAAAGGTGAGTGCAGACACCTCGAGTGCAGCGTGAAAACGACAGCTGCAGCCGAGAGTTTATGGAGAGCCTTCGAAAGGATAGCCTAGAGACTGCGGCTAAGACTAACTTTAAATAAGTATCATATTAAGCGCCACTTGAAGTGACACTTGAACATTTGAAGTGATCGTTGTACTCGTAGCGTACAAACGTTTGCAACACCGGAGATGTTACAATCACACTGCCGACCCTTTAGAAACATAGGTTTCTACAAGTCGTCAATTTGAAGAACGTTTGGATAAATCGTGACCATAACTCATTTTACAAGTCAATTATCATGTATGGAAGGAATTACTGTCGGACCGTATGAAAACCCCGATTGTGGGACAGGAATACACATGGTGAAAAGTGGGCATATAATATATATGCCTCTGCCACCCCTTCGGGGATAAGAAAGAAAGAAGAAAACATGTTTAATTCCACATAGAAAAAATAAAATAAACATGGGTTTAGCTTCACTATAATGTAAAAAAATAAAAATAAATAAAAAAGAGAAAATAAAGTTTTAAACAAAGATAATTAAATAATATCATCAACAATATCTGTAGTCTAAGACAATATGAAACCCAAATGTCGATGTGCATCACATCATCTACTACGCGGAATAAGGCCCTCTTTCAGTGATAAGCTGCCCCAGGAACAATTAAGTTGCTCCCATGACAGCACTGGTTTTCGACGTGATAGATAAATAACAAATAAAGCCTAAAGGAAGTTATGAGTATTTACGTTTTTTTTATCAATAACACTTTATCCTCTTTACGTTCACACTTTACCGTGACCTATGTAACAGGTAGTGAGCCCTTTGCCGTGTTGAAGTGGACAAGCGCAGGGTGACAACCTGCTGTTAAAATTCTTCAGAAATCGTCAACTTGTCTTTACGACTGCCATGATACTGGCAACCAGGACCGACTGCTTAACATGCCTTCCGAAGCACGGAGCCCTCAAAAATGGCAATGTTACAAAGCGGTCACCTATTCGAGGACCAGCCATAGCAAAAGTTACTTAACGCAGTGATCGTTTACAGAACACTGAGTGAGCGGGGCTACGAGCGCTTAGTTTTTTTTAGGGTTCCGTAGTCAAATGGCAAAAATGTCTGTCTGTCTGTCCGTCCGTCTGTAGGTCACGGCCACTTTTTTTTAAATTATAAAAATTATACTGTTGAAACTTGGTAAGTAGATGTATTCTGTGGACAGCTTTAAGATTTTTACACAAAAATAAAAAAAAATACAATAAATTTTGGGGGTTCCCCATACTTAGAACTGAAACTCAAAATTACTTTTTCGTTTCGTTTTTCCTATGGATAGGTCTTCAAAAATCATAATGAGGTTTCTAATGTAATTTTTTTCTAAACTGAATAGAATGCGTAAGAGACACTTCCAAAGTGGTAAAATGTGTTTTCCCCCCTGTAACTTCTAAAATAACATAATGATAAAAAAAAATATGATGTACATTACCATGCCAACTTCCACCGAAAATTGGTTTGAACGAGATCTAGTAAGTAGTTTTTTTTTAATACGTCATAAATCCAAAACAGCAATTTACCTATTTAACTTTTATATGATGTTACTTGCTGCTACGGAACCCTTCATGGGCGAGTCCGACTCGCACATGGCCACTTTTTAATTTAATTGTACGTCAAAGCAATAAAGTATTCACCACGATATGTGTTTTTGTGTAATAAACTAATAACCTTCGTATCCGCGTTTTTATCAATTAAATTGCCATCAATACACCTTGTTGTAAAGTTTTTGCTTGCTGCTTTAATTATTTGTAATCTGTACTTTAAGTTCATTAATGGAGGGAAATACCGATTGTCCGTAATACGAAGTTCCACCCGAGTGAACTTTAGTTATCCCATAGAAAATTCACACTCAACAAATTTAAAACACAACAGATTTACTCTGAGTTTTTCAACATGCAGCATTTTTAGTAAACAGCTTTTCTGTTAAACCGATTTTGGAAATACAACAGTATTTGAGCAGAAAAATCTATAAAAATTGTCAAGAAATTTAAATTACTTAGCTGAGTTTTAAATATTTAAAAAAAATCTAACAAACAAATTGACAGACGAGATGAAAACAAAATTGGTGGTTAATTTTTGAGTTTAGTTTCGTTGGGCAGGGTAGACATAGACACACCGAATATCTATGGCCTGGTCTCTAAAGTAGTAGACGACATACAGAAGAAGGGACGAAACCGCCCAGTAGCCTTGAGAACATTTGACATGGGCCAATAAAGAATTGAAGTGGTGGCAGAGGCATATTATATACCCACTTTTCACCATGTGTATTCCTGTCCCATGTAATATTTAGTCAGTCCATTGCCGTGTTGAAATAGACAGACGCAGGTTGTGGCTACCTGCTGTATCTGAAAATTTTCAAGGCCTTCAACTTGACTTAACGACTGCCACATGTTACTGGCAAACGTGACCAACGGCTTAACGTGCCTTTCTAAGCACGGAAACGCTCGCAAATGTAAATGCCTCAGAGTGTTCACACGTCCGTGACCAGCCATAACGAAAGTTGCTTAACGCAGTAATCGTTTACAGAACACTGAGTCAGCGGGACCACGAGTGCTTCATTTTTTCGATTCATTATTTCGATTTTAAAATGTAGCGACATTTCCTGGTCTGTCGGAAACCCTAAGATATTCTTCCTAGGAGATACTCGGAGTGCCCAGCGTCAGACAGACAGGCAGATACTGTGTGGTTTTAATTAGTTCGAATCCGGTATAACATGTGTGGGAATTTGCCTACTTCAAAATAAGCGGCTAGACTGTAATTTATTATAATGACAAATAGTTTTCATGGTTATAGATGCAAAAAAACATTTAATTTCCAGAAAACGTTAATAAATTTTAAACTGTTCAGCCATCCGTGATAAGCATCACATTAAACTAATCTTACTCATATTATAAATGCATAAGTTTGTAAAAATGTATGAATGTATGTTTGTTACTCTTTGAGGAGATATTACTGAATGGATTTTGATGAAACTTTACAATAATATAGCTTCACATCAAAATAACACATAGGCTACTTTTTATCACGGGAATAAGTTCCTATGGGAAACAGGAACGGGGAACTTCTTCACGCAGGCGGAGCCGCGGGCGTCAACTTGTATTGTATACGCGAGTATTTTTATAAACTAGCTTATTAGCTAGTTTATAAAAAAAAAAAATCCCAATCTGTAATTCAAATTCATTTTATTTTCTTTCTGTTATCTTTTGCTGTTTACTGTTTTTAAATATAACCTTCACGAGGTACATTGGAAACATTGATTATATCCTTACCAATATCATAAATGCGAAAGTGAATTTGTCTGTCCGCCGCGCTTTCACGCCAAAAACAACAGCACCGATTTCGATGAAATTTGGTACAGGGATAATTGTGATGGAAAAGTATCCAAAGGGGTGACTGGTGCGGGAGAGAATATAAGCGGTATCCAGAATACGTAGTTAGAAAAAAATTTGAAAAGCAATTAGTATGCTAACTTCTTTTTTGAGTCCAGCAAAAAAATCAATCCACTTTTAAAAAAAAAATATTTTGAATATGTAGGTAGTTGTTGGTAAACTCTTGTGGTGTCACCTGTTACGTGGGGCAAAAAGCATACAGTAAAATGTGGGCGGTATGCCTCTGCCTATCCCTTCGGGGATAAAGGTGTGCCAATAATTGTATGTATCTTGTGGTGATACTGTCCGCTGCATCGTAAGTTTTTATTTATTTATTTAGAAACTTAACAGCTATGTTATATATCTCATGGATGAAGTTAAACATTGCAATGGACTCTTAGCCTATAATAAAGTTTCCCGACAAGAATAAAACTTCGTGCACCACTTGACACATAAATAATATAATTCATTTAGAACTAAGTAGGTATACTACAAAGTATATAACTAATTACGGTATGTTGTAAGTTTTGTTTACACCAAACTTTTTTATCAGACATAAATAATCCTACGTCTCCAAACTATATACTATTATATAAAGCTGAAGAGTTTGTTTGTTTGTTTATTTGTTTGTTTGGTTGAACGCGGTAATCTCAGGAACAACTGATCGGATTTGAAAAATTCTTTTTGTATTGGATAGCGCATTTATCGAGGAAGGCTACGGGCTATATATCATCACGCTACTACCCTGGAGAGCGGAGCAGTAATCATAAATGTCATCATTGGGAATTTTTTAAGCATTTTTGTAGAATTTAAAAGCGACGGAATTAAATAGACGCGACGGGAGTTCGAAATATATCACGGGCGAAGCCGAGGAGGGTCACCTAGTTCTATTGCATGAAATATATAGAGAACAGTTTCTCTAGTCGAGAGCGCGCGAGTGATGTTGAGTCCTTGATCTGCGTTCCACACGTTAGATTGTTAAATATTACGTTAAAATGCAATATAATATGCCACTTAAAAGCTTCCTTACATCTATACAGAAAAATTAATGTAAGTGTCTGTTAGTAATTCCAAAATAACAGCTTTTCACTAAATGCGTATGAATGTATATACATAAAATACAAGGTAGTACATAAAAAAATGTGTGTGTACACAGGTAAGAAGTGAGACTTCTTTACGACATTTTTTTACAACTATATAATTTTCACTTCAAAACAACATGGCAAGTAACTGAAAAGCTGTTTTTACTGCTGTACAATTTCACTCAACGTCGATAAAGAAGTCACACTTCGAAAAAAATTAAAATTTAGGTATTTCTGTCTCTTTGATTGTTCAGGCTAATCTCTGATACGGTTAGATCGATTTTAACGGAACTTTCAGTGACAGATAGCCGACAGGAATAACTTAAGCTACAATTTAACCCCGTATTCTCACAGAAACGAGTACTACACGGGTGAAACCGCGGGGAGTCCGCTACTATTAAATAAAAATATGTATGAACGTAAAAACTTAACCAAGTAAAAAGATTGCACAAATAAGAACAAACAATAAGAACACAAAAAGATGGACGTGAAATCCTATAAAAAGAAAAAACCTTGAATTATGTAAGTGCGTATGATTTTTTTTTAATTGATTATGTGGCGTAACAGTTGCTCGTTGGAGGACTAGCTACGTAGGTCACACTATAAGTTTTGCGTAACTTAAAAAAACAACAAGTTATAACCAAAATATTATGTTTATTGCTTTTCAAAATACTCCTTTACATTTTAAACATTTTTTCATGCGATCGAACAATTTTTAAACCACCATTTTAGACCACAGATCTGAAGGCATCTTTTCTACGTGCTGATTGAACGTTATCACTGCCTCTTCGGAGTTGGTAAAAGTGAAACCTCTCATCAAATCTTTGATTTTGGGGAAAATACAGAAATCACAGGGTGGTAGGTCGGGGCTTTGCGCAGGATGGGTGACGAGTTTTACTTTTTCGGAAGCTAAAAATGACTTAGTTTTGTTGGCCGTGTGTGAAGAACCGTTGTCATGATGTAGGAGAACGCGGCTTTTTTGGCGTCTTTCACGAACTTTTTCTAACACCCTGAGTAAACAAATGGTAGAATACCACTCGGCATTAACACTCTTTTGATCTTCAAGTGGAATTGATGGGACCAGTAGCTGAGAAAAAAAACGCGATCAATTTTTTACTAACTTTTCTTACCTGCCTCACTTTTGTTGGCCTGTTCTCATTTTCAAACACCCATTCACAAGATTGCTGTTTTTTTTTTGGGTTCAAACAATAAATCCATGCTTCGTCTCTTGTGACAATGTCATAAACAGCATTAGAATGTCCGTGGTCGTACTTCAGCAGCATCTGTGAGCACCATTCCACGCGAGCCCGCTTCTGCTCCGCTGTCAGTTCATGAGGGATCCAACGACAACAAAGTTTCCGAACTGTCAACTCTACGTGTTAAAGTTTCTGAATTTGGCTCATACCAATCCCCAATAGTCCTTGAATTGTCTCATAGGTAATCCGCGGGTTTTCTTCAATTAGCCGCTTAACAGTAGCCACATTATTTTCGTTGACGGCAGTTGAAGGCCGCCCTGCACGAAGTTCGTCATGTAAAGAAATTCACCTTCGATTCTCTCAAATTCGGAAAACCATCGCCACCCGGTGCTCAAACAAGGTGTTTCTCTTCTCAAAAAGCATTTAGAAGACGAGCGGCACAGTCTTGCGGAAAGAGAGAACTTTTAAAATCATAAAAAATCATCGCTCTAAAATTTTTTCGACTTAATTCCATTTTCGTTGCGTACGTAGAACTTCGATGTGTGAAGAAGGTTGCAACGTTTCAAAAAATTTAAAATTCGAAATTCTAATAGTTCCGATTAGCTAGAAGTGCAAAAATTTTAGTAAGCCCCATGTATAAGATTCTATTTTGCTGGGTTATCTACTAGGCCCCATTACACTATCCTAGAAATATGATCATAGATGTGTGTCATTTTTAAATAGAGAACATTTGACGGTATAATAACTACATGTGATTCATATTGTCTACATACATACATGCATATTGTCACGCCTTTATCCCCGATGGAGTAGGCAGAGGCATACTAAACGCCCACATTTCACCGTATGCATTTTTGTCCCACGTAACAGGTGGTGAGCGCATAGCCGTGTTGAAATGGACAGGCGCAGGCTGCGGCGACCTGCTGTTGAATTTTTTAAGCCGCCGATAGGGCCTTCAACTTGGCTTAACGACTGCCATTTTATTGGCAACCGGAACCAACGGCTTAACGTGCCTTCCGAAGCACGGAACTGGGGAGGGTCTAAAGGGTCAAATAAATTTAATAATATGTGTCTATTTTAGATGTTAAATATTGAAGAAATTTTGAACCCGTTGCCTTTTTAGTGAGGTGGTAACAAAAAGGTTAAAAGGTCTTATGTGCTAGACACTAATTAGCACGACCAATTAAAGTCCTGGTAGTCTCGGACTAATAAAATATTGTCTATGATCATAGTTATGGGATCCTATCTGACAGCTAGCGTACAAGTAGGATCCTAAGACCTTATACTTAAACTTAAAACTAGACTGTGCACTACGGCGAAATATAATCGGTCCGCGTAAGATGGCTCTCGGCGGTAGTGTGTCCCTATCTAAATAGGTGACCATGACCAAACAGAACACAGGACAAATTCCTTGAACGATTAATCGAACCCACTGAATTTATTGTAAGTAAAAAATATAAAAAATTAAAATTAAAATTTTCTACCATTTCTACTAAATCCAATGGTTAGTTGAGCTGATAGCGCGTCAGACAAGGACACACTACCGTTCGGAGCTCTCTCGCCAGGACCGATCTTAGCTACCGCTTATAAGGAAATAGGTATCCTACTGGTGAGAAAGATGTAATTTTAGCTCAACGATTTTTTTGGTAATCAGTCTAATTATAAGTTTAAGGTCTTTGGTATGATCATATCTATATCCGTCATATTTATATAAACAATCTCAAAAAATGTCGTCTATGAAAATCAAAGAGTTTCGACTGGAATATCGAAACTACAAAAACATGAATTTGGTAGTACAAAGTAGTCCGTAAATATAATTTGTAATACTTTTTATGTCTTAATCTAAGTTGTTCGAGTAAGATGTCATAGACTCTCTCTGATCCTCCTTGCTACCCGTGATGTTACCCAAATTCGTCTTTTAGTTCTTGTTTTATTCTTCACCATTTTTAGTGCATTTATTAAAATTGCACTCATATCAATGTAAATCACGGCTAAATCGTGATGCATCTTGATGGTATATGTAGTTGATATGATCATATGTGTAATATGTAAAAATAAAGAACTTCGTCATTTAACTATGATCATAGAATTTGACAGGTATGAAATCATATTTATACGATTTAATTGTGATAATGTAATACAGGCCTTAGACATCTCTTTACAAGCTTTCTATTAATCTGCACTGTAACTATAAGTCACGCCTGTCTCCCATCGGGGTAGGCAGAGACTATGGCTTTCCACTTGCTACGATCCTGGCATACAACTTTCGGTTCTTCCACTATTATAAGTGTTTTTATACAAACACGCCGGTTAAGGGTACTCTTGACCTAACTTTCTTTTAAAATGTCTTCTATTTGATTGACATATGTAAATATGTAGGTATGTTTATACGTGTGAAAATGAAATAATTAAATGTGTCATTGAAAATCCATAACTGCGGACTAGTTATTGCACGCCTCATAAGCGAAGCGTTGAGGTGGGTACTACTGTCACTTCGCGCATAACATCTGATTTTTCAAACTTAAAATGTCTCTATTTATCATATATTGCACTTGTAAAAGAATATATACACACACATATCAAGAAAAAATACTATTTTTAACACTCATGATACATTTGATGTCATTTTTGTTATTTAAACTAGTTTAAAAATGTCCCGTCTTGGACGTCCGTTTGTCTGTATGTTACGGATATTTTCTTGTTAACACGATAACGACCGAAATACTTTACTAATCGAGTCTTTTTTTTTCTCTTACGCTTCAGTATAATTAGGAATAGAACCCTTTCAATTTTCACGGTCTGATTCGATGTGGTTTAATTGTTATTATCTTTACTTTATTTATTTCATAACCCCTACGCGATAATTCATAGAAAAGTTTGTAAGCTTGTAATTCTATTTTATTTATAACATAATAAAAGGCGTGCACTTTAAGGTTCTCCAAATTTATTTTTATTGCTAATAGATAGATTGTTTCATAAGGATGAGTAAGTTGCAGCCTAAGCCGCGGGGCACAGCTAGTCGATAATAAAAGTGATATTATGTACAAATACTCGTTATAATTATTCAAATCACATTTTTATAACCTTTTATCGCACGTTACAAAACTATAATTAGTACTATTTCTCTAACTTGATACGTGATCGGAAACTGCGTCAGCGGCGACGACACGGCGAACGGCTATGTGACTGGCAACACACTCTGTACGGAAAGAGCTCCCGGGAGGTTTTATGTCCTCTACTCACTAACCTCCATGTAAGTACCCTGGACTAAATATTCTATTCCATAAGGTCTCAGCAGCGCGAGAGCCGCACCTCTGATATTACACACGTCCATTGACAAAGCATACGACCATAGCGCGGCACCTCGGGTGTTACTTACGTCCTTAGAAAAAGCCTTACCTGTGACCACTTTCCATCAGGTGGGCCGTATGCTGTTTTTTCCACATCAATGTTATAAAAAAATCTAAGGCCCTCCGAGCGCTTCGGGTAAAATATCAACAATATTTTTCAAAATATATGTAATATCCGAACGTAAGTTTATGATCTACAATAAAGAGTATTGTATTATATTTCGGTAGTCATTGCTGGACGCAGCCTCTCTTGATTTACGCCACAACACACGGTCCTGCGCCTTCTGCATTCGGTCCCTCCCTGCGACCTTTTCTAAGTAGTCGGGCCATCTGGTTTCTTAACGCTTCCTACTTTACGCTTGGTAGGTCCATCGGTCGAAGGTTCTTAGACTAATTTGGGTAGCCCATTGCTGTTATAACGTACTTACTATGCTAGGTCGGGTTAAAAGGGCCCCATAAAGAACTCAGGGCCCAAGCGACCTATTTTTATTGTAATTATTTTATGGCCTGGTTACTAAAACCTTTAAGCCATTTCTTAATTCATATTTCTTCAATCTTCTTTTTTTATTATCTAAAATGTCCTCGCCCTCTACGTCTTAGTGAAGTCTAGTCTTAAGTCAAGGTAAGTCTCACCCCAGTATAATGGTAGTTGTTATACCTACTAAGGTTTTCAGTGGATTATACGGGGCAAGATAGAAAATAGCATTTCACTGCATATATCATTGTCTTTCACTATAGCACGTTAACACAACTTTTATGTCCAAGAAAACACCACTCCCGCACATAAAACAAGATACGAGTAAATGCACTAGTGATAAAAAATAATATACAGCAAGAGTCCGCACTTGTCAATTTTCCCGCGTAGAATCCCCAAGCGACCTCACCTGCTAGCGATGTACCTACGCCTGCGACCAATGGACGAGGCAAGGACGCATGCGCCATTATGGAGTTGGAAGGTCAGTAGGCAGTCGCTCCCAAACTTATCGAACATAAGCGGATATCATGCTCTAAATCCAGGGTATGGAAGTAACTCAGAATAGGCTAAGAAAGGAGATTCTACGACTGCGAATTATGTTAACCATTTATTTCCTCGTGGTGCCGCGGATTCAGTGTTACGATAAACGATCACGAACTTACGCTATGACTGGTCACGGATGAGTGACCACTTTGTGACATTTACTTTGGCAAGCGTTTGCGCGATTCGGAAGGCACGTTAAGCTGTTGGTCCCGGTTGCCAGTAACATGGCAGTCGTTACGTCAAGCTGAAGACCTTATGGGCGGCTTGACAAATTTTAACAGCAGGTAGCCACAATCTTCGTCTCTCTATTTCAACACGGCAATGGGCTCACCACCTGTTAAGTGGGACAGGACTACACATGGTAAAAAGTGGGCAAATAATATGCGCCTGCCACCCCTTCGGGGATAAGGTGTGATAGATAAATAAAGAAATAAATATTATTTCCAATTCATTCCTGGTATTTTATTTGCCGAATCTATTTTCATTGAAAAACTCATTTTTTAACCTTACATTTATTCGTGAACCCTTTTCATTGACTACAGTTTGTCATTGCACAGTATAAAATCCAGTATACTAGTGAGTAATAGAGGTCAGGGTTCGGCTAGATATGGACTGATAAACCTTGGTCTTACTGCACATCAAAGATGCTAGTCAGGTGCCGCTTATTTGTATTGACTAGACAATTAGGTAAATACTTGAAAATGTTTACGATCAAGGGTTTAGTTTTCTTTATACCACTGATGTTAAACGTAAGAATTAAGTGCAAGATTTGGGTAAACCAGGAACGTCTAGAGCAAGTTCAGCGCGGAAGGAAGATGTGATTCGGATGTAGAACGGCTAGTAGCTGCCGGAAACAAAGTTAACGGTGCTTTGTCCCAATTACTAAAGCGACAAAGCATCGTAAAATAAGCACGACTCGCGATTCATAACGCAGTGCTAGTGCCAACGTTGCTTTTCGGTAGCGAAGCCTGGTTATGTCAGAAGATGCATGAAAGTAAGTGGAGTACTGTGGAGATGCGATGACTTCGAAAATTGTGCGGCGTAACCTTGGCCGACCGAATACATAACGAAGTGATACGCAATATGGCATGTTAGTATGAAAGTGTGGAAAAGGGCGTGCTCCGTTGATTTGGACACGTCTAACAAATGCATGAGGAACGATTGACGAAGAATATATATTGTGCGAAAGTAGAGGGCAGAAGGAGTCAGGGTAGGTTGAGACTAAATATGAAGACCACGTGAGCAGATTGCTCAAAAACGGAAAATTCATAAGTACTCGGAGACGTGTCGGCGGTTTAACGTTTACACCTCAGATAAGGAATTGATGTTATACTAGATAGAGAGCCTTACTGTTACTGTGTTACTGTAACACAACCAAGCTTGTCAGGGGCGTCGCTCTTAAACACTAATGACTACAGAGAAATGGCTGGCAAGTAACAGGCCGTGAATGCGATTTTGGCCTACAGCTTGAAGTAATCTTTGCGAGAAGTATTATTATTCCTTTCGTCTGTATTAGCGTGAGAGAGAGAGAGAGATTCCATGAGTACAAATTAGAATTCACCATCACGATATTAATTTGCAATGCTTTTTAAGTCAATCGCTTCAGGAACATTCCATAGGGGTAGTAGCGTTCGGTGGATAGAACTTCAAAACATAATGTCAGTACAGTAATATCCTACCAGTATTATAGCTGGAGTGGAGTGAAGTTGATGGATGAAGAAAGGAACAGCGCGATAAAGGAACATTGCGGTATGACAGAAGATCTAGTGACTATTTTAGACAAAGGGATGGTTAGATGGTTCGACATGTGGTGAGGATGGATGAAAACGACTGACGAAGCAGATTTATGTGGCGAGAGCAGGTGGGCAAACTGGTAGGAGTCGACCTCAGCGTACGTACATCAATCAAATCGAAGACCTTTTGGAAAAATCATAGTCTCTGCCTACCCCGATGGGAAACAGGCGTCGTAATATGTATGTATGTATTATAAACGGGAAAGTTTGTAAGAATGTAGGTATGTAGGTTTGTTACTTTCACGCAAAAAGTACTGAATTGATTTTGATGAAACTTAACTATAAATAATGTAGCCATATATATCAGAATAACATATGGGCTACGTTATACCCCGGGAACTTGTTCCGAAACCTTTACAACACAGGCGGAACCGTGGACATCAACTAGTATTCTATAAGTATGTGTGTCCAGAGTTATAAAAATTGGTTTCTTGGTAATAAGAATAAGGCCGAGGTCAATAAAAAATGGTTTACAAAATGCTGATCCGGATATAGTGTCAACACCGGTTATGATCGTTCGGACTTGTTATTTTTACTAGGAACAACATCTGTTTTGTATTCACTACTAAGGTGGAAGATAAGCTCACGCACCACCTGATCGAATGTAGGTACTTGTGTACTTGTGGAAATGCCCTCGGATGTCATGCCAGACTTGAACCGGCTAAAACTACACGGTCCCTGCCTATCTGTCTATTGCCGGACGCCCCGGGTAACTCCTGGGAAAGATGTCCCAGAGCTCCCGCCAGACTTTGGCTACCACCGCAGTCACCTCCTATAGCATTACAAATCTAATTATAATAGGTGCAATGCTATACAAAAAGCGCTTGAAGCGCTCGTAGCCCCGCGGTCTCAGTGTTCTGTAAACGATCACTGAGTTACGCAACTTTCACTATGGCTGGTCCTCGGATGAGTGACCACTTTGTGGCATTTACATTTGCGAGTGTTTCGGTGCTTCGGAAGGCACGTTAAGCCGTTGGTCCCGGTTGCCAGTAAAATGGCAGTCGTTAAGCCTGGTTGAGTGCCTTATGGGCGGCATGAAAAATTTCAACAGCAGGTAGCCACAACCTGCGTCTGTCTATTTCAACACGGCAATGGGCTAACCACCTATTACGTGGGACAGAAATCCACACTGTGAAAAGTGGGCATATAATATGCCTCTGCCACCCCTTCGGGGATAAGGCGTGATGGATATTCTATACAATACAATTGTAGAGTATTATAAAATAAACCACCTTTATCAGCTTATTATATAGTTGGTTAAAATCACAGTCTAGTTAAAGATATTGAATCAAACCAAAGAATTACAACTTATAACAATGTGTACAATACCATGCAAGACGTCCATCTTCCTTGCGTCACCTCACAGACAATCCTAGAGTTCCTACCATAAAGTACAATAAGTTTGTTATTTAATTGACAATAACAAACAATACTATGATACATGTACCGTGTAACTTAACTAAGTGCTACGTCGCCTTAAGTCGTAACACGTGAAGTACTGATCGAGGGCTCGAGGCTAAGTTTCTCCACTTTAAGCCCTTACCTAATTTATAAATGCCAAAGTAACTGTCTGTCTGTCGTAGCTTTCACGTCAAAACTACTGAACAGATTTAAATGAAATTTGGTACAGAGATAGTCTAAAGCCCGAGAAAGGACATAGGCTAGTTTTTGTCCTGGAAACAAGTTCCTGTGGGACACAGGAACGGGAAAGTTTAATTACTATTTATGATAAATGCGCGCCGGAAATTTCATTTCATGACATTTCATTTTCAATCACTACCAAATTGTTTTTGTCCTACAAATTGCAGTTTAGCCTATTCTATAGAGAGTAAATGTTTGTGAATAGCTGATGTTGTGAATTGTTATGTTGTGAGTTTGTGAAGTTGTAGTTGTAGAGGTAATGCCTGGATCTACTGAACTGTTTTGTAAATTGTTTCACTGTTTGAAAGGAAACCTTTTTATCCCGGGAACATGATCCTGTGGCAAACGGAAAATCTTTCACACACTGGCGCACCGCGGTCTTGCGTTTTTAACCACTAAACCAATTGGAATCAAGTATGGTAATATTCAGCTCAAATATGTTCCAAAAAGTTTGCATATATTAAAACTTTTTTGGTGATCAACTTTTTCAATGGCGGTTGTTTTGTCTTGAATACTTCCGAGTCAATGAACTGTATTGCAACGTCGTGCGTATTACAAAAAGCGTGTTTATATTTATTACGTTTAGCCTCGATGAGAACAAGTTTTGCTGCGAAGGTAAAAAAAAATAGAAACTGTCGTTACAAGAAAATTATAAAATACTGGAGTAAACGCCGCGGCGCGTGGTGGAGGTTTCCTGTACCTGTTTCCCACGGGAACGGGTTCCCGGGATAAAAAGTGGCCTATGTGTTACTCCAGGGTGTCAGCTTCCTCTAAACCAGGGTTACACAAGTAAGCGCAGTCGTTTGAGCGTGTAGAAGTAACAAAGATAAACTCGCAAGCAAGTGGGAACACACACCCTGTCCCCTTTGGGCTGGTGTACCTGAAACTTTCATCTGCTTACATTTAGACTGTGGAATGAATTCCCTGCCTGAATTTTCCACTCCATATCGTGGAAGGTATTTACAGATTTGGCAGCGCGAGGGCCGCTCCTCTGGTATTGCAAACGTCCATAGGCTACGGTGACCACTGTCCATCAGGTTTGCTGTTCTGCCACCTCAGTGGTATAAAAAAAGGCAAATACAAACTTTAACATTTATAATATCAGTACATACTTCGAATCCCGTGGCACCCAATAATCCTGTCGTATATTGATTTTACAATAAAGAAAAAAAAATTGCCCGATTCGTTGACATTTATGATTTGTGCTCCGCTCTCCTGGATAGTAGGGAGATTATATATACCTAATAGCATTCCATGCTAAATAGGCTATCCAACACAGAAAATATTTTTTAATCAGACCAGTAGTTCCTGAGATTAGCGCGTTCCACCAAACAAACTCTTCAGCGTTTATATATTAGTACTAGGTGACGCCTGCGGCATCGCGGGGGGCTACTTCAAACGACGTGACACGCATTTAACCCCGTCGTTTATTAATTGTAAAACACATACTGTATAAAAAATTGTTCGATTTAAAAATATTCATGTTGGCTGCTTCGCTCTCCTTGGTACTAGCGTGATGGTGTATAACCTATTGCCTTGCTCGATAACTGAACTATCCAACACAAACATAAATTTTCAATTAGAATCATTAAGGCTTGGTATTCCTGCCGTGGCCACACCTTTGAGTTTTTTAAAACAATGCGAATCGTAAAAGAAAGGGTTTTTGATTCTGAAAAAGAGATATATGTTAGTTGAGGATTTAAGCTAGTCAAAATGGCTTTCTGTTACAAAATCTAATAAACTTCACTTGATAGAAAAACATCCGAAAGTTGCCCCCTTTCAAAATGTTTTTTTAATGTCAAATCTAAACTACAGATAATTTTAATGAAATTTTTATACACAACTATAGCTACTAAATATTTATAGACATAATGGCTTATTTTGACTATATACAGTGATTTTTATAGAACAAATGTTTAAATAATATCAGATTCGCGACGATGAGGCCTGATCAGTCGCGCGCTGGCGCTTACTGAGGTAGGACTTGTGTTAGGTTTTTTCGTTGCGCTCCCCTTGCTATTTTTTCGCAATGGCACAGTATATTTATGAGAGCAGTAAACATTCCATCATCATCCGAGCGTCTGTCCCAGTTGCATCTCGCTACGCCCGGAGTTAGCTTTATATAGTGTATATACATATATGAGAGTTATATACGGCAATGGACTCACCCACCACCCATTACGTGGGACAGGAATACACATAGGAATACACACAGGAATCCACACGGTGAAAAGTGGGCATATAATATGCCTCTGCCACCCCTTCGGGGATAAGGCGTGATGGATATTTATTTAGGAATACACATGGTGAAAAGTGGGCATATACTAATATGCCACTGCCACCCTTTCGGGGATAAGGCGTGATAGAAAAATAAAATATATGAGAGTTTTAATATAAAATAAAGTACCTACACTTCACAGAAGCATAAGAATTATCCCTGTACGTATGTAGTTTCTTAAATCAGTAATCTATTACAGAAACCGAGTTACTAGGGCTACGAGCGCTTTTTATTTGTTTTTACTTTATGTTAGTAGCCTTAAACAATGTATAACATTTCATGTAACTAATAATTAATAATCCCAACATTTTAACGCGAAGGTTTTTTGCGCTTTAGTGGATCTGGAGAAAACATTTCATAACGTTGAGAGAGGAACTCTGTGGTACTCGTCCGTGTGGCCTGGCTGGCCGTCCACTCCATATTCGGGCAGGATATGGTGTGGACGGCCAGCTGCTGCGGGCGATACAGTTCCTTTATACGGACTGTAAAGCTTGCGTGCGACCAAGGGGGATGTTCATTTGGTGCCTCTTTTTGACTTCTGTTCGGGCGTCACACGGGGTTGTGTTATGTCCGCCTGGCTTTTCATAGTGTATCTGGATAGTTGTGCAAAAGTGTGGCTGCAAAAGTTAAAAGATTATGATTTGTTGTAAAATTGGAAATTTTACAGTACATTGTCAGTTGTACGCTGATGATGCGGTAGTGATGGTCTCATCAGAAGCCGACCTTCAGGCCTTAGTCACTAATATATAATATATCATTAACTCCTACTAATATTATAAACGCAAAAGTTTGTAAGTATGGATGTTTGTTACTTGCACGTAAAACTACTGAATGGAATTTAAATAAGCTTTACCATAACTATATATTATACATATCTATCAGAATAACACATAGGCTACTTTTTATCCCGGGAACAAGTTTACGTACATACATACATATTGTCACGCCTTTATTCCCGAAGGGGTAGGCAGAGGCATATTAAACGCCAACATTTCACCGTATGCACTTTTGTCCCACGTAACAGGTGGTGAGCCCATTGCCGTGTTGTAATGGACAAGCACAGGCTGCGGCGACCTGCTGTTGAATTTTTTTAAGCCGCTCATAAGGCCTTTAACTTGGCTTTACGACTGCCATTTTATTGACAACCGGGGCCAACGGCTTAACGTGCCTTCCGAAGCACGGAACTGGGGTGGGTCTAAAGGGCCGAATAAATTAAAAAAAATAATTTGTGTCTATTTTAGATGTTAAATTTGGAAGAAATTTTGAACCCGTTGCCTTTTTAGTGAGGTGGTAACAAAAATGCTAAAAGGTCTTATGTGCTAGACACGAATTAGCACGATCAATTAAAGTCCTGGTAGTCTCGGGCTACAATCTTTTGTATTGTATTTTTAACTATTGTATTTTTAACTCTTAATTTATTGATTAGCTAAACAAAACGCCGAGAACACTAAACTCAAAAGGTCAGACTGATATAAATGTAATGAAGTCGTTCATATTCTAAGCAAGTCACCTATGAGGAAGAGTTATTGACTCTTGTCACAATTCATCCTCCTTGGTTAATGTTTTATTGGTCGAGCAACTTCAAGCAAGGATTATCTTTACAATGTCGTTTCCCTTTATAAAGGTACACTAGGTGACCAGGGCTTCGTCCGTGACATACTTCGAACTCCTGTCGCACCTATTTAATCCCGTCGCTTGTAAATTCTACAATGATGCTGCTCCGCTCTCCAGAGTGCGATGATATATAGCCTATAGCCTTCATCTATAAATGCTATCTAACTCAAAAATATTTTAGTTTAGAACCAGTAGTTCCTAAGATTAGTACGTTAAACCAAACAAACAAACATGCAAAGAAACAAACTCTTCAGCTTTATAATATTAGTATAGATACGTACGCTGGCTGAAAGGCTGAGAGTTTATTTTTATCATAATTTGTTCCGAAATGTATGTAGGTTCTAGATTATATTCGCGATTTTATCTGCGATGTACCTACATACACAAAGTTATTACGCCGTTTACATGACAGGGCCGCCTGGAAAATATGTTGGCTGCTGGCTGCGTGAAATAATATTAATAAAAAAGAATAAGCAATAAAAAAATCCTCCCGAGTTTCTTGCTGGTTGTGCCGGTTCTTCACAGGTGGGTCGCGTTCCGAACCGGATCTTTGGTTAATGTATGACATTTTGTAAGCGTCTATGCTAATAAAGACATTTTTATTTGATCTCGGTTTTAAAGTCGTTTCCTTCATTAGTAGGTATTGTGGGTGGATCATTTTCTACACAGCGCTATCTAGTCCAAAGTAAGCTAATATAAGCTAGTGGTATGGGATCTAGATAACTGATAAACATACTTATATATTTCTAAATACATACATAGGAAACACCCAAACTACGAAACATTCGCGGAACAATTACACAAATATTTGTTCCGACCGGGAATCGAACCCTCAGCGCGGCAGTTACATACCTACACTACCACTTACACCACCGATTTATATTTATAGGTAATGTAAGTAAAGTAGTATGTAAGTAATATGTGTCTACTAGTTGATGCCCGCGGCTCCGCACGCGTAGTGTAGTTTTCCCGTTCCCGTTTCCCACAGGAACTAACTCCCGGGATAAAAAGATGCCTGTGTCATTCTGAATATTATTGTAAAGTTTCATCAAAATTCATTTAATAGTACATGTCATTGTTACTTCACATTATCGTAAATTATCAAATAGTCGTAAAATAAATTAATGAGTAATAAATTGCTCAAATCCTATTGTTTAATGCGCCGAGTTCCCGTAGTATGTGACTTGACAATGCCGAATAAGTTTCTCGAGTAGATACAAGTCTTATGAAAGTAACACTTGAATAAGTTCAGGAAAAAATGTAAAGTGCTTTTAAAGTGATATTATTGCCCTTGCATTTGGTATTCTGAGACATTTTTTGGCGCTTAGTTCTAAAATTAGAAATAGTCCATTAAAATGTTACATTTTTTAGGCCTTGCCTTGTGTTTTTAGAGGATGCTATTTTATTTTTTTGATGTGTAGGGTTGGTCAGTGTAAAGTCAGTCCCACGGTGGCCATCTTGAAAATAGGGGTTGAAATGGTTTTTACGATATATCTCTTAAACTATTTATTTGATAATAAAAATTTAGTAAATTTTTTTGTTGCAAATTAAATTCTCTACAACTTTGGTACGTAACTTTTTGTCGTAGAAATATAAATAAAAAAGTTATAGGCTATATATATATAAAGCTATAGGAATTATATTTTTCGATATAACTTTTCTTTTAATCATTTTACGAAAAAATGATATCAGATCATTTTTATAGATAGTTTTTTAAGGAACAACTTTTATAAGCAACATTTTTTCATTAAGTCAATAGCTAAGGTTTTACAGAGCTCCGAAGTGAGTATTATTTTTCGGTACTCTTAACTAACTAACTAACTAAAAACTAACTAACTATATTCACGCTGTATCCCTGACGGGGTAGTCAGAGAGGACAGACCGCCAGGCTTCGCGATCCATGCATACTTCTTTCGCTTCTTCGAGATTCATCAATCGCTTCATACACGCACGTCTGGGTATCCGAGTACTTTTGACCTTTCCGTTTTTGAGCAATCTGCTCACGTGGTCTTCATATGTAAGTCTCGGCCTTCCCTGACTCCTTCTACCCTCTACTTTTGAACAATATATATTCTTCGTCAATCGTTCCTCACTCATTCGTTGGACGTGTCCAAACCAACGGAGCACGCCCTTTTCCAGCTTAACGCTGACACTTTCATTCAAATCTGCCATATTGCGTATCACTTCGTTACGTATTCGGTCGGCCACGGTAACGCCGCACAATTTTCGAAGTGATCGCATTTCCACAGCATTCAATTTAATTTCATGCATCTGCTGACATACCCAGGTTTCACTACCGTAAAGCAAAGTTGTCACTAGCACTGCGTTATGAATCGCCATTCGTGCTTCTTTTACGATGCTTTGTCGCTTTACTAACCGGGACATAGCACCGTTAACTTTGTTTCCGGCAGCTACTCGCCGTTCTACATCCGAATCACATCTTCCATCCGCGCTAAACATACTTCCTAAATACACAATACTAAATAAACATTCACTTGCTCTAGACGTTCCTGGTTTACCCTAATCTCGCATTTAGTTCTTACGTCATTTCTTTCAAATACTAGAACCTTAGTCTTACTTGCATTAAAGCGAAGACCCTTACTTTCACACTTCTCTATCATATTAGTGACTAATGCCTGAAGGTCGGCTTCTGATAACGCCATGAGCACCGCATCATTAGCGTACAGCAGACAGTTTACTGAAAAGTCACCCAAATTCACACCCATATCACAATCTTTCAACTTCTGCAGGCAACTGTCCAGATACACTATGAACAGCCAGGCGGACATGACACATCCCTGTTTGAACCTTTTTGTTTGTTTGTTTGTTTGTACAGCCATCAAAAAGAGGTGACACATCCCCCCCTACTCGCACGCAAGCCTTACAGTCCCTATAAAGCGACTGTATTGCCCGCAGTAGCGAGCCTCCACACCATATCCTGGCAGCAAGTCCCACAGCGTTTCTCTCACAACGTTATCAAATGCTTTCTCTAGATCCACAAAAGCGCAGAAAACCTTCTGGCTAAGAGCCAGAAACTTTTCCGCGATCATGCGGAGAGAAAACACTTGATCCATGCAACCTCTTCCACGTCGGAATCCGCATTGAGCCTCCCATAAATACCTTTCAGACTTTTCTTGCATTCGTGCCGTTATAACCTTTGCATACACCTTACTAGCTAAGCTGACCAAGCTGATCGCCCTGTAGCTGGAGCAGTTTAGGCGCGAGCCTTTCCCTTTGTAAATAGGTACTACAACTGCTGTTCGCCAGTCATCTGGGACCTCACCCGTCCGCCAGCACAAGTTGCATAACAGACATAGTATGTCCCAGACACGCGACCCACCGTACTTGATCATCTCAGCAGTAACTTTGTCTTTTCCCGCAGCCTTACCACATTTTATACTTCTTATCGCTTGTTCTATTTCTTTCATACTAATGACTTCAATGACATCGGGATCCGGAGCATCGAAGTGAGCTCCACTTCCCGATGTGGCATCTCTGTCTTTTCTTGCATACATCTTTCCATAATATTCACTCCATCTCTGCAGGACGTCACTTTGGTCTGTTAGGACATCATTGTTAACACTAAGCACTTTATTCATACTGCAGATTGCCGAACAACTCCGGGTCTTGCCTACCTCTTTCCAGAAGAGCTTGGCATTATCCCGGAAATTGGACGACAACCTTTCATCTGCTTTCATTCTGCACCTTTCACGAGCTTCTTCTATCAGTGCCTTCGTGTTAACTTTCTGCAGCTTGTATCTCTCTTTCATATTAAAATCATTCCGCGAGGCTAAGTAGTCTAGCCATGTTTTCTTCTTCATTCGAACTGCTTCTTTCACTTCCTCATTCCACCATGCATCACGCTTACTACTACTGCCTCTTTTCGTTTCTCCACACACTTCCACAGCGGCATTTATCATACTGTCCCTAAGGTTCTGCCATACACTTTCAACATTCTCACTGCTTACATTGACGTCGCCAAGCTTTTCGGCTACCCTTTCATTATATTTATCCCTAATGGATGCATCCTGTAGCTTCCAGCTTTTGATGCTATAAGTCGGCCCAGGTTCAGGACACTCGGTACGATGACGCCAACCCGCGAACAGACCCCTAATCCTAGGTAGTGGTCTGATCCCAGCTCAGCGCCTCGATAAACCCTCGTGTCCATCACCTGTTTACGGAGCCGACTATCCATTAGGAATAGATCTATCATGCTTCTCTTTGATTTACATCTCCTCGTATACATATGAATTTGTTTGTGGTTGAACATTGTGTTCGCCACAAACAAATCCTTTTCCTTACAAAATGCCAGTATTAGCTTGCCAGCGTCGTTCACCCTTTTATCCCCATACTTCCCGAGTACCGACTCAAAACCATCGCGAGCGGTACCCACCCATCCATTCAAGTCTCCACATACTATAAGTCTTTCATTTCCTTCTTTCACATTTAGAGCTTCTCTCATACTCTCCCAGAAGTCCTCTAGCTCAAACCATGTTTTACACGGATCCAGAGGATTCTAGGACCTACCAGTTTGTACCCATACATACCGGAGGCCAATCGCGAGGACAGCAAAATTCTTAACTATACATATATTATAAGTGTGTACTAATAATGTGTCATCAGTTATTGTTTTTTTTTATTTTGTTATTATATTTTATTTAGTTATTAATTTTGCAATATTATTTATAATTAATTATTGACTCTTTTCCCCACCACCCACGAGGTAGAGTCTGGAGGCGGCGATCCACGGTAATTTTCTAAATTTGAACTACTCCGTCCTCAGTATTTTTGATGAACCAGCTGTGGCTCATAATCTGATCGGCTTACTGAATAAAATTTGCAAAAGATCCATTTTAGCAGCTCATGGGGTGCTGGAGGTTTAGAGCTCTGCACTGGCATCAATAATTTTCCAAATTTTTTTCAGCCCCAGTCTTCAGGATAATTATTATTTAATAAAAATATCTTTCTCGAAAGTTTGAACATTTTCGCTAATAAAATTAATAATTAGTTAGCTTAAATTACGCTAGATGGCGCTGTGCTAAAATTGTTTATTTAATAACAATTAAACCACATCGAATCAGATCGTGAAAATTGAAAGGGTTCTATTCCTAATTATACTGAAGCTTAAGAGAAAAAAGAAGACTCGATTAGCAATATATGATAAATAGAGACATTTTAAGTTTGAAAAATCAGATGTTTTGCGCGAAGTGACAGTAGTACCCACCTCAACGCTTCGCTTATGAGGCGTGCAATTGCGTCCTCTCAAAAACGCAACCCCAAATGTAACTTTTCAATGGACTAAAAGTATAAAAAAATGTTCTTGTAAGTTTCATTTCAGTCTTGTCATTAATTAATCCTACTGATAGGAGCACCAGAACTCCCAAGAATTCAATGGGAAAGAAAACTGTCAAATAGTTCATTGCAAATGGCGTCAAATGTTTGTTACAAAGCAAAAACAAGTTAAAAATCTGTCAATCCTCATACTATTTCATTCGGAACGCGCTTTTTTAATTATTTATTGAAAAACGGGTGGCTTTTTAATTTTTCCAATTCCTCCTTTAATTCATCGACTCGCCAGGTAAAATAAATGTTGTAACGCTATATTCACTACAAGAATAGAAACTTAGAACAAAAACAAAACGCAAGATGAAGCGGGCTATAGGTTCGCTAAGAAAATTGACGTTTCCTATGTAACAAGTAACAAACACGCAGATAATTCTGCACAAAAGTGTTGCGTTTTCTTTCCCATTAGATTCCTAGTAGCGATGTTGTTACAACTTGACATAAAAATATGTATTTATATCTATACTAATATTATAAAGCTGAAGAGTTTGTTTGGTTAAACACGCTAATCTCAGGAACTACTGGTCGGATTTGAAAATATATTTATGTGTTAGATATGTTTATTGAGTAAGGCATCACGTTACTACTCTAGAAAGCGGAGCAGTAGTCATAAATGTTGACAAGACGGGAAATTTTTATGCATTAGTCTAGAAATTATAAGCGACGGGAGTTCGAAGTATGTCACGGGCGAAGCCGGGGTGGTCACCTAGTCACAATATACAACTGTTAAAAATAAATGCATTTTTACTCATGCACATTGCACATGCACATGACATGCATTTAACCCAGAACATTCTTCCGAAGAGTTTTCCACACGTAACAAGAAACGTGTACTTGAATAACATCCATGGATTTTCTGCAATTATTATTTAATAATTTAATATTAGTGCATCGGGTTTTTATTTGTAGTGAATTGCATTTTAGGTTTTTGAAGTAATACTTACTTCTTTTGGCGCGTTAGGGAAAAATGATGAGAGTAAATTTTAACGATGCGCGCGCAGACCGTCAAGAAAATATTAAACCATGAAGTTAGCTGATAAGTGTTTCCATGACAGCTTATAACTATATTATAAGAAGTTTTCTTTCTATTGATGTTTTTTTTACTTATTTATCATTCCTGTTACAAACACAGAGTTGTGGTATATGTGATGAAATCTTATTAGACTAAAGCAGTATAACTTCTACCGCGTGTACATAATTACACACAGTTTTTATTTTTATTTAGGCATTCTATTTTCAGTATTTGGAAGTTCCCATGACTGATTATTTATTTGATAATACGCTATTATTAGAGATTTCCATATCATGTTCAACTACATGTCAATATCATATAGGGCTGCTCTTTGTTGAAGAGGTAGAGGCTTTATATTCGAGGACCCTGTGCTAAATGGAGAAAGTTATTGTAATTTTGACTGCCTCTGTGGCGCGGTGGGAGTGCATCTGACTGCTACGCCAGAGGTCGTGGGTTCGATGCCCACCCAGGATAAAACTTTGTGTGATGAGCAAGGTGGTTTATTCTGTTTATCTACAATGTATGTTTTAAGAAATATAGAAGTATGTTTATCAGTTATATAGTTTATTATTAAGTAAGTATGTTTATTGGTTAGTCTGGTTACCATAGTACAAGCTCTGCTTAGTTTGGTATCAGTGTGAGTAGCCCCAACAATTTATTTATTTATTTTATGTGTAAATTCCGATAACGTTTGCAGAATTGTAGAACTTTAGACTTATCTTGTACAGCATATATAAACGATAATACTCCAAAGGCAATTTAATACAATCATTTGTAGTCTGTTATTGTAGAAATAAAAGGACGGAGTACGAATTATAAAGTTATAGTACGTACACAGGTTTTTTCCATACTTCAGTAAGTCGTGACGCAGGTGATCATAATCACGATAGCCGGTATTATTCTATCCGGGGCAAAGTACTTGGAATATCGCCAAGCAGTTTCACTAGTTATAGTTATTTTTATTGAAAAAAAAAGCCGCTTTTGTGAGTAACAAAAGCGGCATTTTTTTTTTTCAATATAAAAAAAATTTATGCATTTAGCAAATGAGAGCCCACATCCTATGTATGATGAACCCAAATAAATAAATAATTTGGATCATGAGGTTAAAACTTTGTGTGATGAGCACGATGGTTTATTCTGTGTCTAGGTGTTATTTATCTTTAATATGTATGTATTTAGAAATATCAATCCAAATCCCGCGGTCTCAGTGTTCTGTAAACGATCACTGAGTTACTTTCACTATGGCTGGTCCTCAGATGGGTGACCACTTTGTGGCATATTACATTTGCGAACGTTTCCGTGCTTCGGATGGCACATTATGCCGTTGGTCCCGCTTGCTAGTAACATGGCAGTCGTTAAGTCAAGTTAAAGGCCTTTAGGGCAGCTTGAAAAATTTCAACAGCAGGTAACCACAACCTGCGGCTGTCTATTTCAACACGGCATTGGGCTTACCACCTATTACGTGGGACAGGAATACACATGGTGAAAAGTGGGCATACCATATGTATGCCTCTGCCACCCCTTCTATTAAATATTTAGAAATATATACAAATTAAGCATTATAAACTTGTGCTTTAAAATCTAGAGTAAGAGAAATGGTAAACATACTTTACACTACATATTATTAAACAAAGTCCTCTGCTGCGTCTGTCTGTCTGTCCGTCTATTCGCGATAAACTCAAAAACTACTGCACCAATTTTGTACTGTCACCAAAGGATACAGTGATTCTCGAGGAATGTTTTAGTATACAATTTGTTAAGTTTTCGTAAATATGGGCTAAAATATAACGATATGTGTTGAAGATGTCGGAAGCAAGCAAACTCGACGGATACGAGAATGGTATTGTCAATTTAATGTCTTTTTTCAACGGTTCTCTGATAGATAAACACGTTGATGCTATTAGATTGATACAATGGAGACAAGAAAAGGATCAAAATACTTCTGTCAAATACAGCTAAAATTGTAGCGTAGCTCATGAAATAAAAACGAATGTACATTACATTAGTTTTTATTTCACTTCAAGACATGCAGTATTTAAGCAGTAAGTTTAAACGACGAGAAGTTTTAGTCCTATTTTGAATTTCAGAAATTAGGCGCGCCTATTTTGACGTCACAGGCTCGTACAGACTGCGACAAGACGCGGCGCGGCGCGGCGTTCGGGTACGAACGACAGCGCGACTGTTGAATGGGTAGGGTTGTGACGTCATCGACCAGTATGCAGTCACGCTTATACGCACTTTGATCGTAAATATTTCAGCCATTTATTAAATATAAAAAAAGTAAAAACAGTATTTCCCATATTTTTTGTAGATTTAGCATTCAAAGTAAAATCGTTTGTCAGACCCATTGATTAGTCATCAGTCTCCACATGATTAATGGGAATTTCCTCCATGTCTGGGCCGTTAACGTGCCTTCTTTCTTCTTCATCTCAGGTGTAGCCCCAGTTGCTTCCAAACCCTATCTGAATTTAGAACCTGGCGTTCACTCTTATTTGCCTGCTAGGAGCAGCTTCCGTTTGGCTTTTGGTTTTCGGCATTGTTGGTGGCGACTGTTACGGTTAGTCAGCAGGTGCACAGCTGGCAGGTGATGTTACTTGGGCCCCGGTGATATTGGTGGGGCCACCTAATAACTCATAAATATGCCCCTGCCGCCCCTTCAATTATAAATGAGTTATAAAAAAAAATTAAGTTAGATTTCTATTTCAAGAAATACAAATGAACATTGCTAAAAATATTGTAGTAAAGGTTGGAACAAAAATAGGTACAAACAATTGAAATTGCCTTGTAGTGTCAAGGCAATTTGAATCGTTTGTACCTATTTTTATAATAATCTTTATTTTTAGATTATAAACAATATGTGCAAGCAATTTCCAACCTTAATGACATTTCAATAAAAACATATTTTCCTTTCAGAGAAAAAGGAATGAGTAGTAAAAAAACAGCGGTTTTGGTTCTATTATACGGCTTGTCAATACTCGGCCCCCAGGAGGCCAAGTCTACTATTTTAATCGTGTCAGAAGAGAATAGAAATCGTCGCTCATTAGAGAACCGACAGAAAAATTGTCAGTTTTCGTAGCCTAATATTACAATTGTGCCCCAATAGAATACGATCGGCCGGCCGATAGAATGTTATTAACACGTGTAGTGCCTATAAGTAGCTCTTAATTTGCATTTTTGGTAGTCTATATTAATATTTTGATAGCTTTAAACAGTTATTTTGTCTCTATTCTGCAGCTTGAGAAGTGTGATTGTGAAATATATAATAGTTTTAGTAGACTACCTAGTTTTGAACTAATCGCAATAGAACCGCTATAGAATAGAACTAGAAAGGTTTTCTATTGAAAAATAGTAGACTCGACCCAGGGGTTCTAGTGGAATGTGCGCGAATCACCTAATAACCGCATAAATGTTGCTACGCCAAGAAGCCTTGATAATTAGGTCGATTCATCTATTGCATGTATTATTTGTGATGGCGTGCATATAATGAATGTTCGATGTGTGTCAATCAGCTTGCAAGGCTATCACGGATGCAAGCATTCTAAGGGTCGTATTACAGAAACTAACTCAAGTCACACATAAACGGAATTTAGCAGATTGACACTTGAGTGCTAAATCTAGACATAAGCATGTGGTTTATTTTAGAACTATCCCCATGCTCAGATCGGTGAAAAGTAACCTTGAGTAAATATCCAAATCTCCAATCGCCAGATTACGCATTTGAATGATGCAAGCCTAAAAACAGTCTATTTTCTATTACATTTTTATTCCTTACATATTTTGTTTTCATTCCACGCTGCTTACTATTTGATATTTATGTTTCAAAAGCTAATTTTTGTTTACTTTTTCATAGAAATGTTTTAATCACCTCTGTGATTGCTTTAAAGTATCCTTACTTCAAAATACTAAACAAAAAACTGCTGTATTGGAAGTCCCGGACTCATAAAATGAACCTTTTGTCTGCGTTAAATGGATCGCGAGTTTAATAAACTTTGTTTGACTGACATTTGATATTGTCGGACTTTTGGCGCGAAGATGAGCAGTGTCGCACGTTTGTCGTATATTATTTTCAAAAACTAGTGTAAAATTCGTGTTTTTGTGTTTAATAATGGTGGAATATTATACATAAAGAGTTCGGAAGTGCATTAGTTAAAGAAAGTGATATATTGCAATGAATAGCGGTGTTGTTTGTGTTAGTGCCAAATTTCCATAGAGAGCTGCAATAAGGGATCCACTGCCTTATTGGAGCACGGACTAGGACCTAGGACTGAGGACTTGACATCGACAAACGACTAGACAGGACTAAAACAAGAAAATAATAAATACTGATGACTAGGCTGTATGGACTAAGTTTCCTTTGCCTGCCCAAGATGGGCGAAGACAACCAAAAAAAAAATTGATATTATCGTACCAGTGTTATGTTTACATTGTCAATTAATTATAATTCTTCAAATTCTGTACATATCTGAAAAAAGAAGAATTTTACGATCGTCCAAAGGAATCTATTACTAGAAATATTAAAATCTTTCAAGAATATTAGGTATACAAAATAAAAAACGATGCCATACAACGTCTTGGGCCAATATTTCAGAAAAGTATATTTACTTCAAAAACTATCGAAACGGTAAGTGTTGGAGGTTTATGGTCTTATATATTTGTGCAGATATACACCATCTAGTAATTCATGATAACTGTTCAATAAGATTCATTCTATTTTTGTTCTAGGCATCCGGAGAGCAGTTGAGCCGCTTTGTGGTTAAATTTCAGAGCAAGACAGCGTGATGCACTTACGCGTGAAAGGCAATACCATATAGCCACTGTCTGTGGAGGTCTTTGTCATGATGCCGATATGGATCCAGATATCTAATTTAACATATGCACTGAATTTAAATACCAGAGACTATTGACACATACCGGGTAATTACCTATTATTTGATGAAAATATTATAGAGTTTTGTACACTTTGTAACATTGGTTGCATAGGGTCCGGGGCTCTGTCATAAACAACCTTGAGAGGATAGAAAGATAGAGCTTAAAGTCACATGTAGAACAGAAGTTTTAACACCGTGAATCAATGTTGTATGTAGGTAATGAGTTTATAAATAAACATTGTAGGACACTTTTCACACAGCGCCATCTAACCCTTTAAGCTTGGGTTATGGGAACTACTCACCTGATAAACATACTTATGTATATCTAAATATATACATTGTTATAGAGCAAACACCCAAACTTCTAAACAAACATTTGGGGATCTCACAAATATTTATTCCGATCTGGGACCTTCACATGAGTAGCAGTCACATACACTATCACCTACACCACCGAGCCATGTAATATATGCATACCTGAAGATTTATTTTGTTACAGTGATATTGTAAGCTGAAACAGATACTGTGGAAATAATAGTATCTCAGAGAACAGAAGTTGAAACTCTTGTCCTTTTGTATATTAATGAGATAGTCGACTGTGACACAAGCGTCCAAAAACTTGCCGAGCCTGTCGTGCACAATATTCACCACAAGAAAGTACCAAAGAATCTGTCATCAAATCATTATCTTAAGAAATAATAATAATAATGAATAATCATTTTTAGGTTCTTTATTTAAATAATAAAAAATAAAATAAAATATAATTGTATTGATTAATATGAATAGTATAAATATATCATGTTATTACGTGGTACAGGAATCCACACGGTGAAAAGTGGGCATATAATATGCCTCTGCCACCCTTTCGGGGATAAGGCGTGATGGATATTTATTTATTTATTTATTTAAAATAAATATTTATCTATTGATGATGGTTGTTATAAGTTGTAGTGTCCACACCTCTCATTCAAATGAATGTTATTACAGTGATAAAGATAACTCGGTTCAAGATGGGGCTTGAACGAGTGACAATGAACATATAGTGAATAATTTCATCTTATTTTGGTATGGTTATGGTACCTCAGTGGCATAGAGCATTGCCCTGGTTAGACATAGGTTACGGGTCAAACCCCATCCTAAACCAAGTCATGTTTTTCACTTTAATAAAAATTATATGAAAGTCAGCATCTACAAATTGCTTTGAAAATTTTTCCAAACTTCTCCTTTATCTATTCCTATTCCTCCTACATATTGAATGATCATGTTCTTATTATATGGAGTACTCTCTTAGGGGGTAAAGTGTATTAGAAGTCAGTAGGGATATTAATATAATAGGCACAATAGTGCAGTACAGCACAAGCTACAGTACTATCCTGAAAGGATGCTGTGGCATAAAAAGGATGTCCACGCTGGTATTGCTTTAACAAATGTTCCATCATTTAAGGTATTATCTTGTGTTTAATGTTATGTGTTTGATGGTACATAGCTACACTACTCGTAAGCGACATTGACTCTACAACACAACCATATAATGTAATTATTTTTTAATATCCACATATCTCATTATTATCATAGGTATTATTTTATTATCACATTTCTATTAAAAGTGTGGTAGTTGAAATAAAAGAATGTAGCAATACGATCCACACTGCCACACAATACAAGATCAAACTGTCTTCGGTATTGATATAATACTGAATTAATATCTTTGTAAAGTAATTGTTATTGATTGGTACGGGTCTGCTGTTTAGTAGAATGTACTGGCACTGAAATAGGGGCGTAAATATGACTCTGCCACCCTTTCGGGGATAAACACGTGAATGATAAGTAAGTAATAGTCTATTTATCTTCAAAAATATTCATTTTAGAAAGATAAAGGAGGCCATCTTTTATTTTTGTTAACTAAAATCTCTGCTTGAGCGTGGTGTCAACTAAACTTACGAAAACTGCTCGCAAATCTCGAATCAATTAGCGAATCTGAGCTAAATACAGTTTAAAAATAAAGAATTACTCAAGTGACACTTGAGGACTGTTCTATAATATGAACCAAACGTCATTTCGCTGTGACAGCTCTCAGGTGATTCTAGATTGACGTTTCACGAATCGAGTACGGTTCTATAATTAAAGCTCAGCTTAAAACTAGTTCTAAGTAATACTTGAGGCTTGAGTAAGGTTCTATAAAGGTACGTACAAATTAACCGCGGCAAACCATCGAACATTGGCGCGCGCGGCGGATGCAGTACTTATAATTAATTCTCGCATCACCACTACTGTCTAAGTGATGGTTTGAGTCGGTATAATTCTACTTATGATTATTACGTGCACAAAATGATTGTCTGAAACAGGCATGTATCAGATAAGAAAACGTACCCTGTGGCCACGAACTAGTCGCTTCAGCGACGCGAATTGCGACGAGAACAGAAGTATAGAGCTTGATAGAGCATGCCACGATCTTCCGCGACGCGACCTGCGACGCGATGAAATGCACGAACGATTCGCGACAGCGACGGCGATAAGATGGGCGACTGAAATTAAACTACTGGCGGCAATACGAGCGGCCACGGCGCAGAGCGACGCGACCTGCGACTGCGGTGGACGTATTAAGCGACAAGCGACCGAAACAATATTTTTTGTTTTACTTGCCGCGATTTTTTTTTTAGAATGTATACTGATTTATAATTTATTTATTTTATGTGATTATAAATTTGTAATATTAGGTATTCTACCAATAATCACAATAATAGTAACAATAAATAAATAAATAAATATCCATCACGCCTTATCCCCGAAGGGGTGGCAGAGGCATATTATATGCCCACTTTTCACCGTGTGGATTCCTGTCCCACGTAATAGGTGGTGAGCCCATTGCCGTGTTATATGTGAAATAGACAGACGCAGGTTGTGGCTACCTGCTGTTGAAATTTTCAAGCCGCCCATAAGGCCTTCAACTTGACTTAACGTCTGCCATGTTACTGGTAACCGGGACCAACGGCTTAACGTGCCTTCCGAAGCACGGAAATGCTCGCAAATGTAAATGCCACAAAGTGGTCACTCATCCGAGGACAAGCCATAGTGAAAGTTGCGTAACTCAGTTATCGTTTACAGAACACTGAGTCCGCAGAGCCACGAGCGCTCCACAAAGTTAAATAGTTTTTTTTATTTTGTAGGTATATTGTAGGTACCTTAATATGAGAAATAACTTTTCTGCAGGCGTTACTGTTGTATTGGAATTTACTTGACGGTACGAGTAAAGTCCTTGTCTATGTGCAAGAGTAAGTAGTTAAAAGTTACTATACTGGTAATTGCGTATTCGAAAAAAATACGGGATAATCTCTGTACAAAGTATGAATCTGTCCATACACTCCTCTTTTTCTATTTACTAAATGTATTCCTTGCCTGTAATCAATTAAATCTTGGGCAAGAAATAAATTCGTTTCGAGAAAATAACGGGCCACTCAACAGGGCCCACGCAGAAAGCAAGAAAGCGAGAAGTAATCTGGGACTCCATTCGCCAATGAACAGATTCAACACTAATCTATACAAATATTATAAGGCTAAAGAGTTTGTTTGTTTGGTTGAACGTTCCCGTGAGCCCATTTATCGAGGAAGGCTATAGGCTATATATCATACGTAGTAGACACTGGGGAGTAGAGCAGTAGTCATAAATGTCGACAAATCGGGCAAATTTTTATGCATCATGGTAGAATTTATAAGCGACGGGATTAAATAGATGCGACGGGAGGTCGAAATATACCACGGGCGAAGCGGGGGGTCATCAAGCATAATAATATTTCTGTTGGCCGCAATATAGACATATTTGGGCAGTCTTTATCCACATTTAAATTCCGTTTCCTAAATCCAGAACTCCTAGTCACTCCTCTTGTAATTTATTTATAGTACTGTCTTATTAGAACTGTTTTTTTAAGTAGAATATTTGATTTTCTATTTATTAGAAATTGCTTCCCAGTACATGCCGTAGCAACTTGTAATTGAGGTAGCGCCAAACAAATGTAACTTAGGTTTAAGATATGAATAATGTGGTGGTGTATACTTTGTAAGCTGTTCTAATAAATAAATAAGATAAAAAATAAATCAATTCACTATAAGTCAATTTTGGAAACAGTAAAGGTAACGGTCATGGAATGTGACTGCTCATGTCACATTCCATGACCGTTACCTTTACTGTTTCCTAAATTGTTTTGTTTGCTGCAATCTAAAAAAGTTAAATATTATTGAATTTATACTTCTTTTGGCGCGTTAGGTGAAAATTTTCGCGTAAAACCGACACCATGAAATTAGCAGACGCGCACGTCCATTGTTCATCGAGGCATGCAGTTCTTAACGAAAAAGAGATCCAGGAGTTCTCTTAGACAAATCAAATAGCGAAAACCTATGACGTACTCCTTTCAATCTGTCCTCTCTGACTACCTTGTCAGGGATACAGCGTTAAGATAGGTTAGTTGGTTTTTTTTATTTATTTTTATAATGCGCTGATAAAGGCGTAAGTAATAAAGATCGGTAGTAAATCAAAAAAGAGGAATGAGAATTCTATGTTAGCCAATATGGACCCGAAATTAAAACAATACATACCTGTCTATTATGAAAGGCATGCTCAGGGTTACGAACAAAACCCATCGGATATTAATAATTATTTATGAGTTGCAATGTCATTCGCCGATTCGGTCATTTTACATAATCGTTTCACTGAATTTCTTAAAACATTGAGGTATGCAGCTTTTTGAATAGCGCTGGAATTCCGGAAACGAAATGAGCCAGTTCCTGTGGTCTAAAGCACACTCGATTTATTTTTTTATTTACTTGAACTGTTTTCCATTTATGAAATAGTTATTTGTTCAACAAGTAAGCAAAAGTATTTTTTGCACCGAGTGCTGACGTTAAATCACGAACCAACGAAGTAGTGTAAAAGTCTCTCTCTCTTGTGATTTGCAATTAGACTACTGAGCGCAGTGAGTGGTTTAAAATCGGAGTTAAAAACAATTTGCTGTCGTGTGAAACATACAACTTTTCACCTCTCCAGCGAGAATACTGTTACCTGAAGTGAATCACAATTAATCATAAACACAAGTCGAATAATCAAAACCATCAATTTTTTTTATATTCCCGCTTTGTACACAGATTATACAGATTATTTTAGAGCTGCTGTCCGAAATTACAATGCATGTCAATTTTTGAAAACTAATTACTAATTATATTTTTTGTAACGCGACATTATTGTTTACTGAATTATATAGCTATTATTATTTTTCAATAAAACGTTCATAATTTTATATAGTAACCTATAAAATAAAATAATTAAATTGCATAATTGTACGGCCAGCGTAGTAGTCTTGAGTTTCGGACCACGTTATTGCTTAATTCAAATTTATTTAAAAAGTTACGTTGCCTCATGCTCGCAGTAAAAGTCGCTTTTCCTTCGAGATTTCACGAAGCAAAAGTGCCCTTTTGCTGCTGGAGAGGTGAAAAAAATATTATTGCTTTATATTCAATTGTGAAGCCTGGCGATGTGTACTTTCTGACTACAACGTCAGCGATACAGCGTAAAAATATTTAGTTAGTTTAAGTTAATCGAAAATTTTATTAAAATCAATTACAAAATCACACGGACATACAAGAAAGCGAGATATAATTTATACGTAAGCGGATAGAGAAAGGAACAGCGCTATAAGGGAACATTGCGGTATGACACAAGAGGTAGTGACTAAGATTGAACAGGGGATTCTTAGATGGTTCGGACACGTGGAGAGGATGGATGAAAATAAGACTGACGATGCAGATTTATGTGACGAGTGTGAATGGGCAAACTGGTAGGGGTCGACCTCGACGTACGTATGCCAATCAAATCGAAGAACTTTTAGAAAAAGGCCAGGTCAAAATTATCCTTAACCGGCGAGCGTGTAGGAAAACACTCATGGAAGTTGAAGAAGCGAAAGTGGTATTTCAGGATCGCAGCAAGTGGAAAACTATATTCTCTGCCTACCCCGATGGGAAACAGGCGTGATAATATGTATGTATGTACAATACATCAAAGATAATGTACTAGAACGGAATTATATCATAGTAATCATGAGCAATTACGAACTCGGAAATTTTCGTCAGTTTTCATAATTAGTCCTGTACGAATAGTCATTGTATTTTTTTTTAGGTGTGTGTAAGTAATTTGTGATTTTATGTTTGCAATGCGTACAAGTACCTTGCTCGTGATTTGCATAACGACGGATTTGATGAATGTAACAGCATTCAACTGATAGAAATGTTGTATGACATTTATTTATTAAACTTAACTCAATGTTCAGTTTAGCTTTTCTATGTCTACACTAATATATAAAGCTGAAGAGTTTGTTTGCTTGTTTGTTGGTTTGGTTGAACGTGCTAATCTCAGGAACGATGTGAAAAAATATTCCGAATTGCTAAAAAAAGGTTTTGTGTAGTATAGCCATTTATCAAGGGAGACTATAGTGTTCCTTGATAAATGGACTATCTAACACTATATAATAGCCTATGCTATATACCTATCATTACGCTTTTACCTAGGAGAGCGGAGCAGTAATCATAAATGTCAACAAATCGGACAAATTTTCATACATTTTTGTAAAAGTAAAAGCGGGGTTCCAAAATGACGCGTTTCAGTCCAGTCAGATGGAAATCCCCGATTTCCATCCCCCAGGGGATCGAAAAGCACGTGCTATTCCACTACGATCCCCTAAACAAGGATATGAAACAATACTAAAATTATTACTTCCATATGGATCTCCTTTTAATGGGTAACATTTCTTCATAATGTGATTTCATTGCATTGTTCGCCGGTGAAAACAACAGAACATCGGTAAAAACAAATGAACATAGTTAAAAAGAAATAAACGTCGGTAAAAATAAATGAAGCAATTGTACCCTTTGTCACAGGCGAGGCTAATAATATATAAAGCTGAAAAGCTTGTTTGTTTGGTTGGTTGATTAAACCCGCTAATCTCAGGAGCTACAGGATCGAATTCAATAAATATTTTTGTGTTAGATTGCCATTTATCGAGGAAGGCTATAGGCTTAATAATTATATAATATATAATAATTATATAGCATAGGCTAATATCATCAGGCTACTACCCTGGAGAGCGGAGCTGTAATCATAAATGTCAACAAATCGGGCAAATTTTATACATTATAGTAAAGCAATAAACGAGCGAAGGGAATAAATGAGGGTGACGGAGAATCGAAATATGTCACAAGCGAAGCTGTGGGGGTCAGCTAGTTAAATATAGATACCCTGCAACGGAAATCCAACAAGTGGAGTTGATTCATCACATTAGTATTTCGTCTCGTACGTATGTAGATAATATTTTTGGGTGAGGTAAAAAATTGTATCTATCATCTATAAGCGCTCGTGGCCCCGCTGACTTCTGGAAACTATCACTGGGTTTTAAGCAACATTCGCTATAGGTGGTCCTTGGATGGATGACCACTTTGTGGAATATACATTTGCGAGCGTTTCCGTGTTTCGGAAGGCTCGTTAAGCCGTTGGTCTCGTTTGTCAGTAAAATGGCAGTCGTTAAGCCTGGTTGAAGGTTTAAGGGCGGCTTGAAAAATTTCAACAGCAGGTCCCCACACTTGGCGCCTGTCCATTTTAACACGGCAGTAGGCTCACCCCACCTGTTATGTGGGACAAAAATGAATAGGGTGAAATGTGGGCATATATAATGCCTCTGCGTACACCTTCAGGGTTAAAGGCGTGACAATATGTTTGTATGTATGCTATCATCTATGAATCTAATCTATACTAATATTATAAAGCTGAAGAGTTTGTTAGTTTGTTTGGTTGAATGCGCTAATCTCAGGAACTACTGGTCGGATTTGTTTGGAAATTTCTTTTTGTGTTGTATAGCCCATTTATCGAGGAAGTCTATAGGCTATATATCATCACGTTACTACCCTGGAGAGCGGAGCAGTGGCCATAAATGTCGACAAATCGGGCAAATTTTTGTGCAATATTGTAGAATTTATAAGCGACGGGAGTTCAAAGTATGTCACGGGCGAAGCCGGGGGGGTTACCTAGTAGTGTGTATAAGATCAAAACACGTCACTAACGTACAATAGTTCGACTCGGTACGTAGACATATAAGTGAAGAGATTATTTTAATTAAAGATGTTTTTGTTAAGTAGGTACACTTACGTGATGGCGAAAATAATTAGAATCAAGAAAAAAGTTACAAAAAATTGGGAAACATTAATAATTGGGCAATTTATAAACACGGTGGTTAGAGCAATGGCTTTTTTATAAGTGGTATTTCCCGATGATGCCGTTACTAGCGATAAACATAACTGAGCAGCTTATAAAAAATCCAGTCTACGAATATGGGCCGTATTACAGAACGTTTCTCAATACTCAAGATGAGCTTAAGGCTAGTTTTTGCCTTAAAATATTACTCTCAAGTGTTTTTAGAGTATTGAGAATTGTGTGCTGTAATACGGCCCCATGTAGCTGTTAAACACCTTAGTTTATATAAGTCTATCGTCAATATTACCTAAGAAAGAATTATAATTTTGTATACATAAATTGTTAAATGACATCAAAATTTTTAGTAACTAAATACAATGTTTTACTCAAATATCATAATTTCTATATAAAATGTACATTAAATAACAAATGCCTTTAACAAATTAGATATTCTTACTTCCGTCTTAAGAAATAATCCGTCAAAGTGGATCGTCACCTTGCTCCAAACACCCAAGTTTGGGAGATCAGATTTACTAGAAATGGTCAGAGGCAGTTTCTTAAAGCCTTAGATACTATAGGAGCCGTAAATATATACGGAAGAAGAACCTAGCACGATGGAAGTCATGGTATAAGGAGCGCGGGCTGCACAAGTAGCCCGTATGGTACACGACAGGGATATGCAGTATTGCATAGCTATGTCTGACGTCAACGCATTGTATAGACAAGGACTACTAATACCAAAGAAGAACCTACCCCTGTGAAAATGCACCCTGCCCCTTGTAAAGGTTCGGAGTACTGATAGGCTTGGAAAGGCACCCGTGTGGTGGCGGGCAAACCACCAAACGATAGCATTCCCAAGGAGGGTTGGTGTCAGGCTGGCGGCCGACCATAAAAACCAAGCCAAAACATTTTGCAGTATGAAATTTAGACATACTGTGCCGACCCCAAGTAAATTGGAACAAGGGCAAGAGGATGATGATACATAAATTGTTAAATAAATTAAAATATAGAACTAAGATGTTGTTGAAGATAAGTGTCATGTTCGCCTGGCTGTTCATAGTGTATCTGGACAGTTGCCTGCAGAAGTTGAAAGATTGTGATATGGGTGTGAATTTGGGTGACTTTAAAGTAAACTGTCTGCTGTACGCTGATGATACAGTGCTCATGGCCTCATCAGAAGCCGACCTTCAGGCATTAGTCACTAATATGAAAGAGGAGTGTGAAGTAAGGGTCTTCGCTTGAATGCAAGTAAAACTAAGGTTCTTGAAAGAGAGAAGGTATTTGAAAGAGATGACGTAAGAACCAAATGCGAGATTAGGGTAAACCAGGAACGACTAGAGCAAGTGAATGAAATGGTGTATTTAGGGAGTATGTTTAGCGCGGATGGAAGATGTGATTCGGATGTAGAACGGCGAGTAGCTGCCGGAAACAGTTAACGGTGCTTTGTCCCAATTAGTAAAGCGACAAAGCATCGTAAAAGAAGCACAACTGGCGATTCATAACGCAGTGCTAGTGCCAACTTTGCTTTACGGTAGTGAAACCTGGGTATGTCAGCAGATGCATGAAAGTAAATTGAATGCAGTGGAGATGCGATCACTTCGAAAATTGTCCGGCGTTACTTTGGCCGACCAAATACGTAACGAAGTGATACGCAATATGGCAGGTTTGAATGAAAGTTACAGCGTTAAGCTGGAAAAGGGCGTGCTCCGTTGGTTTGGACACGTCCAACGAAAGAGTGAGGAACGATTGACGAAGAATATATATTGTGCGAAAGTAGAGGGTAGACGAAGTCAGGGTAGGCCGAGACTTACATATGAAGACCACGTGAGCAGATTGCTTAAAAACGGAAAGGTCAAAAGTACTTGGATACCCAGACGTGCGTGTATGAAGCGATTGATGAATCTTGAAGAAGCGAAAGAAGTATGCATGGATCGCGAAGCCTGGCGATCTGTCCACTCTGACTACCCCGTCAGGGATACAACGTGAAGATAGTTAGTTAGTTATATAAGTATGTTTATCAGTTAGCATTAAGCTGAGAGAGGACCAGATTTTTGCGCAGAATGGGCACAATATGAATGCACGGATATTATTTTATGTTTATGATTTTTTTTGATGTGTTTTTTTTTTCTGTCATTTTTTCTATAAATAAATAAATAAAATAAATATCCATCACGCCTTATCCCCGAAGGGGTGGCAGAGGCATATTATATGCCCACTTTTCACCGTGTGGATTCCTGTCCCACGTAATAGGTGGTGAGCCCATTGCCGTGTTGAAATAGACAGACGCAGGCTGTGGCTACCTGCTGTTGAAATTTTTTTTAAGCCGCCTATCAGGCCTTCAACCAGGCTTAACGACTGCCATTTTACTGGCAACCGGGACCAACGGCTTAAGGTGCCTTCCGAAGCACGGAAACGCTCGCAAATGTAAATGCCACAAAGTGGTCACCCATCCGACGACCAGCCATAGTGAAAGTTGCGTACCTCAGTGATCGTTTACCGAACACTGAGAACGCGGGGCCACGAGCGCTTCACACTGAGACCGCGGGGCCACGAGCGCTTCATCTTTTCTACTACTCGTATTTAGAATTTTGCTGTTTTGTTTTTGGAGTTGGTGTTAAAATAGGTTAGGCTTCAAAGTATTGTTACTTATTTTATGTTGTGTCGATTCTGTCAGCAAACATTAAACAATTTTTTATATTTTTTCTTTTCTTTTCTTTTTTTCTTTACTTTTTCTTCAGTTATCTGGTTAGCAATTACCATAGTAAAAGCTCTGCTTAGTTTGGAATCAGATGGCGTTGTGTGAGTTGTCCCAACGATATTTATTTATTTATATTACCTAGAGTTCACGAAGAACTCGCTCTATTATCACCGAATTGTCGAAATTTTCGTACCGCAGTAAGACATAAACTCGGAAATTCGTGTCTGTATACAAAGTCAGAGAGCTTTGGGTGTTAAGAAATTCTATATAGGAACTTGCATTTCATCACATATACATCTTTCTATATTATAGTGGAAGTATATTTCATTATAATATAGAAAGACTCAGAAAAGTGTCCGGAGTATGTTTTGGCGATTATCTGCCGTGGTTCTAAAGTACTTTCTTCGTGATTGGACATTTTTATTTTGGATATTTTTCGTATTGGATAATTTTATTGTTGGGCATTATTAGTAGTGAACATTTTTAACATATGACTATAGTCTACCGAATCTTGTTACCACATACTTCAACCGCAATGATTTCTTATATCTGCCATGGGCAAAGCCTAATTTACACATGTTTCACTGGTTAACTTACTATCTAGTCGCTCGCTCCAGCTTCACAATGCTTATTAACTAAACGGGCTGAATCCTATGCATTAAGAAGTTCTGCAGACTGCAGTTCCGCTACGGTTAGGTATAGTAACAAAGCATCATGATATTTTACATATATACATACATATTGTCACGCTTTTATCCCCGAAGTTGTAGGCAGAGGCAAATTGTAAGTCCACATTTAACCGTATGCATTTTAGTCCCAAGTAACAGGTTGTCAGGATGTCTGGCGACCTGCTATTGAATTTTTTCAAGCCGACCTCCTCTCTCCGACCTCTAATTGGCTCAACGACTGCCATGTTACTGGGGACCGAGTCCAAAGGCTCAACGTGACTTCCGAAGCACGAAAAGGCTCGAAAATAGAAATGCCACAAAGCGGTCACCTATCCGTGACCAGCCATTGCGAAAGACGCAGTAATTGTTTACAGAACACTGAGTTAGCGGGGCTACGTTTTAATTTGTTCGAGTACGATGTACATACGTACATATTGTTACGCCTTTATCCCCGAAGGGGTAGGGAGCGCCCACCTTTCACCGTATGCATTTTTGTCCCACGTAATAGGTGGTGAGTCCATTGCCGTGTACCCATTGCCCAGTACGATGTAATGCTGATTTTTTTTCTATCGTATTCTATATCATCATTCTTCTACTGAGGGGGTTTACGTAACATGAAAAGCTTAAGGTCAGGTAGTCTAAGGGCCGTATTTTAGAACGTTACTCAATACTCAAGAAACACTTGAGTGTAGTTTTTGTAAGGCAAAACTCGCCTCAAGCGTTTCTTGAGTATTGAGTAACGTTCTAAAATACGGCCCTAAGTCGCGTAGGCAACAAAACGCTTCCTCGTCCCCCGCCAAGATAGATTGACGATGTTTTTTCCGCTGGCACGCCACAGTAAAAATGATTGGCATTGTTATTCTGATAGATAAGCTATATTATTGTAAAGTTTATTTAAATTCCATTCAGTAGTTTTTATATGTAAGTATCATCAAACATTCATACTTACAAACTTTCGCGTTTATAATATAAATATATAATATAAATAGAAGCGCTCGTGGCCCCGCGGTCTGTGTTCGGTAAACGATCACTGAGGTACGCAACTTTCACTATGGCTGGTCGTCGTATGGGTGACCACTTTGTGGCATTTACATTTGCGAGCGTTTCCGTGCTTCGGAAGGCACGTTAAGCCGTTGGTCCCGGTTGCCAGTAAAATGGCAGTCGTTAAGCCTGGTTGAAGGCCTTATATGCGGCTTAAAAATTTCAACAGCAGGTAGCCACTGGGCTCACCACCTATTACGTGGGACAGGAATCCACACGGTGAAAAGTGGGCATATAATATGCCTCTGCCACCCCTTCGGGGATAAGGCGTGATGGATATTTATTTATTTATTATAATATTAGTAAGAGTTAACGATGATATATTTAATAACAAATTTATGCTTTATGTACAAGTAATAAATAAAATGTTCCGTACTCATTATACTCATCTTTTATTTATAAATAATATTAAAATCAAAAATAATAATTTTATGAATTAAACTAAGGTTCTAGTATTTGAAAGAGGTGACGTAAGAACTAAATGCGAGATTAGGGTAAACCAGGAACGTCTAGAGCAAGTGAATGAAATTGTGTATTTAGGAAGTATGTTTAGCGCGGATGGAAGATGTGATTCGGATGTAGAACGGCCAGTAGCTGCAGGAAACAAAGTTAACAGAGCTTTGTCCTAGTTAGTAAAGCGACAAAGCATCGTAAAAAAAGCACGAATGGCGATTCATAACGCAGTGCTAGTGCCAACTTTGCTTTACGGTAGTGAAACCTGGGTATGTCAGCAGATGCATGAAAGTAAATTGAATGGTATGGAGATGCGATCACTTCGAAAATATTGCGGCGTAACTTTGGCCGACCGAATACGTAACAAAGTGATACGCAATATGGCAGGTTTGAATAACAGCTCAGTCTGTTCGTCCATCCGTTCATCCATCCATCCAAAAATGAAAGTGTCAGCGTTAAGCTGGAAAAGGGCGTGCTCCGTTGGTTTGGACACGTCCAAGAATGAGTGAGGAACAATTGACGAAGAATATATATTGTTCAAAAGTAGAGGGTAGAAGGAGTCATGGTAGGCCGAGACTTACATATGAAAAGCACGTGAGCAGATTGCTCAAAAACGGAAAGGTCAAAAGTACTCGGATACCCAGACGTGCGTGTATGAAGCGATTGATGAATCTCGAAGAAGCGAAAGAAGCCTGGCGATCTGCCCTCTCTGACTACCCCGTCAGGGATACAGCGTGAAGATAGTTAGTTAGTTAGTTATAATGTTATTCCGGTCTCAGCTTTACAGTCCGTATAAAGTGACTGAATCGCCCGCAGCAGCTGCAGACGGCCAGCCAGGCCACACGGAGGAGTACCACAGAGTTTCTCTCACAACGTTATCAAATGCTTTCTCCAGATCCACTAAAGCGCAGAAAACCTTCGGGTTATAATGTTGGGATTATTAATGATTAGTTACATGAAATGTTATATATTTTTCAAGGTAACATAAAGTGTAAAAATGTAAATATAAAAGCGCTGGTAGCCCCACTAACTCAGTTCTCTGTAAAAGATCACTGGTTTAAGAAACTCTCTCGTACTTTGGATGGATGACCGCTTTGTAGCATTTTCATTTACCATTGCGTCCTTCGAAGGCCACGTTAAGCTGTTTGTCCCGGTTGCTAGTAACGTTGCAATCGGCACTCGTTAAGTCAACTGAATACCCTTTTAGCGACATAAAAATTACAACAGCGAGTCGCCACAATCTGAGCCTGTCCATTTGAACACAGGCATTGGGCTCACCACAATATGCCTCTGCCACAACTTCGGGGATAAATTCGTGGCTATTAAATATATAAATATACTTAAATAGTTTATACTTTAACAATAAAACAAAGGTCTTGGATGCAATTTTAAAATTATGTGAAGCGAAGCTTAAATATAACAACTGCACTGATTTTTGTTCAAGATGTGTAGCAAGTTCCACCAAGTGCCATCAATCAACAGTGTAAACAGTCTGCACTGATTACTTCAGCCATTGGCAGTCGGTATGTTAAAGCTTCAGAATCTATTGATAAAATTTGTTTAGTAACAAAATTGAAAGTATACGTTACACAAAAAAAAAAAAATTCGTCAATAGTTCGTTAGCGGAAAAATAGGTAAACATACATTGAACAGCCCACTGGCTCAGTTAATTATATAACTGCCTTCTAACCTGTGGGTACCGGGTCCGATTTTATACTACTTACAGGGATAATTCTAACGCTTTCCGTGAAGTGTACGTAGCTCATCTTATATTAAAACTCTCATATACACTATACAAAGTGAACTCCTGGGGTCCTTAGATGCAGCTGGGACAGACGCTCGGATGATGATGGAATGCTTACTGCTCTGATAAATATACTGTGCCATTGCGTAGAAATAACAATGGGAGCGCAACGAAAAAACCTGACACAGGTCCTACCTCAGTAAGCGCCAGCGCGCGACTGATTTGATTAGGCGTCAGCGGCGCGAAACTGGTATTATTTAAACATTTGTACTATAAAAGTCACTGTATATAGTCAAAGTAAGCCATTATGTCTATAAAAATTTAGTAGGAGTCAGGGTAGGCCGAGACTTACATATGAAGACCACGTGAGCAGATTGCTCAAAAACGAAAAGGTCAAAAGTACTCGGATACCCAGACGTGCGTGTATGAAGAGATTGATGAATCTCGAAGAAGCGAAAGAAGTATGCATGGATCGCGAAGCCTGGCGATCTGTCCTCTCTGACTACCCCGTCAGGGATACAGCGTGAAGATAGTTAGTTAGTTAATATTTAGTAGATATAGTTGGGTATAAAAAATTTATAAAAATTATCTGTAGTTTAGATTTGGCATTGAAAAAACATTTTGAAAGGGGTCAACTTTGGAATGTTTTTCTATCAAGTGAAGTTTATTAGATTTTGTAACAGAAAGCCATTTGACTAGATTAAATCCTTAACTATCATAAATATTTTTTTCAGAATCAAAAACCCTTTTTTTTTACGATTCGCATTGTTTTAAAAAACTCAAAATTATGGCCTCGGCAGGAATACGAAGCCTTAATCTGGCAATACAATTTCAATCACCGGTGTCATAATTACATGCGTCACCTTTAATTGTGACGTGAAGCCGTGAGATCGAATGAATCACGCTGCTATTGACCCGTCGGCGTCGATTCTACGTGACCACGTCGTGCTATTTCTTATGTTTGACGTCAATTTTTTTTTTCAACCAAATTAAAATTCATAAATATATATGCATAGCCAAATTTACTTAAATATGTTTTCATATCTTCATTCAATCAATCAACTTCAATCAATAATTCAATTAAATCAATCAATCAATTAGAGTGTAAACAGTCTCACTAATGGCCGATTGAAGAGTAGAGAATCAGACTCTGACCAAAGTGATTTGGATGTAATCGAGACTAAAAATCGGACAAAGATGACGATAGAAATGCGAAAAACATACCATTATTTACACTTTACTTACTTGTGGCCCCGCGGACTTCACTATGGCTGGTCCTCAGATGGGTGACCAATTTGTGGAATTTACATTTGCGAGCGTTTCCGTGCTTCGGAAAGCCCGTTAAGCAGTTGGTCCCGGTTGCAGCAGGACAGCAGGTCGTCACAGCCTGCGCCTGGCCATTTTCAACACGTGTAACGTGGGGCAAAAATGCATACGGTGAAATAAGGGCGTATAGTATGCCTCTGCCTACCCCTTTGGAGAAAAAGGCGTGACAATATGTATGTATGTATGTACTTACATTTAAATCCTCGATTCAAGTCATTATCACCACTTAATAAAGTTTTTATTGAAACTAATAGTTAAAACGTCGAGTCAAAGGTTACGGGTATGCGCATGATCACTACAGTATCGACATTACACGACGCAACGATAACAAGAAAATTTTGGGAGGATTAATGAGAAGAATGTGGAAAAAATTTCATCAATCTCTCTCTCTCTCTCTCTCTCTACGTGTCTGAAACATGTGACCAAAACTTTTTCTGTCTTAGTCACAACATCTTCTGTAATACCGCTATATTCCCTTATCCTATTCCTTTCTTTGTCTATCAATATCGGTCCGTGCTTCGGAAGGCACGTTAAGCCGTTGGTCCCGGTTGTAAGTAAAATAGCAGTCGTTAAGCCTGGATGAAGGCCTTATGGACGGCTTGCAAAATTTCAACAGCAGGTCGCCACAGCCTGCGTCTGTCCATTTCAATACGGCAATGGGCTCACCACTTGTTACGTGGGACAAAAATGCATACGGTGAAATGTGGGCGTATAGTATGCCTCTGCCTACCCCTTCCCTTCTAATAGTGATATGTATCCATTCAATTTTCGAAATTCAAAACGCTTCATTCATACTATGAATTTACAATATTCCATCAACATCAGCATTCTATCCTTTACAATTTTATAACCAAGTTTAGAAATTCTTTAACCTGTTTTTCACTGAAGCCTTTATTTCAGGATTTGATGATTTCAGGTTTCATATCAAGTTGCTGTCCACTCCATAGTCCATACATAGACAATTTTGATCATACTTAGATCATTTCTCATCACTCTTTCATACCCCGTTTTCAAGTCTAAATAAAATATACAATAGAAATTTTGACTTTCGTTAACCCTATTTAACAAAATGACCACATTGTTATAAGAATTATAACTAACAAAAATAAATAAATAATGAACAAGAAGCCATAAAAGTCCTTAATCCATAAATACCTGATCTTCAGCTGCAACCCATTGAAAAATATATTAACTTATACCTGATTGATCCCTTTAAAGCTTGTAGCGCTTTTTATGGAATTTACCAGCGCTAACAACTCGCGACTGGCAAACTTCAGAAGGACCTAGAAATTTGGCGACCCCAATTACAGCCTCCTCAATATAATTTACACAAGTTCATTTTACAGGGTATTTTTTTTTATGGGATTATACTACTATCATGCATCAGCATTCAGATAAAAAAAACTGAATGGATCAACAGTATTCATAGAGATTCTTGTACTAGACAAAATTGCTTTCGCCTAGATACCTCGTATCTTGACTTTGACCCCGTAGCTCCTGACATTGCGCTGCCGTGTACTGGATAGCTATACCGGTATAGCGTGCTAACAAGGTCAGATTCTATTGTAATCTGCGTTCAAGTTTCTTAGAAATAAGTAGATTAAAAACAATTTTGAAAAGCAATTAGTATGCTAACTTTTTCAAAATTTTAATTTTAAACGGAATATAAATTTTCACTCACGAGCTGAACTCGAACCAGCGTCTTCTGGTTCAACGCTACAGACGTGTTTACCAACTACACCACCATGACCTGCTAGAAACTGACGAATTAATCCACCTCTTTACGTCTTAAGGCGACGTATGCGTTTAAGCTTTCACATTTTTTACTTAGCTTATTTTTAAGAAATGGATCCTGTACGCTTCTTCACCTGAGTATCGGAGATATATTGTTTGTGATGATGATTAGATAACTAAGTCTAATTTACTACCTCAAAAATATATTACGAGCCAAAACCTCTTGATATTATCAAGAGGTTTTTTCACGTGGTCATGCATAAATATAATAAAAACTACGAGCATTTGTTTGATTGGAAACTTTTTGTTTACGAGCATATGCGTAAGGAAGGGAAAGCTGTTATTCCTAAGAAACGTGACCGTCAAGGCTCCAATATAGTTTCCTGACTCACCAATAGGTACTCGCGAAAAAGTTTCTCCATCTTTTTTTCTGTCTAAACGCTTACGAAGTCATGTGGTATCTATTTTTTATTACATCACTATCTAAACCTTTATTAGGGTTAGATAGTGAAAAAAGGAAATTCGATTTTACAAAAAAAAATTGCATCACCGTCATAATTCATGCGGTAAAGTGTTAAGTGTACTTTTCTACAGCGTTTAATGCGTTTTCTTATTATTGAGTAATCGACCATTATAATTTTTAAACCAGACCAGACCACCTATAATTTTTAAATAAGTCGTAAGAATGTGCTGTCTCCTTGACACTCTTCTTTCTACTGTTTATAATCGCTGAGAAGCTATACTATACAACCATCTGCTGCAAAAACGTTAACTAGTTAGATTATTTTAGAATTTTGTTAAAATGTTCAGTTGAATTCGTGATATTATTATTGCTTTGCTTCGTCCAGAAGAATTGAAACTGAGCATAGCAGAACAGCGCTGATCTACGCTGAGGCGATAAAAAGGTGTTTATTCTCAGAATATACCTGTTTGCCGCGAAACCTGATTCCACGCGGAAAGCAGATTGAATACTTTCGCATATCTATATTAAACTTGTGTTTACTATGGACAAAATTAGTGAATTGACTTTAAATTTAATAGCTCGGCTGGATTCGTCGCGTTATATTCGTCCGTTGAGGTGATACCATAGGATTGGTGACTCTTCGTTTTCCATTCCCCTTTTCCACTCCAAAAAATAACGCCTGTTAATCCTCATGGTTATGTATACCTGCAACAAACAATAAGCAACATTAATTTAAGATGGAATGAAAATTCAAGATATTTTAGAATTAAATATTTTAAGTTAATTATTTATTTATCTATCACGCATTATGCCCGAAGGGGTGGCAGAGGCATACATATTGTATGCCAACTTTTCACCATGTGTATTCCTGACCCACTTTAATTTTAAGTAACCAATTATTATTATTATTAAAATATTTATATGAAAAGAACTTAGATTGTTCTGTACGCATGGTGTTTATACTTTCACTAGATGACCTCCCACAGCTTCGCTTGTGGAATATTTCGACCTCCCGTCGCACCTATTTAATTCCGTCGCTTATAAATTCTACAATGATGCATAAAAATTTGCCCGATTTGTCATTTATGACTACTGCTCTGCTCCCCAGTGTAGTAGCGTAATGGTTTATAGACTATAGCCTTCCTCGATACATTTATCGAGGAAGGCTATATATAGGCTATAAACCATTACGCTACTATCTAACACAAAAAGATTTTTTCAAATCCGGCCAGTTGTTCCTGAGATTAGCGCGTTCAACCAAACAAACAAACAAACTCTTCAGCTTTATAATATTAGTATAGATGTGGTAATTGGAATTGGAAGTAGTGAGGCGTAGGTTGCGAATGGCACGATAAAAAACTGGCTCAAAGGCAACTTTATTACTTTTTGGAATCAATAGTCGACTGGCACTATTGGTTTTGTGACACCGTGCCACTTAGCTACTTACAGGATGGTTATGTCGCACTAAAAGCTTCTATATATATATCTAATTAGTTGAAATTGTGTGGATGTTTGTTACACTTTCACGTAAAAACTACTGAAAATCCCCGCGGCTTCACCCGTGACATACTTCTAAACCCGTGGTGGCACCCATTTAATCCCATCGTTTATTAACTTAACAATAACGTATGTAAATAGATCCAATTTGTTGACATTTCTGCTTTGCTTTTGTGTAGGAGCGTGATTAAATATAGTATATTAGCCTTACTCGATGGATGGGCTATCCAATACAAAAATATTTTTGGAATTCGAACCGGTAGTTTCTGGGATTAGCGCGTTCAACCAAACAAAGAAACTAAATCTTCCGTTATAAAATATTGGTATAGATAAAGTGCTCTAAAGGCATGTTTTCCGTGTTATGCTTGTGTGACAATACAAAGCGGAATATAATCAATTTTTATAAGATTGATTTTACATTTGGTTAGGTCACTTCCAACGAATCTGTGAGGAACGAAGAATTCTTATTGTGCGAAAATAGAGGGTAGAAGGAGACAGGGTAGACCGAGACTTACATAAGAAGACCACGAGAGCAGATTGCTCAAAAACGCTAAGGTCAAAAGTACTAGGATACCCAGACGTGAATGAATAAAACGATATATAATGAATCTGCAGGAAACGAAAGAAGTAGGCACGGATCGCGAAGCCTTGCGATCTATATTGTCTGACTACCCCGTCAGGCTTACAGCGTGAAGGCAGATTTCCAACTTGAGTGCTAAATTGTTGAAGCTTTTAGTGTTGTACAAATTTAATATGAGTTTTCTATATTAGTTCATTCTATTTTGTACCAAATAAATATATATTTAAGTATATGTATTACTCGTATTAAGCAGTATATCTAAACGGGATGCTTTCATTACTATAAAATAATTTATTCTAAAATACAGTATTAATAATTAATATTGATTGATAATAATATTATTATTGACTGCCTCTGTGTCGCGGTGGGAGTGTATCCGACAATTTAATTAATTACTATTATTTTATAATACGCAAGAGGTCCTGGGTTCGATTCCCGGGTCGGAACAAATATTTATGTGATCCACAAATGTGTGTTTCGGAGTTTGGGTGTTTCCTATGTATAATATGTATGTATTTAGAAATATATAAGTATGTTTATCAGTTATCTAGATCCCATAACACAAGCTAATATTAGCTTACTTTGGGCTAGATGACGCTGTGTGAAAAGTGTCCCACAATATTTATTTATTTATTATTTATTTAATATTGCGAATGTTTGTATGGATTTTTGTTACTCTTTCACATAAAAACTACTGAATAGATTTTAATGAAACTTTACAATAATATAAGCTTATACATCAGAATAACACATAGGCTACTTTTTATCCCGGGAACATGTTCCTGTGGGAAACGGGAACGGGAAAACTTCTCTACGCGTGCGAAGCCGCGGGCGTCAACTAGTATATTATAAATGCGAAAGATTGTGTGGATGTTTGTTACATTTTCACGTAAAAACTACTGAATAGATTTTAATGAAACTTTACAATAATAAAGCTTATACATGATAATAACATATAGGCTACTTTTTATCCCGGGAACAAGTTCCTGTGGGAAATGTGAACGGGAAAACTTCTCTACGCGGGCGAAGCCGCGGGTGTCAACTAGTTAATAATACATCTGTAATTTTTTATTCAAACAGCCTTACCGTACCTGGTAGAAAAAGTGTAAATATTTTTATATTATTCTTAAGATGTTATAGGACGAAATAGAAAGTAGTACAAATTAGTACCAGCTTAGTACTTGATAGATATATTCACCTAACCATTTTTAAATAGGTATTATTAAATTAATCAATGGCAGTACCTATTCTCGTTTTGCTAATAATGTAATCAGTAATATGTATTACAATACATTCATAAATACATACATATTGTCACGCCTTTATCCCCAAAGGGGTAGGCAGAGGCATACTATGCGCTCACAACTTACCGTATGCATTTTTGTCCCACGTAACAGGTGATGAGCTCATTGCCGTTGAAATGGACAGGCGCAGGTTGTGGCGACCTGCTGTTGAAATTTTTCGAACCGCCCATAAGGCCGTCAACTGGGCTTAACGACTGCCGTGTTACTGGCAACTGATACCATCGGCTTAAAGTGCCTTCAGAAGCACGGAAACGCTTGCAAATGTAAATGCCACAAAGTGGTCACTCATCCGAGGACCAGCCATAGTGAAAGTTGCGTAACTCAGTGATCGTTTACATAACACTGAGTCCGCGGGGCCACGAGCGCTTCTATATATTATACTATCTTCACGCTGTATCCCTGACGGGGTAGTCAGAGAGGACAGATCGCCAGGCTTCGCGACCCATCCATACTTTTTTCGCTTCTTCAAGATTCGTCAATCGCTTCATACACGCACGTCTGGGTATCCGAGTACTTTTGACTTTCCGTTTTTGAGCTATCTGCTCCCGTGGTTTTCATATGTAAGTCTCGGCCTACCCTTACTCCTTTTACCCTCTACTTTCGCACAATATATATTAAAATATAAAAAATAAATTATGACAAAACAAATAAAACAATATAAAATTCTAGTAATATAAACCTTCTCCTGACCGTTCCAGGAGCAAAGGTGCCAATCACACATGCCGCGTTTTCACGCTGGCTTGCGATGGCCAGCCTCTGCACCAGGAACGATCCGGATCAAGAGTAACAGGTCGTCTCTTGGAGCGTTTTCTATTCTCTCTTTTTAATTATGACTATATATTACTTAGCTACATCCCATTTTTATAATTTATAGAATTAATTCCTATTTTAATGGAAAAATAAAGCAGCAAAAATGTTGGTTATAACGATGAACAATAGGTACTACAATGACAAATGAAAATATTTTTTTTGCAAATATATTTTAAGTATCACACTTTTAATTCTTTTGTATTTTTTTTAAAATTCCGAACGTTGAAGTGTTTGGTGCTTCAATACGCAGAAAAAAAAACATTATTCTCGAATTCCGAAGGTTGGAGTGTCTGGTATTACAAGTGCAAGGTTTCAAGCACACGCGATGTCCTTGAACGTGAGGGAAAGGTCACGGTATTGTGACGTACTGCTTACATCTTTCCTCAGGCAAATAAAACAAGAGATAGGGTATCGCGCGTGACAGTGATTGCCAAGGAGCGCCATCCTGTGAGCACAAGGTTCTTTATTCATTCAACCAATGCTTGCGCTTGTATAGTTCGTAACGCAAGCTAAATAGAACGCACGTTGACATCGAGTTCAAATCGAATTTTCCTGTGGTGTTCCATTTTCGAATAATTATATCGGATTTTTGTGTGAAAAAAAGTAAGTATAAGTGATAAAAATATATATTTTCGTTAGGTATATTAATTTTTTTAAATCGGTGTATTTATATTTATAAATTATTGTTCTTTTTTTACGTTTTATTTATAGGATTAAACATAGGATTACATACGCAAATAAATACATAAAAGTAACTAATATAATCTGGAATTCAAAGTTAAGCTTAAATATTTTTTTTAATATAAGTGACTATAAGGTGAAAATAATAAAGTTTATTTTGAAAAATAATCATCGAACATAGCGAAATTTGAAAGCAAAATGGAAATCTAAGGAATTTTGCAATGCTTTAGTTGATTCCAAAAATATTAAGCGGCGAGGCGAACACGATTAAATAAATATCAGACTATTATTTTAACTTATAATAGTGAATATTATAATACACCACAACTCTATTGCATTAAGACGATGAAAACATAATTTTATAACAACTAAATAAAAAATATTATAAAAATGTTTGAATAATATCAATTTATCATTACCGGTGTCAATATACAATCAATTCCATAATATATTAAAAATCTTAAATCCAATTAAAATTTTCCAGTGTGTTATAATGTGGTTTCTGTCCTACCACATAAATTTGCCCTTTTTTACAATTATACATAATTCACTCATTTTATAATTATAATACAAAAAAATCTACAAAAATTATATATGTATTGACAGAGCTGTTTTTAATTTGTCAGTTGATTGAGGTATTCAATTTCGGTATGGTCAGTAAAATAATGAAAAGAAGATTTGTTACTTAAAGCGAAGTCTTCACTAGCAAGGCTTTTTAATTTTGATGAGACCAAAATATGATTTATATGGTTTGTTGGCATGCATTTAGGAACGCCAATATTCTCTTATAAGGCAGCAAGCCGGCTTTAAGAGGGACTCGTAACTCTGGAGAGTGGTGAGGGACTTGACTAACCAGGAAACCACAACGGTGTTCCGTCTTCCGCGCCTCAACCTATTCGCAAATCACGGGATAGGTCAAAATCAAGTATCTAATCAATAAAAATAATTTGTAAAAAAAATCTACAGTTCATGTATTGAACTTGAAAAAAATAAAATTACATTTATAAAAATAATGACTGGTATGCAGTCATTATTTCTATAAATGTAATTTTAAGTGAATTCAAGTTCTGATTTGATAAGAGCTTACAACGTCCGAAATTAATCAAGATTACTTGGGATCAAAATTAAGAGACAGTAATAAAGAAATAAATATAGTTGGACACTTTTAACAAAGCGTATAAATAGTACATAAATAAGCACAGCATATATATAAGCTATAAGCTTATACTATGGGATCTAGACAACTGATTTACAAACTTATAAATTTCTAAATACATACCTATTATACATAGGAAACACCTAAACTCCGAAGCCAACATTTGTGGATCACACAAATATTTGTTCCGATCCGGGAATCGAACCCGAGACCTCAGCGCGGCAGTCGCATACAGTACCACTGCGCCACCAAGTAATAAAATAATAATAATATTTAATATAAAAAATCATAAATTGTACTAGAATATATTTTTCCGTCTTAATCCTTACGGGTCATTCCCGAACTGGAACACAACTTTTGTTTTGTACTGAGTCCAGTCTAGTAACCTACTTAACACTCAGTAGTTTACATAAATACTGTCGGCACTAATAAACTAAACACTCTGAGTTTTTGTTTCATATTGTACGTACTCCAGTATAGGTGTTTCTTATGTATAATATGTATGTATTTAGAAATATATAAGTAGGTATGTTTATACGTTGTCTAGATCCCATACCATAAGATTATATTAGCTTACTTTGGGATAGATGGCGCTGTATTAAAGAAATGTCCGTCAATTTTTATTTATTTATTCTAATAGTATCAATTAACATAATGAATGCGAAAAAGAAAATAAAATCTTTTAAAATATATCGTTTGGAAAATAAAAACGGAAAAACAAAATTACTAATAAAACACAAATCACACAACAAAACAACAATTTTTATATGTAATTTAATTAATTAAAAGTTTCATTAGCCATATTGGGCAATTAATTACCTACAATAAGAAAATATTTTTGATTTCCTTCCAGTGGATTATACGCAGCAACATGGAAAATATAAAAAAAAAATAGTATAGGCGACTGCCGCGCTGAGCTCTAGGGTTCGATTCCCGGGTCAGAATTTTTTGTCGTGAATGTAAATAAGTCGAAAGTAATGGTTTTTGAAAGAGAGGCAAGTATGACGGATTGCTCAATTGTTGTGGAAGGAGAAAGAGTAGAACAAGTAAAGAAGTTTGTATATCTAGGTACAAAATTTGCGAGAGATGGAAAGTATGACTATGACATTGAGCGAAGAGTATTGACAGGAAATAAAGTGAATGGAGCCATGCACGCCCTTATGAGCAGTCAGAACATTTCGAAGAAGGCACGATTGGCTGTACATAGAGGTGTGCTGGTCCCCACACTTATGTATGGCAGTGAAAGTTGGGTATGGCTGAAAACGCATAAAAGTAAAATAAATGCAGTGGAAATGAGAAGTCTGCGAAGTATAGCTGGAGTGAAGTTGATGGACAAAGAAAGGAACAGCACGATAAGGGAACATTGCGGTTTGACAGAAGATGTAGTGACTAAGATAGAAAAAGGGATGCTTAGATGGTTCGGACACGTGGAGAGGATGGATGAAAGTAGACTGACGAAGCAGATTTATGTGGCGAGAGTGAATGGGCAAACTGGTAGGGGTAGACCTCGGCGTACGTATTTCAATCAAATCGAAGACCTTTTGGAAAAAGGCCAGGTCAAGAGTACCCTTAACCGGCGAGCGTGTACGAAAACACTTATGAAAGTAGAAGAAGCGAAAGTGGTATGTCAGGATCGTAGCAAGTGGAAAACCATAGTCTCCGCCTACCCCGATGGGAAACAGGCGTGATAATATGTATGTATGTATGATTCATATATGTTTGTTTCAGTGTTTGGGTGCTTTCTATGTATAAGATATGTATGTTATTACATTTTATCAAAATTCTTTATCAGTTTTTTAGATCCCATAGCACAAGCTTATGGCTAAGTTTGGGCTAAATTGTGCTGTGTGAAAAAATGTTCCAGACTAGTTATTTACTACTATTTAAAGCACGTTGACACAACTTTTATGTCCCAGAATCCACCACTCCAACACATAAACATAAATGCACTTATTTTAGAAAATAGTATACTTACAGTTAGCATCCGCTGAAGAAGAATGATAAAAGAAATCCAATCAAAGAGTATCTAATAAACCCAGCACGCCGTTTCATACAACATTGTTGGAACGTTGTAATGTTCCAAATTCAAAAAACGCTATAGCAATGCATTTATTTTTTTCTGTCCGTAAATGCGATTCTTTTTTCGAAATAATGACAGTATTTCCATGCATGTTTATGAAAAAGAAATTTATGTTAATTACACCATTTATATCTCAGAAACCAGTGGGCCGATTATTATGATACTCGATTTGTTGAATTTGTCTCTACCACGAATAGCAGAATAAGAAAAAAATATCCACCATGACTACGATAGTAATATTATTAAGTATTTTAAAAAAATAATTGAATTTTTACACGTGCGTAGGCAAAAAATGTGGACATATATTTTCTATGGAAGATCATATATTTTAATGGTATTCGAAGGGCACAAGTCGACGTGTTCATCGCACAGAGATATTTTGTCCTAGGTGGAATGCAAACGCACGACCTCCGGTTTCGTAGTCAAGTACTTCAATCACTATACAAGTAGTAAAAGTATTTATATACTAAAATAAAAAAAAACTAAACTAAACTATTTCACGCTGTATCCCTGACGGGGTAGGCGGAGAGGACAGATCGCCAGGCTTCGCGTTCCATTCATACTTCTTTCACTTCTTCAAGATTCATCAATCGCTTCATACACGCACGTCTGGGTATCCGAGTACTTTTGACATTTCCGTTTTTGAGCAATCTGCTCACGTGGTATTCATATGTAAGTCTCGGCCTACCCTGACTCCTACCCTCTTCTGTCGCACAATGCATATTCTTCGTCAATCGTTCGTTACTCATTCGTTTGACGTGACCAACGGAGCACGCCCCTTTCTAGCTTAACTGACGCTGACACTTTCATTAAAACCTGCCATATTGCGTATCACTTCGTTATATATTCGGTCGGCCAAAGTTACGCCGCACAACTTTCGAAGCGATCGCATCTCCACAGCATTCAATTTACTTTCATGCATCTGCTGACATACCCATGTTTCGCTACCGTAAAGCAAAGTCCGTAAATACTAAAATAATTCATTTAAGCTAATCTACGTACACGATGATAATATTATTGACTCAAATAATAATTGATAATTTTTACACGTGCGTAGTAAAAAATATTACTACAGGGTTATCAAAATTGTAATAGGTCTTTGCAATCTTTAGTATCATTCACTACGTACGTCCTGATATATTAGAACAAAAAACAATAATAGTACGCGATGTTTAGTAATTTTAGAACAAAAAAAGGGGCCAAGTGCGAGTTGGACTCGCCCGTGAAGGGTTCCGTAGCAGCAAGAAACATCATATAAAAGTTCTTGTAGTTGTAACTTTGATCGATGTTTACGATTTCTGAAGTAGTGAAAACACGGGACACGCCTGGCAGAAGTGAAACACCGACATTATTTTGTAAAAGTAATATGCAGAAAAGAACAGATTGTGACAGGAACTAAATATGTCATAATGATAAAATAAAATATTACGATTTTTTTTCCAGATAACGATGACTATTTATTGAATAAACATTTATTTTCATTAAATAAAAATGAAAAAAAAATCTGCATATAGACTGTATATATATACCTTCATATAGCGTGGCGACGCGTCGCCACTGCATGCGACGCCACGCCACAAATCTGTTTTACGTGCGGCTACAGATGTTTCACATCAAAAACTACTTACTAGTGGTTCTGTGAACCGTAGACTTTTTTTTATTAATTTTTTTTTTTCCTTTTGAGCGCTCTTGCCAACCATTACGGGACCATTTCCCCTCCACTGCGCCCATTTACCCCCCGATCGAAAAACCCCCTCGCTAAAAGTTGTTGTCTACATCAAGGATTTTCCATGCCAAGTTTCATGCAAATCCGATGTAAAATGCGACCTGTAGACTGAATGAACGGACGGACGGACGGTCGGACATCAAAAGCATTTTTCCCGTACCTGTGGAGTTAAAAAGGGAGACTTTGGTCAGCTCGCTTCGCTTGCCTCCTCTGTCAACTAGATCTCGTTCAAACCAATTTTTTGTGAATTTTGCATGGTAATGTACATCATATTTCTTTTTCATTTTATCATTCCCTTATTTCAGAAGTTACAGGGGACACACACATGATACCACTTTGAAAGTGTCTCTCGCGCAAACTATTTAATTTTGAAAAAAATTATATTAGATATCATTTTACCTATTATCATAGATACACTTATCGAGTCTGATGAAAAAAAATTTAAGTTATAAGTTTTTTTTTCTTTTATATTTGTGTAAAAATCTTAATGCGGTTCACAGAATACATCTACTAAGGAATGAATGAATTTATTTTATTTCAAGCAATTAACCCATAAAACAAACATTAATTATATTACAAATTATAGTTAAAACATCAATAAAAAAAATTTAAAATTATAAAAATTTAAAATGCTATAAATATAACATTCTAACCTACTAACATTATTTAACACAAAAATTAAATTAAATATTAAAAAGATATAATTGCAATAAATATACCACTCAAAAACTTGAAGCGCTCGTGGCCCCGCGGGCTCAGTGTTCTGTAAACGATCACTGAGTTACGCAACTTTCACTATGGCTGGTCCTCGGATGGGTGACCAATTTGTGGCATTTACAATTGCGAGCGTTTCCGTGCTTCGGAAGGCACGTTAGGCCCTTGGTCCCGGTTGCCAGTAAAATGGCAGTCGTTAAACCTGGTTGAAGGCGTTATGGGCGGCTTGAAAATTTCAACAGCAGGTAGCCACAACCTGCGTCTGTCTATTTCAACACGGCAATGGGCTCACCACCTATTACGTGGGAAAGGAATCCACACGGTGAAAAGAGGGCATATAATATGCCTCTGCCACCCCTTCGAGGATAAGGCGTGAAGAAAAAATAAATTTATTTAGTTAAAAACTAATCAAATAATAATATACACATTTAATTTATTAATATCATTGATACACAAAACTAATTGAAATATTAAAAGAAAATGAAAAATGATATAATTGTTAGAGGCCGCATAGACTAATCCTACACGCACCATACACGGCCTTTATCACAACGTTGTTCGAGTCCCTGATAATAGACATGAAAGAGGCGCGTCTTTTTGCATAACAGCATAGAAGTCATCCACCCCTTTCATGGCAAACATGCCAGTCGCGCTGCACTTCTATGGCAGTCGCAGAATGCAGCGAAAGGCGTTATTGTATTGCACTCTCAGCTCATTATACGCTCGTTGCGTGTAATGCCTGTGTGTAATGCGTGGCTGGCAGTAAGCCCTAAACAGGGTAATTTTAACTTCCTTCGAGCATTTAGAAAATCTGCGAACTATCATATTACTTTTAGCTGCTATAGATTTCCGTTGCCTCTCCATATCGTCATCATCTTTAATTGTGTCTGTTATTATGTGACCTAAATATTTAAATTTTGAGACAACATTCAGCTCACAGCCATTCAGCATTTTAGACGGTATATTATCGGGCCCCTTACCATATTTAATAATAACAACTTCTGACTTTTTGACATTGTATGTTAAACTGTGATTTCTGGCATAGTTTTTACAGATAGCTATCAGTTTATTTAGAGCACTGACTGAGGGGCTCAGCATCACCATATCGTCGGCGTAACTAAGATTATTAATCCATTTATTGTTTAGGTGACAGCTAATCCCAGTGCTGCTCAGCTCCACAATCAGACTATTAACGTATAAATTTAATAGTGTTGGCGATGTAAGACCACCCTGTCTCACACCACATCTGAGTGTATACTCGCTAGACATCGCTGATACATCTACTAAGAACTATAAAAACTACATAAACTTGGTAAGTTTCAACAGTATAGTTCTTATAGTTTCGGAAAAAAGTGACTGTGACATACGGACGAACAGACAGACAGACATGACGAATCCATAAGGGTTCCGGCTTTTTGCCATTTGGCTACGGAACCCTAAAAAACAATTAAAATTTTTAGAAACAAACTTTATGAACAAAACAATACAATTAAAAACTTCTTAAAACAAATTTTACGATCACAACAACATTTTTTTTTTTCAATAAAGTTTACATCTATATCAGACAAATTCCGAAAGTCTGACCAGAAGCGTCACTGATTCTAGACTCAATAGAATTTCACAACAAAATCATTGTGTTGTTGTCGGATTTACATTAATCCATCAAATCACCGTAATTGCGTAACATTCGGGAGTGGACGGGGATAACGAGTGCAGTGCAGAAATAGAGAGGAATACTCCAAATTGACTGCCAACCTTCGTTAATCGGAGAGGCACCTTAAGAAGAAGATCAAACCACCCTATTGGTGTCTGCTGGACGTCTCTCCTAATTCTCGTCTCTATTGTAGGGACTTGGCCTTAATACGGTCACATACTCGTAGATTGATACGTGTTTGTGCCGAGTTTTTCTTTACTTCGCCATGACCTTGTGACTCGTCAATTATGCTAAATCTGAGCACAATCGGATGTCAATTATACTCTAACATTTATGCCGCTACTCTAGTAGTGCGGAATGGTAGAAATAATCCCCACGGTACATAACTTACATAAGTAGTGCGACCTAGTAGTGTTGTGTGTCAAATAAGCAGTGTCGACTGAAAATCGAGATCTTAACCATTAGCTTTTAAACAAACGATACTTTAACCTAGTCATAATATTTATAAGGAAGCGCTCGTGGCCCCGCGGTCTCAGTGTTCTGTAAACGATCACTGAGTTACGGAACTTTCACTATGGCTGGTCCTCGGATGGGTGACCACTTTGTGGCATTTACATTTGAGAGCGTTTCCGTGCTTCGGAAGGCACGTTAAGCCGTTGGTCCCGGTTGCCAGAAAATGGCAGTCGTTAAGCCTGGTTGAAGGCCTTATGGGCGGCTTAAAAATTTCAACTGCAGGTAGCCACAACCTGCGTCTGTCTATTTCAACACGGCAATGGGCTCACCACCTATTACGTGGGACAGGAATCCACACGGTGAAAAGTGGGCATATAATATGCCTCTGCCACCCCTTCGGGGATAAGGCGTGATGGATATTTATTATTTATTCATAATATTTATTTAATCCAGTAATACTTTATTTCCAATTGCCTCTATTTACCTCCTGATTAAGTCATACAGCCTATTTGTCAACAAAGGCTTTATCAGGAATAGTTGCAAAGTCAACTGCATATTTAGTTGTTTAGAAATAATAATGACTAAAGATTGCACAAGTTTTACTAACAAATTGTGATAAAATTATTATATCAAGGCGCTGATAAAAATACTTATGTAATAATGATGATATAATGCGCAACTTGATGCCACAAGGGCCAGAAATGTCGCTATATCTGGTTGCAGGTGGCACATGTGAGTTTAGTCTTTAATTTATTATTATTTATTAATTAGGATGTCCACGATTCCATTCGCTACACTTATTTTGTTGACACACTTCTGCAAAAAGCCTTAGAAGGTCGGCAGTACGAGAGCCCGCACCTCTAGTGATCCAAATGTCCATAATCTACGGTGAACACTTTCCGCCAGGTGGTCCGTATGTCTGCCACTTTAGTGTTATAAGAAACAGAATTACTTAATCTATTTCTAAAATTTGCTTGTGATGTGTGGTTATATATATCATTTTAACCAGAAACACAATTGACTCCACAGAGTTTCATTTCAACATTGATCCGTAAAGGAATATTTCGCAGTCATTTTTCTTCTTATTTACATAAATATGATATATATATATATATATATATATATGATTTGGACATGTCCAACAAATGAGTGTGGAACGATTGACGAAGAAGATATACCTATTGTGCGAAAGTAGAGGGTGGAAGGAGTCAAGGTAGGCCGAGAATAACATATGAGGACCAAGTGAAAAGATTGCTCTAAATTTATCAAAATTGCGGAAAGGTCTAATGCTAGCAATAGCTATAAGCAATAGGGTGGTCTGCATGTACGAAGCGATTGATGAATCTGAAGAAGAATGAATGAATCGCAAGAAGCGAAAGAAGTATGCATGGATCGCGAAGACTGGCAATCTGTCCTCTCTGACTACCCCGTCAGGGATATAGCGTGAAAATAGTTGGTTAGTTTAGTTAGATATGATGAAGTACGGAAGATCGGGCGGCAGTCGCTCCCAATAATGTCGAAAATCAAAAGCCAAACATTAACAGCTCTTAGCAGTTAAATAAAAGTGGTCCTCAAAATCCTGTAAGGGTTTGAAAGCAACTGAGAAAATACTAAGATGAAAGAAGCTGAAGCAATAATTCACTATAAACATTGCATTGTTAACATCGGCATAGTCATCTAATTGTCTTCAAAGTCTTTGAAAAACCATCATAAGTAATATGGTTAAATCATTAACATAAATGAGAAATTAAAATCCGAAGAGATTGCTGAATTGACAAATTCTTTTTGTGTTGGATAGCTTATTTATCCAGAAAGGCGCACAGCCTGATCGGTGCCACAGGGTTTAAGTATATCACAGGCTAAACCGTGGGAGTCAGCTAGTCTTATGTAATACAGTAAAACATTAACATAAAAATGAGAAATAAAAATGAGAAATAAAAATGGTCTAAGTATGATCCCTGCGAAACACCCGCAGTAACTATAGGTCTTTCAAACGTTTAACTTTTGTATGACGTCACTATTACCATAACCCAAGTATTAATGAGCACCTGTTCCTAAATCTTATAACTAACGCAATTAGGCATTACAGGCAAAAATCCTACGTTGATCTTAAAATAAAGGAGGAGGACGGCCAGACGGAACTTACCAGTCCAATTCACAACCTCGATCTAACTAATTGTAATGGAGACATGACGAATAGAACTTAGTCGAAACATAGATATTAAAATAAATTAAAATGTCAGTGAAAGTTCCTGTTACCGGCATAGTTTGTTTCCAAGAATATGACGATGACGATCTGTGGGTTTTTGCAAATTACAAAGAGAATAGTAAGTGGAATGTTGATCAGCCTGTGAAAGTGTCGTCTAAATAGGTCCATCCGAATAAACCAAATACTGATTTGTAGGAAACTATAAACTTTAGAAAGTTTGTAATTCCCGAACCAGTTCATAGGGTAGTAAAAAAGATTTTAAACATTTTTAAGTTGCACTATTTTGCACTAAAAAAAAAAATAAAACATACGTCAACCAAAGAAACGGAATTTTCAATTATTTCAATTAATTTAACAAAAAAATCACTTTTATTATTAAATTGTCTGCGGCGATATCATCACGCCTGTTTCCCATTGGGGTAGGCAGAAACTATGGATTTCCACTTACTACGATCCTGGCATGTAATTTTCGCGTCTCCTACTTTCATAAGTGTTGTCATACACGCTCGTCGGTAAAGGGTACTCTTGGCCTTTTTCCAAAAGGTCATCGTTTTTTTTTTAAACTCACACAACGCCATCTGATTTCAAACTAAGCAGAGCTTGTACTATGGTAACCAGATAACTGATAAACATACTTATATATTTCTAAATAAATACATTACACTATTTATAACTCGACAACGGCTGTACCGATTTGGCTGAACATTGGTGGGGAGGTGGAGGAGGAGAGCTTAAAGCCAGGGCCGCAATTCTCATGCCTTCGAAATAGTCTCGATTTCGAGATAAATTTCGAATTCGAACTTTATTCGAGTTTTATTGACGTTTAGCTATTCTGCAAATCTCGAACTCGACTTTTCTCGAAGGGAAGCCACTCGAGTTGCTTCGAATGGTTGGTAGCAGTCGAGACGCAGATTTCGAAGTCGAATCACTATAATCTTTGGACATTTCTTAAGTGTCCGACCCTAAATTAGCATTATATTACATTTTACATTTAATAAATATCAAAATGATTGATAAATTAATAGTTTAATACGTGCAAAACATATTGCAACTCGCTTCAATTTCAAATACGTCGTCGCCGATGTTTCAGCAATGTGGAAATTTCAGCAATTTGATTTGTGATTACAAATAACACAGTCTTCAATAATATAGACAACACACAGTGACAGTGACATATTCAGATATTTTTCATTTTACGGGACGGTATAAGCATTTTTTAAAATATACATTAAGTAACATTTATTATTAGTCCAGTCATTACGTCGGAAAAATCGGGTTAGAAATGCAAATGAACCGAGAAAGCCAAATTTTGGATATTACGTGGGGGGAGGCTAGAAAAGCTTAAGTTCAAATTGTCGACCAAAATAACCTGTTTTCCGCCATCTTGAAAAAAGTAATATTCAGTTTTTTCATCATAACTCGGTTTCCCGTTGAGATACGAAAATTTTTTTTTAACCCATCATGTTATTTTGTTCGACAATTTAAACGTAAGCTTTTCTAGCCAACCCCACATTATATCCAAGATTTGGCTTTCTCGGTTCATTTGCATTTCCAAATGTATATATAATGGACTATATGCAGTTAACAATATTTTTTCCTTTAATAATTACTATAGAATACGTAATTATTGTTTATAACGTGTAAAATAGGCTTAAAAAACTTTTAGAACATTTTGTAAGAGTAGTCTTGTTGTAACCGTTTTAAAACCGGATGAAAAGTGTCGAACAGAACGCATCGTAATGTGACATGGTTCTTAAATGGCAACATTTCACACAATAATCTCGAACTTTAGTTCGAATAGTGGTGAGAATAAGACATTCGAAAAAACCATCTCGCTTTTCGAGATTTTATGGTCGAAAAAGGATTCGAAGAGTGAACTCGAATTCGAGATTATTTCGAAGAAAACGAGAATTGCCTCCCAGGAGACGGACATAGGCTACTTTTTATCCCGGGATCAAGTTCCTGTGGGAAATGGGACCGGAAAAACTTCTCTACGCGGGCGAAGTCGCGGCGTCAACTAGTTATAGATAAATAACACCCATTTGATTGACATACGTACGGCGAGGTCGACCCCTACCAGTTTGCTCATTCTCGCTACGTAATTCTGCTTGAACACGTGGAGAGAATGGATGAAAAGAGACTGACTCTTTTCATCCATTCTCTCCACGTGTCCGAACCATTTAAGCATTCCTTTTTCTATCTTAGTCACTACATCTTCTGTCATACCGCAACGTTCCATTATCACGCTGTTTATTTCTATATCCATCAACTTCACTCCAGCTATACTTCGTAAACTTCTCATTTCCACTACATTTATTTTACTTCTATGCTTCTTTTGCCATACCCAGCTTTCACTGCCATACATAAGCGTATGGACAAGCACTCCTCTATGGGCTGTACATAGTCTAGCTTTTTTAGACACGTTCTGACTGCTCATAAAGGTGTACATGGCTCTATTTACTTGATCTCCTACCAAAACTCTTCCCTCAATGTCATAGTCACACTTTCAATGTCTCGCAAATTTTGAACTTAATATACAAATTCTTGTTCCACTCTTTTTCGTTCCACTATTATAAAGCTGAAGAGCTTGTTTTTTTTGGTTGAACGTGCTAATCTCAGGAAATACTGGTCGGATTTGAAAAATTATTTTTGTGTTAGATAGCCCATTTATCGAGGAAGGCTATAGGATATATATTATCACGCTACTTCCCTGGAAAGGGGAGCAGTAGTCTTAAATGTCCACAAGTCGGGCAAATTTTAATGCATCATTGTAGAATTTATAAGCGAGGGATTATATAGGTGCGACGGGAGGTCGAAATATTCCACGGGCGAATCTGTGGGGGTCATCTAGTAATGTGTAAATGGAAACAGAACTAAATGTATAACATTAATTTTGTCCAATGCAAACTATGTTCGACTGAATGGACAAGAGTTGTGCAGTTGGTAAGGTTCATTTAAGTAAGTTATCAAAATAGACATAGGGATTTCCATTTATTATGTAAAAACTAAACGTAATATCACAGAATATGCACCATAAGTAGAAATAAGTTATGTAAAATACACGCAATTCAACAACATTTTTTATGAAACGCAATAAGTGTTTTGTAAAAACTAATATCAAAACGAAGTTCTTGTTGACATGTACTGGTACAGTAAAAAGGGGATTAAATACACTCCCGGACACCTAAATCGAGCCACCTTGATTTTTTTGGTTTGGAGTACTGTAACTTATAAAAGATGTATGTAGAAGGAAAATGTTTTGATGCAGTTTTGGAGCTGGTATACTCATCATTTATTTAGAGTGCCACTGTTCTAAATTTGAACACCAGTTTATAAAAACAGTCGAGTTACGTTGAAACAAGTCCATATTTGCTTTTTTTTTCAAGGAAAAAAATCTAATCGATTTTTAAATAAAGACATGTTTGAAATGTTTATTTAGTAACTTGTATTGCCTCCCAGTGCATTTATGACAGCTCTCATACGGTTTGGCATAGAATTAATCAATGTCGTTATGACATGTTGAGGAATGTCCTCCCATTCTTCCAAAATTACATTTTTGAGCTCCTGCATGGTTTGCGGGGCAGGATGATGAGCTCGAACACGCCTCTTCAGCTCATCCCATAGATGCTCTATAGGATTCATATCAGGACTTCGCGCTGGCCATCTCATAACAGTGATACCAATGTCATTTAAGTACTCCCTGACGATTCCCGCAGTATGGGCCCTTGCATTATCATGCATTAAAACGAAATCTTGGCCAATAAATCCAGCATATGGCATCACGTGGTTCTCTAAGCATTGGCGAATGTATCTATTGCCATCTAGGGGCGGCAGTCGTGGTCCCGTCACTACCTCTAGCTCAGTTTTGCCTTCCATAGAGATTCCTCCCCAGACTGTCCATGATCCTCCACCATAACTCACTTTCTCGTCAATACAGCATTGCGCGAAATGCTCGTTCTGTCTTCAGTACACCTTACTCCTTCCGTCATTACCGTATAGCATTATCTTGGACTCATCTGTGAAGAGAACCTGGCTCCATTGATGTCGAGCCAATTTAGATGTTCGCGCGCAAACTCTAGACGGGCTATTCGGTGTGCTCGTGTCAATTTGGGTCCATTGGCTGGCTTATAGGGCTTTAAACCACGTTCATTGAGTCGCCTTCTAACGGCCCGAGCACTTACAGCCACTCCGTGAAAGTCGCTGAGCTGTTCTTGTATCTGAACAGAGTTAAGGCGTCATTTCGTAAGCTAGTAGTGCCATGTATTGATCTTGTCTCGCCGTTGTCACTCGGTAACGAGGTCCTCCTGTTCGCCGAACGAAGCCGCCAGTCTCCAGGTATCGGTGGTGCACTCTTTGAACAGCGGAACGACTTATGTGAAGTTGTGAACTCACATCTCGCTGACTTAGCCCAGATTGAAGAAGTGCTACAGCTTGCGCGGCTACTTCAGGTGAAGTATCCATAACTTTATAGCCAAAAACGGTTCAAATTATAGAAATATAACTAAACTAAACTTTGGTTAACAACAATTGCGAAAATTCAAACCAAATCGACATTAAATTGCTTCAAAAGCAACTTTCAACAGTCATTATTTTTTTCAAATCAGTGACCAAGCTCGGCTTTTGTTCTTTATTTTAAATTGTAAAATTCAAATTTGGAATAATACATACGGGAAAGACGATGAAATAAGCCAGCATTAAAAATGCATAATAACTTTTTTGTTATATTGTATATTTTTTGTGTATTGGGCTTTTAGGCCCGGGAATATAAGGTGGCTCGATTCAAGACTCCGGGAGTATATGTTTTTTATTGAACGTTATTCGAAGTCTCAGTAATCATTCAAAAAAGAATAAGTTCAACAATATTTGCCGCGTGTAGCACCGACGCTCATCGAGGCGCATTCTCGTATTTAGACTTTAAAACATGATTGTCGAGACCTATTTTACTTTATTTGTTTTTACCTTTTATGTGTTGAATTCTACAAAATCCTTTTTAAGTGGGTATATAAGAGTAACTTGTTAAACAATTTACAAATTTGTAGGTTAAAAGGTTCGGCTGGGTGTTGATAGGTCATCAACCGGTAATATAATTTTCTCAAACATGCATGTAAATACTGTCATTATTTCGAAAAAAGAATACGCGAAGTATCGCATTTACGGACAATCAAAACTAAATTCATTGCTTGAGTGTTTTTTGAATTTGGAACATTACAACGCCTTAGCAATGATGTATGAAATGGCGTGCTGGGGTTATTAAATACTCTTTGATTGGATTTCTTATAATATTCTTCTTCAGCGGACGCTTAATATGGGTATATTATTTTGAAAAATAAGTGCATTCTGCCGACCGCCGCACTGTGCTTTAGGGTTCGATTTCCGGGTCAGAGTTGTCTAGACCTCATAGCACTAAGCTTATAGCTTAGTTAGGGTTATATTGTGTTGTGTGAAAAGGCGTTCTAGAATATTTATTTACTATTTATAGCACGTTGACACAACTTTTATGTCCCAAAATCCAACACTCCCACACATAAAACAAGATTATTGCATTTATTTTAGAAATCACTATACTTACAGTAAGCGTCCGCTGAAGAAGAATGATAAAAGAGATTTAATCAAAGAGTATCTAATAACCCCAGCGCGCCGTTTCATACAACGTTGCTGGAGCGTTGTAATGTTCCAAATTCAAAAAACGCTCCTGCAATGAATTTCATTTTCTCTGTCCATAAATGCGGTACTTCACGTATTCTTTTTTCGTAATAATCACAGTATTTCCATGCATGTTTAAGACAAGATATTTTTCTATCATCACGCCTTATCCCCGATGGGGTGGCAGAGGCATACATGTTGTATGTCCACTTTTCACCATGTTTATTCATGTGCCACGTTATAGGTGGTAAGCCTATTGCCGTGTTGAAATAGACAGACGCAACTTGACTTAACGACTGCCATGTTACTGGCAACCGGGACCAACGGCTAAACGTGGCTTGGCGTGAATTTCATGCAAGTTGAAGGCCTTATGGGCGGCTTGACAAATTTCACCAGCATATCGCCACAAACTGCGCCTGCCCATTTCAACACCGCAATGCGCTTTCCATTTGTCACGTGGAACATAAATTCACATGGTGAAATGTGGACGTATAATATGCTACTGCCACCGCCCAAACCTTGTCGGTCCGGAAGTCAACGTTTATAAATTTGATATTTTATCGTTTTTTATCATAATTCCACACAGTTATTTCCGTTTCGCTTTCGGTTACACAAATTCGAGCTCAGTCATATTGGTCCCTGCGTTTTACTTTCAGATGTCTTACTTGGTAGAGTGTTCTGCTTAATCTTGTTATAAATAAGCTCTTAAACTTTGTATAACGCGGAATATACTTCAATAGGTTTCCAAACCCATTTAGTAAGTACATTACACAACTTGTATGTAAAATTATTAAAAACCTTGAAAACCTTGCTGATAATTATCCAAAAAGGATAATTATCAGCCTCAGTCCTTTAATTTGATACCCATTTTGTAAGAAAGCATAAATATCTTTAGCATTCCGCCATTTTGGATTTAGAGCTTTTTATTCGAATCGCGGGAATACAGTTATTCACCGTCATACCTGCCGCAGGGGCAGTAGGGACGGTGTATAGAACTCACGGACCAAGAGAACAGCCGTCCCACCCACTAAACCACGCCGTGTTCCTCCCCGCCTTAACCGCGTCGCAGGGTAGACCAGGGCCCCAATTCTCGGTCATACGACTCAAAAGCGTAGACGGAAATTTGCGTATGAAATGTCATTTGTTTCATATCTATAAACGGTGTAATAAGAGACAAAAGACATTTCACCAGTAAATTTACGTCTACGCTTTCGAGTCGTATGACCGAGAATTGGGGCCCAGAGGTTAAGTCACTGCGACCCGGCAAAGAGGCGCCCTATTATCTTTTTGAATTTAGAGTGACAATTTAGAGTGACATCACTCTCCTTTTCGAGTTAATCAAGGCCAAAACCAATTGTTATTGTTGTTAGTTGTCTTCGCCCATCTTGGGCAGGCAAAGGAAACTTAGTTCATAAAGCCTTGTCATCAGTGTTTATATTTTCTTATCATTTAGTTTGAGTCATGTCTAGTCCTTTACCGAAGTGAAGTCCTCAGTCCTAGGTCTTGGTCCTTGCCCTGGTAAAGCAGTGGACCCTGTACTATGGCTTTCCAAAGAAAACCACTCTTCATTGCGACATTTCAATTTCCATAACTCATGCACATTTTCGAACATTTTATGTATCATTCCATCATTATTAAATACAAAATCACGAATTATATACTAGTTTTGTTCAAGTCATGTTCAAGAATTGGCACCAAACTCCGCCAAAACCAATGTCAGAATTTTTTATTCTTCTTCTTTTTTGACATTGCTCAATGTCAGAATCTAGCAATTTAAATCTTCCTTGATAAGTAAAATGTTAATAGTTTTCAAGTCGAAAGTATAAATCTTCTTTATTTAGAGTTGATTTTTATAGATAGCAGCGTATTAATGTATAGGTTTGTTCAAAATTCTACGTCAGTAAAGCAACGGACACTTTACTGATGCAATCTGTGGAGTATCAAAAGGAACAAAAAAAGGCGTTCCACAGAGTTATAATTTCACGACATTTGTGCACGCATTCCCGCCAAAAACTTTAATGACATTATTACTGTTAATAACTAATACCCGCATATACCACAGACTACAAATTTGTCTATGTCACTCGTAGAGGTAAAAATAACGGCGGAGGTTTTAAGTGCTTTCTTAAGGACATTATTAACCGCTCAAATGCCACAAAGTATGCAACTTGTGCGACCAATGACCTGTATTACTAACGTTTTCCGTCCTATATTTTGCTTGTATACGCTATAAAAAACCTAAGCTTTTTAGATAATCGTCATAGTCGATGTAAATATAATCATGTGATACACCGCATAATTTGTTTTAAATGTGTGGATAAAAGTGTTTTTGTCCTGCCATATGAAGTCAAATCAATATTCAGTACGTTCACTTAAATCTTAATAAAATGTAATGGGTAAGGAAATTGATTGTTTTTATGTATCACAAGATACAAAAGTTTATTCACTTTCAAGAATATTTGTCTCATAAGTAAACATATTATGTACGTTTATTCGCTATTTGATTTTATTGGAGTGTTTGTGCTATCAGATGCTTGTGATTAAAGTAATTTTTTTAATCACAGCATGGCGCCGTACGGCGTATACATACTCGTATTTACATGCTTATATTAATTTTCACTGTCTATCACATACTTAAAATATGCTTTGTGAGTGTGTGTGGATGTGTGTGTGTGTGTGTGTGTGTGTGTGTGTGTGTGTGTGTGTGTGTGTGTGTGTGTGTGTGTGTGTGTGTGTATCGAGCTTACTCTCTATCAGTCCCTGTCTCTTTGTATTATAAATTGAATTAATTGTATTTTTTTTCAAAAGTAGAGCAATTGGTATTTCATAAAACCCCCGCACAAATTTTAAAATAAATCGCCATAAAACTTCAAACTTAAATATAGTTTTATTTACCTACATCGGATCCAGTATCAGTAACCAATAAGTACCCATATACATATTTAAATTCAAGATGATGTTGATTCCCTGTTGCTCGCAATGTACTCTAATGCTCAGTAGGTACTAGGTATTCACATTCGGTTTTACTCGATAGTCTCCAGAACGAATAAAAATCAACGTGGGATCCGCAAAACTCACGACTCGCTCGCGTCCAGCCGGTTCGACGGAATTAAATAATAGGACATTATTGCAAAGGCCCTTGAAATAGGCAATTGCGGGTCGAATATAAGTTTGAGGGCCGAGCCGTAGGCTAGGACTTCAATAATACGAGACAGACAATTGCCAATCCCGCCGAGGCGTATATAGTGCTTTTCTCAATAGAATGCAGGGAAATAAAATATACTTTTAAACTAGTGGTTCTGTGAACCGTAAACTTCGGAGAATTTTTTTTTTATTTTTTTTTTTTACTTTTTACATCGATTTAAAAAAAATTCATCATTGCTTTTTTTTCGTTTTGAGCGCTCTTGCCAACCACTACGGGATCATTTCCCCTCTCTTGCCTACATTTCTCCCTCGATCGAAAAATCCCCTCGCTATAAGTTGTTGTCTACATCAAGGATTGTCCATACCAAGTCCAATCCGATGAAAAATGCGACCTGTAGACTGTGGACGGACGAACATCAATAGCATTTTTCCCGTACCAGTGGAGTTAAAAAGAAGACTTTCGTCGGCTCGCGTCGCTCGCCTCCTCAGTCAATTATATATTTAATTTAGATTAAAATTTACGTTAGCCATATTGGGCAATTACCTACTAGAAGAAAATATTTTTGATTTCCCTTCAGTGAATTATTCAAATATATGGAAAATTTAAAAAAAAAATATTTGTATCTGCATCGCTGAGCTCCAGCGTTCGATTCCCGGATCAGAACAAATTTTTGTGTGATCCATAAATGTTTGTTTTGGAGTTTGGGTGTTTGCTATGTATAATATATAGGTATGTATGTATAAGTATAGATATATTTAAGTTTCTTTATCAGTTGTCTAGATCCCATAGCACAAGCTTATAGCTTAATTTGGGGCTAAATTGTGCTGTGTGAAAAAATGTCCCAGAATATTTATTTATTATTAATAGGTACAACTTCGGGTTAGTAGATCGTTTTTGATTGGATTTGTTTTATCATTCTCCTCAGCGGACGCTTTCTGTAAGTATATTATTTTCGAAAATAAGTGCATTTATCTTGTTTTATGTGTGAGAGTGGTGGATTCTGGGACATAAAAGTTGTGTCAACGTGCTATAAACAATAAATAAATAGTCTGGGACACTTTTTCACACAGCACTATGTAACCCAAACTAAGCTATATGCTTGTGCTATGGGATCTAGACAACTGATAAAGATATTTATTAATCATTTTTAAATACATACATATATTATACATAGGAAACATTCAAACTTATTTATGGATTACACAAAAATTTGTTCTGACCCGGATCCTAGAACTCAGCGCGGCTGTCGCATATGTGTTTTGTTTTTATCTTGCTGCGTATAATCCACTGAAGGGAAATCAAAACTATTATATTTTAGTAGATTATTGCCCAATATGGCTAATGTTGCTTTTAATATTAACTGACTAGAAGCGCTCGTGGCCCCGCGGTCTCAGTGTTTTGTAAACGATCACTGAGTTACGCAAATTTCACTATTGCTGGTCCTCGGATGGGTGACCACTTTGTGGCATTTACATTTGCTAGCGTTTCCGTGCTTCGGAAGGCACGTTAAGCCGTTGGTCCCGGTTGCCAGTAAAATGGCAGTCGTTAAGCCTGGTTTAAGGCCTTATGGGCGGCTTGAAAATTTCCACAGCAGGTAGCCACAACCTGCGTCTGTCTATTTCAACATGGCAATGGGCGGAAACGGGAACGGGAAAACATTACCACGCGTGCGGAGCCACGCTATAATTCATGCTTGACGTCAATGTGGTATACGGTAGGGCAGGTTTTTAATCAGTATTTCCGCACACTTGACCAAAGTGGTAAAATAAAAACCACGAGGTATAAATTGTTCCACTTGTTTTAACCGGTTTAACTCCCACATAATCACATTTTTTTGCTCCGTGAGCCGTTAATGTAGCGTATCAAACACAAAAAACATGGCTATATGCTTACTACCAATGCATCAATTTAACCTTTACTAATACATGAGTAAATAAGTAATGAGAAAGAAAGTTGTTCGACAGGCTATAATTTAAGTGACAATTGGAAAAAGAACAAGATTGAATTGAACATTAAAAAACTAAGAACAAAACTCAAAACGGTTTCAAAATTTCTTCCAAATTTAACATCTAAAATTTCACATTTTACTTTATTGAATTTATTAGGCCCTTTAGACCCACCCCAGTTCCGTGCTTCGGAAGGCACGTTAAGCCGTTTGTCCCGGTTGCTGATAAAATGGCAATCGTTAAACCAAATTAAAGGTCTTAGAAAATTTCAACAGCAGGTCGATTCGAAGCGGGCGTCTGTCTATTTCAACACGGCAATGGGCTCACCACCTGTTACGTGGGACAAAAATGCATATGGTGAAACGTGGGCGTTTAATATGCCTCTGCCTACCACTTTCGGGGATAAAGGCGTGAAAATATGTATGTATGTATGAACAAAACTACTCGTTGAGACTGTACATGATTATACGCTCAAACATGTTAGGCATGTCATTAGGCCTGTCCTTTTACATGGAAGTGAGGCGTGGTCACTACTTGAGCGACACAAGCAGGAGCTGCATGTCACGGAAATGAAGTTGCTGCGGTTGATGTGTGGAGTCATGCAGATGGACCATGTGACGATTTCTCGCACCGTGGCAGCCGTCACGTCGGTGACATTGCAGATAAGCTGCAATAGTGTCGCCTTCGCTAGTATGATCACGTCTTGCGGCCTACGTGGGAAACATTGTCTGGCCATGTCGGCCCCTCCGGGTCCCGGTACGAGGGGAAGACCCATGAGGTGCTGGCTTGACGTCGTAAAGGAAATGACAGGCGTGGCAATGGTCTCATTACAAGGGATACCGACGACCGTGCGAAGTGGAGGCGACAAAGTTGGAAAGCGGGCCCCGGGCGTCGCGAGACGGAAGTGGGCAGGCGCTCGGATGATGATGATGACGCCCAAACATGATTTAATGCTGTAATTTTCTAAGGTGTTGAGTATCCCGCAAGCTATTTACAAATTAACTATAAAATTTTACAATGTTTGTTTGCCTGATTCGTTAGAACTATACAAATAATATATAACCATCATTTATCACAAATATTTTAATGTGCAGGTATGTTTGTCTAGTGCCGACGAACAGTAATATTCTTTTTGTATTACCTAAAAATCCACACGAGGCGGTTTTTCAGTCCGAGCCGTAGGCGAGGGCGTAATAGAGCCAAGTGAGTTTAACCAATACACGCACGTATATCATACGACATTTTATAACAAACATTAGAAGGAAAGAAGGAAAAAAAAAAAAAAAAAAATAAGAAATCTAATTTATATGCCCTACATAGGTTACCTATCTATAACATCAAAACACAACCATGTTGTTTTCAAAAGAGAACGAATATACTCTTGTAATGCTATAAAAAGTAATAACAACGACTTCCGATAATTTAGAATAGGCGAGCTATTCTAAATTATTGAAAGTTGACGATTTTAGATATCCGAACTATATATTACCTACAAAGAAAATAATATTATGGAAAAATGGCGCGCACATTATTATCTGCAGTAGCTGCGTACGCTAAAGCTACTACATATAGCCCAGTTTTTGAAATACTTAAAAAATAGTTATTTATTAAATAACACGAAATAAAAAAATATTTTTACTGATTTTAATTTACTTTAACCGATGTTCATTAATTTTCACCATAGACATACATTACATTGCAAAAAAAATAACCGTCGGGGTTAACATCAAAACGTCACTAAGTTCAATTCAGAGAATATTATCACAAAAATGTGGCCATAATTATCTCGTATAGGTTCTTATTTACTTTTAACAAAACTTACTAACTATCTTTACGCTGTATCCCTGACGGGGTAGTCAGAGAGGACAGATCGCCAGGCTTCGCGATCCATGCATACTTCTTTCGCTTCTTGTAGATTCATCAATTGCTTCATACACACACGTCTGGGTATCCGAGTACTTTTGACTTTTGCTTGCTAGATTCTGTTTTTTGCTGCTGTCAGCAGTCTACTTTTTTAATTATAACCTTGCTAGATTCTGTTTTTAGCTGCTGTCAGCAGTCTACTTTTTTAATTGTAAGCTTGCTAGATTCTGTTTTTTGTTGCTGTCAGCAGTCTACTTTTTTAATTGTAAGCTTGCTAGATTCTGTTTTTTGCTGCTGCCAACAGTCTACTTTTTTAATTGTAAGCTTGCTAGATTCTGTTTATTGCTGCTGTTAGCAGTCTACTTTTTTAATTGTAAACTTGCTACATTCTGATTTTTGATGCTGTCAGCAGTCTACTTTTTTAATTATAAGCTTGCTAGATTCTGTTATTTGCTGCTGTCAGCAGTCTACTTTTTTAATTGTAAGCTTTCTAGATTCTGTGTTTTACTGCTGTCAGCAGTCTACTTTTTTAATTATAATATTGCTAGATTCTGTTTTTTGCTGCTGTCAGCAGTCTACTTTTTTAATTGTAAGCTTGCTACATTCTGTTTTTGCTGCTGTCAGCTGTCTACTTTTTTAATTATAAGCTTGCTAGATTCTGTTTTTTGCTGCTGTCAGCAGTCTACTTTTTTAATTGTAAGCTTTATAGATTCTGTTTTTTACTGCTGTCAGCAGTCTACTTTTTTAATTATAATATTGCTAGATTCTGTTTTTTGCTGCTGTCAGCAGTCTACTTTTTTAATTGTAAGCTTGCTACATTCTGTTTTTGCTGCTGTCAGCTGTCTACTTTTTTAATTATAAGCTTGCTAGATTCTGTTTTTTGCTGCTGTCAGCAGTCTACTTTTTTAATTGTAAGTTTGCTAGATTCTGTTTTTTGCTGCTGTCAGCAGTTTTCATGACTATCTTTTTTTTTTGTACATTAACGTGAAGGAAGCCCCGTGTAAAAGCTAGTCGGTATACTTTATTACCAAACTAGAAATGTTAAGGAGTTTCACTAAGTTGCCCGTAATATTACAGTCGTTAAGTCCAAGTGAAAGGGTTCTTGAAAAAATGTAATAGTGGGTCACTCCGGCCTGCCAAAAATGCATATGGTGAAATGTGGGCGTATAGTATGCCTCTACCTAATCCTTAAAGACGTTACTATGTACGTGACGTGTAAGTAGGAATATCCGGTAATTGTACACCTTCAAATCCAATGTGGCTTTCGATATTCTTAAATAGAAGGTAAGCAGCGCAGTTTTAACGCGATCAGTGCACAAATTCGATATACCTACAACTTATTCGGACTTTCCCACCGACACGGTGGCGGCGGTGAGGGAATCCCATGTGCGTATAGCCATTAAATACACGTCATTCTATTAGTCGCTAAGTCTTAGACCGTTTAAGTTTAAGGGAATGATTATTAAAATCGTCGATACCGAACTCGCGAGCACATTAATGAGCTCATATTAACAAAAGGAGTATAATTCACCCACATAGTATTCGTTCCCGTAGAAATGTCGGGATAAAATATAGCCTAAGTTACTCCTTACATAATCAGCTATCAGTCAATGAAAGTCCCGTTAAAATTGGTCCATTTCAAAGATTAGCCGGTACAAACAACGAACAGGTAACAGTTTAAAATTAGCATTTTTCTTGTAAGTACTTTAGGTATTTAATGGAAAGCTGTTAATTTGTAATTAAATACAGACACTTTAATATTATTTACCTGAAAGATTCGTAATTTCGTCCATAAGCGCAATGGGGATGAGGTTGAGGATGGTGTTCTTGTAACTATTGTCGATTCCGACTCCAGTTCCTATAAAATCATCTTTGTAATATCCCCATACCGGACTATGCATTGAGTGCAGTGTGCACATGGACTCTCCATAACAAGGAGACTGATATATGGGGCACACTAAAAGTTTTGCACTTTCAGCCTATTCGAACTATTTAAATTTCGAATGTTATATTTTTTGAAACGTTGCAACCTTCTTAGTGATAAGAAAAAAACAATTGGCGGGAAATCATTTGTCAATTGTTTTTTACCACCTATCGAAGTTCTACGTACGCAACGAAAATGGAATTTAGTCGAACAGGTTTTAGGGCAATGACTTTTTATGATTTTAAAAGTTCTCTCTCTCCGCAAGACTGTGCCGCTCGTCTTCTAAATGCTTTTCGGAGAGAAGCACCTTGTTTGATCACCGTGAGGCGATGGTTTTCTGAATTTGAGAGAGGTCGAGTTTCTTTACATGACGAATTTCGTGAAGGGCGGCCTTCCACTGACGTCAACGAAAATAATGTGGCTACTACGAAGACCACGTGAGCAATTGCTCAAAAATGGAAAGGCCAAATGTAGGTACTCAAGTACCCAGACGTGCATGTATGAAATCATTAATGATTCTGCAGGAAACGAAAGAAGTATGCATGAATGGCGCAGCATGGCAATCTGTCCTCTCTGACTATCCTGTCAGGGATACAGCGTAAAGATAGATAGGTAGATACAAAACATACAGTCAAATAGTAAAAACAACTCGTCACTATTTGACTGTAACTAAGTATTTATATACGTACATTAAAAACATTTTTAAAATACCTTTCCACTTAAAATGTAATGAATTGTAAATTAACTTATCAATTGATAAGTTACTACTACTTTTGTCTTAAGTCGGAAGATTTTATAATCATATATTTAGGTTCATAATATTCGTTGTGATATCCAAGTTGCACGTTCTGTGCCTTGTGTAGATTTTAATCCGAATAAGATTGAAGTTTATCTCGTTAATGGTGGTGTGTTAGGATGATTAACTATTTTTATTGTAGTGATAATTATGACATCAAGCTTTATTTGATAAAAACAAGGTAATTTATTAACTTTTATTTTTCGTTATTTATTTATTTATATTTTTTGGACATATAAATATGCCTCTGCCACCCCTTCGAGGATAAGGCGTGATAGATAAATAATTATTATTTATTTCATTAATTAATTTAGATACAGCAATATACGTTTCATGTTTTATAAAATTAACCCCCATTCTCCTCTCAATCAAAAATGCCAAAACAATTTGTAGAGTATTTGTTTCAACTTTATTTCAGTGGGGTCAGAGAATCTGGTTAACAAACACTTGCAAACTGGCCAAGATTAGGTTAGAAACATATGCATCTTATTTTATTTATGCCAAGATTGATTGGTTGTGTTTTACAGGCCCTGTGTATCACGTTTTTTAATCCGAAAGACATTCTATTGGTTAATTGTTTACAAGAAAGTTTAAGAAATGTTGCGAATAATGATATTATGACCCCGAGGACCAGGACAGCAACGTTGCTACCCGTCAGGGTTCCTAACTTGTTATAAAAATATTAGTGATCAAAATTATTGGTCTCTTTCACAATTTATTAACCAGTTCATATTTACTTTACTGTGTAAAGATTATATGATGCTTACTTAATACTCTCAAAATGTCAAAATATTCGGCAACAGATAGACTTCCGAATGAACTTTCCGGTGCAACTCAATGGCACAATCGTTCGGTAATGAAATATTTCCGCTTATTTTTCGGCCAAAATGTAAATTTGTAATTCAATACAAACATTAAGCCTATGGATACCTTTTTAAAGCAATTAGTATGCCACTATAGTATAATTATTAAACCATCCAAATCTTATCTCTTCCGTGCTTCGGAAGGCACGTTAAGCCGTTGGTCCCGGTTGCCAGTAAAATGGCGGTCGTTAAGCCTGGTTGAAGGCCTTATAGGCGGCTTAAAAAATTTTCAACAGCAGGTAGCCACCACCTGCGTCTGTCTATTTCAACACGGCAATGGGCTCACCACCTATTACGTGGGACAGGAATCCACACGGTGAAAAGTGGGCATATAATATGGCTCTGCCACCCCTTCGGGGATAAGGCGTGATGGATATTTATCCAAATCTTATACCATACCTCAAACCCATACCACTCATCAGTTTTTGAATATTTTCATACCAAGTTTTTCAACAAACGTTTTCATATATTACACCCATAAATATAGTTATTACATCATATTTATGTTTCCATAAATATGATGTGATAATAATGATAGGAGAGTATGATGATGTTATTGTTTAGATGAGTTAAATTGTTTAGAAAAAATCGTAAAACACATCTTTTTTTTTAAAAGTTATCGAGAACGAATTTTTTTCTGAAATATAATTTTTAGAGTTAACTAATGGAAGATTCCGTGCTTTTATCGCCAAAAAAATTTTGATTACGTGAAACGTTGATAATATATTTCGCTGACATCCAGTTGCATTTAACACAACCTGAAATAAAATAAGCTAAATCCAAGCATGTAGCAAAGCGAAGTGTGTAATAGTAGTAGATAATTTCTCCTAATAAAATAATCCTTCTAATAAAAATTACCTACAATAATAACCCTGGAATAACATAAAACTCTCGCTAGGAAATTACGGATGAAACTTTATAATAATATTGAAAAAGGCTATAATCACCTATTTCAGGAATGGATAGTATATGTTACGTATTTGCATAATATAGTTTTTCCATTTTTGTTTTCCTGAAATAAAATAAGGTCTAAGAATGTCCTTTTTAAAAAAAAACAATAGAATATTCCAAAATATGATTGTCTGATACCTACATCAAAAAACAATTTTTTTTTTTGCATAGACCATTGGAACGGAGCTTACAAAATGTCATACACTATTTAAAATATTTAAATTGACCACCGGTTCGGAACGCGGCCCACCTAAGAAGAACCGGCTAGAAACTTAGGAAGGCTTTTTTTTTGATGGTCTATTTACAATTTAATATTGTTTCAATAGCCTATACACCGTTCTTACTCCGTCGCTATACTAAGAACCGAAAGACCCGAGGTTTAACTTTTACTCAAAGAGTAGAGTCCGATTAGCTTACTCAGTCCTTGCTCCGATTATAGTTACTCTAGGTTAAGTCTATTTTGATTAATAAGGATGTTACAGGTGCAAGAAATTGCTCTTAAGCGACAAGGCCACCCTTTGTACATTTATAAGACTGTGATCTCTTTACATGAGTGATTCATAATTGATGTGCAATAAAGTTTATTCTATTCTATACCTACTCATCATCATAAACTATCACTTAAACGGCAATCCATAATTATATCTTGAAAAATTATCTGTAGACCAATCACCACTAACTAGAAGATCAGATAATGGTGCTAATTCTGTTGTAGACATCACTAAACTAAATATCTCTAAAATTTTCTAATTTTTGTTAAGAGATTTCAAATGCTATTCTGTTATTAAGTCGAACTAAAGTTGGTGATATCAGAAATAGCACTTAATTTGTATCTGATGTCACTAAAATTCATTTTTATGTGATAAAATTGAACAAGATGTGAAAAATGTACATAGACAGTTGAATGTAAATAACTGCCGACTTATTTGATGATTGAACTGCCTATGTACATTTTTCACGTTACAACGTTTTAACCTTTTCACGTTAAATTTGTGTTTTCTAAATTTTGTGTGACGTTATTGACATCTCATGAATTTGTAACTGACATCCCTAAAATTCATTTTATATATTGTACATTTATAAGACTGTGATCCCTTTACATGAGTGATTCATAATTGATGTGCAATAAAGTTTATTCTATTCTATACCTACTCATCATCATAAACTATCACTTAAACGGCAATCCATAATTATATCTTGAAAAATTATCTGTAGACCAATCACCACTAACTAGAAGATCAGATAATGGTGCTAATTCTGTTGTAGACATCACTAAACTAAATATCTCTAAAATTTTCTAATTTTTGTTAAGAGATTTCAAATGCTATTCTGTTATTAAGTCGAACTAAAGTTGGTGATATCAGAAATAGCACTTAATTTGTATCTGATGTCACTAAAATTCATTTTTATGTGATAAAATTGAACAAGATGTGAAAAATGTACATAGACAGTTGAATGTAAATAACTGCCGACTTATTTGATGATTGAACTGCCTATGTACATTTTTCACGTTACAACGTTTTAACCTTTTCACGTTAAATTTGTGTTTTCTAAATTTTGTGTGACGTTATTGACATCTCATGAATTTGTAACTGACATCCCTAAAATTCATTTTATGTGATAAAATTCAACAAAAAGTGAAAAATATACATAGTCGGCATGTAAATACATCTTTTGTTGAATTTTATCACATAAAAGGGATTTTAGTGATGTCAGATACAAATTTAGTGCTGTTTATAATATCACCAAGTTTAGTTCAACGTAATAAAAGAATAGCATTTGGCAATCTCTTAATAAAAATAAGAAAGTTTTAGAGAAATTTAGTTTAGTGGTTTCAACAACAGAATTAGCACCAGTGGTGAAATCTATAAAGTATAAATTTATAGTTATATTATATTAAAGCCCTAAAAATAAAATCCAACACAATAACAGAGATATTCCACTTCGATTGTTCTTTTGCCAGTAATTTACACTGTGGCGGGCCAATGGAAAATGCATGGCCGATCTATCTTTGCGTGGGCTGAGGAATCATTTTGGTGTCTACGCGACTCGGACTTCCTGCCCTTAACGCGAGAAAAGTAAGACAAACGGAAAATAATAATAATTAATCATTAACGCTTGTGTATAAGCATGTCGTACATTGCATTCAAAGAACAATGCGAAGGTCTAGTAACGGCCGGTCAGCTACTTAAAATGCGAAGACACGCAAACCCTTGATTTATCCTTTTGTTTTCTAGTTGTGTGCTCAACCTCGTCAAAGACTTTGAATCTCTCGCCAAAGACTTTGAAACTCAAATTAAATACGATTAATAACACTACAATATATTAGGAAAGTGTGATCATTTTCCGTTGTCAGTTCGCTTGACATTCAAATTCGGTTTGGACATTGGTCATCTTCCGTTTGCATCCAATCCCACTCATATTAGGTGATTAGATCTTCATATAATTGACATAGATATTTTAGTATTGAATATGATTTTAATTGGTATTGTTTCAGATGAGGCATCAGCACCGCACCTCCACATTGGTGGTGGTACTATGGATATTCTTCACACTTCTACTCCCATCCGACACACAATTATCGAACACAATCAGCTCGTTTATGAACTTTTTGCAAGAAGGATCAAATCAGCTGGATAAAGAACCACCTGATCAGATTAACTTATTATCTGAATACGATTTCATCATTGTAGGAGCGGGAACTGCTGGATGCGTACTCGCAAACCGACTTACAGAAATTGCAGAATGGAAGATTTTACTTGTAGAAGCAGGGTCCAATGAAAATTTTGTAATGGATATTCCTATTGTAGCTAACTACCTTCAATTTACTTCTGCCAATTGGGGATACAAAACGAAATCTTCTAACAGGTATTGTGCAGGATTTGAAAATCAACAATGTAATTGGCCGCGTGGTAAAGTAATGGGAGGGTCTAGTGTATTAAATTATATGATTTATACGCGTGGATCTGAACATGATTACAACGGTTGGAGAGAAATGGGTAACGAAGGCTGGGGATGGGATAATGTCCTTACATATTTTAAGAAAATAGAAAATTATAACATACCTGCGTTCAACAGTAAGGATTACCACGGGCAAGAAGGAAATCTCAATATTGAATATGCTCCGTTTCGCACAAATAAAGGCAAAGCATGGGTGAAAGCAGCTCAAGAGTTTGGCTTTAAATATGGAGATCATAATGGACGTGACACATCAAGCGTCTCTTTCCTTCAACTTTCAATGAAAAATGGAACACGTCATAGTTCAAGTAGAGCTTATTTGCATCCTGTCAACGGCAGAAAAAACCTCCATGTGTCCAAAGGAAGTATGGTAACTAAATTAATTTTTGATGACTCCAATAAAAAAGTAATAGGTATTGAATTAGAAAAACAAGGGAAAAAACTGAAAGTTTTGGCTAGAAAAGAGGTAATTGTATCAGCCGGTGCTGTGAATTCACCGCAATTATTGATGTTATCAGGTATCGGACCTAAGAGTCATTTAGAACAAATGAGAATTAATGTTGTAAAAGATTTACCGGTAGGTTACAACTTAATGGACCACATCGCAGCTGGTGGGATTCAGTTCATTGTTCAGCAACAAAATGCAAGCCCATCAACAGAGTATATTTTAAATCATTTAGATTTAGTTTTCAAATGGATGCGGACACACAAAGGCCCCCTTTCACTTCCTGGAGGATGCGAAGCTTTAGTATTTATGGACCTTAAAGATAAATTTAATTCCACTGGATGGCCAGACATGGAACTTTTGTTCATATCTGGTGGACTGAATGCGGATCCTTTATTACGTAAAAATTTTGGATTTGATGAACAAATTTACATGGACACGTACGGACCGTTAGGTAAATCTGACGTCTTTATGGTATTTCCCATGTTGATGCGACCAAAATCTAAAGGAAGAGTTATGCTACGAAATAAAAATCCAAAGGTGCATCCGACGTTGATACCAAATTATTTTGAATACGCTGAAGACTTACAAAAAATTGTAGAAGGAATTAAAGTGACTATTGAGATTGCAAGGCAGCCTGCACTTCGAAAAATTGGTGCAAAGTTATATGATATACCGATTGAGGAGTGTTTAAAACATGGACCGTTTGGAAGTGATGCATACTTTGCCTGCCAAGCACAAATGTTCACATTTACTATTTACCATCAAAGTGGCACATGCAAAATGGGAGACGAGGAAGATCCGACAACAGTAGTGAACTCACGGTTAAAAGTCCACGGAATAAAACGTCTTAGAGTGATTGACGCCAGTATTATGCCTGAAATAGTGTCAGGTCATACAAACGCTCCCGTTTATATGATAGCTGAGAAAGGTGCAGACATGATCAAAGAAGACTGGGGTAAATTATGGTACTCGTAGCTCAAACTAGCAATATTATTTCTTAAGGCTGATCTGTGATAGCTACCGATCTATAATGTGAAAATGGATGGATGACAGACTTGTTTATTCAGAATTTTTATTCTTCACAAACAAGACTTCAACATTTAATTGTTTTCTATTATTGGTATAGGGAATACTTATCTATACTATTGGGAGAAAGGAATATTTATTTACTCATAATTTGTACTTGTTTTAAGTTACTTTCAATGTTATTGTTGTTAATCTCCACCATAATATCGTAAAAGTAAAAATAATGTACAATATAATTTTAATAAATAGTGCTACAAGTATAAGTACACAGTAAGAATACGAACTGTCATTTTTAGAATAAATATCTATCAATTTGTTCGTTACCTGCTAATGACTTAAGCTCGATTAACAGGTATTACTTCACGCGAAGTAAGCCGTTGATTAGAGTTATACAAATTGTAAAAACAAGAGTAATGGCTTTTGGAAATATATGTGTGCAGCGACAGGTATAATAATCAAGTCCGATAAAAACCTTCACCAGTCCAAAATCGCGTAAAGTAGATTATTATCCATTACGAAGTTTTTAAATTCAGTTTTTACATGAAATTGTATTTTAACAAACTTCTCGGCGGTCAAAATAACAGTATTTGTCCGACGCGCCATTTGTGACAACGCGCTCATTATGTTTCCGCATGACATTTCTCCTGCGTTTACACTCGCAGCTCGTCTCGCAGCTCGTCTTGCAGCTCGTCTCGTAGCTCGTCTCGTGGCTCGCGCGATAGTGTAAATGGTGTATTACAAACTCTATGGTTAGATTCTTTAGGGCTGTGAAAAGTCAACAGTGCAGAGATGGATATTGAAGTAGAATGTGTGAGGATTTTTTTCTGGTATATTCACTTTGGGTTCCAATACGGGAAATAGATGAAAAAAATCCTGCCTGGACGTAATGAACAAAATGATATGTTGATTATTAGATTATTATATTAAGAGTCCGAGACTACCAGGACTTTAATTGGTCGTGCTAATTAGTGTCTAGCACATAAGACCTTTTAGCCTTTTTGTTACCACCTCACTAAAAAGGGCAACGGGTTCAAAATTTCTTCCAAATTTAACATCTAAAATAGACATTTTTTTTTTATTATTAAATTATAAATTTAAATCAATAAAATGGCAGTCGTTAAGCCAAGTTGAAGGCCTTATGGGCGGCTTGAAAAATTTCAACAGCAGGTCACTGCAGCCTGCGCCTGTCCATTTCAACACGGCAATAGGCTCACCACCTGTTACGTGGGACTAAAATTGCATACGGTGAAATGTGGGCGTTTTATATGCCTCTGCCTACCCCTTCGGGGATAAAGGCGTGACAATATGTATGTATGTATGTATGTATGTATGATATGTAGATTAGTGGCACTACTAGGAAGGAATGGTAAAGACACCAGATGCCAAATGGGAGAAAAGAGTAGAATACGAGAAGGAATTAAACGCTTAGTTGGTGATTTTAGTGATTTCGACGATGAATAAGGAAAGAACTTATGAGCAGATTTTTCACACATAAGAAAAATGCGGGCATCAAGTAATTATTAAAGCCAGTATTCTAGTAGAGGTCGCGTTTTTTTATTTTTTAAAACCATTTGCATCGTAATAAAAAAAGGCTAATATATTGTGAAAAAAAATTAGTTAAGGATCTAGTCAAATTCGCATTCAGTTACAAGATCTAATGAACATTACTTAATCGAAAAGCATCCCAAAAAATTTCTTATCGACATGTTTTTTTGGTTCTTATCAGTATTATGACTAGATTATTGATATTTTATAAAAAAAAAATACACAACTAAAGTTGCTAAATATTAAATATAATGTATATTGTAATAATATAAAATGATTTTCTTAGTTATAATGTTTAATGAAATATTACTAAATTTGTGCATTTTTCCAAAAATACATGGCCTTAATAATTTTAATTCGCTAATTACAATGTCAAAAGTAATGTTAATAACTGAGGAACTCATTATTTTAAGGAAGGTAGGTGGGAAGGCGTTGTTGTTAATATTTGGTGGTATCCAAGAAGTGACTGAACAATATCTACAAAAATATATTTCTAGTGAATCTTTATTGTCGACGGTAAAGCTCTAGGAAATATGTAAGAATATAATAATGTAGGTAACAATGCCGACGAACCTAGAATAGTTGTGTAAATAATTTATTATTTATTGAGTAACATTTGTTGTGAAATTTAAAAAAAATCAATTAATATCTCCTTTACCTGTGGTTTTATTTGCGTTTATATTGACTAACTATTTTCACGCTGTATTTCTGACGGGGTAGTCAGAGAGGACATATTGTTTATTTTGACAATGTGTGCAAAATGTGAATGTAAAGAAGCCAAGGCAATATCTTGGGGCCGTCAAGTTGAGAGCCCACTTTTCTGTCTTTCCGGGTGAGACAGTGGCGCTAAACCTTCGGATTATGTCATTTTAACGAGTCGAGATTGAAAAAGGCGTAATGAGGACGACGCGCAGTCATCTACTTCTTCAAAGATTGCTGTAATTTTTAGATACATCCGGATCACACTTTTCAGAATGAATACCATGACCTTAGGTTCAATGTTTAACGAAAGCGTTTCGTTCGTTAGTAACAATCAGCTAGCTTAGGCCATAGTGGTCGGGGGTCAAAGTTTTGGTCAGCTCTCTTTTGTACCCCTTTGGAATATTACCCCTTTGGAATATTACCCCTTTGGACATACGTACTTTTGCACACAATTTCTTATTTGGTAATGTATATCAATCACACCTTATCCCCGAAGGGGTGAAGAGGCATATTAAATGTCACCGTGTGCATTCCTGTCCCAAGTAACAGGTGGTGAGCCCGTTGCCGCTATAGACAGACGCAGGTAGTAGCCAACTGGTGTTAAAAAAATTCAAGCCTGACTGCAATATTACTGGCAACCTGGACCAACGGCTAAACGTGCCTTCCAAGCACGGAAACACGTGTAAATTAAAAAAAAAACACAAAGAAGCGGTCACACATCCGTAACCCAGCCATAGCAAAACTTGCTTAACGCAGTGACCGTTTAACAGATTACTGAGTCAGACCACGAGCGCTTTTTGGGACTCTATACTAATATTAAATGTATTTTGCGACTCTACGGCTATACGGATTTTTAATTTAATTAGGATTTTTAACCGATTAAAATATTTTGCAAGTTGATAAATTCAGACATTGTGCTATGGAGAAGGACTATCTTTTATCTTATTTATCAGCCCAGAAGGGGAGAAATTAGTGGTTTAAAGTTTGTATGGAATAGGTGACAGCTGACAGTTGAACATAAGCAGATAAGATTTCGGTGCGAAATCAATAATATACTCGTACGTGCATCATTCTTTTCATCTACTTACTCTGATTTTATAAAATCTCGACAAAAATAACAATTTCATAGGTGTTCGAATAGGATGCCCTCAAATATCAGTCAAATATGCTATTGGCCTTATGCAACTATAATTCGTTAAAATAAAATAAAAATAAAAATATTTTTAATTTGCATAGTACATTTTAACGGCGCTTACAAAATGTCATACACTATTTATAGTAGTTTATGATACTGTTGCATAATAAGGGTTCTTATAACATGAGTGTGTTTTAAAAAAACGAGTCGTAGGCGAGTTTTTTTTATAGTATCACACGAGTGTTATAAGACCAAGTTATGTACAGTGTCATACACTACTTTATCTACTCTCATACTATAATACATAAAACAATATTGCAAATAAAATGATGAATATAACAACAAATTTTTTTTTTTAATGTCAAATGTTTGCGCCTTAATATGAGAGATGTAAATGCATTAGAGTGTCGTATCTGCGTGTTATTGTGTGACGGAGGCGAGCGGGCGCGCGCGGGGTGTCGGAGGCGGGCAGGGCGGCAGTGAGCGTCGCTCTACCTCCTTGGTCCAGCTGGAGGTTGTATAGGTGTATCGTTATGATTAAAAAGTTATATTATGATACAGGTGTCCATACAACACCTGTATCGTAATTAAACTTTTTTTAATATTGACAACAAAATCTCTCCAAGCGTCTTCCAGTTCCGCTGAACATTTATTAGAAGAATCTGTTCTTTGTTGCAGGGATGCATTTGTATTTACAGATATTTGCGCTCAGGACATTGTAAAGACATTTAAATGTATCGAAATTAAGAAAACCGCGGACCTTTGGGGATTATCAGTCAAAACTGCATCATGTATAATTGAGGTCATTGCGCCCCATCTAGCAACTGTGTTTAATGACTATGTTTCTAGTGGTACATTTCCTGATTTAATGAAACACTGCAAAGTCGTTCCCTTGTTCAAGGCTGCCAACTTTGAGCAAAGTATTTGAAAAAATAATCTTGAATCAAATGCTGTCCCATTTTAATAGTCATAAAATATTTCATGCGAATCAATTTGGGTTTACGAAAGGGCGCTCAACTTCCGATGCTGGTGTTGAGTTATTAAAATGTATTCATGAAGCCTGGGAAGACAAGCACGATGCATTAGGTATATTTTGCGATCTATCAAAGGCTTTTGATTGCGTTCAACATGAAACGCTGTGCAAAAAATTACACCACTATGGAATAAGAGGCAAAGCTCTCGACCGTCTGTCTTCATATTTGAACAATAGAATACAGAGGGTCGATAATAATGGTACACGTTCTGTAGGATCCATGGTTACTATGGGTGTGCCGCAAGGCTCGATACTTGGGCCACTCTTGTTCCTCATTTATATTAATGATTTACCATTTATGTAGGGGACAGGAATAGGATTGTTTTGTTTGCAGATGACACCTCATTAATTTTTAAAATTAAAAGACAATTAGATAACTATGACGATGTAAACAATGCAATTGCAAGAGTAGTTCATTGGTTCAGCTCAAATAATCTTTGCCTTAATGAAAATAAAACTAAATGTATAAAATTTACTCTACTAAATGTAATACAAGTTGCGGCCAATGTTCAACTGAATGGACAAGTGTTAGAGTTTGTAGAATCAACTGTGTTCCACGGTATAACTATTGGTGCCAATTTGCAGTGGGGCCCACACTTAGAAAAGACAGCCTCTAGGTTAAGTTCGGCTGCATACGCTGTAAAAAAGATCAGGACTCTAACAGATGTGGATACGGCTAGAATGGTTTACTTCAGCTATTTTCATAGTATTATGTCTTACGGTATTCTCCTTTGGGGGAGTGCTGCAGATTTAAATATTATTTTTGTTCTACAAAAGCGGGCTGTACGCGCTATTAATAATTTGGGCCCCAGAGTTTCTTTCCGAGAAAAATTCAAAGAAGTAAATATTCTAACCGTACCATCACAATACATTTTTGCCAATCTTATGCATGTCCAGAAAAATCTATCACAATTTTCTAAACTCTGTGATAAACATAATATAAACACTAGAAATAAAAATAATCTTTCAGTCCACCACAGTCGACTACATAAGATTGGCGATTCTTTCCAGGGTAACAGTATACGCTTTTACAACAAGCTTCCCTGTGACCTGAGAAATTTACCATTAAATAAATTTAAAAAGTTAATTAATTACAAGCTTTGTGAAAAAGGTTATTACTCCGTTAAAGACTATTTGCAGGACAGGGACGCCTGGAAATGATCTGCTAGCAAAGTGAAATAATATTAAATTGTAAATAGGCCATCAAAAAAAAAGCCTTCCTAAGTTTCTTGCCGGTTCTTCTCAGGTGGGCCGCGTTCCGAACCGGTGGTCGCTTTAAATATTTTTATCTACTCTGATACTATAATACAAAGATTATAAAACTGATAACAAAATTCTTATGACAAACATTATATGAAAGAGGAGTGTGAAAGTAAAGGTCTTCGCTTGAATGCAAGTAAAAGTAATGTTCTAGTATTTGAAAGAGGTGACGTAAGAACTAAATGCGAGATTAGGGTAAACCAGGAACGTCTAGAGCAAGTGAATGAAATTGTGTATTTTGGAAGTATGTTTAGCGCGGATGGAAGATGTGATTCGGATGTAGAACGGCGAGTAGCTGCCGGAAACAAAGTTAACGGTGCTTTGTCCCAGTTAGTAAAGCGACAAAGCATCGTTAAAGAAGCACGCATGGCGATTCATAACGCAGTGCTAGTGCCAACTTTGCTTTACGGTAGTGAAACCTGAGTATGTCAGCAGATGCATGAAAGTAAATTGAATGCTGTGGAGATGCGATCACTTCGGAAATTGTGTGGCGTTAACTTGGCCGACCGAATACGTAACGAAGTGATACGCAATATGGCAGGTTTGAATGAAAGTGTCAGCGTTTAGCTGGAAAAATGGCGTGCTCCGTTGGTTTGGACACGTCCAACGAATGAGTGAGAAACGATTGACGAAGAATATATATTGTTCAAAAGTAGAGGGTAGAAGGAGTCAGGGTAGGCCGAGACTTACATATGAAGACCACGTGAGCAGATTGCTCAAAAACGGAAAGATCAAAAGCACTCGGATACCCAGACGTGCGTGTATGAAGCGATTGATGAATCTCGAAGAAGCGAAAGAGGTATGTATGGATCGCGAAGCCTGGCGATCTGTCCTCTCTGACTACGCCGTCAGGGATACAGCGTGAAGATAGTTAGTTAGTTTTATGTATCCCACTAATATTATAAACGCGAAAGTTTGATTGTTAATCTTTCACGCAAATTCTACTGAATGGATTTTGATGAAACTTTACAATATAGCTTACACATCAGAATTACACATAGGCTACTTTTAATCCCGGGAACCAGTTCTTGTGGGAAACGGGAACAGGAAAACTTCACCACGCATGCGGAGCCGCGGGCGTCATCTAGTTTAGAAATATAATAAGTAATAATGATTTTATTTATTGCTGTAAACTCGCGCCTTTTAGCGAACAACCCTAATGCAATCATTAGGATTGTTCGCTACGGAGTGAATTGCTACTCAAATAACAACAGGCGTCAACATTGCCTGCACTTGTTTTATCAATGTTCAATCGATGGAATTTAAATAGAGTACGTCTTTTATACGCGCTAATTAAAGGTAGGTAGGGACTATTGGTTCGAATTGAAAATAAAATGTGATGGATAGCCCTTTTATGGAAGTACAGAACGGAGAAAAAGATTGATGAATCTACAACAAGCGAAAGAAGTATGCATGGATCGCGAAGATTGCAATCTGTCCTCTCTGACTACCCCGTTAGGAATACAACGTAGTTAGTTAGCTAGAAAAAAAGTAAACCCGAAGTTATAGGTTTGCAAGAATCATGTCATATAACCTCATGAAGGTTCACGACCGCCGTGACTTCGAATAAAACCATAAATTTATGTTTAAAATAGCAACAGAATAACCTAGGTTATATACAGTCAGCATTGGCCTTTAACCCTTAATTTATAGCTTATATCAACACCAGGTGCAGCAGCTGGTGTATATGAATTTGAACTGTCTTTGTAATATCCCACTAATATTATAATCGCGAAAGTTTATAAGTATGGATATTTGTTACTCTTTCACGCACAATCTACTGAATGGATTTTGATGAAATTTTGCAATAATATAGCTTACACATCAGAATAACACATAGGCTACTTTTTATCCCGGGAACAAATTACTGTGAAAGAGAACGGAAAAACTTCACCACGCATGCGGAGCCGCGGGAGTCAACTAGTATATATTTATATAGCTAGTTGACGCCCTTGGCTTCGCCCGCGTATAGCAGTTTTCCCGTTCCCGTTTCCCACAAGAATTTGTTCCCGGGATAAAAAGTAGCCTATGTGTTATTCTGATGTATAAGCTATATTATTGTAGTTTCATTAAAATCTATTCAGTAGTTTTTACGCATTTATAATATTATTAAGATTAAGATGACTACAAATAAATCATAATTATTTAGGCACAAGACGAGCGTCTAAAGGCTTCAAAAGGGGTATTTACAGGGTAGACAGAGCGTGACCACTTTCTATCAGGTAGACTACGTATGCTTGTACACGTTATTTGAAGTTGCAAGTTGGTTTATCAGAGAGGACAGATCGCCAGGCTTCGCGATCGATACATACTCTTTCGCTTCTTGCAGATTCATTAATCGTTTCAAACATGCAAGTTTAGTATCCCAGTACCTTCGATCTCTGCGTTTTTGAGTAATCTGCTCACATGGTTTTTGTATGTAAGTTATAGAGTTATAGCACTGTATATATTCTTCGTCAATCGTTCCTTACTCATTCGTTAAGCCATGCCATTTCCAGCTTAATGCTGACACTTTAATTCAGGAAATATTTGTGTCAAAGTATAATACAATTGGCGCCATTGCAGTACTCTTCATAAGTTTCATTAGTTCAGTTTCAATTTACATAAGGCTTAAAAATCTAAAACCTTTCATTAGATTAGTCGCCCAGGCGAGTTTCGTATTATCTTAGAAACAAGCCTAAAGAAAATGTATGAGAAAATTAATGTTTCTTAATATTTTTTTTGCAATATTTCCGTTGCTAATCGGGCTAGAGACAAATCCAACTGATCAAGAATCATAAAAAACGTCCCACGTGTTCTTGAGTTATAAGTGGTGTAACTATCATGTCATTTTTTATGTACCTATATAAATTTCGTTAATGTCATGAGTTGACAAACACAAGAAAAACTTGTCATCTGTGCTGCTCTCCTTTGGTCTTACGCCACGCGTTATACATTCGAACGAAATGGGTACACAATATCAACTGTCAAAAGCCTATCAAATGAAATGTATCTCGCAAGATATATTTAATCTATAATTAACACACTTTTTACATATTTGCATTCTCAAAAAAACTTAAATCGAAATTGGTACAAAGATTTAAGAGCCATTCATGACGCCATTTTGAATTTTGGTGACGTAAGATAAATTATGAAAAACAAACTCCTAAAAATCCTGTATTCATTCTACATTGATTAAAATTACTTCTATTTATTTTGAATAAAGTACTTGTACTTTTCCACAAAATTCTCTCTAAAAAAAGACTCTTCTATTTATTTTAGATAATTGGCACTTCGTTTAAAATCCTACTTGGATTTGGAGATAGGGGTTCTGCTTCAGATTGACAACACAACGCGCTCGGTAGTGATAAAGACGGCTGTAACCTTACAAAAGGGTTTCCTAGGCACAAGACTTATTCACAGATGATGTGGGTCGACGTTTTCGATCAAGTTTCTTTCTCTTTCAGGCGAGGTCCGACGTTATTCTATAGGAACTCCGAATTCGAATGACGCCTACGGTAGTGGTCCACATTTTTTGAAGAAACGGGTTATATTGAGTCCAAATTATACAATGTTTTCACCATAGCAAACCTTTCTCGACTTAATCGGTCTTTAATTTAATTTATTGAGTATACTTGTCAACTGTTGCCACTTGAGGCCGAAATATTATGTAAATTGTAATGCCCTTGATCTGAAAACAGCTTTCCGCTTTATAATTTGTATGTTTTAGTACAGTTTATTCCAACAGACTCCCATTGTGATGCAGTAAACACTGCTTAGGGCTAGATAAGCCAGGACTATATATCACAGACCCTGTACAGTTGACCCTGGACTTCTTACCTGAGACCCTGGAGCCAGGACTCAGGATCTTGTACCCAAGAACCACGATCTTGAACCCTGGGTCCTAGGTTTTTGGCCCTGGGATTTTGAATGGACAGGTGACTGAACTCCCTAACCCTCCCCTGTCTAAAAACCAAGATCCAGGTGCCAGAGATCTTGGTTTTTAGACACTTAACGTAGGTTAAGTGTCTAAAATTATTAACCCGGGACCCTCGACCATTCTATCCAGGAGAGAAAAGACTGTATGAAAAATGAAGAAAAATATTAAAAAGCGCTCCACAAAATGCTCTGAATGTTTATAGGGCTACGTACCTCAAAAGAAAAAACGGAACCCTCATCATTATCAAAGATCACTTTTCTGTCTGTCTGTCCGCGTGTCACCACCGATTTTTTCAAGAACGGGTAGACCTAGAGTGTTGAAATTTATACCAAATACAGGTCTATAGTCTCTATTAGGTGTATAAAAATCAAGGTCCCGAGTCAATACGATAAAAAGATATGGGCGAATTAAGATTTTCGTCCATAGGCTACGGTGACCACGTTCTATCAGGTGGGCCGTAAGCTTGTCTGCCAAATTAGTAATATAAAAAAGAATTGAAAGTACCATTTACCTTTATTTTAAAATTCTTTAATTTTTAAATTTTTCCCTTTACTTGTGCTATAAGACCTTGCTTCTGACCAAAATTTACAGTCCTAGGTCAACCGGAAGTACCCTATAGGTTGTGGGGCAAAAACCTAAATGGTAGTTCCCATTGACCTAGAATCAGGAAGTTTGGCAAAAAGGTAGATCGTACTGCACAAATAAAAGAAAATCTCCAAAAAGTAAAAAATAGTTGTTTCCGTTCCATAGATACATAGTAAAACCAATTAACATATATACCTCTGAGTTGTATGGACACTCATACAATTTGGAGGTCTAGCTTAATAAGTCTATAATAAGTAAACTTCAATTAAGGTACAATCTTTGTGCTTGACCGGTTTTTTATACTATGTCAGTAAAATGGATCGACATGAGACTGGACCGAGTGAAAAGTATTTGGAGAATTGGCCCGCTGGTATCTTCACACTCTGAGCTTTGTAACCTTAATATTACATATTAGCGTCCAGGGGGCCGAGTCTACTATTGACAAGCCGTAGAATTAGACCAGTAGCGCAATTCACAAATCTCGGATCCAAATACTCTACCGCGCATATATGACATTTGAGCGATTTGGATCCGAGATTTGTGAATTGCGCTACAGAATCGCTGTTTTTAGCTGCCAAAATGTTAGTAAACTATCAAAAATGCAACTGATTAGCGGCCACTAGCGCGGTACGTGTTAGCAGAATTCTATCGGCTGACCGATGAAGGTCTTTTGGAGTACTATGGTAATAGTAGACTACGAAAAACTGTAAAAATTGTACCGGTGGCTTTCTATTGAGCGACGATTTCTATTCTATTCTGACGCTATTGAATTAGTAGACTTGGCCCCCTGTAGTTTTGCAATTGAATGTAATTAGCATTTCTTTCGTCGTTTTCACTACTGATAGTGTGGTCAAAATATACTTTGGAAACTATTCATACGCCAATAGACTCGCAAGTCGGGCAGAAGAGTTTACAAAATCGACAAATATTTTTTTTTATTCAGTGTACATTGTGACTTTGTGTGTGTTCAATATTAGTAAGTAGGTTTATCTATTACATAAATAATATTGGGAATTAACATTTAGATTGGGTTAATCTGAAAAAAGTCATTTTAAAATTGGATTTTTCAAGAAACTTGTAAACTTGTAAACTGCTAGTAACATGACAGTCGTTAAGCCAAGTTGAAGGTCTAATGGGTGGCTTGAAAAATTTTAACAGCAGGTAGCCACAACCTCCGCGGCTACGTCTCTATATTTCACCGTAAAGTAAAAAATTTGAAAGTCCGACACATTCAAACTTTTTATGGTAATGTTTCTACTTTTCAGCATGATGCCTACTATTTTTTTAATAATGTAAGTAGGTACCTGTAGTTTTTCGACACGCTACGTACAGTTATTACCGACTAACTAATGACAAACAAAATCAAACTAGAAAAATAATGTTTTTAGAATTATTTTTAAACTGTTCTACTATTCATGGTAGAGACAAATCCAACAAATCTAGAATAATAATAATCAGCCCATCCGTTCTCTAGTATAATGATGTAACTAACACGGCTTAGTTTTATGTAAAAAATTTCGGAACAGTTTGTCCATCACATCATCCGCTTATCCTATACTCAGCAGTGTGGAGCACAATGCAACCCTGTGGGTGATTCAGTTCTAGCAATAAGTTCTCCATGACAAAAAGGTGCCCATACGCTTCCTCGTCGCTAGGCTAGAAACTTTCTTCATTAAATATATCTCTTTTTAACTTCGTTTACGATATAATTTATTCATGTAAGTAATTATATCTTCGCGGAAGTATTTAATACAAGCTATACGACACTTAAAATAATTTAATTGCTTTTATTCTGGGAGTGGACAATGCAATTTTGCCTCCGAGTCGATCAACCGCCAGATGGGAATAAAAAATGCGATTGCTAAATTTTGCTTGATTATAGATAAATATGCAAAATATATTGGGCAGAAAGAAACTTTGCGCCTTATATTTCTTTAGCTTGCTTTAAAACTTTGTATTTAACAATGAATACAGATGATATCCTTATTTGTGTCATGTTGGAAACCTATCGATACCATCACTCTGAAACTGACGGTGGAACGATTACATCGAAATGTTAAATCATAAGTAAGAAGCTGGTTAGATTCCAGCTCAAGACCGTAAAAAAATTCTAATTTAAATTTAGATTACATCAAAGTTGAGTTAATTAAAATCACACGATGTTTAAGGCCTAAATATCCTATAATAAGTCCCAAGGAGTTTCAAAAGCCGGCTCCTCCTTGGAGTCTAGCCCAAGTCCTTTTTTTATTTAGAAAGACAGGCAACTTAGAACATTCCGCACCACTTTCTGGGCCAGCTTGCGCTTCATAGAGGAACATCATTTAGCGCCTAAAATTTTGAAACTCGGTAATCCTGCTAATATTAATATGTTGTGGAGGATAAACAGAATCACGTGGATAGCCGGGAACCTCCCGAACCTACATCAGACATCACATTCGTGATATTGTCGATAAGCTACAGAAGTCACTTTAGCTGATATGTTATCGCAATAGGTTGCATTCAAATCCCACGCATTCTCACTCCGAATCATGGGAGTAGAGTATAGTTGAGCAAGCATAACCTCGAGCGATCACCTATAACTGTCATGAAGGTGTGACATTACTACGCCAACAGCAGACATGCAAGCCCCCGGCAATGGCCCTACGGAGTCAGCCACTGGAGTAAATGACATAAATGTTTCACAAAGCCTTATTCGGTGAGAGGTCAGTCCGGAGAGGCTACCAAGTCACGTCTTCGATCAATTCTCCATGACGAGTCTTAGAAGCACTGTTATTATTGCTGCAAAATGCAAGATGGAGTCTAATAATAGCTGATTGAATGTATTGGTTAAGAAGGTTAGACTAATATCCTGAATGTTAAAGTTTGTATGGATGAAAGGATGTTTGAATAGATTTTAATCAAACTTTTTAATAATATAGGTTTTACTAGAGAATAAGACATAGGCGATTTTTTATCCCGGGTAACGATAACTCGAAAATTTAACCACACGGTGGAAGCGCAGACATCAACTAGTTAAAAACTAGCTCTGGTGGTAAAGAAGAAAATTTATAAACGTGCCAATAAGACTTCTACCCAATCTAGAATCCTGAACACATTTTTCTGCTCAGGGGTAAACATTGTCTGAGCCCCTACAGCCCCCTGTCCCACTCCTCTGAAGTTGGTTGGGTAGGAGATCTGGTTCTGTATTCGAAGAGTCATTATGGAACCTTTGTACAGGCACTTACATTCACTCGTCAATCAATTGTCTGTTGAGTTTATCAAGTTTAATTGCCCATATCTCGATCGAAAACAAGCCTAATTTCATAAACGTCAAGCTATAGAACGGTTATAATGTTGGGTCTTCCGTATTACCTACCTTCTTACGTGTTTTTGTTCGATTTTTCATATAGGCTATTGTATATCCCTATAATACATCTTAGTTATTCCGATGAGAAAGGTTAAGGGATATCCAAATCCAGGAGTTCACTACTATTTACATTACTAATGAACGAACTTCCTTCTGCAGTCGGTAAAATGACGATAAATATGTTATAATTTTAAGTTTTAAACACTGGTCTTTGCAGCTTTGAAATGCAGCTCCATTGAAATGGGTCAACAAAATTCGAACACGCTTCGTTCCTTCTTGGCACTTCTAATCATCATTCGTGGCAACGTGATAAAATGTGATAATGCTTTTTCATACATTCAGAACCCAATCATGAGTTTATTAATGCAGTCATTGTCTCCATACTATACTCCGAAGAACCCTAATGATTTGTTCGACTTTTTGAGAGAGCAATATACTTTACCAAAGGGTAAGTTTTAAATTTATCTATACCGTTATAAAACTGTTATCTGTCTCCATGGTGGAAATTTTTTAAAACGGTGGTCAGGCAAGATCGCTTGATGAAGATAGATTCCAATTGCCCCTTAGCTAGCAAATATAATATAAACAAAATATTTGCTAGTAATATATTATTTTTTGTGGCATTTACATTTGCGAACGTTTCCATGCTTCAGAAGTCACGTTAAGCCGTTAGTCCCGGTTGCCAGTAACATGGCAGTCGTTAAGTCAAGTTGAAGGTGTTATGGGCGACTTGAAAATTTCAACAGCGGGTACCCACAACTTGCGTCTGTCTATTTCAACACGGCAATAGGCTTACCACCTATAACGTGGGACAGGAATACACATGGTGAAAAGTGGGCATACAATATGTATGCCTCTGCCACCCCTTCGGGGATAAGGCGTGATAGATAAATAATATATTATATTATAATTCAAATGATCACATCGAACATTCTCGAAACGATTCGATTTAAAAGCACATTTAAACAAAAATTATTTTAAAAAATTAATAGAAGTATAATAATGTCCTCTTTGACTATCCCGTCAGGGATACTGCATAAAGATATTTTATAATAATGTTCTTATTCAGTTATCGCAAATGTTTAGAAATAGCTATACTTACTCTGTTCATCGATTTCGATACAGTGACGTTGCGATGGAACTATCTATCTATCTTCAAGCTGTATCCCTGATGGAGTAGTCAGAGAGGACAGTTCGCCAGAACTAAACAAATACAATTTTAAGGTATAACCACAACGCATTTCTAAGAGAGACATGTGGTAACCACAATACTATAAACCTATTACAGGCCTGCTACCGTTTTCATGTCTTTGTTCTGCATCTACGTGCATCTTTGATTCAAAATTCATCAATATCACACAAACTTGAAAGTATTTTACTTATATTACAGGTTTAAAAGGTCCACTCTCAGAATATGATTACGTCATAGTAGGTGCAGGGTCTGCGGGTTGCGTGCTAGCTGCTCGACTCACCGAAGACCCTACCGTTACAGTTCTCTTACTAGAAGCTGGTAGACCCGAAACTTTGTTCATGGAAATCCCAAGTATAGCACCATACTTCCAAAGGACAGAATACGTTTGGCCCTACTTGATGGAACCTCAACCTGGTGTTTGCTTAGGTAAGATCAGAAATGCGCAATGATATTGAACTATCAGCAAATATGATATCTTTCTCTAATTTATCCCCACCAAGACCTCCGAAGCCCAAGCAACCTCTAATACTAGTGGTGCAATTGCTGCACCTGGTAGTTCAGACGGCAGTTGCTACCAACGATCCCAGGCTCCAAATCGAGGTGAGATTTGAAAGAAACTGGGAAAAGAGATGAAGAAGAAAAGAGTATAGATACCACTCAACTGCGCAACTGTTTTCCATGAATCAAATAACCAATTAACATATATATTTGCAGGAATGGAAAATAAAAGGTGCTATTGGCCAAGGGGCAAGTCTGTAGGTGGTACAAGTAGTGTAAACTACATGATCTATACCAGAGGTAGGCCCGAAGAATGGGACAAGATCGCCAACGCTGGAAACTACGGCTGGTTAGTAAGAAAATATTTTTACAGTTGTTTACAGCGCTTTTATTGATTCTTTGCTAGGTTTTAGAGGTTATTTTTAACGAAGTAGGTATATCATTATGAAAATCATTTGGCAAATACGGTACCTACAGACACCACACACCATTGTTCCACTTCATATTTATATTCTTAATGTGTTAGGATTGCCAAACCAACGGCGACGGCAGGTTCGTTCGACTGACGGTTAGGGTTCCTGGAGTTTAGATTTTTCCGGATCTGGTTTCTCGACAAGCGTGAAACCGTATCTTGATATTTCAGTGTCGTAGCGTAGAAGAGACTTTAAACATTCCTCACCACCGAAACAGAGCAAGCGTCAGATTGCGCGGTCATTCCCCTATAAGAGAAAGAAAAGGTGCCCATCAACATCTCCGGGGACAAAGCGACCTCACCTGCTGACTAACGGACGAGTCAACGACGCACGACCTTCCTAGTTTAGGAAGTCAGACGGGAGTCAGTCCTAAAGAAAAACAAATGGCAAACGATTGATACTGCTTGCAACCAAAACAATTGAACCCAGACTCCAAATTCAGGTAGAGTTTGGAAGCAACTGGAAATGGGTCGGACAAACGTTTTTCACTTTAAATGCCAAATAAATCTACAAAAAACTACGAGATAAACGGTGTTTTTACTTTTTATATATTTCAAAATTGGCTTAAATATTTGCGATCAAAGTGCGTATAATGCATACGTCACAGCCCTACTCATTCAACAGTCGCGGTCTCGTTAGCACCCGAACGCCGCGCCACGCCTTGTCGCAGTCTGTGCAAGGCTGTGACGTCATAATACGACACCTTATCTCGGAAATTCAAAAAAGGACTAAAACATCTCGTCGTTATAACTTCGGAAATACTGCATGTATTGAAGTGAAATAACGCTCAAATTTTAGCTGTATTTGACAGTAACATTTTAACCCTTTTGTGTTCTATATTCAGTAAGATGAAGTAAAGAGGAGAGAAGACTTCAATATGTTTACCTTTATTTTCAGGTCTTACAACGAAGTTCTCGAATACTATATAAAATCAGAACGTGCACGATTAGAAGGTTATGAAGAATCCTCTTATCGTGGGGCATATGGAGAAATGGACGTGGAATTCGTAAAATATAGGTAAGTTATTATCTCAGCCCCCATACAATGACTAGTTCCTGCTGGTGTACTGTAACTACCACTTATTTATCATTTTAGTAGGAAAAATGAAGTAAAGCTACCTTAACTTATACATGTATTTAAGGAAGGGCGTGGGCAGAGGCGTATTATATGTCCACTTTTTACCATATGTATTCCTGTCCCACGTAATAGGTGGAGAGCCCATTGCCGTGTTGAAATTGACAGGCGCAGGCTGTGGTAACCCGCTGTTGAATTTTTTCAAGCCGCCCATAAGGTCTTCAACCAGGCTTAACGACTGCCATTTTACTGGCAATCGGGACCGACGGCTAAACGTGCCTTTCGAAGCACGGAAACGTTCGCAAATGTAAATTTACAGTTTACAGAACACTATGTCAGCGGGGATACGAGCGCTTCTCGTAATCGTATTAATACTTTCTTTAAATCGTATTACAAAAATTGTATTCATTTCCATATAATTTTTGCACGCCCGTGGGTACTACGTCACTACGCGCAAAACATCTGATTTTTTAAACTTAAAATGTCTCTATTTATCATATATTGCACTTGTAAAATAATATATACACACACATATCCAGAAAAAACACTATTTTCAACACTCATGATATTTATGATGCCATTTTTGTTATTTAAACTAGTTAAAAAACTGTTTAAAAAAGTTCCGTCTTGGACGTCCGTGTGTCTGTATGTTACGGATTATTTTCTTGTTAAGGCTTGGTATTTCTGCCAAATCTAATAAACTTCACTTAATAGATAAACATTCCAAAGTTGCCCCCTTTCGAAATGTTTTTTCAATGCAAAATCTAAACTATAGTTAATTTTCATAAAATTTTTATACCCAACTATAGCTACTTAATATTTATAGACATAATCGCTTACTTTGACTATATACAGTGATTTTTATAGTACAAATGTTTATTAATAGATACCAGATTCGCGCCGCTGACGCCTGATCAGTCGCGCGCTTGCACTTACTGAGGTAGGACCTGTGTTAGGTTCATCAGGTTTTTCGTTGCGCTCCCGTTGTTATTTCTTAGCAATGGCACAGTATATTTATCAGAGCAGTAAGCATTCTATAATCATCCGAGCGTCTGTCCAAGCTGCATCTCGCAACCCCCGGAGTTCGCTTTGTATAGTGTATATGAGAGTTTTAATATAATATGAGCTACGTACACTTCACAGAAGCGTTAGAATTATCCCTGTAAGTAGTATAAAATCAAGACCGGTACCCACAGGATAGAAGGCAGTTATATAATTGGCTGAGCTAGTGGGCTGTTCAAAGTCATCATCATCATCCGAGCGTCTGTCCCAGTTGCGTCTCGCGACGCCCGGGGTCCGCTTTCCTACATTTTCTCCTCCACTTCGCACGGTCTTCGGCATCCCCTGTAGTGAGACCATTGGCACGCATGTCATCCCTTACGACGTCAAGCCAGCACTTCTTGGGTCTTCCCCTCTTACCAGGACCCGGCGGGGCTGACATGGCCAGACATTTGTTACCTACGTAGCCCAGCGGTTGCCGCAAGACGTGACCATACCAACGAAGGCGACACTCTTGTAACTTGTCTGCAATGTCACGGACGTGAAGGCTGCCGCGGATGCGAGAGTTTCTCACGCGGTCCAACCGCGTGACCCCACACGTCCACCGCAGCATCTTCATTTCCGTGACACGCAGCTCCTGCTTGTGTCGCTCCAATATCGGCCACGTCTCACTGCCATGTAAAAGGACAGGTCTAATAATGGTTTTGTAGACCTGTCCCTTCAACCGGATCGGCATTTTAGGGTCACAAATGACACCGGTCATCTCCCGCCATTTGGCCCACGCGGCAGCAATGCGTGACTTGACATCGCAATCGATGTCACTGGACGTGTGAAAAACAGATCCCAGGTATTTAACCTGGTCCGTGCGCTCGACCAAATCACCGCCTATGCGGACGGATGTGGGATCTGTCGAGTTTAGTGCCAAGTTCTCGGTCTTCGCCACATTTAGTTTCAGACCGCCGTTCTCAAGCGTCTCCTTCCACGCCTTTACACGTCGCACCAATCTGCCCCTGTCCGCGTCTGCCAGCGCAATATCGTCAGCATACATGAGCAACCATGGAGGCTGCTCATGTGGGTTTCTGATGCTGTCCGACAATTCGTCTAATATTACACTGAACAGAAGCGGACTAAGGACCGAACCCTGGTGTACCCCGACGGTGATGGGGAAGGGTTTCGTGTCGCCAACAGCAGTCCGAACCATTGAATCGGAGTCACAGTACATGTCCCGGATAATGTCAATATAGACCTCTGGAACCCCTTTGGACCGCAGTGCCCACCAGATCATCGCACGAGGAACACAGTCGAAGGCCTTCTGCATGTCTAGAAACAAACAGTGCAGAGGCGTGTTCTTCGACCCAATGCCTGTGTTCAAATGGACAGGCTCAGATTGCCAGAGGCGTCAAACAGGGATGTGTCATGTCCGCCTGGCTGTTCATATTGTATCTGGACAGTTGCCTGCAGAAGTTGAAAGATTTTAATATGGGTGTGAATTTGGGTGACTTTACAGTAAACTGTCTGCTGTACGCTGATGATGCGGTGCTCATGGCCTCATCAAAAGCCGACCTACAGGCATTAGTCACTAATATGAAAGAGGGGTGTGAAAGTAAGGGTCTCCGCATGAATGCAAGTAAAACTAAGGTTCTAGTATTTGAAAGAGGTGACGTAAGAACTAAATGCGACATTAGGGTAAACCAGGAACGTCTAGAGCAAGTGAATGAAATTGTGTATTTAGGAAGTATGTTTAGCGCGGATGGAAGATGTGATTCGGATGTAGAACGGCGAGTAGCTGCCGGAAACAAAGTTAACGGTGCTTTGTCCCAGTTAGTAAAGCGACAAAGCATCGTAAAAGAAGCACGAATGGCGATTCATAACGCAGTGCTAGTGCCAACTTTGCTTTACGGTAGTGAAACCTGGGTATGTCAGCAGATACATGAAAGTAAATTGAATGCTGTGGAGATGCGATCACTTCAAAAATTGTGCGGCGTTACCTTGGCCGACCGAATACGCAACGAAGTGATACGCAATATGGCAGGTTTGAATGAAAGTGTCAGCGTTAAGCTGGAAAAGGGCGTGTTCCGTTGGTTTGGACACGTCCAACGAATGAGTGAGGAACGATTGACGAAGAATATATATTGTTCAAAAGTAGAGGGTAGAAGGAGTCAGGGAAGGCCGAGACTTACATATGAAGACCACGTGAGCAGATTGCTCAAAAACGGAAAGGTCAAAAGTACTCGGATACCCAGACGTGCGTGTATGAAGCGATTGATGAATCCCGACGAAGCGAAAGAAGTATGCATGGATCGCGAAGCCTGGCGATCTGTCCTCTCTGACTACCCCGTCAGGGATACAGCGTGAAGATAGTTAGTTAGTTTTTTAGTTATATACGTAGGGAGAATCCGTTCGCGATACTCCCTAAATACACAATTTCATTCACTTGCTCTAGACGTTCCTGGTTTACCCTAATCTCGCATTTAGTTCTTACGTCATTTCTTTCAAATACTAGAACCTTAGTCTTACTTGCATTAAAGCGAAGACCCTTACTTTCACACTTCTCTATCATATTAGTGACTAATGCCTGAAGGTCGGCTTCTGATAACGCCATGAGCACCGCATCACTAGCGTACAGCAGACAGTTTACTGAAAAGTCACCCAAATTCACACCCATATCACAATCTTTCAACTTCTGCAGGCAACTGTCCAGATACACTATGAACAGCCAGGCGGACCTGACACAACCCTGTTTGACGCCTGTACAGACATCAAAAAGAGGTGACACATCCCCCCCTACTCGCACGCAAGCCTTACAGTCCTTATAAAGCGACTGTATTGCCCGCAGTAGCGAGCCGTCCACACCATATCCGGGCAGCAAATCCTATAGAGTTTCCCTCACAACGTTATCAAATGCTTTCTACAGATCCACAAAAGCGCAGAAAACCTTCTGGCTAATAGCCAGAAACTTCTCCGCGATCATGCGGAGAGAAAACACTTGATCCATGCAACCTCTTCCACGTCGGAATCCGCATTGAGCCTTCCATAAATATCTTTCAGACTTTTCTTGTATTTTTGCCGTTATAATCTTTGCATACACCTTATTAGCTAAGCTGACCAAGCTGATCGCCCTGTAGCTGGAGCAGTTTAGGCGCGAGCCTTTCCCTTTGTAAATAGGTACTACAACTGCTATTCGGCAGTCCTCTGGGACCTCACCCGTCCGCCAGCACAAGTTGCATAACAGACATAGTGTCCCAGACGCGCGACCCACAGTACTTGATCATCTCAGCAGTAACTCTGTCTTTTCCCTCAGCCTTACCACATTTCATACTTCTTATCGATTGTTCAATTTCTTTCATACTAATGACTTCAATGACATCGGGATCCGGAACATCAAAGTGAGCTCCACTTCCCGATGTGGCATCTCTGTCTTTTCTTGCATACATCTTTCCGTAATATTCACTCCATCTATGCAGGACGTCAATTTGGTCTGTTAGGACGTCATTGTTAACACTAAGCACTTTATTCATATTGCAGATTGCCGAACAACTCCGGGTCTTGCCTACCTCTTTCCAGAAGAGCCTGGCATTATCCCGGAAATTGGACGACAACCTGTCATCCGCTTTCATTCTGCACCTTTCACGAGCTTCTTTTATCAGTGCCTTCGTGTTAACTTTTTGCAGCTTGTATCTCTCTTTCATATTAAAATCATTCCGCGAGGCTAAGTAGTCTAACCATGCTTTCTTCTTCATTCGAACTGCTTCTTTCACTTCCTCATTCCACCATGCGTCACGCTTATTACTACTGCCTCTTCTCGTTTCTCCACACACTTCCACAGCGGCATTTACCATACAATCCCTAAGGTTCTGCCATGCACTTTCCACATTCTCACTACTAACATTGACGTCGCCAAGCTTTTCGGCTACCCTTTCTTTATATTTATCCCCAATAGATGCATTCTGCAGCTTCCAGCTTTTGATGCTATAAGTCGGCTCAGGTTCAGGACACTCGGCACAATAACGCCAACCCGCGAACAGACCCCTAATCCTAGTTATTACTAGGTAGTGGTCTGATCCTAGCTCAGCGCCTCGATACACCCTTGTGTCCATCACCTGTTTACGGAGCCGACTATCCATTAGGAATAGATCTATCATGCTTCTCTTTGACTTACATCTCCTCGTATACATATGAATTTGTTTTTGGTTGAACATTGTGTTCGCCACAAACAAATCCTTTTCCTTACAAAATAGCAGTATAAGCCTGCCAGCGTCGTTCACCCTTTTATCCCCATACTTCCCGAGTACCGACTCAAAAACATCGCGAGCAGTACCCACCCATCCATTCAAGTCTCCACATACTATAAGTCTTTCATTTCCTTCTATCACATTTAGAGCTTCTCTCATACTCTCCCAGATGTCCTCTAGCTCACTCGCGTTCGACGAAGATACTGGCGCGTAAGCAGCTACCAGGAAAATCTTCGTCAAACCAAGTTTTAGACGGATCCAGAGAATTCTAGGACCTACCAGTTTGTACTCATACATACCGGAGGCCAATCGCGAGGACAACAAAATTCCAACCCCCCGACTGCCATGCTCGCTCTCTGGTACTCCAGACCATAGCGCGAGCACCCCACCCGGGAGCTTCGCTGCCCTTGCGCGTTAATACGATAACGACCGAAATTCTTTACTAATCGAGTCTTTTTTTTTCTTACACTTCAGTAAATTTAGGAATAGAACCCTTTCACTTTTCACGGTCTGATTCAATGTGGTTTAGTTGTTATTATCTTTACCTTATTTATTTCATAACCCCTACGCGATAATTCATAGCAAAGTTTGTAAGCATTCTATTTTTTTTTATAATATAATAAAAGTGTGTGAGGCGTGCACTTCTGTGTTTTATATAGATAAAAGTTATAGGTAAAATAGGATACTTACTTTCTATTACAAATAGCGAACAAGATATTATTGCCTACAGCCGGACGTAAACTGGACGTCTCTATTAGGGCGATTGAGGGAGCGAACAACATTTCTAGCTCTGTAATTACATCCCACATTGCGTATACACACAGAATATTTGCAACCGTTTAATTAAATGAGAATGTGTATTTTTTCAGGACACCGCTTATAGAAGCATTTTTAGAAGCTGGCCGTATATTAGGCACGCCAACAGTGGATTACAATGCACCAGAACTTGGATTTGGCTACTTGCAAACTAATATACGTAGCGGAAGAAGGCTCAGTGCTGCTAAAGCTTTCTTAAGGTCAAATAAGAGACGTCCAAACTTACATATTCTCGCTTTAACCACTGCTACTAAAGTACTTATAGATGAGTATACCAATACGGCTTACGGAGTAGAGTTCATCAGAAATCGATTAAAGAGCAAAGTGATGGCACGCAGAGAAGTAATACTATCAGCTGGACCAATAGTATCTCCTCAATTGCTCATGCTATCAGGAATAGGTCCAGAAAACCATCTTCAAAGTCTTGGTATAACCGTCATACAAAATTTGCCAGTAGGGCAAACGCTCTACGATCACATAGCATTTCCTGGACTATTATTTCTACTCAACGCCACAAATATAGCACTTAATGAGAATAGGGATGGAAATATAAAGAACACGTTGGAATATCTGCAGTTTGGGGACAATGTAGTTGCTTCTCCAGGTGGTGTTGAGGGTATTGGATATATCAAAACACCATTTTCCAATCTATATGATCAAATACCGGATATCGAGTTGATAAGTCTTGGTGGATCAATTTTATCTGATGGTGGATCTACTGGAAGTAAAGCTGTACGACGAGGAATGATGATAGACGAAGAAACATTTCAAGCAGCTTTTGGTTCAGTTGACAATTTGGATGCGTACAGTATTTTTCCTATGCTGTTACATCCCAGATCGGTTGGTTACCTTGAATTGAGAGACACCGATCCATTCAGTTATCCGCGTATATATGGGAATTATTTGACACATCCCCTTGATATCGCTACGCTCATTGCAGGGATAAGGTATGTTCAGGAGCTAGTTGCACAACCACCTTTTGAAAGTTACGGAGCAACAATTCATAGAGCAAATTACCCATTATGCCTTAATATGCCCTTTGATTCTGACGAATATTGGGAATGTGCCATTCGAACTTTAACAGCAACGCAACATCATCAAATAGCCACATGTCGTATGGGTCCTCAAGGTGATCCTCTGGCTGTCGTGGATCCAGAATTAAGAGTCTATGGAATAAATAATTTAAGAGTAGTCGATTCCAGTATTATACCCAGAACCGTGTCAGCTCACACGCACGCTCCAGCGGTTATGATTGGGGAGAAGGCTTCTGATATGATCAAAGCTGCATGGTAATAGAATACTAAGATAAATATCTAATACTTTTGCTATCAATTTACCAAAGAAAAACAGGATACCTTCCTATTCGCTGTTTATCGACACATGATTCATTTTTAATCAAACTATTTGACATTAATAGGCGAGGCAAACACAGACACGTCTTGATATAGTCATTGTGTACATTGCATTGGAATGATTTGCTATCAAACTACATCGATACTAAAAATCCTGCATCGAGCATTGAGAGTTCACGCACTGAAGAATCATTCATACTACAGCCCTAGTCATTGATGTGTACATTAGATTGGAGTGATTTGCTATCAAACTACATTGATACTAAAAATCCTGCATCGCGCTATGAGAGTTCACGCACTGAAGAATAATACATACACATCAACCGTTGGACCGCGGCCCATCAGGCGTGATCATCTAGCCTGGTTAGAGGATCGCAGGCCGCGGGACTCAGCCAGTAATACAATTATTCGTACCTTAAACCCCACGAACACAATCATCATCATCCGAGCGTCTGTCCCAGTTGCGTCTCGTGACGCCCGGGGTCCGCTTTCCTACATTATCTCCTCCACTTCGCACGCTCGTCGGCATCCCCATGGCGGCAAGACGTGATCATACCAACGAAGGCGACACTCTAGCAACTTGTCTGCAATGTCACGGACGTGAAGGCTGCCGCGGATGCGAGAGTTCCTCACGCGTTCCATCCGCGTGACTCCACACATCCACCGCAGCATCTTCATTTCCGTGACACGCAGCTCCTGCTTGTGTCGCTCCAATGATGGTCGGTCTAATGATGGTTTTGTACACCTGTCCCTTCAACCGGATCGGCATTTTAGGGTCACAAATGACACCGGTCATCTCCCGCCATTTGGCCTACGCGGCAGCAATGCGTGACTTGACATAGCAATCGATGTCACTGGACGTGTGAAAAACAGATCCCAGGTATTTAAGCTGATCCGTGCGCTCGACCAAATCACCGCCTATGCGGTCAATCTGTCGAGTTTAGTGCCAAGTACTCGGTCTTCGCCGCATTTAGCTTCAGAACGCCGATCTCAAGCGTCTCCTTCCACGCCTTCACACGTCGCACCAATCTGCTAATATTACACTGAACAGAAGCGGACTAAGGACCGAACCCTGGTGTACCCCGAAGGTGATGGGGAAGGGTTTCGTGTCGCCAACAGCAGTCCGAACCATGGAATCGGAGTCACAGTACATGTCCCGGATAGTGTCAATTTAGACCTCGGGAACCCCTTTGGACCGTAGTGCCTACCAGATCATCGCACGAGGAACACAGTCGAAGGCCTTCAGCATGTCTAGAAACAAACAGTGCAGAGGCGTGTTCTTCGACCTGTATTTCCCTGCGACAAGCCTCAGGGCAAAAACAGGGTCCGTGGTCCCATAACCAGGGCGAAACCCATATTGACACTCCGAGAGAGTACACTCCTGCCGGATCCGAGAGTCTATAATCCTCTCGAAGATCTTCATGGTGTGGGACATCACCTTAATACCGCGGTAGCTCCCGCACTCCTGCACTGACCCCTTACCTTTGAAGACTGGAGTAATAACACTAGTCTCCATTGGTTTGGGATCTGCCCGCTGAGGAGTATGCGGTTAAAAAGGTTTACTAAGATGCCCACACCGCGAGGACCTATCGCCTTCCAGGCTTCGATGGGGACTCCATCGGGTCCGACAGCTTTCCGATTCTTCATGCGGCGAAGTGCAGTCAGTACTTCTCCAGGCGTTACCGATGGCACTAGTCCCTGATTCGGAGGGAGGTCCGGAGGCTGCACCTCTTTGTGCTGTTTATTAAGCAGCTCGTGAAAATACGAGCGCCATCTCTCCTTTACTGCGAGGTCTTCGCTTAACTTACTCAGGGTCTTTTACACAGCGACACTTAGATATATCCTGTGCCGCTTTGACCCTGGAGCGCGCCAGCTTATAGATAAGCTTCTGCCCCTCAGACGATTCCAGCTTGTCATACAGAGGTTGTAAGTGGTCTCGTCTGGCTCTGGCTACAGCTCTCTTTGTGGCGCGCTTGGCAGCCCTGTACGCGTCGCGGTCTTCGGGAGATCCGGTCGCTTGCCACTTTTTAAAAAGGGCTTTCTTCTCCCTAGTTTCCCTCTGGACTGCGTCGTTCCACCACCAAGTTTCCTTGTCACATTTGCGTCCACCCTTAGACTCGCCGAGCACCACCTTCGCCGCTCCAAGGATGGCCACCTGAACTTTGTCCCAGTAATCTTGAACTGGTTCGCTTTCAGTGTCGGTGCACTTGTCACCGACAGCTGAGACGAAGGTGATGAGATGTTCGGATTTCTTTTTTAAATACGTGTTCACAATGGCCAGATCGGCAGCCGCACACGTTCTGAGGATAGTTTCTCCTTCAGCGTTACGGGTGCCCTATCCAAAACCACCATAAACACGCTTAAACTCCTCACACCTCTCACCCACATGACCGTTTAGGTCGCCGCCCAAAACGATACCCTGTGACAACGTAATGCTCCGAAGCACTCCCTCGAGTTGGCCCCAAAACGACATCTAATTGGCGTCGCTACAACCGGCCTGTGGCGCGTAGGCACTTATCAGGTGGGTAATAATCCCATCGATAAGCACCCTCACGAACATAAGCCGGTCGCTACAGCGTTTCACCTCCAAGATGCCGCTCTCCCCACCAGGCGCACCCGTGTAATACAGCTTGTAGCCGTTCTGCAGAGGCCGGGCTCTGTTGCCCTTCCACCGAGTCTCCTGCAGGAACGCCACGTCCACCCTCCTTGAGAGTACTTCGGCCAACTCTACCGCACGCCCAGTCAGCGTGCCAATGTTCCACGATGCGAAGCGGATACGGGTTGGGGCTAACTTCTTTAGCCGTGCTGGCCCGACACACGGCAGTCCTAGCCCACTTGCCACAGGAGTCGGGCGGGGCTCCTGCGCGCCGTTTTGCGGCGGCGACCTATCCCTAGCTGCAATCCTATTGTCTTTCCATTTTTGTTTCGGCGGGTGGCTTTTATGGGAGCGACACCCTCAGACCTCTCAACCCCAGAAGGGAAAGCCAGCGCCAGAGCCTCGTCTGTTAATCAGCAGGTGCACGCACTAGCACAGGAGGTTGACTTGGGCCCCGAAGATCTTGGTGGGGCCCTTTACAACCCCACGAACACAATACAAAGACTAATAATGACTTACTTGAATTATTTCCCATGTCATTGAATAAAGTCATTGGTCATTGACCAAAGCATTCCATTTGATAAGTCACACGGCCACTTTGCTGCGTTCAAAACTTTTGTTGCCTTGACCTTGCCATTTCGTTGCCATATAGAATAGTGAAAGAATTTTCTATTTTCTATAGCAACATATATAACATAACAGTTCTACTTAACTATTGATATTGGTAGATATATTGAGAACTTAATATTTGGCTCCAAGGTCAAATGACCGACCGTGTCACGAATTTTAAATCGATACTAAAATTTAAAGCTGAGAAAAGTTTGTTTGTTTGTTTGGTTGAAAGCGGTATTCTCAGGAACTACCATTTTGAATTGAAAACATATTTTTATGTTGGATAGAGCCCATTTATCGAGGAAGGCTATAGGCTATATATCATAACGCTACTACCCTGGAGAGCGGAGCAGTAATCATCAATGTCAACAAATCGAGTAAATTTTCATACATTTTTGTAAAAGTAATAAGCGACGGGGATTCAAAGTATGTCACAGGCAAAGCCGCGGGGGTCAGCTAGTGTATCAATAAATATGTACAACAACAACATTCATTCGCACATTAAAAGCATTCTAATTGGTGCAAAATTAAATAATTTGATTCCTATACATTTTATTTAGACATGGTTCGTTTGTACGTTTAATTGGTATATTTTAAATAACAATAGGAGTCACCTGACATTTAATCTTGGTGTAAATAAAAAATATTTGCTAAATTTATTTATTTAAACGCAACACGTTACGGTAGTTTTATTTTTTTACCCAGTTACGGCAATGCCAAAAGGGTAAGTAATTTACTTAGCGGTCTGAGTATATTTAAACACTAGCTGTTGCCCGCAGCTCCGCATGCGTGGAAACGATTTTTATTACCCATAAATTCGTCCTCATTGTTCCCGTATTTTGTATGTTAAAATTGCCGCGACTTGGGTTAACATTGTCTTTAATTTTTGAGATTTCTCTTAAGTTCTGACTGTACAAAATTTCTTATTATATATTTGCGTAGTTTAAAGAAATAGCACAGAAGACAATTGTTATGTTATTTACTGCGATGCTTCTATGTACTCTGTATTAGATGTACATTAAATTGTCGATGTAGTAACAACTCCAGATACCAACACGCAACAGAGGTGGCTCTATACGCTTATAGCTAATCGTGTGAAAAGCAGCTAACATTTAAGATACACCTTTCAACTTACATAACCTTTCTGCTTAGAGCCCAGACTTTATTAATCTAGACTCGCTTCAAACTAAATGTTCGTCCTACGGCTGTGGGCGGAGAAGGCGCATGGAAAACCGACATACACCTCACACTACTTTTCACATGGCATGACCTTATTACCAAACACGGAGAAGTCTACGCTTGAGTGTGCGTGGCGTGGGACCGGTTTGTGAGCCAGGTGTGTCCCCTAGCGCTTGGTTGCCCGTTCTCTACCTCTCAGATCTCAGCTATCCCTATCCATCCCGGCAAGAGCGGGACGTGGGCGGAAATACTACTTAAGGAGCTTGTGGAGGGAGAGGAGAGGGGCGTCCATCTGGCCTCCAAACAAACCTCTTATCCCGGTTTGTCCTTTTGCTGTATCACAGTGAATGATCCTCTGGCTATTAGACTTCGCGCACGACCGCTACGTAGGGAGCCGACCACGCGTCTGAATGGCGCGGGTACCTTACTCATAGATCTAAACTCCCCACTTCGCAACGGGCCGAAACGTTCAATTTTAATCATTCAAAAACCAAATATTATCTACATAAACTGTACTGGAATAATTTATTTTGATAAGGATTAATAGCTTGAGTAAAATAAACGTGTTTAAATGTAGTCCAAAATAATTCTAGATTTTAAATAAAAAGAACGGTTGTTGTGCCTCACTCGACATAGATAGGTATAGTGTGTTGTGGACTTTTTTGTAGATATTTATAAGATCTGCAATTAATTAGAACATTTTATGGATCTATCTTTTATAGTTTAGGGAGCGTACGCAAAATAAGTAACTTTTCTGGTTGATTTTTTACACCTTGTGTCCGAAAAACCCAAATATCTTACAGAATTTAACTTATTTTTTTCCAAAATAAAATATAGCCTATGTTACTCGCGGATAATGTAGCTTTCAAATGGTGAAAGAATTTTTAAAATCGGTCCAGTAGTTTTTGGGCCTATTAACAAACAAACAAACAAACACCTTTTATTTTGAACAGGCTACGTATATTATATGTATGTGAGCGGAAACGGGTATTGGAGCATTGATTGTTAAAAATTTTGCTCTTAATATTACCGTTACAACATTTTTGCCAATCGTCTACTACAAGGGGTTCTCAAGAGTTTATTAACAGGATCAGCGGGACAATTGTAACAATTCTGTGGTTGCAAACGTCCAGACTATTCACTACACTACACAGGCTATACAGCCTCAGTAGTGGCATAAATAGTAGTGTACACGACTGTCGTCCTGAGGTCTCGGGAAGTTTGGATGTAGAAATATATAATTGTGTTTATTAGTGGTCTCGATCCCATTCCACAAGCTAATATTGTTAAGTTTTGGCTAGATGGCGATGTGTAAAACACATGTCCAGTTAAATACTACTGCAAACACTTTCGATCAGATGGGCTTTAGCTAGTTTGTCATTGAAGCGGTATAAATGACTGCTACGCCAGAGGTAGTGGGTTCGATTTTCACCCAGGATTAAATTTAGTGTGATGACTACGATGGTTTTTTCTGTGTCTGGGTGTTATTTTTCCATAATATGTTTGTATTTAGAAATATGTAAGTATGTTTATCAGTTATCTGGTTAGCATAGTACAAGCTCTGCTTAGTTTAGAATGAGATGGCGTTGTGTGAGTTGTTCCAACGATAAAAGTTAGCTCTTGAAAGTGCACTTAGCACTGATCGATCGCAAAAACTTGTTTAATATTAAGGGCGATGAACCACAGTACTTTAAATTTCAAGCACTTGAACGTACACTACTTCGTACAATAAGCAAGGTACTTAAAAGCCGCCCATTCCGACATTTCTCACGAACAGTCACTATCACAATTCACTTTGAATTTACCGATGACATAAAAGGGGACACTGAACTCTTTAAAACCTTTCTCAGAAGTACATTGACATAAAACTTAAACCTCAAATAATAAAATGATTATTGTGGATAAGATACATGAGAGTCACCTCTGCTACAAGGTTATACAATATCTTCCACTGATCAAGTTGATATTTTGTATGGACATTAATTTTCGGTGCCATGGTTAGCTGTGTGAAGTCATTCAGTCGTTGTCCCAACGACATTTATATATTTTAAAGCCAACAAGATGTCGGACTAATTATTCTTCAAGTACTGCTACAATATGGGTATAATGAAAGGGCTTGCCTCATATCATCATATCGAACAACTCTTCAGAGAGCAGACCGTTGTACAGGCGATAGAACACGCATAAGTAGGCAAAGTCTCTCCTTTCGCGAAGGGGTTCGACACCGCTCGCTAGAAAAGGATCGTTGATAATCCTCATAGCACGCCTTTCTACCGAGTCGAAAGATCGAGCTGGTAATCAGGTGCACCAGCCCAAAGGTGACAGCAGTACGCCATGTGCGGCCGCACTTGCGACTTATAGAGGAGCAGTGTTGGCTCAAAAAGGATATTTAACTATTAATTTAATTGTATTATCTCTTACCTTGTTACACTTACAATACCTAATTGGACCACGAATGTACAGATACGAGAACAGCTGAATTCAAAACGCCCATTTAAATAGAAAATAAATAGCAACCTTAAGAGTTAAGGTCATGTCTGATTTTATCAGTGGATTATGTTTCTTGGAATGTGAAAATAATATGTAGGTACTACACATATTACTAACTAAATGGTTTTACTCACATGCAAATTTCGTGATAGTCCAACTAGGTTCGGTCTAACGGAGGTAAATTTTCAAGACGTGCTTTACAGAGCAAGGTATGTCGCTCGCTATCTCTCACTCGCGCCGTAATAGAGACGAAAATAATAACATTACCGCGTGCCAAGTTTACGTCCGGCCATAGGTGAAAGTAGCATGGTCTATCAGTTCGTTACTATTTTTCTGTATTATTTACTAAATAATACAGAAAAATCTTTATTCATGTAGGTCACAAAGTAACACTTATGAACGTCAAAATTATTGCTTCTACATTTACTGCCAGACTCGCAAAGCAATAGGTAGAGCCACTCTTTTCAAACCGCCAGTAATTACATCAGTTTAATTAACATGATATTTGACAAATTATATAGTAATGTGAGTAATGAATTTTTACAAAAAAAAACAACAAAATCTATGTTGTGTTTAAAATCATATCAAAATTAAAGCGATTCTAGTTGCCAGTATTAAGGGCAGCCTACCCTTGAAGAAGAAACTGGCAAGAAAGTCAATGGACGCTCTTTTAAAATGTAGGTATGGCTTACAACATTAAAATTACACTTACTTTGTTCCTTTGGCTTTATGTGAGAACAGTAGACTAAACTTAGATTGCCTTAAATTTAAAAATATTATTTATAATAATCGCTATAACAGCTATGAGCAGACCAGTCCCAACAGACGGCACCCGTTCACGGGTATGACGCATATATCAGCCATCGCCTTACTCAACCGTAATATAGGGAATAAGGCGACCCGATACATACACCACCACTGCCAGGACACTTAGGCGAGCATGAAATACCCAAAAACTGCACAGTAACTATCATGTCAATTTCAAAATAATAAATAAACCTACATGGTGCTCACATAATAACAAAGTCAAATTACATATATGTATTTTGGTTATTACCGGGACCAACCGCAGCCAATTTAGAAACCTTTAGTTGTTTGACGTTTCGAATTATTTATACTGTAGAAATGTAAAAATACAACATATATATATGTAGATTCAAGACAAGTAGAATATAACACCAGATTCATTAAAATCCTAAATAGCTTGAGCGAAGAGCAAGCAACTCATTTCCATTTATTTTTATCATACAAATAATCACTAATTGTGTACTAGGCCCTTTTCAAGAGGTGCGTCTTAATTTCCGCATTAAATTTATGTAACGGCCGGTTCATAATGTCTAAAGGAATTTTATTGAATAGGCGTATGCTAATTCCTGCAAAAGAGTCGTGAACCTTTTGTAAACGATGATGCGTTCCAATTAATTTATGCCTATTTCTAGTATTAATCGAATGTGTGTCACTGTGTCTATTGTATAAATGTATGTTCTGTTTAACTAACATGATATTTGCAAATATATACTGTGAGCGTTAAAATGCCAATTTGTTTAAATTTCTCTCTAAGCGACTATCTAGCTCTCAATTTATATATTGCACGTATAGCTCTCCTCAGGAGTACAAAAAATACTTGTATATCAGCTGCTTTGACCCACAGCCAGCACATGACACTATGAAAATAACTGAAGTATACCAGCCTAGCAATTTCCACATCAGTGAGCTGACTGACTTTATTAACGGCAAAGGCTGCTGAGCTGAGTTTACCTGCAAGACACGTTATTTGGGTGTTCCACTGCAGTTTGCTATCTAAAGTGATCCCCAAAAATACAGTTGATTCTACAAGATTAAGAGTATCACCGTTCAATGTTATATTTGTACCGTAATTCCTGACATTAGGCGTGCTGAATCTAATATATTTTGTCTTCTTGGCGTTTAGTAGCAAATTATTGGTCGTAAACCAATCTACAATTTGGGTGAGTGAACTATTTACGCCGTTAAAATCAGTAAGCGTGCGATCAACTTTAAAAATAAGTGACGTATCATCGTCAAATAGAACAATGTTGCACAAGTTCTGTATATAGAATGGCATATCATTATTATAAATTAAAAATAGAAACGGACCTAGAATTGATCCCTGCGGTACGCCTATAGCTACAGATGCTCCAAAGGAGCTAATTCCATTGACATTAATATGTTGTTTTCGATTATTTAGGTAGGAGGCAACAAGGTCCAGTGCAGAGTCTTTGATACCATAGTATAATAGTTTTCACAATAGTGTTTTATGGTCAACGCAATCAAATCCTTTGGAGAGATCGCAGTATACACCAACAGCATCTTGTCTATTCTCCCAGGCGTTATATATATGATTCAGAAGTGTCACACCTGCATGAATGGTAGAACGACCCCTTGTGAACCCATACTGCTCTTTATGTATGCATATATGAATTAAAATGAGCTTGTGTTTGTTGCAATATAATTTTATCAAAAAATGTGCTAATGGCAGGTAATATTAAAATTGTTCTGAAATTACCAGGGTCGGTTTTGGATCCAGATTTCAATAGAGGAATTACTTTACTGTGTTTCATTGAAGCCGGAAACGCTCCTTTATCATCACATGTATTAAATATTTCAGCTAGATGTGGTGATATTTTAACAATAATAGACTGTATCAATTTTACAGAAATACCCCACAAGATCGGTATACATATACATAGACATATTGTCACGCCTTTATCTGCGAAGGGGTAGGCAGAGGTATGCTCTTTTGTACCACGTAACAGGTCAGGAGCCGAAGCACGGAAACGCTTGCAAATGTAAATGCCACAAAGTGGTCACATTTCCTTTAGTTTTGGTTAATATCGCACCCACATAGAATGTAAAGAGCTCCCAAGCGACCTCATCTGCAAGCAGTGTGCCCGTATAACGGTTGACGGGCTTGGTAGGGGTGGTGCGCACAAGGTAGCAACAACACACCTACATACACCCATCAGGTACGGTTGGTAATCCCTGGAGATGTGTAAGTAACACTATCTCAAAGAATCACCGGTGCACCAGCACCACCAGCAGAGCATGTGTATAGGGAGTGAGTATGGACCAACCTGGAGCAGAGAAATACCAGAATTTATAAAAAAGAGGGCGCCAGGTATCTCTCCATCAAACGAATGATGCAATTAAAAAACTCAGTGTTATCAACTTATTAATTATATTTATTTAAACTATATCCATATGTCTGCGAAGTATAGCTGGAGTGAAGTTGATGGATAAAGAAAGGAACAGCACGATAAGGGAACATTGCGGTATGAGAGAAGATGTAGTGTCTAAGATAGAAAAAGGGATGCTTAGATGGTTCGGACACGTGGAGAGGATGGATGAAAGTAGACTGACGAAGCAGATTTATGTGGCGAGAGTGAATGGGCAAACTGGTAGGGGTAGACCTCGGCGTACGTATTTCAATCAAATCGAAGACCTTTTGGAAAAAGGCCAGGTCAAGAGTACCTTAACCGGCGAGCGTGTACGAAAACACTTATGAAAGTAGAAGAAGCGAAAGTGGTATGTCAGGATCGTAGCAAGTGGAAAACCATAGTCTCTGCCTACCCCGATGGGAAACAGGCGTGATAATATGTATGTATGTATATCCATATGTAGACATGAAAATACATATATGAAAGTAAATAGAAATGGTTTAGTCATGCATAGTGGGATCCATATATATATGGTCACTTAAAAATAAGTTTATATTTAGTACAAATAAAAATTTAAACCAAAGTATGGAAATGGGCGTGGCCTAAAGTGACAAATATTAAAGCAGTTGTCAGATGCCTTAAAAATATCTAAATTATATACAGACATACATTTAAACTATTTCTTAGTTTAATTAAACACACAACGCCGCTTCCTATCATCATCATCATCGTACACTACAACATAACAAGGTAAAAATAAAGTTTCACATTAATATTCCTTTGTGATTATAAAAACATTATAAAATATGTGTAACTGGAACGTCACATCGGTAGTCCAGTAAATTAAAGTAGTTGAAAGCTACATATGTAATAGAAAAATGAATATTTAAAGTTAAAAGTTATTCCTTTTAAACTATTAACATCAGTCGGCCTTTACCGGGTTATTATACATAGAAACTAATTAAAGATTACTACTTATCTGGATTGAGGAACATCCAAGTCCTTCACATCTCTTCCTATTCTAGAAGTCCAGGTAGTAGGTAACCAGAGTAGAGAGAAATATCCTCTTTGCACATTGTCTGAGCTTACTTTAAGTCTTCTTACAGTAACAACAACAACACAAGTAAAAAATGTATAATGCAGAGAACGTGAAACACGTTAAACTCAATTATTATATAGATATAAAATAAAGAACCAAAACGAAAAAGAACAAAAACGAAAAAAACTAAAACATAAACCTAAAACATAAAACCTAAAACACAAAACCTCTGTAACAACAGAAAAGTTACAGACATTAGTAATTTGTAATAAAAATCACTTTCACCCTCAACATTCTGTTAAGGAATGCAGTCTAAGAGATTATATAGTTTTAACTTACCACTTATTTCAGTGGGGTTTTAACTAGATCCTTCTATCATCAATCTTTTTCATATTATTTGCTAAGTCTCTTGAAAAGCAGACTGAAATACAAAGTACAACCATCGTAAGAACATATTATTTCCAAAGGCCAAGTAATCTTACCGATTACGAAGAAACAAATATAAACAAATATTCTCACCTCAGCACAAATTATTATGTCTACATATTTGCTAAAAAGACTTCGGATATTAATCCGAATTAAATCACCATGACAGGCATATTCTCATGACGCCATGTCGTAACATAAAAGCAGCTTTCTTTTCTTTTCTCCCGCTCGATTACAGCAGGCTAAAGTCATACGGCCTATACAACCTTGACAAATAATCAAAAAATAAATAAACAAAACCAACATGAAAACCTTACTATTCCTGTTTGTCACACCTCACGCAATACATTATGGGTGGATGGGAGTCAGGACAGCCAATCTATCTAAGTTCAATGTCCAGCACCAAACTGAAAGACACCATAAACACACGCGTTAATTTTAGAACGCGCCATAAGAGTCGAAACGTTCGTGACAGTTTTGACAACGTCAAACTCATGTCGTTCCGAACAAACACAAACAATGTGAAATATTATAAACTTTTAAATAATTAGACAAATGACTTTAGAGTTATAACTAAAGTATTGTGAAAATTGAGTTTGTTTCCACAAAAGTGATGTATATAAAAACAAGGTTAGTAAATAAATCTTAGGAATATGTAACCGACACTCAGAAGTGTTACACCCGTAGACTAACGTACGAGGCTACGACGCAAGCCATTATAATTATACAATTGCTCCTACCTAACAAATTCCAGATATCTAAATCCAAACAAAAGCTAGAAACCGTAAAACGAGATGTCTGACGGGGAAGTCAGAGAGGACAGATCGCCAGGCTTCGCGATCCATGCATACTTCTTTCGCTTCTTTGAGATTCTTCAATCGCTTCATACACGCACGTCTGGGTATCCGAATACTTTTGACCTTTCCGTTTTTGAGCAATCTGCTCACGTGGTCTTCATATGTAAGTCTCGGCCTACCCTGACCTCTTCTACCCTCTGCTTTCGCACAATATATATTCTTCGTCAATCGTTCCTCACTCATTCGTTGGACGTGTCCAAACCAACGGAGCACGCCCTTTTCCAGCTTAACGCTGACACTTTCATTCAAACCTGCCATATTGCGTATCACTTCGTTACGTATTCGGTCGGCCAAGGTAACGCCGCACAATTTTCGAAGTGATCGCATCTGCACAGCATTCAATTTACTTTCATGCATCTGCTGACATACCCAGGTTTCGCTACCGTAAAGCAAAGTTAGTTAGTTTGGCTTCTATAAGCACATGCAAAATACCTAGGCCATTTACACCCAATTAAGGATAACTGTTACTAATTTTTACCAAAACAAGTACGAAATTGCAACATAAAAATAACTGTAACCAAGTACGTTTAGCGGTTCGCCTTGTGTCCGTGCGGCATGCTACTGCAAGGGTCAAGTATTATAAGTTTTACGTCAGTAAGTGACCGCAGTTATAAGCCTCAACACTAAACCTTCATTGTAATCGTAACTTTTTCCCATTTTTTTTACACGGCACATAGCGACATCTAGATAGAAGATCCAGAAAGGCTACAACAGTGGCCTTCAAGTTAGAAATATTCCTGTACGCACGCTATACCGGGGTTGTAAAACAAAGAAAACACGCTAATCAAACATTTATTTTTAAATAAATTATTCCTACATTTCCATAAATGTAACTCCTGTAGACCAGGACGTACAGGAATAACCGTTACCAGAAAATGTACACTGAACTCGAACTCATTAAATACCAGGACATGTTAATGTTTTGGAATCCGCAACGAAATTAAAAGATGAATTGAGCCAGTTAGAAAGAAAGTACTGAGGTATTCGTATGGAGGACATGTAAAAAGTTAATACTTAATTGTTTAAAGAAAAGATAGATAGGCTGATGTCACTTCTTCGAGGATTAAATGAGAGAGCTTCATGGCGAGGCCTGTGACTGTTGACTCCAGAAGGGTGTCACAGTACCTTCCATTAATTTTTTGCAAAACCAGAGATCAAAAATGAAGATCCGACTATCGATTCGAATACCGAAGATTATGTTCTTCGCGCAATAGATTGGACTCTGCACTTTCTGCCTGCGGAAGTCATTAGGTTTGCCTCAGTTATGGCACTAACATCTATATTTATAACTAGCTGATCTGGCACACTTCGTAACGCCTTAAAAGAATAAATTTTGTTTTAAGTTATTAGCTGAGTTATATATAACATCTCATTATATAAAAGTAAATTCCAAGGTTCATCTCTTTATATCTCCAATATCTAGCTAGTATTCGGATCGTCGGTGTTGAGATCTCTAGTGAATGACGTGCAATACCGTAGTAATTTAAAACAAACCACGGACAACAGGGCGCCGGCATAACTCTACTGCAGTGCAAACACTGCTTCTTTATAAGTCGCAAGTGCGGCCACACAACATGAACTACTGCCACCTTTAAGCCGGTGCAGCTGAATACCACCTTCGGCCTTTTCACTCGGCACAAAGGGAAGCTACGTGGGACATTTTTTTTACACAGCGCCATTTAACCCAAAGTAAGCTAATATAAGCTTGAATGGGATCTAGACAACTAATAAACATACTTATATATTTTACATAGGAAACACCGAAATCCTAAACAAACATTTGTGGATCACACAAATATTTATTTTATTACGCCTGTTTCCTATCGGGGTAGACAGAGACCATTGTTTTCCCATTTGCTACGATCCTGACATAGCATTTTCGTTTTTTTTTACTTTCATGAGTGTTTTTATACACGCACGCCGGTTAAGGGTACTCTTGACCTGGCTTTTATCAAAAGGTCTTCGATTGGATTGACATACGTACGCCGACGTCGACCCCTACCAGTTTGCCCATTCAGACTCGCCACATAAATCTGCTTTGTCAGTCTATTTTCATCACTCCTCTCCACTTGTCCGAACCATCTAAGCATCCCTTTTTCTATCTCAGTCACTACATCTTCTGTCATACCGCAATGTTCCCTTATCGCGCTGTTCCTTTCTTTATCCATCAACTTCACTCCAGCGTGTTATATCGTCTGTATTATAGTTTGAGGTCTGAGGAATTATGCAAAATGCAGCCCACGGCTACTTTCCACCATGGCACCGCACGCTACAGACAGCGTGTTCATCCTAATACTTTGCTCTCGGAGCGCTCGCATACGGTAATGTCTGATAAGGGCTTTTCTTCAAAGTATGTTCGCTTGGATTGTACAATTAATTTTCTGGCCCGATTTTTCGAATGTGTAGTATGGGGATCTTTAACTTAATTATCTTCACGCTGTATCCCTGATGGTAGTCAGTGAGGACAGATCGCCAGCTTCGCCAATCTGTGATGGTTTGAAATTAATTATTTACTGTGTTAGACCCCCTGTGCAAGGTAGTCACTGAAATTTATTAACACTTAGCCCATTACTGTAATTTAGTAAACATGAACCAGAACCAGAACCCAGAAAGAAATGATCAAAGTTTTTAACATAATAAACACAATATAGAAGTTCTTAATTTTTGACAATACGGTGGATGGTCAGACTACTTATTTTTTAAGTATAATCGATGTCATTAACCGTTGAAGATTTCGCTCCAACGGAAACGGTGTCAACCGGTTTCTTAAATTTTACTAACATCTTATTGTATTGTCACGGACTTTTTTCAGTTAAGTACAGCACAAGTTAATAAAATGTTTTTAACCAGTACTTTCCGTGCGACCAATCTATGACTCAAATTCAAAATATCAGTTTGGATATGCAGAAGCACGAATGTATTATTCACATACTCAATGGTGCCAAAAATATTTCATCGAATCTCTTGCTGCATTCGCTATAGTGCTAGAACGCTTTAGTGGTAACGGGCACATACTTTAGGAGCTTACCTCTATGGTCTACTTGGCACATTATTGTTGCAAAACATCCACAAATTTCACACCGTCGAAGTTAGACCATACTTACTAAGGAGAGGTTGTTGAATCAACCTACAATAAATGGTGCTTTTTGACTTCTAAACTGTAAAGTTTAGAAAAGTCTTATAAACGGCTCGGATTTTGAAGTTTCTACCACTTCCGGTTTTAAAGCTGGTTTAGGTTTAGAAATCACCTTTTTTTTTATACCACAGTTGGCAGACAAGCGTACGTCCCACCTGATGGAGAGTGGTCACTATAGCTTATGGACTTTTGCAACACCAGAGGTGCAGTACTTCCTTTACGACCCATTTTAAATAATGAAGGGCGTGTTACTTATTTTAAGGAAATTGCACGTATGTGACGGGGGCCCACGTATAACTCAGAATGAAGATCTGGGAGACCCTGACTATAAAGAGAAAAGAGACTTTGCTATGACTCTCTTATTTCTTTTAGGCTCTCTCTCTCTCTCTTTTGCGCACATCACTTTCAACAACAATAACAAAACAAGGCAGATCTCAGAGCTACGAGATCACATCGCTACTCAATTAATATACTGGAATTTACCCCCGTGTGTGAAGCGTTCCTCTGAGTCATCATTTAAAAATAAAACTTGCAGTAATACGAACAGGATATTTAAATACAAGTTGGCAATAAAACATTTTTGACGTTGAATAAGAACCAAATTTACACTGAAGAATGTTAAAAAAATAGTTTTATTAATATGGCGAAAAGTACAGTTTACGGCATGATAAATAAATAAATAAATATATACGGCCAGGAGACTCCGGTCAGGAACGAAGTTCCTTACGTTTTTAAAAATATATATATATTCATTTTATTGTAAAAAAAATATATACAACAAGTTATGAATAAAATAAATAAATATCCATCACGCCTTATCCCCGAAGGGGTGGCAGAGGCCTATTATATGCCCACTTTTCACCGTGTGGATTCCTGTCCCACGTAATAGGTGGTGAGCCCATTGCCGTGTTGAAATGGACAGACGCAGGTTGTGGCTACCTGCTGTTGAACTTTTTCAAGCCGCCCATAAGGCCTTCAACCAGGCTTAACGACTGCCATTTTACTGGCAACCGGGACCAACGGCTTAACGTGCCTTCCGAAGCACGGAAACGCTCGCAAATGTAAATGCTACAAAGTGGTCACCCATCCGAGGACCAGCCATAGTGAAAGTTGCGTAACTCAGTGATCGTTTACAGAACACTGAGACCGCGGGGTTATGAAAATACTTCATAAAAAAATAAACAGAAAGAATTTCTCGGTCTCCCGGCGCGCGTTCGATTTACCGCTGGAATTCAAATTCAAAATTTATAAATATTCTTTGTTCGTGACAGGCGGGGATACAGACAACTATAATAACGAGGAATTAATTATTGTAAGTGAAAATGTATGTACACTAAATAAAAAAATAAATAAATGGCTTATAGTAGGCTCAATACACTCACACATACACACAGCATTTTGTTACTTGACTATTTCTACTAATTCGCACTCCTCATAAGCCAAGGAACTTAGTTCCAAAACTAAGGGCCGTATTTTAGAACGTTACTCAATACTCAAGAAACACTTGAGTGTAGTTTTTGTAAGGCAAAACTAGCCTCAAGCGTTTCTTGAGTATTTAGTAACGTTCTAAAATACGGCCCTAAATGTTTTAATTGTAACGGTTTATTGTCTACACAATTTAGACATCCTTCACCTGTTCCTTAAATTATTTGCGTCAACGCAGAACAACGCAAGCGTTCATACGGTTAACCGGTCGGCACGCGTTACGTTTAATCTCAGTGCAGTCACAAGATATGTAGTTAATTTTTGTAGCATAAAACAAAATGTTATTAAAATTAATGACCATTTTATTGATATTGTCTGTCGGTAAATCTTACGATGATGAAGCGTTTGTCGAAACAGTTAGTGATGATGAAGAAACTGGAGAATATTTTTACGAGAGTACAATTCCAGAAGATCGACAAGGCAGACTGCTTTTCATGTATCAAGATAACCCGTTATTAAATGTGGTAATGCAGGGAGCAGCATCAGAATTTGCAGGCGACCCTCAAGATTTGTTCGATTTTCTGAGAGATTCATATCCTTTGCCGGGAGGTAAGTGTATTAATTTTTCAACTCAAGTAATTGAAAAAAAAAAATTCTAACATTCCCAGCACAAGCAAACAAACGATTTTTCAAATTTTCTCTTATTTAAAGTAACATTAGGGGCTAAGGTATTAAATATATATATTTTAGATATATAGATATTATCGGTTTATTTTTTGGTAATTAATAAACATGAAAATATTATTTGTCACTAATCAATCTTATTTTTAACTGTAACCAAAAGAATCATAAAGTGCCCGTTTGCCTCCCACACGGAGGTGAAATTAAAATCATTACGATCGCTTATGCCAGAGGGTCATCCGTCAGGTTGCAGTTGCAAGAAGTTAAGGAAGCGGCAAAGCGGACCATAAGCGCTGGTCCCCCTCACTAATTCCGGGCGAATACAGACCTATTCGTTCGCCTCTTATGTCGCCCTAAACGTGGCCGTAGGTGGATGGCCAGGGTTCACTACCTAGTCTCCCACGAAGCGAAATCGTTGACGTTGTGCCACAATACCCGACGATGACCTTTCATCGAAAGCGCCAGGGCACACGGTAGGCTATATTAGTCACCTTCACCCAGGACAGAGTCTAAGCGACATTTTTGCAGCTATACCAATGAAACGGCAAAAAGACTGTTAAGGTCAACTCACGTTTGAGTAAACAACGATGGTAAGTGATCAGATCGGGTTTACAAAATTTTAACTAAAACAAATCAAACCTTCAAATTAAATACTCTAAATAATTTCATATAATATGTGTTGTATATACACGTATATACAACCTATATTACGTGGGACAGGAATACACACTTTTCAACGTGTGTATTCCAGTCCCGTGTAATATGTGGTGAACACATTGCCGTGTTGAAATAGACAGACGCAGGTTGTGGCTAACTGCTGTTAAAAAAATTCTATCCGTTTATATATCCATCAACTTGGCTTAACGACTGCCATGTGACTGGCAACCGGAACCAACAGCTTAACGTGCCTTCCGAAGCACGGAAATGATCGCAAATGTAAATGCCACAAAGTGGTGACCCATCAGTGACCACTTGACTTAGCGCAGTGATCGTTTCGGAACAATAGAACAATAGTCTTTTTAAGACTTGTATAACTGAATTGGAAAACAAAATAAAATTTACCTTGGATTAGAAGACAGTAAAAAGACATCAGGGAATGTCTTTCCCCGTATTACCGTAATCCCCGTAGTACGTAGAAAAATAAGGTTTTATACAGAAAAACTAAGGTTTATACAAAAAGTTGTGCGATTTATTTTTAGAAATCAAGTTTATAGATATGGCCGCGACCATTCTTGTGCTGCGGAATGATAATCGAAATATAATTAATATGTACACTTATATGCGTTGCCTTGCCAGATAGACTGTGCAAAGGGTACCTATTGTCTTAGGAGTATAATACATACATCGAACATGCCAGGCAAAATGTATGAGTCTCTCAACGGTGTGTCCTAAATACATACCACTTATTAACGCGCCGTGATCGTTTGCAGAAAAGCAGGGCTACGAACTGCCGAACACAATATCACTATAATTTCAATATTACTGTGTGAGATAGATGTAAGAGTGAAGATTATGATAAACAAATATTATTGTTTCCATTTCTCCAAAACAGCTTGACTTGTTTTATTATTTTCCTTGTGTAATTGGTAAATAAAGTAGTTATTTCTCCCTACCCCATTCTTGTATATTAATAATAATTAATATTGTTATATTGAAATAATTTAACCGTTCGTCGGCGTCGTTCATACATACATACATACATATCGTCACGCCTGTCTCCCATCGGGGTAGGCAGAGACTATGGCTTTCCACTTGCTACGATCCTGGCATACAACTTTCGCTTCTTCCACTTTCAAGTGTTTTCATACACACACGCCGGTTAAGGGTACTCTTGACCTGACCTTTTTCCAAAATGTCTTCTATTTGATTGACATATGTACGCCGAGGTCGCCCCTTACCAGTTTGCCCATTCACTCTTTTCTGATAAATCTGTTTCGTTAGTCTACTTTCATCCATCCTCTCCACGTGTCCGAACCATCTAAGCATACCTTTTTCTATCTTAGTCACTACTTCTTCTACCATACCGCAATGTTCCTTTATCACACTGTTCGTTTCTTTGTCCATCAATTTCACTCCAGCTATACTCCGCAGACTTTTCATTTCCACTTCTTTAATTTTACTTCTATGCTTCTTCTGCCACACCCAACTTTCACTGCCATACATAAGTGTAGGAACAAGTACTCCTCTATGCACAGCTAGTCTTGCCTTCTCAGACACGTTCTGACTGCTCATAAAGGCGTGCATGGCTCCATTCACTTGATTTCCAGCCAAAACTCTTCGTTCAATGTCACAATCACACTTTCCATCTCTCACAAATGTTGAACCTAAATATACAAATTCTTTCACCTGTTCCACTCGTTTTCCTTCCACAAAAATCGAGCAATCTGTCAAAGTCAGTCTGAAAACTTTCCTCTCTTTCAAAAACCATTACTTTTGTCTTATTTACATTCACTTTCATTCCTTTGCTTTTTAGCGTATCATGCATAATGTTAACCATCAACCGCAACTCCTCCGCCGATGATGCTAGTATTACCTGGTCATCAGCGTATATGAGGCATTTGACAGTCAGTTCATTCATTTTTAAACCATACGCACTCTCTTGCAGTTCTTTCAAACAACTGTCCATGTATAGGTTAAACAGCGCCGGTGACGCTACACAACTCTGTCTCACACCTTTTTCAATGTGAAAAAAGTCTGTGCAAGCTCCGTTGATCCTGACACAGAAACTGGAGCCCTCATAGAGAGATTCCAGTGCTCGTATCTATCTCTTCAAATATGCAATAGACATTTTGACATTTTACCAAAAATTTTTCGGCTATGCATCGTAGGGAAAAGACCTGATCCGTGCATCCTCTTCCTTTCATAAATCCTGCTTGTACATTTCACATTTTCCCTTCAGTTTCGTTTATCACTCTTTTTATCAAAACTTTTGCATACAATTTGCCGACGATGCTGAGCAAGCTTATGCCGCGGTAGTTTTTGCACTCTTGCTGTGACCCTTTTCTTTTGTAATATGAAGAACTAATATGAAGAAACTTCATTTTGTATTTATTATGTATCACAACAAAGTGCCTGCAAAATTTAACTAAATTTGGTAACAAGTATACTTACGTTGTACGGTAGACTAAAGAATACAAGCTATGATAATACATAGAATTATATCCTATGTCCTTTTAGGGTGGTGATAAATTGATAGGAAAATGACAAATGAAAGACAATAATCACAAATCCTTGTTTTAAATAAGAAATATATGCCTCTGCCACCCTTTAGGGGATAATGCGTGGTAGATAAATAAATAATATAATATAAATAAATAATAAGTGATAATTTCAATTTTTAAACGTTCTTGTAACCAAAAAATATTCCTTAAAAATCGACCGATTTTTTAAGGAATATTTTTTGGTAACATGTTTTTTTTCTCTCGATCGTTTTGTTCTACAAATTCCATAACGTGTTTTGGAATAATGATTCGTCGGCTCCTTCCAGTCTTTAAATATTTTATTATAAAGTTTAGTATGCATTGAGTGTTTAAATGCACAAATGTAGGGTAGCAAACGATTATTTTAAGCTAGGCTGCTTGGGATGAAATTCTTTGCGTAACGTATGTCCAATAATGATAATATTTTACACACCGAATAATAGAAGATAGACCAAATTGTTATTCCTTATTTTTTTTTTATGCCTAGACAAGATTTTGGCAGTTCTTTACAATGTTCCCCTTCCGTCCTTCCTTCTTTCTATATTTATTTGCTCTTTATAATATGTATAGTTGTTATGTTTTATGTTTGTTTTTGTTTGAATATAAATAAAATAAACAAATATCCATTACGCCTTATCCCCGAAGAGGTGGCAGAGGCATATTATGTGCCCACTTTTCACCGTGTGGATTCCTGTCCCACGTAATAGGTGGTGAGCCCATTGTCGTGTTAAAATAGACAGACGCAGGTTGTGGCTACCTGCTGTTGAAAATTTTCAAGCCCCCCGTAAGGCTTTCAACCAGGCTTAACGACTGCCATTTTACTGACAACCGGGACCAACGGCTTAACGTGCCAAAAGTAGATTTTTTTTAATGTTTTGATTTTTATTTTTATATAGAAGCAGTTACCTACTCGAAATTTGATGTTGCTACGAGTATGTTTCGAAATGAAGAATTTCCCATATAAACTTACAACCCCTGTTTTACTCCCTTACAAGTAAAATTTCGCAAAACCGCTATACACATTCGCAAAAAAAAGAATGCCTCTTGAAAAGTTAAGGCAAAAATATACACACGCTGCAGTATTTTCTAAATGGTTTGGAAATGTGGAAAGTGTAGGTACGAGTATATAAACACTCGATAAGTGTAGTATCTACTAGCTGACGCCTCGTGGTTTCACTCTCATAATTCCCGTTCCTAATACGGGGATAACATGTAGCCTAAGTTACTCCTTATTACCTGCCAGTAAAGGTTCAGTTAAAAGTAGTCCAGCCGTTTTAGATTAGCCAGAACAGACAGACAGATGAAATTTTTAAATATTGTTTTCTTTATGTAATCATTAGAGTAGTAGATACTTTCATATGCATTTAATGAAAATGCTATTAATTTTGATTACCAACAGACACTTTAATTTTATATCAATTGAATTCTATACTAGGCAATGGGCTCACCACCCGTTACGTATAGTATGCCTCTGCATACCCCTTCGGAGATAAAGGCGTGACAATATGTATGTATGCATTTTATATAGACTAGCGATATGTTTATTATTTCTAGGTCTCAAAGAACCGTATGATGAATACGACTACGTCATAGTAGGAGCAGGCTCAGCGGGATCTGTGCTGGCAAACAGACTAAGCGAGGATAAGAACGTAACTGTCTTGCTGCTTGAAGCTGGCAAGCCGGAGATGTTGCTGACCGATGTGCCTGCGCTGGCACCATATTTTCAAGCGACTGAATACACATGGCAATATTACATGGAAAAGCAACCCGGCGTATGTACAGGTACTGTTTTAAATTAAAAAATCGAATTTGTGATTGCCACTGCACACTAGCTTCTTTTAGGGCATCCGCACACTAGCTTCTTTTAGTATCCGCAACCGGCGACTTAGTAGCTTTGTGGAAGCCAGATACAGCGACCGAGCACGACACAGTATCGACACAGTCTCAGGGCCGTATTCCAGAACGTTTCGAACGTTTGAACAAATCAACGCTTGAGAGTAGATTTTATAAGGCAAAAACTAGCCTCAAGCGTTGATTGAGTATTGAGAAACGTTCTGGAATACGGACCTTAAGAGTCGCGGGTTGCGGATACTAAAAGAAGCCGGTGTGCGGTGGCTCTTAGAATCCGCTACAGGCGATTATGAGACTGTGTTGATGTTGCGTTGAGTTTGGGCGACTCTCTGTCATCCGGTATCCGGCGTCTTGGCGACTGATCGGATACTGTTACGCTGGATATTTTTTTAAAGCAATTAATATGCTAACTTTCACATATACTTTTATTAAAGTAAAAAAAGACAACTTGGTTCAAGACTGGGATTGAACCCGTGACCATTGCCTAACCAGGGCAAAGTCCTAACCACTAAATACTGAACCGTATTGAAACATGTTGATATATTACAAGTTTGAAAGTTGAAAAGTTGAAAATTGCCCTGGTTAGGCAAAGGACACAGGTTCAATCCCCGTCTCGAACTATGTTGTCTTTTTTCACTTTAGAAAAAATTACTGTTTCTCTATTTGAAAAGTGATTTAGTCACTGTTTCTGGCATTTTAGGTGTGCGGGTGGGAGCGCTTGGTCACTGCATCTAGCTCCTAAAAAGCTACTGAGTTGCTAGTTGCAGATACTAAAAGTCAACTAGTCTACGGTAGCCCTTACTGGATGTAGTGTAAAGATCAAGCGTGAGCCACACTAGGAACGAAAGATAGTTTAGTTTATTGCAGAGATTAGCAATGAGCGTTCATACTAAGAATGTTCCTTCCATTTTAATATATTTGTGAATATGATTAATTATAAACGCGAAACTCTGTAAAAATGTATGAAAGCAGGTTGGTTACTATTTCACGCAAACAACTACACTACTGAATGGATTTTGATTAAACTTAACAATTAATAATAATAAAAATTAATAAAAATTGAATAGTTACTGACTGGATTTTGATGAAAAAAGCTACTGAATGGTTTTTGATGAAACTTTACATAAGCTGCTTTTTATAATGAGAACAAGTTTCTTTGGGAAACGGGAATGTGAAATGCGGGCGAAGCTGCGGGCGTCAACTAGTATATACATCAAAAAGTTTAATTACAAGAGAAGGTTGTTCAGTGTCAACGCATCTCAAATTCCAGGCATGATCAATGGACGCTGTTTTTGGCCACGCGGCAAGGCTGTCGGAGGCACAAGCGTCATCAACTACATGATTTACACGCGCGGGAGACCTCTTGACTGGGACAGAATAGCTACAGATGGCAACTACGGATGGTAACTATGTTTTTATTATTTCCTGTCTCACTTGAGCAAATCTTAATCTTTATAATACACTCCCGGACACCTAAATCGAGCCACCTTGATTTTTTTGGTTTGGAGTACTGTAACTTATAAAAGATGTATGTAGAAGGAAAATGTTTTGATGCAGTTTTGGAGCTGGTATACTCATCATTCATTTAGAGTGCCACTGTTCTAAATTTGAACTACAGTTTATTAAAAAAGTCGAGTTACGTCGGTCGTACGGACTGCACCCGTTCACGGGTATGACGTATATATCAGCCATCGCTCTACTCAACCGTATTATAGGGAATAAGGCGACCTAAAACATACGCCACCACTGCCAGGACACTTAGGCGAGCATGACATACCCAAAAACTGCACAGCAACTATCATGTCAATTTCAAAATAATAAATATGTCTACTTGGTGCTCACACAATAACAAACTCAAATTACATATTTGTATATTAGTTATTACCGGAACTCCTTCCGTCATTACCGTATAGCATTATCTTGGACTCATCTGTGAAGAGAACCTGGCTCCATTGATGTCGAGTCCAATGTAGATGTTCGCGCGCAAACTCTACGGGCTATTCGGTGTGCTCGTATCAATTTGGGTCCATTGGCTGGCTTATGGGGCTTTAAACCACATTCATTGAGTCGCCTTCTAACGGCCCAAGCACTTACAGCCACTCCGTGAAAGTCCCTGAGCTGTTCTTGTATCTGAACAGAGTTAAGGCGTCGATTTCGTAAGCTAGTAGTGACAATGTATTGATCTTGTCTCGCCGTTGTCACTCGGTAACGAGGTCCTCCTGTTCGCCGGACGAAGCCGCCAGTCTCCAGGTATCGATGGTACACTCTTTGAACAGCGGACCGACTTATGTGAAGTTGTGAACTCACATCTCGCTGACTTAGCCCAGATTAAAAAGTGCTACAGCTTGCGCGGCTACTTCAGGTGAAGTATCCATAATTTTATAGCCAAAAACGGTTCAAATTATAGAAATATAACTAAACTAAACTTTGGTTAACAACAATTGCGAAAATTCAAACCAAATCGACATTAAATTGCTTCAAAAGCAACTATAAATGCGAAAGTTTGTATGGATGTTTGTTACTCTTTCACGTAAAAACTGCTGAATAGATTTTAATGAAACTTTACAATAATATAGCTTATATATCAGAATAACAAAAAAAGGGTACTTTTTATCCCGGAAAACAAGTTCCTGTGGCAAAAGGGAACGGGAAAACTTCTCTACGCGGGCGCGGAAATGTTAAAAAGACGGGCAAAATTAATGTACACTTAATAAAATTTTGCATATAGAATAATAAAATTAAATGATGAATTATAACTATAAATGATAGGATTAAATGGGTGCCACGTGGTACGTCAAGGGCAATGCCGCATGGTTCAGCTAGTTCTAAATACAGCCTGTTGTTTTGATTCAGGTCAACCTCGACTTTTAAGTGGAGGCCTACATGTTTTTTTACTTCCCACGTTTTAATTATAACCAGCTTTCTTCTATGTTTTGAACGTGGAATTTAGTATTTTAAACTAACTTCCCTATGAGCTACATAATTTAATTGAAATTTGGACCATAGCTCATAAGTGGATGACAATGCATGAAAATGTGAAAAAGAAAAAGTACTTTTTAGACCGAACCCAAAAGAAAAAGAAGTTGTAAATTAAGGGATATCCCGATACTGGCACTGTAGCCAAGGGGTGGTTTATGGGGTTCAAACCAATAAATGTTAAAGATATTAACAATCATTAGAATCCGAGCGTCTGTCCTAATTGAATTCACGGTGCCCGGGGTCTGCTTTCTTACTTTTTTTCCTCCACTTCGCAAGGTCATCGACATCCCTAGTATCGAGACCGCGGATGCATGAGTTCCTCCATACATCCACCGCAGTATTTTCATTGCCGCGACACGCAGCTCCAACAGAGGTCAGAGGTTGTATAGACTTGTCCCATCAACCTGAATGGTATCTTTGGGTCGTGACACCAGACATCTCAGGCTCAGTGACGCATACTTGGAGGTCGTAATCGATGTCACGGACGTGTTAAATAGAGATCTCAAGTATTTAACCTGGTTCGTGCGATCAACCATCAATCAGATCAGAATCAAAATCATCGCCTATGCTGACGGACGTGGGACCTGTAGAGTTTAGAGCCAAATAGGAACTCAGTTTTCGCAACATTAAGTATCAGACCGCCCTTCTAGCGTTCAGGCTGCTCATGTAAGTCTCTGATGCTGAACTAAATAAAAACGAACTAAGGTCCGATCGGAGTACATCAGAGATATTCCAGCAGATCGAAACAATTTTGAAGTTCTAATTAAAACTTTTCAGACCCCAAGTCTATTTGGAGCGCAGTAGGTCAGAAAATAGGTTTCATTATCGGGTCCTTTCGGCGCGAAAATTTTAATTTTGAGATGCTCGGACAAGTCGGTGATCACTACCGGTATTAAACCTGTTTATCACAGAAATAATTCTAAATATACATTTCCTGTCCGTTATGAAGAAGTCTATCTAGTTCCTAGTGACCTCGCGACGCATACAATCGTTCCCCGGTCATTCGCTGAGCGTTTCCGGACCTACGTAGCACGTCTTTTTTATCAGTTTAATGCTGATATTTTCATTCAATCCTGCCTTGCCTGCGTTGTTATTGTTAGACATTTTATTTTTTAACCTCCTAGGCATAGAATGGCAAACTGTAAGTAGATATACGGAATTTTGTTACCTGCTGTATAGCTGCCCGGTATCTCTGGCGGCAGTGGAGGATCAGCGCTACGGATTTTTACAGCATTAGTTGAACTGCAGCCGTTTAAGCACACATTCTGCCATGACACTAGTGAGGTTCTACTGTTTTCATCTCTCTTATTATTTTTATGATTTTAAAGCTAAGTAGAAGTGTACTGGCTAACTTATGTGTGTTTAATAAAATGTTTTTCTTTCTTTCTTGTCGGGGCTTCACTAAGTCCACTTTTTGTTGGGCATTTTATTAATTAAAAGTTCATTAATAAGAGCCTTTGCTACTTTGGTTTTGTAGACCTGTCCCTTCAACCGGATCGGCATTTCAGGGATTCGCAGCAGCAATGCGTGACTTGACATCGCAATCGATGTCACTGGACGTGTGAAAAACAGATCCCAGGTATTTAACCTGGTCCGTGCGCTCGACCAAATCACCGCCTATGCGGACGGATGTGGGATCTGTCGAGTTTAGTGCCAAGCACTCGATCTTCGCCACATTTAGTTTCAGACCGCCGTTCTCAAGCGTCTCCTTCCACGCCTTTACACATCGCACCAATCTGCCCCTGTCCGCGTCTGCCAGCGCAATATCGTCATCATACATGAGCAACCATGGAGGCTGTTCATGCGAGTTCCTGATGCTGTCCGACAATTCGTCTAATATTACACTGAACAGAAGCGGACTAAGGACCGAACCCTGGTGTACCCCGACGGTGATGGGGAAGGGTTTCGTGTCGCCAACAGCAGTTCGAACCATTGAATCGGAGTCACAGTACATGTCCCGGATAGTGTCAATATGGACCTCTGGAACCCCTTTGGACCGCAGTGCCCACCAGATCATCGCAGAGGAACAGTGCAGAGGCGTGTTCTTCGACCTGTATTTCTCTGCGACAACCCTCAGGGCAAAAACTAAACTCGACAGATCCCACATCCGTAACAAATGACTGGCCATGTCAGCCCCGCCGGGTCCCGGTAAGAGGGGAAGACCCAAGAAGTGCTGGCTTGACGTCGTAAGGGATGACATGCGTGCCAATGGTCTCACTACAGGGGATGCCGAAGACCGTGCGAAGTGGAGGAGAAATTGTAGGAAAGCGGACACCCGGGCGTCGCTAAAAAAAAAAAAAATAAAAAAAAAAAAAATAAATAAAAAGATGCAACTGGGGGGACGCTCGGATGATGATGATGAACCCTCAGGCCAAAAACAGGGTCCGTGGTCCCATGACCAGGGCGAAACCCATATTGACACTCAGAGAGAGTACACTCCTGCCGGATCCGAGAGTCTATAATCCTCTCGAAGATCTTCATGGTGTGGGACATCACCTTTATACCGCGGTAGCTCCCGCACTCCTGCACTGACCCCTTACCTTTGAAGACTGGAGTAATACTGGAGTAAGTAAATACTCAGTCTCCATTGGTTTGGGATTTGCCCGCTGAGGAGTATGCGGTTAAAAAGGTTTACTAAGATGCCCACACCGCGAGGACCCATCGCCTTCCAGGCTTCGATGGGGACTCCATCGGGTCCGACAGCTTTTATATTCTTCATGCGGCGAAGCGAAGTCAGGACTTCGTGATGATTGTTTTAACTCATTCTATGAAATTCCATAGCTATCAAATTACAACAAAACAAAAAGTTTACAAGCTGAAGATTTAACTTCAAGTTATGATATAAATTAATTATTCATAATAGATACATTTAATGTAGTAGAAAAGGTGTATGTCCAAATTATATCGAAATTACTGTCACCCTGGTAGAACATCATATGAGACATCATTATTTTTAATTTAACACGAGTTGTAAACTGTTTTGAGGGTTTTAACAGCTTTTATATTCTTCATGCGGCGAAGCGAAGTCAGGACTTCGTGATGATTGTTTTAACTCATTCTATGAAATTCCATAGCTATCAAATTACAACAAAACAAAAAGTTTACAAGCTGAAGATTTAACTTCAAGTTATGATATAAATTAATTATTCATAATAGATGCATTTAATGTAGTAGAAAAGGTGTATGTCCAAATTATATCGAAATTACTGTCACCCTGGTAGAACATCATATGAGACATCATTATTTATGATTTAACACGAGTTGTAAACTGTTTTGAGGGTAATACAATACGCCATTATAATGAGGCTAATATGCCGAATAAATGGAATTTCACACCAAAATCATAGCAATTATAGGTAGTGAGATACGAGTATGAGCCTTCAAAGAAGCGTTTTGTTCGCGCGGCCACGGACTTTTTGTTTTGAACCGATATCTCCTGTTTAACTAAACTTTAGTAGTATTTATTGCTTACATTAGTTTCGACAAATTAAGATGCTTCTTCTTGTGTTAATTTTACTATAAGAAATCGTAAGGTTTAAAAAATAATCAACATTAAAGAAACAACAAGTGGAGGATTGCGCGGCCATAACTTCTAATGCAAATTTTTCGTAAAATATTGCTCTAGAGCTTATACATCTTTTTTCGTCAATTTTTGACAAATTCAATCTTTAATTGACAAAAAGAATTAGATCTCTAACCCAAGAATCTTTACTTGACCTTATATTATGTAATGATGAAAATTTGATAAGTGAAATTAAATACCATCCACCAATAGGAAAAAGCGATCATATTGTGATCACTGCCACTATACAAGTATTTCATGATAAAAATGAGAATGTTAAAAAACCTTTGCATTATGATTTCTTTAGCACTGATTATGAAGCTTTGAATGAATATCTTTTGAAGAACTTAAGTGTAACCGGTTGTTCGCCTAAAGAGAAGTGGAACGGATTTAAAAATCAAATAGATATAGCTGTAGAAAAATTTGCACCAATGAAACAAAGAATGGAGAACAGGACATTTTATAAACCCTGGATTAATAAAGAAATATTGAATTTGACAGAGGAAAAGAAGAAAGTATGGCGAATTCATAAAATCGATCAAAGTAGTGAGTCATACAATAAATATAGAATTATAAATAATAGAATTATTAGGCTAACCAGATCTAGACGAACAAATTTTGAATCAACTGTTATAAATACGGGACCTAAGTCCTTTTACGGCTATATCAGAAATCAGCTATGATCCAAAGTGAGCGTCCCATCAGTCTTGAAGAATAGCTATGATGAACTTGTAACTGATCCACTACACATTTCTGAATTATTCGCAGATCAGTTTGAACTTAGCTTTGTCAGGGAAACGGATGAACAAATGCCGACACGATAGAGAATATCAACATCACTGCCGACATTGTACGTAAAACATTACATACTTTCAATGATGATACAGCTACAGGACCTGATGGCATCCCATCCATACTTCTGAAAAGGTGTTCATCTGCGTTAGTGAATGAAATAACCAATATAATGGCCCAGTCTTTGAAATCTGGTTCATTACCCTCAGATTGGAAGGTTGCTACTGTTGTGCCGATATATAAAAAAGGTAACAAATTATTGCCAGCTAACTATAGACCCATAAGTCTGATTAGCATACTGTGCAAGTGCATGGAAAAGATCATAGCTGACAAAATTAGGTAATTTTGGAAACAAGAACACATCATCATGGATGAACAGCATGGCTTTGTGCCTAAACGTTCTGTAAATACAAATCTATTGATATGTGCAAATGAGTGGATCAATAAGTTTAATGACCGACGACCTACAGATGTGATCTACCTCGACTATGAGAAAGCATTTGATCGCGTCCCTATACGACGCCTAATACACAAGCTGAACCACCTTGGTATTCGAGGTAAAATTTTGAAATGGATCAGTGATTCCCTTATTGATATAACACTTAAAGTACGCATTGGTGATAAGTTATCTTCTGCACGTTCAGTACTTAGTGGAGTACCTCAAGGATCAGTGCTGGAGCCATTGCTTTTGCATGATACGAAGTTTTTTGGAGACCCACTTATCCAAGGACAAGATGTTCAAAGCGACTTGGATGCAATTTTTGACTTGATCAAGCGATGGTTGTTATCGCTTAATGTAGCAAAATGCACTGTTCTACACATAGGAAAAAATAATCCTCATAAACTGTACAACTTGAATAACCAGCAATTAAGATCAGTTGATTCACAGAAAGATTTGGGTGTAATCATAAGTAATGACTTGAAGTGGGAAATGCATATATCACACATATTGTCAAGAGAGCAAATTCGAAGCTTTACCTTATAAGAAAAGCATTTAAATGTCTTACACCAATAACATTTACCAAATTGTACAAAACATATATAAGACCACTATTAGAGTATGCATATGTGGTTTGGGACCCCTATTTTAAAAAAGATATAGCACTGTTAGAGAATGTTCAGAGGAGGGCTACCAGGATGGTTGGAGTATTGAGAAATAGGCCTTATGATCAACGCCTGATAGCACTTGGTCTTAGTTCCTTTGAAAGACGCAGACAGCGAGGAAGTCTTATAGAGACATATAAAATACTTACTGATTACTACAATGTGCCTGAAATAAGGAACATGTCCACAGAAAATGAGAATAAGCATCTCCGTGGCCGTTCATTAAAACTGTGGAAAACGCCATTCAATGGAAATCCCCTTAAACATTTTCTATCAAATCGTGTGGTCAATGAATGGAATAATTTACCTGAGCATGTTGTAGAGGCACCGACAGTTAATGCATTCAAAAACCGACTGGACAATGTTTACAGATTCAGAGATTCACACGCATCAGCTCAGTGAGCTGCTAGTGTGGTTATAATATAATAACAACAATAATATGAAGTTGCTGAGATCTCCGTGGCCGCGCAATCCTCCACGTTTCGTTCGCGCGGCCAACTTTAAACCCTAGTATCTTCTTTATTTATACTTTGACAAATCTCGACAAATTTTTGACGGAGTGCTTTTTTTTATTGGACACCGTGGCGTAGCAATCGAAACGCACACGAAGAATACGTGGTCTTCGTAAATACATCTTTGTATTTCCTGACTCCTTCTATCCTCTACTTTCGAACAATAAATATTCTTCGTCAATATAATTCGTGTCCAAACTTACGGATGCCCTTTTACTTTCATTCAAATTTGCTTTCATGCATCTTCGACATACCAAAGTTTATCATTACCGAAAACCGAAAAGACCGTTGTCACTAGCACTGTAATAACAACACCAAGTGCAATCATCAAGCAACGATATAGATATTTATTAATGACCTTTAATTTCATTTACAGGTCATATGGCGAGGTTCTCAAGTACTATATGAAGTCCGAACGAGCGGCAAATCTAGGCGGCATTGAGAAGCTCCCGTATAGAAATCGTGACGGAAATCTTCCCGTAGAATTTGTCCCAGTACAGTAAGTTATAATCATTACTGTATACCGCACATGCAACAAGCTTTTTGAGCCTTAAGCCCTTTTTAAGGTTCCGTATCTCAAAAGGACACAACGGAACCCTTATAGAATAACTTTGTAGTCCGTACATCCGCCCATCTGTCAGTCTATCTGTCAAGAGCCTTTATCCCGGGGACGCGTATCGAGTTGAAACCACATACTCAAGTCTACAGTTCCTTAAAGTTAAGAAAAATTATAACTATAAGTTAATGTAAAAAAGATGCGGCCTTTTATGTCGAAAGAAAACGTACATTTCGACACTGGTAAGGGAATCGAAGTGTATAATAGGGTATTACCCGTTGACCTAAAAATATGAAATTTGGCAAGTAATACAGTTAAACGCCAAAATATGGGGAAATATCTGAAAATCATATATTTGCAATTAAATCATTAAACATATTCAAATGGAAGTTATTTAGTTAAAATATGTACCTACAAATTTGTACGGCACCGTCGATGGGCGAGTTCGCCTCGCACTAGTCTCATTTTTATGAGCTTGCCCTACCAGAGCTAAGCCCATGTCACCACCGCCAAGTGTTTAAAACAACACGGTGATTCACGGCTGTATATGACTAGTCCCTGCTTTACTTTCCTAAAGAAATCCCTAGTGCCCCGAGTAACTCTACCTGTAGTTTAGGACTTAATTCCCCTTGCCCTAGACGTATACAGGCTGGCCCATTTAAAACAGTCAGTATGGTCTACTCTGAAAGTCTGAAACTATAAAAAGTAGATATATCTGATATGATAGATGAGCGGAAATATATTGTGACACCACGACAGCTAGTCTGAACAGTAAACATTAAGAACGCCGATTGTTCTAGGATCTTCCACGCCTATTCCGTCCTCTGTGACATGCATCTCCCTGTACGCATCGCATTTGGGATGATGAAACATGATAATATGCAATGAAACCTTTTATCACAATTTTCAATCGTTAACACAAAGTATCATACCAAATACATTAAAAACATTGTCCCTAAAAGTATTGTCCTTGGTACATCTTTACCCGGAATGACCGGCGCTAGGTAGTAGGGGTAGTAGGGGAGGTGGTCCATGTGACTTTAGTAGGTTCGAGTCAAGCATTACGTCCGTTAGGATTCATCATCATCCGAGCGTCTGTCCCAGTTGCGTCTCGCGACGCCCGGAGTCCGCTTTCCTACATTTTCTCCTCCACTTCGTACGGTCTTCGGCATCCCCTGTAGTGAGACCATTGGCACGCATGTCATCCCTTACGACGTCAAGCCAGCACTTCTTGGGTCTTCCCTTTTACATGGCAGTGAGACGTGGCCGAACGTCTCACTGCCATGTAAAAGGACAGGTCTAATAATGGTTTTGTAAACCTGTCCCTTCAACCGGATCGGCATTTTAGGGTCACAAATGACACCGGTCATCTCCCGCCATTTGGCCCACGCGGCAGCAATGCGTGACTTGACATTGCAATCGATGTCACTGGACGTGTGAAAAACAGATCCCAGGTATTTAACCTGGTCCGTGCGCTCGACCAAATCACCGCCTATGCGGACGGATGTGGGATCTGTCGAGTTTAGTGCCAAGTACTCGGTCTTCGCCACATTTATTTTCAGACCGCCGTTCTCAAGCGTCTCCTTCCACGCCTTTACACGTCGCACCAATCTGCCCCTGTCCGCGTCTGCCAGCGCAATATCGTCAGCACACATGAGCAACCATGGAGGCTGCTCATGTGGGTTTCTGATGCTGTCCGACAATTCGTCTAATATTACACTGAACAGAAGCGGACTAAGGACCGAACCCTGGTGTACCCCGACGGTGATGGGGAAGGGTTTCGTGTCGCCAACAGCAGTCCGAACCATTGAATCGGAGTCACAGTACATGTCCCGGATAGTGTCAATATAGACCTCTGGAACCCCTTTGGAGCGCAGTGCCCACCAGATCATCGCACGAGGAACACAGTCGAAGGCCTTCTGCATGTCTAGAAACAAACAGTGCAGAGGCGTGTTCTTCGACCTGTATTTCTCTGCGACAACCCTCAGGGCAAAAACAGGGTCCGTGGTCCCATAACCAGGGCGAAATCCATATTGACACTCCGAGAGAGTACACTCCTGCAGGATCCGAGAGTCTATAATCCTCTCGAAGATCTTCATGGTGTGGGACATCACCTTAATACCGCGGTAGCTCCCGCACTCCTGCACTGACCCCTTACCTTTGAAGACTGGAGTAATAATACTCAGTCTCCATTGGTTTGGGATCTGCCCGCTGAGGAGTATGCGGTTAAAAAGGTTTACTAAGATGCCCACACCGCGAGGACCCATCGCCTTCCAGGCTTCGATGGGGACTCCATCGGGTCCGACAGCTTTCCGATTCTTCATGCGGCGAAGCGCAGTCAGGACTTCTCCAGGCGTTACCGGTGGCACTAGTCCCTGATTCGGAGGGAGGTCCGGAGGCTGCACCTCTTTGTGCTGTTTATTAAGCAGCTCGTGGAAGTACGAGCGCCATCTCTCCTTTACCGCGAGGTCTTCGCTTAACAGGTTGCCCTCAGGGTCTTTTACACAGCGACACTTGGATATATCCTGTGCCGCTTTGACCCTGGAGCCCGCCAGCTTATAGATGAGCTTCTGCCCCTCAGACGATTCCAGCTTATCATACAGAGGTTGTAAGTGGTCACGTCTGGCTCTGGCTACAGCTCTCTTTGTGGCGCGCTTGGCAGCCCTGTACTTGTCGCGGTCTTCAGGAGATCCGGTCGCTTGCCACTTTTTAAAGAGGGCTTTCTTCTCCCTAGTCTCCCTCTGGACTGCGTCGTTCCACCATCAATTTTCCTTGTAACATTTGCGTCCACCCTTAGACTCACCGAGCACCACCATCGCCGCTCCAAGGATGGCCGCCTGAACTTTGTCCCAGTAATCTTGAACTGGTTCGCTTTCAGTGTCGGTGCACTTGTCACCGACAGCTGAGACGAACTCCTGGGACCTAGTTTCATCAAGCAGCCACCATCTGATGCGGCGCTGGCACCGCTCGATGCGTTTACCTTTGGGCTTCACGCAGAGGTCCATAACAAGGAGACGGTGTTGTGCAGTAAGACTCTCACCGGGTATGACCTTGCAGTTGACCACCTTGCCGATGCTGTGTCGCCTAGTGAGTAGGAAATCGATCTGAGTTGTACGCCTCCCGCTCTTGTAGGTGATGAGATGTTCGGATTTCTTTTTGAAATACGTGTTCACAATGGCCAGATCGGCAGCCGCACACGTTCTGAGGATAGTTTCTCCTTCAGCGTTGCGGGTGGCGTATCCAAAACCACCATGAACACACTCAAATTCCTAACACCTCTCACCCACATGACCGTTTAGGTCGCCGCCCAAAACGATTCCCTGTGACAACGGAATGCTCCGAAGACCGAGTCGAGTTGACCCCAAAACGATATCTTATCGGCGTCGCTACAACCGGCCTGTGGCGCGTAGGCACTTATCAGGTGGGTAATAATCCCATCGATAAGCACCCTCACGATCATAAGCCGGTCGCTACAGAGTTTCACCTCCAAGATGCCACTCTGCAGCCCCTCGGAGAGCACAACGGCCACCCCGTTCTCCCCACCAGGCGCACCCGTGTAATACAGCTTGTAGCTGTTCTGGAAGGGCCGGGCTCTGTTGCCCTTCCACCGAGTCTCCTGCAGGAACGCCACGTCCACCCTCCGCCTGGAGAGTACTTCGGCCAACTCTACCGCACGCCCAGTCAGCGTGCCAATGTTCCAAGATGCGAAGCGGATTCGGGTTGGGGCTAACTTCTTTAGCCGTGCTGGCCCGACACACGGCAGCCCTAGCCCACTTGCCACAGGAGTCGGGCGGGGCTCCTGCGCGCCGTTTTGCGGCGGCGCCCTATCCCTAGCAGCTTTCCTATTATACTTTACCATTTTGTTTCGGCGGGTGGCTTTTATGGGAGCGACGCCCTCAGACCTCCCATCCCCAGAGGGGAAAGCCAGCGCCAGAGCCTCGTCCGTTAATCAGCAGGTGCACGCACTAGCACGGGAGGTTGACTTGGGCCCCGAAGATCTTGGTGGGGCCCCTTACACCCAAACGTCCGTTAGGATTACCACAGGTTAAAAAACCCTTGTAGAATTTATTATTGTAGATAATTTAAGACTTCTTGTTTATTTTTTTTCAGAACGAAATTGTTACGAGCTTTCCTGGCAGCTGGTAGAACTCTCGGTCATCCAACTACTGATTATAACTCGCCGTATGAATTGGGTTTCGGCAATGTGCAAGTAACAGTCAGTTATGGACGCAGATTCAGCGCTGCCAAAGCGTTTCTACATAAGCGCAAGAAAAGGCACAATCTCCACATCCTTCCTGAAGCAACAGCAACAAAAGTGTTAATTGACCCACTAACAATGACGGCTTATGGTGTGGACTATGTTAAAAACAAAGTAAAGCATACTGTAAGAGCACGTAGAGAAGTGATCTTGTCAGCTGGTCCAATCGCATCGCCACAGTTACTAATGCTGTCTGGAATAGGCCCAATGGAAAATTTACAATCAGTCGGTATTCCTGTCTTAAAAAACATGCCTGTTGGACAAACACTATACGACCACATATGTTTCCCTGGAGCTATCTTCGAATTAAATACTACAGGGGTAAGCTTCCAAGAAAATAGAGCAGCAAATTTACAAGAAATACTCAAATGGCTTCGACACGGTAATAACGATTTATCTTCACCTGGCGCTGTTGAAGGTATCGGATACATTAAAACACCTGTATCGGATGACCCAGGTCCTATTCCTGATATAGAGCTTATTGACATTGGCGGTTCATTGACTTCAGATGGAGGAGGCGGCAGTAGAGCTGTGCGAAGGGGCATGCGAATTCGTGATAATGTTTTTAACCAAGCTTTTGGAGAAATAGACAGACTACAGAGAGACACATGGAGTGCAATGCCGATGTTATTGCATCCTAAATCATTTGGACGATTAGAGTTAAAAGACAGCAATCCTTTCAGTCATCCTCGGATGTATGGCAACTACTTGACTCATCCACAGGATGTGGCTACGTTTGTTGCAGCAATTCGACATATTCAAGCTTTAGCTGCAACACCAGCTTTCCAACGTTTTGGAGCTAAAATAGTGAAGGCTGATTATCCAACATGTCATGAAACGGTTTTTGACACAGATGAATATTGGGAATGTGCGGTACGTACACTTACAGCTACACTACATCACCAAATAGCTACTTGTCGTATGGGGCCTGTTGGGGACCCATTTGCGATAGTAGATCCAGAGTTACGCGTGCACGGCGTATATAGACTTCGAGTCGTAGACTCTAGTATTATTCCAAGAACAATTTCAGCTCACACTAATGCTCCGGCTATAATGATTGGCGAGAAGGGGGCTGACATGATAAAAAGGTCGTGGTCGTTTACGTAGTAAATTACAAAATTCATTAAATTAATAAATATTGAGGGATTGTGACATTTTTTTTTACACACCGCCGTCTCGTCTAGCCCAAAGTAAGCTAATATAACTTAACTTAACTATCTTCACGCTGTATCCCTGACGGGGTAGTCAGAGAGGACAGATCGCCAGGCTTCGCGATCCATGCACACTTCATTCGCTTCTTCAAGATGCATCAATCGCTTCATACACGCACGTCTGGGTATCCGAATACTTTTGACCATTCAGTTTTTGAGCAATCTGCTCACGTGGTCTTCTCATGTAAGCCTCGACCTATCCTGACTTCTTCTACCCTCTGCTTTCGCACAATATATATTCTTCGTCAATCGTTCCTCACTCATTCGTTGGACGTGTCCAAACCAAAGGAGCACGCCCTTTTCCAGCTTAACGCTGACACTTTCATTCAAACCTGCCATATTGCGTATCACTTCGTTACGCATTCGGTCGGCTAAAGTAACGCCGCACAATTTTCGAAGTGATCACATCTCCACAGCATTCAATTTATTTTCATGCATCTGCTGACATACCCAGGTTTCGCTACCGTAAAGCAAAGTTGGCACTAGCACTGCCGCCAGTCGTGCTTCTTTTACGATGCTTTGTCGCTTTAATAATTGGGACAAAGGACCGTTAACTCTGTTTCCGGCAGCTACACGCCGTTCTACATCCGAATCACATCTTCCATTCGCGCTAAACACTCCCTAAATACACTATTTCATTCACTTGCTCTAGACGTTCCTGGTTTACCCTAATCTCGCATCTAGTTCTTACGTCATCTCTTTCAAATATTAGAACCAAAGTCTTACTTACATTCAAGCGAAGACCCTTACTTTCACACTCCTCTTTCATATTAGTGACTAATGCCTGAAGGTCGGCTGCTGATGAGGCCATGAGCACCGCATCATCAGCGTACAGCAGACAGTTTACTAAAAAGTCACCCAAATTCACAATCTTTCCACTTCTGCAGGCAACTGTCCAGATACACTATGAACAGCCAGGCGGACATGACACGACCCTGTTTGACGCCTGTACAGACATCAAAAAGAGGTGACACATCACCCCTACTCGCACGCAGTCCTTATAAAGCGACTGTATTGCCCGCAGTAGCGAGCCGTCCACACCATATCCGAGCAGCAAATCCCACAGAGTTTCCCTCACAACGTTTTCAAATGCTTTCTCCAGATCCATAAAAGCGCAGAAAACCTCCTGGTTAATAGCCAGAAACTTCTCCGCGATCATGCGGAGAGAAAACACTTGATCCATGCAACCTCTTCCACGTCGGAATCCGCATTGAGCCTCCCATAAATACATTTCAGACATTTCTTGCATTCTTGCCGTTATAATCTTTGCATACACCTTACTAGCTAAGCTGACCAAGCTGATCGCCCTGTAGCTGGAGCAGTTTAGGCGCGAGCCTTTCGCTTTGTAAATAGGTACTACAACCTTCGCCAGTCATCTGGGACCTCACCCGCCAGCACAAGTTGCATAACAGACATAGAGTGTCCCAGACGCGCGACCCACCGTACTTGATCATCTCAACAGTAACTCTGTCTTTTCCCTCAGCCTTACCACATTTCATACTTCTTATCGCTTGTTCAATTTCTTTCATACTAATGACTTCAATGACATCGGGATCCGGAGCAACGAAGTGAGCTCCACTTCCCGATGTGGCATATCTGTCTTTTCTTGCATATATATTTCCATAATATTCACTCTATCTCTGCAGGACGTCAGTTTGGTCTGTTAGGACGTCATTGTTAACACTAAGCACTTTATTCATACTGCAGATTGCCGAAAAACTCCGGGTCTTGCCTACCTCTTTCCAGAAGAGCCTGGCATTATCCCGGAAATTGGACGACAACTTTTCATCCGCTTTCATTCTGCACCTTTCACGACCTTCTTCTATCAGTGCCTTCGTATTAACTTTTTGCAGCTTGTATCTCTCTTTCATATTAAAATCATTCCGCGAGGCTAAGTAGTCTAACCATGCTTGCTTCTTCATTCGAACTGCTTCTGTCACTTCCTCATTCCACCATGCGTCACGCTTATTACTACTGCCTCTTCTCGTTTCTCCACACACTTCCACAGCGGCATTTACCATACTATCCCTAAGGTTCTGCCATACACTTTCCACATTCTCACTACTAACATTGAAGTCGCCAAGCTTTTCAGCTACCCTCTCTTTATATTTATTCCTAATGGATGCATCCTGCAGCTTCAAGCTTTTGATGCTATAAGTCGGCTTAGGTTCAGAATACTCGGTACGATGACGCCAACCCGCGAACAGACCCCTAATCCTAGTTATTACTAGGTGGTGGTCTGAGCTCAGCGCCTCGATAAACCCTTGTGTCCATCACCTGTTTACGGAGCCGACTATCCATTAGGAATAGATCTATCATGCTTCTCTTTGACTTACATCTCCTCGTATACATATGAATTTGTTTGTGGTTGAACATTGTGTTCGCCACAAACTAATCCTTTTCCTTACAAAATGCCAGTATGAGCTTGCCAGCGTCGTTCACCCTTTTATCCCCATACTTCCCGAGTACCCACTCAAAACCATCGCGAGCGGTACCCACCCATCCATTCAAGTGTCCACATACTATAAGTCTTTCATTTCCTTCTATCACATTTAGAGCTTCTCTCATACTCTCCCAGAAGTCCTCTAGCTCACTCGCATTCGACGAAGATACTGGCGCGTAAGCAGCTACCAGGAAAATCTTCGTCAAACCAAGTTTTAGACGGATCCAGAGGATTCTAGGACCTACCAGTTTGTACTCATACATACCGGAGGCCAATCGCAAGGACAACAAAATTCCAACCCCCCGACTGCCATGCTCGCTCTCTGGTACTCCAGACCATAGCGCGAGCACCCCACCCGGGAGCTCCAAGACTTCGCTGCCCTTGCGCTTGGTCTCTGTCAAGCACACTACATCTAACTTTCTCTTATTCATAACATCCATCAACTCATTCATCTTATCTGCCATTGCTCCCCTAACATTCCACGCAGCTACCCTGCACTCCATCCTCCACTTCCCGCCGTGTCGGGCCGCGCGTGTAGGGTGGCGGTCCCCTACGCCGCTCTGGCACACACTTTTCGCACCAGCGGGGACGAACTGGTGCGCGTCGCCTCGGGGGCACGCCCTAACATTTTTTGGTCTTGCGGTGCTCGACGTGCTGTTGGAGTAGAATTGCAGCCGTAGCTGGCAGGGATGGCGACGTGCACGCTTCTACTCTTCATCCCCACTAAAAAGCTAATATAAGCTTGTGTTATTAGATTTAGACGACTGATAAACATACTTATATATTTCTAAATGCATACATATTATACATAGGATACACCCAAACTCGGAAACAAACATTTGTGGATCTCACAAATATTTTTTACCACCCGGGAATCGAAACCGGGACCTCGGTCGCGGCAGTTGCATGCGCCACCGAGGCAGTCAAATATAAATAAATCAATAACCATAAACAAGAAACATTGTTTTTATTTCAATTTTAAAAGGTTACTAAAATTTATAGCAAAGAGTTTTTAGAATTATTAACTCTAAAGTTTAGAAAAGTCTTATAAAACGGATCCGTCTGTCCATACGTCTGTCCGTCTGAACGCATCTATTTTTCAGGAACCATAAGAGATAGAGAGAAACTGGTTTGCATCATTCGATTCAGGACACCGTGAATACGTGCAAGGCGATATCGAAGTTTCAATCACTTGCTGTTTTGAAATTGGTATCGGTTTAGAAGTCGTCTGATTTCTTCGCTACCATAGTAAAGGGCGCGTTACTTTTTTACGTATAGGATTAGGTAAAATCAAGTTATGTAAAATATTACTCGTACTTAATTTGCTTAGGCGGGGACTGTGTGGTTTTAGCCGGTTCGAGTCCGGCATGACACCCGAGGGGATTTTCACACGTAAAAAAAAAGGCCAATAGCATTGAATTTAGGACAATAATTGTATTTTAGAAGATTTTAAAATGCTGTCCTTCTATTAAACTGGCGTCCAGGACAGTATTTTTTATATGCCGACAATTATTTGGAAGCAACGTAAAGGATTCGCTCAACTCTATTACTAAAGCTCCGCTGTCCGTCCGTCTGCCTATCTGTCTCCAGGCTGTATCACATGAACAGTGAAATTTCGACAGTTGTATAACAACAATAAACAACAATAATACTAGGTGCACTAGCCGTCCCTGGTAAGTCTAAATGGAGCGAAGCGTTTTCGCTCACCATTTCCGAACACGAACTTTCGGTGATTATTCCATCCCTCTAGGTACCTATGTCCGATTTTAGATTTCATTTTTTTTAAACAATCTTAAAAATTTTTTGATTAAAAACAATTTGAGTGGTTCGAGGACAAAGCGAAAATCCGAATCGAGGAAGAATGGGGATACACTCACTTCGTTCGCTTCGGTCCAAAAAAAACAGAATAAAATATTTTTAAGGGAGCTCCAATACAACAAACGTGATTGTTTTTGCCCGATATTTTTTTTTTAATATTTTGATACAGCGCCATCTAGCCTAAAGTAAGCTAATATAAGTTTGTGGTATAGGATCTAGACAGATCTAGACAACTGATAAACATACTTATATATTTCTAAATACTTGCATATTTTACATATGAAAAAAACATCCAAACTCCGAAACAAATATTTGTGGATCACACAAATATTTGTTACGAACCGGGAATCGTACCCGGCATTCGTCAGCGCGGCATACACATACACACCACTGGGCCACCGAGGCAGTCTATATATTGATAAATGCACATGTAGACACTTCAAATATTCACAGAATATTTAGTTCCAACGGAATCTGTTTTTGAGATTCAGTATATGACGGTTCCAGTTCCAGTTCCCCACAGGAACTTGTTCCCGGGATAAAAAGTAGCTTATGTGTTAATTCAATGTATAAGCTATATTATTGCAAATTTTCATCATAATACATTTAGTAGTTTTTGCGGGAAAAAGTAACAAACCCATACATTCTAAAAAACTTCGTAGCGACAGCCTGCCCCTGCCTATTTCATCGCGGCAATATGCTCACCAGCTATTATGTAGGACAAAGTACAAATGGTAAATAGAATAGTTGGCGTACAGTTTGCCTCTGCCTATCCCTTCCGTGAAAAATGCTCGGCTATATGTGAATAAGCACAGGAAGATCTCAAATTAAACTATTCGACCAGAAATTCATTAAAATACGCATTTATACAAACAGTTAGTAGAACAGTAAAATATCAATATAAAAATAAATTAACTTGAAGTGTATAACAGTAATAAAAATAATAAATAACAGTGTGCCAAAATATTATATACCGTTATGTCAGATCCATGTCACAGGTCAATGACTTCTCAGTTAATCAAACCAGCCTATCTCATCTTCGCAAGTTCTCTACCTCTTGAAGCTTTATGAGCACCTGTTATACCTATTATATTTAAATCAGGCTTGGAAATTAATACTGTCACATTTTTGCCTCTACTTAGTGCTCCTCTTTTTCTATTTAGCTCGCCAAAGTGATGCCGCCCTTATGGAAAGCCTTGGGAATTAAAGGCCTCTCTCATAGTCCACATGACCTTAGACAGCGTCCCTCAAGTTGGCGACCCAATGATGTCCAACTTGACGCTCCGCTTAAAGAATCTGGCGTTTTAAGAGGAAGGAAACCCGTGCACTAGCAGAGCCTTCTAGGTTTTAAAAAAATGAAGACACAGATTTTAAAAAGATGAAGGTTTTCAATGTGCATGCCGAAGGTTCCATTTAAATTTAATTAAAATAGACTAGTAAATTCAATAAAAATCTAAAAATTGTATGTATCGCGTCATCACATTTCAGTTGATAAAAATATTTAACCTTAAATTAATTATATACCTAAATGCTCTGTTCATTGGTAAAAACCATGAAAACCGTTTAAAAAACCGTTCGGTATTTTTTGAGTTGTAAAGTCATCCAGGTTTCTCCTCCAATGGTAGGCAGGTTCTCAAATTACTGTTTGTTATAAAAGAGTATAATTCTGAGGTACTCTTATTGGCTTCATATCAGGATCTGATGGTGGAAACCTAGGAAAATCCAGGGCAATCCTCAAGTCTTATAGGTATTAACAATGTTTATCATATATTTTCTAAACGTATTGAGATATTTGCGTCAATCACCATTTTATGATGCTGAGCTGATGATGAAAGGCACAACTCTTTAACGGTTAGGAATTAGGTAATTTCTTGGCAGATACTTAGCAATAGTTATGAGAGGTTATGCTCATTTCGTGACAGTCGCATATCGTCCCACGTTCGAAGTTCGTCCCATTCACAATCGGTCCCATTCGCAGTTGGTCCCATTCGCGATTAGTCCCATTCGCAGTTAGTCCCATTCGCAGTTCTTCCCATGTGGCAGTGTGTAGGGGAAAATGTAGGTTTGTGGCAAAAATTGTACCTACTGAATTTATAAAAATAAACAATCTATAATACCAGTAAAAAAAATGTGTCTACAATTAATAGTTTTGACAACATAATTGTATGTGTGATATAAAAGAACCACTAAAACTGACTGACTGACCACGTGAGCAGATTGCTCAAAAACGGAAAGGTCAAAAGTACTCGGATACCCAGACGTGCGTGTATGAAGCGATTGATGAATCTTGAAGAAACGAAAGAAGTATGCATGGATCGCGAATCTGTCCTCTCTGACTACCTAGTCAGGGATACAGAGTGGAAACTCAATAATGATGTTATAATAATATTTGTCTGTCTGGCTGTAGGTATGTATGTATTCGCTATTCTCCGAAAACATTCAACTGATTTTTTGGGTTTTCACGAATAGATTAAGCTCAACTTGGGGCAACATTTGCTTTGTTTCATCAAAATCGAATTGCAGAAAAAAGTAATCGACATATAAAGTTTATTATCAATGTAGTGTTGACAAATTATTTTATTTACAAAGTAACTCTTATGAGTGTTTTTACAATCTAAAAAACCGTTCAAGCGCGATTTGAATTCGAGGACCGAGGGTTAACTACCTACCCACTACACGGCCATAATAAAATTAGAATCTTATTTGAGAACGGGCCAATTAAGCTCGACCTCCAAATTATATGAGCGTCCATAGAACTCAGAGATCTATTTGGTGTTTAGTTTGTATGTATGGGGGACACCCCATAAATTTTATTCGTTTTTATTTTTGTAATTGTTTCTTGTGTTGTAAGACCTTGTTTTTTGCTAAATACCGTGATACTGGTTGACATAGAATTATCTATTTTGTTCAAAGCAATTCTTATAACTCAAAGTCAAAAATACTCGAATACCCAGATGTCCATGTGCCAGGAAACGAAAAAGTTATGCATGGATCGTGAAGCCATGACCAACAGACCAAAAAACATCAAAGATAACAAAAATATAGCGACTTAACTGTGGTCCCTCACACCACACAAGAAAAAAAAATATCTTTGAATATTATATCCAACCAAAATAAACCTACCTTCCCTTACAAATTGCTTGCATGGGACGTCTTGCGAATGGAACCAACTACGAATGGGACCAAGTGCGAATGGGACCAGGTGCGAATGGGACCAAGTGCGAATGGGACCATTAGCGAATGGGACCAAATGCGAACGCAGGACGAAGTGCAAATGGGACAAAATGCGCATAACCCGTTATGAGATGTAGATAAAAATATTGTGACGTTGTAATAAGTTTTGTTTTTTTTTTCGCTTTTTAGTGCTGTTGGTTTTTGTTTATTTGGCTATTTTTTAATGTTTGTTTATGATTAGTAGAAATAAAGTGGACAGCATGACTAACAGGTTTATAATCACTCGTCGCAGTAATATACTGATACAGATATCAAACAATGACGTCCTAACAGACCAAACTGACGTCCTACAGAGATGGAGTGAATATTATGGAAAGATGTATGCAAGAAAAGACAGAGATGCCACATCGGGAAGTGGAGCTCACTTCGATGCACCGGATCCCGATGTCATTGAAGTCATTAGTATGAAAGAAATAGAACAAGCGATAAGAAGTATGAAATGTGGTAAGGCTGCTGGAAAAGACAGAGTTACTGCTGAGATGATCAAGTACGGTGAGTCGCGTGACTGGGACACACTATGTCTGTTATGCAACTTGTGCTGGCGGACGGGTGAGGTCCTGGATGACTGGCGAGTAGCAGTTGTAGTACCTATTTACAAAGGGAAAGGCTCGCGCCTAAACTGCTCCAGCTACAGGGCGATCAGCTTGGTAAGCTTAGCTAGTAAGGTGTATGCAAAGGCTATAACGGCACGAATACAAGAAAAGTCTGAAAGGTATTTATGGGAGGCTCAATGCGGATTCCGACGTGGAAGAGGTTGCATGGATCAAGTGTTTTCTCTCCGCATGATCGCAGAAAAGTTTCTGGCTGTTAGCCAGAAGGTTTTCTGCGCTTTTGTGGATCTAGAGAAAGCATTTGATAACGTTGTGAGAGAAACGCTGTGGGACTTGCTGCCAGCATATGGTGTGGACGGCTCGCTACTGCGGGCAATACAGTCGCTTTATAGGGACTGTAAGGCTTGCCTGCGAGTAGGGGGGGATGTGTCACCTCTTTTTTATGTCTGCACAGACGTCAAACAGGGATGTGTCATGTCCGCCTGGCTGTTCATAGTGTATCTGGACAGTTGCCTGCAGAAGTTGAAAGATTTTAATATGGGTGTGAATTTGGGTGACTTTACAGTAGACTGTCTGCTGTACGCTGATGATGCGGTGCTCATGGCCTCATCAGAAGCCAACCTTCAGGCATTAGTCACTAATATGAAAGAGGAGTGTGAAAGTAAGGGTCTTCGCTTGAATGCAAGTAAAACTAAGGTTCTAGTATTTGAAAGAGGTGACGTAAGAACTAAATGCGAGATTAGGGTAAACCAGGAACGTCTAGAGCAAGTGAATGAAATTGTGTATTTATGAAGTATGTTTAGCGCGGATGGAAGATGTGATTCGGATGTAGAACGGCGAGTAGCTGCCGGAAACAAAGTTAACGGTGCTTTGTCCCAGTTAGTAAAGCGACAAAGCATCGTAAAAGAAGCACGAATGGCGATTCATATCGCAGTGCTAGTGCCAAATTTGCTTTACGGTAGTGAAACCTGGGTATGTCAGCAGATGCATGAAAGTAAGTTGAATGCTGTGTAGATGCGATCACTTCGAAAATTGTGCGGCGTAACTTTGGCCGACCGAATACGTAACGAAGTGATACGCAATATGGCAGGTTTGAATGAAAGTGTCAGCGTTAAGCTGGAAAACGGCGTGCTCCGTTGGTTTGGACACGTCCAACGAATGAGTGAGGAACGATTGACGAAGAATATATATTGTTCAAAAGTAGAGGGTAGAAGGAGTCAGGGTAGGCCGAGACCTACATATGAAGACCACGTGAGCAGATTGCTCAAAAACGGAAAGGTCAAAAGTACTCGGATACCCAGACGTGCGTGTACGATTGATGAATCTCGAAGAAGCGAAAGAAGTATGCATGGATCGCGAAACCTGGCGATCTGTCCTCTCTGACTACCCCGTCAGGAATACAGCGTGAAGATAGTTAGTTAGTCAGATATCAAATGACCAGGAAATGGTAGACCAAGGTACACAAGCGAACTGGTTCATCTTGAGTAATATGCTAATATGTTTTTATTTCATGGCTAAAGTTCGAAAGACTGCAAGCAACGTAAACATCGACTCGATACTGCAATTACTTTATGTTGTTGCTAATATGATCAGGTAAATAGCTTAGAGCATGAACATCAAATTGTCTGATTTCGATCTCGTGTCGACTATTACTGTATTGCCCATTTGTAACAACAATATAATAATGACCGGGCAATTTGATAAATAATGAAGTTTAGATTGTAATTAATCACTCTTCCCAATAGAGCTAGACATTATTAATAGTGTCCGGTCCGGTCCGGTTGTATATAAAACTTTGGTCAAGTAAGTGCGCTTGTTGGAGACGACAGCCGTCGTTCTCTACACTAAGAGTTTAGGTGAAATTAGCTTGAGTAAAAAAAAAAGGAATACCGCATGAGGAAGCTAAATGCAGCGCTCCAAGTCGCACACTTATAACCGCCAGTCGCAGCGATTCAGTAACATTGGAGCAGTGGCTAAAACGAGCAATTCCGATGCTGCGACCAGGCTCGCCGATGCTGAAAGTAGCTAGTCTACGGTGTCCCATAGATGTTGTCTATGTATATACGTATAGGTCTGTTTAGAATCTAGATGACGTAGTACAAGATTACATATATCAGCCACCGCCCTACTCAACCATGGGGAATAGGGCGACCCGACACATACGCCACCACTGCCAGGACACTTAGGCGAGCATGACATACTCAAACTAAACAGCAACGATATTGTCAATTTTAAAAATGGTACATAATATTCTACATGGTGCTCACATAATAACAAACTCAAATTACACATATTGAACAAAAAATGATTGATGAAAAACTATTGTTGTACATGTCAAGTTGATTAAAATACGTCTGACCACATGTTAATGCCATTATATAGTATCTGCCTTATACGGTGTATTGTCAATTAAAAATAATTACCGTTATGTTTCATCGTGAATATTTTTGACAAAAAAAAAGTTAAAATATTGCAGGACCTTGAAAAAGCAACGTAGGGATTTATTGAACGAATTTTTTAAATATTAATATATTTGCATAAGTTACGTAAAATGAACTTTCAGCTAAAACTCCCTTAATGGGATACTTTGTATACTTATCTTAATTAATATTATCTAATACTAGGTAACCTCCACGGCTTCGCCCGTGACATACTTTGAACTGCCGTCGCACCTATTAAATCGCATCGTTTGAATACTTGTAGCTGTAAGATGATGCATATTCTCAATGTGGTTTTGTACAGTACTACCGAGTGCTAAATAATAAACAGTGTTACATAACTATTGTTTTATTGGACATAAAATCTACAAAAATGTATTTTTATTTATACTTTACGGAGCTTATATCAAAATTGCTTATATATTAATATTTTTCGAGTTATTAATATAAAACTAAATTCAATTTTATTTTAATCTATTTTGTTAATAACATTTGCTTTTTTTTACCTACACCAAAATCCTTAAATAAAATTTTCTAGAGGTGATTACGAATCGAATGAGCTATTGCTCATATAGGTACTTAGGACCTTTATCTTTATTTTTGACGTTTTTGATCTTGTTACTGATCTTGACTACTTACTGTATGCGAGCGCTTCGGACGCAAAGTGTGAAGGTAAACACCTGTCCGTGCGACGCACGATAGAAAAGTAGCCGATTTTATTTCATAAATAAAAATAATTTAATGTCGAAAATGGAATTAGAGTCTCTGCCTAAGCCTGGTTACAATTAAGTGGGCACGTCTATTGCGGTTTTGACAAATGTAAGTTTATATAAATTCTTTATTTAAGAAAGATATTAAAACTTGTTCTGTATTCTCAATATAGAATACCTGATTCTTATTAAAAATAAATAAATATGTGTATCAGGATTTTCCTAAATTCTACCCTTAAGAGTGTTAACAGAGGATCAAAGTGTGTATGAAAGAAAACTCCTACAGGGCATAGGTTTGAGGTATGAAATGCATCGGGTGTTTAAAGTCTATCTTACAGCAAGTCTTAATATAGAATAAAACCACAATCGTCGTTCGTGTGTTTTAAACCATGCGGCATATAAAACCATGGAACGAATTTGGTACAGGTTTTATTATCGTTTAGCGGTTTTTTATAACCTGCTATATAACCAGTATTTTTGCGAACAGCAATTAGCCCTCACGGCGAAATTTTCCATTATCAAGCATGGAAGTGCATAATAAATAACAACTAGTCAGTCATCTTTAATCGACATTTTTAAAAATATTGAATGTCAAATTATTAAATTACTAGCCAAGAATACATGTACGTACCTACTCAGGTCATAAATTCTGTCACATGTTTAATATAAAATAATTGAAACAAGTTTATTCATTATGTAACCATTTATATACCAAAATGAACTTAACAAAACATAGATTCTTATGACAATAAAGTTTATTCAGCTTTCAATCTGCGCGGCCAGTCGTCTATCGCAGCACGAACGAGGTCCATGTCAATATCGGCGGCTGCCTTAATCAAGGATGTCTTGAATCCAAATTGGGATGAGGCTTTGAGCACGCCTTTTCCTCCAAGTGTTGCCATATCTTGTAATCTAACGGACTCAAATCTGGACTGGAGGAGGGCCAATCTTCGTGTCGGATGAAGTCGATTTCACGCGCCGCCAGCCAGTCTTGTGTGCTCTTCGCTCTATGAGCTGGCGCCGAATCTTGTTGGAATACCCAGTGCCTGTTATTGAACATGGTATGAGAAACAGGTTCCACAAGGTTCGTCAGGACTGTATTTTGATACACAACTGCATTCGTTTTTACACCTTTCTCACAAAAATGTACCTCTGTTAAGCCCCATAAGAAACTCCCAACCATACCATGAGAGGGTGGAAAATGACCTCGTTGGACACGCGGAATACAGTTACTCGGTTCTTCACTACTGTGTGCGTACACCTTATCATTTTGTTTGTTGTAGCTCACTTCTACGGTAAAAAAAATTTCATCTGAAAAAATAATTTTCCGATATTTTTTTCCCGCGTACCGCTTCAACAAAGCGCGGCATCTATTCAGTCTCAGGTCCATTAGACGAGCATTTAAACGATGTGCTGTTTTTTTTCGATATGAACGAAGCCCTAAGTCTTCATTTAACACCCTTTTCACCGTGGTTCTGCTAACCCCATCTGAAGGGCCAACAGTTTCTGCTTACTTTTGGGATTTCTTTGAATTCGCGCCTTCACAGCTTTTATCACTGCTGGAGTCCTAACAGACCGAGGGCGACCACTTCTTGACCTGTCATCTACACTAGAGTCTTCATTGTATCGTTTGATGGTACGATAAACGAATCTTTTGGTTATATTCAAATTTTTCAGTATGTCAAAAATTTGAATTGGCGCGTAACCGCAACGATGCAACGCAATAACTGCAGGTCTTCTTTAAGCGTCCACTCCTATTTAAAAATGAGTAAAATTCTAAAAAGTATACATTTTTATTTTCATGAACAATTCGAAATTCGAATTCAATAAACTTTTTTGTGGCCAGCATTCTAAAAGAAAAGATTTTTCTGTGTGACAATACTTATGACCTGACTAGGTATAATATTTAGCCTAATAAACATTAGCTATCTGCCAATAAAAGTCCTGTTAAAAACAGTCAATATAGCCGGAACAGACACAGACAGAGAATATTATTTTTAGGAAGTGACGAATATACATTCATATGCATTTACAGTGAATTGTGGGCGTAAAGTAGATATACCTCTGCCTACCCTTTTAGGGATAAGAGCGTGACAATATATATTTATGTATGCATGCATTTAGCAGAAAGCTGTTAGTGTGGAATTACAAACAGATACTGTAATCTATTTATCCGTATAGATTGTGTGGGATTTTTTTTACACGCCGTCTATCCCAAAATTTGCTAATAAGCTTTTGTCTTAGGATCTAGACGACTGATAAACATACTAATATATTTCTAAAAGCATACATATTATACGAGTAAATATGAAACACCCAAACTTAAAAACAAACATTTGTGGATCACACAAATTTTTGTTCTGACCCGGGGATCGAACCTGGGGACCTCCATCGCGGCAGTCGCATACACTACCACTGCGCCACCGAGGCAGTTAAAGAGTATTGGCATCGGTCCTTGATTGTGAAACTAAAAACATACAAAGATTTCTTTACACCCATAGTTGCGTATTAAAAGTAATAAGAGAGAGAACACAATTCTATCAATTTATCTTCAACATTTTTGGTTAAATTCACATAACTGATTCAAGTACTGATTATTGACTGCCTCAGTGTCGTGACTGATAGTCTAGGCGACTACCGCGCTGCGGTCTTATGTTCGAAAAGTAGCCTATGTGTTATTCTGATGTATTAGCTATATTATAGTAAAGTTTCATTAAATTCTATTCAGTAGTTTTTATGTGAAAGAGTAACAAACATCCATACAAACTTTCGCATCTATAATATTATTAAGATATAACCATGTCTATCAGTTGTGTAGATCTTATACTACAAGCATATATACTAGCTAACTTAATGAACGTTAAGCACCAAATTAGCATATAATTATGTCGTAAACCAAGTAAATAACTTCTTCTTTAACGGTTTATTGCAGTGCAGTTCACACAGTTTAGTAAAGTCCAAAAATTAATCTCAAATCTCGAAGTTTGAGAAAAAACATGTCCAAAACATAACTATTATACTACAAGCATATATACTAGCTAACTTAATGAACGTTAAGCATCAAATTAGCATATAATTATGTCGTAAACCAAGTAAATAACTTCATCTTTAACGGTTTATTGCAGTGCAGTTCACACAGTTTAGTCAATTCCAAAAAATAATCTCAAATCTCGAGGTTTGAGAAAAAACATGTCCAAAACATAACAGAATAAAATAGAATAGAATAAACTTTATTTTAACAGAAGTGAATAAACTTCCGTATATACCACAAAAAATTATGTTGATGTCAGAAAAAGTAACTGTTAAACCAGTTGATTCAAAAACGCTAAGTCAAGCACAGTTCAGACCACGCGCGGTCATGATCAAGAGCACTACACGCATTACACAATGAAAAGTATAATATTATTATTGACGTGTTTACAATTTTTAACAAGTGCGAGTTTTGACGGCTTCAATGATGCTACAGTGGCCGTGGACGAAGAAGATTATGCCGTACCATCAGCTTGCAGAGGATACTGCGGTGAAAATAATAGAGAAAAAAGGCAGAATAGTGGTTCAATGAAAAGCCGTATCGTGGATGTGATGTTAAGCACGAGAATGCTGCCCTTGGGAAGAGATTCACCGGATATTTTATCCTTTTTGAGAGACAAATATGAATTGCCTAAAGGTTAGTGCACGAAATTGATGTTTTTTTTTTAAGTCAATGTGAGTGGTGATTAGGTACAGTAGGTACAAGGAGGTTATTATCTCAGTACCCACATTCTGATGTGACGTCACTACAATCTGGTCTTCTGTACTGATATTATAAAGAGGAAAGATTTGTAATGAATAGGCCAAGAAACTAAAGGCCAATTTTAAAAATTCTTTCAACATTAGGAAGCTACATTCATCGTGAGTAATATAAGCTATATTGGAATTTCAAAAAGTTTAGAGTTACGTACGTAAATCTCGAATAGCAAACTTCAACACGCGGGCGAAGCTGCGGGCATCCGCTTGTCTAAATATAAAACGGTGCTCTTCCTTAAATGAGTATTACAAATTACCTATCTGGTTTGCACAATAGTCAGTGCTTAAATTTACAAAAAAAGGTCGCAATGCGTTCAGGATCTCACATACAGTCATTAGTGTTTAAAAAAAAACAGGAAAACTTCACATCAAATACTCAGATGATAAATTTTATTTAACGCGGTATTTTAGGTAGTATTTTTATTCATTAATTCAGACACGAAAATTAATGTTGTTGTAGTAATTAACCCCAAACTGTTGTGTAAAACTTTTCCGGTTTATCCTACTAATATTATAAACTTTTTATCCCAGTAACAAGAAAACTTCAGCATGCGTGTGGGCGTCAACTAGTATACCATAAATAAAAAGAGGCCTGACTTGTATAAGTATATCTGTATCTTCTATCCTCTCAAACTGTTATTATTTGTTATTAGATCTGTTTCTTATTGATTATTCGAGTTTGTTCTAAGTTATAATTTGTTATTTCAATTTGTAGTCCTTATAGGCGGCTTGAAAAATTTTAACAACATGTAGCCACAACCTGCGTCTGTCTATTTCAACACGGCAATGGGCTCACCACCTAAATTATGACGTGGAACAAAAATGCACAAGGTGAAATTTGTTCGTATAATATGACTCTGCCACCCTCGTGGCGGATAAAAGCGTGACTGATGAACTAAAAAAAGTACAGATGTTCTGTCTACAAAGTGTAAAAAATCTTAACGTGGTCTGTGCTATTGTACTGTATAGATGTGTTATTCAACAATAGACATTATTAGGCCTATTCATTAGATTAAACCCGCGAGATGTACTACGAAGAGGTCAATGAAGTCCAATGAACTGAAAACGATAATTTCAGAATACAAGTGAGGTCATCACTTGTATTCTGAAATTATCGTTTAAATAATTAAATAATAAATATTGTGGGACACTTTTCACACAGCACCATCTAGCCCAAAGTAAGCTAATATTAGCTTGTGTTATGGGATCTAGATAACCGATAAACATACTGATATATTTCTAAATACATACATATTATAGATAAATGACACCCAGACACAGAATAAACCATCGTGCTCATCACACAAAGTTTTATCCTGGGTGGGAATCGAACCCACGACCTCTTGCGTAGCAATCGGTTGCACTCCCACCGCGCCACAGAGGCAGACTTTTAATAGTTTTATCGTTCGGTACAGAAAATTATTCCCGTTCCCCACAAGAACAAGTTCCCGGGATAAAGAGTAGCCTATGTGTTATTCTGATGTGTATATAGTAAAGTTTCATCAAAATCCATTTGGTAATTATTGCGTAAAAGAGTAAGAAACATACATTCTTACAAACTGTCGCGTCTATAATATTAGTAGGATTAGGATGCTTGAAAGCATTCTTGAATTAGGGAAATTCCCTTTCTTTGACTATGCTTCCCGACAAGAAAGAATCGAAAATAGGGTATATTAACAAAGTTGTGTTTTGAAACAATAATCCTAAGTCTGAGTACATGACTGTGTAGAAAGTTCTAAATAAATAAATTATACAACAGTAATAATCTTCTATAAAACAGAATATTATTAGAAGGAAGGAAATAATATTTCGCCAAGGTTTTATAACAATTTAAAATATTTATGCAATATAGCAATACAATGGGCGGCCTTATCGCTAAAAGCAATATCAAAGTTAAGTGATAACATGATCAAATTGGTGACATTTAAAAACGGGGGAAATTCACAGATTATATATGGTAGCAACTATCAAAGGCGCGCACATTATGACCTAATACGTTTCCATCGTATTAGGTCTCGTTTAATAACAAGTGCAAATATCCTGTTTGATAATAATTTCGTTTAACATAAAAATTGTTGTACAAGACTTTTGTATTAGTACCAGGACTTTAATGGGTCGTGCTAATTAGTGTCTAGCACATAAGACGTTTTAGCCTTTTTGTTACCACCTCACTAAAAAGGCAACGGGTTCAAAATTTCTTCTAAATTTAACATCTAAAATAGACACATTTTTACTAAATTTATTCGGCCCTTTAGACCCAACCCAGTTCCGTGCTTCGGAAGGCACGTTAAGCCGTTGGTCCCGGTTGCCAATAAAATGGCAGTCGTTAAGCCAAGTTGAAGGCCTTATGAGCGGCTTAAAAAAATTCAACAGCAGGTCGCCGCAGCCTGCGCCTGTCCATTTCAACATGGCAATGGGCTCACCACCTAAATTATGACGTGGAACAAAAATGCACAAGGTGAAATTTGTTCGTATAATATGACTCTGCCACCCTCGTGGCGGATAAAAGCGTGACTGATGAACTAAAAAAAGTACAGATGTTCTGTCTACAAAGTGTAAAAAATCTTAACGTGGTCTGTGCTATTGTACTGTATAGATGTGTTATTCAACAATAGACATTATTAGGCCTATTCATTAGATTAAACCCGCGAGATGTACTACGAAGAGGTCAATGAAGTCCAATGAACTGAAAACGATAATTTCAGAATACAAGTGAGGTCATCACTTGTATTCTGAAATTATCGTTTAAATAATTAAATAATAAATATTGTGGGACACTTTTCACACAGCACCATCTAGCCCAAAGTAAGCTAATATTAGCTTGTGTTATGGGATCTAGATAACCGATAAACATACTGATATATTTCTAAATACATACATATTATAGATAAATGACACCCAGACACAGAATAAACCATCGTGCTCATCACACAAAGTTTTATCCTGGGTGGGAATCGAACCCACGACCTCTTGCGTAGCAATCGGTTGCACTCCCACCGCGCCACAGAGGCAGACTTTTAATAGTTTTATCGTTCGGTACAGAAAATTATTCCCGTTCCCCACAAGAACAAGTTCCCGGGATAAAAAGTAGCCTATGTGTTATTCTGATGTGTATATAGTAAAGTTTCATCAAAATCCATTTGGTAATTATTGCGTAAAAGAGTAAGAAACATACATTCTTACAAACTGTCGCGTCTATAATATTAGTAGGATTAGGATGCTTGAAAGCATTCTTGAATTAGGGAAATTCCCTTTCTTTGACTATGCTTCCCGACAAGAAAGAATCGAAAATAGGGTATATTAACAAAGTTGTGTTTTGAAACAATAATCCTAAGTCTGAGTACATGACTGTGTAGAAAGTTCTAAATAAATAAATTATACAACAGTAATAATCTTCTATAAAACAGAATATTATTAGAAGGAAGGAAATAATATTTCGCCAAGGTTTTATAACAATTTAAAATATTTATGCAATATAGCAATACAATGGGCGGCCTTATCGCTAAAAGCAATATCAAAGTTAAGTGATAACATGATCAAATTGGTGACATTTAAAAACGGGGGAAATTCACAGATTATATATGGTAGCAACTATCAAAGGCGCGCACATTATGACCTAATACGTTTCCATCGTATTAGGTCTCGTTTAATAACAAGTGCAAATATCCTGTTTGATAATAATTTCGTTTAACATAAAAATTGTTGTACAAGACTTTTGTATTAGTACCAGGACTTTAATGGGTCGTGCTAATTAGTGTCTAGCACATAAGACGTTTTAGCCTTTTTGTTACCACCTCACTAAAAAGGCAACGGGTTCAAAATTTCTTCTAAATTTAACATCTAAAATAGACACATTTTTACTAAATTTATTCGGCCCTTTAGACCCAACCCAGTTCCGTGCTTCGGAAGGCACGTTAAGCCGTTGGTCCCGGTTGCCAATAAAATGGCAGTCGTTAAGCCAAGTTGAAGGCCTTATGAGCGGCTTAAAAAAATTCAACAGCAGGTCGCCGCAGCCTGCGCCTGTCCATTTCAACATGGCAATGGGCTCACCACCTGTTACGCGGGACTGAAATGGATACGGTGAAACGTGGGCGTTAAATATGCCTCTGCCTACCCCTTCGGGGATAAAGGCGTGAGAATATGCAATGTAATGTGAGAATTTAAAGTGTCATTTGTCCTCATTAAATGACTCATCAAAGGACTTAGGAACAAGCGTCAAGGCAAGGCCCTTATTAATTGTTTTATGGTCAAGGTGGGTGAACTCCATCTGTACAACTGACGCCATACGATGCAAGTCGCTTGATAGCTAACTGTAAATTCCTTGGTGATTTGTAATGTATTATTATTTTAATGTGTATATTTGCAGTACTAACACAATTACATATTTCTTGAACTTCTAGGTCTTTTCATGAACGTTTCCATATTATTATATAATCATACTCCTGCATTCTGCCTTTATGGTTAATCTGGTCAAGATAAGTTCGGTCAACCCTACGAGTATCACCTTCAAATTAGTTCCAAATTTAAATCAAGCTGAATTTGAAAATGGTCTACTACTGTTTAAATGGCTGTGCAAGCAATACACACTATCTTCACGCTGTATCCCCGATGGGGTAGCCAGAGAGGACAGATCGCCAGGCTTCGCGATCCATGCATACTTGTTTCGCTTCATACACGCACATCCGATAGTTTTGACTTTTCTGTTACTACAACATTTAAAATCGGAATATTGCAAATTAACAACAAAAATTATTATAAAAAAGTAAATGCTAAGAACACTCTTAGGGCCGTATTCCAGAACGATTCTCAATTCTCAATCGACGCTTGAGAGTAGAATTTCTAAGGCAAAATTAGAGTAGAATTTATAAAACAAGCCTCAAGCGTTAATTGAGTATTGAGACATGTCCTGGAATACGGACCTTAGACTGATCTGGTTGGATCAGTCGAGAGAGTGATCCTAAACCTTTTAACCAGTTTCCTATGTATAAAGGAACATGACACGGACACAACTATTCATGGTCTGCTTGCCTTTTGCAAGCAAACAATTCAAAAATGGTGATAAGCACTTCTTACCTTGACATTGTGTTGCGATTTCAAATAATGTATGCAATCATTTCTAATTACAGACTTCAAAGGCCCCCTAGCAGAGTACGACTTTATAATCGTCGGAGCAGGTTCAGCAGGCAGTGTCCTCGCTTCTAGACTCAGCGAAGGTCGCAAAGCATCAGTTCTACTAATAGAAGCCGGGCTCGGAGAATCTTTGATAACAGACGTGCCGTTACTGGCGCCGTTGCTCCAACAAACTGAATATGTGTGGCCGTATACGATGGAATATCAGCCAGGAGTTTGTATGGGTATGTAAAAGCCATATTTAAAATTTAGACAAGACGAAAAGAGAGTGAACAAAATCTATAAGTAACATGTTTTTATGCCAGTATCATGAACCAGGGTTAATAGAGAGGTAGGCATCAGGTTCATTAGTCACGTCAGTCTTATTCACTCAAGACCGGGGGAATCACCACCAATTGAAAAACTTCGAACAGAAGACCTAATCGGGTAGTGTTATTTATATTTGTTCTACGCAAGGTATCTCGTGGCTTGCATATGAGATTCGAAAGATTTCATACGTAAAATAATAGGATATCTCGTGACTACTATTTCTATTGAACTTGAATAGCAATTTGTACAATGGAACATAATTTAACTTGAAAATGTCTAAAAAATCTTCAAACTTTTCGAATCTCTTCTTCATATTGGCGCACATGTTCCCAGTTATTATCAAACCTGAATTTTAGCCTGAGATCCGCCTTTATTGACTACTAGAATCAGCTTTGTTTTGGCTTCTTCTTTTTGACATTGTTGGGAGCGACTCCCGTCTGACATCCCAACTGCCTTCGTCGTTGCCTCATCAGTTGGTCAGTAGGTGCATCGCTACCAGTTGGTTCCAGGAGATATTAGTGGTGCACACAAACTTCTTATGTTTCGTACACCAATCATTTGATAGCAATAAACTTTGGTATCATTGGACTTACTCGTAAAATCCTTTAGATACGCATATCGAAAGCGGTTGAGAAGGTCAAGTACACAAATATAATACCGGTCAAATGTGTCTTATGGTGATTGCGAAAATGAATTATGTGCAAAATTATCTACCTATTTTCACGCTGTATTCGAGACGGAGTAGTTAGAGAGGACAGATCGCCAGGCTTCGCGATCCATGCATACTTCTTTCTTTTCGTGGACATACATGCGCACCTGCACGTCTGGGTATTCAAATACTTTTGACCTTTACGTTTTAGAGCAATCTGTTTAAGTGGTATTCGTGTATAAATTATTATTTTAGTTAAAATAAAAACATATATTATCCAAGAATTTTAATAAATATAAGGAAACTATTAGTATGTTATCCAATTTTTGATTTCGCTCACGAACAACACGAGCGGAGCAGAGATGTCGTCCTTACACTGTGGATACTATCGTACCCAGAACCGAAAGATTCCTTAGGTCTTTCTTATATTGTGCGCATAAGAACATGGAACTCTCTGTCGGTAAACGTGGTCTTCTCTTACAATCCTGCGTTCTTTAAGAGAAGCGTGAAAAGGCATATTTCTGGCCGTCAAAATGAGGGTCGCTATCAGCGCCTTCTGGTTGAGATAGCGGCCCTCAACCAAATATAAAAAACTGATACTACAAGCGCTTTCATTATATATTCTTAAATAGTACAGCCTTCAATAACTTTCTTAATTTGACCCTCAAAATGGCCTCGTGTATTAAACACTCGTATACTTCCTGTATTTCCTGTATTTGGGTAACACAATATAGATATTAGTGTTACAAAACAAATAAAACATTGACTACTTTTTTATTTACATCTTCATGCATTGTGGCCCACTTTTGAGCTGTGGTCCATATTTGAAGAATCTTCCTCATCCCGTAGGTACATTAAAATCAATTACAAAATTCGATCCGAACAGATTATACAAGAGAGTGAGTTAATAAAAATATAGTAAAATAAAAAGAATTGCATGATATTCTAAATTAAACTTTACGATAGGATGATGTTTACAGGGATGATCGATGGAAGGTGTTTCTGGCCAAGAGGAAAGGCAGTAGGAGGTACGAGCGTAGTGAACTATATGATTTACACTCGAGGAATGCAGCAGGATTGGGACAGGATCGCCGCAGCCGGCAACTACGGATGGTGAGCCTATAAATATAAGATACGTATCAGTAATATTACCAAAATGATCATCAGGTATGTGTAGATTATGAGTACGGTGACATACCTGAAAGAAGAACAATATAATAATTAGTGATGCTTAAGTAAAAGCTAATTTGATAACTTTCGTGACTCTAAATGGTTTATAAATGCATTCAGCCTTGACCATTGCAATCCTTGAGGCTGTTATTCCGTACACGATGACAATTAAAGTAATATTATTTTAATATTTCTCTAAGAGACAGTGGTATCCCCTTGGTAGTATAACTTAATACCTAGTCAGGTCATAAGTACTGTCACACAGTAAAAACTTTTCTTTTAGAATGCTGGCCACAAAAAAGTTTATTGAATTTGAATTTCGAATTGTTCATGAAAATAAAAATGTATACTTTTTAGAATTTTACTCATTATTAAATATGGAGGACGCTTAAAGAAGACCGTGTTGCAGTTATTGCGTTGCATCGTTGCGGTTACGCGCCAATTCAAATTTTTGACGTACTGAAAATTTTGAATGTAACCAATAGATTCGTTTATCGTACCATCAAACGATACAATGAAGACTCTAGTGTAGATGACAGGTCAAGAAGTGGTCGCCCTCGGTCTGTTAGGACTCCAGCAGTGATAAAAGCTGTGAAGGCGCGAATTCCAAGAAATCCCAAACGTAAGCAGAAACTGTTGGCCCTTCAGATGGGGTTAAGCAGAACCACGGTGAAAAGGGTGTTAAATGAAGACTTAGGGCTTTGGTCATATCGAAGAAAAACAGGACATCGTTTAAATGCTCGTCTAATGGACCTGAGACTGAAGAGGTGCCGCGCTTTGTTGAAACGGTACGCGTGAAAAAAATATCGAGTAATTCTTTTTTCGGATGAAAAAAATTTTACAGTAGAAGAGAGCTACAACAAAGAAAATGATAAGGTGTACGCACACAGTAGTGAAGAAGCGAGCAACCGTATTCCGCGTGTCCAACGAGGTAATTTTCCATCCTCGCTCATGGTATGGTTGGGAGTTTCTTATTGGGGCTACAGGGCTTGTAACAGAGGTACATTTTTGTGAGAAAGGTGTAAAAACGAATGCAGTTGTGTATCAAAATACAGTCCTGACGAACTTTGTGGAACCTGTTTCTTATACCATGTTCAATAACAGGCACTGGGTATTCCAACAAGATTCGGCGCCAGCTCATAGAGCGAAGAGCACACAAGACTGGCTGGCGGCGCGTGAAATCGACTTCATCCGGCACGAAGACTGGCCCTCCTCCAGTCCAGATTTGAGTCCGTTAGATTACAAGATATGGCAACACTTGGAGGAAAAGGCGTGCTCAAAGCCTCATCCCAATTTGGAGTCACTCAAGACATCCTTGATTAAGGCAGCCGATATTGACATGGACCTCGTTCGTGCTGCGATAGACGACTGGCCGCGCAGATTGAAGGCCTGTATTTAAAATCACGGAGGTCATTTTGAATAAACTTTATTGTCATAAGAATCTATGTTTTGTTAAGTTCATTTTGGTATATAAATGGTTACATAATGAATAAACTTGTTTCAATTATTTTATATCAAACATGTGACAGAATTTATGACCTGACTAGGTATAACGGAATACAAAAATTAAAAAGTAAGGACTGTCCCTTTTACAAAATAATAGCAATCAGCAACAAAACTTTATCACTTAGTATTCAAAACAGTAGGCGCTTGTAAAATTATAAGATTGGATGATGTCTATACATTGCACATTGCTGATATTGAATAATGGTTGACACGTTTTCCGATATTTTCAGGTCGTATAAAGACGTGATGCAGTACTACATGAAATCGGAACGTGCCAATTTGAAAGGGCTCAAGAATTCACCATGGCATAGTAGGGATGGGGAGTTAAACGTAGAAGATGTGCCCTTTAGGTAAGGCATTTATGTTTCACAAATTAATAAATATAGTTACCCAGAAGATATAATAAATACGCTTAATACCTAACATATTTCATATGATATTAAAAAAAACGATATCGAAAAAAATACGCTTAGTTACCTATCATATTTCACATTTAAGATAGATATAGCGAAAAAAAAAGAGAATTCACTTTACGCACGCATTGAGTATGGCTTGTATCGCCGAGGGACACTGCAGGGTTACGTTTCATTTATCATACTTTTGTGTTACGTGATTGGTTACTTATTCAATATTTTGTAAAATGTCTATTCCAGGTCGAAGCTGTCAAAAGCATTTCTGGATGCGGCAAAATTGTTAGGACATCGCAGAGTAGACTACAACAGTCCAGATGGTTTTGGATTCAGCTACATTCAAGCTACTATGACTCGAGGGCAACGTGCCAGCGCTGCTAAAGCTTTCCTACATAATAACAAGAAAAGAAAAAATCTTCATATACTTACAACAAGTAGAGCAACTAAAGTGATTATTGACCCTGTATCTAAAACGGCTATCGCAGTGGAGTTTCATAAAAACCAACGAGTGTACCAAATTAAAGCCAAAAAGGAAGTTATACTATCGGCAGGTCCTATAGAATCACCTCACCTACTGTTGCTTTCTGGAATAGGTCCTAAAGAACATTTACAATCATTCGGAATACCTGTGATAGAGGACCTGAAAGTGGGCGAATCTTTGTATGATCACATATCTTTTCCTGGTCTAGTTTTTACCTTAAATACATCAAGATTAACTTTAATTGAGAAAAAAATAGCTACAATCCAAAACGTCGTACAATTCGATCAATATGGTGATGGACCCATGTCATCGTTAGCGGGAGTAGAGACAATAGGATATATCAAAACTAACGTATCTAATGAAATTGGAGACTATCCAGACATAGAACTGCTGGGAACCTGTGCTGCTATGTCATCCGATGACGGCATGTTCGTTGCTAAAGGAATACATCTCACAGACTGGCTGTATAGAGACGTCTATCAACCTTTAGAGGGTTTAGAAACTTTTACGGTGTTATTTATGCTGCTACATCCAAAATCGAAGGGTTATTTAAGACTAAAGTCGACGGATCCTTACCAACAACCAAGTCTTTACGGTAATTATCTTACCCACAGGCAAGACATTGAAACATCGATAGCAGCCATCAGATACATAATAAAACTTGTAGATACTCCTCCCTTTAAGAAATATGGAGCAGAATTGTACAGAAAGAAGTTTCCAAACTGTAATGAATATGAATTTGACAGTGATGGTTACTGGGAATGTGCAGTAAGAACTATGACTTCGACACTTCATCATCAAATAGCTACTTGTAAGATGGGTCCAGCTACTGATCCAGAAGCTATAGTGGATCCTGAACTTAGAGTATATGGCATAAAAAACTTGCGTGTTGTAGACAGTAGTATTATACCGAGGACGATCGTAGCTCACACTAATGCGCCTGCTATCATGATAGGCGAAAAGGCCGCTGACATGATCAAGAACGACTGGAAATTATATTAGACTTAAGTTTAACGTATGGTTCGTGATAAATAAGTGTCACCGAAATTTACTGAGGCCTAAAATCTTTTGTAACCACTGGGTAATGCAACTGAAGCAATATCGACTGGAATTATAATAATATATATTTGTTACACAAACATTATCGGCCTCTAAACAGTGTGCGTTATTAGGTTATACTTATTATTATTACTTTCACAATACTATTATTGTGAGAAAAAAAGGTACCAACTGTTTGATTCCACCGTTTACCAAAGTGGTGATTCTGCAGTGATATTTGTAGTTTAGTGGAAAGCTGGTAATTTAAAGATAGTTTAGTACGTGAAACCCTCAACATTAGCTCGGACGGCAGCCGCGCACAGTGGGTATTGTGTTGCCACGCGCGGCAGCTCGAACATTGGCGCGCTCGAGTGAGCCTCACGCTCACGACGAAGCGAAGCACTCCGTGACGGTTTTTTGGAAGCGCGGCCAAGTAATGTTAGTGTGTTAATGCTGCTCGTGCAATTGGAATGGTTGTTTACGTATTTTACCAACTAACATTACACTTAGATCTTTTGTGAATAATGTGATAAATAATGACAAAAGCAGCAGCTGCAGGTCGGCGACGTACAATGTCCATAGGTTGCCGTGCATAAAATAAAGCGCACGGCTGCCTCGCTTAATTTATGTCAGCCAAAACACAGGGGTACTATTGACAAGCCGTAGAATAGAACCAGAATCGCTGTTTTTAGCTTTAATACGAGTAGACAAAAATGCAACTGACTAGCAGCCACTGGCGCCGTACGTTTTAGAAGAACTCATCGGTTGACCGATATAAGTCTATTGGAGTAAGATAGTATTAGTAGACTACGAAAAAAAGTCAAAATTGTACCGGTGGCTTTCTAATGAGCGACGATAACGATTCTTTTCTGACGCGATTGAAATAGTAGACTTGGCCCTCAGATATGCCGCGGGCGAATAACGCTCGCGAGGCAGCCGCACGAGACGTCCATATGCGGCTTTACATTCATTATCTGAACTGAACAGTGAAACATTAAACAGTAGGCTATTCCCATTATAAGAATAAGTATAATGAACTAAGACCGCACTAAGGAGTGAACCAAGTCTTAAAAACTTTAATGATATTTTATATTAGGTATATGGTAAGCAATCAAAGATCTCATCTTTAATAATTAATTGCATACGCTTTTGCAGCGCAGGATTACGTGGTTGTTTTCTCTCACTCCCAAAATCTTCAAGTTTTGTTTTTAAGATGAGTCATCTATATTAATAAATTGAACATTATGTATCGACAGACTGGCTCGATTTGTGAAAAATAAACGTGTTTGATTTAACGAAAATGTATGTTAATTCAATTTCAATAATTAACAGAGTTACTGCTGAGATGATCAAGTACGGTGGGTCGCGCGTCTGGGACACTCTATGTCTGTTATGCAACTTGTGCTGGCGGACGGGTGAGGTCCCAGATGACTCGCGAATAGCAGTTGTAGTACCTATTTACAAAGGGAAAGGCTCGCGCCTAAACTGCTCCAGCTACAGGGCGATCAGCTTGGTCAGCTTAGCTAATAAGGTGTATGCAAAGATTATAACGGCAAGAATGCGAGAAAAGTCTGAAAGGTATTTATGGGAGGCTCAATGCGGATTCCGACGTGGAAGAGGTTGCATGGGCCAAGTGTTTTCTCTCCGCATGATCGCGGAGAAGTTTCTGGCTATTAGCCAGAGGGTTTTCTGCGCTTTTGTGGATCTGGAGAAAGCATTTGATAACGTTGTGAGGGAAACTCTGTGGGATTTGCTGCCCGGATATGATGTGGACGGCTCGCTGCTGCGCGCAATACAGTCGCTTTATAAGGACTGTAAGGGTTGCGTGCGAGTAGGGGGGGATATGTCACCTCTTTTTGATGTCTGTATAGGCGTCAAACAGGGTTGTGTCATGTCCGCCTGGCTGTTCAGTGTATCTGGACAGTTGGCTGCAGAAGTTGAAAGATTGTGATATGGGTGTGAATTTGGGTGACTTTTCAGTAAACTGTCTGCTGTACGCTGATGATGCGGTGCTCATGGCCTCATCAGAAGCCGACCTTCAGGCATTAGTCACTAATATGAAAGAGGAGTGTGAAAGTAAGGGTCTTCGCTTGAATGCAAGTAAGACTAAGGTTCTAGTATCTGAAAGAGATGACGTAAGAACTAAATGCGAGATTAGGGTAAACCAGGAACGTCTAGAGCAAGCGAATGAAACTGTGTATTTAGGAAGTATGTAATGTAAGTAGCGCGGATGGAAGATGTGATTCGGATGTAGAACGGCGAGTAGCTGTCGGAAACAGAGTTAACGGTGCTTTGTCCCAATTAGTAAAGCGACAAAGCATCGTAAAAGAAGCACGACTGACGATTCATAACGCAGTGCTAGTGCCAACTTTGCTTTACGGTAGCGAAACCTGGGTATGTCAGCAGATGCATGAAAGTAAATTGAATGCTGTGGAGATGCGATCACTTCGAAAATTGTGCGGCGTTACCTTGGCCGACCGAATACGTAACGAAGTGATACGCAATATGGCAGGTTTGAATGAAAGTGTCAGCGTTAAGCTGGAAAAGGGCGTGCTCCGTTGGCTTGGACACGTCCAACGAATGAGTGAGGAACGATTGACGAAGAATATATATTGTGCGAAAGCAGAGGGTAGAAGAGGTCAGGGTAGGCCGAGACTGACATATGAAGACCACGTGAGCAGATTGCTCAAAAACGGAAAGGTCAAAAGTACTCGGATACCCAGACGTGCGTGTATGAAGCGATTGATGAATCTCGAAGAAGCGAAAGAAGTATGCATGGATCGCGAAGCCTGGCGATCTGTCCTCTCTGACTACCCCGTCTGGGATACAGCGTGAAGATAGTTAGTTTTAGTTTAATTAATCTTCTTTGAAGCGCTCGTGGCCCCGCGGTCTCAGTGTTCGGTAAACGATCACTGAGGTACGCAACTTTCACTATGGCTGGTCGTCGGATGGGTGACCACTTTGTGGCATTTACATTTGCGAGCGTTTCCATGCTTCGGAAGGCACGTTAAGCCGTTGGTCCCGGTTGCCAGTAAAATGGCAGTCGTTAAGCCTAGTTGAAGGCCTTATAGGCGGCTTAAAAAATTTCAACAGCAGGTAGCCACAGCCTGCGTCTGTCTATTTCAACACGGCAATGGGCTCACCACCTATTACGTGGGACAGTAATCCACACGGTGAAAAGTGGGCATATAATATGCCTCTGCCACCCCTTCGGGGATAAGGCGTGATGGATATTTTTATTTAATTAATCTTCTTATGGTTTGCTAGTAAATTGCACCACGAGTTCCATAACACACTTGCTGGCACCGCAAGTACCATCGGAAACATTTCGGTGAGTGTGTTACAGAATCAGACGGCATAATTCCAGAGCGTTTAATGCTCTCTACTTCTGTCTCTACTCTACTCTACTTGTTCATTGGAATATAAATATTTTTGACGATATATTGCAATGAATTTTATTTCTTTCTATATTATCTGGAGTCTATTTCAGAATCGCCAAATTTAAAAACTGTTAAGGGGTGTAAGGGCACCGGCAAGGAAAGTAACTGTGAAGCTAGACGTCATGTTTCAATTATAGCATAACATTACATCTTCGGTAGCGTGATTGTAGCTCCGCAGCGTGTGACACTACGGTGCCCAATTTCGATCAGACCATAAGTTTGTCTTACACCTTAGTGGTATTAAAGGAGCAGATAACACTTCGCACGTATAATATTGTACATTTTTTATATATCATACAGATGATAACCATGTTCAAAGTGCGGCATTACCGCATTATCGCTAATCTCTGTCAAGTCAAGAACTCGTAGTTATTCAACTTCACAACGGATTATAACGACGAGAAGACGACAGCGACGGTTTTAAGAGCAATACAAAACCATTCTGTTCTGTTCTTTAATTCAGAATGTTAAACATATTTTAGCTTGAACGTTCTGGATAAATGAATCAAAAACGTTCGTTATGATCCAGGAATGTGAGCTGATTCATTTTATGATACCATCACTATACTGCTATCGCTTTGAAGGCCTTACGGGCTGCTCGAAAAATTTCAAAAGCAGGTAGTCACAACCTGCGTCGGTCTATTTAAACACGCCAAAGGGGTTTACCACCCGTTACGTGGGACAGAAGCACATTTGGTAAAATGTGCATCTGCAACCCCTTGGGCGGAAAAAGGCGTAATTGATAAACTTTCGCTTTATAACCCTCAATGGAAGGGACTGGGTGTAGAAGGAATTGAGAGAGATCCACGTCCAGCAGTTGACTGCCTAAGGCTAATTTGTTTGACTGAGAAGCAATGGAAACAGACTCCCATTCTGGCCTCTCGGCTAGAAGAATGTACGCTATATCAACAGTTTTATTTTCGTTTATTATTGACCTACTAAATAATCAAGAACAGAGATCGAAACAGTAAAGTATTATATGTAAGATAAGAGAACTGTAATGTTAGTCGTACAATTCGATCAATATGGTGATGGACCCATGTCATCGTTAGCGGGAGTAGAGACAATAAGATATATCAAAACTAACGTATCTAATGAAATTGGAGACTATCCAGACATAGAACTGCTGGGAACCTGTGCTGCTATGTCAACCGATGACGGCATGTTCGTTGCTAAAGGAATACATCTCACAGACTGGCTGTATAGAGACGTCTATCAACCTTTAGAGGGTTTAGAAACTTTTACGGTGTTATTTATGATGTTACATCCAAAATCGAAGGGTTATTTAAGACTAAAGTCGTCGGATCCTTACCAACAACCAAGTCTTTACGGTAATTATCTTACCCACAGGCAAGACATTGAAACATCGATAGCAGCCATCAGATACATAATAAAACTTGTAGATACTCCCCCCTTTAAGAAATATGGAGCAGAATTGTACAGAAAGAAGTTTCCAAACTGTAATGAATATGAATTTGACAGTGATGGTTACTGGGAATGTGCAGTAAGAACTATGACTTCGACACTTCATCATCAAATAGCTACTTGTAAGAATGGTCCAGCTACTGATCCAGAAGCTATAGTGGATCCTGAACTTAGAGTATATGGCATAAAAAACTTGCGTGTTGTAGACAGTAGTATTATACCGAGGACGATCGTAGCTCACACTAATGCGCCTGCTATCATGATAGGCGAAAAGGCCGCTGACATGATCAAGAACGACTGGAAATTATATTAGACTTAAGTTTAACGTATGGTTCGTGATAAATAAGTGTCACCGAAATTTACTGAGGCCTAAAATCTTTTGTAACCACTGGGTAATGCAACTGAAGCAATATCGACTGGAATTATAATAATATATATTTGTTACACAAACATTATCGGCCTCTAAACAGTGTGCGTTATTAGGTTATTCTTATTATTATTACTTTCACAATACTATTATTGTGAGAAAAAAAGGTACCAACTGTTTGATTCCACCGTTTACCAAAGTGGTAATTCTGCAGTGATATTTGTAGTTTAGTGGAAAGCTGGTAATTTAAAGATAGTTTAGTACGTGAAACCCTGTATCGACATCGCGCGGCAAACCATCGAACATTAGCTCGCACGGCAGCCGCGCACAGTGGGTATTGTGTTGCCACGCGCGGCAGCTCGAACATTGGCGCGCTCGAGTGAGCCTCACGCTCACGACGAAGCGAAGCACTCCGTGACGGTTTTTGGAAGCGCGGCCAAGTAATGTTAGTGTGTTAATGCTGCTCGTGCAATTGGAATGGTTGTTTACGTATTTTACCAACTAACATTACACTTAGATCTTTTGTGAATAATGTGATAAATAATGACAAAAGCAGCAGCTGCAGGTCGGCGACGTACAATGTCCATAGGTTTCCGTGCATAAAATAAAGCGCACGGCTGCCTCGCTTAGTTAATTTATGTCAGCCAAAACACAGGGGGTACTATTGACAAGCCGTAGAATAGAACCAGAATCGCTGTTTTTAGCTTTAATACGAGTAGACAAAAATGCAACTGACTAGCAGCCACTGGCGCCGTACGTTTTAGAAGAACTCATCGGTTGACCGATATAAGTCTATTGGAGTAAGATAGTATTAGTAGACTACGAAAAAAAGTCAAAATTGTACCGGTGGCTTTCTAATGAGCGACGATAACGATTCTTTTCTGACGCGATTGAAATAGTAGACTTGGCCCTCAGATATGCCGCGGGCGAATAACGCTCGCGAGGCAGCTGCACGAGACGTCCATATGCGGCTTTACATTCATTATCTAAACTGAACAGTGAAACATTAAACAGTAGGCTATTCCCATTATAAGAATAAGTATAATGAACTAAGACCGCACTAAGGAGTGAACCAAGTCTTAAAAACTTTAATGATATTTTATATTAGGTATATGGTAAGCAATCAAAGATCTCATCTTTAATAATTAATTGCATACGCTTTTGCAGCGCAGGATTACGTGGTTGTTTTCTCTCACTCCCAAAATCTTCAAGTTTTGTTTTTAAGATGAGTCATCTATATTAATAAATTGAACATTATGTATCGACAGATTGGCTCGATTTGTGAAAAATAAACGTGTTTGATTTAACGAAAATGTATGTTAATTCAATTTCAATAATTAACAGAGTTACTGCTGAGATGATCAAGTACGGTGGGTCGCGCGTCTGGGACACTCTATGTCTGTTATGCAACTTGTGCTGGCGGACGGGTGAGGTCCCAGATGACTGGCAAATAGCAGTTGTAGTACCTATTTACAAAGGGAAAGGCTCGCGCCTAAGCTGCTCCAGCTACAGGGCGATCAGCTTGGTCAGCTTAGCTAGTAAGGTGTATGCAAAGATTATAACGGCAAGAATGGGAGAATAGTCTGAAAGGTATTTATGGGAGGCTCAATGCGGATTCCGACGTGGAATAGGTTGCATGGATCAAGTGTTTTCTCTCCGCATGATCTGAAGTAGTTTCTGGCTATTAGCCAGAGGGTGTTCTGCGCTTTTGTGGATCTGGAGAAAGCATTTGATAACGTTGTGAGGGAAACTCTGTGGGATTTGCTGCCCGGATATGATGTGGACGGCTCGCTGCTGCGCGCAATACAGCCGCTTTATAAGGACTGTAAGGCTTGCGTGCGAGTAGGGGGGGATATGTCACCTCTTTTTGATGTCTGTACAGGCGTCAAACAGGGTTGTGTCATGTCCGCCTGGCTGTTCAGTGTATCTGGACAGTTGCCTGCAGAAGTTGAAAGATTGTGATATGGGTGTGAATTTGGGTGACTTTTCAGTAAACTGTCTGCTGTACGCTGATGATGCGGTGCTCAAGGCCTCATCAGAAGCCGACCTTCAGGCATTAGTCACTAATATGAAAGAGGAGTTTTGAAAGTAAGGGTCTTCGCTTGAATGCAAGTAAGACTAAGGTTCTAGTATCTGAAAGAGATGACGTAAGAACTAAATGCGAGATTAGGGTAAACCAGGAACGTCTAGAGCAAGCGAATGAAACTGTGTATTTAGGAAGTATGTAATGTAAGTAGCGCGGATGGAAGATGTGATTCGGATGTAGAACGGCGAGTAGCTGTCGGAAACAGAGTTAACGGTGCTTTGTCCCAATTAGTAAAGCGACAAAGCATCGTAAAAGAAGCACGACTGACGATTCATAACGCAGTGCTAGTGCCAACTTTGCTTTACGGTAGCGAAACCTGGGTATGTCAGCAGATGCATGAAAGTAAATTGAATGCTGTGGAGATGCGATCACTTCGAAAATTGTGCGGCGTTACCTTGGCCGACCGAATACGTAACGAAGTGATACGCAATATGGCAGGTTTGAATGAAAGTGTCAGCGTTAAGCTGGAAAAGGGCGTGCTCCGTTGGCTTGGACACGTCCAACGAATGAGTGAGGAACGAATGAGTGAGGAACGATTGACGAAGAATATATATTGTGCGATAGCAGAGGGTAGAAGAGGTCAGGGTAGGCCGAGACTGACATATGAAGACCACGTGAGCAGATTGCTCAAAAACGGAAAGGTCAAAAGTACTCGGATACCCAGACGTGCGTGTATGAAGCGATTGATGAATCTCGAAGAAGCGAAAGAAGTATGCATGGATCGCGAAGCCTGGCGATCTGTCCTCTCTGACTACCCCGTCTGGGATACAGCGTGAAGATAGTTAGTTTTTTTTAGTTTAATTAATCTTCTTATGGTTTGCTAGTAAATTGCACCACGAGTTCCATAACACACTTGCTGGCACCGCAAGTACCATCGGAAACATTTCGGTGAGTGTGTTACAGAATCAGACGGCATAATTCCAGAGCGTTTAATGCTCTCTACTTCTGTCTCTACTCTACTCTACTTGTTGATTGGAATATAAATATTTTTGACGATATATTGCAATGAATTTTATTTCTTTTTATATTATCTGGAGTCTATTTCAGAATCGCCAAATTTAAAAACTGTTAAGGGGTGTAAGGGCACCGGCAAGGAAAGTAACTGTGAAGCTAGACGTCATGTTTCAATTATAGCATAACATTACATCTTCGGTAGCGTGATTGTAGCTCCGCAGCGTGTGACACTACGGTGTCCAATTTCGATCAGACCATAAGTTTGTCTTACACCTTAGTGGTATTAAAGGAGCAGATAACACTATGCACGTATAATATTGTACATTTTTTATTTATCATACAGATGATAACCATGTTCAAAGTGCGGCATTACCGCATTATCGCTAATCTCTGTCAAGTCAAGTACTCGTAGTTATTCAACTTCACAACGGATTATAACGACGAGAAGACGACGCCGACGGTTTTAAGAGCAATACAAAACCATTCTGTTCTGTTCTTTAATTCAGAATGTTAAACATATTTTAGCTTGAACGTTCTGGATTAATGAATCAAAAACGTTCGTTATGATCCAGGAATGTGAGCTGATTCATTTTACGATACCATCACTATACTGCTATCGCTTTGAAGGCCTTACGGGCTGCTCGAAAAATTTCAAAAGCAGGTAAGCACAACCTGCGTCGGTCTATTTAAACACGCCAAAGGGGTTTACCACCCGTTACGTGGGACAGAAGCACATTTGGTAAAATGTGCATCTGCAACCCCTTGGGGGGAAAAAGGCGTAATTGATAAACTTTCGCTTTATAACCCTCAATGGAAGGGACTGGGTGTAGAAGGAATTGAGAGAGATCCACGTCCAGCAGTTGACTGCCTAAGGCTAATTTGTTTGACGGAGAAGCAATGGAAACAGACTCCCATTCTGGCCTCTCGGCTAGAAGAATGTACGCTATATCAACAGTTTTATTTTCGTTTATTATTGACCTATTAAATAATCAAGAACAGAGATCGAAACAGTAAAGTATTATATTATTATGTAAGATAAGAGAACTGTAATGCTATTGAGAGAATTTTAAAATGTTGATGCTGTATTCGTGGTGGAGGTACAAATTTTATTAAAGGGACTTAATCAGATAACCTTTACCTTATCACGCTTTTATCCCTGAAGGAGTGACAGTGAATATACGCCAGCATTTCACCGTAAGCATTTTTGTCCCACGTAAATGGTGATGAGTCCATTGCCGTGTTAAAAATGAACACGCGGGTTGTGGCGACCTGCTGTGAAAATTTTCATGACACGTGTGGAAAGCCTTTTGGGCGGCTTGAAAAATGGGTCCTAGTTGCCATTAACGTGCCTCCCAAAGAATGGAAACGCTAATGGAAATGCCACAAAGCGGTCACCCATCCGAGGACTAGCCAAAGTTGTTTAATGCAGTGATCGTTTACAGAAAACTGAGTTAGCGAGGCTACAAAAGATTCTCTTTAATGAATAGATCACTTTAAAAATACACAGAATAACATTTGGCACAGTCCTATGTACAATTAAAATATAGGAACCTTCTCTTGTATTTAATCGTACACAGGCCAGTGCCAAGCAATATTAACGTAACTCATGCGTGTGTCATACTAATTATACCCATCATCCTTAATTGCATTAAACAAGGTGTGTCTACCTACCATTCGAAATACCAAACTACCGCGACCGAGAAGCAGAGCTGGCAAAATCATGGGTATAAAAATTTTCTGTAAAGGAATGTCTTTCAATTCCACTTAAGATGAAATGCGAAAGTTGTGCAAAGACAAACTAGAAGCAAAACTCTTTACCAATCCAGCGTGGTAGCATAAGACTAATCATTCTCCCAATATGGGAGGCTTACATACAGCAGTGGACTATGATTATAGACTGATTTGATTGATGTTCGAATGGTGCACCGAACATCAATCAAAAACCTAGATAGGTTCCGGGCTGGACTACGTGTGATTGCGTCAAACTCGTTCATATGTTTCAGCTGTACTTAAATGAATTAGTTTCTCATGACAAGTAATTTTTACCTATTGAGAATAATTATAGGAATTTTGAAATTGGAACAAAATTAAACTTACCTCATAAGGTGGAACAGAAAGAAGTAGGAACAACTGCTTTCTCGTTTTAAGGATATCAGGGTTAAGCGAAACTGTTATTCCATTTTTACTGCGTATACCTACTTTAAAGATGATGTCGTTGCTGCCAACATAGGTTCCTACTTTTTATCTATAATAATAAAATTACCGTGTGACTCAGTCATTCATCTATCAACGTACAGCCGAAAACCTTACATTTAGAAACATGATTTTTTTTAGAGAAAGGAGTATGCCCATATTTATTTACCCTCAGACTGTAAAATATGGGGTAAAACAGTGTATGGAAACTGTTAGAGCTAATTCATGAAATGTAGTTGAAGGTTTTTATACTGCAATCTAAAAAAAGTAATTTTATTGTTTTAGGGAATTCTATTGCTAAAATAAATGGACCGTGTGTGCGTGATATAGCGGTTGAAGTTAATAGCATTTTCGGAACTCTTTTTCTGATTTCGAAGGATTTAGTCATAAGCCATAAAACGCGTAATGAGAATAGCTTTTCTAATAAGGAACGTACACATTTATTATTTTTGTATGAGACAGACCATTTATTGAGGAAGGCTGAAGGCCATTACGCTACCATTCAAGGGAGCGGAGCAGTAATCATAAATGTCAACAGACTTTAATCGCTTATTTGAAAACGAATTAACGGATATGAGCTAGAAATGTGGGGTTTCACGCGAGTTCAAAGTATATCATGAGGAACGCCGGGAGGCACAGCTAGTACTTAAAAAAAAGGTTGGTACTGTAGGAATATAAATTGCTCGCAATAACTACAGAACTTATGGATAAACTCGATGGTTACATGGTAACTTAATTTTATTGGAGAACGACCTTGATTATGACAATAGATAGTACCTAAGTTGTTTATAAGGAAAATCTCCTCTAAATCTTTCAAATGCCAAGTTGTTGTAACAAATTCGATAAATTTTGTATTTGAGCATGGATTAGAATAGGTACGTACTACATATACATTCGAGCACTACAAGTAAACATTCGCATGTTTCAGTACCATCAAAATACTATCTGAGTCGAATAGCTATTGCTAATTTAGGGCGTGTATGTTTTGTTTATCAATGCGCGTATCATGTATTGTAACAATAGGAAGTGAGACCAATTCAATATTCGAGTCGATTTGTTTTATATGAGGACAGAAAGGTAAATAATGTGCGTATCATATTAAGTTTCCCGGGTATTTGCCCAGTCTATATCAAAACCTAACACTACAACGGATAAGGTTATTTCCTTATCATTACCTACTACAATACTGAGTCAGCCATAAATTTATTTCCAAAACCCAAAACTATTCATATAATTTTATTTTCTTTTAATATAACTATCCGTGTAAGACAACAACAGGTGAGTAACTATAAAATTAGTACCAAATAGGAAGGAATAGCAGTTAGAAATAGGCAGAAGCCTTTATCTAAATTTTACCTGATACTATAAGCGCCTCATTCGGACCGACGGTCTGTATGTTCCCCATATTTTTCCAAAATCACTTACAAAACACTCACAAATACACAATTTCACACTACACGAAAAAAAGCAACTGAAATCAATAAAATACAATAAACAATCATGAATGAACTAAAAGAATGAAACAGGCACTATCTCGGTATCTTTTTGTTTAAATTATTTTATGGCCTGGTTACTAAGATCTTTTAGCCAATCTTATTTAGTGATTATGATTTAATTTAGTCCTGTCCCTTATCGATGTCAAGTCCGGTCCCAAGTCCTGTGTCCTTGCCCAATTAACGTGGTAGAGTGTTATTGAGGCTTTCATTGGAATTTGCGCGAATAAAATAGCATTTCATTGCAATACATTACTGTCTTTCACTATATCATATTTACACAACTTTTATGTCTAAGCAACTACCATTGTAACACATAAAACAAGGTTATTGCACTAGTTTTGGAAAATAATATACAGCAAGCGTCCATTGACCAAGTTCCCGCGCTAAGACCCTCATCTTGATATCTCGCTCATGGTGTTATTTTTTTAATTGTCTATAGAACATGCGATGGGTTAAAATTTACACTACCAACTCATGAACAAAGATACCTACTAATGCAATATTTAATCAAACGACACTGTGCGTCTTAAGTGATCTTAGGGCTCTGATTCGAAACGTTGTTCATTTTCAACTTAAGAACTTTAGCAATTTTTTGTAAATTATTCAATGTAGGTAGGTGAATAGTTCTGTCTAGTTCTGCAAATCTATTGTTAAGTCGAATGGTCGAATTGTTCGCCATCGACTCGACGCACGTGAATCATTTTAAAATCGCACATCTCTATTTTAGTCTATGGATTTAACGTTATAATTACGACATTTGGCGGGAAGAGTGACAAGTGCGGACGCTTGCTTTATATTATTTTCTAAAACTAGTGCATTTATCTTGTTTTATGTGCGGGAGTGGTAGTTTATTGGACATAAAAGTTGTGTTAACGTGCTATAGTGAAAGACAATGATATATATGCAGTGGAATGCTATTTTCTCTCTTGCCGCGAAACGTCCACTAACAACCTTAGTATAAGAATCACCATTATACTGAGGGCAAGGACCAGGACGTAGCCTGAGGACATGACATCGACTGGACAGGACTAATTAGAAGATAAGATTGAAGAAATATGATATAAAAAATGAAATTTGGCTAAAAGGTCTGAGGAACCAGGCCATTAAATAATTATTAAAAAAAAATAACGTTATAATGGCGGATGCATTGTGATTGTTTGCTTGCAAAAAAGATTACTTTTAATGAGAAGATACAACGATAGAACCAAATATTTAGTCATTTGTAAGATCTGTTACATTATATTTCTGATTAATGCAGTTGCTTTCTGATAACTGTCCCACTTTACAAAAACATATATAAATCGTATTCACAATTTTACAATTATTCAAGCTTTTATTTTTTTGGCAGGTACGAAACGTGCACGTTTATTATATAGCAATGTCTGATACGAGTGATCTTGATCGTCAAATCGAGCAGCTTAAAAGATGCGAGATAATAATGGAAGCCGAGGTTAAGGCACTCTGTGCCAAGGCACGCGAAATACTTGTTGAAGAAAGCAATGTTCAACGGGTAGATTCACCTGTTACGGTAATTTATTTACCTTATATTATGTATATTTAACTTTCGTTTATAATGCTTAACTTTTTCATTATCATTCCTTTCCTTTGATAAATCAGAGGACAAACTTTACTAACATGATTCAAATCAAATTGAGTTTTACAAGTACATCACTTAGTTGCAAAATTATTTAATAATAATTATATGTCCACGATAGTGTAGTTTGCAATAAGATCTTCACCAAGTCTATCCAAACAAGCATATCTATTCATAAACATCTAAACATACCTATTTATTAATTAAAAAAACTCTCAATCTAGTGCAAGTGTCCATAGAATGGACAGATGAAGATAGTTACATCATTTTTTTCATTTAAATTGGGGCCTCTGCAGACATCTTCTTTTAGTATCAGCAACTGGCAACTTAGTAGCTTTTTAAGAAGACAAATTGCAGCGACCCAGTGCTCCCCCGCACCCATAAAAATGCCAGAAGCGACATCACTTTTAAAATAGCAAAACAGTATCTTGGCCAAGAGGTCGGTGTACTGATGCGGCACCCCGGATGCTAGAGAGTTGCCCAAACAAGAGGCTGCATGGACACACATACTAAATCGTCGGTTAGAATGATTGGGTAAATAGTTGCTAGATTGTTTTGAAATTTGTCAAATGAGACAACTTCTCCAGGAATATTTAACCACCAATTAAAGTTAAATCATCCTAGCTACTTTTTTACTAACTGTCACTGATTTTACTCTTTTCCTGATCAACTGAAAAGCTCCTTGATAAGAAACCATTCATCATCATCTGAGCGTCTGTCCCAGTTGCGTCTCGCGACGCCCGGGGTCCGCTTTCCTACATTTTCTCCTCCACTTAGCACGGTCGTCGGCATCCCCTGTAGTGAGACCATTGATAAGAAACTATTGACTGCAGATAATTACCAGAATTATTTAATTTGCATGAAAGATGGCACAATTTTTTTAGGTATAGTATAATATATTTTATGGTAGCTCAGCTCATTTCACCAAAGTTGTTGGTATGCAAATATTGGACACAATATGAAAAAAAAAAAAACTAACTATCTTCACGCTGTATCCCTGACGGGGTAGTCAGAGAGGACAGATCGCCAGGCTTCGCGATCCATGCATACTTCTTTCGCTTCTGCGAGATTCATCAATCGCTTCATACACGCACGTGCGGGTATCCGAGTACTTTTGACCTTTCCGTTTTTGAGCAATCTGCTCACGTGGTCTTCATATATAAGTCTCGGCCTACCCTGACTCCTTCTACCCTCTACTTTTGAACAATATATATTCTTCGTCAATCGTTCCTCACTCATTCGTTGGACGTGTCCAAACCAACGGAGCACGCCCTTTTCCAGCTTAACGCTGACACTTTCATTCAAACCTGCCATATTGCGTGTCACTTCGTTACGTATTCGGTCGGCCAAGGTAACGCCGCACAATTTTCGAAGTGATCGCATCTCCACAGCATTCAATTTTCTTTCATGCATCTGCTGACATACCCAGGTTTCACTACCGTAAAGCAAAGTTGGCACTAGCACTGCGTTATGAATCGCCATTCGTGCTTCTTTTACGATGCTTTGTCGCTTTACTAACTGGGACAAAGCACCGTTAACTTTGTTTCTGGCAGCTACTCGCCGTTCTACATCCGAATCACATCTTCCATCCGCGCTAAACATACTTCCTAAATACACAATTTCATTCACTTGATCTAGACGTTCCTGGTTTACCCTACTTGCATTTAGTTCTTACGTCACCTCCTTCAAATACCTTAGTTTTACTTGCATTCAAGCGAAGACCCTTACTTTCACACTCCTCTTTCATATTAGTGACTAATGTCTGAAGGTCGGCTTCTGATGAGGCCATGAGCACCGATGAGAACATGACATGATGTTTCACCATGACACAATATGAGTTCCATGAAACACACAAATGTCTAATAATTGGAACCAATAATAAATATAGAATAACATTAGCTTAATGTCAATACATTACAACTTAAAACAGTAATGTCAAGTGTAAATAATTAATTTCCAAGTAAAATAACAATTATTTCAGTTGATTTGTTTGTTTATTTCCCTTGTCAGTAACCAAGGTAAGTTTAATTAGTAAATGTTCATACAAATAATGTTTGGATGTGATTTCAGGTGTGTGGAGATATTCATGGACAGTTCTATGATCTGAAAGAGTTGTTCAAAGTTGGTGGAGATGTCCCTGAGACCAATTATTTATTTATGGGAGACTTTGTAGACCGAGGATTCTATTCTGTAGAAACATTCTTATTATTACTGGCCTTAAAGGTATTTGTTGATCATTATAAATTTATTTTTAAGTAAGATTGTTGCTCTGCTGAAGTCTTTTGTTACATTTAATTCGTTGTATTTACAATCGGAAGATACAATTTTGATTTTTGATTATTTATTACATGGCAATGGGCTCACCACCTGTTACGTGGGGTAAAAATGCATACGGTGAAATATGGTTGTGCCTATAGTATGCCTCTGCCTATACCTTCGGGGATAGAGACGTGACAATATGAATAGAAGCCAGAAGAGCTTAGATGGTTATATTGATAGACACTAGGAATTCCAGTATCTGGTATTTTTATTCTCTGTGGCACACGACACCTAAGATATTAGCATTACATAGTGTGCCAGTGAGTAATTTTACATAGAGGAGGCTTACTCAGAATTAACTTGGGCAAATACATTTATATCTTGTATTTTCACAAAACATATTAACAGAGCAGGCAGATTATCTGCAGTATCACTAATTCCCACTCCACATGTCTAGTGCAATATGTTCATCTCTACAACATGCACTTTTAATTCGCCTGTGTTGAGTAATAGACATTGTCACGCCTTTATCCCCGAAGGGGTAGGCAGAGGCATACTTTACGCCTACATTTCACTGTATGCATATTTGTCCCAACTAACAGGCAGTGAGCCCATTGCCGTGTTGAAATGGACAGGCGCTGGCTGTGGCCACCTGCATTAGAAATTTTTCAAGCCACCCATATAGTCTTCAACTTGGCTAAACGACTGCCATTTTACTGGCAGCCAATGTGCCTTCCAAAGCACAGAAACACTCGCAAATGTAAATAATGCCACAAATTGGTCACACATCCAAGGACCAGCTATAGCGAAAGTTGTTTAACACAGTGATCATTTACAGAACACTGAGTCAGCGGAAGCACTTTCAGGTGCTTAGTGTTGAATAAGTATTATCAAAATCGGTCTATTGTGAATATACAGCGTAAACACGTCCTCTACTTTGTATGAGACCATATACTTATCTTAATCTGATGAGTATATGGGAAATAATACTTAGAGAAGATGACTGATGATATACCATAGAAGTTAGATTTTTAAAAAAAAAATAAGAAAATTTAGCTCCTAGTCTGTGCTAGCCCAAAATAAACAAGTGTACAACTGTTTATTTCAAAACACTGAGTAAGGGCTAGCGCATATCGCACGCTTAGTATTAAAGTGACTGAATTCAAAATCAGTCGAAAATGAGTTGAATACACTGTTTAACTCAACACAACGTCATCTGTGACATACCTTGATAAAATCTTAAAAAGTTAGTGTTATACTACTCCTACAAGTTTTCGGTCTCTTTCACACTTATGGGTTTCAATACGTCATTTTGACATTACACTGACACAATCATTATTCTTCCAGCCAGTTCAAAGTAAACATCTGTTCATTTGTTTTAAAAGTGACCAATTATTATTTAAGATTGTTTATCAGTGAAAAGAAAGGTAACTTTTATCGATAATTTTTGTGGTTAATTGACCAAATACGTAATGAGTCTATTTAATATTAATTTTGTATGATACATTATGTTTTAGAACTTTTTAAACCTAAAAGATTTGGGTAATTTTAAAACACATTAATGATTAAGTCTATTCTTAAATAAATCCCTAGTAAATTTATTTGTACATCTTGTACGATTTAATTTTAAGGCTGTTTATTACTAATAAGAATAACTTATTTTTAGTAAAATTCCGTATTGGGTCGGTGCTTTCCTAAAAAACTATCAATCATTTTGCTCAGAAAATTTTACGTGATTTAAGTTCAAGATTGAGTCACTTCCAAAAATTAAGTAAAGAATGAAAAAGAAGTTTCACTTGTAGAATTAAATATTTTTTTATTAAAATGAATCTTCGCATTCAAGAAAAAAATCTAGATTTAATTCAAACTGATGATAATATAATTCCTACTCAAAGTTCTGATTTCGAGGTATGTAAAAAATATTCAATACTCTTTCATATACTTAGTTATTTTAAGTGTTGAAGATACTTACTTTTTCTAGCTTTGCTACCATTAAGATATAATTGTTATAACATATATACTTATCATCACGCCTGTTTCCCATTGGGGTAGGCAGAAACTATGGATTTCTACTAACCACGATCCTGGCATACAACTTTAGCTTCTCCTACTTTCATAAGTGTTGTCATACACGCCCGCCGGTTAAGGGTGCTCTTGACCTGGCGTTTTTCCAAAACATCATCGATCTGATTGACATACGTACAGCGAGGTCGACCCCTACCAGCTTGCCCATTCATACTCGCTACGTAGATCTGCTTATTCAGTCTCTTTTCATCCATTCTCATCACGTGTCCGAACCATCAAAGCATTCCTTTTTCTATCTTAGTCACTACATCTTCTTTCATACCGCAACGTTCCATTATCACGCTGTTTCTTTCTTTATCCGTCAACTTCACTACAGCTATACCTCGTAGACTTCTCATTTCCACTGCATTTATGTTACTTCTAAGATTCTTCTGCCATACCCAGCTTTCACTGCCATACATAAGCGTAGGGACAAGCACTCCTCTATGTACAGCCAGTTTTGTTTTCTTAGACACGTTCCGACTGCTCATAAAGGTGTACATGGGTCCATTTATTTCATTTCCTGCCAAAACTCTTCTCTCAATATCATAGTCACACTTTCCATCTCTCGCAAATTTTGAACCCTAATATACAAATTCTTTCGCCTGTTACACTCTTTTTCCTTGAACAAAAAATGAGCAATCCGTCATACTTTTCTCTTTTTCAAAAACCGTTACTTTCTTCTTGTTTACATTCACTTTCATTCCTTTCCTTTTTAGCGCATCATGTATAATGTTAACCATCAACTGCAACTCCTCCACCGATGATGCCACTATTACCTGATCATCAGCGTATAAGAGGCATTTGACGGTTAATTTATTCATTCTCAAACCATACGCACTCTCATGCAGTTCTTTCAAGCAACTACAATGTAAAGGTTAAACAGACACGGCGACGCTACACAACCCTGTTTCACACCTTTTTAAATGTGATAAAAGCCTGTGCAAGCTCCGTTGATCCTGAAACAAGCACTGGAACCCTCATAGAGAGATTTCAGAGTTCGTATCAAGTTGCTGCTTACACCATACATGGACAATGTAGACCACAGTTCTTTCCTCACCACTCTATCATAGGCCTTTTCCAAGTCTACAAATATGCAATAGACTAGTTTTTCTAAGGAAAAGACCGATACATGCATCCTCTTCCTTTCATAAATCCTGCTTGAACATCCCACATTGTTCCTTCAGTTTCATTCATCACTCTTTTTGTCAAAACTTTTCCATACAATTTCTTGACGATGCTGAGCCTTATATAGTTTAAAGCTATTATGTTATTCGTAATAATTTAGAGACTAATAATTTAAAAAGCGATAATAGAGGTAGAGGAGTCATTTCTAAGAATTAATATACCTATCTATTTAAAATATATGAGACTGATTGATTACCTGAAAAAGTTAAGATCTTTTTTAAAATAGCTATAATTATGCTACTACTTATAATATATGTTAGTTTATTATTATTTATTATTTATCCATCACGCCTTATCCCCGAAGGGTTGGCAGAGACATATTATATAAGTTAGTTTGGTATAAAAACATACTATTAAATTAAGTGTTTATATGAAAATAACAAATAAAATATAAATAAATAAAATAAATATCCATCACGCCTTATCCCCGAAGGGGTGGCAGAGGCATATTATATGCCGACTTTTCACCGTGTGGATTCCTGTCCCACGTAATAGGTGGTGAGCCCATTGCCGTGTTGAAATAGACAGACGCAGGTTGTGGCTACCTGCTGTTGAACTTTTTCAAACCGCCCATAAGGCCTTCAACCAGGCTTAACGACTGCCATTTTACTGGCAACCGGGACCAACGGCTTAACGTGCCTTCCGAAGCACGGAAACGCTCGCAAATGTAAATGCCACAAAGTGGTCACCCATCCGAGGACCAGCCCTATTGAAAGTTGCGTAACTCAGTGATCGTTTACAGAACACTGAGACCGCGGGGCCACGAGCGCACAAATAAAATATCGTAAAATTATTATCGTTGGGACCACTCACACAACGCCATCAGATTCCAAACTAAGCAGGCAGAGCTTTTCACCGTATGCACTTTTGTCCTACGTAATAGGTGGTGAGCCCATTGCCGTGTAGAAATGGACAGGCGCAGGTTGCGGAGACCAGCTGTAGAAAATTTTCAAGCTGCCCATAAGGCCTTTAACTGGGCTCAACGCCTGCGAGGACCGAGGACCAGCCATAGTGAAAGTCGATTGACATTCAGTTTTTGTTTAAGTTGTCGATTTTTTTATAAAACAAACATATTTTAATTGCTGAAGTACAATAGTATTAATTTTATCTTAGTTTAATACCAACTGGTTCCTGAATATTGATCTCTTTTTTCCATTATAAATCGTGACTATTAAAATATGTTATCATTTTTAGTAATAATCAGACTTAAACCTTAAATATCCAGCCAAATAGTATAATAATTTAATATTAAACTAACTTAACACTAATTAAGTCTTTATAGTTTTTAGCAGACAATTGCTGTTTAGTATTAAAGAGGCCTAAAACCGCATACATAATTTTGACAACCTATAATAAATAAAATAAATAGTATTCAATTCAAATTTAAGTGTCTATGAAATATGTGGTTCATATACGATATATATATAAAAAATGACTGCGCTGCTAACATCTGGCTAATAATTATGTCCAAATAAACAATTGAAGCCCTAATTGCAAAACTTTTGTTGCGTTTTCCCAAAAAACATGTTTTTTTTTAATTCGGTCACTATAACACTAAGCGTGCGATATATACAACTTGTAGATGAACAACTATTTAGTTGTGTATCATATGTCCATAGCACTATATTGAAGCGCGCATACTGTCATCTCAATAGTTGTTCGACAAAAAAGTCAAAAAGCTTTATCGATCAACTTTTGATTAAAAAGTTGGACAACTATCGATAAACGCTTAATTTGTATTGCATTGCATTGATATGCACATTTATTTATGTATTTACAGCCTTTATTATTGATTAACATTATTCAAAACAGCTACATTTCATTGCATGCATTATTATTCAAATTCACTACAATATAAAATCTATATGGGAAATCGAGATTTATTTTTATATTTTCGAATGCGAATTCCATATAATAAAAATGAATCCATATTTCCCTTGGTCACGCCATCACGCGTGAACGGCTGGACCGATTTGAAAAATTCTTTTTGTAATGGATACCAATTTATTGAGGAAGGTTGTAAGCTATATATCAACACGTCACTAAACAGGAAAGCGGAGCAGTAATCTTTAATGTCAACAAATCGGGGAAACTTTCATACATTTTTGGAAAAGTAATAAGCGACGGGATTAAATGGGTGCCACGGGGTTGGAAGTATGTCACGGAGGAAGCCGAGCAGGTCAGCTAGTATATATATAAAAATGAATCCCTTTTCCCTTGGTCACGACATCACGCGTGAACGGCTGGACCGATTAGAAAAAATCTTTTTGTACTTTTTAGCCCATTTATTGAGGAAGGTTATTAGCTATATATCATCACGCCACTACACAGGAGAACGGAGAAGTAATCATAAATGTCATCAAATCGGGGATTTTTTTAATACATTTAGAAAAAGTAATAAGTGACGGGATTAAATGGGTGCCACGGGGTTGGACGTATGTCACGGACGAAGCCGGGCAAATCAGCTAGTAATATATAAAAATAAATCTCTATTTTCCTTGGTCACGCCATCACGCGTGAACGGCTGGACTGATTTCAAAAATGATTTTTGTATTTGATGCCCATGTATTGAGGAAGGTTCTAAGCTATATATCATCACGCCACTACACAGGAGAACGGAGCGGTAATCATAAATATCAACAAATCGGGAAAACTTTCATCCATTTTTGGAAAAGTAATAAGTGACGGGATTAATTGGCGCCACGGGGTTGAAAGTACGTCACGGGCAAAGTCGCGCCGGTCAGCTAGTACACAATACAATATTAAATTTGGTTCATGTCATTATTAGCTACATTCTTCACTTCATGTCAATTTATATATATATATATATATATATTATCAATTATCAAATTCGATTCTTTATACATTACAATATTAAATTAATATATTTCATTATACTTATTATTCGTTACATTATTTAGATTATTTTTTTATATATTGTATAATTCAAACACAATTGTAAAATATTGTTTATGAATAAATGAAATGAAAAAAATGAAATTATTAGATGTAGTGAATCAATTTGTCATAAGACAAAGACCTCTTCCAGAGCCTTCCAATCTTTTCTCCGTCGTGCCTTTTGCATCCATGTTGTTCCTGCTGTCGCACGAATATCATCCTCCCATCTTCATTTTCTTTTATTACCTCTAGGGTACCATTCTATTATGTCCCTAGCCCATTTTTCTTCTTTTGACCGGGTTAAATGGCCCACCCATCGCCATTTTTGTTGCTGTTACTTTTGTCACTCTTTTATTGTTTGATTTCTTTCTTAAGGTTGTTAGTTTTACTTTGTCTTTTAGCTTTACATGTAGCACACCTCTCCATGTTGTTTTGACAAATTTCTAGTTTTCTCATATTTCTTTTTATGAGTGCCCTTGTTGGCACCCATATGTTGACACTGGGAAAACACAAGTATCCAGGATCTTAAACTTATACTTTTGTGGCATAACTTAAGATTTCAGAAACTCCTTCAATGACCAGAATTTATTCCAAGCTTTGTTTATTCTGATTTCTATTTCCCTTTCATCTGTATTTTTTGGTAATATAATGCTACCGAGGTAGGTGTACTTGGTCAACATAGTCAATTTCTGTGCCTTCTACCTCTATTGGCTGTTTTAGGGCATTTATCATAATTTTAGTTTTTGACATATTCATGGTTAGACCTACTTTTCTACTTTCTATGTTCAAATCTATTAGCATTAACTGCAGCATGAAAGGGCCTTCTTCAACTATTATAAGATCATCAGCAAATTGGAGGTTATTTAGTCTGACGCCATTGATGATCAGACCACATGCAAATACCGTCGACTAAACAGTCGATCCGCGACTGTCGGTCTCGTAAAAGCATTTGAAGCAGCGTCAAAGCCACGTCTTTGTACACAGTATTTTATATTAGTTTTTCTTTTAAAATGCCAGAGTACACAGGTAAAAAAAAAGTGAAACTTTACGACATTTTTTTACAGCTATAAAATTTCTTTTATAAGGGGAAAATTCACTTATCATAAAGAAGTTTACTTCAAAATAACATGGCGCGTAACCGAAAAACCTGACGATTTATTGTTTTACAGCTATAAAATTTATCTCAAAACCGATAAAGAAATTTCACTTTAAAAAAAATCGACGTCCCACTGCATAAATTGTATGCACACCTTCATCAACTAAACGGTTTAGTTGTGTGGAAATTACGAGAGCTACGAAACTCGACTAAACAGTTTAGTCGATGCAAAAGCTGTATATATGCGCTAGCCCTAACAATTTAAAGCTATTTTTCAAATATTTTTAATTTAGTGTAGATGTAGACAGTAGATGCATCTCTAAAGCTCATTTAAGCCCCCTTTTTCTTTAAAATTTATTCTAATCCATTTCCTTGTGCAGAATCTTATTTATGTTGTTGTATGTTGTTTAGGTACGCTATCCTGACCGCATCACATTAATTCGAGGTAATCACGAATCAAGACAGATAACACAAGTCTATGGGTTCTATGATGAATGTCTAAGGAAATATGGATCAATTACTGTATGGAGGTAAATCACACTAATATTTATATTCTAACATTCACACAAGTTTTCATAAGGTGAATCATTTTCTGATTGACTTGAAATGGACTTGCCATAAGTGAGTGTGGCACTTCTGCCCAGCACACGTTGTTCGTGAACGAAAAGGAGCGGGTGGGATAAGGTTTAAGAGCTCTTTAGAACACTCGCCGTGGTACATATGGTAAAATGCAGCCAAGGACGCTATGGTTCTACGCTGCGCCAGCGGCTCAAAGCTTCCTGTAACCTCAATGTCCTGTGTGCCTTACCATAGCCTCATCCCAAACATGTGTTGCGTTAAGATCACCCGTTGAGCGTCTGTGCCTATATTGCTGATCATTGATCAACGAGTGATCTTCTAGGTATCGCATAAGCTACTTGTTGACAATGAGCTCGAACACTTTACAGATAACTGAGGTGATGGCTAGTATATTTTTCCCGGGGAATGCTTTTCGCACCGTTATCCCTGCTGCGGGTGCAGCAGGGACGGTGTGTGGGGCTCCCGGCCCGTGAGAGAGGGGCCGTCCTACCTACTAAATCCCGCGGTCTTCTGCATCACCCTTAAACCGACTCGCAGGGTAGGCCTGAGATTAAATCACTGCGAGTCGGCAAGGGGCACCCCAGAGTGGAGGGGTCTGTTTCGGGGCAGCCGGCCGAGAGCGGCCGGTACGGCCGTGCGCTGAGTGGGCACCCCCCAGAACACGGGAAGGGTGCCCGTCGCCGTGTGCCCGGCGTGGGGAGGGCCGCGTATCGCCCTCACGGTCGGCAGCCAACAGTGTAGGGCCGCTGTCGCCTCGTTTGCTAGCTTGGTGATGGCGGCTAAACGAGAGGCTTTAGAGGGATATTAGTCGACATCGAAAACTATCCGGAATTCATTAAAAATCATAGACAAGACTTCTTAAAATATTCGGAAAAAATTATCAGTATAGTAAACCTAAGAAATCGTAACTAAAATGTTAAATCTAAATAAAATAAAATGGAGTCATTGCCCTTTTTACAATATGCTCTCATATTTTACAAAAGGGCAATGCAACAAAACTAAATTGAGAAGGTGTCCATGCTGTATGGACACCTTCTAACTACTACTAATCTGAACTCTGCTCAGGTAATATATATCCTCATCCCATCCTACATATTATTGTATAAAAGAGTAAGAGTGAAAGAGCGAGAGGAATAAAACCGTGATGATCATGGTATGCGAAGAGAATGTAAGAAGATAAATAAGTAAAGAAACAATTTTATACAATGTTAATGTTAAGAAAAGTTTATCTGTATAAATAGCTACAAAATTATATTTATAAAGTTAAAAGCCCAGAGAGGCTAGAAAAAAAATAATATAAATAAGAAATAAAAATGTAAGAATGGCTCTGCCCCCGGTATTAAAAAAGAAAAAAAAAGAGGTTTTGCGGGTGTGGGAGTGTGTGCTCCGCCGTGTCCACGAAGCCACCTGGGCAGTGACGACACACGGGGTCCGGCTCCACCCCCGCCACCTCCCACAGGTACTTGGCGAGTACGCCATGTCCTGTGAGGAGCTGACTGAGTTGAAACGTCGGCTTTCCGTGTGCCCTCTCCACCCAATGGGGCGATAGTAGGCTGGATCTGACTGATCCCCTTTCTTGGAAATCGGTTGTACGTTCGAATACACCATATTTTGACTGAGGTTAAATCACTGCGAGTCGGTAGTGTGCCTTTGACAATGCCGTGAGACGAAACCGGTAAGGTTTATCAAGTAAATGTTGTGGAATAGAACAAGTGTTATTATTGAAAATGTGTAGCAAGTTCCACCAAGTGCCAGCAATCAACAGCATAAATTACCATATTTTGTATTACTTACAGCAATATATTTTTATTATTTAAATCTATGTGATCCTTCCAAAGAACAACTCAAAATGCTAGTTCTTATAATTGCCGTTAAAATGTAGTGGTGGAGAGTAGGTATGTAAAATTGGTAGATTTGAAATAATGCTTGTTAATTTGTTCCCAGATATTGCACAGAAATATTTGACTACCTTTCGTTATCAGCCATTATCGACGGCCGGATATTCTGCGTCCACGGCGGTCTGAGCCCGTCAATACAGACATTAGACCAAATTAGAACTATAGACCGCAAACAAGAAGTTCCTCATGATGGACCCATGTGTGATCTACTCTGGAGTGACCCTGAAGGTATTTTATACTTTCATATTTTTTGTTGTACTGTAGAAAACTTAATAGTTTAATAAAATTACGTATACATAATTATAAGTTTAGTTATGTACATTATTTATATTTAATAATATTCAAAAATAAAATTAGAAACATTAAAATATATACGAGCGTACACTTTTACATACACTACACACATACATATATATAAAATACATCACTATTTATTTATATCCACTTAATAATATAATATTCTTTCTTATTAAAACTTATTTAAAATCGTGTTGATTTTTTGCTACCTCAAGTATAATTATCGTGTGGTGCAGTGGAAACGCACACTATTTAAAATTATTTTATGTTTACCCACATTTTTACTTTAGCACGACCATACGTTATCTTTCGTTCTAAAGGTAGTTCGAAGCAATTAATAACGCGCGATGCTTGTACCGCCCGATTGATTTAATGTATTAGTTTTCGTTTGACAACCCTGATTAGTGTAGATTTAATAAATGAGCTACGTGGCAAAGCGGCCACCCTTATGGGAACCTTACCGGTTGATTTTGATGGGGAGGAATACTTCGCCTCCTTGTCGGGGCATCATTATAGTAAATATATTTATAAATTAGTATTAGTATAGTAAATATATTAGTCTTGTAATAATTCCTACCACCCGCCCCCTTCATTTTGTATTGTGTTCTGTAAATACCTTTAATACCTTAATTTGTTAAAAATAGGTATGTATAATTGTAGCGCTCGTGGCCCCGCAGAGTCAGTGTTCGGTAAACGCTCACTGAGGTACGCAACTTTCACTGTGGCTGGTCGTCGGATGGGTGACCACTTTGTGGCATTTACATTTTCGAGCGTTTCCGTGCTTCGGAAGGCACGTTAAGCCGTTGGTCCCGGTTGCCAGTAAAATGGCAGTCGTTAAGCCTGGTTGAAGGCCTTATAGGCGGCTTAAAAAATTTCAACAGCAGGTAGCCACAACCTGCGTCTGTCTATTTCAACACGGCAATGGGCTCACCACCTATTACGTGGGACAGGAATCCACACGGTGAAAAGTGGGCATATAATATGCCTCGCCACCCCTTCGGGGATAAGGCGTGATGGATATTTATTTATTTAAAAATGTGTTTATTTAAATATGTAAATAAGTGAGCTTTATAACTAATTGAATCGGGCGTTACATGGCGGAAAACCATTGTAGAACGATAATAAAGGAGGGGAGGATCCCACCACACACCCTCGATTCGTCAATCCTAACGCACAATGGTCAAGGATAACCTCTACTAATTGTAACGGAGGAATGACGAACCGAACTCCTCAAGGAAAGGGATGTAGGATAGGTAAAAGGAAACCTTACCCTCCAGGTTGTCAAAACTTTTGCAATATTCCGCTTTACAAGGTGGCACTTAGTCGACAAGTCGACGCGTGTTTCGCCTACACACGAGGCATCCTCAAGACTGCTTGACAGCAAGTGAGCTTTATTCTATGTATGGTAGATACTCAAGGCTGGGGCGTGTCCCCGCGAGGCGCCGGCTACCTGTTCGGCTCGGACGTGGTGGCGCAGTTCAACGTGTCCAACGACATCGACATGATCTGCCGCGCGCACCAGCTCGTCATGGAGGGCTACAAGTGGCACTTCAACGAGACCGTGCTCACCGTCTGGTCCGCGCCCAACTACTGCTACAGGTAACTACCTTGGCAACTATTTACCTCTGATTCTCAGACTCGCAGCAACCATGTGTGTATGTATTTAATAATATTAAATTAAACGTTAAAATACCCCCGACTCAAATACCTAAGTTCCCTTTAAAATGTAAAAATGAACATATTATTTTGTAAAAAGTAGCCTATGTGTTATTCTGATGTATAAGCTATATTAATGTAAAGTTTCAATAAAATCTTACGTGAAAGAGTAACAAACATCCACACAAACTTTCGCAATTATAATATTATTAAGATGTGCGTGTTCTTTCATTTGAGACCCACTCGAGTATATTTTGCATAGATTCGGTTGCACTTTCCCCTTTTAGCCCGCAACTTTTAAACAGCTCAACCAATTTTCATCAAACATGTCTAAGAACCCTCGCCACATAAGCCACCTTAAATACTGCCTCTGTGGCGCGGTGGGAGTGCATCCGACTGCTACGCAAGAGGTCGTGGGTTCGATTCCCACCCAGGATAAAACTTTGTGTGATGAGCATGATGGTTTATACTGTGTCTGGGTGTTATTTATCTATATGTATTTATTTAGAAATATATAAGTATGTTTATCAGTTATCTGGTTACCATAGTACAAGCTCTGCTTAGTGTGAAATCACATGGCGTTGTGTGAGTTGTCCCAACAATATTTATTATTTATACAAAAATAATCTAAATTGAAATCGCTTTATCCGTTCGGGAGCTATGATGCCACAGACACGTCAAACTGGTAATACCTCTCTTATTGCGTCAGGTGTTGAAAATATATAATAATCTTAGTGTATTTCTAATTGCTTCCAGACAATACCTTGATTAGGAGGCAGATAGGAGAAACTAATTATTAATTTCTGAAATTTATTTGGGGCTTTTAGCTATGTCATCCCATCATAGGCTCCTAGCTTTGACTTATCATTTTCTATAGCATTGGGCGCTTCTCTGTCACCTCAGGTGCACCGCTAGCAGTTGTTATCACTTGGGCCCCAACCAGAGCCTCATTGACCTATGTAATACAAAAATTCATAGAAGTTTATTTAAAAGTCATTCGTTGGTTCCGGTTTTGTAGAACGTTGTCTTTGTAGCACAAAACACTAGCAGTCCGCCAACGTTACATACATAGTGTGCGACAGAGATAACGCTCTTTCTTTAGTTTCTTCTGCATTACTTATCACTAGGTACTGTTCTGTACAAGTAGCATAAGTTTTATTAACTTTACAACTTACATACTTCTGGAGCCAGTTTAAGGGCCGTATTCCAGAACGTTCAGGAATACGGACCTAAATCATCCACATTCGGCAAACAGTATATTGTTGGACCGTATTCCATAGTCCATAGACCAGTCGCAAATAAGGCACCGGTGCAAGTTCTAGACGAAATAATGAAATGTGTAAGACAAATTTCATGCCTTAATTTTATTTACAGATGCGGCAACGTGGCTGCAATATTAGAATTAAATGAAAATCTGCAACGAGAATTCACAATATTTGAAGCTGCACCACAGGAGTCTCGGGGTGTGCCCTCTAAGAAGCCACAAGCAGACTATTTCTTATAATGTTGTTTGCAATAGTCTTGATACGTGACGAGCAACCCATCTAGTATTATGTTAAAGTAGTGACAAAACATTTCAATGTGGACATGACTTTATTGTGATCTTAAGACTGGTGTTGAATTGTAAGTTGAATATCTTATTTTAAGTCAATGTGTTTAATTTGCTGACGCTATGTTTTATTAACATCCAAATGAACGGTAAAAGCTTTTGATGAAATAGGCAAGAGATATTCGTATTAAGAAGATATTGTTCAAAAGACTATGGGTCTGTAGGAGACAGCGGTTGCACTTAGTAAGTGATTGTGACGTGACAGTGAAAGCAAGTGGCCATGCTACTAAAGTGGCAAACAGCAAATAGAATAGAGCATACATCTCTTTATGTCTCCAAATTCGGCTCATCCATTCTTGAGTTATTATGGTGTATTAATATAGATATCTTAACTAAAGAGATATGGCGAACGCAACGTTTACTATGCAAACCTGTGTCGCCAAGTTTATCAGCCTTACGCGAAGTGTGGACGCACCAGACATCGCAATAAAATGACTGTTTATCGCAAGCTTTGCATTCCATTGCGTGTTTGATTGGAAAATTATATCTTGAAAGCATACATAAAAAGTAAGTGATATTGTTTATAGTGTTATGCGATTGAGTAAATAATTTACATTGTAATCGAATTTATGAACGTTCCTTTTGCAAAGGGAGACAGCGCTTGTTTCATAACTCTTTAGTTGAGATATCTATGGGTGTAACTATACCGACTTTGTGTTTATAGACGAGTTTGTTTTGTAATCGCTGTTGCATTCTGTTCTCCAGTGCAGCCACACAGATCGAAGCTAAATGATTAAGCAGAAAACGTTATTTCACACGAATATAAATAAGTGATACTCGCTTATTGAGGCGTACTTAACGGTTATGAAAAAAAAAACACTGTTCAGAGATTTTGCGAGCAATTTTAAATAATAATATGTGACATCTAGGCTCTAGTACAAATTTAATACGAAAATCTTATCTGAGTTCAATTCTCAACTGATTATAGTGCACGCAATCTAAATTTGCACCTTTTGACATCTGTTAGATAGTATAGTAACTTATTTATTACTTGAGAAATAATCAGAGCTCTTTTTATAACCATTCAACCAGTCGGCGCAGACGAAAGAATTAAAATGATAATTATTTCAAATATAAAGATAGAGAAGTGTAATTTTGAATTGAATATTATGTTGTACAATCTAAATTCTTGTGGCTAACAAAACTCAAGATAAAAATTATTGATCCTCATTATTTAGTTCTGATAAATAGATAGAAATCATGAAATAATCCCCTCCCACGGGTTCAATCCCCATCTTGAACTAGGTTGTCTTTTTATACTTTATTAAATTATTTAGTATTAGACACTAATCATTTAATTAATAAAACAACTGTTTCTATTGATTTGCTTAGCAGGATTGAATGCATATTACCATTTCTTATAAATATGCCGTAAGTTATTTTAATTCTAATTAGGGAGCCCATATAAATCGATTTCAACTTCCATTTCTCCGATTAGGATATATAAACATAAATAACCCCATTGATTAAATATATTGTATAAATTACACAGACCAAATTGGCAGTGTTTAATAAATGTTGTTTATTAAATGTGATTACCAAAACACTGCCGTAATTAATTCAAATAATATTATAATAAAATTTAAGTGTGTATTTACAGTGTAAACTTGTCAGATAGCTGAAGCCGTAGATTTCTGTACAAAGACCCGTCACTATTTGTCTCGCATATGCTGAGAGGGTGAAATATTAGTGTTTCACTCACTCAAAAGTGACAATCACTACTCTGTAATCGAAATACTAAATATTTGAATAGGTACTACACGTATAGGTGGTAACATTATATTATTATTTTATTTTATTAATGTTACCATACGTGTCACTGTGTTTCACTCACTCAGAAGTGACTACTGTGTGAGTGAAATACTAAAATATTTGTATAGGCTCGACACATATAGGTGGTAACGGATTGTAAGAAATTATATATGCTTAGCTATGTGACCATAGTTTTCTCGAGAGTGTTGATGGTCTTTAAGAAATTGAATAGTTAGTGCAAATGTTTTTTATATTCATATTATCGGACACATCAAATATATGTAAAGATTCTTTAAATTTGCGAATAGTGTTCCCCGCTAATTATATAATATTTGATAAGTGATTCTTAAAATTAAGGAAACTGAGTGTAAGAGTAGAAAATTTATTAAGTAATTTCCTATAGAATTTTCAACATTTTCCTGTTTAAATTAAAAGTTACCACATGTAATGTTTAAACATGATGTAGGTAGTAATATGATTGTGTGCTACAGCAACGCTTGTAATTATTAGAAAATTTGTAAGAAACCTCACTTTTTTGGAGAAATTAGTCTTTTACACATTCTAAGGCCAGTTTGTAGTACTTACCAACACTTTATAGCTTTGTAAACATAACAAAACTTTATATTTATAAAGTTGCCAAGGTCGGGGCAACATCACAAAGGTAAATGTGATGCCCTATCAAAGGCAAGTGATCGCAAAGGGTTGGAAGAAATATGTCATAAACTAAAAATGTCGACTATTAATAATGTCCAATTTATAGAGATACCTGATGGCTTAGCGAGGCTCAATGTGCAAAATTACCCAATATTTTGCGATACTTACATTGCTGTTGTTGCACTACAGGCGCCGCCAGGTGAAGTGTTTAGTATGACCTTTTATTATAGTTTGACCACGACCTCTGTACCGCTCACTGCGTTATTACAGCGGTCGTGATCAAACTATACAGTACAGCCTCTAAAAGTTCCAAAATACTTATTCTGGTACATTTATGGGTTGGAGTGAAATTTCTTCTCAACAAAGCTGCTGATTCTTCCATTGGCTTGAGTAAAGCTACTGTAGTTGTACCGAATAATAAGCTATTACCATAAATATCAATCAAATACTTTTCTCAGGCTGCTGGACCATCAAAATTGTATAAAATTAACAAATTCTGTTTTTCTTGTAATGTTGTACCCAGTTTTGTATCCCTACTTCTTTTATACTATGATTAAAATGAAATTGCATAATTTATTTTGTATAATTTATTAGAGTTTAACAATTCAAAATTCCTAATTGAGATATAATAGATTTATCACAAGATCATTAATTTAGAAGAACTAACAGGGGGCCGAGTCTACTATTGACAAGCCGTAGAATAGAACAAGAATCACAGTTTTTAGCTGTCAAAATGTTAGTAGACTATCAAAAATACAACTGACTAGCAGCCACTGGCGCGGTAAGTCTATTTGAGTACGATTGTGATAGTAGACTATAAACAAAAGTCAAAATTGTTCCGGTGGCTCCGCCTACTTTGTTCATTTCCCCAAAATATTATACGGCCCTAAATACACAATATTGTTTTTTTTTTATGAAGTGATTTCAATTTTACAACACTGGCTGTGCTTTACTTCGAACTCCGCAACACCTAGGTATTTTAACTCATTACATGATTGTACGGAAATCTGCCAGATTAATTGACATTTTTCACTACTACTTAGGGCCTATGTAAAAAAAATTACATTCCTGAAAATTCAGGTACTGTTTTGAACATCAATTTATAATTATGTAGTTGATCAAACGTTTTAATCAACTGGAATTCTTAGTAATCATACTACATACTATGGGTAAAATCATTCCACATTTAGTAGCTATTTTAATATTTACAATGTTGTCGGCTCTAGTTGTTCCTATATTCAATATTGCTATATCTTTATTTTCTTCTTTGGCTTGTAAAATTATTCTATAGCTGGAATAAACTGTTAAACTAGATCCCAACACTAATACAGCATCACTAGATGATACTTTGCTTTTGACCAGATCTACTCTTGACTTGGGAACATTGTCACCAAAGAAAATTATGTCTGGCTTAAGAGGACCTTTGCACTTTGGACAAAGAGGGGCTTTGAACTTTTCTTCTTGTTCCTAGAAATAAATGACCCAACATGTAAAGAACAAATTAATTTCCAAAATATATACTTAGTGTAATGCAATAAATCGCATCCCGTCTACATGGAACCAACAACAGAGCTGGTGCGGCTTGTGAAGCGGCTGAAAAAGCTAAAGCATGCAAATGCAGGGGTTTAGTCGAATATGATTTTGTCCCATTCGGGGTCGAGACTCTTGGTCTGTGGGGTCCTAGCGCTATAAAGCTTTTTAAGGAAATAGTGAAAAGGTTAGTCGACATCACAGGAGACCAAAGAGCTGGCAGCTACCTCAGACAAAGAATTAGTCTAGCTATTCAAAGAGGTAACGCTGCCAGTATCTTCGGAACCTTGCCTAAAGGGACATCTTTTAATAATACATTTTAGTTATATATCATATTTCTAAGGTTATATTTAATGCAATATTAAGTTAAGTTGATTTGTATATATCAGGTACATAATTGATCCATAAAAATAAATAAAACAATATTTAGGCCTGAAGGGTGTACAACTACAATATGGAGATTACACAGAACATAAAAAGGTAATGTAAAGGTGTTGGTAGCTGTTATGAACCACTTGGTTCCTCACATACATCCTGTTTGATACCATGTATCCTTTGATGTGCTAAAACTTACCTTAGATAGTTCAACATCTCCATCAGGCCTTATCATTGAGATATTACTTGTCAAATGTGGGTTAGTCTTAACAAGCTCCTCCTGAAGATCATGTCTGTTGACTGTATAGGGACATTTTAAACATTTTACTATGTATCCACTGCCATGAAGTTCTATTGTGTTCTGAGAACCGGCTTTATGATGTAGCCTGTCTACATTTTGGGTTACTATGGATGTCACTTTTCCATACTGAAAACAATACATTACATGTTTATTGAAATTTGTAACTATTGCGGTGGACTACATAACCACACAGACTGGATACTAACCAAGTCACAGTGGTTAACACAGTCAATGAATAATCATTTGGTACCACCATACCAGTGGTGGTCTACTAACACTTGGTCGCAGTGGATAACTACTGAGCTGCAGAGGATAACCAGCCAGTCTCAGCGAATAATCACTCTCCCTAGTGAATAACAAACTCATTTTACTGCCCAACCACCAACCCTCAATAAATATTCACACAGCCTAAGCAGTCACAGTCAATTACCTATTATGTGAAACGTTATAATCAGTATTGAACATACCATTAAAAATTTTAGACAAATTTTACCACTCAGCTTCAAAGGATTACCTTTTCCAAGTCACGAATAGCAAAATGTGTGTCATTAGGTTGAATAGAACTAAACCTTGGCCATCCAACAAAATTTCGAGCCCAGTACCGTTGTCGTACTTTGGGATATTGCACAAACTGTTGATATTGGACAGGTTTATGATTGCTACGGGCATACAATCCGACTTCTTCAGATCTGTAGTCCGGAATTCCTTAAAACATAAGTAACTAGTGTTTATTTAAAACATGTCCATACGAGTTAAACAATTGCTAGTTTACGTAATCTGAAACCTGATTCTGTAGAAATTCCCGCTCCAGTCAAGATAAGAATATTCTTGTGTTGATTTAAAAAGTCTCCTAGTACATCGATGTCTACATTATTTGGAGGCTTGTGTTTTGGTACATAAACTAGCTGTCTAGTCGATTCCTTAAAACCAAGTATAACGCGTCTATACATATTATTGTTCAATTACTCCTATACTTTTACATAAACATCAAAATATCAATCATTTTCCTTAAGTTTCAAGTGCTCGTCATACGGAAGAACGAAAATGATAGGTGATAGGGAAAGGGAAGGAAAAGGATGACCCGACGCATGACAGAAACACATTTTTTTTGGCCTGGTTAATAAGTCCTTTGGGCCAGCTCTTTTGTTTTAAAGTAAAGTTCATTTTTGAGTTTTTGGTAGACACAATATTTGCAATTTAATAGTTTCTTGACACTATTCTTGATAAACTTGTGCAGCGGAATGAAGTTCTTCTTATTTTTTAATAAGTCCATTAAATGGCGGGAGGAATTATGTGGTAAATCATCATTAATTTTACTTAATTCAGTGAGAGGCAGGCATTATGGGAGAGTATGAGCGATATACTGAGTAAATGCAAACGGAATGAAAGAATAGTAATGTTAGGTGATTTTAATGGTTGGGTTGGTGTGAAGCGTGATGGTTATGAAAGTGTATTGGGACAGTATGGTGACGAACGAGTGAATGAAAATGGAGAAAGTTTGCTTAAGCTAACCTTGTGGTAACCAACACCATGTTCAACCACAAGAATATCCATTTGTTTACGACACAAGAAGGAAGCCAGAGAAGCATGATTGATTACGTGATTGTAGATGCAAGGATGAGAAAGAAAGTGTTAGCACAGATATTATAATATAATTCTTAGTTAGCACAGATATTATAATGTGTTAGACACTCGGGCATACCGCGGTGCCGGGATTGACACAGACCACTTCTTGGTTGTTAGTCGAGTAAGAGGTCTGTTTCAGCAGTAGCGGCATCGTGTGCATGCACCTGTTAGTGTACTAGAACGCATAAAAGAGGAATTTAAGTGTAAACTGAGCAAGAAATTTGAAAATTCTGAAGACGTATGTGAGATCGAAGAAGTATGGAAGTCATTTAAGGAAGGTCTAGTGGAAGTTGCGGTGGAAGTGTGTGGGGTAAGTAAAAGAAGCCAAGGATAAGGAGAATGTGTGCAGAAGTCCGAAAGGCGTTGTCTGATAAGAAGAAAGCATGGTTGGACTGGTTGACTACAAAAGTCAATCAAAGAAGGCAGAAGGCAACGGATGTGGATCTAAAAATGGCAAAAGAGGAGTACAAAAGGTATAAGCGTGTTGCAAAAGAGGTGATGAAAATAAAGAAAGAGAATGACAGAGATGAATTTGATAAAAGGTTATCTGATGACTTCCAACAGAATATGAAATTCTTTTGGAAGTCCATAAGAACAGTGAGGGGTCAACAGACGACATCGCATCTCAACCATATCAGAAACCATGATGGTAGTCTTGTGAAAGGAGAAGAATGTATGTTAAAAAGATGGTAGCAATATTTTGAAAGCTTGTTTGAAAAAGAGGATATGCAAGTACAGACTAGTATCTGGGAAATGAACGAAATTGGTAAGGAAGAAGTCATAAGTATGGAAGAAATAGTGGAAGCATTGAATAGCATGAAAGTGGGAAAAGCTGCGGGACTTGATAGGATCTCTGTCGAGATGCTGAAAGCGGGACATGGCGTGGTAGCTTTCCAGCTGTACTGCCTTTTCAACCTTTGTTGGAGGAATGGCAGCGTACCAAGAGATTGGTGTAAGGCTGTCATCGTGCCGCTTTATAAGGTAAAAGGGTCACAGCAAGAGTGCAAAAACTACCGCGGCATAAGCTTGCTCAGCATCGTCGGCTAATTGAATGCAAACGTCTTGATTAAAAGAGTGATGAATGAAACTGAAGGAAAAATGTGGGATGTACAAGCAGGATTTATGAAAGGAAGAGGATGTACGGATCAGGTCTTTCCCTTACGATGCGTAGCAGAAAAGCTTTTGGCGAAATGTCAAAAGGTCTATTGCGTATTTGTAGACTTGGAAAAGGCCTATGATAGAGTGGTGAGGAATAAACTGTGGTCAATACTGGCCAGGTATGGAGTAAACAGCCACTTGATACGAGCACTGAAATCTCTCTATGAGGGCTCCAGTGCTTGTGTCAGAATCAACGGAGCATGCACAGACTTTTTTCACATTGAAAAAGGTGTGAGACAGGGTTGTGTAGCGTCGCCGTTGCTGTTTAACCTATACATGGACAGTTGCCTGAAAGAACTGCAAGAGAGTGCGTATGGTATTAAAAATGGATGAACTGACCGTCAAGTGCCTCCTATACGCCGATGATCAGGTAATACTAGCATCATCGGCGGAGGAGTTGCAGTTAATTATTAACATTATGTATGATGCGTTAAAAAACAAAGGAATGAAAGTGAATGTAAATAAGTCGAAAGTAATGGTTTTTGAAAGAGAGGCAAGTATGACGGATTGCTCAATTGTTGTGGAAGGAGAAAGAGTAGAACAAGTAAAAGAGTTTGTATATCTAGGTACAAAATTTGCGAGAGATGGAAAGTATGACTATGACATTGAGCGAAGAGTATTGGCAGGAAATAAAGTGAATGGAGCCATGTACGACTTTATGAGCAGTCAGAACGTTTCGAAGAAGGCACGACTGGCTGTACATAGCGGTGTGCTGGTCCCCACACTTATGTATGGCAGTGAAAGTTTCATTTCATTTCCATTCACTTGATTTCCAGCCAAAACTCTTCGTTCAATTTCACAATCACACTTTCCATCTCTCACAAATTTTGAACTAATCTCATAAATTCTCGACAGATTTAGAAGAGTAAGCAGATCAAACATATGCCTTTGTTTATGGTGTAATACTTCATCCTTTTCATTCTTTTTATTTGTTGTAAAACCTCTATCTTTTTTTGTCATGTGTAGCAACATGTAAACGCATAGACAGCAAACAGCGAGTAGTCTAATTTTCTACATAATGTCAACGATCGGCGCCATTTTTGAATCAGGAATTGTTAGTGTTTTGTGCCGAAGGGAAAATATTGTGTACATATATTTAAATAAAAGTTATAATAGTATGAAAAACATGATGAAGTTTTGTGTAAAATGTTGTGTCGTATCACAGTACAACATACTACATATTATCACGCCTGTTTCCTATCGGAGTAGGCAGAGGCTATGGTTTTCCACTTGCTACGATCCTGACATACCACTTTCGCTTCTTCTACTTTCATAAGTGTTTTCGTACACGCTCGCCGGTTAAGGGTACTCTTGTCCTGGCCTTTTTCCAAAAGGTCTTTGATTTGATTGACATACGTACGCCGAGGTCTACCCCTACCAGTTTGCCCATTCACTCTCGCCACATAAATCTGCTTCGTCAGTCTACTTTCATCCATCCTCTCCACGTGTCCGAACCATCTAAGCATCCCTTTTTCTATCTTAGTCACTACATCTTCTGTCAAACCGCAATGTTCCCTTATCGTGCTGTTCCTTTCTTTATCCATCAACTTCACTCCAGCTATACTTCGCAGACTTCTCATTTCCACTGCATTTATTTTACTTTTATGCGTTTTCTGCCATACCCAACTTTCACTGCCATACATAAGTACTACATCTGACTTCAATTTTCATCTTGTTATTTAATACTCCAAGATTTTTGTGTGAGTTATTGTAATTTGCTTTCGCCATATTTATATAATTGTTGTTGTATAATTTTAACTTCGAAACATACCCGGATTACTTTTATTTTCTTTTTAAATGTTGTTATAGTATAACATATAGATGCCGACACAACTGGCAGGTGGTAAAAAAGAAAAAGATTGGTCGATTTGATGTCTATTTTTTTTTTTCATTATTATTTTACGGTGTAATTATATTTCGTATATTTTTATTAATTTTTTTTTCAGTTCATATTATTGTTTTTATTCTTTATTTTATTATTATTATTATTGTTTTTACTATTATTTTATTTATATTGTATATTGGTTTGTTATTTATTTACATTTATTATATTCTTATTAAGTTATTATTTAGTTTATATAGTTTATTATAGTTTCAATGCTAGAATATGAAAATGTCAGTGATACAGAAAGTTTTTGTTCGATAAACAGTTCAGAAGACAGCTTCGTTAGTATTCCGTCCTTGTTGGAAAGCCTTAGGTCTCAGTTTTCTGATGATTTTCGGCATTTCAATGTTGTTCATTTCAATGCCCAAAGTATTCCGGCTCATCACTCTGAAATGCTGGCTACTTTTGACTGTAAGAATATTCATGCTATCCTTGTTTCAGAATCATGGCTAAAAACTTCTCATTCTTCTAGTACCTATTCCCTCCCTGGGTTTCAGCTCATCAGAAACGATCGAACTAATCAAAGGGTTCGTGGTGGAGGTGTTGCAATATTCCTTCGTTCCTATATACCTTATGCAGTTATAAGTAAACCACAACAACCACCACCTCTTGATGCCGGTGAGCACTTGTTTCTGGAAGTTGAACTCAACCATACCAAACTCCTACTCGGCGTTTATTATTGTCCATCCATGAATATTAATTATATTTCCTCCTTCGAAATACTTTTAGTGAATCTCATTCCTTCTTACAGTCATTCCATAATCATGGGGGATTTAAATACTTGTTTACTTAAGAATTATTTCCGTTCCTCCTCTCTTCTTAACATCACTACTTCTTGCAACCTTTCTATTCTTCCCACGGGTGCCACTCACCATTTTCCAAATTGTAAACCCACTCAAATTGATCTCATTATGGTCTCTTCTCCTGATCAAGTCACTAAGCACGGGCAATACTCGGCTGACCAGTTCTCATATCATGACCTACTTTATCTTTCTTACAAAATCCGTCCTCCTAAGGCAAAACCTAAAATCCTTCTGCGACGTAATTTTTGTGGCATGGATCTTGATACCTTGCGTGAAGACGCCGGTAAAATAGATTGGACGTCACTAGTTACTTCTGGATCCGTAGACGAGCAAGTTAATATTTTTACATCAAACCTTATTCTACTATAAGACAAGCACGCTCCTGTTCGAGCAATCAAAATCAAACATCCACCATCTCCTTGGCTAACTAATGAAATTAAATCTTTGATTACTAAAAAAGCTGCCGCTAAATATCGATATAAAATTAATCGTACTGACTTAAACTTTGAGAAATATGTTTTGGCTCGGAATCGCTGCGGAAAGGCGTGTAGGAATGCACAACGCCAACACATTCACCATTCAGTTCAAAACAGTGACCCATCTAAGGTCTGGAAATTTTTAAGGACATTGGGGGTTGGGAATAAACGGCAAGAGTTAAATCTTAAAGATTTGAATATTGAGGTTCTTAACCAGCACTTCACTGCAATGTCCAATTTTGATAGGACTCTGAAGGCACAGACCATGCATTATCTTTCGACAATTCCAACCCCAAACCATTCACCTTTTGTCTTCGATCTATTTACCGCTAGTGATGTTAAGAAGAGCATTATGGCTATTACATCTAAGGCTGTTGGTAGTGACTGTGTGGGCCGGAACATGATTCTTCCTATCCTCGATGAAATTCTTCCCATCATTTGCTACGTCCTCAACTATTCCATAACTAGCGGCATATTCCCATCACCATGGAAAGATGCCATAATCACTCCTTTGTCAAAAAAATGTAATCCCCAATTGTTAACAGACTTCCGTCCAATATCCATTCTACCATTCCTCTCTAAAGTACTTGAACGCCTTGTCCACACCCAATTCACTTCATTTATCCGCAAACATAATCTCCTCAGTCCTTTCCAGTCAGGGTTTCGAGCCGGTCACAGTACAGTTACAGCTTTGATAAATATTACGGACAATATTAGATCTGGTATGGAGAATGGCAAATTAACTGTTCTATGTCTCCTTGATTTTAGTAATGCGTTTAATACTGTAGACTTTGACGTATTACTTTCTGTACTCAGCTCTCTTAACATATCTCCTACGGAAATAGAGTGGTTTCGTAGTTACCTGAGTGGACGCCGTCAACGAGTATGTATTGAAGATGACATTTCTAGCTGGTGCAATACAAGTGTCGGCGTACCTCAGGGTGGCGTGCTCTCTCCCCTCCTCTTCGCAATTTTTATAAACTCTATCTCAAATCAACTACATTCTTCCTACCACCTCTATGCAGACAATCTCCAAATTTACACACAGGCTCCCATAGATCAACTGCCGGGAGCGGTGGATACTATCAATGAGGATTTGTCTAGAATAACGTCATGGAGTAGATCATATGGATTACAAGTCAATCCATCTAAAACACAGATCATTGTAATAGGCAGTCCTAGTACAACAGCAAGAATAAATTGATCTCAGGTTCCACCGTTTGTTTTTGATGGTGCTACGATTGCTGTTAGTGATAAGGTAAAAAATTTAGGTATAATCATTGATTCCAATTTATCATGGGGTCCACAACTCCAGGAGTTGAGTAGGAAGATGTTTGCCTCCGCAGGATCAATTAGAAGATTACAACGTTTCCTTCCTAATGCTACGAAAATTGCGCTTGCAAAGTCCTTGCTTCTTCCAATACTTGATTATGCAGATGCCAGTTACTTAGATCTCGCCGAGAACCAATTCGAGAAACTGGAGCGTCTCCAAAATGTTTGCATACGATTTATATTTGGCTTGCGCAAGTATGATCACTTTTCTCAGTTTCGAACACAGCTCAAGTGGTTACCTATACGACTTCGCCGGAATACACATATTCTATCCTTATTATATAATATTCTGTTTAACCCCTCTACACCTTCCTATTTAAAAGTACGTTTTAAGTTCCTTCATGATACACATGACAGATGTTTGAGGTCATCGGAAAACTTAGAATTAAAAATGCCACCGCATTCCACAAAAATTTTAGACCATTCTTTTAGTGTTACAGCAGTTCGCTTGTGGAATAGGTTGCCACTTCAAATTAGACGAGCTGAGACGTTACAAAGTTTTAAAACTAATGTTAAAAATTATTACTTGACTAATAATTGTTAAAATCTTCCAATATTATAAAGTTATTTAACACATTACGTACAAACATTTTAATACATTTATGTATTTCTAAATAAATAAATATCCATCACGCCTTATCCCCGAAGGGGTGGCAGAGGCATATTATATGCCCACTTTTCACCGTGTGGATTCCAGTCCCACGTAATAGGTGGTGAGCCCATTGCCGTGTTGAAATAGACAGACGCAGGTTGTGGCTACCTGCTGTTGAAATTTTTAAGCCGCCCATAAGGCCTTCAACCAGGCTTAACGACTGCCATTTTACTGGCAACCGGGACCAACGGCTTAACGTGCCTTCCGAAGCACGGAAACGCTCGCAAATGTAAATGCCACAAAGTGGTCACCCATCCGAGTACCAGCCATAGTGAAAGTTGCGTAACTCAGTGATCGTTTACAGAACACTGAGACCGCGGGGCCACGAGCGCTTCTATATTTGTATTTATGTATATAGTTCATAAATTTACATTTGTGTATATTGTCTACTTCTTTCTATATATATTTATATATGTTTTAATATTAAATATATTTATATAATGTTTTGTAGAAAGTAATTTATTGTATATAGGAATGTACCTATATTATAAATTTGACGCCAACAACTACCAGTTCGCTCCTACCAATATTCTTTTCCATCCAAAGGTTGCCTGGCAGAAATTGCTTTAAGCGATAAGGCCGCCCATTGTACTGCTATTTTGTATAACATTTCTAAATTGTAATACTACCTTGGCGTACAATAAAGTATATAATAAATAAATAAATAAGTGTGGGGACCAGCACACCGCTATGTACAGCCAGTCGTGCCTTCTTCGAAACGTTCTGACTGCTCATAAAGGCGTACATGGTTCCATTCACTTTATTTCCTGCCAATACTCTTCGCTCAATGTCATAGTCATACTTTCCATCTCTCGCAAATTTTGTACCTAGATATACAAACTCTTTTACTTGTTCTACTCTTTCTCCTTCCACAACAATTGAGCAATCCGTCATACTTGCCTCTCTTTCAAAAACCATTACTTTCGACTTATTTACATTCACTTTCATTCCTTTGTTTTTTAACGCATCATACATAATGTTAACCATCAACTGCAACTCCTCCGCCGATGATGCTAGTATTACCTGATCATCGGCGTATAGGAGGCACTTGACGGTCAGTTCATCCATTTTTATACCATACGCACTCTCTTGCAGTTCTTTCAGGCAACTGTCCATGTATAGGTTAAATAGCAACGGCGACGCTACACAACCCTGTTTCACACCTTTTTCAATGTGAAAAAAGTCTGTGCATGCTCCGTTGATTCAGACACAAGCACTGGAGCCCTCATAGAGAGATTTCAGTGCTCGTATCAAGTGGCTGTTTACTCCATACCTGGCCAGTATTGACCACAGTTTATTCCTCACCACTCTATCATAGGCCTTTTCCAAGTCTACAAATACGCAATAGACCTTTTGACATTTCGCCAAAAGCTTTTCTGCTACGCATCGTAAGGGAAAGACCTGATCCGTATATCCTGTATAGTAGGTAAGTTTTTTGTATTTATATTGTAGTACATGGGTGATCCAGAAGCCCCTGGGGGGACCATTTTGGCCCCCAGTGTATAATGCTGTTACGATAGATGGATCAGGAATGGATACGGAAGGATCGGTAATAGACACAGATGGCTCCGAGACCAACTCTCGGTCCCATAAGCGAAAGAGAGCATCGGTTTCGTCTAAGATTTGCAAGCACTGCAATAAAAAACGCAGATATCACCATAAATCTTCTACTAATTCCGAGATTGATTGCCAATGTAGATCAATAACAAACACTTTCACTGTATCTGCATCACCCTCACAAATTGTCACCTCACAAACTACCAAGACTAATGCTAACGAGAATTCATCGCGTATTCCTATTGGCCGAAATGTTTACAACTCATCTGACGCTGCCCCATATGCAGTTCATATTCAGAAACTTCCTTCATCTCCCAATGAAAACTGTTCCATTCATCTTGTTGCATTTGGCTTTTTCCTTAAAAAAAACTCATTCAACAACATTGTCAATGGCAGTCTTAAAAAAATAGGGCGCAACCGTATTTCTTTAACTTTTTCGTCACATGAAAGTGCTAAGAAATTTGTAGATGATGATGCATTAAAATCTAATAATTACAAAGCTTTTTTCTTTCTGTTAATGTTACACGCATGGGTATAGTGAGAGGTGTTCCTACTGACTGGAGCGATGAGGATATTCTAAGTAATATATCAGTTCCCATAGGTTGCGGCCAAATTATAAAAATAAGGAGGCTAAAAAGAAAAGTCATGAAGGTGGTGCTCGGTGAGTCTAAGGGTGGACGCAAATGTGACAAGGAAACTTGGTGGCGGAACGACGCAGTCCTGAGGGAGACCAGGGAGAAGAAAGCCCTCTTTAAAAAGTGGCAAGCGACCGGAGCTGCCGAAGACCGCGACGCGTACAGGGCTACCAAGCGCGCCATAAAGAGAGCTGTAGCCAGAGCCAAACGAGACCACTTACAACCTTTGTATGATAAGCTGGAATCGTCTGAGGGGCAGAAGCTCATCTATAAGCTGGTGCGCTCCAGGGTCAAAGCGGCACAGGATATATCCAAGTGTCGCTGTGTAAAAGACCCTGAGGGCAACCTGTTAAGCGAAGACCTCGCGGTAAAGGAGAGATGGCGCTCGTACTTCCACGAGCTGCTTAATAAACAGCATAAAGAGATGCAGCCTCCGGACCTCCCTCCGAATCAGGGACTAGTGCCACCGGTAACGCTTGGAGAAGTCCTGACTGCGCTTCGCCGCATGAACAATCGGAAAGCTGTCGGACCCGATGGAGTCCCCATCGAGGCCTGGAAGGCGATGGGTCCTCGCGGTGTGGGCATCTTAGTAAACCTTTTTAACCGCATACTCCTCAGCGGGCAGATCCCAAACCAATGGAGACTGAGTATTATTACTACAGTCTTCAAAGGTAAGGGGTCAGTGCAGGAGTGCGAGAGCTACCGCGGTATTAAGGTGATGTGACCATGGCACCATGAAGATCTTCGAGAGGATTATAGACTCTCGGATCCGGCAGGAGTGTACTCTCTCGGAGTGTCAATATGGGTTTCGCCCTGGTCATGGGACCACGGACCCTGTTTTTGCCCTGAGGGTTGTCGCAGAGAAATACAGGTCGAAGAACACGCCTCTGCACTGTTTGTTTCTAGATATGCAGAAGGCCTTCGACTGTGTTCCTCGTGCGATGATCTGGTGGGCACTGCGGTCCAAAGGGGTTCCAGAGGTCTATATTGACACTATCCGGGACATGTACTGTGACTCCGATTCAATGGTTCAGACTGCTGTTGGCGACACGAAACCCTTCCCCATCACCGTCGGGGTACACCAGGGTTCTGTCCTTAGTCCGCTTCTGTTCAGTGTAATATTAGACGAATTGTCGGACAGCATCAGAAACCCGCATGAGCAGCCTCCATGGTTGCTCATGTATGCTGACGATATTGCGCTGGCAGACGCGGACAGGGGCAGATTGGTGCGACGTGTAACGGCGTGGAAGGAGACGCTTGAGAACGGCGGTCTGAAACTAAATGTGGCAAAGACCGAGTACTTGGCACTAAACTCGACAGATCCCACATCCGTCTGCATAGGCGGTGATTTGGTCGAGCACACGGACCAGGTTAAATACCTGGGATCTGTTTTTCACACGTCCAGTGACATCGATTGCGATGTCAAGTCACGCATTAGGGGCCGTTCAAGTATTACGTAAGCACCAATTCTCTGTTTTGCTTATTTTGGATGACATGGGGGGTGGGGGGTCTAGATGATGATTACGTCATCGTTAGTTATTTAAGTTTTTTCGGGGATTCCCGCAAATAATACATATGCGTAGGCACTCGCTTTGAGAACTGATTAGGGAAATTACCGCGCATTAGGGAAATTACCGTGCGCTATTCACTTGTCTAATAATTCACTCTCGTTCCGGCCGGCTGCAAGTGCGCATCTATCAGTATTGTTTTGTTTGGATTCTAAACGTATTGTAAGCATTGAAAGTTATCATTTGTGTTTATGTTGATGCAATTAGCCAAAGTTTAACGTTTTAATTATTTAAATTTAAATATCTTATTAGAATGTCATATCATATAGACAAATCCAAGTTATACCAAAAACTGTTCGAAAGTTTTAAAAAATCTCAAACTGGGACGAAAGTGCAAAATGTACAAAAGTTAGTTAACGAAGTTTGGCGAAATTATAAATTAAAGGCAAAGTCAGATAAGGAACTAGATATTATTGTATCTAAGAGAATTGAAGAAGAATTGCAAGCGGCGACTAAAAATAAATCCAATCTGCTTCATTTTTTTTCCAAGGTGAGTAAATATAAGTATAAAGTTTCTCTTTACGTTCTGTAACAATTAAAACGATTTATGAGTAAAAAATATGATGGCCTATCTCAAAGTAAAAAGGTAAATGATTGATATTTTATTTCTTAAGATCGACTCCGGCAATTGGTCACAAAATACACGGTTTTCAATATCTGTATGTGAAGGGTTTCTGTGGGGAAAAGCTTTCAATAATATTTAAACGCTGGTTTTATTAAATACGGTGAATTTATGTAGCTTAATAAGAGAATATCCAGCAGAACTCTTAGAAATTTTTCATTTTTAGGCAACGTCTTCTACCAGTAAACCTGCAGAAAAAACACAAATTATACAGCCATTTTCTAACATTGAAAAACAGAAAGAAGATAAAATTAAAACCGGCAATGAATCACAAGAGCAATGCGAAAATAATAATAATGCAGATAAACAAAGAGCAAAACCTTCTCAAGAAGCTTTGAAAAATAAGATTACTCTACTCGAAAAAAATCTGAACGCTTTGTATTCTGCCAGAGATACTATGCCAAATTGCGCTGAAGTTGATAAACAGATCATTAAGTTGCGCGAGGAACTAAAAACAGCAAAAAATACTTTAAACAGGAAGATTCAAAACGGAGTTGCCCAGAAGAAACACAGGGATGGTATGAAAAGAAAGTTAGAAGATATTTGTCAGGAAAATCCTGAAATAAAAAGAAGACTATCTCTGAGGGATTCAGTAGGACATCCTAAACTTGAAAGCGATCAACCATTACTATTGAAAACAATTGCGGATATAGCTTTATTTGGGAGTGCGACATATCTTCGTTTGATTCCCAGAAAATCGAATTCTACAGAGGGACGAAGACATGTATCGACAGTCCCTGTTAGGCTCATTCGTGCTCAAACTGATCACCACAAGACCCACTTAGATAGCAAGTTCGCTGAAACATCAATCCATTATTTAGAGAACATAGCATCCATACTTGGACCAGATCAAGTATTTTTCTTATCTCAAGATGACAAAGCTCGAGTCCCTATTGGCGTCACTGCGGCAAATAAGCAAGCACCTCTTTTAATGCATATGGAATATAGAATCAAATTACCTGACCAAGATTGGGTAATCGCTGAGCGTCATAAATTAATACCATCTGTTTATGCTGGTATCAAAGTTACTTCCAATATGCTAGGACAACCGCAAGCCGTCGGATATTCTGGGCCAACATTCATCGCTATTCGAAGTGGAAAGCATAGTTCATCTACTGCTAATACTCATGCTCAGGATTTCGAGACGCTTCTCGAACTGGAAGAGTTTCGACCATTAGCAAAAACTGACCATGGACTAGTAAAACCAGTAGTAATTATGACGGTTGATGGAGGGCCAGATGAAAATCCGCGTTATCAAAAGTCATAGGGTTTGCTATACAACATTTTAAACGACATGATCTCGATGCATTGTTTATAGCTACCAATGCTCCTGGAAGGCGTGCGTATAACAGAGTAGAGCGAAGAATGGCTCCTCTGAGTCGGGAACTGGCTGGTTTAATACTGCCTCATGACCATTTTGGGTCTCATTTGGATGAACGTGGCATTACAATTGATGAACAATTAGAAAGATATAATTTCGAATTTGCAGGAAATGTATTAGCTGAAGTATGGAGTTCAATGGAAATTGATGGCTATAATGTTACTGCAAAATATGTTGAGGCTGATGAACAAGATGTTCCTAAATTTCCAGACATTAAATGGTACTCAGAACATGTGCGTGAAAGCCAATACTTGCTTCAAATTGTAAAAATACAGAATGCTGTCGTCCAAGAAGTGGCCTATTCAGATTACTAGACAACAGGTTTCTTCCACCACCTGCAAAAGTAAAACAAACAGTTGATGACTTGGTTTTGGATGAAGGAGGACAATTTCTTGATCTTCCAGTCAATTTAGCTTTACGCTTGAGTACTACCCTCAAAGATTTTTTGCAAATGCCCTACGATTATTTTTGTCCGACGGTAAAATTGAGGCTCTCAAGCCGAACATGCAAAACGTGTGGTCTTTATCATGCTTCCGTCAAATCATTAAATCGTCACATCGAGAAGATCCATAAAAAAGTAAACACGCCCACAGAGGGAAAAGTTAGACCTGTAAGAGTCGCTGCTCGTCGTGCTAATGAACTGATGTGCATTATTCAAAATTTAGAGCACCAAGATGTTGAATGGCTCGATGAGAGTGACGTAGACATTCCAAAATCGGATGAAAGTGAGCAGACTCACAACACTGAGCAGCAATCCAATGTCATCGATAACTTAGAATCATGGATTCAGGTTTCATGGACTGAAGACTGTTAATGTGTTCCGAAAATATTCTTTATGTTAGTTATGTTCTTTATTTCTGATTATATTTTTTTGTCATTTACTCTATGTGTATCAGTTAAACCTAATATTTTCATGAATTTTCCTATTTTAAAAATAACAATATAAAAAAACATTTATTACTAAAAATGTTTACGTAAGCATAGGGGGAGGGGGTAAGTGCTTTGCTTACTTTTGATGACAAGGGGGGCGGGGGGGTAAAAAATGGTAAGAAATCTGCTCACGTAATACTTGAACGGCCCCTTACTGCCGCGTGGGCCAAATGGCGGGAGATGACCGGTGTCATTTGTGACCCTAAAATGCCGATCCGGTTGAAGGGACAGGTCTACAAAACCATTATTAGACCTGTCCTTTTACATGGCAGTGAGACGTGGCCGATATTGGAGCGACACAAGCAGGAGCTGCGTGTCACGGAAATGAAGATGCTGCGGTGGATGTGTGGAGTCACGCGGATGGACCGCGTGAGGAACTCTCGCATCCGCGGCAGCCTTCACGTCCGTGACATTGCAGACAAGTTGCAAGAGTGTCGCCTTCGTTGGTATGGTCACGTCTTGCGGCAACCGCCGGGCTACGTAGGTAACAAATGTCTGGCCATGTCAGCCCCTCCGGGTCCCGGTAAGAGGGGAAGACCCAAGAAGCGCTGGCTTGACGTCGTAAGGGATGACATGCGTGCCAATGGTCTCACTACAGGGGATGCCGACGACCGTGCGAAGTGGAGGAGAAAATGTAGGAAAGCGGACCTTTGGGTGGAAAATTTTAATTCTCTTTCGGAAATTATAACTAGCACCCGTAAATTATTTAAGCGAAAGAAATGGGAAAGCTGGCATACATTCTGTAATTCTGTATCCCCTTATGTTCACCCAACTTTAGTTTGGAAAAATATCAAACGCTACAGATCTGCTTTTAAAGAATCAAACCCTCCACTTCTACACAGAACTGTTGTTGAAAATTTTCTGGATTCCCTGATTCCTCCTTTTTTTCCTCTTAATATCACCCCTTACCCCTTGCAAACCCAGTGTAAATTGGAAATGCAGTCTTCGAGTCTCAACAAGCCTTTTACTCTTAATGAATTAAAAGGCATTCTAATTTATATTAAAGATTCAAGCCCTGGCTTGGATAATATCCCCTATTCATTTTTCGCTCACATGGATGATACTAGTCTTTCTTATTATTTATCTTTAATTAATTCTGTAATGCTATCAGGCAACATCCCCACAGCTTGGAAAGTGCAAGAAGTGATTCCAATTCGTAAAACTAACAAACCTTCTGCTGAAGCGTCATCTTACCGTCCAATAGCCCTTTCCCCTGTGGTTGCTAAACTGGCTGAACACCTCGTCAAAAATAGACTAGAATGGTTTATTGAAAATAAAGGTCTATTATCCAATAGTCAGAATGGATTTAGAAAGGGTAAAAGTACCATAGACAGTGTAGCCATATTTACCACTGATATTCGTCTAGCTTTTTCAAATAATCACTCACTTCTGGCCTGTTTTCTAGACATAGCCGCTGCGTACGATAGTGTCCAGCTACATATACTGCAAAAAAAGCTTTTTAAATTGGATGTCCCTATATTATTACAAAATTTTATCATAAATTTTCTGTCTGAGAGATATGTTAAGGTTATCCTTCCGGACTCCCTCATAATTATTAGAATAGCTTCGAGAGGTTTACCACAGGGATCAATATTAAGTCCTCTCCTTTATAATTTATATACCTATGACCTAGAAAGTACAGTAGTGAAAAGCAACATAAATATCTTACAATATGCAGACGATTTACTCATTTATACTTCGGGGCAATCGATTGAGAGATCAGCTGATAGGTTATCATCAGCTCTTGATTCCCTTAAAACGTGGCTGGATACTAATGGCTTAACTCTATCAGTGCCCAAAAGTTCTGTATCAGTTTTTTATGAAAACTCACGACTTCCAGTTTATGAGCATGCAAAGTTCTTAGGAATTATTTTAGACGCTAAATTATCTGGGCTCCAACATTGTTACCATATTACTGCAAAATGTGAACGTAATTTAAATATCTTGAGATGCTTGTCGGGTGTTTGGTGGGGAGCTCATCCAACTTCCCAAAAACTTCTTTATAACGCTTTGATTAGAAGTCTTCTAGATTACGGGTCATTTCTTTTAGAACCCTGTGGTATAGTTGGCCTAAATAAACTTGACAGTGTTCAATATAAAGCTCTTCGAATTATATCAGGTTGTATGAAATCCAACGCTCTTCAAGTTGAATGTGTTGAACCTCCACTGATACATCGTAGACAATATCTTTGTGACCGATTTGTGTTTCAATCTTTACAAATCACGAACCACCCCTTACATCATAAACTCCAATTACTCTCAGACGTAATAGAAACCTCCAGTTACTGGTCTCACAAAAAGGTTCCTTGCCTTATTAGCAGCTTTCGTAAATTGTTATCTCTACAATCCCCTACTCACAGATGTTCTCGTCTCCCCCTTTTTTCTACTATCTTATGATTCCTTAACCATTTCACCTTGTATTATTCTAAACTGTGATCTTCAAAATGACATAATTGCTAATTCCAACTTCAACTACTATCTCAATCACGAATTTCCAGATTGGCATCTTATATACAGTGATGCTTCTAAGCATAGTAATTTGGATTGTGTCGGAATATGAGTATATCACCACCAGTTCAAAATAGTCCAGAAAATTAGACTCCCACCAGAGACATCTGTATTTACCGGTGAATGCTTCGGATTACTGAAGTCTTTTGGAATACATATTATTATTAAAACTCTCAAAGACCGCAATCATCACAGACTCCAAAAGTGCTTTACAAGCTCTACAGCGATTCCCATTTAAAACAAACCATTTGACTGTTGTTTTTGAATGTCGAAATCTGTTACAGAAATGTTTATCTAACGGCTTAGACATAGTTTTTATGGATACCTAGTCATCAAGGTATTTTTGGCAACGACTATGCGGATAGACTTGCTAATGAGGCAGTTTCATGTGGGGATTTGTTCCCGTATAAAAACTACTGCTCTGACTTAATGTCTCTTTCTAAAAAGGATCTACTTGAATCCTGGGGAAAAGACTGGCACACTAGCAGCCAAGTGAAAGGTAAACATTTCAGTCAAATTCAGCCTACAATACCTGTTAAACCTTGGTTTTCTTTTATTTTTGGTAAAACGACAACTTCAATAATAACTAGAATGAGATTGGGTCACACATGTGCTCCAGTGCACCTTGCTAAATTTAGAATTATTAACAGTGACATTTGTGAATGTGGTTCAGATATAGGCGACTTAAACCATATTTTTTTCGCTTGCCCTCTATATAACCATACAGAATTTTTCGAATCCTTAATATCCCTCCATGTTCCTCTTCCATCTTGTATTACCACCCTATTACATAATCTTGATATTAATATTTATAAAACCATATCTTTATTTATAACTGTTAATAATTTAAAAATCTAAATATTACTTTAAGAATGTATTGTTTCAAACCATTTTGATCCTTTCCCGAAATTCCGTAATCCTTTTTATATATTAACCGCTTCCTAACCTTTTACTGCGTCGTGGCTAAGTCCAAGCCGGACATCGCAAAAAGAAAAAAAAAAAGACGAGTCGGGAAGGGAGAAAAGAAGACAAATAAAAAAAACAATGCGCATATCGGATCGGAAAAAAAGCGCGGGAAACGGCAAACTAGGCGGGCGACTGTTTTTAAGTTTTTTATTATTTATTAATTATTCAACTATAATTTAAGGATCAAATAGGTTTAATAGTGTAAATATATTAATTTATTATTGTAAATAGTATAGTTCCTGTATAGTAAGTAAGTTTTTTGTATTTATATTGTAGTACATGGGTGATCCAGAAGACCCTGGGGGGACAATTGTCCCCTCAGTGTATAATACTGTTACGATAGATGGATCAGGAATGGATACGGAAGGATCGGTAATAGACACAGATGGCTCAGAGACCAACTCTCGGTCCCATAAGCGAAAGAGAGCATCGGTTTCGTCTAAGATTTGCAAGCACTGCAATAAAAAACGCAGATATCACCATAAATCTTCTATTAATTCCGAGATTGATTGCCAATGTAGATCAATAACAAACACTTTCACTGTATCTGCATCACCCTCACAAATTGTCACCTCACAAACTACCAAGACTAATGCTAACGAGAATTCATCGCGTATTCCTATTGGCCGAAATGTTTACAACTCATCTGACGCTGCCCCATATGCAGTTCATATTCAGAAACTTCCTTCATCTCCCAATGAAAACTGTTCCATTCATCCTGTAGCATTTGGCTTTTTTCTTAAAAAAAACTCATTCAAGAACATTGTCAATGGCAGTCTTAAAAAAATAGGGCGCAACCGTATTTCTTTATCTTTTTCGTCACATGATAGTGCTAACAATTTTGTAGATGATGATGCATTAAAATCTAATAATTACAAAGCTTTTATTCCTTCTGTTAATGTTACACGCATGGGTATAGTGAGAGGTGTTCCTACTGACTGGAGCGATGAGGATATTCTAAGTAATATATCAGTTCCCATAGGTTGCGGCCAAATTATAAAAATAAGGAGGCTAAAAAGAAAAGTCATTAGCAATGAAAAGTCAGAGTTTGTTCCCATAGAAACTGTAGTCCTAACATTTGATGGGCAAGTTTTACCCAAACGTATTTTTATGTGTTATAACTCACTTCCTGTTGATTTATACATTTATCCCACAATACAATGCTTTAATTGTTGTCGATATAGACATATTCGCAGCCAATGCAGATCATCTCCAAGATGTTTTAAATGTGGTCTAGGCCATACAGGAGAGACATGCAAAGTTGAGGAGTTTAAGTGCTGTCTCTGTACAGGTTCTCATCTTGCAACTAATAAAATATGTCCTGAATTCTCTAGGCAAAAGGGGATTAAGGAATCAATGGCCAAAAGTTGTATTTCTTATGCTGAAGCCTTGAAGTTACACCCTCCTGTTAGCAAACCTTATTCTGATACTCTCATGTCTGCTCCTCAACATAGGTCAATACAAAATATTCCAGATCATACTCATCATAATAACTCGTACAAGAAAACAGTATTCTTAAAACCGAAGCAACCTCAAAAATTTGAAAGATATGGATATGATCAATTAGCCCATTCTAACTTAACAAAAGATTATACAATTCCTTTACCCTCTATTGGCACTCTCAATAACTGTAATAATGATTCTCTATCTGAAATTCCCATTAAACAATTAATTTTAACTCTTATCAACTCTTTACAACAATGTAATATGATTAAATTACCGCCCAACGCTGCTATACTATCAGATACAGAAGTAAATAACACAATTAATAATGGATCAGTTCTCCCTAATGCAATGGAACTGCTGCAGCATAAGCCGCAGAAAAAGTGAACTAATTTACTTGATTAATAAATATGAACCATCTTTAATAGCTATACAAGAAACCTGGCTTAAGCCAGAACATAATTTTAAACTTTCAGGCTTCTCTTGCTTGAGAGAAGATAGAAGTGATGGCTATGGTGGTGTTGCTTTGCTTGTGAAAAATTCTCTTCTTTTTTCTCATGTAGAGCTACCTAGCCATGGTACCGGCTTCTCGATAATATCTGTAAAAATAAATAACATATGCTTTGTTTCCGTTTACATCCCTCACCCATCATCTGAGATTTATGATGAAGTAAATAATATGTTTTCTACACTACCAAAGCCTCTAGTGATAATGGGTGACTTTAATGCACAACATCGATGTTGGGGAAGTTCTAAATCTAACTACTATGGAGCTCGAGTTTTGGAAATGCTAGATACCTTTGAAATGTGTTTGCTAAATAATGGTTCCCTTACTCGGCGAACTACTCCTAATGAGCTAATTAGCGCACCGGATTTAACTCTGTGTTCTCCCAATCTCGCATCTTCTTTGTCCTGGTACACTTTGGAGTCTACCTACGGTAGGGATCACTTCCCTATTGTCATTTCATTTCCTAATAACTTTTCCGGCATCCAAATACAAAAACGTCAACCTCGACTCAAACATAAATTATCTAACGCTAACTGGGATGCGTTTCAACAAAAGGTTAAAAATAGATTTTCACAACTTCCAAACATGAACGACAATAATGTAGACGAATGTAATAATTTAATTAGTAAGGCTTTAATTGAAACAGCTGATTCATTGTTTCCAAGTAAACGTCAAACAAAAGTAACGAAGATCCCCGCTCCTCCTTGGTGGGATTCAGAATGTCGGGAACAGATTAAAAAAAGAAAAACAGCAGAAAATATTTATAAACATTATTCTTCGATGGAAAATTTTAATTCTCTTTCGGAAATTATTACTAGCACCCGTAAATTATTTAAGCGAAAGAAATGGGAAAGCTGGCAAACATTCTGTAATTCTGTATCCCCTAATGTTCACCCAACTATAGTTTGGAAAAATATCAAACGCTACAGATCTGCTTTTAAAGAATCAAACCCTCCACTTCTACACAGAACTGTTGTTGAAAATTTTCTGGATTCCCTGATTCCTCCTTTTGTTCCTCTTAATATTACTCCTTGCCCCTTGCAAACCCAGTGTAAATTGGAAATGCAGTCTTCGAGTCTCAACAAGCCTTTTACTCTTAATGAATTAAAAGGCATTCTAACTATGTTAAAGATTCAACCCCTGGCTTGGATAATATCCCCTATTCATTTTTCACTCACATGGATGATACTAGTCTTTCTTATTATTTATCTTTAATTAATTCTGTAGTGCTATCAGGCAACATCCCCACAGCTTGGAAAGTGCAAGAAGTGATTCCAATTCGTAAAACTAACAAACCTTCTGCTGAAGCGTCATCTTACCGTCCAATAGCCCTTTCCCCTGTGGTTGCTAAACTGGCTGAACACCTCGTCAAAAATAGACTAGAATGGTTTATTGAAAATAAAGGTCTATTATCCAATAGTCAGTATGGATTTAGAAAGGGTAAAAGTACCATAGACAGTGTAGCCATATTTACCACTGATATTCGTCTAGCTTTTTCAAATAATCACTCACTTCTGGCCTGTTTTCTAGACATGCATAGACTGCGTACGATAGTGTCCAGCTACATATACTGCAAAAAAAGCTTTTAAAATTGGATGTCCCTATATTATTACAAAATTTTATAATAAATTTTCTGTCTGAGAGATGTGTTAAGGTTATCCTTCCGGACTCCCTCACAATTACTAGAATAGCTTCGAGAGGTTTACCACAGGGATCAGTATTAAGTCCTCTCCTTTATAATTTATATACCTATGACCTAGAAAGTACATTAGTGAAAAGCAACATAAATATCTTACAATATGCAGACGATTTACTCATTTATACTTCGGGGCAATCGATTGAGAGATCAGCTGATAGGTTATCATCAGCTCTTGATTCCCTTAAAACGTGGCTGGATACTAATGGCCTAACTCTATCAGTGCCCAAAAGTTCTGTTGTATTATTTTCCCGAATGCGGTGTCCTCCTACCGTATCAGTTTTTTATGAAAACTCACGACTTCCAGTTTATGAGCATGCAAAGTTCTTAGGAATTATTTTAGACGCTAAATTATCTGGGCTCCAACATTGTTACCATATTACTGCAAAATGTGAACGTAATTTAAATATCTTGAGATGCTTGTCGGGTGTTTGGTGGGGAGCTCATCCAACTTCCCAAAAACTTCTTTATAACGCTTTGATTAGAAGTCTTCTAGATTACGGGTCATTTCTTTTAGAACCCTGTGGTATAGTTGGCCTAAATAAACTTGACAGTGTTCAATATAAAGCTCTTCGAATTATATCAGGTTGTATGAAATCCAGCCCCATCAACGCTCTTCAAGTTGAATGTGTTGAACCTCCACTGATACATCGTAGACAATATCTTTGTGACCGATTTGTGTTTCAATCTTTACAAATCACAAACCACCCCTTACATCATAAACTCCAATTACTCTCAGACGTAATAGAAACCTCCAGTTACTGGTCTCACAAAATGGTTCCTTGCCTTATTAGCAGCTTTCGTAAATTGTTATCTCTACAATCCCCTACTCATAGATCTTCTCGTCTCCCCCTTTTTTCTACATCTTATGATTCCTTAACTATTTCACCTTGTATTATTCTAAACTGTGATCTTCAAAATGACATTAATGCTAATTCCAACTTCAACTACTATCTCAATCACGAATTTCCAGATTGGCATCATATATACAGTGATGCTTCTAAGCATAGTAATTTGGATTGTGTCGGAATAGGAGTATATCACCACCAGTTCAAGATAGTCCAGAAAGTTAGACTCCCACCAGAGACATCAGTATTTACCGGTGAATGCTTCGGATTACTGAAGTCTTTGGAATACATATTATTATTAAAACTCTCAAAGACCGCAATCATCACAGACTCCAAAAGTGCTTTACAAGCTCTACAGCGATTCCCATTTAAAACAAAGCATTTGACTGTTGTTTTTGAATGTCGAAATCTGTTACAGAAATGTTTATCTAACGGTTTAGACATAAAGTTTTTATGGATACCTAGTCATCAAGGTATTTTTGGCAACGACTATGCGGATAGACTTGCTAATGAGGCAGTTTCATGTGGGGATTTATTCCCGTATAAAAACTACTGCTCTGACTTAATGTCTCTTTCTAAAAAGGATCTACTTGAATCCTGGGGAAAAGACTGGCACACTAGCAGCCAAGTGAAAGGTAAACATTTCAGTCAAATTCAGCCTACAATACCTGTTAAACCTTGGTTTTCAAAATTCAAATTTGGTAAAACGACAACTTCAATAATAACTAGAATGAGATTGGGTCACACATGTGCTCCAGTGCACCTTGCTAAATTTAGAATTATTAACAGTGACATTTGTGAATGTGGTTCAGATATAGGCGACTTAAACCATATTTTTTTCGCTTGCCCTCTATTTAACCATACAGAATTTTTCGAATCCTTAATATCCCTCCATGTTCCTCTTCCATCTTGTATTAACACCCTATTACATAATCTTGATATTAATATTTATAAAACCATATCTTTATTTATAACTGTTAATCATTTAAAAATCTAAATATTACTTTAAGAATATTGTTTCAAACCATTTTGATCCTTTCCCGAAATTCCGTAATCCTTTTTATACATATATTAACCGCTTCCTAACCTTTTACTGCGTCGTGGCTAAGTCCAAGCCGGACATCGCCAAAACAAAAAAAAAAATAAAAAAAAAAAATGCGCATATCTCAGACCAAAGAGTATAATAAGTAATATTGAAATCTCAGACAATCTAATATTCGAATAACCTATTTGTCTAAGTTGCTTATGTACCTATTTCATGAAAAGAATTAATAGTATTTGCTTAACCTTGGAGGTAGGGAAGGAGGTTTACTTTAACTTTAACTCTCAATATGACGCTGTTTAGGTTAAAATCGGCCCCGACTGTGCTTATAGAAGATGATAGTAACAAAAATGTATTACCACTCCTTTTAGAACTAGTGCACAATGAAAGCAATCCAATCAACTTATTTTGCTATGAATCACCAATCCCTCTGTGGAGAAATGTTATGAAAAACCATTCCAATGTGAATTTTTACAATGAATTTGATGCAGATTTGTTAGACAAATATGCTAACGAGAAATGTTCCATAATTATTGATTCAGTGAACCAAATGGCTTTATGTATGGGATATAATAAATGTTTAAATAGTATCAGAAAGTTACAAACCAACGCAAATGTACATAGATTGATATTAATATTGCACAAAGACTGTTTCTCACATGGTTCTAAGTTATTGGCACATTTGAATCATTTAGTAAATGTCATAATATCTTACAGTAACAATAATCCTGAAAATGTAACAGTCACTTTAAAGAAAGGTAACAAAGTTATTAGGACTGAAGAAACTTTGTCTTATGATTCCAAATTATCATTGTTAAGACTAACCCCAGTCAAGAAAGATGAGAAGATTGAAAAGGAACAAGCTAAGACTTTGCCGAGTAACCTATCCACATTCAAAATTGAAGTGGACCAAACAGACAAGATGCAGAAATACAATTTGAAACTTCCATATATGAGTAAAATACATGAAGGACAAAGTAAGGTATACTATGAGCCAGATGCAATTGATGATTGGGACGAAGAGGACCCAGATGAAGATCTAGATATATGAATAAAATTATTTATGACTAGTTGTTTTTCATCAATATATTCCCAGTAGCTACCTTACACTACTTGGTTTGGAACCGACATCTGCTGTTATTGTTGCTCAAGCTGAACCAATTCTTTGACTGTCCCACCTACAAATCTTGTAAGGACACTTGCAAGCCTCATCTATTGGTCAACAGGTCCACCACTTGCTTGATGTGGGGATTGCTCCAATACATACCACCAAAACACGTTTCTGTTGTTCATCTTCATCTGAGCGTAAGTCCCAGTTGCGTCTCGCGACTCCTGGGCTCCGGCTTTCTACTCTTTTTCCTCCACTTCTCACGGTCAATGGCATCCCCTGTAGTGAGACCATTCCATTGGCACGCATGTCATCCCTTACGACGTCAAGCCAACACTTCTTGGGTCTTCCCCTCTTACCGGGACCCGGCGGGGCTGACATGGCACCATGTATATTCCTGTCCCACGTAATAGGTGGTGAGTGGTTCCATTGCCGTGTTGAAATAGAGATAGGCACAGGTTGTGGCTACCTGCTATTGAAATTTTTCAAGTCACCCATAAGGCTTTCAACTTGACTTAATGACTGCCATGTTACTGGCAACCGGGACCAACGGCTTTACGTGCCTTCCGAAGCACGGAAACGCTCGCAAATATAAATGCCACAAAGTGGTTACCCATAGCACAGATAATATAATTCTTATACAGATGGTCAAGGCCTTAACTTTCCAAGCAGGCAGGCACTACGGGAGTTTGTATATAAATGGCGACAATGTTTTGGCAAACTATTCTTATTATCTACTACACTACACTAGATGTCACTATAAACAGAAATACTCTGCCGTATGCCTTTTCTAGCTAATTGACGTTATCAATATTCTGTACTTTTGGGCATGATAAATGTCATGTTATAAAGCAACAAATGGGGGTTTTACTTATTTGGATATTTTATCTATAGGTAGTAATATTATAAAACTAGAGTTAGTTCATTGTGTTTTTTAGTGACGTAGGTACTTGTAAGTGACCATTGGTAATTTCCATGCATGGAGATTGTTTGCAGAGGACACTGGAAGGTGGCCATAGAAACTTCAAAAATAAACATGATAAACCCATTCCAGGGTTCATGAATGTTCGAGGACATAGTGCCCATATTCCCGACCCGGGGTCTGGGATCCCGAATTCCGGCTTCTGAGTCTTAGATCGAGAGTCCAAGGTCAGTTACTCCAGATCCTCTGTTTAGAGTCAAGGGCTGGGTTCTCCACCGAGGGTATGCAGTAGAGGCTTTAGAGACCTCACAGTACAGGGGCTAGGATACAAGGTTAAGGACCTAGGGTTCATGATCCTGTTCCCGAGATCCAGGGTCCTGAGTCAAGATTCCAGGGTCCTGAGTCAAGATTCCAGGGTCCTGAGTCAAGATTCCAGGGTCTTAGATCCGAAGTTCAGGCTTCTGGGCTAGAATTTGTGGGCTTAGAGCCGGTAGGGCCCCGAGACCTTAGATCCTGAGGTCAAGGTCAACTGTCTAGAGTCAATGGATGTCTATAGCCCCTGGCTCCGGGGTAGCTAAGTCTATGGTCGAGATCTCGGGGTTTAGGTTGTAAGATATAACTATTGTCTACAATGCAGGCTACAGAGACCGAAACCAGGGGTCAAATAAACCCTTAAGTTCTATAATATAAGTAGATAATCTATTGTATCCCGCCTCTGAACGTGAAATTTATAATTAATGAAAGCAAAATAAAAGAAAGTACCTAGATAGATTATGATTATCTTAATCTTAATTATATTATAAATGTGAAAGTTTGTATGGATGTTTGTTACTCTTTCACGTAAAAATTACTGAACGGATTTTAATGAAACTTTACAATGTGGCTTATAAATCAGAATAACACATAGGCTACTTTTTATCCCAGGAACAAGTTCCTGTGGGAAACTGGAACGGGAACACTTCTATACGCGGGCGAAGCCGCGGACGTCAAATAGTTTAATATAAATATTATAAAGTGGAAAGATTTGATGTATGTTGACTCTTTCACGTAAAAAGTACTGCATGGATTTACAACAGGCTACTTTTTATACTGGGAACAAGTTCCCATCACGCGAGCGGAACCGTGGCCGTCAACTAGCTTTTTTATATTTTTAACTTTTCAAAGCTCAATGTTTCATGCAGCGCTAATAACATTTGCCGGCGCGGCGGTCAGACCACTTTGAACCTTATTAGCAGGTTGACAGAGACCGACAGTTATTACGCGGTTCTATTTTGAACTTTATTTTTAGTGACATATCGTTTACTTTGGCGGTACGGATCACTGGATTTGTTTTGATTACAATTTAGATGCCACATCGCGTTTTGATATAAAATAAACCAATTTAATTTCTGCAATCAAAAAAAAAATGTGGGTCTAGTCTATAGTCAGAAAAGCTAATAGTCAATTTTTTTAATGATACTTTACTCAATCTGGTACGTAATAAACACTATATTTAGTAAATTTCTATAAAACAAAATAAAAGTATCACTTTTTCGGTGTTTTGTTTTCATAATTGTTAATATTTAGTTTAAAATGCAAAAACAAAAATCAAAACAATGAGGATTCGATCTTGGGACCCTATACTTGGGAAAAATATTAAGAATCTAACGTCTACTTCTCGCCATTAGCTACCAGACCACACACACTGTTACGTAATGTGATGAATTTATCTACTGCTTGATTATTGTGGAGCAATCCTCGTCGTCGAAATCACAATATTTTTACAAATACGAGGGCGGGTCAATAAGTCAGTGACTTTTGAATAAAACACAGTTTTTTTGATTAAAAAATCATCTTATTTTTCAACGTAGTCTCCCTTGAGCTCTATACACTTTGACCACCGCTTCTCCAATTTTTTTATCCCTTTCAAAAAATAAGATTTGTCGAGGTCCTCAAAATAGGTCTTTGTTTGTGAGATGATTTCATCATTCGAGTCAAATCTTTTTCCACCAAGCCATTTCTTCAGGTTTGGAAACAAGAAGTAGTCACTCGGAGCCAAATCTGGAGAATAGGGCGGATGAGGGAGCAATTCATAGCCCAATTCATGGATTTTTGCCATGGCAACTGCAGATGTGTGCACCCTTGCATTGTCTTGGTGGAAAAGAACTTTTTTCTTGGCCAAATGAGGGCGATTTTTTTTAAAATCGTCATTGAATCGGCCCAATAAGTTGGCATAATATTCTCCATTGATTGTTCTTCCTTTTTGAAGGTAGTCAATGTGGATTATTCCGCGTGCATCCCAAAAAACAGTCGCCATGACTTTATTGGCTGACAAACCCACTTTGGCCTTCTTTGGCGCCGATTCACCCTTAGAAACCCACTGTTTTGACTGTTGTTTGGTCTCTGGTGTGTTGGGGTGGATCCACGTTTCGTCCACGGTTACAAAACGGCGAAAAGACTCCTCCATATTGCGGTTAAACAACGCCAAACCCTCCGAAACTCAGTAAAACACCTTTTCACCATTGAAATCGATGGTGCAGAGTCCCCATAGTATTTATCAAGCTTAGCCTTGGTTTCGGTAATGGTTTTTTTTCTCAAAAAATAATGCACATGAAATTCACTTTTTTCCATTTTCTTCTCAGATTGCTGGGTAGTCTGATAAAAATAGCTGCCAAACACAAACTAACTGACGCAGTAAGTTCAAATTTTGACAGGAGTCGACTGACAGATGCCTGTTGACAGGAGCAGTGTTTCTTTTTCAGTAAAGAGGTCAGAAGTTCAAAAAGTCACGGACTTATTGACCCACCCTCGTAAGTTTATTATTCTAGCGTGCATCGCTGTGACGTGCGCTACGGAAAGAAATAGAATGCTCTTGTTTTTTACAGGTACTATTGGCATAGAGAGACGAATGTTGGTGGAGAACTGTTCAACTTATTACGTCGCTATCTATTATTATAAATGAACAGTATCGAGAACCAATTATTCACGCAATCTACATTAATTGTATTATAAACAAGTTTAATATGTTAATATCACAGATTATAATATGGTTTTTATTTTAGAAATCAATTACCGGACTTTAAACAGCTAAACAAGATTTTTATTTTTTGTAATCTTGAATTTGATAACCATTACTGCTATCTAGGGATAATTTAATGTTATTAAAAATATTTTGTTCGCATTGGTACCCCCTGCCCATAGTAAGTTGCATAACTCAGTGATTGTTTACAGAATACGGAGTCGCGGGGCAACGAGCGCTTCAGAAGAATGACAAGGCGACTTGAAGAATGACCAGGCGACAAATGGTCTTACGCCATTGTCCGTGGCAAGTTTTTAGATATTATTATTTATTCATTGATTTTTTGCTCAGTCAAGTCGTCGAACAAAAATATCGTCATAAAACATTTGGTGTATGGTGAAACATACGTTATAAGCTTCTACTGAAAATCAGCGCACTGATCACGCGCAACCACACGATGTTATGACCCGTGGCCTTTTTGTCTTAAATTTATATATATATATTGTTAATTCAATTCTCGCTGGTTAAGTGAACAGAACTCATTAATAAGGATGAAACTATCTGGAAGATGACTTATAAATATATACCTACATATTGAAAGGTTGCCTGGTAGCTAGTAGAAATCGCTTTATGCGATAAGACCAGATGGAAAGCAGCGACATTCCAACGTCTAGATCTCTTGTTATTTTGATAGATATCAAATTGTTAGAACAAACATTTATAAGCTACAACTTAATAACAGATCCGAACAATTCCGCAGGCTTTTTTATGTCGCTTTTTAAAAACTTGAAGTCTCTCCTCTTACAATCCTAGGTTCTTTAAGAGAAGCGTGAAAAAGCGTATTTCTGGACTGTCAATCTGAGGGCCACTATCGCAGCTCTACTGGCTTTGATAGCTACTGTCTCCAGTTCGGATCATCGCCTATGCTTTTATTAAGCGGGTGGCCATTTTGACGCAAATTAAAAAAAAAGACTGCGACGGAGATGTGATTTCAATTTAACTTTATGAATTCAGTATTCAGAAAAACCCTTGGATACAAAAAAATCACTTTTTATTCATGTTTTCTATGTTCTGTTACAATTTTGCGATTTTTTTGTTCAATTTGCCACGTTACTTGACATTACACAAAATGTAATAAAGTAGAAATACAAGTACGTGGAAGTTAATTTTATTAATGACATTCGTAATTACATCATCATATTATCTCAACTCTTAAATTATGTTTCATAATTACTCATTTCAATGATTAATTTGCCTGACCTAACAAACTAATAATAAATGAAAAAAAAAAAAAAAAAAAAACAGCAACAGATATTCGATCAACAAACCTCCATTGCGACATCGCTATTAGATACTAAAAATAAAATTATTACTACAATATTCAATACAAATAAAAACCAAAAGAGGAACAAAAATTTTTTTCTTCCGTCTAATTTCGAAAACTTAATTATTATGCGAGCCGATATCGTATGTACACACAAGCCCGGATAAACCTTATAAACAGACAAACAAATACATACTAACAATTTAAATACAGCTAGCAGATGAGAAAGCATCGCGAGCGGCGCGGCTGTGACGCGAAAACGAGCCACAGCCGCGCCTTAATAATAGGAAGCTATATCTGTCGATACACATAATAGAGCTAACAAAATATACGATAAAAATGATTTACAACCTCATATAACCTAACAAAACGTTTGTAGTTCATATACAATTTCATATGCACTGCGTTCAAGGAAAAACTGCTCGTAAATATCAAGGCGCACATATAAATCGAATCGGGCTTTGGGTATAATACACACGGACCGGGAGAGTTGAAAGAGCACTATTCGCTAGATAGCTCCTTGAGCTTTTCTTCCCTCGGTCGCGCTCCACCGAAAATTGAATGGGCCTGGCTCGTTGATGCCAGGGAGTTTACTGGTTCCTTCACCGTGCGGGGCTCCAGTTTCAGCTTCGGCCGTCCAGATGTGTCTGCGAACATATAGTCTTGTTACTAATCATAAATAAATACATTATACTGCAGCGCCACCTACCCAAAATAAACCTAATGTAACATTCTGCCTTGGATTTAATCCTACATATTTCTCAAATTAAGCATCATAGATGCACATAGAAAAAGCAACCCCAAAATACAATAAAAACATTGGTTTCAACCCAAGAATCATTCTTAAGTTTCCAACGAATGTTCCAACGAAATCCTTTCCATCATCCCCGAAGGGGTGGCAGAGGCATATAATATGCCCACTTTTACCGTGTGGATTCCTGTCCCACGTATTGGTGGTGAGCCCATTGACGTGTTTAAATAGACAGACGCAGGTTGTGGCGACCTGCTGTTGAAGGTTTTCAAGCCGCCCATAAGGCCTTCAACCAGGCTTAACGACTGCCATTTTACTGGCAACCGGGATTAACGGTTTAACGTGCCTTCCGAAGCACGGAAACGCTCGCAAATATAAATGCCACAAAGTGGTCACCCATCCAAGGACCAGCCATAGTGAAAGTTGTGTAACTCAGTGATCGTTTACAGAACACTGAGACCGCGGGGCCGCGAGCGCTTCTTCATGGCTATATGTAGCCAGGGAACCGGGTATAAGGTATACATGTTTCGAGAGACATTCCTGGGAGCTTGACCAGCTTGAAGATTTAACTATAGGCAGCGCTGTAAGGCAAGAACCAGACTACTAACGAAAAACATGTTAAGAGATAAACAATCAAATAGAAAACAAGGCATACCTGGGCGCGCAGGTGGCATATCCTCAAAGTTGCGAGGTCGCGGAGCACCCCTGGCCGCCTGAGGCGCAGCCGAGCGACCCCCGCCCATGCGACCCCACTCCTGGGGGCCGCCCCCGCCGCGGGGCTCCTCCGACGGGCCGCGCGAGGACCGACCCCCTCCTTCCCCACGTCCACCCTCAGCGGCCCATCTTTCACCAGGACCTGATCCTCGCTCACGATCTGTAAGCATCGTGAAAAGAAACACATTAGGGAAATCTAGGTAAGGAGTCATTGGAAAGGGCGTGTGCCAAAAGGGAAGAAAATGCAAGACTTTTATGTAGAGGGCGCTGTGTGTTTGTCGCACAGAAAAGTTTCATAGTAAAACCTTTAATCTGCTTCGTCCAGCGTTTTGTTTTTGCTCTAAGTTCCTACTAAAAATAGTTAGTAGCGAGTCGTTGAATTATAGAAGGAATTGAAAACAAGATAAAAGAGCCATATTTAAAAGCCACACAACAACCAATTCTTTAATAAATAATGAGAAACGCGTATTTCGTACGAAATAGTATAAAGATAGACAGTTGCTTTGTTACAAACATTTGGCGCCATCTACAATAAACTATTTGACAGGTTTTTTTCCTCATTAATAGCCTTGGTATCGTAAGTGGTAGTGTATGCGACTGCCGCGCTGAGGTCCCGGGTTCGATTCCCTGGTCGGAACAAATATATGTATCATTAGCAAATGTGTGTTTGAGAGCCTTGGTGCTTTCTAAATATAATTTATCATTTGTCTAGATCCCATACCACAAGCTTATAGCTTACTTTGGTCTAGACGGTGTTATGTGAAAAATATGACTCACAATATATTAGGAACACTTTGTAGCCACTTTTTTAGCAATTTCTGTCGCAACGGTATGGTGAGTATTTTTTCTACTGTTACTACGCGACTAAGTTTACGAGTATCCCTAAAGTCATCAAAATAGATACATTCTTAAGTGTTCTAGTTCTAAGGCCTGTCGGTACAAAGCAATACCAATGAAACCATATAATCCACATATTATCGAGCTTTGAAAAGACTTACGGCAAAAATACCTTACTTTTTCCGCAAGTCTCTTATTTAACTTTTTTTTTCAGATTTGCAATGACCATAGAAGTTTTCATTTCAATATTTAAAGGTACTTACCAGATTTCTCCTTTGTATCTAAGAGGTGAATTGAGTTAATTTATAACGTGACAAAAGCACTGTATGATTCAATGGAAAATTTAATGAGTTATGATATTATTTGACCCTATTAGTAAGTAGTGTTAACCAATTAGAAATAACCATGTTACACATAGCAGTACTATGTGATTATTTATGAAGTCTGAGGGAAATAGGTATTAAAAGTAGCAGGTGAATGGAAAAGGAAAACAATTATAACAAATACGCCACACAACAAAATATTATATTAATGTGTGTAAAATGAAACAAATACTTGAACGAGGACTATTTTAGCAATTACTGGAAACCATGAATTACTTATTAATTTTAATTAAAAAAAAACTATTATCAGATCTGACTGAGACGTGTGACAATCGAGCACATGACCCATAGGGAAAATATTCTCCAAACTCTGCATGACTTCTTTATATCCTATCGCATATCTAAATATATAAAACCGGATTGTTTAAACACTGATACTCAAGAACAGGTGGGTCAATTTTTATGATCCTTGTTTTACCCCAAAGAGCAGAATAAATAAAAAGAAAATTCTCACACATTAAGGCAGTGCAACGCTTTCTGGGACCACTTGTTGTATATAAATGAAAAGCACCTCCTTTATTAAAATAGTCCTCGCACAACGTCAAAGGAAAAGTTCAAGGGAGATACATAATGAGGAATATGTCTGAGAAAGAATTAGCACTTGTAATATATCTGTATCTGTCTAATAAACTTTTACAGTGAAAAAGTATGGTGAAATTCAGTCGTGATGTTCAATATTTTATCAAAGTAACAGCAGTATTTGGTTGAAAAATGTTAAAAAACTCAGACATTATCCCTATCAATGAGGTGGTGTTAGTAATGGGGATGGTGTTACCATGTGGGATGCCGCCACCCTGATGTCTTGGCCCACGGCGGTCGACGCCATCAAAGTGGTCGTACGTACCACGACCTCCACCTCCGCCGCCACCCTCCCTTCTGAAGCCGCCGCCACCTCCTCCTCCTCCGCCACCGCCTCCCACACGTCCTCCATCGCGGCCATCGCGCCGACCGCGGTCGAAACCACCTCCTCTGTAAAGTTATCATATTTTACATGGCGTTGCTATATCGACTCCCGCGCTGACGTCGATTTCGATTCCCGGTCCACAACTGTTTGTTTCGGAGTTTGGGTGCTTTTTATGTATGTACGAGTATTTAGAAATATACAAGTATGTTTATCAGTTGTCTTCAATCTTTACACAAACTTAACGCTTGGTTTGAGCTAGATCGCACTGTGCGAAAAGTGTCCCACAATATTTATATTTATTCCATCATCATCATCATCCGAGCGTCTGTCCCAGTTGCGTCTCGCGACACCCGGGGTCAGCTTTCCTACATTTTCTCCTCCACTTCGCACGGTCGTCAACATCCCCTGTGGTGAGACCATTGGCATCCCTTACGACGTCAAGCTAGCACTTCTTGGGTCTTCCCCTCTTACCGGGACCCGGCGGAGCTGACATGGCCAGACATTTGTTTCCCACATAGCCCGGCGGTTGCCGCAAGACGTGACCATACCAACGAAGGCGACACTCTTGCAACTTGTCTGCAATGTCACGGACGTGAAGACTGCCGCGGATGCGAGAGTTCCTCACGCGCCATCCGCGTGACTCCACACATCCACCGCAGCTTTTAATTTCCGTGACACGTAGCTCCTGCTTGTGTCGCTCCAATATTGGCCACGTCTCACTACCATGTAAAAGGACAGGTCTAATGATGGTTTTGTAGACCTGTCCCTTCGAACGGATCGGCATTTTTGTGTCACAAATGTCACCGGTCAGCTCCCGCCATTTGGCCCACGCGGCAGCAATGCGTGACTTGACATCTCAATCGATGTCACTGTACGGGTGAAATACAGATCCCAGGTTCGTGCGCTCGACCAAATCACCGCCTATGCGGACGGATGTGGGATCTGTAGTGTGGGATATTTATATTTATTTATCTATCTTATAATCTATAGCTGCGGTTTTACTCATATAACACAACGGTAAAAGTATCCATATATCCTACGTTTTTATTACAAGTCTCAGCTCAATATGCCTGAGAAAATATTAGAATAAATTAATAAATAATATCGTTGGGACAAGTCACACATAGCCATCGGATTCCAAACTAAGCAGAGCTTGTACTATGGTAACCAGACAACTGATAAACATACTTATATATTTCTAAATACATACATATTATAGATAAATAACACCCAGACACACAATAAACCATCGTGCTCATCACATAAAGTTTTATCCTGGGTGGGAATCGAAACTTGCAACAATATGAAAAAATAAATCAGGTTTGCTTTATAAAACTTCTTTAGCTCCAAGAAAAAGAAAGCAAGAAAGAAAAAGAGTTTGCTCACTCGCACCTCTGTCTCTCTCTCTGCTCTCTCTCTCTGGCCCCTACAATTATTAGTTCGACTCATTTTTGCGGGATTACGTAACCAACAACCAAATTTTCGCATTTATAATGAATAATTTAGACTGAAGCGCTCGTGGCCCCGCGGTCTCAGTGTTCTGTAAACGATCACTGAGTTACGCAACTTTCACTATGGCTGGTACTCGGATGGGTGACCACTTTGTGGCATTTACATTTGCGAGCGTTTCCGTGTTTCGGAAGGCACGTTAAGCCGTTGGTCCCGGTTGTCAGAAAATTGCAGTCGTTAAGCCTGGTTGAAGGCCTTATGGGCGGCTTAAAAATTTCAACAGCAGGTAGCCACAACCTGCATCTGTCTATTTCAAACGGCAATGGGCTCACCACCTATTACGTGGGACAGGAATCCACACGGTGAAAAGTGGGCATATAATATGCCTCTGCCACCCCTTCGGGGATAAGGCGTGATGGATATTTATTTATTTTATTATTTATAATTTAGACTGAAAATCAACGAATAGTAATTATATAGAATGCAGGTAGGTACTCGTATTAACAAACCGGTGTGAATTTACATTGGAAATACCAATTTTTTTTTGTATTTCTTATGCGTACATGCACACGCCTTTATAGGCAGAAGCATACTATGTGCTCACATTTCACCTTATGCATTTTAGTCTCACCTAACAAGTGGTAGGTGAAGCTATTGCAGTGATGAAATTGAAAAGCGCAGGTTGTGGCGACCTGCTGTTGATAAATTTCAAGGTGCCCATAAAGCCTTCAACTAGGCTTACTGACTGCTATGTTACTGGCAACCTGGATCATCGGCTTAACGTGCCTTCCGAAGCACGGAAACGCTCGCAAATGTAAATGCCACAAAGTGGTCACGCATTCGAGGACCAGCCATAGTGAAAGTTGCGTAACTCAGTGATCTTTTACAGAACACTGAGACCGCGAGGTCACGATCTTTATGTATTGAATTGAATTATAATTTTATACCAAAACATTGCCATTCGTCCATTTCAATGTTAAACCATACGAACCTTGTGCTAAAAAAAATGGACTACTTGATATTTTACTGTCCAATGAATTAGTAACCCCAATCTCTGCGTATTCACAGAAAAAATATGGTCACGTGTTGACTGGCGGCACGCCTGTCTCTTTACATAGCCAACAGCCGTGCAAACAAAAGAAAACCCTTAATAATAACGTTAAGAACACTTAGTTAATGAACATCATGAAAAAATAAGTTATGCTCAATTTTCAACACCAGGCCTTTATGGCTGGCCCTTCACTACATATTATAAAACAAAGTCGCTTCCCGCTTCGTCGCGTCCCTATGCGGGCTTAGATCTTTAAAACTACGCAACGATATTCGATGAGATTTTTTTTAATAGATAGATTGTTTCATTCGGAAGGTTTTTGTGTATAATTTGTTAAATTTTTGTTATTGACTAAACTATAACAATATTTAAATTTGTAAAGTGGAAAAAATTTACAGTCACGAGCTGGACTCGAACCAGCGTCTTCTGGTTCAACGCACCAGTCGCGTTACCAACTACACCACCGTGACCTGCTCGTAACTGACGAATTAATCCACCTCTTTACGTCTTAAGGCGACGTAAGGCGCCATCTACCGGCACTTAGCAAATTTGCACGGTACGAATGTATAGAATTGCATCTATAATCATTCGATTTGTGATGACACCTGCCTAAACATTAGAAATAATTTTGAAAAGCAATTAATATGCTAACTTTTTCTAAATTTAAATTTTTTCCACCAGCGTCTTCTGGTTCAACGCACCAGACGCATATATGCCTATCTTTTAAGGATAACAACATACTTCATCCATTTTAATACTCTAAAAAACCAGCAATTATAAAGCGGTAATTTATAGGCTATTTACACAATACTTATAATTTTTAATACGTGAGTTGGCTTCAGCGTTTCATAAAGATTATTTGCAAATGAATAAATATCTGAGGAGATATTAGCAAAATTAGATTAATGCACAAAAATAATATTGTCGTGTAACCATAATTTGGAAAATTAATAAACGACGGGATTAAATGGGTGCCACGAGGTTCGAAGATGGTTACGGGCAAAGTCGGGCGGGTCAGCTAGTAAGGAATACAATACATATTATCAACGTTTGTGTTTAAATTGTATTTTTCTAAAGATTGTATTTAAAGATGATTCACTGACTCTCATGTGGATGCAATTAATTTTTAGCATAATATTTAAGTTATGTCATGTCCTTAATACAATGAAGCTGGCTGGTCGTTTATATCTATATACTAATATAATAAAGAGGAAGTATTTGTTTGTTTGTCAATAAACTCGGGAAAAAACTGAACCAATTTTCAAGATTATTTTAAAATTTAAAAGCCAAGTTAATTAGAAGTGACATAGGCCTTGTATAATGAGGATTTTGCATGCGTTATGATTTTCTAAGAACACTACTTTGTGAATTTTGAAATCCATCCATAAATGACAATGTTATTTAATATTTTATCGAGCCTTATTAATAAACGCGCGCCTCCCGGCCGTGGATACTGATGACGTCATTCGACTCAGTCCGCGCGTGGTCGCATTCGTCCAGTACGCCATATTCGTGGTTAGTGTAGTGAAAACTGCCGGTTTTTTGAAGTTTTATGCATTATCAGGTTATTGTTTCTGTGTTCTGTAATAATGAGCAATTAATTGAAAGATGGATTTAAAAAAGGACAGTCAGATAAGATTATCTGACTGTAATTATATTATTATAATTTACGTAGATACGTAAAGTGGATTCTTTCATTTTTGATAGGTATTGGTTATCGTAGGTAAAATGCGGTTGTCTCCCGGACTAATTATATCCCTACTTTGACGATTGTTATTTTTTATTAACCCACACGTTTATTTTAGGGCTGAGACAATATGACCAAAAAGGATTAAGTTTCAAGGATTTCTTTTATCTATCAATAAAATAGGTAAAATTTCATAATACGAGGATAAATGTAAAACTTACGTCGAAATGATCTTCAGAAATCTGAACAGAAATGAGTACGTACTTTTGCTTGATATGGAGCTTTTAGGTCCGTTGGCACACGAAAAAATAGTTTATCCGGACGATTTATCCAATGGACGCGCTGCGCTATCTTACCGTTTGCGCCTATACCTATTCCGCTTGCCATTTGCAAAGTATCTTTTAACTAGGCCGCTGTTCCGCGGACTCAGTCTATCGTACACGTTTGGAGGGTAATTTATAAAGAAAAAATGACGAAATGTACTGTGAAATGATGTAAAAGTTATAGCGGTTGAACAACTAATGGTTCTTTTCAATCGTAAGTAAATTTTTATTTCGTTTACAAAAATTTTTTTACCAAAAACCAATAATTATTGAAACATACCAACAACCTAATCGGCCTATATTCAATATACGTTCTTTCTCTATAAACATTTAAACAAGAATTACCATCTCAAATTGGCCGAATAATATTGTGTCAAATTCGTATTGCATGCCTACATTTTTCTAGGTGTTGTATTTGCAGTTGTATTTTTATTGGTTGTTAGACAGTAACAACACTTCATGCAAGAGTAACAAAAAAATATGTTACACATAAATAAAACTGCGTGTGCGTGTATTCATGAATATGGCTATTTATAATCGTGTGTCATTAGTGAATGAACGCTCGTGGCCCTGCTGACTCAGTGCTCTGTATACGATCACTGCGTTAAGCAACATTCGTTATAGGTGGTCCTTGGATGGGTGACCACTTCGTGGAATTTACATTTGCGAGCGTTTCCGTGCTTCGGAACGTACGTTTAGCCGTTGGTTCTGGTTGCCAGTAAAATGGCAGTCGTTAAGCCTGGTTGAAGGCATTAAGGGCGGCTTGAAAAATTTAAACAGCAGGTCGCCACAGCCTTCGCCTGTCCATTTCAACACGGGAATGGGCTCACCGCCTGTTACGTGGGACAAAAATGCATACGGTGAAATGTGTGCCTACCCCTTCCGGGATGTGGGCGTGACAATATGTCTATATAAATGAATAAAAGTTAACATTGTGTGTAGTTTCCCCCTGCACGAAAGTTGGTTGAACGTGAGTTCATACTTTATTGAGTACATTACATGTCCAGTGGTTAAACCGTCCTAGGGCTACTAGTTGTACTCTTGCACTTTGGCACTATACAATATTTGTAAGACATTTTTGTAGGCTATTGATGTCACTATACATAACAATAAATTTAGAACAAAGCGACCGGGACAAGCACAGTTCCTGCGCGGAATACGGAGTATACTACAAAACTGTAGAGCGCGCGTGGCGGGTTTGTATCGGATGACGTCATGCGCTCGGGGCTCGAACTCTCGGCCGTTTTTTGAACTGCTGCAATAAAATCGCTGTATCTTCGTCATTTCTTATCCGATTTAAATATTTTTTTCACAGTCTGTCATGGTTTTCTTACTGTTATCAAACTACATACTTAGTAAAAAACGTGACTTATCCTCATTACGATTTATTGATGTCTACTGCTCGCTTAAGGCCACTCTTCTGTCTTCGCCACCCGCATCTAGAAGACTCCTGCGATCTATGCGACCTGTCGTCAGCCTTGCGGGATATTTACCCACGTTGTCAGGTCACAGCGGAGATTCGGGTCGTTCATCGAATTGAATCATTACAGATGGGCGAGTTCCTCCTCAATTGCAAACAGCGGTAGTGAGAGCATTGGTCGAAATGCCACCACTACTGGAGCTATTTTAAAGATATGATGCTCTACAGTCCAGGTGGCAATGTTACTACATCTACGCCTTCTTTGTGAGGAAACGACAGTGTAAACAACAGTGAAAATGGAAAAGGAGGGCCGGAGCCACTAAGTCTGATGGCTCTTAAGTAGTTGTCGCCCTTACCAGAAAAAAAGTTGAGTATGGATGACTTAGAAAAAAAGTTTTGTCTGATCTGCATTGTTTTGGTTAGGGTTTCTTTAGAATAACTGTTTTGTTTTACAATTGTAAACACGTGTAAGGTATTCAGGTAGCCTTTATTGTTGTCTTCGAAACGGCAAATGCAAAATTATTGTCAACAAATTGTAATGGGTAATAACAAAACTTATTTCGCTTGTTCTCATGACGAAAACAATAAAAGCAATATTGCAAAACATATTTCTTTATGATTTTATTAATTTTTCGTACCAAACATTTTCTAAGAAAGAAGGATCAATGAACAATGTCTCACCAAACTAGTACAAATTGCTTTAGGGTTAATTCCCGTTTTATGCGGATCTTTCTTACGAGTTCTTTTATTTTACAACTGTTGTAAATATTTGTAAGACACGAAATACCTACTTTTTACGAAGGGATCATCGTGTCGAATTTCTCTATAAAAACTCGAATATAACCTTTTTCGTATTTTTTATATTCAAATAATGTCAGCCTTACTAACTATTTAAATACCCGTTCCTGACCGTTCCCGGTGGAAAGGTGCCCATCACACTTGCCGCGTTTCCACGCTAGATTGCGATAGCCAGCCTCTGCACCAGAAACGATCCGGATCGAGAGTCACCGGTCGTCTCTTCTTATCTAAAGTTAAATCTTCTGGGTCTAATTTACCTATGCTTTTATGTCACCATATGTATACAAAGCTATGCCTCTACTCCTGCGCATAGTATTGTGGTATTTGTCAATATATTATGTATGGAGGACGCATACCACGGTATGATGTCAAGTGTGCTGGCTGAACGGAAAATAAAAGATGTCACTTCTTCGAAGATTGGATGGCTTAGCTTCTGGCGAAGACTTCGCTGCTGATCGCCATCAAAGTATTAAATCCGGTTTAGATACATAGAATTTGCAGTCGCGTTTGTGATCCGACAGTGAATATTCAGTGTAACATTGCAATCCCACACCTCGTACTCCTGTTACTTTTGACTCCCAGAAAGACGTCACGATAGAGACGTGATGTATTCTTATGTTATTCAAAATTGTTGTATGCCTTTGTATTCCCAATGTATCATTCACACCTATTTGTCAATACCTACCTTCATTCTATATCACCCATTATTATTCTTGGATGTTCATTCGAAACTATCCATTATAAATTTGGTTGTTGGTTAATATTAATCCCGCTAAAATAAGTAAATTTATTGAGCCATGACTTAGGATATAATCATGGATCCTTTTCTTGCGGTCAAATAAGATAGTGAAAAATTTATAACACATGACTTTGGCGTAAAGCAGGCCTTCATATGATGTGAGGAAATATCAATACTTCGGTTTATTAAAAGAAAGCTTTGTGAAAAAGGTTATTACTCTATTCAAGACTATTTACAGGACAGGGATGCCTGGAAATGATCTGCTGGCAAATAAAATATTATAGTCATAATATAATTGTAAATAGGCCATCAAAAAAAAAGCCTTCCTAATTTTTCTTGCTTGTTCTGCTCAGGTGGGCCGCGTTCCGAACCGGTGGTCACTTTAAATATACAATTTTTTTCTTTAGTTTTAGTGTATGACATTTTGTAAGCGCCGTTGAAATGGTCTATGCAAAATAAAGACATTTTTATTATTTATTTTATTTAGAAAACTTGTATTAGAAATACGGGCTTATTCTGTACAAACTACTCATTTCATTATCTATACTTTTTTTTTCTATTTTTATACCACTGAGGTGGCAGACAAGCATACGGCCCACCTGATGGAAAGTGGTCACCGTAGCTTATGGACGTTTGCAACACCTGATATATAAAGCTGAATAGTTTGTTTGTTTGATTGAACGCGCTAATCTCTGAAACTAGGTAAGATTTGAAAAAAAAAATGTTTCTGTTGGATAGCCCATTTATCCATGTACCTACGTATCACACGTTACTACCCTGAAGAGCGGAGCAGTAATTATAGATGTCGACTAATCGACCCAATTTTCATACATTATTGTAGAATTTATAAATGAGGGACTGAATTAAATAGGGAGTTCGAAGTATGTCACGGGCGAAGTCCTGGGGGTCTCCTAGTTTACTAATAAATTAATTCTTCAGCACTGAAATAGGTACATAAGCTGAAGAGATAACATCGGAATTTTAACATAAGCCGAAGGGTTTTATGTATTTTATTGTATATGTAAGATATTACTGATCGAAAAAATGGGTTCATTTTGTCGAAAAAGAAAGATACATGATAAACTGATACAATTTGAGGCCGTAGACATGAATATTTGTACTACTAAACATTACCGGCAAAAAGTGAAAGCGGTATGAATATTCATTTATAGAAGACGATCTTGGCATTTCAACAATTGTATCTGATGTAGAATTTACGCTGTTTTTTGATCTTTGAAATACTCGCTAGCCCCCTAATTCCCTCGAAAATTTTTAGTATTCTAGAATGTATGTATTCAAACATTGTGGAAGACTATTCTCGAATAGAATCTAAGTCGGTACTCGGGCGGCGTCACCTTGGCGCGCTTTATATTTAAAAGTCGGATTTTTTGGATCTTGTCTATGCTCCCATATTGCATATAGCAAAATTTATATTGGGTTTTTGGCGGGAATAGCGATAACGCGGTCGCCACTCAGTTATTAATTTTTCAAACTAGTGTATTTTCAAGTGTTTATGTGTAAAAATGATGGTGTTTTAAACATAAAAGCTTCGGCAACATACACAAGTGTTGTGAAATTAAATAGCTTAGTTGAACACGGTATTTTCTGTTACCTTTCAAAATCCACATATAACTGCAGTAAAATTTACCATCATTTCTACTGCAATAGAACTTTGAACAAACCTGAATGAATATGCTGCTATCAACTTTCAAAATAAATAAAAAAAATCTATATTGATAGTAACAAAATGTACAATTAATTACATGCTGTTATATAAATCTCATAGCATAGTAAATATATTCATTATCAAAATACCCCCACCCTACATTATTTAATTAGCTTATAAATACTAGTCTTCTCAGCATAATTTATGACATTAGTAAAAAAATATTTCAATACACTTTCAAATGCAATTGTGATAAGATTGAATTCATAAGATAAAATTTGCTCAACAGAACAAAGTAATTATAATATCTCCAAGTAGCATGACCAAATGATCAAGTGCTAAATAAAAATGTAATGTAAAAATATAGGATTAAGAAACAAATTGATTTAACTTGATCTCTATTCCAATTTTAAATTCTATTTACTTATATTCCTTTGTAATGTAAAAATGGCATAATGGATTTGAATGAAACTAGAAACATGGCTTATTTGAAAAGTACTTGCAGGAATTATAATTACAAAGTGAGACTCTGAAAGAGTCAAGCTGTATTGTTTCAGTTAGGACTCAGTACATTGTATTATATTGATTTGTAAATAAGTCCTCGCTTGGGTTACTGATCATTAGCATTGCCTACGCTGTATAAATAGCTTTAATCTTTTACATATTGATACTAATCTTTAGACCATTTTGTGTAATCTAATCTGTCATGTTACTTACAAATTATAATGTTAAAAATATTATATAATATTAAAATATTTATGCAAGCTCACCAAATAGCAACTCTTTTGGAAAAATTTATTGATAAGATAAGATCCAGGGTATAGAGCCCCTTCAAGATCTCCAGAATCAACATGAGGTAGTACTGTGTGAAAATTGGCCCTCTGGTAGGGAGCTCCAATCCCTTTTACCATTCCATTAATTAGTATAATGTTCAGATGGACACATAACAAGGGATGTTATTCCATACAGTGCTTGTTGCTTCTTGAATGTTAACCGTTCACCACAGATTTTTTATGTTACGGTAGAAAAATCCATCAGATGATCTTATCAATATGAGTATCATCCGAAAATGTTAAGACTATATTAAAAAAAGTGATTAAAGATTAGCAATATGACACTCACCTGTCACTTCGTTTTTCTTCAGCCACATCAATTTTAATATAGTTGTTGTCGACAATGAGAACACCATTCATTTCAATAGCTTTAACTAAATCCTCTAGGTATTCAAATTCCACGTAACAGAATCCTTTAAACTTATCGGTTTCTCTATCCATGACTAACCTGACACTTTTGATCGCAAGGTTCTGTAAATAGATAGAATATGGTTAATAGATTTCAGGAATGTGTAATCTATACTTTCTGTGAGTTTCAAGTGCTTTTTGTCATACCTTATCTGTTTAATGTCTTATTCTGCAAGGATATAGAACTCATGAGGACACGAAGGTCTCATCATCATCATACAAGTTGAAGCATTACTTTAATATAAAAATAACACTAGAAAATATCTGATATTAGTAATATGTTGTATTGTTGTAAAGAGATGTACTGTGTACAAAGCTCTTTAAAAATAATGTTAGTACTAAACTATATTATACATATAGTAATGTATGTGGAATTGCAAATGGCTACAGGGTTCCATAACTACTTTTGATCAGGTATGGTATATGATTGCTACCAGCATAGTAGCTTAAAAAAGGCTTGAATGTTAAGGACTAGACTTTAATTTTTTAAGGTACTTGACATAAGCATACTGTGATTTTATTGTACTATGTTAACACAATCATGATATGTTTTAATTTAATTGTTATCAAACTATGAATAAATCCCCATATCTGCAAAATTCATTACCTTGTGATTAAATATGTGTATGTAAAGACCTCTACAAGTGTATCAACAGGTTTGTAAACATTATTGGAGTATATATGACACATATTAGTATCAAAAATAAACGAATATACTGTTAATGGACTGTTTAAAGATGAGGTTACGTTGCAATGGCCACAAGTATAATTATGTCTACTAGGGGAAATACTAAAGACATGTAAGTCAGTAATTTCGATATTATTTTCACGGTGAATAAATTGTTAATTGTTGTTAAAGTTATAACCAAATAGAAATCCAATATCGAAAGATATATTATACTTACAGGGAATATACGGTGCATGTCGCCTTGGATTGTTCCGGAGGGTAAATTTCCAACATAAGCCTTGTAAGGTGGCTCAGCCGGTAGTGGACGACCACCAACCGTTCTTCTGGCGCCACTGCCGCCACCATAATCCCTGAAACGAGCACCACCACAACCATTGGTATTCATAACCTATAATCTTTTTAACACATTCAATAGAACGAGACAAATTTGTAACAGATACGCCCCAGAGCTAGAAATTTATAGAAAAACAGAAATAACTTTACAAGGTGATGCATAAATCCTTTTTCATTCAATGTTATCGAGTGGCAAAAACATGTTAATTTTTGGATACACTTCGCAAGATTCCACAATATAGATCAAAATCACAATCTAATACTATTACGCACACATTACCGTGACATCAAAATTGAATTCAGAATTTTACAGTAAATACCTGAGATTAACATCATCGAATCCGCTGCGTCCTGCCATGTTTAGAAACATGGAAGAATACCGAATGAAAAGCTCAACGAAGGCGCGCGCATCAACTAGCGATTCCGACGGAAATTATATTTTTAGAGCTATCAACACCGAATATGGTTTAAAAGTTTTTGGCTTGGATACAAAAGCTTTTAAGTTACTCAACATACAATCTCGAAAAACGATGATCACAAAGTAAATGAATTCCCCCGAAATAATTCAAATAATACTTTATCATGGTATTTTTTAGGCAGGAACAAAAGACGTGTAGACAATTTGCATAGCTGGGCATTAACTCGTTAATCCGTAAATCGTTAATTTACGAAGTTAATAATTTGATTAACTGATTAACTTTTAAGTTAACTTTGAAAAATGTTACGTAAACTTCCTTTAATATGGACTGAAGTCCGTTAATCGTTTATCAGATGCCTAATAGATACCGCGAGGTACCGACAACTTCCGACAAGTGCCGGGCGGCGCGTGGCAGCGAATAAAACGAAAACAAAACTAGATATATTTTGCCGGCGCGTGCGAGTGAGAAAGAAAACTGCGAAGAGATTTTTTTCGATTGATCATTTCATTACTTAGCGCCGGTGCTTAGAGTGACTCGGGGAGCAGATAGTTATAAATCTATTAATTAAATACAATACTGCTATACATGGACGTACCCAGGTTCTTGGCCAGGGGGGGCAAATCCGATTTTCCTAAGAACATAAAGCGCTCGTAGCCCTAACTCAGTGTTTTGTAAACGATCACTGCGTTAAGCAACTGTCGCTATGACTGGTTAGGGATGGGTGACCGCTATGTGGTATTTCCATTTAGTAGCATTTCCGTGCTTCGGAAGGTACGTGAAGCCGTTGGTCCTGGTTGCCAATAATACGGCAGTCGTTAGACAAATTTAAAAAAAAATCAACAGCTGGTAGTCACAACAAAAGTCTGTGTATTTCAACACCGCCTTGGAGATAAAAGCATGACTGATGAGAGAATTTCTTTAAAAATTAGCTTTTATAAGTTCTGGGGACAGGCTTCCCGCTGTCCTTAGAAACAGGCTCATGACGACGTCTTGACGTGAAAAATTCACGCACGCCTCATGGACCTGATCCTAAGCCTCATTCAACAAGCGGAATAACACCCAAATCAACCTCTCTTAGCAAGTGGGATAACATCAAACCATCAGGCGAGGCCACGATGGTAGACAAGTCTGCCACAAAATCTGGGACATCCTTCCGAGGAGTTACCCGGGGTGCCTTACAAACATCACATACAACATCCTTGGGGATTATATCATAACTAAAAGTTAAGATCTCTATGGGATTTACACACGTAAAAAATGCTATTTTAAAAGTAACTTCTGAGGGCCTTCGGCAGAACGATTTAGGATGTGTTCACACACACAAGTGACACTCCTGCGCCTTTCTTCGCGATCTTTTTAAGAACATCTAGAAGTTATTTTTTTACTTTTATCGAGAAAAGTAGATGACGTAAACCGAATCCATAGGGGGGGGGGCGGTGGCCCCCCCTGGGTACGCCCATGCTGCTATACCCTTAAGGGCTGCATGCGTTGAACTTTTTTTTTCCACGGGTAAAGACATTTTAATACCAAAACGAGCATCGCTTTCAGACGAGAACTGCGTTAAGCAACATTCGCCATAGGTGGTCCTTGTATGGGTGATCACTTTGTGGCATTTACATTTGCGAGCGTTTCCGTGCATCGGAAGGCACGTTAAGCCGTTGGTCCCGGTTATCAGTAAAAATGGCAGTAGTTAAGCCTGGTTGAAGGCCTTATTGCGCAGCTTGAGAATTTTCAACGGCAGGTATCCACAGCCTGCGCCTGTCCATTTCAACACGGCAATAGGCTCGCCACCTGTTACGTAGGACAAAAAATGCATACGGTGAAATGTGGGCGTATAGTATGCCTCTGCCTACCCCTTCGGAGATAAAGGCGTGACACTATGTATGTAAAGTGTTCGAAAATATGCATGAGTATATGGAAAGTGAAATGTTGCAGTGAACAGCGGTGTTTCATGTGTTAGTGCCAAATCTCCTTAGAAAGCCCTAATAAAGGGTCAACTTTTTTACTAGGGCAAAGATCTCGACCTAGGACTGAAGATTTGACATCGACAAAGGACTAGACGTGACTAAATGATATGAAAATATAAATAAATAAATAAAATAAATATCCATCACGCCTTATCTCCGAAGGGGTGGCAGAGGCATATTATATGCCCACTTTTCACTGTGTGCATTCCTGTCCCACGTAATAGGTGGTGAGCCCATTGCATTGTTGAAATAGACAGACGCAGGTTGTGGCTACCTGCTGTTGAAATTTTTCAAGCCGCCCAATAAGGCCTTTAACCAGGCTTAACGACTGCCATTTTACTGGCAACCGGGACCAACGGCTTAACGTGCCTTCCGAAGCACGGAAACGCTCACAAATGTGAATGCCACAAAGTGGTCACCCATCCGAAGACCAGTCATAGTGAAAGTTGCGTAACTCAGTGATCGTTTACAGAACATTTAGACCGCGGGGCCACGAGCGCTTCAAAATATATATGAATACTGATATTTATTTTATTATTAATTAAATAAATAGAAATTTTAACATATATATGTTATTAAACATATAAGTCAGTTTAAAAGATAATATCTCTATATTACGAAATACTGAAGACATGGCTGTATGGACCAAGTTTTCTTTGCCTGCCCAAGATGGGCAAAGACAAAAAAAAGCGTACCTGTCAGTCAGGCGCGTCAGTCGTGTCTTTTTTTTTTCCTTTTGTGGCTTGGTTCCTAAGACCTTGAGACTCTTAGCCAGATCTTATTTTGGAATTAAGTTACGTTTGCTTTTATTTTTGAACTAAATTTGTTGAAATGTATTTTTAATGTATTTGTATATAGGTCCATAAGTCTTTATTTTATAAGAATTAAATTAAGCGGCGGGAGGTTTCGTCTGTGTGACTGTTACCACTATCAACACCATGGAATTAGTAAGTACTACCGTAGTACTTACTAATTCCATGATCAACACCTTCACTGATTTTAATTTCACTTATGTCACTTGCCATTATTAGTCTTTGTAGGTTATATTTCTGACAGTTAAAGATCATATGGTTTATATCACCAACAGCCCCAGAGTTACAGTTTGTACATCGACTATCCTGAATGATACCCAGCCTTGATAAATGGGCTGGCGTTCGTGCATGTCCAAATCTTAGTCTATTGATAGTCGTGATGAATTGACGACTAGCTTCTCTCAGCTTAGTATACCACGGCTTCGAAGGTATGTCTTTTTGAATTAATGCGTACCATCTACCTTTACTCTCCTTATCTTTGTCCCAAAAACTATTCCATAACACATTTACATCTTTTATAATTTTGGAGTAACAGTCTGTAAAGGGTACAGTAGTTATATACCTTACATCTAGTGGATTAGTCCCTTCATATGCAGTTTTATCTGCTATTTCGTTACCGGTTATACCTTTATGCGAAGGTATCCACATAAAAGAGATTTCGATGCCTCATTCTTATTTAAAGTTCTTTAAATAAGAAAGAGGTTTCTAGTTTAAAGTTTCTTACTTAAAGTTATATACAATTTCCTTAATTCTATATATTAAATAATTGCATTTAAAGTTTATATTACAATTTAAGCTTTGCACAACATTTAATGAATCTGTTAAAATTAAGAAATATTTACATGTATTTACAGAGCTAATTTGTTTGAGTGCTTCAACAATTGCATATACTTCAGCAGTGAAAATACTACAAATAGTATTCAGTATAAAGCATTGAGAAAAGTTAATTTGGGGATCATATACTGAGCTACGGACATGTAGATCACTTTTACTGCCATCTGTGTACAATCTGTAAAAATGCCCATTATCTTCTATATATGCCTGTAAGTCCATATTATTATTAATTATAACTTCAATAGTGTTAATTTTAAATATTAAGATATGAAATGATGTAGAGTAAATTGGCCAGACATTTTGGTGCTGCATGAATTTGTAATTGTTTTGTAGGTCTGAGAGCATATGCGGCAATTTGGGAAATTTACCATGAAGCATGTCACTACCAGTAGTTAAAGGCAGATGTGAAGTCATTGTAAAAGGTATTATTCTTTTAATTATCTGTTGATTATCAGAAGCTAATAGTTTTATACAATATCTTTGAACTAGTAGTAATCGTCTGAGTGCTAATGGCATTATTACAGTTTCCACTTCCATAGCTCTTATGGTAGTTGAGCAAATTGCTCCAGATATAAGCCTCATTGCCTTATTTTGGACTATATCTAATTTATTTACATGTTTAAAATCTATATATGCTACACAACTATAATCAAAATGGCTTCTTACAATTGATTTATATAACATAGATAGGGTTAATGGATCTGCACCCCATGTCACCCCATGTTCAAACCGCAAATGGCATTGGCTAAAATGTGTTTTATATGTGGTTCAAATGACAACTGTTTATCTATTATGACTCCTAGAAATTTATGTTGATTGACTGTGGGTATCATTTGATTATTAAGTTTTATTTGGGAGTAGGAAGTGTCTTTACTGAAAATCATGGCATGACTGTTGTTAGGATTGATTTCCATGTGCAGCATATTATTATAATATAGGGACAATTCTGTGAGTGATAAATTTAGGTTCATTGAATACAGAACAAGGTCATCGGCAAATTGTAATATATTTACATTTTTATTATTCACAAGTGTATAAATTATACAATAGTGGGGATAAAGTGGCACCTTGCATTGTACCTTTTGTAATTATTTATTTTATATTTATTTATTTATTTAAATTCAGACCATCTTCTGCCTGGATAATTTGTCTATGGCTGGTATTTAGTCTCTCAAGTATCATTCGGAAATGTAATGAATATTTTAGCGGTAACTTACGGTTTTCTTTTTCTTACGTTATTTGTATAATTCATTGCTGATTATTATTTATTATGTTGTTAATATAGCATATAATAAATTGTAGTGTAATAATAACAACATATTCATTGATAAATTTGCTTTTGAAGGTTATGTTTATGAATATGACGAATTTGTACTTAGAAGCTATGTTTCCGAACGAAATCGTGTCGTCCACTTAAAATTCCGCGGGAATGGAAAGTATCAGCTAGTTGGGAACCCACTTGAGTTTTTAAAGATTATTTATTTGTAACTTGAACTGTTTCGGTGATATTAGTTGTTGATGGAATTTTGAGCTGTGAAGTTGTGCATACAAAAATAACAAGAGTCATGTCGTAAGTATTTCCTTATTACCTATCTTAAGATATTGTTTCAACTAAAAATTATTACCTGTATTATAGGTATAAAGTGTATAATTGGTACATAACTTAACTAATTTATTTCTTGTAGTTCCGTAGATGAAAGTTCTCGCCACCGTCGCCACGTAACATTGAGGCAGTTGGAAGCGTTGTGGGAATTTTTGAGTTCCCACAGGGACATATCGATGGGCTACAATAAGACGGTCCAAGCTCGGGAGTACGCAAAGCGGATGTGGCAATCTATCGCAGAAGCTTTGAACTCCCAAGGAGAAGGAGCTCTTAAGGATTGGAAAGGATGGTCGAACGTAAGTCAATATTAAAATAATAAGAATATTATTTTGTAGCTGTAATAGTTATATGTAATTATGACGATAATAGATAGGTATAAACACATTTTACATTTAATTTGCAGTATTGGGTAGATTATAAAAAAGAACTGGCACAGTTGCATTCACTGTATACTGATACCTTACAGGATCAGGATAGTTTACAACTTATAGTTGACAGTTTTGACTCATGTAGGGAACATTATGAACAAACTCTGCACCAAATTAGAATACTAAAGGAGGAGCTACAACGATCGGAAATCAAAATATCGCAACTAGAAGACAAAAAACAGAGCACAGTGGTTCAATCTAATCAGAGTTTGTTCGATGAACTGATGGCTACAAGCTTAGATACTGCTACAGCTCACCCTTCCATTGTCATAGACCTCACTTCTGATGATGAAACCGGGGGCTGTTCTAAATCATTAAAAATTATTAAGTGTAGTAAGAATAAGTTAAAGAAATATTTAAAAATTAAAAAGTTTATTACTAAATCTAAAAAAATGATACATAAATACAAGTTTTTTATAAATAGCATGTCACTTAATAGACAGAGATTGCAACTGATTGACCAGGTAAATATGTATATGTTAGAACTTGATACTGTTGCACAACAGTACAAAACTGATACACAGGCCCCTTCAATGTCAGATTGACCGACTTCAAGACTCTTTGAAATCAATTTCATATAAAAATGAAACAGCAGAGAAACAGAGTAGGGAACAGGTGTTAGCCATAGGTAAATAAGTAAATTCATGTCATTGTCAAAATGACCAATTGACATCCGCAGGCCATGTTCCCTCCTCACCCTTAAGTTGTGAAAGAATTAGATGCAATGATGAATTTTCACCAATTAAAACTGTGTGCAGTGTGGATAATAGTATATTAAGTTCAAGTAGTAATTGCGAGGCATCTACGAGTATAATAGAAAAGTTGCAAATAAAAAGTGATGCAAAGACCATAGTCTATTGCGATGAAATAGGTAAAAATTTTGGACATTATTTATCACAGTTAAGTCATTCTGTAATAAATCATACATATCCAGGAGCTTCATACTCTCAAATTATAGATTTTATATTGACTGGTACACACTGCATGCAGTCTACTATAGTGGTGCTGGTTGGCAGAAGAGGCAATATTAATAGTATCAAACTTTTAAAAATTTTTGATAAGTTATCAAGTCTGCAAGTAAAACAAGTAATTTTGTCCACCTTGCCATACAGCACTGCTATGAGCCTCAAGGAAAATCACTTAAGATACAAATTAAATATGAAACTACATACCATGGTATCATATTCCAAAAAAATTGAATTGAATTGTTCGATTGGAACATAATTTTCAATAATAATAGTTTGTTGACATTAGATAGATATTTTCTATCAAAATTTTTACAACGAAAGGTAGCTCTGTTGCTATCTAATTTTTTAATTTTTCAAGCCAAATTATTGGCAAGTACAACTGCTTTTATTGAGCAGGATAGTTTTGATACTTCACATTTGGAAAATGAAATTCCAAAAAACTAGTTTATAGGACAACAGATAATAAATCTGGCCAGTTGACTTTGGCCCCTGAGAATAATCTTAGTAAAAATATTGTTTTTATAAACCTGGTGCACCATAATGTTAGAGGTTTAATAAATGGTAAAGATTTAGAGTTAGAGCTATACATTAATGCAAATTCTATTAATATTTTTTGTGCTACAGAGCACTGGTTAAAAGATCATCAAATCACATTGTTGAACTTCGTAAATCACCAGGTTGCTAGCTCGTTCAATAGAAAACATTCTAAACGTGGAGGCTCTTTAATATTAATTAATAAAAACTTAAAATTTAAAGAACGTAAGGATTTAGTAGCCCTCTCCATTGAGCGAGTTATTGAGATTGCCAGTATTGAGTTTGAGCATTTCATCTTGTTAAGCGTATACAGTCCTGAATCGATGCTTCTTACATTAAAATTGAAGAAAAGTTTGAAGAAGCACTGTTCAAATGCCAATGTTCTAAGTAATCTATAATAGTTTGTGGAGATTTTAATGTTGATATATTAGATACATCATTAACTCCATCAGAGAGAAATAAAATGAAAAATTTATTTAAATCCTTTAATCTGCATAGTACATTCTTAGAACCCACTCGTATTACAGCCACCAGTGCAAAATGTATTGATAATATTTTTACTGATATTAAACCTATAGATAAAGGTATTGTGGATCCTGTGGAGTCAGATCATCGTGGCCAATGGATAAAATTTCCTAAAAGTAGTAACAAAGTCAGCAAAAAAACAAATTAAATATGTACCAATTAACCAAAGTCGTTTGAATAATTTTAAAGCAAATGTATTAAAGAGATTACCATATCTACCTAACTTCACTTGTGTAGACCAGTCATATAAACACTTATTTAATTTGATTAATGATGAGTTTGGCAAAGTTTTACCTCAAAAACTCTACAGATTGGTGGTCGTCCTGTTTTCAGTGACTGGGCAACACCAGGTATCTTTAAAAGTAGAAATAAATTATTTGAATTATATTCAGAAAAATCATATAATTTTAGGCAAACCTAGGCGAATATGTTAAAAATTATTCAAAGATTTTTAAACAAACGTGTCATCTTGCTAAGTCTTCATTCTTCAAACTTCATTAAAAATAAAATTTCTAATTCTGTAAATAAAATAAAAATGACTTGGAACATCATTAACTCTGAATGCGGTAGATCTTTAGTGACTGAAAGGGATTTCCACTTATGTAAATGGTTGCCATGTTACAGGGGACCTGGAAGTGGCTACGGAGTTTGAACATTTTTTCAAAAATGTACCTATATTGACAACAAAATCTCTCCAAGCATCTTCCAGTTCCGCTGAACCTTTATTAGAAGAATCTGTTCTTTGTTGCAGGGATGCATTTGTATTCACAGATATCTGTGCTCAGGACATTGTAAAAACATTTAATAGTATCGAAATTAAGAAAATCGCGGACATTTGGGGATTATCGGTCAAAACTGCATCATGTATAATTGAGGTAATTGCGCCCCATCTAGCAACTGTGTTTAATGACTGTGTTTCTAGTGGTACATTTCCTGATTTAATGAAACACAGCAAAGTCGTTCCCTTGTTCAAGGCTGGCAGCGCTACAGAGCCGTCTAATTTCCGACCAGTGTCAGTGCTGCCAACTTTGAGCAAAGTATTTGAAAAAATAATCTTGAATCAAATGCTATCCCATTTTAATAGTCATAAAATACTCCATGCGAATCAATTTGGGTTTACGAAAGGGCGCTCAACTTCCGATGCTGGTGTTGAGTTATTAAAATGTATTCATGAAGCTTGGGAAGACAAGCACGATGCATTAGGTATATTTTGCGATCTATCAAAGGCTTTTGATTGCGTTCAACATGAAACGCTGTGCAAAAAATTACACCACTATGGAATAAGAGGCAAAGCTCTCGACCTTCTGTCTTCATATTTGAACAATAGAATACAGAGGGTCGATATTAATGGTACACGTTCTGTAGGATCCATGGTTACAATGCGTGTGCCGCAAGGCTCGATACTTGGGCCATTCTTGTTCCTCATTTATATTAATGATTTACCATTTTATGTAGGGGACAGGAAGAGGATTGTTTTGTTTGCAGATGACACCTCATTAATTATTAAAATTAAAAGACAATTAGATAACTATGACGATGTAAACAATGCAATTGCAAGAGTAGTTCATTGGTTCAGCTCAAATAATCTTTGCCTTAATGAAAATAAAACTAAATGTATAAAATTTACTCTACTAAATGTAAAACAAGTTGCGGCCAATGTTCAACTGAATGGACAAGTGTTAGAGTTTGTAGAATCAACTGTGTTCCTAGGTATAACTATTGATGCCAATTTGCAGTGGGGCCCACACATAGAAAAGACAGCCTCTAGATTAAGTTCGGCTGCATACGCTGTAAAAAAGATCAGGACTCTAACAGATGTGGATACGGCTAGAATGGTTTACTTCAGCTATTTTCATAGTATTATGTCTTACGGTATTCTCCTTTGGGGGAGTGCTGCAGATTTAAATATTATTTTTGTTCTACAAAAGCGGGCTGTACGCGCTATTTATAATTTGGGCCCCAGAGTTTCTCTCCGAGAAAAATTCAAAGAAGTAAATATTCTAACCGTACCATCACAATATATTTTTGCCAATCTTATGTATGTCCAGAAAAATCTATCACAGTTTTCTAAACTCTGTGATAAACATAATATAAACACTAGAAATAAAAATAATCTTTCAGTCCACCACAGTCGACTACATAAGATTGGCGATTCTTTCCAGGGTAACTGTATACGCTTTTACAACAAGCTTCCCTGTGACCTGAGAAATTTACCTTTAAATAAATTTAAAAAGTTTATTAATAACAAGCTTTGTGAAAAAGGTTTTTACTCCGTTACAGACTATTTGCAGGACAGGGACGCCTGGAAATGATCTGCTGGCAAAGTGAAATAATATTAAATTGTAAATAGGCCATCAAAAAAAAAAGCCTTCCTAAGTTTCTTGCCGGTTCTTCTCAGGTGGGCCGCGTTCCGAACCGGTGGTCGCTTTAAATATTTTAAATAGTGTATGACATTTTGTAAGCGCCGTTAAAATGGTCTATGCAAAATAAAGATATTTTTATTTTTTTCATTTTATTTTATAAAGCTAAGTAAAGCTAAATAAGACGGTCCAAGCTCGGGAGTACTCAAAGCGGATGTGGCAATCTATCGCAGAAGCTTTGAACTCCCAGAGCTCTTAAGGAATGGAAAGGATGGTCGAACGTAAGTTAACATTATAATAATAAGAATATTATTTTGTAGGCGTAATAGTTATATGTAATTATGACGATAATAGATAGGTATAAACACATTTTACATTTAATTTGCAGTATTGGGTAGATTATAAAGCTAAATTAAAAAGGAAGGCAGCAGCAAACAGGCTGTCCCGAACCCAAACTGGAGGTGGACCTTCACATGTTCCTCCATTAAGTGAAATTGACAGAAAGTTTTTGAGTCTTCTTGGAGAGAACTTTGGTGTTGGTCTACCAAATGTTCAAGTTAATCCAATTCCAAATGTGTTATTTTTAAGTTCATACATAAACAATTATTTTAAAAGTTAACATTTGAATAATAACATTAGACTACATGTAGTTTGTATTTTCAATGTAATCAAATCCAAAAAGCAAATAATGATTATTGTTTAATTATGTCTTGTAAATTCTAAAATGAGTATGTACTCAAATGTAAGACAACACATTGCATTGCACATTATGAAAAGAAATTCGACTTTATTGTCAGGTCACACAGAGCTCCACCAGCACCGCAGTTTTTACTCCGTTACAGACTATTTGCAGGACAGGGACGCCTGGAAATGATCTGCTGGCAAAGTGAAATAATATTAAATTGTAAATAGGCCATCAAAAAAAAAAGCCTTCCTAAGTTTCTTGCCGGTTCTTCTCAGGTGGGCCGCGTTCCGAACCGGTGGTCGCTTTAAATATTTTAAATAGTGTATGACATTTTGTAAGCGCCGTTAAAATGGTCTATGCAAAATAAAGATATTTTTATTTTTTTCATTTTATTTTATAAAGCTAAGTAAAGCTAAATAAGACGGTCCAAGCTCGGGAGTACTCAAAGCGGATGTGGCAATCTATCGCAGAAGCTTTGAACTCCCAGAGCTCTTAAGGAATGGAAAGGATGGTCGAACGTAAGTTAACATTATAATAATAAGAATATTATTTTGTAGGCGTAATAGTTATATGTAATTATGACGATAATAGATAGGTATAAACACATTTTACATTTAATTTGCACTATTGGGTAGATTATAAAGCTAAATTAAAAAGGAAGGCAGCAGCAGACAGACTGTCCCGAACCCAAACTGGAGGTGGACCTTCACATGTTCCTCCATTAAGTGAAATTGACAGAAAGTTTTTGAGTCTTCTTGGAGAGAACTTTGGTGTTGGTCTACCAAATGTTCAAGTTAATCCATTTCCAAATGTGTTATTTTTAAGTTCATACATAAACAATTATTTTAAATGTTAACATTTGAATAATAACATTAGACTACATGTTTTCTATGTAATCAAATCCAAAAAGCAAATAATGATTATTGTTTAATTATGTCTTGTAAATTCTAAAATGAGTATGTACTCAAATGTAAGACAACACATTGCATTGCACATTATGAAAAGAAATTCGACTTTATTGTCAGGTCACACAGAGCTCCACCAGCACCGCAGTGCAATCACCGCCTCCTGACAGTGCACCACTCTATGATCTTGTGATTGAAGAACTGCCCCAGCCTCAAGTAGAATCAGTACAAGAGACCTTGCCTGCTCTGGCCACCGCACCAGCACCACCACCTCCACCTACCCATCCTGTGCGACGGCGAAGGTCACGAGAGCATATTAGTAAGGAGGAATCACGGCGCACACTGGTTGAGCTTGGGCAGTCGAAAATAGACCTAATTAAGCAACATACAGAGCAAATGAAAAAGCAAACAGATATTATGGAAAAGATTCTGCATACTTTAAATAAAATAGCTGATAAGTTAGTATACAAAGATTTCTAATATCTTTCAACAAATTTACTCTATGCATACATGCACATATTCAATTCACATGTCTTAAAGCATGTTTGTCTGGAGGAGATTGCTAATTAGCGATAAGACCGCCTATTGTACTTAGATTAGGAAATATGTTCCTTTACATGTGTTTTTTATCTTTTTATGTACAAAAATTACAGACTTGCTTGCTCATTAATATACAAGTGAATATCGCAAAACCTCAAATTTTACTATTTCAAAATTATAAAATACTTTTCAAAAATATAAATATTATAAACAAAGGTAATAAAACGAAATAAATAAAACTAAATTCTTAGGGGTTACACTTGATTATCATTTAAAACTGGAAGGCTCTTTCATATCAATACAATAAACAGACAAATAACAAAATATTGTTATGCATTATCTATATTGAGCAATATTGCATCTAAAACTGTGGCAACAAGAGCTTATTATGGTTATGTATAACCCTCATCTATTATGTACATTATATATTATGTATATACCCTCATTTAAGCTACGGTGTGAATTTTTGGGGAAATTCAGTCAACACAAATTTTACAATAGGTGAATAACACGTTATTCTACAAAGTTCATTTTATTGTGCAATAAAAATCTACAATCACTTGTCTGTGGACTTGAAAATGTTAGATAATGAATGAATGAATACTTTATTGCACACCAAAATAAGTAGTACAAATATGTATAAAAAGAAACTATGAACTAAAAATATGTACAATGGGCGGCCTTATCGCTCAGAGCGATTTCTTCCAGGCAACCTTTGGATGGATAGAAGTTGTAAATGAAAATTGTGGTTTGGAGTAGAAAATAAAATTAAATACAATATATTTATAAATAATACATATTTACATAATAATACATATTACTACAGATATATACATATATAAGTCTACATTATGTGTATATGTGTAATGAATAATATAAATATTAAAATATTATGTATATAAATTAACCATGACTACTAAAAAATATATATAGAATAAACATAATAACAATTTACATTCTGACAAATAGTGTTCAAAAACCATCTTTTTGAAAAGTGGCAAGGTTTTATATGATAATATAAATAAATTAAAGCGTAATTTAAGAGCCATAGGCTACTGTCTAAACCTACTATAACTTGAATGAGTATTTTGAGAAGTACAACGATAAAATAATTGACTGACTGACTGATATGACTGCCTCTGTGGCGCGGTGGGAGTGCATCCGACTGCTATGCAAGAGGTCGTGGGTCCGATTCCCACCCAGAATAAAACTTTGTGTGATGAGCACGATGGTTTATTCTGTGTCTGGGTGTTATTTATCTATAATATGTATGTATTTAGAAATATATAAGTATGTTTATCAGTTATCTGGTTACCATAGTACAAGCTCTGCTTAGTGTGGAATCAGATGGCGTTGTGTGAGTTGTCCCAACAATATTTATTTATTTATTTTTATTTATAATTACATTTTATACATAGTCATCTTGTTTATGTACTACCTATGTGTAGTTTTAAAGTGTTATTACTCATATGCGCAGAAGAGATATTTTGTTAATTTGTTACCTATATTGTTAGTTTTATATTATAATTATAATAGTTCTCATAAGTGCACCAAATATTATTGTTGATACCGACTAACTTATAATAAGACCTTTTATGTACACGGTTTAAATCAGAATTGGCCGAAGATTGTGGCACATTATCCTGTTGAACATTATGCTGTAACTGCATGGCAGCTTATTGCATACTCTCTTCTTCGGTAAGGGTTGGTGCTGGTATATTTGAACTGTTGGCTATATTGTGCAACACCACACAGGCATTAACAATTGATGCTGCTACTTGTGGTGTATAATGTAACACTCGATGCACAAGTAGGCATCGAAAGCGAGCTTTAATTAATCCAATTGTCCTTTCAATACCATTCCTAGTTTTTACATGAACTGTAGTGAAGTGCGCCTCTTGACTACCTGGTGTAGTGTTCATTATGGGAGTTATCATATATTTTCTCAGCTCATAACCGGAATCACCTAAAAATAATAAATTACACTTGTTATAGTATAATATATTTGCTATTAATATATCTAGGCATACCTTATACAGCATATTATACTTTGATAAAGTCATGTAGGTACACACCAAGTAACCAAATAGGCTCATTTCTGCTGAGATCTTCCATATGGTGCTTAATGGGATGGTTTGCCCATATGAAAGAGTCATGTGTTGCTCCTCCATGGCTTGCATCAACACTTATGATTTCCATGTCTGCATTACATATCTAAAATATAATTTTTTTTAGGTTAACCACACATGAAGAAGAAAATCTTAGCTTACTGTTATACTACTACAATATCTCAATCTCAAGCAATGTCAAATCTGGCTTAATGGCTTCCTATTTCTTGTTTATTAACTATTATTTGTACATATAACGTTTATTTGTTATTTAAAATTAAACCTAACTGTTTTTAGTTGCATTGTGTCATATTTTATATTTTTGTTAATTGTAATTTTTTATATCTAAAGCATAAGTACACTAAGGAATATTAAAAATGATTTTAGTACTGTAATGGTTGAATTTATTAAAAACCCACTTACCAATTGTACATTTAATGAGTGGTACTGTTTTCTACAGTAGTACCGCTCCTCCTATTCAGTGGGACGTACTATGGCCACATGAGTGCCATCAATGCATCCCAAAACTCCTGGCATACCAAATTTGTTATAAAATCTGTAATCATACATTTTAATAATTTAGTAGATATTTGAATATTACGTATGTAATCAGTAAGTAAAATTATTATTAAAGTACTTACCGTATCATATTAGTACTGCGTTCTTCCGGTGTTCTTGGGAATTGTATATATTTTGACTGTATCTGGGGCAAATTTAGCAATTTTGTTATTTGCTTTATTATAACAGATACTGTTGATTGGGCTATAGCATGGGCAGCAATATCGCCAGTGGGGCGTTGGTAAGAGCATGTCGCGAAAAATGATAATGCTACCAAAACCTAAGAACAAAATTAATTAACACATGTATGAGAAACTAACAATCGAAACAATAAACATTTCTAACTGATATTTAGACAACTTGACTTTAAGAATAGATCTAACCTTAGTTTCCAAAGACAAGTCAGTGGATTTGATAGGCCTCGCCACAAAAGGCATAAGTTCATCTCACAGTTTGTGCACCAAATCCTTGGACAGACGATACCTTTTGATGAATTGTTCATCGTCTAAATCAAACGCATCAGCTTGGTCTCGTAGTCGCCTTCTTTTTACCCTGCTCATTTGATTTTCATATAAAGCATCACTTTCCACGAACTCAAACACTTCATGTTCGTCACACATCTTCAATTTGTCTTCAATATTAGCACGTTTTTGGAAAAACAAGTCAAGAAACGCTACTCTGCCCAAGCAGCAATTGAATGGATTTAATAGTATACTTTTTGACAGCTAACACGCTATCTTATGTCAAACGACAATTCAATTCTTATTATGGCTTTCTGTGCTCTTTGCAGCAACTTGCCAGCGTCCCGTAGCTAGAACTAGTAACGAAGGAGGCATACAGTGGCTCGGGATTTGACCGATTTGTCAAATGACACCTCGTAATACCGTTACATTCCATGGTTACGCCAGCCGAAGGACGATCCAGAATCCAGTCAGTGTCACGTGACCGCTGACTGGCCGGCAAGCTGCGTTCATAATACGAAAATACCAGGCAGGTAAATTACCGGTGTGAATTGACTGGAAATAAGAGGTCATGATAGGCCCCCAGGTATGCCAATACTGGACATTATACTAACAAGAATGTCAGGCTGAACATTATCAAATGCACCTTGTACATCAAGAAATGTGCATGCAACACTATATAATTTTTGTTTGGCATTTTTCAGGTCAGAGATGAGTGCAGTGAAGCTATCAGTACAACTACGACCACGTCTGAAGCCATATTGTATATTGGGGATAATCTTATTGTATTCTACAGAATGATCTAACCTAAGCTTTATCATGTTTTCAAAGATCTTGCCAAGACAGGATGACAAAGAAATGGGCCTATATGAATCTGGGCTATTAGGGGGTTTGTCTGGTTTTAATATTGGGATAACACATTGAGTTTTCCATGAAACAGGTATTATTTGTCTCAACCAAAGTGCATTTAAAATTTGCAAAAAAAACATTTGTGCATCTATGTGCAGGTTTTGGATTATAGAATAGGGAAAATCATCCAAACCAGGTGCAGTATTTCTTCGGGTTTTAAGACTTCTTGTTTTAAGACAAGAAAAAGGTTCTATCAAATACTTAGCTCTAATATTGTCATTATGTAAATTAAAGAAAGTGTCAAGTCTGTTAGTTGGTTCATAGGGATTATCTGACTGTTTATCTAGAAATGGCTCTATAAATTCGTCACTATAGGATTTATTTTGTAATTTGACTTTTTTAAACATCCTAATGCTATTCCATATTTTTGAAATCGGAGTTGTTCTATTAAAGCTTTCACATAACTGTCTCCAACCATTTTTCTTTTCTTCAGAAAGGGTCCTTTTTTACCTCTTCTGCGTCTGGCCTCTTGGGATCTAATGACACTTTTCTTACATTTGTCGTTCCACCAAGGTGTTTTCTTTTGAAGGCTGATTTTATTAAAAGTTTTGGAATGCATTGAGATTTGAGTTCATCTAGAGATTTGCAAAAAGCGTTGTAAGATTCTAAGGGATTATCATTATTGAGATGTATGTCATTATGAATTGTTTTAGAAAGTTGGTTGTACTTTTTCCAGTCTGCTTTATTGTAAATGAATCGGTCAGTTGGTGGATTTACATCATACTGATTTGTTAAGACAGTAATATCTATAATAATAGGGAAATGGTAACTACCCATATTGTCATCCTGTACTGACCACTGACACAGGGGAGTAATGGAAGGACTGGTTAGGCTTATGTCTATGGCTGAAGGATTACGGTTTGGATACTTTAGGGTAGTCATACTACCAGTGTTGAGTGAGAATGAGAATACATAAATCCAGATTATCTATGATATTATATAGCTGATTTCCACGACTATTATTTGATAGACACCCAAAAGCTATGTGGTGAGCGTTAAGGTCACCTGCCACAAGAATAGGCTTCGGTAGACTTTATTATATCATTTAAGAGGTTATAACCCGGAGGTCCAGAAGGGGGGCAATATACGCAAAGAATAGTTAGTTGACCACAAGAAGAAGATATTGACACAGCAATTGTTTGTATATTTTCATAAAATGAAGTTTGAAGAATTTTGTACTTTATATAAGGTCGAATCAAAATACCTACACCACCATGTTCATTAGCGGCGTTTCTAAAATGAGCATTGTAGCCAGGAATATCAAATGGGTTATTGTTTTTAATCCATGTCTCATTTAAGAGGCATATATCTGTTATTTATTTGTAAAAATTTTAAAAGTAAAGGCCTTTTATTATAAATACTTTGTATATTGTATTGTGCAATTCTTAAGATGGAGGGATTTTTATTACTGTAAATATCCATATTTATGTTAGATTCTTAAGTAATAGTTCTTTAATGGATTTAGACGTAATTGGGGCATTATCCCCAGTATTTGCTAAGGCAATTAGAGTACGCACCATGGCGTTTGTTATCTCACTATCATTTATTATATGACTCTTTAGATCCGTTAGTGAAATTAATTGTTCATTGTTTGTTTTTTCAATTGTACTAGTTTTATTATTTACATTAGTTTTATTTATATTTACTTTATTTACATGACATTATCTTATTAGGTAAAGGGGGAAATTCCGTAGTGCTAATAACTTTTGCTTTGGTTGCCGTAACAGCAGCATAGTTAATTTTGTTCTTTTTTTGTTGTATTTTATTTTATTTTATTAGAGATGTATTAGATATGGCTAAGTGTGGGCCACTGCAGTTTATGCAGCAGAGTTCATTCGGCTTATCGCAATCTTTATAATAATGTTCTCCAGAACAAAGGCTACACCGCTGTTTACCATTACAAACTTTAGCAGAATGGTTAAACTTAAAACATTTATAGCATTGTTGCAGTGGTGGAATGTATTCAAATACCCTGTAAGAAAATCGGTCATAAAATACGTTATGTGGAAGACTGCTGGCCAAAAAAGTAATGCTGACAGTTTGCAATGCTATCCTTTCCTGACCAACCCTCTTAGTAAACCTACGTACAGCAATAATTTCATAGATCGATGACAATTTTGTGTAAAGTTCCTTATTGGATATGTTTGTGGGAATAAATCTGATAATACGTCTTCTCGATCTGGGTTGGAGGTATAAAGGCTTTAAACTTATGTTTATCTAAAAATGCAGAGTTCATTAGAAAGTTATTTGCATTGTTAAATTGTTTAAACACCACCACTATTTTCATAGCATTCACTCGCTGGATTGATGATACGTCTTTCACATATGTTGTAAATATATGATTTAAATATATTGGGCTTTTATTTCCTAAGCGTTCATTATTATCCTCACTTTGAACGAACACTTTATAGTCGGTGATATTTGAATTTTCCGGGTATAGTCTTTTATAATTCGGTTTAAATATGGCATATAGTCAATATTTACCTCACCGCCGCTATAATTACCAGATTTATCACCATTTTCGTGATCTGTTTTCCACTTTTTGCCGCGCTCGCGAGACGTCGTAGTGGCCGGAGGTTTTTCACCCCCGGCCTCGAAACTTAACATTATGTCACTCAATTTTATTACTATTTACTTATTTACACAGTTCTTATAAAATGTTTATATACAAAACTTGTAATTTTGTATAATATACTTTGTTAAAATTTATCAAAGAAAAATTCCGCCTTTTCTATTTAAATTCCCGCCAAAGAAGTCGTCAGTCGTCTTTTTTTTTATAAATATTTAATGGCCTGGTTTCTAAGACCTTTTAGCGAAATCTTATTTTTTATATCATATTTCTTCAATCTTATCTTCTAATTAGTCCTGTCCAGTCGATGTCGTGTCCTCATGCTACGTCCTGGTCCTTGCCCTCAGTATAATGGTGATTCTTATACTAAGGTTGTCAGTGGACGTTTCGCGGCAAGAGAGAAAATAGCATTTCACTGCATATATATCATTGTCTTTCACTATAGCACGTTAACACAACTTTTATGTCCAAGAAACCACCACTCCCGCACATAAAACAAGATAAATGCACTAGTTTTAGAAAATAATATAAAGCAAGCGTCCGCACTTGTCACTCTTCCCGCCAAATGTCCCGTCAGTCGTGTCAGTAGTGTCAGCCCACAGACCACTATAGGGGATACCACAGAGTACTTTATTATATATGAGGGGGGATACTAGCCATGTGTCACTGTCAGTGTTCCATCGTGGGTCAATGCGTACCATGTGGAATATTTGACAATAAACTGCATTTTGAACTGTTGTGATGAGAGATCGCGTGCTTAATCAAGCAAAATGAAAGAAGATACTGTGAAAATTAAATCACAACCGGAGGCCAAAGTAACATCTTCTGTTTTAGATGCATTCGATCTACTTAAATCTTCCGAAGATGACACTAAATTGATTGGAGGGAGTAAAATAATATCGCAGTTAACTGGCAGTGAGGTTAGTTCTTTACATATTTTAATAAGGTACCATTACAATTAATATGTGACTGCTTCGGTGGCGCAGTGGTAGTGTATGCCGCGCTGAGATCCCGAGTTCTTTTCCTGGGTTGTTACAAATATTTGTGTGATTCACAAATGTTGGTTTCAGATTTTAGGTGTTTCCTATGTATAATATGTATGTATTAAGAAATATAAATATATCTATTTTTCAGTTCGCTACTCGTAGACATCTATAATTTCTAATACTAGTATAGATAACAAAACAAAAGTCAATTTAACATTAATCTTAGTTAAAAAAAAAAACTAAAACTAAACCTAAATAAGAACTACCTAACCTATTTATTAAAATTTAGACTGGGTCCCCTCGGTAGGGTACCCATGATGCAGGCAGCATTCCCACGCTGAATAGCTATGGAAAGCCTTTGCGTGAGAAAACTACCTGCACGAGGATCACCAGTTTCTTCGCTCAGACGCTTACTTAAAGCCGTAAAAAGACCATATGTGCCGCGACCCCATGGACCTAGTTCTCGAAAATAATAATTTATCTATTAGTTATCTAGATCCCATACTTAAATTCTCATCATATGCAGGAGTCATGAGGCGTAAATAAATATTATATACTTTCAGAAAATATGTATACAACATAGGTTTAGTCGTTTTATAACTAACCAAATGAGTCTTTGTTACTTTCAATAAATGCATTATTATTATATTATGTTACTTTGGGCTAGATGGCGCTGTATAAAAAATGTCCACAATATTAACATTCATGTGAATAGCCAATTTTACTGAATTGGTAAGCAGACCTATATTACATATACCACATATCATTTTGCCAGTTTTGCTGTGATTGTGTAAGCGATGTAAAATTAGGCCTAAGCAGGCTTGTTTTGCAGAAGGTGAGAGTATAAGTTAGAAGATGAAGAGAGGCCATGCAGATTGCTTAACCCCACTAGACCTTAATATCTAACAAAAATTTAATTGGTATAAGTACACTTCCACCAATTTAATTTAGTTACTGTCCTATTGCCATAAACCTTGAAGCATGCATTATCGCAGTGGTGTAAGATTTTTTTTTATTATTATTTCTATACTATTGAACTTTTGAAGCATACAGCATTCCAAAATAACAGATAGCTCTAATACCCTGTAGATAGTGTAGACTGCGCTTAAAACCTCTACTGTGTACTGCTTGTTTGTTGTTCTCTTGACAAGCAGAAACTAACACTTAGCTGAAGTAGATATAGGATTTATAATAGTTACAAACCAAATAAAAACTGACTATAATGTATCAAGTATCAAGCTCAAGGGTAAGCAGCTTGATATCTTCTATATTATCTTTAATCTCTGGGTCAACATGCCAATTCAAAATATAATTATGTATAATTTAAGCTTAGCTGGAGAAGTTAGTGAGGAAGTTAGTAATTATATTATATAGCATTATTATTATTATGGCTAGTAGTCTTTTATGGTTGAACAGCATTGAGAACCCTGACATGTCAGCAATAAAAACAACTGCTTTTCAATAAAGTATTTAAAGGCATTGTTCAGAAGTATTTTCTTATTCTTAGTGATATCCCTAATTCACATTTATAGTCAGTGCCCCATACACCTGTCAACAATTGCAACATCCAGTGTGTGCTGGCGACTTGAGCATATATTGTGTTTGTGGAGTGTTTCAAGTGTTCCAGCCTCTGCCAATCTACAAATCACTTGAGATGTGATTGACATATTGAGAACACAATTGGTAGGAGTCTAGGGACCATATTCCAGAACGTTTCTCAATACTCAATCAACGCTTGAGGCTAGCTTTGCCTTATAAAATCTACTCTCAAGTGTTTCTTGAGTATTGATAAACGTTCTGGAATATGGCTGCTTATAGATGTTGGTTGTTGTTCAATATAGTGTTAAAATTTTAAAGGACTAATAAATTCACTTATATGTTTAACTATCTACATGCTGTATCCCTGAGGGGGTAGTCAGAGACATAAAATATTGCAGGGGAATTGCATGTGACCCCTAATAACCTCACATTGTTTCCAGCAAAATGATACATTTCAGCAAGTTTGGAAGCTGATGCCTTGCCATAATATCATGTCTACCAGTGGATATGGATAGGTCATGCATTGATTTTAATGTAAGCTGTTAATTATATAAAACTTTTGTTAATTTCTTTCAGAATGAAAAAGACTTAAAGTATGTTCTCAAAAGATTAGTCAGAAGTTTAGGTGCAAATGCACTAGAAATGAGAACAGGATACTTTGCCACTTTGGTGACATTGTTGGCAAAATTTGAGAATGTATCTGTGGCACAAATATTGGAATTAGTGCAGAAAGAACTGCATTGTAATAACTCCTGTAAAAGTGTATGTATTATTATTTGCTGTTAATAGCCTTTTATGGTGCTCAAGTTTCATTTTAAACTACTCCTGATGCTATGTTTTATGTAGCTTTTTTATTCTAGCTTTATCAATTCAGATGTAGGTAATAGCGTATAACTATATTCAATTTCCAACTATTACAGCTAATAAATATTAGCAACTTAAAATTAATTTAAATTAGTAACTTAAAATGAAATTTACCAGTTAAAAGCATCAACCAGGTTTGGGTGATGTTTCCATCCTGCTCAGAGTATAGTAGAATAAGCTTTCTGTCCATTTCAAAAATGGTGTGACCAGAAAACTGCTGTTCTCTCCTACATGGTAATGCATTTTTAATCAATAGTTGGTGCTGAGGTCCGTTCCAGACACACTCACACAAAATATTTTATAAATCCCCTAGAGTCATGGTCCAGATGGCACTTGTTACCTGCATAACATTTTAAACTGCTTGTTTGGCCAATTGCTGACCTTCCAGTGTGTGATTTCTCTTAACCATGCTCCATAAGAAATTGAGCTACACATTGATTCATCTCCACTCAGTAAAACCGTTTGTTTGATCTCTGTAAGACAGTTGATTAATTCTCAGAGATACTTCTAATGCAAAACATTTTTTTTGTAACATTATTTATTTGTCCCTTTTATTTTAGGAGGTTGGTGATGTAGCTTTAGGACAAATATTAGTTTGTGGAGCCATATTACGTTCAGGTAGATTCCTGAAATGCACTAATGAAGAGCAGGGTGAAGTTATAAAACTGTTATTGGCAGGTAGTAAGAAGAAGTCTTATCTAAGCACTGTTGCTTATCTCATACTGCTAGATTCTCTTAACAGAGTAAGTACTTTTTCATATTTGGATATTTTACTTTTAAAGCATTTACATTACCACTTTTTGCTGAAGATATAACTATGCTATTTGTATGCAGTAAAATGATAAAATTGTTGTTACTACAAAACTCCACTGAAAAATGTATATTGTTTCATTTCCAATATTTATTTTTAAATTTCTGACTGTCCCATCAGCGATAAAGCGTGAAGATAGTTAATTTCCCAGGGATCCTGGGATGATGAGGTTGTATACCACTAATAACTGAAGTTGTCCCAAAAAGTGGATGATGTAGTTTATATCAAAATATTAACTAATTTGTTAATTTTATTGTCCTGTTATTATTTTAGGTCAATGCTGAGAAGTTTAGTACAGTCATCTGGCCTTTAATCAAACCTGAATTAAAAAAAGATATCAAAGAACACAGCCTGGACTCTCTGTATTTTCTGATGATGGTTAGCGAAAAGTTTCCTAGTGAAGTAAAACTCAGAAAGCTAATAGGTTCTGCTGACATACTATGCGAGGATAATATTCATCCCATTTGTGAGAAAATAATGGTATGTTGAAATTTCTAGGAACAATATTATTAGAAGCGCTCGTGGCCCCGCGGTCTCAGTGTGAAGCGCTCGTGGCCCCGCGGTCTCAGTTTTCTGTAAACGATCACTGAGTTACGCAACTTTCACTATGGCTGGTACTCGGATGGGTGACCACTTTGTGGCAATTACATTTGCAAGCGTTTCCGTGCTTCGGAAGGCACGTTAAGCAGTTGGTCCCGGTTGCCAGTAAAATGGCAGTCGTTAAGCCTGGTTGAAGGCCTTATAGGCGGCTTAAAAAAATTCAACAGCAGGTAGCCACAGCCTGCGTCTGTCTATTTCAACACGGCAATGGGCTCACCACCTATTACGTGGGACAGGAATCCACACGGTGAAAAGTGGGCATATAATATGCCTCTACCACCCCTTCGGGGATAAGGCGTGATGGATATTTATTTATTTTATTTATTTTACAATATTATGAATGTCCTGTTGGTGTTTGGTGATCTGGTCTCCGATTTTATTCAGTGGTGAAGGATTGTATTGGCATTGTATGAGAAAAAAATAAATGTTCAATGACAACAGCCAGAACTATATTATGAAAGTCCAGTAGGTGCTTTTTACTCGCTACTCTGGCTTTCGATTTTATGAAGGTTTTTTAATATATTTTTTTTTTTTTTGGTGCTTTAATCACTTCTTGTGACCATGCCAGCCTCATAGTATCTACTACTTACACTTTACACACATTCACATTCAAACCACTTATTCACTTAGCTTCTTCCACCCTTTCCCCCATACAAGCCTTGACACCTTGCAGTCTTCAGACAGCGGCCGTTAAGGACTAGGTTTAACCCCCCTTTATTTAGTTGGATATGATGAAAGATTATATCGACTTTATATGAGTAAATTTTTTTTATTAAGAATAACTTTGAATTGAGCCAACTGAATCTGGAATCAGGCAGTTAAATGTAAACAGCTAGATTACAGTGTGGGTCAGATTACTGGATGCCAGATTTACAAACATCAGGACAATATTTTCATAAAGCTAATACAATAGGGTTTGTTGAGTTGGTCTTTAAGCTACATATAATCTATATCATAGTTTCTTTTGAAAATCCCGCCTATAGTATAGTATATAGTCCACGAGCATCATTACGATCCACACAAAGTCCCGATGCTTTGAGGCTCGTCATATTCTATCTTTTTATACATTAGCTCATTCAATTTATGCAGGACTGATACAAATAAAACATCTTGCCTTATTTTCCAGACTGGAATAGACTTCAATACAGTTGGACATCCCATTTACAAGGAAATTGCTTCCAAAATAGCTAACTCACCACATATACAGCTATTCTGGACTGGTGTAGATAGTCAACTGGCCAAACACAATAGAAATCGAGAATTAGTTGCAATTAATATACTAACAACCATTCTCAATAGTATAAACGAAAATACTGAATGTCTACCGGAATTAATAAGCAAGAACTTCTTTAAACTGTTTATGGACTGGTTTAAAGGGCTTCAAACAGCAAGCAAAATCAGAAACAAAAGGGATAATGAAGATGACAATAGATTAATGATTAAAAAACAAAAAGAGCTACTCAATGTATTAGCTAAAGCACTGAAGTCTGAAAAAGTTGACAACAGTGTAAGAGTTGAAATCTTGATGAAACTTCTTATTAACCCGGGAGAAATGAACTTTACTGAAATAACAGGCACAACTATCGTAAAATCAATCATTTCAGATTTGAATAAAGATGGCGTTAAGAAAATGGCTAAGCTATTTAAAGCTGTCCTTCTAAATACATCTAAAAAGTTCATAAAAGAAGGTGTTGAAAGAAATTGGTACAATAACGAGAGAGTCAAAGCTGCAGAGCTTTTGTCCTACTTGGTGAGCCATGAATCTGTTAAAGATGATACAGATTTTAAATTAACGTACATGAAGTTGTTAATGTGTTTTGGATTCTTCAAAGTTGGTGGCGACGAGACTGTCCCTATTAGCACTGAGTTATCCAGTAAGTAATTTATACTCTCATTGTTGATCACGAAAAATCATCAATCCAATTTTTTTTTCCTCCTCTGGTGTTGCAAACGTCCATAGGCTACGGTGACCACTTTCCATCAGGTGGGCCGTACGCTTGTCTGCTACCTCAGTGGTATAAAAAAAAACAGTCATAATATACGCCCACATTTACCCGTATGCAATTTGTCCCATGTCCTAGGTTAGGAGCCCTTTGCCGTGTTGAAATAGAGAGACGCATTTCGTGACGATCTGCTGTTGCAATTTTTCAAGCCTTAAGGCCTTTAATTTTGCATGATGTCTTCCATGTACTTTGAGCGAAGTAGGCGGCAGAATACGCGGTCGGATCGCTCGCTCGGCGGTGCCGGCGTCCCCCACTAGAAAATACTGACCAACAGCCTAACGTGCCTTCCGAAGCACGCAAACGCTCTTAAATGGAAATACCATAAAGCGATCACCCATCCGTATCCAGCCATAGCGAAAGATGCTTAACGCAGTGATCGTTTACAGAACACTGAGTTAGCGGGGTGACAAGAGCTTTTTTTTTATTTAATCAGATACTGGAAAGTTTACTTTCCTTAGAATCATAATAGTGTATAGACCTTTGATAACGCCATAAGGTTCGAACCCAGTCAGGTGGTGTTAAAGAGATAAAGATAGTGGAATATAAGTACTAATTTGTTACATGTACATTGGAGTACATTATTTGTACGCCAAAACCGCGTTAATGGTTTGACTGTGGAATCTACTCGTAGTATCTGTACAAGTACGAGTGACATTTTTCATGAATTAAAATTCAACAATTCACTTTGTTTAAATAACATGCATTAATTCACAATTTCATTTTCAGGTTCAATTAAATCATGTTTCTATCGATGCTTCACATCTCGATTCTCAAATGTCGACAATTTAGTTACTGTTCTGTCGTCGTTGTGCAATTTCATCTGCAGTATTCTTGAGAAAGAGCAGATTCGAACTAAAATAGAGAAACAGTTTCCACAAGAAAATGTGGAGTGTTGGGAAATGCTAATGGGTGTTTGTCAAAATATAGCAAAGAATGACATAAAATCCAAAGTTGACAATGTTTTCCTGATTTTGCTGTATCAGCTAGGACTCTTCCTATTTTCTGAACCAATCCATGTGAAAATTGCAAGAAGCTCCATAAAGGAACTAAAAAGTTGTTATGAACATTACAACAAAAGTAATAAAAAGAAACCTAAAGTACTAAAAGAAGGAGATCTTTCAGATGAACCAGAATGGATTGAAGTCTTGGTTGAAGTTTTACTGTCAATATTGTCAGCTGAGTCTAGTGTCCTCAGATCAATTGCACAGTGTGTATTTAGACTTTTATGGGAATACTTGACTCCGTCAGCGATTGGGCAAATAGTATCAGTGCTGGACCCTGAAAATGACACTAATCCACTTACACAAGATGATTTAGATTCTGAAAATGAAGAAGTAAATGGTCAAGACAGTGAAAAAGAAGATAGTCAAGATGAAAAAGAAAGTGATGATGGCAGTGAAGAGAGCGACAGTCAAATGGAAGACGAGGACGAAGATGATATAAAAATCCCAGATCAGCTAAAATTAGCTGTACAAAAAGCTCTGGGTTCAGCAGCAGTAGAATCTGATGCTGAAAGTATTGATGTAGATATGATTGATGAAGAAGAGGGGCAGAAACTGGATGAAGCCCTAGCTGAGGCTTTTAAACAATTCCGCCAAGGCAAAGGCAAGAAAAACAGAAAGGATCGCAAAGATAAAAAGGCTTTGTCCGATTTTAGAATTAGGGTTCTTGATTTCATCGATATTTATTTAGAAAAAGATCCTTCTATGGATGTTTGTCTCGGAATGATTGCACCTCTGACTAGATGTCTAGAGTTCTGTATACAAGACAATGAGTTTAGTGAATTAGAGAATAGAATTAGGAAAACTATTAAAACTTTGGCTAAAGCCAGAAAATTTTCCTCTGTAGATGATGTTAATATTGAAATCTTATGTGATTACATGAAAGCTACAATCGAAAAAGGTGCAAGATCACACTTTTTGTTTCAAGCTCTTGGAGATATCATTACCTTTTTTGCAACATTCATTATTCATTGTTCTTTGAAAATTAAACAACCTAAAGCACACAAATCCATACCAAAAGCAGCAGAAGGAATTGTGCAAATTTTGAAAGATTCTCTACAAAGTTATTTCCAAAATCGTAATTGCATGCTACCAATTATTTTCTTTCACAATATTCTGCAAATGGAGTGGCAAGGTAGCTTTGAATTAATGGCGGTAGTCATTGAAAATATCTTTAATAATAACGTCAGACAGTTCAGACGTAATGAGGGACTTGAATTAATGGTAGGGTTTTATCGTGCAATGAAGAGAAACAAACCAAATACTGACAAAGCCATCAGTGATTTAATTACTTTGGAAGAAAACTTTCAAACCACCTTATTACAGTCTGTAAAAAGTGAAACAGAGTTTACAGTAAAAGCTAACTTTATTACTACCCTCAAAAAATTAATTAACACAATGAAAATGTTTCACGAAAGCTGTAAAGTTCAAACTAAGTTAGATTATAAAACAATGCTTGATGTTATTGGCTCGTATAAATGCACAGCAAACCCTGTGAAAAATAAACAGGTAAAAGAAATAAATAAAAAACAGTCTAAAAAGAATAAAAAGAAAAGAAAAATGCAACAGATTAATGGTAATTCAGAACCACAGAAAAAGAAAAACAAGACAGCAGAAAATGTATAAGCATTTTGTTTTGGTTAAGCAACAATTAAATCAATGTTAATAACAAAGATTCGTTTTAATTGCTTTAATTCACAATTTATGAAAATAACAGTAGAATGAAAGATAAAATAAAAAACTCCGTGCTCCAGAATTCACGTTAAGCCGTTGGTCCCGGTTGCCAGTAACATGGTAATCGTTAAGCTAAGGCTTATAAAAAATCAGTAATAGGTCGCCACAACCTGCGCCTGTACATTTCAACACAGCAATGGACTGACTGCCTGTTACAAATGCACATGGTGAAAGATGAACGTAATGAGTTTTTTTTTACACAGCTCCATATAGCTATTAAGGTCTTGTGCAATAGGATCTAGACAACTGATAAAAATTCTTTATATTATAAATAAACTAGCTGACCCGTCCGGCTTCGCCCGTGACATACTTCGAACCCCGTGGTTTAATCCCGTCGTTTATTAATTTCACAATAATGTATAAACATTTTCCAAATGAGTAGATTACTTCTCCGCTCTCAAGTTACCTGGAGATGACGTATGACGCGCGATATTATAAATGCGAAAGTTTCGTCAACTAGTATTATATATAAGAAACGCACAAATTCTGACACATTTGTGGATCACACAAATATTTGTTCCGTCCCGGGACCCAAGACCTCAACGTAACCTCAATTTCCAGTATATCTCTGCTTACGCCTTCAGTGATAAAGGCGTCACTTATAAACAAGCAAGGAAATGGTACTGCGGTTTACTTAAAATGTCTTTCAGTAAACCGGTGAGATAAGAGAATGACGACGTAGTCGAGAAGAGAGAAATGTCCAATTTAATTTTAGGGAACGAGCATACACAACAAACAAAAATTTTCGATTACCTACGTTTTTATTTGTAGTTTAAGGATCGACGCACACCTGTTTAAGCAACATTTTAGATATTATAAATATATATATGCCTCGGTCGATGGATTGAGGACTATGTTGGCTGCTTGTGAAAGGTACGCGGCTGAGCACGGGCTACTGTATAATGTCAAAAAAAGCCAGTACATTGTGTTTGAGGCTGGGAATGCAACATGTGTTAGTGTGCCAGCAATAAAGTTACGGGATGTGCCGCTTGAGCGTGTCTATAAATATAAATATTTGGGGCACATTTTGACATCAGACCTTAAAGATAACAGTGACATTGAAAGTGAACGGAGGGCACTGGCAGTGCGCGCGAATATGATGGCTCACAGGTTCAAACGTTGTACTACACAAGTAAAAATTACGCTCTTTAGAGCATTTTGTACATCTTTTTACACGTGTAGCTTGTGGGCTAATTGTACGCGGGCGTCCTTTGGAGCACTCCGTGTTCAGTACAATAACGCCTTCAGGAAACTAATGGGTTTGCCCTGGCGCTGCAGTGCATCTAACATGTTTGCAGTAGCTCATGTTGACTGCTTTTTTACCATAGTTCGTAAGAGAGCGGCTTCTCTTATAACACGTGTCAGGGCAAGCACCAATGGGGCTCTGACAATGATAGCAGACAGACTTGACTGCTTTTATATGCGTCGCTGTTATCAATTGCATGCACCATTAAACAGGTATGATTTTTAATTGAATTGGATTATTAATTCATTTTATTTGATTTTATTAATTTTATTTGATTTTATTAATTTTATTTGATTTTATTAATTGCAAATGATTTTATTAATTTTATTTGACTTAATTTTAATGATTTTACTGGAATTTATTGTTTATTTTAGATTTTATTTAGGAAGTTTCATTTAATATGATTTATGATTTAATTTAATGTCTTTTTTATATTAATTTTCTGTAGTTTGGTATTAATAATTGTATTTATGTTTTGAACTTACTGTTTTTAATTTTATATTACTTGAATTTATTGTTTTTATTTCATTTTATTAAGTTTGCAATTTTATTTGATTTGATGTAATTTAATTTTATATGTTTGTCTATGGGTATGTACTTACCTGAAATAAATGATTATTATTATTATATAAGCCTGCCCTGCGTTATTTTCTCAGTCATCGGACATTCTGACTAGGGGGCCAAGTCTACTAATTCAATCGCGTCAGATAAGAATAGAAATCGTCGCTCAATAGAGAGCCGACAGAAAAAATTAACAGTTTTCGTAGTCTACTAATACAATTGCGCTCCAGTACAATTCTATCGACCGGCCGATAGAATGTTATTAACACGTGTAGCGCCTGTAAGTAGCTCTTAATTTGCATTTTTCGTAGTCTACGGTGGTGGTAAACATATATTTTGTCTCTATTCTGTAGCTTGAAAAATGTGTTATTGTAAAATATATGATAGTTTTAGTAGACTAGGTACCTAGTTTTGATCAATCGCAACTACACTACTACTTATAACATACTATTGACAAGCTGTAGAATAGAACCAAAGTTGCTGTTTTTAACTATCAAAAATGCAACTGATTAGCGGCCACTGGCGCGGTACGTGTTAGTAGAATTCTATCGGCGGACCCATAGAAGTCTATTGGAGTACCATTGTAATAGTAGGCTACGAAAAACTGTCAAAATTGTACGAGTGGCTTTATATTGAGCGACGATTTCGCTTCTATTTCGACTGGATTGAAATAGCAGCTTCGACCTTCAGAGGGCTTCCTACTTCGTTTGCCTAGTCGCGGTGTCCACTAACTCGTCTGCTCCATCGACTGTTGATGGCCGACCCATTACTACTAGTGGTAGCACTCTTGACCGAAATAGTCTTCGTGCCCTCCCCTTTTCTTCAGACCTTGCACTCAATATAGTGCAGGTATATACGACCATATCCAATTCGATTTCGGTAAAAAGCTCGTCCAATTTACTGAAGTGGATCGTCCAGACGTTTGTTTTTTGCTTATCTCGTATCCCGGAGATTCTTCGTACTCCATCACATAGGATGCCGGGAACTGGAGGCTGATTGTTATGTGGTGCTACTTTATTTAATTAAAGGGAGTGTTTCTGCTTACCTGACGATGACGTATGTCGAGTATGGTGCGCTTACCTGTCGTTCATCGAGTGCGGCGTGTCAATAAATGGTAGAAATAGGCGGTATAATTTTCCGTGTTTGATGTCACTGTGGTTTCGTAAACAAAATAAAAGTGGGTGGCGCTTTTGGTTTACAAAGTATCCTTAATGGATTTGGTAGTTTTTTCTTATACCACTGAGGTGGCAGACATGAATACAACCCACCGGATGGAAAGTGGTCACCGTAGCCTATGGACTTATATTATATTTGAGTAATAATACACGATACGGTCTACCGGAGAGGTAATCTGTGCAGGTATGCCTGCGCAGGTCAACCGAACATTGGTAGCGTGTATGGGGACGTTCCAGTGTATCGGAGCGGTCTTCAGTTCTTTTTGCGATGGCATCGAATGTGGACGATGACACGCTGGCATTGCTACGTCTTGCTTTAATTTTGAAGATAAATTATACGAAAAAGAAGCGAAAAAAGTGGTGTAAGCATTGGTTATTGAAAAGGAAAACATATAGTCATGTTAATTTATTAAATGAATTGAAATTTGTACCAGAAGATTTTAAAAACTATACTCGAATGGACGAGAAAACATGGCTTAAATTACTTGAAATGGTTACTCCTATGATAAAAAAAAAGCAGTTACGAGAAATAGTATTTCTGCGCACGAAAGATTATAAGTTACATTGAGATTTCTCGCAACTGACAGAAGTTATGAGGACCTAAAATTTTTTAATTGGAAAAATTATTCATGAAACATTATTAAATAAAGTACCTACGTTATTTAGTTATTATATATAGTATATTATATATAGTAAGCTTTGTATAAAGTACTTGGAAGAGATTATTTGAAGGTAAGTCATTAAAACACTGTTATATTACAGATAATTGGTTGAGCGGGCGAGATAATTAAATTCGAAGTGGACTGTATTTGCGGGGAAAGACAAAAATGAAATTTACACGCGGTTGTCGACGAAAAGGAAATGGAAAACAGGAATGGGCACACTACCTTGCTGCTGCGAGATGCTGAGGTGGAGGCTGCCAGGGACGTCCCTGGACTTGGATCCCTGGTTCCATTGCACGAAAACACTATTTATCCATGGAAAACACAATTATTGCGTAAGGTATATGAAAACGCGCGCGCGGTCATTGCAGTACTCATTTTTAGTGCGTCTTCGCTGCCTGTGTGTTGACAGCGCTGCGGTGAAGTTTTGTACCGCTAGATGGCGGTAACACAGCTGTCTCGCTCTTCTCTTATGCGAGACAAGGTAGGTGCGAAAGAGAAATGGAATAAAGGATGGAGAGGTGGGAGTGTCGACAACTAATTAATTAAAAACAAATGTAGATCGGCGATGCAACATAGAAAAAATAACGCGGCAACTTTCGAATCGTATACCGGCGCAACCATTTCCCCCCCGGCTTGAAGGGTTACCTTCAAAAAAAGGAACAACTGACTATACAGTTGCCACTAAGCTTTAGCTGCTAACTAAACGAAATGCTATCGAACTAAACTAAACCTAATCAAACAAGCAAAATTTGTTATTGAAGTTACTGTTGATTAGGCAAAGGACAAAGACGAATAACTGATCGCAAGTACAAACCAGTTGCGGTTTTAACGCGTACTATACGGGTGATCCCATTTGACCCAGGGAAAACTTCTTCTACTACCCCAAGAGGCCAATGTAATGGAGGCATATTTTCAGTTAAAATAACTACGACAGTACCGACAGTAATAGGGTTCGATGGAGTATTCCATTTCTGACGTGACTGTAGCGTATGCAAATAGTCTGTTCTCCAACGCTTCCAAAACGATTAAACGAGTTTATTTAATTACAAATTTCTAATTTCAGACGAAAAATAAAATTGCTGAAGTTCACGAAGCACGATTAACTCAGCCTTGTTTAAGTCAAAGGCGGTAACACGCTCGCGGCGAGGAAGGATTTTCAAAAATCGACAAATAAAAACAACACTACGTAAAAGAATCGACCACGATGAATCACGGCTAGCCAACTCTAAGATAGGCGATTTTTCGAGCGGTGCGGTAGTAACTAAAGAGGTTTTTTTTTCCTCTGGCGGCGTGGACACAGTAGCGGGGTTGAAATGACTAACAGGCCATTCATCAGGTGGGGCTTGGCACCAGGAAGAGCCATGGAACCACAACGGATGATCCAAAATCTGTGCAGGTGTTAACCCACGAGACAAACAATCAGCAGGGTTGTCCGTACCTGAGACGTGATAAAAGTATTGCGGCGCCAATTCCGACTGAATTTTTGCCACCCTATTTGCGACAAATGTATCCCAACGATGGGGCGAAGAATGTGTCCAACACAAAGCGACGGTAGAGTCCGTGAATGCGAAAATTCTATCTATATTAATGCGGTTGCGACAACTACTAACAATCGAACTAATGAGCTGGGCTAGAACCAATATAACGCACAGCTCGAGACGAGCGAGAGAGACTACCTTACTAGGGGCTACTTTAGATTTAGCGCTGATAAGGTGAAATGAAATGTCATCACCGTTACGAACGTGGAAGTACACAACACCCCAATACGCTTTCTCACTAGCGTCAGCGAAACCTAAAACAGTTACAATACTATCATCCGAGATGCCAACATGGCGTGGTATTCTAATTTGCTCGAGCATAGGAAGCTCGGCTCTAAAGCGGTCCCACAATTTAATGATGTGGTCAGAAGGAGTGTCGTCCCAGTCACAGTTGGACAGCCAAAGTTCTTCTATGAGAAGCTTTGCGTACAAGACGACAGGTGCTACAAATCCCATTACATCCCATATGCGTGCGACACCAATACAAAGAAACATTTGCCTAATGTCGGCTGAAAGCGCGACAGCGAATAAGCGAAAGTTAACTATAATTTCGAACAAATTACCTTGGAGATTTTGACCACTGTGCAAAATATCGTTTACCGAAACATTCGAACTAGTTTTGGCGCTGCCATCTAAAACAACGCGCAACTTGGTGGTTGGTTTAACCTCGCGGACAACTCCATAGTGCGGTATGGTATACGAAGGAGCGTGCTTCGTCTCTTCAGTTTCGGGAGGCGCGGGTGAAAGGAAACCTTTATCCAAATATTCTACTATTACGCTATCGTAAGCCTCCTTCAACTTTGGAGATATCTGCATTTTCCGTTCTAAACAAAAGAAGCGTTTTTCGGCTGACTTAAACGAATCTCTAAGCGAATTATCACCCTTAAAGGGGAGTGCGACAACATAACGACCATCACTATCACGAGTAGTCGTGCGACTATAAAACTCTTCACAAAGTTTATCATCCGGGCTGACAATAGGAGGGACGTTCACCTCTTCTATCTCCCAGAATTTACGGACAGCGGAGTCCAGCGGCTCGACGGCGCAACAATATGACACTGTCGAGTTACAATCAAAACAAGCGAGTGCGGAACCAACAATAACAAAACCAAGAACCGTCTCTAAGGCGAGCGGCGCGGGGTGCGATGCGTGACCTTGAACCTTATGCTGCAACAGGAGGTGCGGGAAAATCTAAGCGCCAACTAACAAATCAATATCTCCTGTAACGGCGTAAGTATCATCGGCCAAAGGCAAATCTCTAAAATTTGTCGATAATGAGGTATTGACTGCGACAGTCGGTAAAAGTTCGGTAATCTTATCGACGACTAGCGAATCCATCGAAAAACTAACATCAAAATCAAAACGCGAGTGGAATTTAATCCCTACAGAACCTAGAACGGCTTTAGTGGAACCCCCAATACCTTTCACAACATTACAGGCGGGGCGGTTATTTATTTGCAAACCAAGACGACTACAACATTTTTTACTAATAAAATTACTTTGAGAAGCACTATCTAAAAGTGCGCGAACACTATGTCCCCTACCATGCGAATCGTAAACAACAACTCGAGCGGTTGCGAGAAGTACCGTAGTAGGGCTTGTGCGCAAACTTGATAGCGAGCACAAAGCGACATCGTTCGGCTGGAGGCGCGCGGCAGTGGCGCCGCCGTCGCTAGGCGCGGAGGGGGACGAAAACACGCGAGAGCGCTCCCAGTCGCGACTCGACGGCGCGGGCGGCTGTGACGTCACAGCGGGCGGACGGTTAGGCACGAACTTCGCGCAGCCGGAATCGACGGACGAACTACCGGACATGGCGGGTGCACTGCCAACTACAAGCGAATTACTACCATTAACGCGCGAGGCACCAACTGAGTTTAAATTGGACGCGGCATTATTGTTTTCGAAGTGTAATAATGAATGGTGTCTACCATTACACTTGCGACAAAAATGATTCGAATTACAGAATGAAACACGATGCCTCCCACTGAGACAATTGATACATAAATTACTAGAACGAACAAATTTATAGCGATCGCTAGGAGTGAGTTTATTGAACTCCGAACATTTATAAAGTTGGTCATGGTAACCTTGACACAAAAGACAATTTTTCGAATGCAACACTTGCGATTGCGAAGTTGTGGGTTCAAAATTAACAAAAGAGTGCGTGGACTTCGTGGGCTTACTACGATTAGTCGGACTATTTTTCGATACTCCGTGGTTTAACGAAGTTCGTTGCAAAATTCGAATATGTTGACGAACGAAAGTTTCAAAATCGTCAAACTTAGGTATTTGATGGCCACGTCTATCCATTTCAAATAAGCGAACGGTTTCGGAATCTAATTTCTTTAAACAGATATACAAAAACAAAAAGTCACAGAGGTCATTGACCTTGAGATTCTTTAGGGCGCGAACAGCTGATGCAAAAATATCTAAGTCGTGTTCATTACACGATGAGCTATTTTTCAAATTAAATATTTGTTCTACATAAGCGGTTGTTACTAAGCGTTTGTCTTCGTATTTGACCTTCAAGGTATTTAAAATCAAACTATAATTTTCGGCGCAAAGCGTTATACCGGCGTAAACGGTTTTTGCTTTCCTGGTTAGTTTACTAACTAAGTAATGTAATTTTTCGTGATCCGATAACGAATTATTATTATGGATCGTATTTTCGAAACTAGCGAAAAACAAAGGCCAATTTTTAATATCGCCATCAAATTCGGGTATTTATATGGGCGGTAATTTAGGTCGGTCCCGTTTCAGCAAATCAAAACCTGCTGGCCCGGGTTTCGAATCGGTGACTACTACGGGCACGGGCGCTTGCAATGACTTAGGCGACACGTTTTATGCGACAAATTAAATCTTCGAAAGATGACATGGCGTCGTAATTTAATAAGAAATCGGGATTTAATTTTAATTCAAGCAAGTTAATTTTATCGAGTACATTTTCGAAATCTAAGCGCAAAGTATCTACGGTTTCGATCGAGGATAAAAACAATTCTTTTATTGATTCATCTGCGATTCTCGATGAATAATCACAAATTAATTGCATACGCTTAAAAAGGCCATCCTTCTTAGCGTGTAATAGTTTTAACTGTGGATCCGGAATCTCTTTCGGAGGCATTGTTAAAACAAACAACTATAGCTACCTACAGTGCAAAACTAACGAACGATTAAAATGGAAGCGGTGGTGAACAGCGAGACGCGGCGCGAGCGTAGGTACTTGCGCGCGCGGGCCTAGGTACCTGCCCGCGCGCTACCTATTACTATGCGGTGCAGTCGAAATTACCAACTATATAGTACCTACCTATGCGATAAACAGTAGGTAAGTATGCGTTTATTCCCTAATGGAATAAAACTATTATCTATGCGTTTATTCCCTATAGAATATAAACTATTACCTAATCTAAGCGTTTTTTTTTATATATTTTTTTTTAATATTGAATTATTCCGAATGGAATAAAAACTATAACCTATACCTACCTATGCGTTTATTCCCTATGGAATAAAAACTATTGCGTTTCTATTGGCAACTACTAAAGCGAATGGATCAAAATCCGGATCGTTAGGACCAAAAAATGGTTGAGAGGGCGAGATAAATAAATTCAAAGTGGACTGTATTTGCGAGGCAAGACAAAAATGAAATTTACACGCGGTTGTCAACGAAAAATAAATGGAAAACAGGAATGGGCACACTACCTTGCTTCTGCGAGATGCTGAGGTGGAGGCTGCCGGGGACGTCCCTGGACTTGGCTCCCTGGTTCCATTGCAAGAAAACACTATTTATCCATGGAAAACACAATTATTGCGTAAGGTTTATGCGAACGCGTGGGCGGCCATTGCAGTACTCATTTTTAGTGCGTATTCGCTGCCTGTGTGTTGACAGCGCTGCGGTGGAGTTTTCTACCGCTAGATGGCGGTAACACAGCTGTCTCGCTCTTCTCTTATGCGAGACAAGGTAGGTGCGAAAGAGAAATGGAATAAAGGGTGGAGAGGTGGGAGTTTCGAAAACTAATTAATTAAAAACAAATGGAGATCAGCGATGCAACATAGAAAACATAACGCGGCAACTTTCGAATCGTATACCAGCGCAACCAGATAATATTTATTGGAAAAAAATACAATTATAATTTTAATCATTAAAGTACAAAACTGTCGCGTACAAATTATTCATTATCAACATTAAAATTATGAAGGAATGTCGCTACCGAATCTGGAATCGATAAAACTACCTTTGTTTCATTGGGCTGATTCCCTGGAATTGTAGGTTTTCGTAGAGAAAGATACTCTGAATTTAGACTGGTGGGAAATGGAAGGCAGGGTGGGCTAGGACTACCGAAAGAAACAAAACTTACAGGGGTATATGCCCTATTGGAATTAGAAGATATTGTTAAGCAGGAACGTAGCTTCGTTGATTTTGTTTAAAAATATCTCTCATGTTAATATAGGCGTGCTCGGGAGTGAGGTTTCCTATTTCTGCTTCAAAAAGTAAATCATTAATAAGTTTTTCTGCGACTATTATTTTTTTCGCATCTAAAGCCCTCAATTTCATCGCCACATTTTTGCCAATAATATCGCACCTATCTTCTGTTACAATTGGGCGAGGACGCTTAAAGTGATCTCGTACCGATTCCAATACTTCATTTGCTATGCTTTGATCTTTTCTTTTTGTTTTACACGGTTTTGGTAGGCGAGATGAATTACTATTTGACGATGTTGATCGAGCCTCGTTGTCGGTAGATACAATGTTGGATGAATATTCTTCATCAGCATTTGAAGAGTCTTCAGTGTTTTCCTTCTAAAAACAAATAATTTTGATACATTTTTGTGTCCTGCCGCTATAGATACTTAAGTATTTCACATCAAAAATAACTACTTATTGTATAAATGATAAATTTGTTATTTTTATATTACAGTTTCCTACATCTGAAGAAGACTGGAAAGAAATAGCAAAGATGTATGAAGAACGATGGAACTTTCCTCATTGTCTTGGTGCAATAGATGGAAAGCACATAGCGATTGTTCCACCGGCTAATAGTGGATCGTATATTTATAATTTTAAAGGGCAACATAGCGTGGTTCTTATGGCTAATGTTAATGCAAAATACCAATTAATGTATTTAGAAATTGGCATGAATGGCAGAATATCCGATGGAAGGGTTCTACAAAACACATTTTTTTTTGAAAAATTAGAATATTGTGATTTACATATTCCAAGCAGTGAATTGTTAACAGGAAGTAACCGAAGTTTACCATATGTATTTGTGGCAGATGACGCGTTCCCATTACGCCCCGATATGATAAAACCGTTTCGACAGGCAGATTTAACATCGCAAGAAAGTAAAATCCTGAATTACAGATATCTCTCGCGAGGCGGACTGTTGAAAACGCTTGGCCGTGATGCCATTATCCCGAAAGCGGTTTTTTTTATACTTATATTATATTTCGGATATTTTATACTCATTTAAATTTAGAACCCGAAAATATCGATAAAATAGTGAAAGCATCTTGAGTATTACCTAACTTTTTAATTGAACACTCAAAAAAGTCTTATGCACCTCAAAAATGTTTTTATCGAGAAAACTCTGAAAACGGGACTATAATTTCTGAAGGATACAATACACAAAATAGAACCATGGAAAACTTGGAAAGAAGAAACCCAGGAAATACTTTGAACAACGCGATGATAGTCCGAAACAATTTTATGAGTTATTTCAATCACGAGGGAAGGGTACCATGGCAAAATGATCATGTAAATTAAAAAATAAGGCCGAATGGGCATAGTAGGTAGTTCTATATACATAGTTATTAGTGATTTACACGGTCGTTAAAAATGTAAATACGCGGATACGGATCTTTATTTTTGATGATACGTATATCCGGAACATCACTAATTGTTTTGGTGAAATTTAGAATGACTGTAAATACAAAATAATTATGTGTTACATGTATTTAACTTAATAAAAAATTATACTACAAAGTATGAAATATTTTACTTACCTCACAACTATTTTCGTCATCACTATCTAAGTTGGGTGAAGATTCCCTTGGAGTGCATTGATCATGAATGAAATTGAACAAATCGTAGTACCACAGTTTAATACGGTACACATCATCAGCAGATGCCTCAGACTTTAAAGATTGCTCATATTTCTTCTTTTCCTTCCTAACATTGCTTCTTAAGTTATTGATCTTTTTCACAACTACATCTTTGTTCGCATCTGGCTCAATTTCTCTCATTTTTTCTATGAGTAATTTATAAGCAACTTCTTTTCTGTCTCGATTATGGTAATCTTTGTTTTTTAATTTGCCACAGACATGGATTACTTCTATAAATTTCGATAAAATCTTCAAGGATTTTTTTAGTTGAATCTGGTGGCGCCATTTTCTGGCAATGCGATGCGAGCGATGAGACAACCGTCCGAAAGAAACACTAGAAAACAACAACTGACGCGACCGGGGTACACGCACACACGCACAGGTACACCGTACGGTGTCACTCGAAAGAATCGATTTTCGATATTGCGCCGGTCGCCTGCGCAGGTTCAAAAAACTGCATAGGTCTATTCCCACACACATTCCGGTCTACCTGCGCAGGCATACCGTGGACCTTTCCGGTACAACGTAGCGTGTATGGCCGTCTTAACCACGAAAAAAAAGAAGGTAGGTACTTGATTTTAATACCTACTGTTTAAGCGTTTAAGGGACTAACCACCCTAAACTTATTCCATTTCCGCGGCAAACGGATAAAATTTAATGTGAAAAAGCCAAGTTGTAGGCCTTATTGGCCAATCTTAGGTCAAATGCCCTCGAGTTTTTACTAATGAAAGTATGACTATGGTGGATTCCTAGACATATGTAGAGACATGAGTACAGAAAAGTAGTAACCTTTACTACTGGGTCTGAGACTGACGACTTGACCTAAGTTAATTTTTACACCAATAACTACGCAGAATGGTCTCTAGCCTTAGCCAGGTAAAAACAATCAGTTCCGTCACTCCATTACCTACCAAGACTGCCACCACGGTATGGTTTCAGTTTCAACCAGACATCAATTTTAATGCAAGAGGCTAGAGCGCAAAAGAAAATATAATATAACATTATTTTTTAATTTATTTGGCGTTTTCTTGGAGTTCTTTGAGTAACCAAAAGATATTAGGTAGTTTTTTTTTATACCAAAGGCCAAAAGAGTTCAGTTTAATGGCATGGCAACACTTTTACCGGAAACAAGCAATAACTCATATGTTTCACAACCTGCTCAAAACTCAGCCAGCCATCTTTTGTGGAAAAATCATTTGTTTCGTGTCGTCAGGGTAAATTTCACAATTGTAATTAATGTCAGAGCCACAGTCTTCGCTTTTATTAAAAAAGCAGCTAGCTGGTAAGTCGAACCTTGCAATTTCTGCATTACTTGTGTCAACGACTCTATAACTTTGCTGACTAGTTTCGAGCAATCATTGACCTCATCGGGTCGAATTTTGAGTATCTTTGTGGTTGGAATGATGTGACAGTAAGATTTCGTTGCTTTCTTTATATTAAACGTGTGTTAATTTTGATAATTGCACTATAAATTAAGCTCGTTATTACAAAATCAATATATACTGCGATGACAGGTGTTTGTGCCAAATTGAAGCAGTAAATTATCTATTTACCAGTATATTTACGTCTTTTATGTGGCAGTGTCAGGTTCCTTTTTTATTTTTCAGTTCTGGGTTATCTATATTTTGTGTGCATATTAATGTGATAAAGATTTGTCGCATGTTGCTTACAGAATTGAACAAAAATCCAGTGGAAGGCTTTTCTGCTGGTTTGATAGATGACAATGACATATACAGATGGGAAGTCCTCATCATTGGCCCCCCAGACACGTTGTAGTAAGTACGCAGTGATAATATGTTTACTTCTCTACAGTAACTTAATAAAATTTTCTTTTAAAATGTAAATATTTCCTTAGTATGTGAATAAGTATAGGTATTATTGCAGTTTTTTTCACTTTATGACCACTGTATCTAATCCTTACACTTTATTCAGTCTGTCTAACTATCTTCACACTGATGGGTTGGTCAGGGAGGACACAGTTACCCATTTTTGCTGTCAAAAGATTATTCCAAAAATTTTACTCCTGTTTAGATGAACAAACGGAATTCTATCTTTATGCCTGAGCGGGTGGCAGATGAATTCATTAAGAAATTTGATGTATATTATTTTTCACAGCTAAAGCAGCAGGTATTTACTTCAATATTTTGGAATGAGCCAGTGGTTTTTAAATGTGGAATTTCTATTTAATTTTCAGTGAGGGTGGATTCTTCAAAGCACATTTACATTTTCCTAAGGAATATCCTTTAAGGCCACCTAGGATGAAATTTGTTACAGAAATATGGCATCCTAATAGTAAGTAAATATCTTTTCCAATATTGCAATATTTTAGAGTAACAGTAACAGTCTACTGTAGAATGGAAACTACTATTGTAAGTTTATTTAGGGTTGTATCATAGGTGACTATATTAATTAACCTATTGTTAATTTCAATATAGTGAGATATGTGACATCTATATAGAGAAAGTACTATGCAACAGGAATATGCAGCAGTTGTGTTAATAAAAATTATACTGCCGAAGTGGCATCAAGCACCTGATCGAAAGTGGTCACTGCAACTTATGGATGTGAGAGGTTTTTGGGTGTAAGGGACTAAGATCTCCAGGGCTTAAGTGCCCTCACTTGCCAATGGTGCACCTGCTGATTAACATGCAGCCCTAACAAGGTTGAGAAGCCCTTAGAAGGTGCAATGATAGTATGCTATGGGATAATTAGAAGAGATCCAACAATGAACTTTGATACGCTGATTTGATTGTTGTATTTATAATTTGAAATTTTGTCCATGAGGAAGCTTCAACTTACTAGTCAGGCCAATATAACTAAACTGTGATAGTATAATATAAAGGCGATATTGTGCAATACTGGTATGAGTGACTAAAGGAGTCTGATATTACAGCAATGTTGTTCAGACCTATGGTGATGTTCCTGTAAGATTAGATTTGACCGTGTTCACATACTTCTTCCAATACTGCAAAACTAAGAAAAGTATATGTTAAAGGAAAGTGGTAGAGAAATCTGCAGGATTTACAGACTGATGATGAAAATTTTATGCACCTTGAATCTTAAGTAGTTGTTCATGAGTACCTGTGCCAGCATTAGACATGTTATTTATTATTCACCAACACTGAGCAGGTGCATGCTCTTGCTAGCCTAACAACCTATCTCTATAAAATTTGTTGATCCTCTTTACTTCCACTTTTCTCAATATTCAGATGAAAATAGTTTTGCCATTTACAAATCATTTACATAAAAATCAATTTCAGTTGAAAAAAATGGTGATGTGTGCATATCAATACTTCATGAACCTGGTGATGACAAATGGGGTTATGAAAAGGCATCAGAAAGGTGGTTACCAGTTCACACGGTGGAGACCATTCTCATAAGTGTTATTTCCATGCTGGCAGATCCAAATGATGAGAGCCCTGCTAATGTTGACGCTGCGGTGAGTTAATACAAATTTTGTAAATAATCTAATAATAGCTATAATCATTTTATGACAATAGATAATAATAAACAGCTCAAGTTAAAGCTAAGGGTCAGTTCACACCAAGATGCACAGTGAGTAGAACTGTATTAAAACTTTATGTGACAGATAGCTACTCAATTTTGTGTGAATGTGAAAATTGTTTCGGCGCTTTCGCATTGCTTATGCAGTTAGTTCTTTAAGCATTATGTCTTAGTGTACCAACCCTTAGACACATTGGTATCATGTATTTTTATGTACTTAATTTTTGTGTTGAGTTTTAGTTAGTACTCATTAGTCACATTGCCTTCAATTCAATACTAATAAACGTTAGTAAAATCTGGTTTACATTTAATCAAATACGACTTATATTGACAACAGGCAACACCTCTTTGACCAAAACACGTCTATGAACTTATTATTATAAAATCCCTTCACCAAAACACGTCTATGAACTTATTATTATAAAATCCAGTGTATATTAATTCACATTATATACGTCTTGTATGTTTCAAATTTCCCAATATACAATCACTTCTCCATTTTCAATTTGGTATAATTTTTGGACTGATACTTATGCTTCCTATTGAGAAAATAATATTATTAGAGCCTGTGACTTCACCAGTAACTTAGAACACCTGTTATATTCTTTTAGGGGGTTCTATCAGTGAGTACCTCTTGATATCTCTAATGCCTTTGACCAGTTCTTGGACCTTGGTCTCCAATTGAAATTGCTGTCCTATGAACTGCCAGGGGTACTTTGCGGATAGGTATCCAGCTTCCTGTACAGTAGAAGTATCAGGGCCATTGTTGAGAGCAGCTGTTCAAACTACATTGCCATAAAAGATCCCACAGTGCTTGGTGGTGTGCCCCACCCTGTTTTTGATGTATAAATGACATGCTGTCTATTGACGGCAGCCATTGCCATTCAGATGACAGTACGGGTGCCACTAATTTCACTGGTCTCTCCAATATCTATGGGTTACCGTGAAAGAAATTCATGAAAAACTTGTGCTTGAAATGGAGTCTACACTCTCCTAAGAGTCTCCGATTTGGGTGAAGAAAATCTTGTACAATTTAACCCTCCAAGACTGTAGTTTGTGACCCATTTCATTTACTGGCGCCACCGCAATTCCAGGACACCTCTCCATCTCCAACAGTATCGGGATCCTTGGTGTTTAACGTCAAAAAGGTCGGCGTGTTCAACAATCGCGATAGTGCTTGTGGATTAAACACTGCTTCTCTATAAGTCGCGAGTGCGACCACACGTACCGATGTAACCTTTGGGTTGGTGCACCTGAGTAGCAGCTTAAACCTTTCAAGTTGGTGGAAAGGCGAATCATGAGGAATAACAACGATTATATACTTCGGGACGGTGTTGAGTCCCTTAATGACAGAGGAGACTTCGCCTCCTTATGCGTGTTATCGCGTGTTCGTTCTCACACTTTGCGTCCGGTACGTACGGCACTTACAAAGGTCCGATAGGGGACGTCTTTCGCGTTCGCTTGGATTGCGAATTGAATTCCCTGCCTCGGTTTTCTCTAATGTCTACACTCTACAGTATGGGAATTGTCACAAGGTTCTTAGGTTTTTGTATATCCGACGGCGCGTGTGTAGCACCTCCGGTGTTGCAAACTATCATAGCCTACGGTGACCACTTTCAATCTCGTGGACAGTATGCTAGTCTGCCACTTCAGTGGTATAAAAAGAATCCATTGACGTAATTTTTACGTAGCATTTTTTGATAACTGTATTTTTTTCCAAATTCTATTGAATGCCTTTCATATTCTCTCGCCTTCTATCTTAAATTGGATGGTCCCTAGGAACTTTATCTGTAACTATAACGTTAAGGCACCTGCCCTTTCTGCCCCATTTTAAAAATCCACTCTATTTAGGTATTATGGAAAATGTAAGATACATATAAACATGATATAAAGATACATATATACATACGCATAGAAGCGCTCGTGGCCCCGCGGTCTCAGTGTTCTGTAAACAATCACTGAGTTACGCAACTTTCACTATGGCTGGTCCTCGGATGGGTGACCACTTTGTGGCATTTACATTTGCGAGCGTTTCCGTGCTTCGGAAGGCACGTTAAGCCGTTGGTCCCGGTTGCCAGTAAAATGGCAGTTGTTACGCATGGTTGAAGCCCTTATGGTCGGCTTAAAAAATTTCAACAGCAGGTAGTCACAACCTGCGTCTGTCTATTTCAACACGGCAATGGGCTCACCACCTATTACGTGGGACAGGAATCCACACGGTGAAAAGTGGGCATATAATTTGCCTCTGCCACCCTTTCGGGGATAAGGCGTGATAGATATATATATATATACATACGAATAATGAACGTATGACGTACCATGATCAATCTATATCGTGGAGTCGTTAAATCATTAATTCACATTGTTCATCATAATCACTAAAGTCACATTATCATGTAAACATGCATTCTTGCAAGATTTGTTCCGGTTTAAAGCTCGTCGTCGTTAAAGAAGATCTTTATTTATACATGTCTAGTTGTACGATCAACGATGTGAATGGCTGGAGAAATTTTCATTTTATATTCGGCACGTTAAAAATGGCGCCGCGCGCCTGGTCGGAAGCAGTTACTACGACCTGTGACTAAGGGCCACTATCATACCCAGCTGGGCTCCGACCTAGAAATATGCAGTTTCAATATGCGTTTTGTACTCCCGAACATAAGCTAAGGGGTGATTGGGAGCTTGTCACAGATACACGATGGTACCGCCCAGGTCTAAAAAAAAATACCATCTGACCTTTTCTGAGTACCTGTATCGTTGCTAAAGTTGGGTAAAATAATGTCAAGCAATTTCATAATAGAATTGTTGTAAAAAATGTCATCTAAAAATTTCACTTCGGATCGGACCCGATGTTATGCTATTCCGCCATTATTCATCAAATGACACTCAATGAGACTCATCATCATCTGTAAGACTACTACAAGCCTCTCAAGTCTCAGTCAATATTGACTCTTATCAGACTACCTGCACCCAGTGGAGGTGCTTTGCCAGATATTATTTTGTTCCTTAATTGTCTAAACAACTGCATTGTGTAAAAACTTGATGTAGCAGTATACTTTCAGATAATAGATAAAAAAATAAGGTTTGATTTTTTATGTTACTGAGACGAGGATAAGCATAAACTTAATCGAAAGTGGTTAAAGTAAACTTTAGAAATTTGCGACACCAACGTTTTAGTTTATTAAAAATCTTAACTATCTTCACGCTGTTTCCCTGACGGGGTAGTCAGAGAGGACAGGTCGCCATGCATCGCGATCCATGCCTACTTCTTTCGCTTCCTATAGATTCATTAATCGCTTATGAGTATCTGAGTACTTTGACATTTCCGTTTTTGAGCAATCTGCTCACGAGGTCATTATAAGTAAATCTCGGCCTACCCTGACTCCTTCTGCCCTCTACTTTCGCACAATATATATTCTTCGTCAATCCGGGACATGTACTATGACTCCGATTCAATGGTTTGGACTGCTGTTGGCGACACGAAACCCTTCCCCATCACCGTCGGGGTACACCAGGGTTCGGTCCTTAGTCCGCTTCTGTTCAGTGTAATATTAGACGAATTGTCGGACAGCATCAGAAACCCACATGAGCAGCCTCCATGGTTGCTCATGTATGCTGACGATATTGCGCTGGCAGACGCGGACAGGGGCAGATTGGTGCGACGTGTAAAGGCGTGGAAGGAGACGCTTGAGAACGGCGGTCTGAAACTAAATTTGGCGAAGACCGAGTACTTGGCACTAAACTCTACAGATCCCACATCCGTCCGCATAGGCGGTGATTTGGTCGAGCGCACGGACCAGGTTAAATACCTGGGATCTGTTTTTCACACGTCCAGTGACATCGATTGTGACATCGAATGCGATGTCAAGTCACGCATTGCTGCCGCGTGGGCCAAATGGCGGGAGATGACCGGTGTCATTTGTGACCCTAAAATGCCGATCCGGTTGAAGGGACAGGTCTACAAAACCATTATTAGACCTGTCCTTTTACATGGCAGTGAGACGTGGCCGATATTGGAGCGACACAAGCAGGAGCTGCGTGTCACGGAAATGAAGATGCTGCGGTGGATGTGTGGGGTCACGCGGATGGACCGCGTGAGAAACTCGCATCCGCGGCAGCCTTCACGTCCGTGACATTTCAGACAAGTTGCAAGAGTGTCGCCTTCGTTGGTATGGTCACGTCTTGCGGCAACCGCCGGGCTACGTAGGTAACAAATGTCTGGCCATGTCAGCCCCGCCGGGTCCCGGTAAGAGGGGAAGACCCGAGAAGTGCTGGCTTGACGTCGTAAGGGATGACATGCGTGCCAATGGTCTCACTAAAGGGGACGCCGAAGACCGTGCGAAGTGGAGGAGAAAATGTAGGAAAGCGGACTCCGGGCGTCGCGAGACGCAACTGGGACAGACGCTGGGATGATGATGATATTCTTCGTCAATCTTTGCTCACTCATTCGTTGGCCGTGTCCAAACTAACGGAGCACGCCCTTTTCCATCTTAACCCTGACACTTTCATTCAAATCTGTCATATTGCGTATTACTTCGTTACGTATTCTGTCCGCCAAGGTTACGCCGCACAATTTTGGAAGTGATCGCATCTCAACGGCATTCAACTGACTTTCATGCATCTTCTGACATACCCAGGTTTCGCTGCCAAAAAGCAACGTTCGCACTAGCACTGCGTTATGAATCGCGAGTCGTGCTTCTTTTACGATGCTTTGTCGCTTTACTAATTGGGAAAAAGTACCGTTAATTTTGTTTTCGGCAGCTACTCGCCTCTATACATCCGAATCACATCTTCCGTGCGCGCTGAACGTACTCCCTAAATACACAATTTCATTCGCTTTCTCTAGACGTTCATGGTTTACCCAAATCTCGCACTTAGTTCTTACGTCTTCTCTTTCAAACATCAGTTTTGATAACGTTACTTTACTTTAAGTTTAAATAACGTTTTAGTTACCTAGGTTAATTATAACATTGTATGCTGAATTTAGAAAGGACCATTAGCCCATTATTTTTACAGAATAAAAATACAATTTAGCATAATAATTGCGCATAATTTTGGAACAAGGAAACTTTTCGGCAGTTTTTATTGTATTAGTCATGGATTAAAGGTGCCTTTACTCATTTTGTTGTTATGTTAGAAATCTTCAAAATCTTTGACATACTTCACACAAAGAGAGTGAATTGGAGTAATATGACTGCATCTGTAGCGCGGTGGGAGTGTATCCGACTGCTACGCAAGACGTCGTGGGTTCGATTCCTGCTCAGGATAAAACTTTGTGTCATGAGCACGACGGGTTATTCTGTGTCTAGGTGTTATTTATCTATAATATGTATGTATTTAAAAATATATAAGTATGTTTATCAGTTATCTGGTTGCCATAGTACAAGCCCTGCTTAGTTTAGAATCAGATGACGTTGTGTGAGTTGTCCCAACAATATTTATTTTTTCAAATCACTTAGAGATTTCTTTAGGCGTGTGAATTACTATGAACTCATTCCAATTAAACCACCCCATATATCGTTCTTGTATAATTTGCTTTTGCAGAGTGCCACATAATATTACATGTTGATTATTTTTCACAAAGAGTTTTATCAAAATACTATCAAAACAACTCCTATTCTTGAGCCGAAATTTGTTCATGACTGACGTCATCACCACCGGTTCTAACTTGGCAAGTATCCAGCCCTAGAACACGCAAGAATAAATATATGACAATCGTAGGTAATAATCGCGCCGTGCTCCGTCTTCCATTAAATCAGTATTTGACTACGGTCTTTAATGCAATACTATGTGTGACTGTATGTTGAGATTTTGAAATTGTACTTAGAATATAGTGTTGCTAGGAACTGACACTGTTTTTTTAGTCTAATTTATCACATAATTGCATCTCTTAGATTCTGATACCAATCACAATAAGAGACAATGCACACTGGGTTCTTTTAGTATCCGCAACCGGCGACTTTGAAACTGTTTCGATGCTGTGTCTCGCTCGGTCGCTGCGTCTGGCTTCCACAAAGCTACTAAGTTGCCGGTTGCGGATACTATAAGAAGCTAGTGTTCGGAGGCCCTGAATGCTTGCACAGACGAGGGACTAGCTCATCATCTTTGTACAACAGTCCTCGAAATTCGTCCTTCGGAAAACCGCACAATATAGAAGCAAAATATTGAAACTGTCAACTACCCTTAGATTATATAAACACTCAGATACCGCGTCCAGTACAACGCGTGCCGTCAAAGTTGCTGCCACTTTTTTAGCCATGTGTGGGTAAGCCGCGCGCGGCGCGAGTATATTACGTACTCCGTTGCGTTTGTGTGCGTAGTGCAAAAGAAAGCGTGTAAAAACATTTACCACAAATATTGGGAGATTTAGCTTATAATAATATATGAGAGATATTATAGTTACCAAGATTCAAGGATTTTAGTTAATTAGGTCATAGGTTAATTACAAAAAATGCGCTGCTCTGGCAGCGTGAACGTTTATGGACGTTGGAGTGGATAGGTGACAGTTTAAAAATTGTTTATTTCAATGGTATTGAATTAAATGGTTCGTTTGAAGTTTGTAAAGTTTATAGTAATATGTACAGGGGGAGTTTTTCAACTCGCAATATAATAATAATACCTTTGTAGGAACCTGTTCTTATTCTCTTACGACCACCCTTCGTTTTGTAAGTATCTTCGAGATGAAAGTGAACTGAACAAATACATGTTCTTGTTTTGGGTTTCCACCAACTTTCATTTCTTGATTTTCTTATTATTTCTGTCCAACGATTTAACATTTTTGGATTGATTGGAAATCTATAGATATAATAACATTTATTATAGACTGCCTTGGTGGTGCAGAGGTAGTGAATGCGACTGCCGCGCTGAGGTCCCGGGTTCGATTCCCTGGTCGGAACAAATATTTGTGTGATTTACAAATGTTTTTTTCGATGTTTGGGTGTTGTCTATGTATAATATGTATATACGAGGGTGGGTCAATAAGTCCGTGACTTTTTGAACTTCTGACCTCTTTACTGAAAAAGAAACACTGCTCCTGTCAACAGGCATCTGTCAGTCGACTCCTGTCAAAATTTGAACTTACTGCGTCAGTTAGTTTGTGTTTGGCAGCTATTTTTATCAGACTACCCAGCAATCTGAGAAGAAAATGGAAAAAAGTGAATTTCGTGTGCTTATTAAGCATTATTTTTTGCGAAAAAAAACCATTACCGAAACCAAGGCTAAGCTTGATAAATACTATGGGGACTCTGCACCATCGATTTCAATGGTGAAAAAGTGGTTTACTGAGTTTCGTTGTGGCCGTACAAGCACTGAAGATGCCGAACGTCCTGGACGCCCAGTTGAGGTGTGTACACCCGAAACAAACGAAAAAATTCACGATATGGTTTTGGCCGACCGAAGATTGAAAGTGCGAGAGATTGTGGAAGCCATAGGGATCTCGCATGGTTCAGTGGTTTCAATTTTGAATGATCACTTGGGCATGAGAAAGCTTTCCGCAAGATGGGTGCCGCGTTTGCTCACAGTCGACCGCAAACGCAATCGTGTAACAACTTCACAGGAGGGTTTGGCGTTGTTTAACTGCAATATGGAGGAGTTTTTTCGCCGTTTTGTAACCGTGGACGAAACGTGGATCCACCACAACACACCAGAGACCAACAACAGACAACAAGAGAACAACAGTCAAAACAGTGGGTTTCTAAGGGTGAACCGGCGCCAAAGAAGGCCAAAGTGGGTTTGTCAGCCAATAAAGTCATGGCGACTGTTTTTTGGGATGCACGCGGGATAATCCACATTGACTACCTTCAAAAAGGAAGAACAATCAATGGAGAATATTATGCCAACTTATTGGGCCGATACAATGACGATTTTAAAAAAAATCGCCCTCATTTGGCCAAGAAAAAAGTTCTTTTCCACCAAGACAATGCAAGGGTGCACTTATCTGCAGTTGCCATGGCAAAAATCCATAATTGGGCTATGAATTGCTCCCTCATCCGCCCTATTCTCCAGATTTGGCTCCGAGTGACTACTTCTTGTTTCCAAACCTGAAGAAATGGCTTGGTGGAAAAAGATTTGACTCGAATGATGAAATCATCTCACAAACAAAGACCTATTTTGAGGACCTCGACAAATCTTATTTTTTGGAAGGGATAAAAAAATTGGAGAAGCGGTGGACAAAGTGTATAGAGCTCAAGGGAGACTACGTTGAAAAATAAGACGATTTTTTAATCAAAAAAACTGTGTTTTATTCAAAAAGTCACGGACTTATTGACCCGCCCTCGTATTTAGAAAGATTTAAGTATGTCTATAGTAGTTACCATAAGCTTATATTAGCTAACTATGGGCTAGATGGTACTGTGTAAAAAAAATCCCATAATATCATCGCTATGATAATAATGTTCTTGCAGTGATATAATAAACTGATCAACATTATTCCAGAAAACAACTGGATTTCACACGTGCGGAGCTGTAGGCGTCTTTTATTTCTACTGATATTATAATATTAAAGTTTGTGAAGATGTTTGTTACTCAAGCACGCGTTAACCGATTTAAATAAAAAAAACAGCATATAGCTAAAACATTGACTGGATTAACATACTTCTAATTGACTGCCTCTGTGGCGCGGTGGGAGTGCATCCGACTGCTACGCAAGAGGTCGTGGGTTCGATTCCCACCCAGGATAAAACTTTGTGTGATGAGCACGATGGTTTATTCTGTGTCTGGGTTTTATTTAACTAAAATATGTATGTATTTAGAAATATATAAATATGTTTATCAGTTATCTAGATCCCATAACACAAGCTAATATTAGCTTACTTTGGGCTAGATGGCGCTGTGTGAAAAGTGGCCCAAAATATTTTTTTTTTAATTTCGAAAAAAACATCTGATTCTCATGGGAAGCACTTTTTGTGTAATGACCAAATTTCATGCGGGTGAAGCCGCGGGCATTAGGTAGTATCTTATATTAAAAAAAAAACTTGAGACTTGTTTACATTCTTATAATATCGCTGCTAGATTGAGACGTCTTTTAAGTGTTATGTCGCTTTTATAACATCGATGGCCTTTTTTACGTACCCACTTAATAATAAATAAACTTAAATAACGCATAAAAAAGTAATCTTAAAAAATAAATAAACTAACAGTCAATACATCATTAGCAAATACTTTAAGTTACTAATACTTATTAAGAAAACACGGGTAAATAGATTTCGCTGCCTTGCAACACTGTGTACAAGTAGTAGTCACCGACATAATAATTGTTTAAAATGTTTATTATAGAAATATATAGTGAAATTAAATACTTGTGGAATGTGACGTCACTATTAATATCTTTTTTTGTATCATAGTTTTTACAAATTTGCACCGCATTTTCGAAATATTGCCTCGCAGCTCGATAGATGTGCACTCGCGAGGACGCAATACGGTCACTGGCGGGCGGATTGATTCGCGTATGTAGTCATTTAAACTTGAAGTAATTTAAAACTGTATGCGTCGTCTGCGCAGACTTTATTTAATGATTTACTTATTGAATTCTTAAAAAATATCAGTTTAAATATGACTTTGCTATGCTAATAGTCTTACCGCTTCTATATGTACAAATTTAAAACTTTAGACCATGTGCTAGTAGCTTTGAATATGAACTATAATGTCATTAAAAAAATTATGTTTAATATTGATAGCCTTTATTATAGATCATATTCATTACTCCCCTGAGATGTATACTATTCCATCGCACAATCATTTAGACTTATTTTTCATCACTAAGCGACTAGCCATATCTTTAACATTAATTAGTTGTGCAGTGGAAAATGACGTAATATAGTCCGTGTGAGTACAATCATTCTCATTTTTTTAATGTTTGCATCCACAGAAAGAATGGAGAGAGCGATATTCGGATTTCAAAAAGAAAGTTGCGAGATGTGTTAGGAAAAGTCAAGAAGATTGTTTTTAGGAGTGAGAGGGGATTTAGAACACAAAATATCATATTTGGAAAAGGGCGACGTGACCAACTGTATCATCACACCACATTGAACCATTATATCACGCTAGGTCGCTGCGCGCATCTCCTCGAGTCACGAACAAGAGTTGCGCTCGCGCCCGACAAGTACTAGATGATTGCTCATTCTATTTCTTTTTACAGAAAGAATGGAGAGAATCATATTCGGAGTTTAAAAGGAAAGTAGCTCAGTGTGTGAGAAAGAGCCAAGAGGATTGTTCCTAAATACAGTGCCCTTTTTCATTAATTTAGTTGGATAGTGAGTGTTTGGTGATGAAGTTAGGACGTTGTTGAGAGCAGGCCCCGGCGTGACTTATAGTGCGGGCCCACACACGCGGGCTCCCAGAGACAATATTGAAATTGTTTTAAAATAAATACTTATTGTAATTAAATGGTATCGCTGCCGTATTTTATAAATAATAAATAAAATAGAATCCAAGGTCTTTTTCATCTTTTTAAGACATGTTAGCTAGCTATTGTTACAATAATGAAATGTGTATGGTAATTTTTTATAGAAAAATAAATCTGCATATTTGTTCTATTTATATATTTAACACCAATTTAAATTTGATCTCTGTATAGTAGAACAAAAATCATTATTTATTACTTGTCGCGTCTCGCTTCTGTATAAAAATATAAACATTCAACACCTGTGACAGTAATTACTTTAAAAATTGTAAAACCGTCATAGACTTTACTTGTAAATTGTTAGTTACCGATTTAATGCGATACATATTAGTATAATAATTCGCAATGCTGCCTTTCAGAATTATTCTAGTGCTAATTTAGTAATAAATTTAATACTTAATTATAATTTTTACGAAATATAAAGTTTTGTACACTTATCACTGTATAGATTCAACCTACTCGGTATGCACATACCGAAATGTAATGCCTCATTTACACTCTCGCGCGACTCACGAGGCAAGCCGCGAGTGTAAACGCAGTAATAAGGTACATTTACATTCGAGCTCGCAGTTCCGTGTCGTGGCTCGCGCGAGAGTGTAAATGGGGTATAAAGGTTGTCAAGATTATAGCTTTATATTGGTAACGTTGTCAACAGTGATATAGAACAACTACCAGTAATGCCAACTAAACTGTTTAAAAGACAATTTTGTCTTCAGAACGTATGTATGAAGGTCAGTGCTTCAGAAACATCTAGTTTAGTTTTTTTTTATGTATAATATACTGTCAATTATATTTTTTTTGTAAAATAGAAAGAAAGCTTTGTTACCCCTTTTGAATATGGAAATTATAAAAAGTATAAATATGATAATGGAAACCACTCATCACTTCCTCTAATATCATCGGACATTGATTTGTGACGTGTGTGTAATATTTTTCCCTGTGTATGTATATTTTTTGCTATAAAATCATAATGCAGTGATTGTTATTTATTTTCGTTTCTATATAAGCATCGGTACGTCAATATTAATAATGATATTCCAACTACAGAACAAGGAATCAATGTCACTCGCGCCCTTCTAGAGACTCCTTACGTATATTTCATACAAACCAAGCGTTTTAGGAAGGAGTCTTACCGTTTAATTGTACATTTATTTTTGTTCTCGTAGCGATCGTACTATTACAAAATGTAACTGTCAGGCCGCGTATGCGATACAGCCTGACGTATACTTGATAGGCGGTATTATTAAGAGTTTAGTCTTTTTACAGCAGGTCGCCTCAGCCTGCGCCTTTCCATATCACAGCACCGGGCTCACCAACTTTTACGTAGGTCAAAAATGCATACGGTGAAATGTGGGCGTACAGTGTGTCTCTGCCTACCCCTTCGGGTTAAAGGCGTGTCAATATGTATGTATGTATGTATTTGTTTAGTCTATTTAAGGGGGCGCGAATGAGCAAACATCTTGATCTGTGATACTCCGTCTAAACTCACCCATCATAAATTCGGGCAAGTCGGTTGTGGGTACCTAACGGCAGTAATGACTTATAATCATTACATGTCACGGCCCGGTCAGGCCGTCCACTACGTTGGTCAAGATTTAGTGTTGTTCTCTCCCGCATACCATCATAGCTATTATCACGCAGAGGTTACTCCAGATAATATTTATAGGTTTCTATTAGAACCACCGCACAGTGCCAACTTTTAGTATTGACAATCGGCGACTTTGAGACTGTGTCGCGCTCGGTCGCTGCATCTGACTTCCATAAAGCTACTTGCTGCTTGCTGTTGAGAACAGTAAGCTTTGGGTGCAGAGACGTTCTTGAGAGAATTCTGGATGGTAGAGATAGTGTGAAGCAGAACTCCTGTGTGCCTCGGCGCAACCTCACGTCCACCGATTATCCCACACCAAAACACGAGGATCGGCGCGCCCAACTAAACCAACCTTTGAAAAACTAGAAGATAGCTGAGACTGATCGGTCTATAACTGGTCGAAAAAAACCGTTAGTAGGTACCTAATTCTATTTTACTTACATGTAAAATGTGTGAAAGTAACGTTAGTATTCTAGTTGAAATCTTGTGAAGGTAATCATAGGTAGGATGTAACCAGTATCTACTTGAGAGGTACAATAAGGATAATTCCGTTAACAACCCGTCATCTCACCTAACCTACCGGCTACGGGTTTACAATCATGTCAATGCGAAATGACAGGAATTCCCGTAGGTATGGATGCGCCTTTCATGAAGGATGAGGACTAGCCGTGACGAAGATTATGACATGAATGGCCATGATCTTATCAGAGATCCTAGGGGCGCTCCCGCTAGAAAGAAAAGACAACTCCAATAATTCTCACTGCAAGCACAATGTTTCTCTCAATAGGTAGCTACTGAGAAAAACATTGTCTACTTGTTCTGTAAGGACCTGTTTCTGTTAGAGCCACAGCACACTAGCTTTTAGTATCCGCAACCGGCGACTTGTTGCTTTATGGAAGCCAGATGCAGCGACCGAGCGCGACACAGTCTCAAAGTCGCCGATTGCGAATACTAAAAGTTGGCACTGTATGTGGTTCTAATAGAAAACTATAAATATTATCTGGAGTATATATAGTAATATTACTGTTCTCAACAGCACCCTTGTCCACAAAAGAGCGAGTACCATGTAGACACTGCATCTATGTGGGAGGTAAACTTCAGCCCCCATCGCTATTAAACTCCTATATCCTCAAAATTTCCGGGACACAATGTGCTTCTCCCGTGACAAGATCTTCACGTTTTCAGAACGGATTTAATGGCGCATATCGGAGTTAAGTGGCTCAACCCCCGCGAATTCATTGATATTGTGGTTCTTCATGGAACGTATGTGCTCGCTCAGTCTAGTAGAAACATTGTTTAGTCTCCCCGACATAACAATTTTTACAATCGCAGGGGATTATAAAAAACACCGGGGCACCTAGAGGGTCTCTGTCCTTTGGAGCGCCTACAGATGTCGGAGTTGTATAGAGGGACGAAAGATCGTCTTGATGCTGCATCTACTTACGGCGTAAGTAGTCCGACTACATCCTTCATCCCTTTGACATATGGAAGAAACGCCACCGCTCTCCGTCGATGCTGGGAGAGTCCGTGCAGCCGTATTTGCCACCCGTCAACTGTCGCCAGACAGACCTATTGGTGGTTGGCCTGATTCATCAAGCAAAGTTTTCCCATCGTAGCAAAGGTGGAAAAAGAAACTGTACAATACAGCGGCATGAGAAACGGCTTGACACCCAGAAGTTACTCGAACGGGGTGAGAGTCTGGCTCAACTCGATAATGAATTGGGTTTTGAAACGCTCGTAACCCTAGTAGCTAGTTCAGTATTCTGCTTCGATCACTTGTTAAGCTTCTACGATATTGTTGGTCCAGAGATGGGTGACTATTTGTAGCATTTCCATTTACGAGGGTTTCCGTGCTTCGGAAGGCATGCTCTTGATTCTGACTACTAGTAAGTTTATAGACATTAAGTCTAACAAAGGTCTTATGAGCGGTTCTGCCTGCCCGTTTCAAAACGGCATAGTCGGAGGAGCGCGAGTATAAAATCACTGGTATGCCTCCATAGGCTTTGAATTAGGTAGGCCATATTCTTATCTGCCGCCTTAGTATAAAAAAGATGCTGTCAAGTTACTGAAGATAAGAAAGATCAAACTTATTTCAAGCATACTTGTACTGCTGTATTACCACATGCAGAAAGACCCTATAAAATATGGAATAGTAAAAATAACAATTTTTAATAAATACTATTTAATTCTTGGATAATTTTGAACAAACTCATGTTCGAAGCTTGTACAGTCACTCACTGTCTGAGTTTTCTGCTAACACAACACCCATTAACCCGTTAGGATCAAATGTACTTTCAAAACATCTTTTGAAAACCGATTTGATCATTCTTTTTGAGGTAGGCGAGGCTGGAATATTGTCACAATCCATCAAATCTGCGTTACTCTTATCTTTGCAGCTATTACTTGTGTTATGGACACTATTATTTACTACATTATTTACATCAACATCGTTGGGAATATCTACAAAATTGAATAAGTGTGAATCTTCATCTAAACATTTAGATATGTCTACATCTAAATGTGGTTTCTTTTTAACAGAACTCCCAATACTTGAAGTATCTTTTCGTTTATTTCTTTCCATAGTCGTATTTTGCGTTGAAGTTGCTTGTGTTACGCTATCTGGCTTTGTTGTAGCTAATACAAAGTGTGCTTCAAAAGTGGTTCCGTTATGCACAATGAATACTGCTGGTTTTCCTGTAGTTTCAAAATGTACTTGTAAAGGCAAATTGAGCGCTTCAGCAAATGCTAATAAAGCTCTAAACTCTTTTAGTGTGAATGTGATTACTGTTTCTGCTCCTATAATGTAGCTATCAAATTCTGCTGGCTTTAGAGTAATTTGCGTCCTTATAATCTTAGTCAGATCAACACCAGAGTCGACGTAATTACGAAGGATGAGGGAATCGGGATTTGCCTCTAGTGTAACTTGGTCATCTGAGTTTTGAAAGTTATTAAGAGCTTCAGATAATATTCGCTGAGGTGAAGTTATTCTGGAAAAGATTATAAAAATTATAAAAGTCATTTCATTGAAAGCACAGACTTCACCATAATATAATCATTGTATCAAATTGTTACAGTCAAGTTTTAATTGATTTATCAATCATGCCTGATCCCCGAAGGTGGTGGCAGAGGTATAATTTATGCCCACATTTCACCCTGTGCATTCTTGCCCACGTCAAAGGTGGTGAAGCCCATTGCCATGTTGAAATAGACATAACTTTGCAAACTAATGGCTTAACATGCCTTCTGAAACACAGAAAAAATCTGGTATCCAGTTCAGTCCATGTGGGAATGAATATATTAGGTAAAAAGGTTGGACCAAAGGGAGCTTGTGATTTACAACTCCTGTTGCCAAATCTCAAAAGGCTGATGTAGTTCGCTGCCTATTGGGTGGATTCTGTGTATGGGGCACCCCTTTCGTCAAAAGATTTGACAGGATTAGAGCAATTATACCTAATGCAATAGTAACCACTAACACTGCCAAAATAATTGTATTAAATAGTATACCTGTTTGGTACAGCATCTTTAGTGTATACTGCTTGCATTGCTTTACAGTCTAATATAGACACGAAATGGGTCTTCACAATACCATGTCTGCATTTCAACTGAAATATTAACTTGCAAGATTCAGGATCTAATTTAATTTCTAAGTTTTCTACTTGTTTGTCCATGTGCATTGGCGATTTAAACGTATTTAGTGCCGACTTCATAGATATCTTGCACTTCAAACCTTCGTTGTCTTCAGTGGAATAATAATTGTAATTGAAGTATGAAAAGAAACTTTTGTTGAATTTTACCATAGCATATGCTGACTCAGCCGCATTTAAAGTCCTTAAAAGTATACAGTCAGTGAGAGATTCTACATAAAGTTCATCTCCAAATCTTGCTAGAGCATGTACAGTTCTTCCTAAAACTAATTAAATGAAAAGTAAACAATGTGTTTCAAATTAAAACGCCGGTATATAACATCTAAATTTCTTGTACACTTACTTTTCACGTTGGGTCCAGGTACGTGGCACTTCATTTTATTCTAATTAAAGTAATAATCTATTAATTACCTACGAATTTATCAAAAATAAAATAAAAAATATCGTTTCGTTTATTTTTATTTCGTACTTGACAGCTGTTGTGGAAATTGTGGAATCTGTTGATTGACAACTTTTCCGTTCAGGAATTGTATTCCTTCATATCAACTACTACTACCAATAGTTAAAGGAAAGTGTAACAAAGATGTGAGATAAGAGATGATCCATTTTACCGAACATAAAATTTTACTTAGTAGGTAAACTTTACTGTTAATCAAAGAAATTTTTTTGTATTGTTTACAATTTTTCATCAATAGTTGTATTCTATCGCCATTAGTCGTCTCCTGTCGTCTCAGTCAATCGTTCAAAAACCAATTTTTATTCTGATTTTTGTCATATTGTCATTTTCTCCTCACTTGTCAGTTTGTTAAAAACAATCGTGTCGGCTGGTAGCGTCCACAGGGCCGGCCGTCATATCTTTTACGAGTGAAAGTTCGAGTGTTTTATTATTTTCATATTAAAGTAATCTGAGAGTTAAGTGAAATGGAATTTAATGGTGAGTATCTAGCTTGTCATCATCATCCGAGCGTCTGTCCCAGTTGCGTCTCGCGACGCCCGGGGTCCGCTTTCCTACATTTTCTCCTCCACTTCGCACGGTCGTCGGCATCCCCTGTGGTGAGACCATTGGCACGCATGTCATCCCTTACGACGTCAAGCCAGCACTTCTTGGGTCTTCCCCTCTTACCGGGACCCGGCGGGGCTGACATGGCCAGACATTTGTTACCTACGTAGCCCGGCGGTTGCCGCAAGACGTGACCATACCAACGAAGGCGACACTCTTGCAACTTGTCTGCAATGTCACGGACGTGAAGGCTGCCGCGGATGCGAGAGTTCCTCACGCGGTCCATCCGCGTGACTCCACACATCCACCGCAGCATCTTCATTTCCGTGACACGCAGCTCCTGCTTGTGTCGCTCCAATATCGGCCACGTCTCACTGCCATGTAAAAGGACAGGTCTAATAATGGTTTTGTAGACCTGTCCCTTCAACCGGATCGGCATTTTAGGGTCACAAATGACACCGGTCATCTCCCGCCATTTGGCCCACGCGGCAGCAATGCGTGACTTGACATCGCAATCGATGTCACTGGACGTGTGAAAAACAGATCCCAAGTATTTAACCTGGTCCGTGCGCTCGACCAAATCACCGCCTATGCGGACGGATGTGGGATCTGTCGAGTTTAGTGCCAAGTACTCGGTCTTCGCCACATTTAGTTTCAGACCGCCGTTCTCAAGCGTCTCCTTCCACGCCTTTACACGTCGCACCAATCTGCCCCTGTCCGCGTCTGCCAGCGCAATATCGTCAGCATACATGAGCAACCATGGAGGCTGCTCATGCGGGTTTCTGATGCTGTCCGACAATTCGTCTAATATTACACTGAACAGAAGCGGACTAAGGACAGAACCCTGGTGTACCCCGACGGTGATGGGGAAGGGTTTCGTGTCGCCAACGGCAGTCCGAACCATTGAGTCGGAGTCACAGTACATGTCCCGGATAGTGTCAATATAGACCTCTGGAACTCCTTTGGACCGCAGTGCCCACCAGATCATCGCACGAGGAACACAGTCGAAGGCCTTCTGCATATCTAGGAACAAACAGTGCAGAGGCGTGTTCTTCGACCTGTATTTCTCTGCGACAACCCTCAGGGCAAAAACAGGGTCCGTGGTCCCATGACCAGGGCGAAACCCATATTGACACTCCGAGAGAGTACACTCCTGCCGGATCCGAGAGTCTATAATCCTCTCGAAGATCTTCATGGTGTGGGACATCACCTTAATACCGCGGTAGCTCCCGCACTCCTGCACTGACCCCTTACCTTTGAAGACTGGAGTAATAATACTTAGTCTCCATTGGTTTGGGATCTGCCCGCTGAGGAGTATGCGGTTAAAAAGGTTTACTAAGATGCCCACACCGCGAGGACCCATCGCCTTCCAGGCTTCGATGGGGACTCCATCGGGTCCGACAGCTTTCCGATTCTTCATGCGGCGAAGCGCAGTCAGGACTTCTCCAGGCGTTACCGGTGGCACTAGTCCTTGATTCGGAGGGAGGTCCGGAGGCTGCACCTCTTTATGCTGCTTATTAAGCAGCTCGTGGAAGTACGAGCGCCATCTCTCCTTTACCGCGAGGTCTTCGCTTAACAGGTTGCCCTCAGGGTCTTTTACACAGCGACACTTGGATATATCCTGTGCCGCTTTGACCCTGGAGCGCGCCAGCTTATAGATGAGCTTCTGCCCCTCAGACGATTCCAGCTTATCATACAAAGGTTGTAAGTGGTCTCGTCTGGCTCTGGCTACAGCTCTCTTTGTGGCGCGCTTGGCAGCCCTGTACGCGTCGCGGTCTTCGGAAGATCCGGTCGCTTGCCACTTTTTAAAGAGGGCTTTCTTCTCCCTGGTCTCCCTCAGGACTGCGTCGTTCCACCACCAAGTTTCCTTGTCACATTTGCGTCCACCCTTAGACTCACCGAGCACCACCTTCGCCGCTCCAAGGATGGCCGCCTGAACTTTGTCCCAGTAATCTTGAACTGGTTCGCCTTCAGTGTCGGTGCACTTGTCACCGACAGCTGAGACGAACTCCTGGGACCTAGTTTCATCAAGCAGCCACCATCTGATGCGGCGCTGGCACCGCTCGATGCGTTTGCCTTTAGGCTTCACGCAGAGGTCCATGACAAGGAGACGGTGTTGTGCAGTAAGACTCTCACCGGGTATGACCTTGCAGTTGGCCACCTTGCCGATGCTGTGTCGCCTAGTGAGTAGGAAATCGATCTGAGTTGTACGCCTCCCGCTCATGTAGGTGATGAGATGTTCGGATTTCTTTTTGAAATACGTGTTCACAATGGCCAGATCGGCAGCCGCACACGTTCTGAGGATAGTTTCTCCTTCAGTGTTGCGGGTGCCGTATCCAAAACCACCATGAACACGTTCAAACTCCTCACACCTCTCACCCACATGACCGTTTAGGTCGCCGCCCAAAACGATTCCCTGTGACAACGGAATGCTCCGAAGCACTCCCTCGAGTTGGCCCCAAAACGACATCTTATCGGCGTCGCTACAACCGGCCTGTGGCGCGTAGGCACTTATCAGGTGGGTAATAATCCCATCGATAAGCACCCTCACGATCATAAGCCGGTCGCTACAGCGTTTCACCTCCAAGATGCCGCTCTGCAGCCCTTCGGAGAGCACCACGGCCACCCCGTTCTCCCCACCAGGCGCACCCGTGTAGTACAGCTTGTAGCCTTTCTGCAAAGGCCGGGCTCTGTTGCCCTTCCACCGAGTCTCCTGCAGGAACGCCACGTCCACCCTCCGCCTGGAGAGTACTTCGGCCAACTCTACCGCACGCCCAGTCAGCGTGCCAATGTTCCAAGATGCGAAGCGGATTCGGGTTGGGGCTAACTTCTTTAGCCGTGCTGGCCCGACACACGGCAGCCCTAGCCCACTTGCCACAGGAGTCGGGCGGGGCTCCTGCGCGCCGTTTTGCGGCGGCGCCCTATCCCTAGCAGCATTCCTTTTACTTCTTTTCATTATTTGTTTCGGCGGGTGGCTTTTATGGGAGCGACGCCCTCAGACCTCCCAACCCCAGAGGGGAAAGCCAGCGCCAGAGCCTCGTCCGTTAATCAGCAGGTGCACGCACTGGCACGGGAGGTTGACTTGGGCCCCGAAGATCTTGGTGGGGCCCCTTACACCCGAGTATCTAGCTTGTATATATTGATAATTTCTGTAAAAGTACGTAAAGGTGGCAGATCCTATTAGAATACCGTTACACGTTAATAGTACATAGTTGGTCGATCACGAAATTAGGTAAACCACATTACAAAACTACACAAAGATCTTTAAAAAATGTAAAGGAGTTTATTATGGCTTAATTTTACTAACAGTTTGTTTCTTTAAGTGGATTTAAGGTTTAGTTGATATGGTAAGGTCAGCAACGAAAGTCGCCACACAGCAATATCAACAAATAAATTATAAGGTTCCGTTATCAGTACTAAAAGTTGAGATAAATAAGAACAAACATTCTAATTTTTATACTTTACAATTTATCCCTAGAGACTTCACCCGAAATAATATTAATTTACTTACACCGACTTACGAGAGTAGGTATAAGTAGGTTCCTATAAATGGGTATACATCGGGATGGTTTAAAGATAAAATTATGCAAATTTTCATTCAGCATTTTATTCTGTCTTCTTCTTCTTCGTATCAATGGCAATAAGTTGAAATTTGTCCAGCCCAGAACTCAGCGACATGGATGGCTCTTTTGGTGCCATTGTTTAGATCTTGCACGGTGCAGGTGCTAGGACACAGTGAACACAATAAAAGGTGGTCCATTGTTTGTAGGGTCACCACAGTCACAACCACCATCCTCTAACCACCATATAACTCCATTTTACCTGGTTAGCCCTGCAGAAGCCGACCTGTGATCGCAGTCTATTAAAGGATTTTCAGGTCGACCACCGCAGTTCATGTCCAGGTGGCCGCTTCTATGAGGGTTGAATGTAATCTGACGGGGAGAGTATTCCGTGAGTCACTCCTGTAATTTTAATTATATTAATCTACTTGTGTGTCTGACTGTACCATATAATATTTAATGCCGATTTTGGAATAACTCAAATTGCGCAGGCCTTATTGTTTGTGCCTATTCTGTGTAAGTATCGTAAATATTGTAGAATAATAAAATAAATAATGAAGATTTTGAATAATATTGCAATCAGAAAACAGAACTGCAAATTTTATCGTATCATGGATAAGTATAACTAATGTAGTTATAATTTATTTCAATTTACTACACATTGGAAATCTAAATATTTAGTTGGGCTAACGTTACTGTAGCACAAAATTAATAAAATAATTTGCAAAAAAAAATACGAATTATTGATTCACTATCGGTGCGGCGTTAGAAATTCAGAAACCTACGTAACATTTAGAGAAGCTGAGTATTCAATTATATGTAATAATTTATCAGATTTGTGAAATATTGAACAAAGATGAATCATTTTAAATAGTAGAGTCGAGTCGACAATTAAATAAAAAGTCACATTTTGCTTTGAAACTCTCTATTTTCACAATAATTGTGCACGTTGTCGAATATTTAATAATCCACCACTTCCAAACAGAATCTCTCGAAAATAAAAAATATGTCTACGCCCTTTCGTTGCCGGCAAAAACGCGATGTCAAACTTTACAAATACAGAGTCACCATACCGGTTTAAAAGGAAAGTATACTTTTTAAAAATCTCAACAACTACAGTTACTTGTCCGACTCTATAATATAGAGTCGGTCCAGTAACTGTAGCGTTGTTATTACAAGATTAAGTACTGGGCATTGATAACTTTGTGAAAATGTATTATAAGTCATAAACGATGAATAAAGTCTGAATCATAACTGATCAGTACATATATTGAAGAATTATTAATTATAATGTCACTTAGGCCACACCATGCACTCGCCTTCAGCAGCGGCGGAACAAGCAGGGGAGAAAAAAAAAGAAATATGCCGAGATGGAACCTCGATATTTGTTTGTGCCCATTGCCGTGGAGACCGTGGAATTTGAATCCTCCACACCCGGTTCGATCGGATTGCACTGACCGTGACACGATTCAGTTTTGTAGTAATTCCGAAGAAAACACACGTCACAATACATACTACCTTCCATAAGGAACTCCATTTTTTTCAATAGGACTCTACATTCCCTTATCTTTAGACTTGTTTCAAAAAGTAACGTAATTAAGCTTTGAAAATTGATATAATATTGACTTTGCGACCAATATAATCACGCTGACTTACATGTTGGTGGTCAGGCTTCTAGGGATGTTGCAGTGAGCGTAGAAGTAGTAGGTAGAGCAGTAGGAGAATTAAGTGACTCGGGCTCCCAACCCACAGTGACGGCTTACTTGACGCATCCAGATGTTTATAATATTTATTTTTCTTCTACTAAGGGTAATACTAATTTTATTTTAAACCAATAAAATTCTAATAAATAATATATAATCATCTTTATGTGAGCGACAGGTATCTGAATTAGAAAGATCCTGTCAGACAGAATGTTACCAAAACTCTCGGATGATCGAATATCGAATGTGATATTTACGCCTAATTCCTCGATGGACGTATAGGGATAGCCATTTTTTAGTTAATTATTAGAACAAAAATTAAGTACCTAGTAAACTGTTTAATAAACATAGAAAAAAAAAGCACATTGTATCAAGAAAATGTATTATGTAATTTTCTGTTATTATAATGTATAACGAATCTTACACAAATCAAATCACACGAAATAAAGTATTTTTGCATACCTACTTTATTGTTTTAAATTCAATTTTTGTTACATAACATACAATCTTTATTAATGTGTAAAGCTGAAGAAACAATTTTGAAAGCAATTAAAATAAAGCTGTAGAGTTTCGTTTGTTTGGTTGAACGCGCTAATCTCTGTATCTATTAATTCAATTTTGTAAAAATATTTGTGTTGGAAAGCCCATTTATCGAGGAAAGATAAAGATCATATATAGCATCACGCCTCGAGAGCAGAGCAGTAATCAAAATGTTAACAAATCAGGTAAATTTTCATGCATTATTGTAAAATAAATAAACGACAGTAATAAATGGGTGTAATGGTTCAAAGCATGTCACGAGGGAAGACACGAGGGTCAGCTAGTACTTCAAAATGAAGTATGAGTATAGGCAAATAAAGAAATAGAGACACATACGCTCACACTTCGCCCGTTGCCTTAGTCCATTTAAAATGGTCTAAGGCCGTTGCATTTGATCCCACGCGTAATGTCTGACGATCCTATTGCTGTGATGAGATGATCACCAGGTATCGATAAGATCCTGCTCCGAGAGATATCATTATACCCCATTTACACTCTCGCACGGGCTGCGAGACGATCCGCGAGCATGAAAAAAATGTACCATAATACTGTGTTTACACTCGCGGCTCGTCTCGTGACTCGCGCGGGAGTGTAAATGAGGTATCAGAATCATCCAACCAAACGAACCGCAACGAAACGGTCGAATAACACTGGCCGCGCGGATGTTACTGGCCTGTAATAAACGAGAGGTAAGTATATAAATTACAAATAAAAAAAAAGCCCGCCGTTACAAGGTTACGTTGGTGATTTTTGATGTCAAATGTATATAATAATGACTAAACTATAGCAACAAGTTCGTTAGTGTACCGAATAAATAAAAATTTTATACAATTTTGATGATATAATAGCTTAAATAAATACATTTACAATTTACATATCATGCTCAATGTAAGGTCCAGTTTTTATAAAATACTTTTTAAAACTATGTTCGTTTTTCAAAAATTCGAAATTCTCTATAGTTATATTCGAAATGTGCCAAGCAGCAATGAGTTTACATGAGCCGTCCTTCTCGGCGCAGTACTCGAGCGGTAAAGATGCGGCTGCAGAACTTCGATATGGGTAGAAACTGTATTCAGACAATACTCTTATTCCACACTCAATGTTGTTCTCAGCAAGGCTCTTGATGACACCTGGGAAGAAGACAATGCCTTAAAACAACACATTAGGGACAGTTCCTTACAGTTTTAAATTATTAATCATGTGAGCTCCCTGCCCGGGTTTTCCCGAACGTCTACAGTATGGGGTTCTCCAAAATGGGCCTTAGAAGATTTTTGAAGCGCGAGTGCTGCAGCTCTGGTGTTGCAAACGTCCATAGGCTACGGTGACCACTTTCCATCAGGTGGGCCGTATGCTTGTCTGCCACCACGTCAGTGGTATAATAAAAAACCTTTATACCCTTCTTCATCCTAACTGTTTTCCCAGTTTCTTCCAAAACCCACCTTGACCTGGAGTCTTTTTATTGGGTTGTTATGAGCAGGTGTCTTTCGTCTACTACTACCGTCCGGCCTCCCAACTTCATAAGGACGCCTGCGTCGCTGCCTCGTCAGTTAATCAGCAGGTGCATTAGCAAGTGAGGTCGCTTTGACCCCAAGATCTTGGTGGGCCCCCTTACACAAAGCTGGCTGACAGCATCAAAACTGTAAAAATCATTGTCATTGACTTTAATACCGATGACAGTACATATAAAGAGGTCAGAGGTCACATACGAAGTACGATAGGTAAGATATCCTAGCTGATATTAACTATATATGATGAACAACATACGTGCACACGCTACGATGACCCCGACATAGACGATAGAGCAAGATCACGGCAATCTTTAGCTGACCCGACACTATCAGTAAAAAGTAACTGCATTGGTGCTCTACAGCGCCAAAACAACGTGCTAGCCGATAGTAACCTCAGCTCAATTTAACATAAGATGCGAACTTACTAGTAACGAAATAAATACTTGTTCTAAAATCGCAAGAAAAATAACAGAATACATACACGTAAAGTACTAAATATAGTTTTATATAAACTAAACAACTGATTAACAGACCGTGTCTTAATTCCCAAATGGCGAATATGTTTAGGTACTACACACACAGATTTTTCTTTAAGCCGCTATAAAACAAGTTCAAATTGTGCTGTTTATGCCCCGTTCAAACAACAGATTACTAAATTAGCAGTCTAGACGAGATCCTTACAAATTACGATAACCTGTTCACCTTGAGAAGCACTGGTCCTGTCCTTTTTACAATCAAGAACTGCGTTCAGCGTTATACGTTATGTTTAGTCCTGACGGTTTATGGCATTAACAAGTTTGGTTATGTCTGCCAGTAACATGAGAGTTGTTAAGCCAAGTTAAAGGTCTTGTAACTGCTGGAAGTCACATTTCATAAGGTTATGAAATGTGCCCGTGTCCATATTTCAATACGGCTTTTAGGCTCAAAACAAATTAAGTACGTGTTAACGAATAAAAAGGCGTGACTGCACGTGAATGGAAAATTTGGCCATGTAGAATGTTCATGTATGTTGAACGTAAATTGGTTATATAAAAGATTGGTCACGAACACACGGTCAGTGACCTCTTCGCGAACTTAAACGGGTTTCGTTTCTATAACATTCAACTGACTGCAAACAACCAACGAAGTTTTCAAGTAAAATATGTTTTAGAACGATAATTAAAGAGCAGAGGTGAGAAGGAATCCGCCATACACGATTCGTCAATCTTATTCTAAAGGCATCTATTACATTATCATATTTAAATCATATAAGTATGATTTCATACCTGTCAAATTCTATGATCATAGTTAAATGTTGAGGTCCTTCATTTTAACATTATACACACATTATCATAAAATAAAAAAAAAATAAAAAAATCTTTATTTTACATAGACCATTTTAACGGCGCTTATAAAATGTCATACACTATTTAAAATATTTAAAGTGACCACATACCAACTTCATATACCTACCATCAAGATGCATCACGATTTAGCCGTGATTTCAATTGCTATGAGTGCAATTGAAAAACGGTGAAACGGAGAAAACGGTGAAGAATAAAACAAGATCTAAAAGACGAATTTGGATAAGATCACGGGTAGCAAGGGGTCTATAACATCTTACTCGAACAACTAATATTGGAGGTTAAAAGTGCTACAAAATAAACCCACGTATTACTTTTTACTACTTATAATTCGTGTTTTTGTAGTTTCGATATACCAGTCGAAACATTTTGATTCGGAAGACATTTTTTGAGATTGTTTGTAGACGGATATAGATATGATCCTAATTGTACGCTAGCTGTCAAATAGGATCCCATAACTATGATCAAAAACAATATAAATCACATGTAGTTATTATACCTACCGTCATATGTTCTTCATATAAAAATGACTAGCACATCTACAGCGACTGATCAAGAGTTCTGACCGCCCTAGGCTAATTGTAAGGACGCGCCCCCGCCAGGTGTGTTACGGTCAGCCTAAAAAGTATGATGTTAGTTTTTTTTACAGAGGACCCGGCTAATGACCTCCTCCCGCCTGATGTGAAATCGTGAAGGAAGTCCAAATAGGAAGATAGAGCAGTGACGTGACGACCACTGTCCTATCTGCCCGCCCCTTGCCCATTTTCAAGGAACCCATGTTGTAGGATGGAGAAAACACGTTCGCAGGTAGAGAATTCCAAGTGTGGGATGTACGACAGAAGAAGGAATCTTGGAATTTCTTGGTGATGACTCCGAAGGCCCTTACGTGTGTTTCTGTTAATTAATGAAACGAGAAGGAGAAAAAGGCTAAAGAGTTCTTCAGAGCATTCCCCATGGAACATTCGGTAGAAAGCGCTAAGGGAGGCGATGTGGCGTCGCAGTTGTAGAGGCTCGATGGTGTTACTTGCCTCTACATGGCGATGTAGAGGCAAGTTAGCAACTATGCGGAAAACGCGACGCTGCAATCTTTTGACTTATTTCTGTTTGACTGTCTTTACTAGTGTCAAAATTTTACACTGTTACATATATATTGTCACGCCTCCATCCCCTTATATTTTGTTTGACCCTTATGTTTAACTGGTTTATACTACCTATAAAAGTCTTTAGAACGTTGCCGTTTAATCTGCACGTCAACCAACAAAAAAATTGTTTCACCTTAGGGTGGCAAACTATTTCATTAGCTGACCGTACATAAAGGCAAAGCACGTCACGTATTATACGACCAAAATCATGACAAATGATTGCAGGATAGCCTGCAGTAGAAAACCAGAATTCACCTTCATATGCACAATTCAATCCACAACTTTTTTATATTTTAGTATTTTGCACTGGCACCAGAGAGAAAAAGAAAAAGTACTGATGATGGACGACCGGATGGATGTGTGAGATATATCCTGCTTCGTAGTCCTGCACTGCACGGCGGACTGCCATGCAGGATAGTGAATGGGCCCCTTGACTATTATCCACCGGTGAGCCCCTCCCCTGCGCGTCGATGATGTGTTTATGATGAGAGCTGGCAACACGCAACCAGGGAGTCCTAAGCTTTTTCACTTCACAGCGCATTTACTTTTAGTGCTTAGTCTAATTGTCTTAGTGTTAGTCTAATTTGAATTTGAATTGAAATGCAATGATGCTAGATTAATAGTGCATGCGCAATCACGATTTGCGGTCTCCCCCACTCACTCATCCACGCGCCCTAGGCTGCAGCCTAATTAGCCTAAGGGTTAATCAGGCCCTGCACATCTATGATCATATTTCTACGATTGTGTAATAATAATAATAATAACTAACGCACAATAGTCCAGGATAACCTACAAACTTCAATCAAAATAAACAATAGATGAAAACCTGACTAACTTGGGCCGTATTACAGAACGTTTCTTAATACTCAAGAAACGCTTAAGGCTAGTTTTCGCCTTAAAATATTACTCTCAAGTGTTTCATGATTATTGAGAAACGTTCTGTAATACGGCTCTTAATTCGGCATTTGGCATGTAAAACAATAAAATACAAAACACTACACGGTTACTACCTACTTAACATTATAGACGCGAAAGTTTATAACAATTTATTGATTTAGGTTTGTTAATTGTTGCTCTTTCACGCTAAATATTACTAAAAGGATTTTGATAAAACTTTACAATAATGTAGCTAACACATCAGAATATCACACAGGCAATTTTTTATCCTGAAATGGGAACGGGAAAACTTCTCAAGTGGTAACAAATAAACAGAAAAAATAAAATAGAAGTTTAACAGCTTAATATTAAATGCAAATGAAAATATATGCGGTTATTGCATAAAAATTATGAGTCTATTATTAAAAACAATGCCGTATTTCCAAAACGACGACCGATATTCACTATACTTTTACTAGCAGTTAGTTGATGTTAGAAATAGCGGAGAGTATGCTAGTATTTAATAATTTACTCCGTATAACATCTAGCTGTGAAAGTCCCGTTAACATCGGTGCAGGCTTTCCAGAGAATAGCCGAAACAAACAGAAAGAGATAAAATACAGACACTTCAATTTTATTTATCTGTATAGTGTTTTATAAACTAAATAAAAGAACAACAAAAAAATAAATGCGATAAAAAAAAACAGATACGCTAAATGCTATTATTATGATTAAGATATTTATTTTATCGATAAAATTTAAATCACGAGTGCGATACGTGTGTCTCCCAATGGTTTCATAACCCAATCTATATCTTCAATCTATATATATAAAAGGCATAATCACTGACTGACTTATAATATCTAAAACAGTTGGGCCTATTTTAACAGGACTTTCAATAGTAGATAGCTAATGTTAAACCGCGTTTTGCTAAGTTTAGGCCTCTTAAAAATATATGCCGCGCTCTGTCGCCCACCAAACGAGGTCTTGTTGTCTATTGAGCATTGGTCACAATAAGTGACACGTAACCCTGAGTGCCATTTGCATTCATGTGTCTATTTTGAGAACATATCTACATAAATAAAAAAAAATACACTCCGAGAGTGCCGACAGAAGTGAAAACTAAATTTATTAATAATTTATTTAACTAACCGCGTTCGCGGTCTGATATATGTAGTATGTACATGCATATTTGCACACTATAGCTGCGTCTCATAACGGTGTCGCGTGTCCAGAGATTTTATCTCATCTAAAAATTTGCATATCACGCTAAAAGAAGTTTTCACTTCAATAAACATGGTATTATTTTATAACGGTTTTTATCGGTAGGTAGGTATAGCGTTTCCTTTCAGGCGGAAAGGAAACGCTATACCTACCTATAAAACCCGTTACAAATGTTTGCTCAAGCTATTTTTCAACACGCTTTTAATAGCCAGACCTGTGTGTGAATCTTTCAGCGTTATTATCACCGATTTGCAGAATTTTAATCAATATGAAAATTGAAAAATTTGCATAAAGGTGAAGGACTGATCACAATATAATATTACCATACATTACGTTTCTACGTACTTCGGTACTTCATATCTGATTTATCAGAGGGCGCGTCATTTGCCCTCGCTACGGAACCCAGTGTCCACTTAAATTAGTATTATCCTGTCTACTGTACAATATTGTTCTGGATGTTGATACTGAATACAAACAAGAAGAAGGGAGGGGCGGGAATTACAATGTTGCCACTATAAACTCTCTATAATTAAAAAATAATAAGATTTGGCCATCATCTTATTCAGACAATTTTTACATTAGTGTTGGTGTTTCCAACATCAACGAGATATCGAGAGATTATCCCCATCTATCCCTCCGACCTCCCCAAAATCTGCTTTTCAGTCTGCAGTCAGTGGCGTAGCTACCCAGGGGCTAGGAGGGGCTGTGCCTCGAGGCCCTCAAGCCCAGGGGGCCCTCGAATCCTTACCAGAAAATCTCGATATATCTGAACTTTTGTAAATGTCTCCCATTTTCAAAATTAATATGACAGGGTGCAACAAACAGAAATGACAATTTACAGAAATGCGAAAGTTATACCTAATTACCCTAATAAGTATATAACAATATTTATGGCAAGACTAGGTAATAAACCCTTGAATGTTTTCTATTTCGTTATATTGCCCAATACCTACACCAAGTTATGAATTATAATTTATATTGTTACCGTTTCATATTTTCATTACCCGCCCTGCAGTGCACGAAAAAGAGCTATGTGCATGGGGCCCTACCAAGATCTTCGGGGCCCATATCACTTGTGAGTTTGTGCACCTGCTAAATAACGAACGAGGATCTGACGTCAGTGTATCCCCGTTTGGGGTTGGGAGGTCTGAGGGCAGTCGCTCCCCTAAAAGCCCATCTGCCAAAACGAAATGGGAATATAGAAAAAGAATGCAACTAGGGATAGGGCGCCGCCGAAAAATGGCGTTCAGGAGCCGCGCCCGTCTCCTGTGGCAAGTGGGCTAGGGCTGCCGTGTGTCGGGCCAGCACGGCTAAGGAAGTTAGCCCCAACCCGTATCCGCTTCGCATCGTGGAACATTGGCACGCTGACTGGGCGTGCGGTAGAGTTGGCCGAAAGTCGCTCCAGGCGGAGGGTGGACGTGGCGTTCATGCAGGAGACTCGGTGGAAAGGCAACAGAGCCTGACCTTTGCAGAGAGGCTACAAGCTGTGCTACACGCGTGCACCTGGTGGGGAGAACGGGGTGGCCGTGGTGCTCTCCAAGGGGCCGCAGAGCGGCATCTTGGAGGTAAAACGCTGTAGCGCCCGGCTTATGATCGTGAGGGTACATATCGGTGGGAATATTACCCACCTGGTAAGTGCCTACGCGCCACAGGTCAGTTGTAGCGATGCCGATAAGATGATGTTTTGGGTTCGACTCGAGGGAGTGCTTCGGAGCATTCCGTTGTCACAGGGAATCGTTTTGGGTGGCGATCTGAACAGTTATGTGGGTAATAGCCTGAGAGGCTGTTCATGGTGGTTTTGAATACGGCACCCACAATACTGAAGGCAAGACTATCCTCAGAACGTGTGCGGCTGCCGACCTTGCCATCGTGAACACGTTTTTCCAAAAGAAATTCAAACATCTCGTGACCTACGGGACTGGGAAGCGCGTAACTGAAATCGATTTTCTACTCACTAGGAGACATAGTAGCGGCAAGGTGGCCAACTGCAAGTCTACTCGGAGAGAGTCTCACTGTACAACTAAACACAATGGATCTCTGCGTGAAGCCCAAAGTCAAATGTGTCGAGAGGTGCCTGCGCCGCATCAGATAATGGCTGCTCAATGAAACCAGATCCCAGAAGTTCGCCTCAGCTGTCGGTGATAAGTGCACAGACACTAAAGGCAAACCAATTCAAAAGTACTGGGATAGAATTCCGGCAGCTATCCTAGTAGCGGCAAAGGCAGTGCTCGGCGAGTCTAAAAGCGGTCGCAAATGTGACAAGGAAACTTGGTGGTGGAACGACACAGTCCAGAGGTAGACTAGGGAGAAGAAAGTCCTCTTTAAAAAGTGACATGTATGATAAACTGAAATCGTCTGAGGGGCAGAAGCTCATCTATAAGTCGGCGCCCTCCAGGGTCAAAGCGGCATAGGATATTTCCAAGTGTCGCTGTGTAAAAGACTTTGAGGGCAACCTGTTATACAAAGACCTCGCGGTAAAGGAGAGATGGCGCTCGTATTACCACGAGCTGCTTATTAAACAGCACAAAGAGGTGCCGCCTCCGGGCCTCACCCCGTATCAGAGACTAGTGCCTCTGATAACGCCTGAAAAAGTCCAGACTGCGCTTCGCCGCATGAAGAAACGGAAAGCTGTTGAACCCGATGGAGTCCACATCGAAGCCTGGAAGGCGATGGGTCCTCGTGGTGTGGGCGTCTTAGTAAACTATAGTTTTTTTCTGGACATGCAGAAGGCCTTCGACAGTGTTCCTCGAGCGATGATCTGGTGGGCACTGCGATCCAAGGGGGTTCCAGAGGCTTATATTGACATTATTCCAAATCCGTGGTTCAGACCGCTGTTGGCGACACGAAACCCTTCCCCATCACCGTCGCGGTACACCAGGGTTCTGTCCTTAGTCCGTTCTTATTTAGCGTGATATTAGACGTGATGTCAGACAGCATCAGGGACTCACATGAGCAGCCTCCGTAGTTGCTTATGTATGCAGATGATATCGCGTTTGCAGACGTGAACAGGGGCTGGTTGGTATGACGTGTGGAGGCGTGGAAGGAGACGCTTGAGAACGGTGGTCTTAAACTCTACAGATACCACATTCGTCCGCATAGGCGATAATTCGGTTGAGCGCACGGACCCGGTTAAATACCTGGGATCTGATAATACGGGTTAAATACCAGTGAGATCCCAGGTAAGCGATGTCACTGGACGCGTGAATTTTACGCGTTCAGTGAAATCGCTTACCTGGGATCTTGTCATTGATTGCGACCTCAAGACACGCATTGCTGCCGCGTGGTCGAAGTGGCGGGAGATGACTGGTGTCATTTGTGACCCAAAAATGCCGGTCAGGTTGAAGGGACAAGTTTATAAAACCATTATTAGACATGTCCTTTTACATGGCAGTGAGGCGTGACCACTATTGGAGCGACAGAAGCAGGAGCTGCGTGTCACGGAAATGAAAATGCTGCGATGGATGTGTAGAGTCACGCGGATGAACCGCGTGAGGAACTCTCGCATACGCGGCAGCCTTCACGTCTGTGACATTGCAGATAAGCTGCACCTTCGCTGGTATGACCACGTCTTGCGGCAACCGCCAGGCTACGTGGGAAACAAATGTTTGGCTACTGCCGCGTCCCCGTAAGAGGGAAAGACCCAAGAAGTGCGGGCTTGACGTCGTAAGGGGTGACATGTGTGCCAATGGTCTCACTCTCACTACAGGGGATGCTGACGGCCGTGCGAAGTGGAGTAGAAAATGTAGAGAAGCGGACCCCGGGCGTCGTGAGACGCATCTGGGACAGACGCTCGGATGATGATGAGTCTACAAAAAGAGCTAATGATAAAGTAGCTTAGCATTTTTAAAGTATTTGTGTATTTAATAATTTTACTTAATAAAATCTAACCAGTTTAGATGGCAGTGGGGCCCCATATTTTGATTTGCCCCAGGGCCCTTGGTTACCTAGCTACGCCACTGTTTCGAGTTGTCTGTTTAGTAGACTGAGACCTCAGGGATTTTAGTGGAACCTCTTTTCGACCATCCCTAACCTCGTTAATTAAAAAAAAAATATACACGTACCTTCTTTGCAAGTATCATTCACAGTTTGTTTTGTGACGCTCATGTATCGTTGTAACGTATTATTGAAGGCCGGCTTCAGACACAGGTAATCTTCCTCGATGTATTGCATGGCACGATGAGTTGGTACTACTTCGTACTTTATAACTGAGTTGAACACGCAAGGGTCTTGTACAGTTGGCACCTATTATTTGTAACATAATTTATAGGTATGTTGTTTGATAAATAATAGGTTATTAGATTATATAACCATGACATTGTATTTTATGAGACGGCAATTTTTTTGTCTATGTATAGGATATAGTTCTCTTTATTACCTCTTATTACTGTTGCTTTTTCACATTTTCCGCACTTGCCCCTACAATTTATGTAAGCGGAAAATTGTTCACCGGTAAAAAAATTATCGATTGAATTTGAAAAACCCCATTAAAAATAAATATATTTGTATTATGGAATACTTTAAAAGTTATTAGAAAATAGATCATATCCAGATAAAAATTTACAAAACGTGCCTAAGTTAGATTTCTTCCTAAGTTAGATTCTATTGGAATGCACTTGACTAGTTAGGGAGTTGTAAAGAACTAGATACCTCTCTCCCGATGCATCTTGGTTCGTTGAATAATTCATTGAAGAGATTGGTCTGTGTGCCTTGGCCGGGAACAGGAAATTGAATCATGCCGTTGCACAACGTCCAATGGCTGTCGCGGATGATGTACGAGCGCGGTACTTGGCTCATTGTCGATACCGTCAGCGTAGATACTCCATACCTGTAATCCCAAAGAGAACTTTATTATAGGCTTCTTAGAGAAGGAGGAACAATATATAGCTCTTAGTTGTGACTTATTAATTCACTGCAAAAGAAAAAAAACCGGTTAAGCACGAGTCGAACTCCAGCTCCCGTGGTTCCGTACAAAACTACTTCGAACCTTATTTTAATTTTATTGTTAAGGCGTGAATCTGTATACACATTCTTCATGTTTTATATTTAGTGTTGTTATTGTAGTGTAAGCACGTACTAACATTGTTTAATAAGGAAATTGTTACTAAAACAGCTATGGGCTTAAGTCTGAAATAAATTTATTATTATTATATTATTATTATTTGAGGATGTTGCCTACAAATTATATGAGCACTTCTACAACTCAGAAGTCTAGGTTTATTTTCTATGTATTTATGGGGACACCCCTTAATTTATAACAATTGATTAAAATGATTACCTGCCATTAGCAATAGCATCTTTTAGTATAGCTTCACGGTTGGCCAGTTCGAGTATCTGGCTTCGTAAGGATTCGGACAAATCCTTGGCATTTTGCAAAGTATCCTCCAATTTCAGCTTTAAGTTTCTTATTGACAAATCATCGCTCTCTGCCTTGGGTCGTATAATCTTGTCTGGAGAGTTATTCTTCAGTTGTTCATTTTGAATTATTCCGAATGGTTTAAAACTGTCATCGTTGGACCGGCGGAATGTTTCTTCTCGGCTTAAAAAATGTAAAAAATATCAATATTAACCACTTTCTGGGTCAGTGCGTTCAACAGCTCTACAATGACTCTAAATAAAGACCATTTGTTGTGAACAATACGAAAGACACCAAAAACACCAAACACCAAGACGACTAGGCAATTAATTAATTATGACGATGTTAACAGTGCACTTAACTAATAAATAAACTAAAGTAATTAAGTTACCTTAATAAGTAGTTAGTTAATTAAAGTAATTATGTCACCCAATGTTAGACAGGTGGCGACCAATGTGTAACTTAATGGATCAGGGTTGGATACTATTGGAGCTACTGTGTTTTTGGGTATTACTACTGACTCAAAGCTGCAGTGGGGGGCCACATATAGAACAATTGTCAGGAAAATAGTAGTAAGCTCTGCTGCATATTCAGTAAAAACAATAAGACGGCTCACTGATTTACGGCTAGAATTGTTTAATAACCTTGTTTAGGGTAACGTAGGTGCTTTTCGATCCCCTGGGGGGTGGAAATCGGAGATCCTAGTGGACAGCGCGGATTGTACAAAGGTTAGATAAATAGAACTTACAATTCCTTTTGTAGTGGACTCATCCAGTCTGAAACCTGTAAATTTTATTCAAGATAAGTATTGCATTATATAATGTAAAGATGAGTTAAATTATCATCTTTTCACTAAATGCATATGAAAGTATATACGGTTCTTACATAAAATTAATTTTAATTTCTTTTCTCTGTCTGTTTGTTCCGGATTATCTATGAAACGGCTGGACCTACTTCACGGCTATACCTACTTCAACGGAATGATTATGTTATAAAAAGTAACTTAGACTATATTATATGCCCCTAACGGGAACGACGCCGCTGAAACCGCAGGGCGTCCATTACTGGTAAAATAAAATTATGCATGTGATGTAGAAGCGCTCGTAGTCCCGCGGACTCAGTGTTCTGTAAACGATCACTGCGTTAAGCAACTTTTGCTATATTTGGTCACGGATTGGTGACCACTTTGCTGCATTTACATTTGAGAGCGTTTCCGTGCTTCGGAAGGCACGTTATGCCGTGGGTCCCTTTTGCCAGTAACATTATGGCAGTCGTTAAGTCAAGTTGGAGGCCTTATGGGCATGGGCGGCTTGCAATATTTCAACAATAGGTAGCCACAACCTGCGTCTGTCTATTTCAACACGGCAATGGGCTCACCACCACCTATTACGTGGGACAGAAATACACATGGTAAAAAGTGGGCCCTTCGGGGATAAGGCGTGATACAAAATTGCGGGTAAGTTCATAAATATAACAATACGTACAGTAAAAATGCGAACTATTTTAGCGTTTAATAGGTCTTAAACAATTATAAATTCTGCTGAAACGATTTTTTGTTCCGTTTGTGAAATAATAGCTTTTAGTGTGAGGTTTTATAGTCAATAATTTTTCACATGTCCATAGACACCGTTTACCTAGTTAACGTGTACGTTTGCTAAACGGTGTCTGTGGACATGTTAAAAATTCATGGTAGTATAAAATTTAATTCCAAAAAAACACAGATATTTCTTCACTTTGGTAGTAGTCGACGGTTTATTTATTTATATAAAGTACATCCACATTATACATATTACGGCATTTACGTATTTTTGTATAAAAAGGTAATATTTTCTAATATGTATAACTATTATGGAGTACATAGCATTCATAAAATACATGCGGTAAATAAGAAATACTAGGCAATATCCAGGAACAAATAAGTGTTTAAAACTAAGGACTTATACAAATTACATTAAGTGGCGATGGTATTTGTTAACACTTTCAAGTCCTACGATAATTATAATAATAGCGTAGACTAACTGGAGTAAGTATAATTAAGTACCGACATTTTCAAAGCACCTTTTATAAACAAATTATTTACGGAACTGTTTACAGGCTTGTTTGATTGCTTGAGTAACATACGAGTACTTAGTAAAGTGATGGCAGACATTCAAGTAAATACTTACCCAGTCCCCATTACAGCAGGCCAGCGTCACAAATAAACACAAATATGACTTTAAAAATGACATTTTAAATTTAAATAGGAGGTGTCGGATGTGGAAGCTATGAAACTAGACATTGAAGTGCATATTGTTACTACCAATGTTTACTAATTAGCTGATAAGTTCCGCCAATCGTGATTGTTCGAGGCTATTGTTCACAAACCATTTTTTTAACAAAAGTGTACAGGTGGCTAAGGAATCAGTACCTATTAGCAAAATTATTAGAAAATTAAATCGTTTATTTGTGTTTAGATAGAGATATAGAAAACTTTCATTTTGCAATGTTCTTGCAATACGCGACTCTTCTTAGATGACCTCAAAGGGATTACATTTCAAGATGAATAATAAATTTTAAGAATGAAACTATAAACAGAATATATATAGATATCCATAATCCAGTATAGACTAATATATAAAGCTAAAGAGTTTGTTTGCTTGTTTGTTTGGTTAAACGCGCTAATTATCGGGAAAGGCTATAAAATATCACGCTACTACCCAAGAAACGGACCAGTAATCATAAATATCAAAAAATCGGGCAAATTTTCATACATTTTTGTAATAGCTTTAAGCGACGGGATTAAATGGATGTGACGGGGATTCAAAATATGTCACGGGCGAAGCCGCTGGTCAGCTAGTCCCTAATAAAGTACAGGACGCTCGCGGCTCGGCCCGAGTGATATTAGTACGTTAAATTATATATTCTTTGGGGATACATGAATGTAGACCAACGAGTCCAATACAAAATCTCATATTCTTAAATACTTTCGCGTTTATAATATTAGGTACTATGGATTATTGGATAAACTTCCGAAAAGCGCATACCGCCAATCAATCTGAAATTTTGTGTAATGACGAAAATTGGCATTTTGATTGCAAACGCCATTTTGATGCGCCAATTTTCGTTGAGATATTCGTGATTAGGAGGTCAAAATACGTTAGTATACCAAATGTTAGGTCGATCGGCGGTATGCGCATTTCGGAAGTAGGTACACCCGGGTTATTAACGGTAGTAGAGCTCTTCTCTTCCCTTAACCGGCCGGTTCTTACCCAATAGCCCCCCCCCCCCCCAAGTGGTATGAAAAGACTATGACATCCCTGTCTGGGTTTTCCCGAACGTCTATAGTATGGGGTTCTTCAAAAAGGGTCTTAAAAGTTTTTAAAGGGTCGGCAACGCGAGTGCAGTACCTCTGGTGTTGCAAATGTCCATAGGAACACTTTCCATCAGGTGGGCCGTATGCTTGTCGGCCACCTAAGTGGTAAAAAGGTGGATGTAGTGGAACAACGTAGTTGGACTACGAGTAAAAGGGGTGTTTTGTTTGTTATCTGTTTGGTTTTAGCTCAAAAATCTATCTTTCATATCTGTTTCCTATCACTCTTGTTCATTTTCCTCGTTTCCAGATCTTTTTTTTTTCATGTCCGTCTTTTTCTTTGCTAGAACAGTAAACGTGCATAGATAAAAAATCCCTTAGGTATCCCGTATTCTAGAACATTTCTCAATACTCAATCAACGCTTGAGGCTAGATTTGCCTTATAAAATCTACTCTCAAGCGTCGATGGAGTATTGAGAAATGTTCTGGAATACGGCCCTTAGTTTATGATAAAACAGCGGGCTAAGTTGACACCTACCGAAAACATGGCCAGAAAATAAATTATGTAGTAAGTAGTTCAGAGTCTAGGTTTGATGCAGGGTACCATCAAACCTAGACTCTGTGTTTGATGGTACCCTCCATCAAACCTAGACTCTGTGTGTAGAAAAGGTACCTAACAATTTTTTTCAAGTATTTGATTATTATAATTATCGTCGTCCTGACAACTTTTCGAGTACCTCAGAACCAATATGCTGGTTCTCCTTAGTTCATAATAATAGACATACCCACCTGATCTGTATCAACTTGGATTTTGGTCGACAACACTGTTTATAGGGTTCCTGAGGGACGGTGTTGAATTTCTTTGGAAAATCTGCCGTCTCGTAGCCTAAGTACCTAGATAAAAAAATGTGTGTGTACTATGTACACGCATTAGAGGTTATACTGCTTTAGTCTAATAAGATTTCATCACATATACCACTACTCTTTGCTTGTAACAGGAATGATAAATCTTATATATATAAAAGAACGTCGTGCTAGTTACACTATTTATAACTCAACAACGGCTATACCGATTTGGCTGAAAATTACTTTTTATCCCGGGGACAAGTTCCTGTGGGAAACGGGAACGGGAAAACTTATCTACGCGGGCGAAGCCGTTTGAATTAAAGGTTGAAAACCGATTGCCGTTTGAAAACCGTTTGATTAAATGGGTGCCACGGGGTTCGAATAATGTCACGGGCGAAGCCGGGTGGGACAGCTAGTTAGTAATAAAAAAAGCACCAACAGAATGAAAACTACTTTAGAAGTAGTAATAAGTTGTCATGGAAACACTTATCAGCTAACTTCAAGGTGTTTATAAGTTGTCATCAAACCACTTATATCAGCTAACCTCAGGGTGTTTATAAGTTGTCATAGAAACACTTATAAGCTTACTTCATGGTGTCGGTTTTTAGAAACGGTCTGCGCGCGCATCCTAAAAATTTACTCTCATAATTTTTACCTAACGTGCCATAAGAAATAAAACTTTATTTAAAAAAAATATAGAATCATTATTATATTGTTTGTTTCAGCCGAAGAGTTCGTAGACAACCTCCTGACAAAGGAAGCGCTGGACAAACCCATTGACAATGTAAAACCTCATGAACTCGTCATGGAGCTACCAAAGGATTTCGATGAGGAAAAATTCAATAAGTACGTTTTTACAATTTATTTATCTATCACGCCTTATCCCCAAAGGGGTGGCAGTGGCATACATATAATATGCCTACTTTTCACCGTGTGTATTTCTCTTCCACGTAATAGGTGGTGAGCCCATTGTCGTGTTAAAATAGACAGACGCAGGTTGTGGCTAATAAGGCCTTCAACTTGACTTAACAATTGCCATGTTACTGGCAACCGTTTTTACAACCTTTCCATCAGCTTGCCCTGTATGTCAGTAATGTTTGTTTGCTCGAATCTTGCCACTTAATTTAAAAAAGATGTCTTAACAGGTTTAGCTTAAATTTTGTATACAAGTTTAGTTTGCATGACGTTAGCATGTGTGACGTTATTCTAAATCCAACACGACCGAACGCTCAATATGGCGGACTAGCTACTTATTTTTAATGCATTACTACAATATGGGTATCAAATCAAGGCGCTTGCTGAAAGTAACACTCTAAATCCAATATGGCGAAGTATTAAAGATGTCGGACAAAGTTTTATGCTTTTCTACAATATGGGTATCAAATAATTATTTCATCATTTTTCTTTTAGCGCATTTCTATATAAGCTTGTTTATAAAATATTTTTAATAATTCATTTTTTGATTAGCATTAAGTAGTTAAATATCTATATTTCACATATAGTCTTTGTATTACACCTAAGATATTTAGTTGTTTTCCTGATCACCTGTTTTGCAAAGGTTTACGATTACTGCGTTAAGCTAAGCAACTTTCGCCATGGCTGGTCACGGATGGGTGATCACTTTGTGGCATTTACATTTGCGAGCGTTTCAGTGCTTCGGAAGGCACGTTAAGCCGTTGGTCCCGGTTGCCAGTAACATTATGGCAGTCGTTAAGTCAAGTTAAATAAATAAATATTGTTGGGACAGCTCACACAACGCCATCTGATTCCACACTAAGCAGGGCTATACTATGGTAACCAGATAACTGGTGAAGATTCTTATATATTTCTAAATACATACTTATTATAGATAAATAACACCCAGACACAGAATAAACTATCGTGCTCATCACACAAAGTTTTATCCTGAGCGGGAATCGAACCCACGACCTCTTGTGTAGCAGTCGGATGCAGTCCCACCGCGCCACAGAAGCAGTCAAGTTGATCACTTTGTGGCATTTACATTTGCGAGCGTTTCAGTGCTTCGGAAGGCACGTTTAGCCGTTGGTCCCGGTTGCCAGTAACTTGGCAGTCGTTAAGTCAAGTTAAATAAATAAATATTGTTGGGACAGCTCACACAACGCCATCTGATTCCACACTAAGCAGGGCTATACTATGGTAACCAGATAACTGGTGAAGATTCTTATATATTTCTAAATACATACTTATTATAGATAAATAACACCCAGACACAGAATAAACTATCGTGCTCATCACACAAAGTTTTATCCTGAGTGGGAATCGAACCCACGACCTCTTGCGTAGCAGTCGGATGCACTCCCACCGCGCCACAGAAGCAGTCAAGTTGAAGGCTTTATTGAAAAATTTCAACAGCAGGTAGTCACAACCTGCGTCTGTCCAGTTCAACACGGCAATGGGCTCACCACCTATTACGTGGTACAGAAATACACATGGTGAAAAGATGGCATATAATATGCCTATGCCACCCCTTCGGGGATAAGGCGTGATAGATAAAGAAATATAAAATACTGTATTTATTACTCCATATCTCCTTATCCGTTTATCTCGTCGTGTAAAATCAGAGTTACTTGTCAATCGGTGTTAATTACCCACTATCAACGGTTAGGTACAACCAGGCACTAGGTTTGATCATAATTATATTTTAATGGACATAGAATCATTCCAAATGACGCCCTCAATCAATGTTCTGATTATACTAGTGGCACGCTATGAAGGCCGTTTTGACATATTACAATAGTGATGATATTTTACTTGTTTTACATAAGTACTCTATTTTCTACCGTAGTATAAATTTAATACCCTCTACTGTGGTCGACTATTCACATATTTAAATAAAATGTAATTAAAATTAATACGAAACTTCATGAAAGGACATAGGTACGTCAAATGCGGATTTCAAGATGGTGAAGGCAGGAAGACACTAACCTCCCTGGGACTTTCCAAGTTCGTTTTCGGTGTAACTTTTTTGGTCTTGATCATAACTCTCAATCAGATTTTTTTTTTATTTTGACATAGTTCGATACAACTTAAGCGCGACACTTCTGTATTCCGTTAAAGCGTTCCTTCTAGCATGACTTGACTAAGAAATGGACGACATTCTTCATAGAAAACAATGCTATTTATTCGACAAACACTACTTCGATATGTTAAATTGACATGGCATATATAAGATGGCATATGGCATAATCATGTAATGATTTAATAATGTTTATTAAAGCACTCGTGACCTCGCTGACTCAGGGTTCTGTAAACGATCACTGCGTTAAGCAACTTTCGCTATGACCGCTTTGTGGCATTTACATTTACGAGCGTTTCCGTGCTTCTGAAAGCACGTTAAACCGTTGGGCCCGGTTGCCAGTGACTTGGCAGTCGTAAAACCAAGTTGAAGGCCATAAAAAAGGCTTGAAAAATTTCAAAAGCAGGTAGCCATGACCTGCGTCTGTCAACTTCAACACGGCAATGGGCTCATCACCTATTACGTGGCACAGGAATATACCTACAATGTGAAATGTGGACGTATAATATGCCTCTGCCACCCTTTCCGGGATACGTCGTGATTGATAACTAACAATGTTATGATTCATGTGGCTATGATATTATTGTATTTTCACAGAGGGCGAGCGTTCTTCTCGGAGCACTGCTTTGCGTTCACATCCACGATGCTACTGGGGCTAGTCGCGGTGTTTACCGTACCCTCCATCTTGAAAATATTGGTGGGCTCTCGTCGCTCCTCATCCGTTTATACAGCCTATAAAAGATATCTCTCAACTACTCTTCATACGGTATCCTGGTTTGACCATCCACTGAAGCCCGGCAGTGAGTAAGTACCTATTATATATATTGTAACTGACTACCCTGTATAACCACCCTGCATAACATTGTATAACTAGGTGACCCGCCCCGCCTTCGTCTGTGACATACTTCGCACTCCCGTCGCACCTTTTTAATCCCGTCGCTTATAAATTCTACAAAAATGCTTGAAGAATTGCCCGATTTGTCGACATTTATGACTACTGCTCCTCTCTCCAGGGAAGTAGCGTGATGATGTATAGCCTGGCCTTGGCCTTTCTCGATAAATGGGCTATCTAAAACAAAATCAATTTTTCAAATCCGACCAGTAGTTCCTGAGATTAGAGCGTTCAACCAAACAAACAAACTCTTCAGCTCTATAATATTAGTATAGATAACATAATTATTTAGGTATTTGAAGCGCTCGTGGCCCCGCGGTATCAGTGTTCTGTAAACGATCATTGAGTTACGCAACTTTCACTATGGCTGGTCCTCGGATGGGTGACCACTTTGTGGCATTTACATTTGCGAGCGTTTCCGTGCTTCGGAAGGCACGTTAAGCCGTTGGTCCCGGTTGCCAGTAAAATGGCAGTCGTTAAGCCTGGTTGAATGCCTTATGGGCGGCATGAAAAATTTCAACAGCAGGTAGCCACAATCTGCGTCTGTCTATTTCAACTCGGCAATGGGCTCACTACCTATTACGTGGGACAGGTAAATCCACACGGTGAAAAGTGGGCATATAATATGCCTCTGCCACCCCTTCGGGGATAAGGCGTGATGGATATTAATTTTATTTATTTAAATTAAAAAATGTGACGTAACATGTTGCATAGGTATTTTAATTTAATGATTGATGCACATTGTTATCACTGGCTTATTTTTTTATATTATTTAAGCCAAACCTGTTGCAATCTGTTGCAAGGTGACATGTTATTAATTAAGCTCGCCAAAATTATGCCTCCTGCCTGTTATGGCGTCATCTAGCAAATTGAGAGTCACTTTAACATTCCACAAGTCTACTCTTCTAATCCTCACAGTGACTCTCAAATTGGCGGCCCAATGATGTGCCTCTTTACGTTCTACTTGAAGAATCCAGGGTTGTAAGAGGAAGTAACACGCGTTCCAGTTTTATATGGTTCGAAGAGAAACTATCCTTGGAATCGGTCTAAAACTGGGTAGTCTACAAAATCTATACTAATATTATAAAGGGGAAAGATTTGTAAGTTTGTTTGTAATGAATAGGCTCAGAAACTACTGAGCTGATTTAAAAAAATCTTCATTTCATTCTTTGTGAGTGACATAGGCTATATTGGATTTTCAACAAGTTTAGAGTTCCGTACGAAATTTCGAATAGGAAAATATCACCACGCGTGCCAAGCTGCGGTCATCACTTACTCTATAATATAAATATCATAATCGCACTTTTTAGTATAAATCATTCTATTGGAGCGCAATTGTTACAAATTGCAGTACAGTAGGCTTCATCACCATTGAAATAGTAGACTCGGGCCCAGTTCTGGCGAGAATTCTCTCCATTGTATGAGTATAAGAGTGGCATCTCTCTCTGCCCGGTACCTATACATTGCTCGGGATCGATAAGAATAGCGGAGGATAAAGTTGAAGAACTCTTTAGAATACTTGCCGTTGTAGATTCGATATAATGCGACTGCCTAAATGGCCTCCGCACACTAGCTTCTTTTAGTATCCGCAACCGGCGGCGAGTTTAGTCGTTTCCTATATATGTATAAGTTGTCTTCATCCCATACCACAATCTTATATTAGCTTGGTATGGGCTAGGCACTGTGTGAAAAAAATCTACCAAAATATTCTTTATTACAAATGCAGACAAGGAAGCTATCGTTCTACGCTGCGCCAGCGGCTCAAGCATTTTGTTACCTCAGGATAATCTATGCGATGCAAGTTAAGAATAGTTTTTCCATAGATTTTTATGTAGTTCGTTTATTTACTAGATCCTGGAGATCACTGTACATCGTGCGTACTCGCCACTTGCAGGCAGCGCTGGCCAGCAAATTGAAAGGAGCGGGTGTGGTCTCACAGAGGGATGTGGCGCTCACACAATTTGGTTTCGTCGGTTATTCCATGTTAAAGCCTGACAAATTCGGCATCCGACAGCTGAAGGAAGGTGATTGGGAAGCGTACAATTACACTTGGAGAACATTAGGACAAATGCTCGGATTGGACGATAGGTTTGTAGTGTTATTAAACTTTTTTTTTCAAATAATATACTCTCATTTAATCCCGGATTTGAAGCAAGTGTGGGATGCTAGAATGTTAAATATGGTCACGAGATAATGGCGCAGTGCTCGGTCAGTTAGTTCCAAAACGTTGTCAGGGCAAGGACTGAGGACTGTTGTCCCCTATAAAAACACAGAAACTTTCAAGAGTCGCCCTGAGAAAGCTCGGTAATATGCTCCAAAAATTTCGGCCATCTGCAGCGTTTATCAGGCCTGCTGAATAACTTCTCTGGCCCACTCTCAACTGACTCCGGACGCAAGTAGATCGGTGTAAACTCAATACGAGCAAATAGGGCTACTCGGACGTAGGAGACACCGAATGCAGGTGCGCCACAAATCCACAATCGATGCAACAGTTGCTGGTATGCTCAGAGTGCCCCTACACATGCACACAAGACCTTTGAGCCGCTACAGAGGGGACGCCATCAAAGTGACGAAATATGGTTCTGAAGTCATATACTTAATTCTTTTGTTTTTTTGCCGCCGACACGACAAAGAAGAAGCCTCTGAGGACTGTTTAACTTTTAATTTTTATAGGTACAACATCTGCCGACCGACTTTTGACGAAACACGTGAAGTACTCCAGGTGCTCTTGGATCGAGTATTCACACCTTGCATGGAAAATGTACCGGAACATTTCGAGCACATGGCCCGAGTGATGCTTGACGGCCTATGGTGCATCAACCCTACAATTGATATTGACGCCTTCCTGTATTCCGTCCGGGCTCTGACCGATGTGCCCGGATATATTTACACGGAAGAAGAGAGGATGAAATTCCAGTTGAAACTGAAGAAATGTTTGAAAGGAAAACCTATAGACACAGGTTAGTTGATACGTATTCATTTACCTTATAACTATATCTATAACTTCGCCCGTGACAATCTTTGCACTCCGGTAATACCTAATCTAATTCTGTCGTTTATGTATTTTACAATAATTTGAGAAACTTTTGACCGATTTATTGACATTTATGATTACTGCTCCGTTCTCCTGGGTAGTAGCGTGATAATATATAACTTATAGCCTTCCTCGATAAATGGGCTATCTAACACAATTTTTTTTTATTCTACCCAGTGGTTCCTGAGATTGTCGATTTTATAAATCTCAAAGGGTTTAGGCAGCGTTTGCGTTGAAAGCTCCCAGACGGCTTATTTTTTTGAGACACCCCAACTAATATCGTTATAATTTAGTGAATATAGACAAAAACTTAACAAATTGTACATAAAAACCTTCCACATGGATCACTCTATCTATTAGAAAACCCGCATCTAAATTCGTTGCGTAGTTTTAAAGATCTAACCATACACAGAGACAGACAGTGGGAAGCGACTTTGTTTTATAATATGTTGTGATTATTATGTTGGAAATAAATGTATTCTTATTCTATAGGCGACTTGTTTACGTTTCACAGCAGTGACCACGATAGATTAAGATTTATTTTTTTAATTGCAGGCGTAGACACGAGAGAATTAATGGGGCCAGCGGCTATCGACGGACTACCTGAGTTACCACCGCGACTGCTCTACTACAAAGACTTTGAAAGTATGGACACGGTTCCGGCCTACAAAGCTCTGAGCGGAAGTACAAAATACAAACTGTTTTTGTACTACTTTTATATCGCGATTCACACCTCATTTATCGGCCGATGGTATTTTAACCTGCACTTTAGGTTTAGTCTGTTTTTAATGAAGTACTTCCCTTATTTAGCTTTCTTCAGATTTGGTATCAAAGAGTCTTTAACAAACATATTCCAGGAAGATCCTACGGATGACACGAAACCCAAGGCTAATGCTGAGTACTATAAACCTAAGAAACCGCAGTCGTGGTTAAAGACAATTTTGAGCTGGATTTGATAGTACCAAATAGGTACTTTAGAAGTTTAGGTATGCTAGTAGGTACCTAATTACTTTTAAAATGTTTGATTTAAAACCTACTAAATATGAATCTCATATAATGGCACTTATGTTTTTTTTTTGTTGATTGAATCCTATTGATAAAACAAAACTTTCTGATGATTATTATATGAAGCGGAAAAAAACTCGGAAAACAGTGTGAAGTTTACATATGTAAAAAAGAGATAAAGCTATTACCTCATATATTTACTCTATGGGCCGCTGTCAATCTTTGGCAAAAATGTGTCACCCTTAAAGGAGACTCTCCACATAAGCGGATACTATGACCGTGCTAAACGTGCCCGATACGCTCATAGCGTATCGGGCACGTTTAGTACCTAACACGAAACGTATCGACGGCGTTCTGTGACCATTCGGAACCTGGGGGCTGAGTCTACTATTGACAAGCCGTAAAATAGAACCAGAATCGCTGTTTTTAGCTGTCAAAATGTTAGTAGACTATCAAAAATGCAACTGACTAGCGGCCACTGGTGCGCTACGTGTTATTAGGATTCTATGGGCCGGCCGATAGAAGTATATTGGAGTAAGATTGTAATATGTAATATAGACTATGAAATACTGACAAAATTGTACCGGTGGCTTTCTATTGAGCAACGATTTCGATTCTATTTCGACACGATTGAAATAGCAGACTCGGCCCCCTGTAAGATGCGTGGCGGTGCTGATGGGTGACGGTCTAGTGTCAATAGTTTCATACTTTCATAATAAAGGTTTTTGTCTGTCCCGTTTTTAGCACGGTCATCGAATGAGACAGTGATAGTTGCCCACTACACTGTTCGCCTTAGTGGGTAGACTCCTTTATGTGGTGTCATTTGCTTCTGTGGTCGATATTAGAGTCGAGATTCGCGCGGGATCTTGGTAAATGGTCGCCGCTTGCTGTATATTATTTTCCAAACCTAGTGCATTAACCTTGTTTTATGTGTAAAAATGGTAGTTTCTTAGACAGAGAAAGACAGTGATACATTGCAGTGAACAGCTATTTTACAACATGTCGTACAAATTTCACTGAAAGCCTAAATAACGCTCTACCACGTTAATGGAGCAAGGACACAGGACCTATGACTGGACTTGACATCGACAAAGGACTGGACAGGACTAAATTCGTAGATAAGGTTGAAGAAATATGATATAAAAAAATAAGATTTGGCTATAAGGTCTTAGTAAGCAGGCCATAAAAGAAACTAAAAAAAATATTAGAGTCCTAAGCTAGAGAATAACTAGTAATCATACGTAGTATCTCCTAGTAGTCTGTGCTAGCAATTCTTTATCTTATTACGTGCCACTTTATTATGAAGATTATAACAGAAAATGCCATTCCATTGATACAATCAATTGTAGAACAATAAAAACATTTGAAAACTGTGTTCTATTAAAGTTTTAGAAAAATAAGTCTAATTTGTTTAATAAGTAGAACATATTGCAATAGAGGTTTGACAAAATTTATACCAAATTGTCAGAATCTCGAATACATTTTTGTATAATACTTTTATATCGCATTTATTATAATATTTAAAAATAATTATTTTATATTAAGTTGATATTGTGGTGTTTTTATTGCCTATACGGTACGATTTATTTCATAATTAGAGATACCTATAGTATAGTAGATATTCAAAATGATTCTAACAACTAAGGAAGATAAACCTTATCTTAGTGGTATAGGGTTGTTCTATCTAGGTTGGCAGCTACCTCTACTGATTTACCATTTATCATTATAAGCGGTATTTTATTTATTAGGTACTCTTTTTTTATAGATATACAGTAGCAGTCGGATACATACACTCCCATCGCGCCACAGAGAGACTGCCTCTGCAACTACAATATTTATAATTTATTTTTATGTAGAGACTGGAAAGAAGTATCAAATATATACAGTGTAGCCACCAACCAGCAAAGGCCACCTTTGCCTATCAAGGGCCAATGCCATAGATAGGCAAAGACCACAGGTTCAAGTCTGAACCTGGTTCTTTCTTCACTATAATTATAAAAATATACAAAGAATTTGGCATACCTACAAATTGCTCAAAAAACTGTGAATTACTTTATTATTTATTGACGAAATAATTATTATTTAATTGGTATATTTAATTATTATTTACTAGAATCAATTTAATACCGGGTGCTTCAAAAAAATGTATACACACTTTGAACTTCCATAGAAAATTTATTTACCGTTCTACAAAGTTAAATTTCAGGAAAATAGAAAGCTGAAAGTCCAATGTAAATGAAACATAAATAACAAATGTTAATACTGTTCAAATTGGTGACCTGCAGCATCAATACAATTCTGAGTACGAGTCACCACAGATTCTGTACATCGTATCAAAACGTCCAATGAGATTTCTCTACACACTGCTTGAATCTCATTCCAAAGAATGTCTAGGTTACGTGGTTTACGTTTGTACACCTCATCTTTTACTGTGCCCCACAAGAAGAAATCCAGTGGTGTAAGGTCTGGAGAGCGTGCTGGAAACTCGATTGGCCCCCTGCGTCCTATCCACTTGCCCGACAAATTTTGATCCAGGTAAGCTCGTACGTCCCTGTGATAGTGCGGCGGAGCACCATCTTGTTGAAAATAAAAATCATCATTACCGTATAATGCACGAATGGCAGGAAATATGGAATCAGCAAGCATTGTTAGGTAATTAATACCAGTTACAGTACATTGGACTTTCAGCTTTCTATTTTCCTGAAATTTAACTTTGTAGAACGGTAAATAAATTTTCTATGGAAGTTCAAAGTGTGTATACATTTTTTTGAAGCACCCTGTATTTGGGTTTGTTTAAAGTCAAGACGCTTTAAGCAGATATCAAAATGGGTAATTTAAAGTGACATTAACACTAGAACATAAATAGGACGTATTTCTACAGAAATCGTCTGCCAGATTTGCACGACGGCAAAAATTGTACAGTCGTGATGAAAATGTGTACATTATTTTACTAATAATAGCAATTTAAGGAATTTAATTCTGTCTAATGTAAAGGAAAATATATTTTTATATTAAAGAAATAATAATTCTTTTATTTAGCATTAAATATTATAATTGAAAAAAATCCGCAGCTTTGAATCGATTTCGTTTTGCAACACTGATCTGTAATAGATTATCTGTGAGAGTTTTGTCTTCTGCGATCGGTGTTTTGTGGAACAAAACACCGATCGCAGAAGACAAAACTCTTGCCGGTTTATTAATATTCGGTGTTGCCACTAAAGGTCGCCTCGATGTGGGCGTCCTCTTCGGTGTTGCATGTGATAAAATGCCCACGTCGTTTGTTGTGAGCCTCATTCGCGGTGAAAGTATATGTTTTGCTGCTAATTTTCGTGCGGCCGGTGACATACTAGCTAGGCGCTCTGTGTTTGATCTGAAACTGAATAAAACATTATTTTTTAAATTTTACCCGCTAAATTTGACGTCTCCTGCCAATGTAGAAGAAAACTGTCAAATAGTTCATTGCAGAGGGCGCCAAATGTTTGTTACAAAGCAACTGTCTATCATCATAGTATTTCGTCAGAAATACGCGTTTTTAATTATTTCTTAAAGAGTGGGTCGCTGTGTGGCTTTTACATGTGCCTCTTTTTTATTTTTATTTATTTAATTATCTATCACGCTTTATCCCCGAAGGGTTGGCAGAGGCATATATATTATATGCCCACTTTTCACCTTGTGTATTCCTGTCCCACGTAATAAGTGGTGAGCCCATTGCCATGTTGGAATAGACAGACACAGGTTGTTGCTACCTGCTGTTGAAATTTTTAAGCCGCCCATAAGGCCTTCAACTTGGCTTAACGACTGCCATTTTATTGGCAACCGGGACCAACGGCTTAACGTGCCTTCCGAAACACGAAACTGGGGTGGGTCTAAAGGGCCGAATAAATTTAATAAAATATGTCTATTTTAGATGTTAAATTTGGAAGAAATTTTTAACCCGTTGCCTTTTTAGTGAGGTGGTAACAAAAAGGTCTTATGTGCTAGACACTAATTAGCACGACCAATTAAAGACCTGGTAGTCTCGGACTGGTTTTTTTTTATTCCTCCTTTAATTCAAAGACTTATTTTTATTCCTTCTTTAATTCAAAGACTTATATTTAATTCCTCCTTTAATTCAAAGACTCGCCAGGTAGATCATTTTATATTTTTACTAAGCTTTTTTCCACTACTAAAATAAACTTAGAGCAAAAACAAAACGCAAGACGAAGCAGATTAAAGGTTTTGCTATGAAACTTAACGTTTTCTGTGTAATAAACACACAGCGCCCTCTACATAAAAGTTATTGGAAAGCCAAGGCGACATCTAGCCAATTGAAGGTCTCTCTTCACAGTTCACAAAACTATTGACAGTAGCCGTCAAGTTGTAGGCCCACATGAAGTACCCGGGATTGTTAGAGAAAAACACGTGCGATGAAACCAGGGTCATTTTTAAAATTCAGTATATAGCTATCATCATAAAAAAATGCTCTATAAACTTTTTATAAACTTTTATGATTTTTTGAAGTGAAACTTCTTTATCGACGTTGAGAGAAATTTTATAGCTGTAAAAAAATCGTCTGGTTTTTCGGTTACACGCCATGTTGTTTTAAAGTGAAACTTTTTTATCGACGTATGAAAGAAATTTTAAAGCTGTTAAAACAATTTCTGAAAGAAGTTTCAGTTCTTACCTGTGTACTTTGGTACACACACATTTTTTTTTAACTCGTTGAACTCTCAGAGAAAAGGCAGTTCCTAGCTAGCTGCAATGACCTATTTCAACTACATCGATGCGCGGGCGTTCATCTTTCCTCTAAATGCAGTACGTGACGAAAAGAGATACAGGAGTTCTTTGAAGTAGAAATAAAAACCAGGAAAAAAATCTTTAAAGCAACGCAGCTCGACAGTTCAACGTATGATAGTACTCGCTGTAACTAATTGTCAAAAGTCATAGAACAAACGTTGGTTGGTTATGACCTTAGCTATATACTCCTAGCAGCTTGCAATTGTTTTACAAATGTTTCTCTATACATATTCCATGGGTCTATAAAGTTTTCGAACGGCAACGGCGTACCGGAAAAGGCAGCGTGGGTAGGTGCTTGTAAGGTTGGTACACGACTTCATAATGGTTACACGGACCTATTAGATGCGGGTCGCAATGTTATAAATCATTTTGAAAAGCAATGTGTGTGCTGAGGGCTAACTATATTATAAATTTTAAGTGAAATGCTTTCAACCTCCGACCCGCGACTTCTACTTTGCTAGGTGAGCTGCTTAACCAACTAAGCTACCGAGGAACTTTAGTAAATGATGAATTTTTCACCTCTTACATCTCAAGGTGACGTAGATGTGCCGTAAGACGTAAGATGTGAGCACATTGCTGAAAGGTTTTGCAATTGAAGATATCTTTTTAGTATTACGCATTAAAATTTATAGTTGTGTGTCGATTCGTGGTTGTGTTTTAAATGAAATGGGTAATTATTTATTTTAATACAATATAAAGTCTATTCAGGACTTAACATGTAAGTACGACGTGACGCGCGCGCGTGTGTGTGAGTGTGTGTGTGAGTGTGTGTGTGTGTGTGTGTGTGTGTGTGTGTGTGTGCGTGTGTGTGCGTGTGTGTGTGTAAGTAATCTGTATGTAAGTAATCTGTAAATTTGAAAACATTATTTTTTTTTAAAACTGACTCCGGTAATCCCGTGTAACAGCTCGTAGCCGCGTTAAATCTGTGATCTGTAAACGATCACTGTGTTAAGCCTCTTAAGGCTGGCGGGTGACCACTTAGTAATATTTCTCTGCGTTGTTGCCTCGTCTGTTCGTTAGCAAGTGTGGTCGAATGGTTGGAGAAGAGAGATATGATGACATTGGTACGTACCTGGGGGTGCTGGGAGAGGGTCGCGGCGTGGTGGGGCGGCGTCGACGAGCGGATTGTTCGGCGAGCTGCAGAGCAATCCGCTCGCGAGCACCCCCTTCTAACATTCGGTAAGCAGCTCCCGCGCCTACGCTGAACCAACATACAATGCAATAAAGCTGCTGCCTTGGTGGGGTATGTGGAAGTGGTAGTTCTGGTTCGATTCTCAGGTCGGAACAAATATTTGTTTGATCCACAAATGTTTCTTTCGGAGTGTATGTGGTTCCTGAATATGAATGTATTTAGAAATATACAAGTATGTTTATCGCATGTCTCAATCTAATATCACAAGCTCATATTAGCTAACATTAGCATACATACATGAAGCACGAAAAAAATTTCTCACAATATTAAAAAAAAAAATGAAAAAATAAACCCCTTGAACCAAGAACAACAACTACACATTTAGACGATTCTCATAAGCCTAAATATGGTTTAATGCTGCAGTTTCCTAAGGAGATGGGTATACCGCAGACTATTTGATGAAAAATTTTTGAAGCGCTCGTGGCCCACAATATCTGTGTTCTGTAAACAATCACTGCGTTAAGCAACTTTTGCTATAGCGGTCCTTGGATGGGTGACCACTTTGTGGCATTTACATTTGTGTGCGTTTCCATCGTTCAGAAAGGCACGTAAAGCCGTTGGTTCCGGTTGCACAGAGTTAGCGGGACCTCGAGCGATACAACATAAAATCTGTAATATAATATATAAATATTATAAAGCTGAAGTTTGTTTGTTTGTTTTGCGCGTTCAACGCTAATCTCAGGAACTACTGGTCTGATTTGAGAAATTATGTTTGTGTTAGTTAGTCCATTTATTGAGGAAGGCTATAGGCTATATATCATTACGCTACTACACTGGGGAGCAGAGCAGTAGTCATAAATGTCGACAAATCGGGAAAATTTTTAAGCATCATTGTAGAATTTATAAGCGACGGGATTAAATAGGTGCGACGGGAGGTCGAAATATTCCACGGGCGAAGCTGTGGGGGTCATCTGGTCTGTAATAAATGTACTTACGCAGGTAGTGGCGTATCCCCGCCATCAAGTCTGAAGGGCGTCCCTTCGATCTCTCCCCACGTCATGAGCGGCGACTGGTCGGCCCCTTCCCCGGGTCGCGGCAAGGGCGTCGCTACGAATGCGTACTGCCCGCCAGCCTTGTCGTTCGATATACTGACGCCGTCCACGCCGATCTTGCCTGATACTGTCGCGTCCTACAAAGTTTAGTACTCATTTTTGAAGTGTATAAGAGGAAAAAAAAACTATAATTATTTTGGTTTTAAATGTTATTTTTGCAATATTCCGCTTTTTTAGAATGTCGTACGATGTCGACACGTGTTTCGCCTACACACGTATATACATACATACATACATTATCAAGACGCGTAAGTACTTTTGAAAAAATTATAGTTTTTTTAAAATGGATTTCCGCCATGTAACGCCTGATTCAATTAGTTATGTATAAGAGAATTTTATAACTGCAAAAAATCTAATTACGGGTTGCCGACAGACGTGAAAACTAAATTTATTAATAATTTATTTATGAGTCTAGAGATTTTATCCATGTTATGCTTACAGCGCTAAGAGAAGTTTATCATCTAAAGATATGCGAACCACTCTAAAAGAAGTTTTCACTTCAAAAATTGACCGGGATCGACGTTAATGATGATGAAGATGAAAAAAGAAATCTACACTGAGAGTCTGATTAATTACACAATATTATTTAATAAAACCTGTAAATGACCAGGATCAACGTTAGATGATGATGATGATTATATTATTTAGTAGCACGATATTGAATCTACCAATTAACTATAAAAATAAAATTATCTAGACGCGTTCGCGGTCTGCTATATGCACACACTATAGCTGCGTCTCGTAACGGTGTCGCGAGTCCAGAAATTAAAAAAAATGCGTAACACGCTAAAAGAAGTTTTCACTTCAAAATCGTCACGTTTTTCGGTTACGCGCCATGTTGTTATGAAGTGTAATTCTTTATTGTAAGTGAAACTTTTTTATCGACGCTTGAGAGAATTTTTTTAGTTGTAAAAAAAATGTCGTAAAGTTTTCACTTCTTACCTGTGTACTGTGGTACACACACATATTTTTTTATTATAATACGCTAAGAAAATGAACCACTTTCTATCAGGTGAATGGTTGTCGGCCGCCTCAGTGGTATACTGAGGCTACCAGGCCAAACAAGTATAACAACATTTATACTACATGACTCTGGTGCCACCTATCGGGGTGTATTTTTTTTTGCGTTGGCACAATTAGGCAGACAGCCAATTTTTTTTATGTAAGTACAATATATATTTTCTTATGCATTTAGTGCTCAAGAACTTGTGGGCCGATTTTTACAAGGATTTTTCTCAACTCTGAATGAGTAAACAAACAGGAAAAGTCATGAAAAAATAAAGGTATTTGATACATTTTCTATGGAGGAGAATTTTAAGGCGGCGCAAAGCTTGCCGCTAGCCTTAAATATATATTTTCAAAAGCTGTTAATTAGGAATTACAAACCGGCACTTTAATTTCAATTATCTGTATAGATTGTTAGTTATTAAAAAGTACTCGGACGTGCATGTATGAAGCGATTGATGAAAGAAGCGAAAGAAATATACATGGATCGTGAAGCCTGGTGATCTGTCCTCTCCGACCACCCCGTCGGGGATACAGCGTGAAGACAGTTAAATAAATAAATATAAATATCGTTGGAACAACTCACACAAAGTCATCCGATTCCAAAATAAGCAAAGCTTGTACTATGTTAACCAGATAACTGATAAACATACTTATATATTTTTAAATACATACATAATACAGATAAATAATACCCAGACACAGAACAAACCATCGTGCTCATCACACAAAGTTTTATCCTGGGTGGGAATCGAATCCACGTCCTCTTGCGTAGCAGTCGGATACACTCCCACCGCACCACAGAGGCAGTTAGTTATACAACAGCGAGTGTGTACCTGAGTGCGACCGATGGCGGAGATGGCCTCCTTGTTCCGAACGTGGTCGAAGGGCTCGGCGCGAAGCCGAGTGTTGTGGTGCACCAACTCGGGTTTAGGTGGTGCAAGCTGAGAGGCAGCACCGTCCGGCACGTACATTATGTAGTTCTTCGCCGTGTAGCGCCACGTGTCTAGCTGCAAAACAACTTATAGGGTAATCAACGGTGGCGTGATTTTTGGAACGACGTTCCGTGACGCGGCTTAAAGGTAATGCGATTTAGTAAAAATTGTCACGTAACGGAACTTTTTCAATAAGATTTTTTTTTTAAATAAACATTTACAACCTTAGATACCTTACAATTTCTTACTTTATGACAAGATAAAGAACTTCTGTTTTATTTTATTTTTTTATTATGAAGGAACAACAAACAGCTACACTATGTAATATTATTAGAAGTAATAACAGTAGGTTAATAATAATGTAGCCCACAGCGCTGTTCACAGATTACCAGAAGATTTTAATTAAATTTGAATCGCTCGAAGGTCGAAAAGAAATGAAATAAAATATAACAGAAAATAGTTGCAAACATGCTAAAATTAATAAGTGATTTTCCGATTTGATCATACCCGCTATTAATTTGTGCACAATTTTTCGTAAGTCAGTTGTCGAAACTTATTTGCTGAACATGCAAATATGTCGATGTCCTCAAAAGTGTTGTTATACGAGTCAGTTAGTCGATGCAGGGGTGCTCGTAACCCAGCATTCGTTCGACATGTACCAACCGCAAATAGTTTACCTGCACGTACCTGGCGCCTATGAACAGTTCTAGGGACTAAGTAACACAATACATTATTTAAGGCAATACAATCAAAACGACCGTGGACAATATTAAACAAAGTCATTGCCTCCAGCTGCGTGCGCCTATCACTCAACTTTAGAAGCCCATACTCGCTCAACAACCTGTCATAAGACAGATAGAAACCGCGACATCTGTAGTGTACCGCACGCAAATACCTACGTTGAACATTCTCAAGCATATCTGCGTACTTATTGTAATAAGGGTTCCAGATGGAAACACTATACTCCAACTGAGGTCTCACTAAGGCTTTATGAAGGTAAAGGTATGAAGAATGCTGCTTAAAATCAGTAGTGGATCTCATTATAAATCCGTACATCTGAAAAGCCTTATTGACAATCTTTTCGATGTGCGAGTCAAGGCAAAGCTTTGAATCCAGTAGTATACCGAGGTCACGAACGCTATTCCTCCTACACAAAAACGCATCACAAAGAGAGTATGTATGGTTCACAAGATGTAATTTTTTAGTAAAACTTATAGACATGCACTTGGGTATACTAAGTAAGAGTTTACGGGCCCGACAGTAGCATGTCAGCCTATCTAAATCCTCTTGAAGTAATTCACAGTCCTTAAGGTATCTAATGGATCGAAACACTTTAAGGTCATCTGCGTATAATAAAAATTTTGAGTTCTGGAAGCATTCAACAATGTCATTTATAAAGATAATAAATAAAAAAGGTCCCAAAATAGAACCTTGAGAAACACCGGATGTTACTGGAATAATTCTAGATTGGAAATCATTAATGACTACTCTTTGGGAACGATTGGTTATATAGGATATGAACCAACGCAGTAGATTCCCCCGGATTCCGTTAAAGGCTAATCGATTCAGCAACAGCTCATGATCAACTTTATCGAAAGCTTTTTGGAAATCAGTATATACTGCATCTACTTGTAATCTATTGTCCATGCTACTAAATAAGTAGTTAGAAAATATGAGATACTGCCAGATTCGCAAAGCAATAGGTAGAGCCAGAGGAAGAACCTGGCAATAAAACTCATGGCCACTCTTTTCTAACCGCCATTTGACACAGTTTGATTAACATGATATTTGACCAATTATACAGTAAAGAAATTATAAAAAAAAAAACAAAATAAATGTTGTTTTTTTTTACAAAAAAAATTACACTTACATAGTTCCTTTGAATTTATGTGGGAACAGTCGACTAAACTTAGTTTGCCTTAAATTTAAATAATATTATTTGTAACAATTGCTATAACAGCTATGAGCTGACCAGTCCCAACAGACGGCACCCGTTCACGGGTATGACGCATATATCAGCCATCGCCCTATTCAACCGTATTGTAGGGAACAAGGCGACCCGATACATACGCCACCACTGCCAGGACACTTAGGCGAGCATGACATACCCAAAAACTACACAGCAACTATCATGTCAATTTCAAAATTATAAATAAGTCTACATAGTGCTCACACAATAACAAAGTCAAATTACATATAATTATGTATATTAGTTATTACCGGGACTAAACACAGACATACCTTTAGTTGCCTGGCGTTTCAAATTATTTATACTGGAGAATGTAAATAAAAATAATGTAATAAAAAAAATACAACATATATATGCAGATTCAAGACAAGTAGATAATATAACACAAGATTCATTCGAATCCTAAATAGCTCGAACGAAGAGCAAGCAACTCATTTCCATTTATTTTTATCATTCAAATAATCATTAATTGTGTAATAAGCCCTTTTCAAGAGGTGCGTCTTAATTTCCGCCTTAAATTTATGTAACGGCAGGTTCATAATGTCTAAAGGAATTTTATTATATAGGCGTACGCCAATTCCTGCAAAAGAGTCGTGAACCTTTTGTAAACGATGATGCGTTCCAATTAATTTATGCTTATTTCTAGTATTTATTGAATGTATGTCACTGTGTCTATTGTATAAATGTATGTTCTGTTTAACTAACATGATATTTGCAAATATATACTGTGATGCAACCGTTAAAATGCCAATTTCTTTAAATTTCTCTCTAAGAGACACTCTAGCACTCAATTTATATATTGCACGTATAGCTCTCTTCTGGAGTACAAAAATTACTTGTAGATCAGCTGCTTTACCCCACAGCAAAATGCCGTAAGACATGACACTATGAAAATAACTAAAGTATACTAGCCTGGCAGTTTCTACATCAGTGAGCTGGCTGACTTTACTAACGGCAAAGGCTGCCGAGCTGAGTTTACCTGCAAGACACGTTATTTGGGCGTTCCACTGCAGTTTGCTATCTAAAGTGATCCCCAAAAATACAGTTGATTCTACAATATTAAGGGTATCACCGTTCAATGTTATATTTGTACCGCAATTCCTGACATTAGGCATGCTAAATCTGATACATTTTGTCTTCTTAGCGTTTAGTAGCAAATTATTGGTCGTAAACCAATCTACAACTTGGGCAAGTGAACTATTAACGCCGTTAAAATCAGTAAGCGTACGATCTACTTTAAAAATAAGTGACGAATATGTTTGATCTGCTTACTCTTCTATATGTGGTGGTGTGGTGTGTTGTCATGTCCCGTCCTTTGTCTACATCAATTCCAGTGCTAATCAGATTGTCGCTATATCTTTTTGAACAGAAAAAAGGCACAATGTTACTGGGGGTGCCACGGTCCTTATAAAGACTGGGATCGATGTTCATTATGATGATAAAAAATATAATATATGTACATACACGTTAAGCCAACGCTCGGCCGTGCTCGGTGAACTTTGTGTGACCTCGGGTCTTAGGTATTTTGTGTTACGGAATTTCTTGATTAAAGCCCATTAAAGCCCGCGATAAAAACTATGCAATAGCTTAAAAATTCTAACCTGGAAGTTCTAATTTTATTGATTATGTACACAATATTATTTAATAAGACCTATAGATGACTGGGATCAACATTAGATGATGATAATGATTGTATTATTTAGTATTAAATTCACCAATTAACTATAAAAGTAAAATATCTATAGGAGTTCGCGGTCGGCTATATGTACATGGCACACACTATAGCTGCGTCTCGTAGCGGTGTAGCGAATTCAGAGATTTTATCTCATCTAAAAATTTGCGTGCCGCACTAAAAGACGTTTTCACTCCAAAAATATGTGTGGACACACACATATTTTTGAAAAAGGAAACTAAATGGAACTGTCATACCTACAAAAAAAACGTGCATACCTACGCAGCTAAACATGGCGGCTTAGTGTTGTACCTATACCACAAAGTTGATACCGCTTATCGATAAAGGACAGTTACCACTCTCTATGGTGTTTTGGCCTCGATGCGGACAAATTTGTAGCGCCTTAAAAATACTGCTATTACATAGCTGAGACGATGTAGAAACCCATGATATAGATTTTTTTGTAGCCAGGTAGTTTAAAAAATAACTAAAAATGAAATGAAACGGCAGGATTGATTCTCAATTAAATTTTCAAATGTGATCATTTTCATCGTTCATATGTTCGTAAAACAATGTCTAGGATTGAGCTGGAGGAGTAATATTTTCATCATACCTTGCCCAACTAAAGTACCACATCACAAACATGATATGAGCAAACAACCAATAGGTGATTTGCCGACAATGCTGTAATAATAATAATGTTTTATAGTGTCTAGGTTGCCAATGTAATTTTCATATACAAAGAAAATGTTTTTTTGCTTATATGTGCCATATAAGAAAAGAAAAACATATTTTGTTTGCTTTTTATTTTACCTCTTAATAATATGCACTTGACGGCTAAAAGAAATCATGCCCAAAATGTTGCTAGTTCTATCTGTGCATGTTTCAATAATAAATATATAACATTATTTCTTATGTGTTTACCATATTATGATGGTTGTATGGTATGCCTGGTTGTTTTATTTAGTATAACTTAGCCTTTAACTACATCAATATTTTATAGAAAATAAAAAATAAAAGCATTATTTTTTGTCACCAAGTATAAGGAAATTATAAATGGAATTGGCAAATCAGACATAGGTGTAGTAGATATCATATATACTTTGTTTATATATGTACTCTGAGTAACCTAGAAACTTAATATATCTCTTCATAGTCACCAGTTTAGGAGAAAAAACAATGTAAAAGAGTATCAGCGGCTCTCTTCAAATCTGGCAAAAAGATGGTTCCTTCTGGGTTCTGTTCTTTGACTTGAAAATTATTATGTCCTTACAGATTACAAGTACTTTGCCCATAGGGCAAATCCAACAAGTATGACAGGTTCTGTCAGATGCTCTTAACTGAAACATAACAGGCAATGAAAAGTACTTGAATAGGTATATGTAACAAACCTGTTGGTAAATGTTGATTTAAGAAACTCCAAAATAATCTATGGCCATATCACCTGCAGGTAATCAGCTAGTAGTAGCTTGGTAGTGGGCATGTAATATGCCTTTGTCACCCCTTCGGGGATAAAGCGTGATGGATCTGTAATCAGCTACTGGCTAGCCCACTAAACCGATTAAAAACAATTCATTTAACATTTAAAAGCTATGTTGTGTAAAAGTAATACAGTAGTTATTATAAATATCAAAAATTGGGCAGAGTTTACGAGTAATACATTAATATGCTGAATACATTATATTCAATAAATGGGAAGTCAGGAGTGAGGCACAGCTAGTCTATGTATATGTTTATTGGTCACTTTAATAATACATAATAAAGAAAATCCATCAAAATCAATAAAAATGAAAAGGTAAAAAGTACCTCAAGTGAGATAATACTTTTCATTGTTTATCTACACACTGTAGGTAACCGCCAGGTTTTGCGACAATATTTTTTCGGTTTCTGCAGATTCATTAGTCGTCTCATATATGTACATATGGGTCTCCAAGTTCTAATAGTAAGTAAGTGATCATTTTTAACAACCTACTTGAAATTAAAAATAACTTACTATTCTGGGTACAATCCACTGAAGAATTACATGCGGCACTTCCATCAGGTTAAGAGTTTGACGACTTCTGTGTATAATACTATTACCACAACGGATTCAACAATCAAAAATATGCCATTATCTTTATTACAGGACCCTAAAAGCCATGGTGGTCGTGAAAAGTTGAATTAGTAATATGATACAAAACACTCGATCGAACGCGAACTGTATAATTATGTAGTTAAAAATATAATTTTAATAAGACCCTTTGTTTACAAATAAACAACACAGTTTATTTGTTTACATTCGTGACATTCGTCATTCAAGGTCGTTCGACTTCGATGACAGGTTCAGTGTTGCCAAAAAGATGAAAACTAAAATACCCAATACGTTTTATGTTTTATAAAAATATACATTTATTTAAACATATTTAGTATTTTAAAAATATAGAAATATTTTAAATAAACAATAAAATAATTACACAAAACATTTAGCACAGTTTTAGTTATTAAATGAAATAGTAGTGACTAATAACTAAGGAGTTTCGACTTATTTCTCCCTACTCTTGTCATTACTTTTATTTCATGCAACACTAGGGTGACAATCAAAATAATATCCGTTTTAGTATTCTCTGTCTACGGTCTGTAAGCCAAGACAAATATTTTTTTAATTCGTTTTAATATCAGATAAGTGGCTACAACCAAATTGTCATTAATATTTATTGTACAATTAATAAAAATTATTACAAGTTTTATAACTTTCCAAAGCTGCTATCCGCGCTCAGGCCAGATTCGGTCACTGTACTCACTGTCCATTACCTATGTGAAACTTAAGAGCTAGAACACACTTGCAATTGATTGCAGTGCGATAGTTGTGATCACCTCAAGAAAGTATAAATAATTGCATGTGCGCCCACACTTGCGATAGTTTCAAAACTATTTATATGCAATTTTTTAATCGCATGACCCCGCAGATGCCTTAGTTGCACAGGAATCGTTTTCTATATAAATCTACCGCAGCGCGCTCACTGAACGATAGTTGCACGTGTTAGAAATTAGGGGCGTACTTGGGTTTTAGTAAAACACATCAATATTTATCACAAGGTATATTTAAGTTAAAGGTCCTAAGACTAGTAACATCTCCCAACTGCATTGAGTTAACGCAATGATCATAGTTTATAATAGATAGCGCTAGTAGGGTTTGCCAGTGTCCGTGCAATGGAGACATTTATAAGGCTATTGATTTAGTTTAAAATTATAATTTGTCATTTTATTAAAATTAAAAGAATATTCGTACATTCTGAAATCATTTATTAACATTATTCATTTCTGGAAAGAACTATTTTGTTAAAGTAATTTCTAAACGAAATTTTTTCCGTATATTTTTTCCCAAAATATTTAAATCTAACATCAATATATGTTTAAATGACACTTTTCATTAGAAAAAAATTATGATTGGCACCATGCTCGTTAGAATGCGACTCAAACCCTTGATTGTTATCTCCATAATGTTCAATGAGAAATGAAAAAATATACAAATAATATTTTTCAAAATTTCGTTTTTCAAAATTAAATTTCAAAATTTTCTCTGTCTTTTTACACAGATCCTCAACATCTTTAGATGGGTACACGAGGCCACCTCGAGTTTTGCACGAAATCAATGATTGTGATTTAATCGCGCCGAATAACATTGAAGTACAAATTGCACATTTTATATTGCGGGATAATTTTCTGGCTACAAAGCCTGCGTACGTCACAGCACTTTCAGAATATTTGTGACATTATTGTTAAGACAGTCTAGGTATTCCTCAAATAAACTGCTGTCATCCTCTGGCACTTCTATAAAAGACTTTTTATCTCTTTTTATCTAACATCCATACTAATAAACAAACTTTTTTTCTGTCAAATCATTGATCACTGCAACAGGATCAGTTCTACTGGAACACGTTAAAATATTAACCTGTTCAAGAGGAATACAATTACCTACCCCACCATCGCGTAACTCCGCTCTTATCAAGAGACGTTTAAACGCAGCTCTAAATTGAATAGCGTTCGGATTATTATTGAATCCACCACGGGCTCTAATTGATGAAAAGAATAACTCGACATGATCCTGGCTTACTTTATATACAGGAAAATATTCAGAAATAAAAAGGAAAAAACACAGGAAAGTGCTTTAGATGTCTATCACCACTTGGTGATAGACATCTAAAGCACTTTTCATATCTATTATGAGTTCAATAAATCCCGTTTTCCGTTTCGACTCCACAACCAGAAGTCCCGAAGGAAACTTTAATGAAAAATTCCAGTAATTGATTGCCACTTTAAAAAGAGCCTGAACTAGTCCAATATTTTCGCGGCACATAGCTTTTTTCCAATCTGGTGGTCTAATTGAGCAGCTGTTCAAAACATCGAACACGTCGTTTATAAGACGTAGAAATTGTATGGTTCCTACACAGTCACGAAAACCATCCAATTTTTATTCGTTTCTGCAGAATTCTAACGCATCTGCTACAGATCTACTGAGCATTTGCGTTGCCAAACGAACTTTCATTTTTTGCTTAGCAAAATACACATGAGCTTTTGTAATTTTCGTACCCATGTGCAACCCCTCGCTTTCCTGCAATTCTAATAGCCGTTCTAATAGGCAAAAATCTATTTTACGCCCAAAAATATCAATGAAAAATTTAAGTTCTCCGAAGGTATTACGGATCAGTTTTACGGCATGACAGGGATCGATAAAACAATGAATATAATCATCATCGATTTCAAAGTACGTACGACCATTGTCTTGCATTAAGTTACATCCGAGTTGGTTAAACATGCTAAAGTTGGCAGCAGGTCAAGAGTAGAAGTGTGCACGTCGCCATTACTGCCAGCTACGGCTGCAATTCTACTCCAACACGAGTGCCACCAGGGCGAATACTGCTAGGGCGTGCCCCCGAGGCGACGCGCACCAGTTCGTCCCCGCTGGTGCGAAAAGTGTGAGCCAGAGCGGCGTAGGGGACCGCCACCCTACACGCGCGGCCCGACACGGCGGGAAGTGGAGGATGGAGTGCAGGGTAACTGCGTGGAATGTTAGGGGAGGAATGGCAGATAAGATGAATGAGTTGATGGATGTTATGAATGAGAGAAAGTTAGATGCAGTGTGCTTGACAGAGACCAAGCGCAAGGGCAGCGAAGTCGTGGAGTTCCCGGGTGGGGTGCTCGCGCTATGGTCTGGAGTATATATATATATACGAGGAGATGTAAGTCAAAGAGAAGCATGATAGATCTATTCCTAATGGATAGTCGGCTCCGTAAACAGGTGAAGTAGTAATAACTAGGATAAGGGCTCTGTTCGCGGGTTGGCGTCATCGTACCGAGTGTCCTGAACCTGAGCCGACTCATAGCATCAAAAGCTGGAAGCTGCAGGATGCATCCATTAGGGATAAATATAAAGAAAGGGTAGCCGAAAAGCTTGACTACGTCAATGTTAGTAGTGAGAATGTGGAAAGTGTATGGCAGAACCTTAGCCTTAACCTTATGGTAAATGCCGCTGTGGAAGTGTGTGGAGAAACGAGAAGAGGCAGTAGTAATAAGCGTGACGCATGGTGGAATGAGGAAGTGAAAGAAGCAGTTCGAATGAAGAAGAAAGCATGGTTAGACTACTTATCCTCGCGGAATGATTTTAATATGAAAGAGAGATACAAGCTGCAAAAAGTTAACACGAAGGTACTGATAGAAGAAGCTCGTGAAAGGTGCGGAATGAGAGCGGATGAAAGGTTGTCGTCCAATTTCCGGGATAATGCCAGGCTCTTCTGGAAAGAGATAGGCAAGACCCGGAGTTGTTCGGCAATCTGCAGTATGAAAAAAGTGCTTAGTGTTAACAATGACGTCCTAACAGAAAAAACTGACGTCCTGCAGAGATGGAGTGAATATTATGGAAAGATGTATGCAAGAAAAGACAGAGATGCCACGTCGGGAAGTGGAGCTCACTTCGATGCTCCGGATCCCGATGTCATTGAAGTCATTATAGTATGAACGAAATTGAACAAGCGATAAGAAGTATGAAATGTGGTAAGGCTGAGGGAAAAGACAGAGTTACTGCTGAGATGATCAAGTACGGTGGGTCGCGCGTCTGGGACACTCTATGTCTGTTATGCAACTTGTGCTGGCGGACGGGTGAGGTCCCAGATGACTGGCAAATAGCAGTTGTAGTACCTATTTACAAAGGGAAAGGCTCACGCCTAAACTGCTCCAGCTGCAGGGCGATCAGCTTGGTCAGCTTAGCTAGTAAGGTGTATGCAAAGATTATAACGGCAAGAATGCAAGAAAAGTCTGAAAGGTATTTATGGGAGGCTCAATGCGGATTCCGACGTGGAAGAGGTTGCATGGATCAAATGTTTTCTCTCCGCATAATCGCGGAGAAGTTTCTGGCTATTAGCCGGAGGGTTTTCTGCGCTTTTGTGGATCTGGAGAAAGCATTTGATAACGTTGTGAGGGAAACTCTGTGGGATTTGCTGCCCGGATATGGTGTGGACGGCTCGCTGCTGCGGGCAATACAGTGGCTTTATAAGGACTGTAAGGCTTGCGTGCGAGTAGGGGGGGAAGTGTCACCTCTTTTTGATGTCTGTACAGGCGTCAAACAGGGATGTGTCATGTCCGCCTGGCTGTTCATAGGATCTGGACTGTATCTGGACAGTTGCCTGCAGAAGTTGAAAGATTGTGATATGGGTGTGAATTTGGGTGACTTTTCAGTAAACTGTCTGCTGTACGCTGATGATGCGGTGCTCATGGCCTCATCAGAAGCCGACCTTCAGGCATTAGTCACTAATATGAAAGAGGAGTGTGAAAGTAAGGGTCTTCGCTTGAATGCAAGTAAGACTAAGGTTCTAGTATTTGAAAGAGATGACGTAAGAACTAAATGCGAGATTAGGGTAAACCAGGAACATCTAGAGCAAGTGAATGAAATTGTGTATTTAGGGAGTATGTTTAGCGCGGATGGAAGATGTGATTCGGATGTAGGACGGCGAGTAGCTGCCGGAAACAGAGTTAACGGTGCTTTGTTCCAATTAGTAAAGCGACAAAGCATCGTAAAAGAAGCACGACTGGCGATTCATAACGCAGTGCTAGTGCCAACTTTGCTTTACGGTAGCGAAACCTGGGTATGTCAGCAGATGCATGAAAGTAAATTGAATGCTGTGGAGATGCGATCACTTCGAAAATTGTGCGGCGTTACCTTGGCCGACCGAATAAGTAAGGAAGTGATACGCAATATGGCAGGTTTGAATGAAAGTGTCAGCATTAAGCTGGAAAAGGGCGTGCTCCGTTGGTTTGGACACGTCCAACGAATGAGTGAGGAACGATTGACGAAGAATATATATTGTGCGAAAGCAGAGGGTAGAAGAGGTCAGGGTAGGCCGAGACTTACATATGAAGACCACGTGAGCAGATTGCTCAAAAACGGAAAGGTCAAAAGTACTCGGATACCCAGACGTGCGTGTATGAAGCGATTGATGAATCTCGAAGAAGCGAAAGAAGTATGCATGGATTGCGAAGCCTGGCGATCTGTCCTCTCTGACTACCCCGTCAGGGATACAGCGTGAAGATAGTTATAGTTATTTGCAAGAGTGTAGCTTTTTGTTCACCGCTCATGCTGGTTATTAAAAACTATGCTACAGATCTGCAAATCCAATTTTAAGGAGGAGGAAATCTGTAGTGGCAAGGCATTGCTGTACCAATCGGTCGGCAAAACTGCCCAGATGCCGTCCCACAGGAGAGTTGGAGGGGAACGAAGTGTGCAGGACATCATCACTCTGCTGAAAGAAACCGATCCTGATGACGTGCCCGACTTCGTCGTAAAGGAGTTGCACAAGCTCCCACCGGTGGGATTTGACCATGTCGACGTGACAAGACTGCTGAAGGACATCACGTACCTAAAGTCCAGCCTTGCCAGTGAGATGGCAAAATTGGAGGCCTCTGATAAAACTATCAGTGGGCTACAAACTGAATTACTGTTACTTCGTGGCAGTAATTAGGTTAGTAGGTCGCCAAACGTGGCCTCTAATAATGTCAATGTACGGCGAGGCGCGCAAAATGCGTCACTGTGCAGTTTCGAGTCAGTAGAATTTGACTCGCCCGACGCTCCGGTGACCGCGGCGTGTGCCTCGAACCCGCGCCCCGCTGCCCCCGCCTCTTCCCCCGTGAAGGTACCGACTACTGTCACGTTGCCAGCTCCTGAGCCACGTGACTACGCCGCTGCAACGGCCAGCAACCCAGCAACAAAGGAGAGGAAGCAGAGCAGTGTCACTCAGCGCAGCACTGCACCCGTTAAGGCTTCGCGGAAGGAGCCTTGTGACGCAGAGGGTTTCACGGTAGTGGTGAAGAAGAAGAGGAAGCCCTCCTGCAAGAACGAATGTGGTACTGCTTCAAGACCTATCGAGCAGCACTTCCGCGCAGAGGTACCGACTACGTTGATCTACGTATCGCGAGTTCACTACAACGTGAACGTCGTAGACGTCTTGGACTACCTTCAGAAGAAAACCGGGTTGGATTTGAGGGTGGAGAAGCTGGACTCGCGTCATAAAGTGAGTTTTAACTCTTTTGTGGTGAGAGTTCCTACACAACGCATCGCCACCTTCTTGAGTCCCCACTTTTGGCCGACAGCGGTGAAGTTCCGGCGTTTCAAAGGGCGCCTGCCAACACGCGACCCCTCGTCCCGCGATTCGTCTACGTCGCGTGTAAAATAGGTTAAGTTTATATTATATGTATTTTTAGTTTTTAAGGTATTTTTCTATGGGCCGTAGAATAAGTTTATAACACCTGTAACTTTTCTCATGATGCCTGACAAAAAGATATAATATTATTATTATTATGTTATTAATACAATTAATTAAGAAGACCAGACTTTGACTAGCCACTTCGACAGAATCACTTTCGATGTCGATTCCAGTGTTAACGCGACCATAATATTTTTGTGATCGAGGATTCCAATAAAGAGATTTCCTTATGGACATTTCGTCGAGAATCAGTGCGCAAATGACTGGCTCCTTAGTAGAGTCGATTTTTGCTTTAAGAGTCGTTGACTGACATTTGATATTATCGTGCCAGTGTTATGTTTACATTGTAAATTAATTGGAATTCTTCTAATTCTGTACATATCTGAAAAAAGAAGAATTTTACGATCGTCCAAAGGAATTCATTATTAGAAATATTAAAATCTTTCAAGAAAATTAGGTATACAAAATAAAAAACGATGCCATACAACGTCTTGAGCCAATATTTCAGAAAAGTATATTTACAAAAATACTATCGAAACGGTAAGTGTTGGAGGTTTATGGTCTTATATATTTGTGCAGATATACACCATCTAGTAATTCATGATAACTGTTTAATAAGATTCTATCTATTTTTGTTCTAGGCATCCGGAGAGCAGTTGAGCCGCTTTGTGGTAAAATTTCAGAGCAAGACAGCGTGATGCACTTACGCGTGAGAGGCAGTACCATATAGCCACTATCTGTGGAGGTCTTTATCCTGATGCCGATATGGATCCAGATATCTAATTTAACATATGCACTGAATTTAAATACCAGAGACTATTGACACATACCGGGTAATTAGCTATTATTTGTTGAAAATATTATAGAGTTTTGTACACTTTGTAACATTGGTTGCATAGGGTTCGGGGCTCTGTCATAAACAACCTTGAGAGGATAGAAAGATAGAGCTTAAAGTCACATGTAGAACAGAAGCTTTAACACCGTGAATCAAAGTTGTATGTAGGTAATGAGTTTATAAATAAACATTGTAGGACACGTTTCACACAGCGCCATCTAACCCTTTAAGCTTGGGTTATGGGAACTACTCACCTGATAAACATACTTATGTATATCTAAATATATACATTGTTATAGAGCAAACACCCAAACTTCTAAACAAACATTTGGGGATCTCACAAATATTTATTCCAATCTGGGACCCTTACATGAGTAGCAGTCACATACACTATCACCTACACCACCGAGCCAGTAAGATACCTGAAGATTTTTTTTTGTTACAGTGATATTGTAAGCTGAAACAGATACTGTGGAAATAATAGTATCTCAGAGAACAGAAGTTAAAACTCTTGTCCTTTTCTTATTAATGAGATAGTCGACTGTGACACAAGCGTCCAAAAACTTGCCGAGCCTGTCGTGCACAATATTCACCACAAGAAAGTACCAAAGAATCTGTCATCAAATCATTATCTTAAGAAATAATAATAATAATGATTAATTATTTTTAGGTTCTTTATTTAAATAAAATAAAATATAATTGTATTGTTTAATATGAATATTTAATTAATATAGTATAAAAAAATCATTAAAATAAATATTTTATCTATTGATGATGGTTGTTATAAGTTGTAGTGTACACACCTCTCATTCAAATAAATGTTATTACAGTTATAAAGATAACTCGGTTCAAGATGGGGCTTGAACGAGTGACAATGAAAATATAGTAAATAATTTCAACTTATTTTGGTATGGTTATGATACCTCAGTGGCATAGAACATTGCCCTGGTTAGACATAGGTTACGGGTCAAACCCCATCCTAAACCAAGTCATGTTTTTCACTTTAATAAAAATTATATGAAAGTCAGCATCTACAAACCGCTTTGAAAATTTATCCAAACCTCTACTTTATCTATTCCTATTCCTCCTACATATTGAATGATCATGTTCTTATTATATGGAGTACTCTCTTAGGGGGTAAAGTGTATTGGAAGTCAATAGGGATATTAATATAATAGGCACAATAGTGCAGTACAGCACAAGCTACAGTACTATCCTGAAAGGACGCTGTGGCACAAAAAGGATGTCCACGCTGGTATTGCTTTAACAAATGTTCCATTATTTAAGGTATTATCTTGTGTTATATGTTTGATGGTACATAGCTACACTACTCGTAAGCGACATTGACAACACAACCATAATAATGACATTATTTTTTAATATCCTCATATCTCATTATTATCATAGGTATTATTTTATTATCACATTTCTATTAAAAGTGTGGTAGTTAAAATAAAAGAATGAAGCAATACGATCCACACTTCCACACAATACAAGATCACACTGTCTTCGGTATTAATATAATACTGAATTAATATCTTTGTAAAGTTATTGTTATTGATTGGTGCGGGGCTGCTGTTTGGTAGAATGTGCTGGCACTGAAATAGGGGCGTAAATATGACTCTGCCACCCTTTCGGGGATAAACACGTGAATGATAAGTAAGTAATAGTCTATTTATCTTCAAAAATATCAATTTTAGAAAGATAAAGGAGGCCATCTTTTATTTTTGTTAACTAAAATCTCTGCTTGAGCGTGGTGTCGACTAAACTTACGAAAACTGCTCGCAAATCTCGAATAAAGTAGCGAATCTGAGCTGAAAATGGTTTAAAATAAAGGATTACTGAAATGACACTTGAGCACTGTTCTATAATGTGAATCAAACGTCATTTCACTGTGACAGCTCTCAGGTGATTCTAGATTGACGTTTCACGAATCGAGTAAGGTTCTATAATAAAAGCTCAGCTTAAAACTAGTTCTAAGTAATACTTGAGGCTTGAGTAAGGTTCTATAATACGACCCTGAGACTCTTAAAGCAAAAATCGACTCTACTAAGGAGCCAGTCATTTGCGCACTGATTCTCGACGAAATGTCCATAAGGAAATCTCTTTATTGGAATCCTCGATCACAAAAATATTATGGTCGCGTTAACACTGGAATCGACATCGAAAGTGATTCTGTCGAAGTGGCTAGTCAAAGTCTGGTCTTTTTAATTAATTGTATTAATAACATAATGATAATAATATTATATCTTTTTTGTCAGGCATCATGAGAAAAGTTACAGGTGTTATAAACTTATTCTACGGCCCATAGAAAAATACCTTAAAAACTAAAAATACATATAATATAAACTTAACCTATTTTACACGCGACGTAGACGAATCGCGGGACGAGGGGTCGCGTGTTGGCAGGCGCCCTTTGAAACGCCGGAACTTCACCGCTGTCGGCCAAAAGTGGGGACTCAAGAAGGTGGCGATGCGTTGTGTAGGAACTCTCACCACAAAAGAGTTAAAACTCACTTTATGACGCGAGTCCAGCTTCTCCACCCTCAAATCCAACCCGGTTTTCTTCTGGAGGTAGTCCAAGACGTCTACGACGTTCACGTTGTAGTGAACTCGCGATACGTAGATCAACGTAGTCGGTACCTCTGCGCAGAAGTGCTGCTCGATAGGTCTTGAAGCAGTACCACATTGGTTCTTGCAGGAGGGCTTCCTCTTCTTCTTCACCACTACCGTGAAACCCTCTGCGTCACAAGGCTCCTTCCGCGAAGCCTTAACGGGTGCAGTGCTGCGCTGAGTGACACTGCTCTGCTTCCTCTCCTTTGTTGCTGGGTTGCTGGCCGTTGCAGCGGCGTAGTCACGTGGCTCAGGAGCTGGCAACGTGACAGTAGTCGGTACCTTCACGGGGGAAGAGGCGGAGGCAGCGGGGCGCGGGCTCGTGTTCGAGGCACACGCCGCGGTCACCGGAGCGTCGGGCGAGTTAAATTCTACTGACTCGAAACTGCACAGTGACGCATTTTGCGCGCCTCGCCGTAAATTGACATTATTAGAGGCCACGTTTGGCGACCTACTAACCTAATTACTGCCACGAAGTAACAATAATTCAGTTTGTAGCCTACTGATAGTTTTATCAGAGGCCTCCAATTTTGCCATCACACTGGCAAGGCTGGACTTCAGGTACGTGATGTCCTTCAGCAGTCTTGTCACGTCGACATGGTCAAATCCCACCGGTGGGAGCTTGTGCAACTACTTTGCGACGAAGTCGGGCACGTCATCAGGATCGGTTTCTTTCAGCAGAGTGATGATGTCCTGCACACTTCGTTCCCCTCCAACTCTCCTGTGGGACGGCATCTGGGCAGTTTTGCCGACCGATTGGTACAGCAATGCCTTGCCACTACAGATTTCCTCCTCCTTAAAATTGGATTTGCAGATCTGTAGCATATTTTTTAATAACCAGCATGAGCGGTGAACAAAAAGCTACACTCTTGCAAATAACTATAACAATCTTCACGCTGTATCCCTGACGGGGTAGTCAGAGAGGACAGATCGCCAGGCTTCGCGATCCATGCATACTTCTTTCGCTTCTTCGAGATTCATCAATCGCTTCATACACGCACGTCTGGGTATCCGAGTACTTTTGACCTTTCCGTTTTTGAGCAATCTGCTCACGTGGTCTTCATATGTAAATCTCGGCCTACCCTGACCTCTTCTACCCTCTGCTTTCGCACAATATATATTCTTCGTCAATCGTTCCTCACTCATTCGTTGGACGTGTCCAAACCAACGGAGCACGCCCTTTTCCAGCTTAACGCTGACACTTTCATTCAAACCTGCCATATTGCGTATCACTTCGTTACGTATTCGGTCAGCCAAGGTAACGCCGCACAATTTTCGAAGTGATCGCATCTCCACAGCATTCAATTTACTTTCATGCATCTGCTGACATACCCAGGTTTCGCTACCGTAAAGCAAAGTTGGCACTAGCACTGCGTTATGAATCGCCAGTCGTGCTTCTTTTACGATGCTTTGTCGCTTTACTAATTGGAACAAAGCACCGTTAACTCTGTTTCCGGCAGCTACTCGCCGTCCTACATCCGAATCACATCTTCCATCCGCGCTAAACATACTCCCTAAATACACAATTTCATTCACTTGCTCTAGATGTTCCTGGTTTACCCTAATCTCGCATTTAGTTCTTACGTCATCTCTTTCAAATACTAGAACCTTAGTCTTACTTGCATTCAAGCGAAGACCCTTACTTTCACACTCCTCTTTCATATTAGTGACGAATACCTGAAGGTCGGCTTCTGATAAGGCCATGAGCACCGCATCATCAGCGTACAGCAGACAGTTTACTGAAAAGTCACCCAAATTCACACCCATATCACAATCTTTCAACTTCTGCAGGCAACTGTCCAGATACAGTCCAGATCCTATGAACAGCCAGGCGGACATGACACATCCCTGTTTGACGCCTGTACAGACATCAAAAAGAGGTGACACTTCCCCCCCTACTCGCACGCAAGCCTTACAGTCCTTATAAAGCCACTGTATTGCCCGCAGCAGCGAGCCGTCCACACCATATCCGGGCAGCAAATCCCACAGAGTTTCCCTCACAACGTTATCAAATGCTTTCTCCAGATCCACAAAAGCGCAGAAAACCCTCCGGCTAATAGCCAGAAACTTCTCCGCGATTATGCGGAGAGAAAACACTTGATCCATGCAACCTCTTCCACGTCGGAATCCGCATTGAGCCTCCCATAAATACCTTTCAGACTTTTCTTGCATTCTTGCCGATATAATCTTTGCATACACCTTACTAGCTAAGCTGACCAAGCTGATCGCCCTGTAGCTGGAGCAGTTTAGGCGTGAGCCTTTCCCTTTGTAAAAAATTCGTCCCACGTAATAGGTGGTGAGCCCATTGCCGTTATATTATTATATACATATAATAATCTAAAAAGCAATAAATTTGCTAGAATAGCGGTCATTAAATTGGTTCTCGGGGTCGAAGTATGTTCAAAGCCTGACTATGTAACAAAAAAAAAAATACAATACAATATACCTACTCACTGGAGACACTGGTCAAATAACATATTGCACCTAAGTGCAATATGTAATTTGACCTAACTCCATATTAGCATTGTATTGTTTCCTTAAATATTTGCACAAATGTATTTTGGTTTTACCTACATTTTACCTAATATTTTAAACTTATTTGTTTGTAGTTTGTCTAGTCATGACGGACAGTGATATACCTCTATTGTTGTGTAAAAATGTTATCACATAAGTGACAAGTGTCTTTCGTGATAATAAAGATCTATAAACCTATATAATAAACTGATCAACATTATTCCAGAAAACAACTGGATTTCACACGTGCGGAGCTGTAGGCGTCTTTTATTTCTACTGATATTATAATATTAAAGTTTGTGAAGATGTTTGTTACTCTTTTTCTTATTATTTTTTTGTATCATAGTTTTTACAAATTTGCACCGCACAAGTAGGCATTTTCGAAATATTGTCTCGCAGCTCGATAGATGTGCACTCGCGATGACGCAATACGGTCACTGGTGGGCGGATTGATTTACGTATGTAGTCATTTAAAACTTGAAGTAATTTAAAACTGTATGCGTCGTCTGCGCAGACTTTATTTAATGATTTACTTATTGAATTCTTAAGAAATATCAGTTCATATATGACTTTGCTATGCTAATAGTCTTACCGCTTCTATATGTACAAATTTAAAACTTTAGACCATGTGCTAGTAGTTTTGAATATGAACTATAATGTCATTAAAAAAATAATGTTTAATATTGATAGCCATTATAATTAACCCATTAAATATTAACGCAAAACTAAAAAAATGGCGGGAAAATGGCCGCCGGCAATGTTTATACCGCATTTACTTTGAATTTTGATATTGTGACATATAGATATTAAACCTCTAATAGACGGGCTTTTTAACCACGATTCTAATGGTATAAAATTCATTCATTAAAACCACAGACAACAATGTTAAAAAAATTTTTGAAATGAGGTCTGTTCTAAAAAAGAAAAGTCAAAAAAAGTCAGCTGCTTTAGCAGCTTGAACGTTTGAGTGGTTAACATTAATTAGTTGTGCAGTGGAAAATGACGTAATATAGTCTATGTGAGTACAATCATTCTCATTTTTTTAATGTTTGCATCCACAGAAAGAATGGAGAGAGCGATACTCGGATTTCAAAAAGAAAGTTGCGAGATGTGTTAGGAAAAGTCAAGAAGATTGCTTTTAGGAGTGAGAGGGGATTTAGAACACAAAATATCATATTTGAAAAAGGGCGACGTGACCAACTGTATCATCACACCACATTGAACCATTATATCACGCTAGGTCGCTGCGCGCATCTCCTCGAGTCACGAACAAGAGTTGCGCTCGCGCCCGACAAGTACTAGATGATTGCTCATTCTATTTCTTTTTACAGAAAGAATGGAGAGAATCATATTCGGAGTTTAAAAGGAAAGTAGCACAGTGTGAGAGAAAGAGCCAAGAGGATTGTTCCTAAATACAGTGCCCTTTTTCATTAATTTAGTTGGATAGTGAGTGTTTGGTGATGAAGTTAGGACGTTGTTGAGAGCAGGCCCCGGCGTGACTTATAGTGCGGGCCCACACACGCGGGCTCCCAGAGACAATATTGAAATTGTTTTAAAATAAATACTTATTGTAATTAAATGGTATCGCTGCCGTATTTTATAAATAATAAATAAAATAAAATAGAATCCAAGGTCTTTTTCATCTTTTTAAGACATGTTAGCTAGCTATTGTTACAATAATGAAATGTGTATGGTAATTTAAATTTGATCTCTGTATAGTAGAACAAAAATCATTATTTATTACTTGTCGCGTCTCGCTTCTGTATAAAAATATAAACATTCAACACCTGTGACAGTAATTACTTTAAAAATTGTAAAACTTTACTTGTAAATTGTTAGTTACCGATTTAATGCGATACATATTAGTATAATAATTCGCAATGCTGCCTTTCAGAATTATTCTAGTGCTAATTTAGTAATAAATTTAATACTTAATTATAATTTTTACGAAATATAAAGTTTTGAACACTTATATCACTGTATAGATTCAATCTACTCGGTTTGCACATACCGAAATGTAATGCCTTATTTACACTCTCGCGCGACTCACGAGGCAAGCCGCGAGTGTAAACGCAGTAATAAGGCACATTTACATTCGAGCTCGCAGTTCGTGTCGTGGCTCGCGCGAGAGTGTAAATGGGGTAAAAAGGTTGTCAAGATTATAGCTTTATATTGGTAACGTTGTCAACAGTGATATAGAACAACTACCAGTAATGCCAACTAAACTGTTTAAAAGACAATTTTGTCTTCAGAACGTATGTATGAAGGTCAGTGCTTCAGAAACATCTAGTTTAGTTTTTTTTTATGTATAGAATACTGTCAATTATATTTTTTTTTGTAATATAGAAATAGAGCTTTGTTACCCCTTTTGAATATGGAAATTATAAAAAGTATAAATATGATAATGGAAACCACTCATCACTTCCTCTAATATCATCGGACATTGATTTGTGACGTGTGTGTAATATTTTCCCTGTGTATGTATATTTTTTGCTATAAAATCATAATGCAGTGATTGTTATTTATTTTCCTTTCTATATAAGCATCGGTACGTCAATATTAATAATGATATTCCAACTACAGAACAAGGAATCAATGTCACTCGCGCCCTTCTAGAGACTCCTTACGTATATTTCATACAAACCAAGCGTTTTAGGAAGGAGTCTTACCGTTTCATTGTACATTTATTTTTGTTCTCGTAGCGTCAGGCCGCGTATGCGATACAGCCTGACGTATACTTGATAGGCGGTATTATTAAGAGTTTAGTCTTTTTATAGCAGGTCGCCACAGCCTGCTCTTTTCCATATCACAGCAACGGGCTCACCAACTTTTACGTAGGTCAAAAATGCATACGGTGAAATGTGGGCGTACAGTATGTCTCTGCCTACCCCTTCGGGATAAAGGCGTGTCAATATGTATGTATGCATGTATTTGTTTAGTCTATTTAAGGGGGCGCGAATGAGCAAACATCTTGATCTGTGATACTCCGTCTAAACTCACCCATCATAAATTCGGGCAAGTCGGTTGTGGGTACCTAACGGCAGTAATGACTTATAATCATTACATGTCACGGCCCGGTCAGGCCGTCCACTACGTTGGTCAAGATTTAGTGTTGTTACTCACCCCGCATACCATCATAGCTATTATCACGCAGAGGTTACTCCAGATAATATTTATAGGTTTCTATTAGAACCACCGCACAGTGCCAACTTTTAGTATTGACAATCGGCGACTTTGAGACTGTGTCGCGCTCGGTCGCTGCATCTGACTTCCATAAAGCTACTTGCTGTTGAGAACAGTAAGCTTTGGGTGCAGAGACGTTCTTGAGAGAATTCTGGATGGTAGAGATAGTGTGAAGCAGAACTCCAGTGTGCCTCGGCGCAACCTCACGTCCACCGATTATCCCACACCAAAACACGAGGATCGGCGAGAGCGGCCTCCTGCAGTGCGCGAAGAGTCCTTGGCGAACGGTTCGCCCAACTAAACCAACCTTTGAAAAACTAGAAGATAGCTGAGACTGATCGGTCTATAACTGGTCGAAAAAAACCGTTAGTAGGTACCTAATTCTATTTTACTTACATGTAAAATGTGTGAAAGTAACGTTAGTATTCTAGTTGAAATCTTGTGAAGGTAATCATAGGTAGGATGTAACCAGTATCTACTTGAGAGGTACAATAAGGATAATTCCGTTACCAAACCGTCATCTCACCTAACCTACCGGCTACGGGTTTACAATCATGTCAATGCGAAATGACAGGAATTCCCGTAGGTATGGATGCGCCTTTCATGAAGGATGAGGACTAGCCGTGACGAAGATTATGACATGAATGGCCATGATCTTATCGGAGATCCTAGGGGCGCTCCCGCTAGAAAGAAAAGACAACTCCAATAATTCTCACTCTGCAAGCACAATGTTTCTCTCAGTAGGTAGCTACTGAGAGAAACATTGTCTACTTGTTCTGTAAGGATCTGTTTCTGTTAGAGCCACCGCACACTAGCTTTTAGTATCCGCAACCGGCGACTTGTTGCTTTAAGGAAGCCAGATGCAGCGACCGAGCGCGACACAGTCTCAAAGTCGCCGATTGCGAATACTAAAAGTTGGCACTGTGCGGTATATTCTAATAGAAACCTATAAATATTATCTGGAGTATATATAGTAATATTACTGTTCTCAACAGCACCCTTGTCCACAAAAGAGCGAGTACCATGTAGACACTGCATCTATGTGGGAGGTAAACTCCAGCCCCCATCGCTATTAAACTCTCCTACATCTTCAAAATTTCCGGGACACAAAGTGCTTCTCCCGTGACAAGATCTTCACGTTTTCAGAACGGATTTAATGGCGCATATCAGAGTTAGTGGCTTAACCACCGCGAATTCATTGAGATTGTGGTTCTTCATGTAACATATGTGCTCGCTCAGTCTAGTGGTCTAGTAGAAACATTGTTTAGTCTCCCCGACATAACAATTTTTACAATCGCAGGGGATTATAAGAAAACACCGGGGCACCTAGAGGGTCTCTGTCCTTTGGAGCGCCTACAGATGTCGGAGTTGTATAGAGGGACGAAAGATCGTCTTGATGCTGCATCTACTTACGGCGTAAGTAGTCCGACTACATCCTTCATCCCTTTGACATATGGAAGAAAGGCCACCGCTCTCCGCCGTTGCTGGGAGAGTCCGTGCAGCCGTATTTGCCACCCGTCAACTGTCGCCAGACAGACCTATTGGTGGTTGGCCTGATTCATCAAGCAAAGTTTTCCCATCGTAGCAAAGGTGGAAAAAGAAACTGTACAATACAGCGGCATGAGAAACGGCTTGACACCCAGAAGTTACTCGAACGGGGTGAGAGTCTGGCTCAACTAGATAATGGATTGGATTTCGAAACGCTCGTAACCCTAGTAGCTAGTTCAGTATTCTACTTCGATCACTGTGTTAAGCTTCTACGATATTGTTGGTCCAGAGATGGGTGACTTTTTGTAGCATTTCCATTTACGAGGGTTTCCGTGCTTCGGAAGGCATGCTCTTGATTCTGACTACTAGTAAGTTTATAGACATTAAGTCTAACAAAGGTCTTATGAGCGGTTTGAAAAACTTCAACAACTGCCTGCCCGTTTCAAAACGGCATAGTCGGGGGAGCGCGAGTATAAAATCACTGGTATGCCTCCATAGGCTATGCATATCACTTTGAATTAGGTAGGCCATATTCTTATCTGCCGCCTTAGTATAAAAAAGATGCTGTCAAGTTACTGAAGATAAGAAGGATCAAACTTATTTCAAGCATACTTGTACTGCTGTATTACCACATGCAGAAAGATCCTATAAAATATGGAATAGTAAAAATAATAATTTTTAATAAATACTATTTAATTCTTGGATAATTTTGAACAAACTCATGTTCGAAGCTTTCAAAACATCTTTTGAAAACCGATTTGATCATTCTTTTTGAGGTAGGCGAGGCGGGAATATTGTCACAATCCATCAAATCTGCGTTACTCTTATCTTTGCAGCTATTACTTGTGTTATGGACACTATTATTTACTACATTATTTACATCAACATCGTTGGGAATATCTACAAAATTGAATAAGTGTGAATCTTCATCTAAACATTTAGATATGTCTACATCTAAATGTGGTTTCTTTTTAACAGAACTCCCAATACTTGAAGTATCTTTTCGTTTATTTCTTTCCATAGTCGTATTTTGCGTTGAAGTTGCTTGTGTTACGCTATCTGGCTTTGTAGTAGCTAATACAAAGTGTGCTTCAAAAGTGGTTCTGTTATGCACAATGAATACTGCTGGTTTTCCTGTAGTTTCAAACTGTACTTGTAAAGGCAAATTGAGCGCTTCAGCAAATGCTAATAAAGCTCTAAACTCTTTTAGTGTGAATGTGATTACTGTTTCTGCTCCTATAATGTAGCTATCAAATTCTGCTGGCTTTAGAGTAATTTGCGTCCTTATAATCTTAGTCAGATCAACACCAGAGTCGACGTAATTACGAAGGATGAGGGAATCGGGATTTGCCTCTAGTGTAACTTGGTCATCTGAGCTTTGAAAGTTATTAAGAGTTCAGATAATATTCGCTGAGGTGAAGTTATTCTGGAAAAGATTACAAAAATTATAAAAGTCATTTCATTGAAAGCACAGACTTCACCATAATATAATCATTGTATCAAATTGTTACAGTCAAGTTATATTTCCCAAGTTTTAATTGATTTATTAATCATGCCTGATCCCCGAATGTGGTGGCAGAGGTATAATTTATGCCCACATTTCACCGTGTGCATTCTTGCTCACGTCAAAGGTGGTGAAGCCCATTGCCATGTTGAAATAGACATAACTTTGCAAACCAATGGCTTAACATGCCTTCTGAAACACAGAAAAAATCTGGTATCCAGTTCAGTCCATGTGGGAATGAATATATTAGGTAAAAAGGTTGGACCAAAGGGAGCTTGTGATTTACAACTCCTGTTGCCATATCTCAAAAGGCAACAGTATGAAGTTCGCTGCCTATTGGGTGGATTCTGTGTATGGGGCACCCCTTTCGTCAAAAGATTTGACAGGATTAGAGCAATCATACCTAATGCAATAGTAACCACTAACACTGCCAAAATAATTGTATTAATTTGGCTTGCATTGCTTTACAGTCTAATATAGACACGAAATGGGTCTTCACAATACCATGTCTGCATTTCAACTGAAATATTAACTTGCAAGATTCAGAATCTAATTTAATTTCTAAGTTTTCTACTTGTTTGTCCATGTGCATTGGCGATTTAAACGTATTCAGTGCCGACTTCATAGATATCTTGCACTTCAAACCTTCGTTGTCTTCAGTGGAATGATAATTGTAATTGAAGTATGAAAAGAAACTTTTGTTGAATTTTACCATAGCATATGCTGACTCAGCCGCATTTAAAGTCTTTAAAAGTATACAGTCCGTGAGAGATTCTACATAATGTTCGTCTCCAAATCTTGCTAGAGCATGTACAGTTCTTCCTAAAACTAATGAAATGAAAAGTAAACAATGTGTTTCAAATTAAAACGCCGGTATATAACATCTAAATTTCTTGTACACTTACTTTTCACGTTGGGTCCAGATACGTGGCACTTCATTTTATTCTAATTAAAGTAATAATCTATTAATTACCTACGAATTTATCAAAACTAAAATAAAAAATATCGTTTCGTTTATTTTTATTTCGTACTTGACAGCTGTTGTGGAAATTGTGGAATCTGTTGATTGACAACTTTTCCGTTCAGGAATTGTATTCCTTCATATCAACTACTACTACCAATAGTTAAAAGTAAAGTGTAACAAAGATGTGAGATGAGAGATACCGAACATAAAATTTTACTTAGTAGGTAGGTACTTTACTGTTAATCAAAGTAAAGTTTTTGTATTGTTTACAATTTTTCATCAATAGTTCTATTCTATCGCCATTAGTCGTCTCCAGTCGTCTCAGTCAATCGTTCAAAAACCAATTTTTATTCTGATTTTTGTCATATTGTCATTTTTCTCCTCACTTGTCAGTTTGTTAAAAACAATCGTGTCGGCTGGTAGCGTCCACAGGGCTGGCTGTCATATCTTTTACGAGTAAAAGTTCGATTGTTTTATTATTTTCATATTAAAGTAATCTGAGAGTTAAGTGAAATGGAATTTAATGGTGAGTATCTAGCTTGTATATATTGATAATTTCTGTGAAAGTACGTAAAGGTGGCAGGTCCTATTAGAATACTGTTACACGTTAATGGTACATAGTTGGTCGATCACGAAATTAGGTAAACCACATTACAAAACTACACAAAGATCTTTAAAAAATGTAAAGGAGTTTATTATGGCTCCATTTTACTAACAGTTTGTTTCTTTAAGTGGATTTAAGGTTTAGTTGATATGGTAAGGTCAGCAACGAAAGTCGCCACACAGCAATATCAACAAATAAATTATAAGGTTCCGTTATCAGTACTAAAAGTTGAGATAAATAAGAACAAACATTCTAATTTTTATACTTTACAATTTATCCCTAGAGACTTCACCCGAAATAATATTAATTTACTTACACCGACTTACGAAAGTAGGTATAAGTAGGTTCCTATAAATGGGTATACATCGGGATGGTTTAAAGATTAAATTATGCATATTTTCATTCAGCATTTTATTCTGTCTTCTTCTTCGTATCAATGGCAATAAGTTGAAATTTGTCCAGCCCAGAACTCAGCGACATGGACGGCTCTTTTGGTAGCATTGTTTAGATCTTGCACGGTGCAGGTGCTAGGACACAGTGAACACAATAAAAGGTGGTCCATTGTTTGTAGGGTCACCACAGTCACAACCACCATCCTCTAACCACCATATAACCCATTTTACCTGGTTAGCCCTGCAGCAGCCGACCTGTGATCGCAGTCTATTAAAGGATTTTCAGGTCGACCACCGCAGTTCATGTCCAGGTGGCCGCTTCTCTGAGGGTTGAATGTAATCTGACGGGGGAGAGTATTCCGTGAGCCACTCCTGTAATTTTAATGATATTAATCTACTTGTGTGTCTGACTGTACCATATAATATTTAATGCCGATTTTGGAATAACTCAAATTGCGCGGGCCTCATTGTTTGTGCCTATTCTGTGTAAGTATCGTAAATATTGTAGAATAATAAAATAAATAATGAAGATTTTGAATAATATTGCAATCAGAAAACAGAACTGCAAATTTTATCGTATCATGGATGAGTATAACTAATGTAGTTATAATTTATTTCAATTTACTACACATTGGAAATCTAAATATTTAGTTGGGCTAACGTTACTGTAGCACAAAATTAATAAAATAATTTGCAAAAAAAAAAAAATACGAATTATTGATTCACTATCGGTGCGGCGTAAGAAATTCAGAAACCTACGTAACATTTAGAGAAGCTGAGTATTCAATTATATGTAATAATTGATCAGATTTGTAAAATATTGAACAAAGATGAATCATTTTAAATAGTGGAGTCGAGTCGACAAGTAAATAAAAAGTCACATTTTGCTTTGAAACTCTCTATTTTCACAATAATTGTGCACGTTGTCGAATATTTAATAATCCACCACTTCCAAACAGAATTTCTCGAAATTAAAAGATATGTCTACGATAAAAGATATGTCTAATTTACTTACACCGACTTACGAGAGTAGGTATAAGTAGGTTCCTATAAATGGGTATACATCGGGATGGTTTAAAGATAAAATTATGCAAATTTTCATTCAGCATTTTATTCTGTCTTCTTCTTCTTCGTATCAATGGCAATAAGTTGAAATTTGTCCAGCCCAGAACTCAGCGACATGGACGGCTCTTTTGGTGGCATTGTTTAGATCTTGCACGGTGCAGGTGCTAGGACACAGTGAACACAATAAAAGGTGGTCCATTGTTTGTAGGGTCACCACAGTCACAACCACCATCCTCTAACCACCATATAACCCATTTTACCTGGTTAGCCCTGCAGCAGCCGACCTGTGATCGCAGTCTAGGATTTTCAGGTCGATCACTGCAGTTCATGTCCAGGTGGCCGCTTCTCTGAGGGTTGAATGTAATCTGACGGGGGAGAGTATTCCGTGAGCCACTCCTGTAATTTTAATTATATTAATCTACTTGTGTGTCTGACTGTACCATATAATATTTAATGCCGATTTTGGAATAACTCAAATTGCGCGGGCCTCATTGTTTGTGCCTATTCTGTGTAAGTATCGTAAATATTGTAGAATAATAAAATAAATAATGAAGATTTTGAATAATATTGCAATCAGAAAACAAAACTACAAATTTCATCGTATCATGGATAAGTATAACTAATGTAGTTATAATTTATTTCAATTTACTACACATTGGAAATCTAAATATTTAGTTGGGCTAACGTTACTGTAGCACAAAATTAATAAAATAATTTGCAAAAAAAAAAATACGAATTATTGATTCACTATCGGTGCGGCGTAAGAAATTCAGAAACCTACGTAACATTTAGAGAAGCTGAGTATTCAATTATATGTAATAATTGATCAGATTTGTAAAATATTGAACAAAGATGAATCATTTTAAATAGTAGAGTCGAGTCGACAAGTAAATAAAAAGTCACATTTTGCTTTGAAACTCTCTATTTTCACAATAATTGTGCACGTTGTCGAATATTTAATAATCCACCACTTCCAAACAGAATCTCTCGAAAATAAAAGATATGTCTACGCCCTTTAGTTGCCGGAAAAAACGCGATGTCAAACTTTACAAATACAGAGTCACCATACCGGTTCAAAAGGTAAGTATACTTTTAAAAAATCTCAACAACTACAGTTACTTGTCCGACTCTATAATATAGAGTCGGTCCAGTAACTGTTGTCACAAGTTGCCACAAGGAAACGATTCCTTGTGGCAACCCTAGGTATAACAGCTGATTTGAATTGGCTCCGTATTTTATATTGTAATATTGCAAAAATAATTATAATTTTAATTAAATACCAATTCATCATTGCCAAATAATACCATATTGAGTGTTAAATAATCATTTTCACCATTTATTGTGCTAAAAGTAAATAAATATAAACTTAAAAATTGTACCGGTGTAGTGACAGTTAGAACATCGGAAAAATTTTCAATATTTGAAATTATTACTTGGATTTGGCAAGATTTATAAAACTAATAGTTTTTTCAATCAAGGTTTGTGAGTTTATTTACTTTTACATCCTCATATGTCCATTAATAGTGTGATTTTGTAATTTTCTATGAATAAAACATAACCTCGTTTTGTTTCGCATTTCTTTGCTCTAAGTCTACTTTGCTAATAATTACTGATTCTGTAGCACGTAATTATAACAAAATGTCGAATACTAATAACATGATAATGACGCGTAAGGCCTTGGCTCATCAACAAGAGACAAGGCTTCAATTAACGTTGAAAGAATTACAGATTTTTAGGGAGAAGTGCGATAAACTGAACAAGGAAAGGGACGAAAATGAGTTAGAACTGCTAGGTATTTTAAGTAAGAACGGACAACTCAAAAAAGAACTGGCACAGTTGCATTCACTGTATACTGATACCTTACAGGATCGGGATAGGTTACAACTTATAGTTGACAGTTTTGACTCATGTAGGGAACATTATGAACAAACTCTGCACCAAATTAGAATACTAAAGGAGGAGCTACAACGATCGGAAATCAAAATATCGCAACTAGAAGACAAGAAACAGAGCACAGTGGTTCAATCTAATCAGAGTTTGTTCGATGAACTGATGGCTACAAGCTTAGGTACTGCTACAGCTCACCCTTCCATTGTCATAGACCTCACTTCTGATGATGAAATCGGGGCTGTTCTAAATCATTAAAAATTATTAAGTGTAGTAAGAATAAGTTAAAGAAATATTTAAAAATTAAAAAGTTTATTACTAAATCTAAAAAAATGATACATAAATACAAGTTTTTTATAAATAGCATGTCACTTAATAGACAGAGATTGCAACTGATTGACCAGGTAAATATGTATATGTTAGAACTTGATACTGTTGCACAACAGTACAAAACTGATACACAGGCCCTTCAATGTCAGATTGACCGACTTCAAGACTCTTTGAAATCAATTTCATATAAATATGAAACAGCAGAGAAACAGAGTAGGGAACAGGTGTTAGCCATAGGTAAATTAGTAAATTCATGTCATTGTCAAAATGACCAATTGACATCCGCAGGCCATGTTCCCTCCTCACCCTTAAGTTGTGAAAGAATTAGATGCAATGATGAATTTTCACCAATTAAAACTGTGTGCAGTGTGGATAATAGTATATTAAGTTCAAGTAGTAATTGCGAGGCATCTACGAGTATAATAGAAAAGTTGCAAATAAAAAGTGATGCGAAGACCATAGTCTATTGCGATGAAATAGGTAAAAATTTTGGACATTATTTATCACAGTTAAGACATTCTGTAATAAATCATACATATCCAGGAGCTTCATACTCTCAAATTACAGATTTTATATTGACTGGTACACACTGCATGCAGTCTACTATAGTGGTGCTGGTTGGCAGAAGAGGCAATATTAATAGAGACAAACTTTTAAAAATTTTTGATAAGTTATTAAATTTTAGTTATATATTTGATAGTCTGCAAGTAAAACAAGTAATTTTGTCCACCTTGCCATACAGCACTGCTATGAGCCACAAGGAAAATCACTTAAGATACAATTTAAATATGAAACTACATACCATGGTATCATATTCCAAAAAAATTGAATTGTTCGATTGGAACATAATCTTCAATAATAATAGTTTGTTGACATTAGATAGATATTTTCTATCAAATTTTTTACAACGAAAGGTAGCTCTGTTGCTATCTAATTTTTTAATTTTTCAAGCCAAATTATTGGCAAGACAACTGCTTTTATTGAGCAGGATAGTTTTGATACTTCACATTTGGAAAATGAAATTCCATAAAACTAGTTTATAGGACAACAGATAATAAATCTGGCCAGTTGACTTTGGCCCCTGAGAATAATCTTAGTAAAAATATTGTTTTTATAAACCTGGTGCACCATAATGTTAGAGGTTTAATAAATGGTAAAGATTTAGAGTTAGAGCTATACATTAATGCAAATTCTATTAATATTTTTTGTGCTACAGAGCACTGGTTAAAAGATCATCAAATCACATTGTTGAACTTCGTAAATCACCAGGTTGCTAGCTCGTTCAATAGAAAACATTCTAAACGTGGAGGCTCTTTAATATTAATTAATAAAAACTTAAAATTTAAAGAACGTAAGGATTTAGTAGCCCTCTCCATTGAGCGAGTTATTGAGATTGCCAGTATTGAGTTTGAGCATTTCATCTTGTTAAGCGTATACAGTCCCCCTGATGCTTCTTACATTAAATTTGAAGAAAAGCTTGAAGAAGCACTGTTCAAATGCCAATGTTCTAAGAAATCTATAATAGTTTGTGGAGATTTTAATGTTGATATATTAGATACATCATTAACTCCATCAGAGAGAAATAAAATGAAAAATTTATTTAAATCCTTTAATCTGCATAGTACATTCTTAGAACCCACTCGTATTACAGCCATAATATTTTTACTGATATTGAACCTATAGATAAAGGTATTGTGGATCCTGTGGAGTCAGATCATCGTGGCCAATGGATAAAATTTCCTAAAAGTAGTAACAAAGTCAGCAAAACAAATTAAATATGTACCAATTAACCAAAGTCGTTTGAATAATTTTAAAGAAAATGTATTAAAGAGATTACCATATCTACCTAACTTCACTTGTGTAGACCAGTCATATAAACACTTATTTAATTTGATTAATGATGAGTTTGGCAAAGTTTTTACCTCAAAAACTCTACAGATTGGTGGTCGTCCTGTTTTCAGTGACTGGGCAACACCAGGTATCTTTAAAAGTAGAAATAAATTATTTGAATTATATTCAGAAAAATCATATAATTTTAGGCAAACCTTTCAGGAATATGTTAAGAATTATTCAAAGATATTTAAACAAACGTGTCATCTTGCTAAGTCAAACTTCATTAAAAATAAAATTTCTAATTCTGTAAATAAAATAAAAATTACTTGGAACATCATTAACTCTGAATGCTTTAGTGACTGAAAGGGATTTCCACTTAAAAGTAAATGGTTGCCATGTTATAGGGGACCTGGAAGTGGCTACAGAGTTTGAACACTTTTTCAAAAATGTACCTATATTGACAACAAAATCTCTCCAAGCATCTTCCAGTTCCGCTGAACTTTTATTAGAAGAATCTGTTCTTTGTTGCAGGGATGCATTTGTATTCACAGATATTTGTGCTCAGGACATTGTAAAAACATTTAAATGTATCGAAATTAAGAAAACCGCGGACATTTGGGGATTATCGGTCAAAACTGCATCATGTATAATTGAGGTGATTGCGCCCCGTCTAGCAACTGTGTTTAATGACTGTGTTTCCAGTGGTATATTTCCTGATTTAATGAAACACAGCAAAGTCATACCTTTGTTCAAGGCTGGCAGCGCCACAGACCCGTCTAATTTCCGACCAGTGTCAGTGCTGCCAACTTTGAGCAAAGTATTTGAAAAAATAATCTTGAATCAAATGCTATCCCATTTTAATAGTCATAAAATACTCCATGCGAATCAATTTGGGTTTACGAAAGGGCGCTCAACTTCCGATGCTGGTGTTGAGTTATTAAAATGTATTCATGAAGCATGGGAAGACAAGCACGATGCAATAGGTATATTTTGCGATCTATCAAAGGCTTTTGATTGCGTTCAACATGAAACGCTGTGCAAAAAATTACACCACTATGGAATAAGAGGCAAAGCTCTCGACCTTCTGTCTTCATATTTGAACAATAGAATACAGAGGGTCGATATTAATGGTACACGTTCTGTAGGATCCATGGTTACAATGGGTGTGCCGCAAGGCTCGATACTTGGGCCATTCTTGTTCCTCATTTATATTAATGATTTACCATTTTATGTAGGGGACAGGAATAGGATTGTTTTGTTTGCAGATGACACCTCATTAATTTTTAAAATTAAAAGACAATTAGATAACTATGACGATGTAAACAATGCAATTGCAAGAGTAGTTCATTGGTTCAGCTCAAATAATCTTTGCCTTAATGAAAATAAAACTAAATGTATAAAATTTACTCTACCAAATGTAAAACAAGTTGCGGCCAATGTTCAACTGAATGGACAAGTGTTAGCGTTTGTAGAATCAACTGTGTTCCTAGGTATAACTATTGATGCCAATTTGCCTTGGGGCCCACACATAGAAAAGACAGCCTCTAGATTAAGTTTGGCTGCATACGCTGTAAAAAAGATCAGGACTCTAACAGATGTGGATACGGCTAGAATGGTTTACTTCAGCTATTTTCATAGTATTATGTCTTACGGTATTCTCCTTTGGGGGAGTGCTGCAGATTTAAATATTATTTTTGTTCTACAAAAGCGGGCTGTACGCGCTATTTATAATTTGGGCCCCAGAGTTTCTCTCCGAGAAAAATTCAAAGAATGCCAATCTTATGTATGTCCAGAAAAATCTATCACAGTTTTCTAAACTCTGTGATAAACATAATATAAACACTAGAAATAAAAATAATCTTTCAGTCCACCACAGTCGACTACATAAGATTGGCGATTCTTTCCAGGGTAACTGTATACGCTTTTACAACAAGCTTCCCTGTGACCTGAGAAATTTACCTTTAAATAAATTTAAAAAGTTTATTAAAAACAAGCTTTGTAAAAAAGGTTTTTACTCCGTTACAGACTATTTGCAGGACAGGGACGCCTGGAAATGATCTGCTCGCAAAGTGAAATAATATTAAATTGTAAATAAGCCATCAAAAAAAAAAGCCTTCCTAAGTTTCTTGCCGGTTCTTCTCAGGTGGGCCGCGTTCCGAACCGGTGGTCGCTTTAAATATTTTAAATAGTGTATGACATTTTGTAAGCGCCGTTAAAATGGTCTATGCAAAATAAAGATATTTTTATTTTTATTTTACTGTAGCGTTGTTATTACAAGATTGAGTAATGGGCATGAATAAAGTCTGAATCATAACTGATCAGTACATATATTGAAGAATTATTAATTATAATGTCACTTAGGCCACACCATGCACTCGCCTTCAGCAGCGGCGGAACAAGCAGGGGAGAAAAAAAAAGAAATATGCCGAGATGGAACCTCGGTATTTGTTTGTGCCCATTGCCGTGGAGACCGTGGAATTTGAATCCTCCACACCCGGTTCGATCGGATTGCACTGACCGTGACACGATTCAGTTTTGTAGTAATTCCGAAGAAAACACACGTCACAATACATACTACGTGACTCGGGCTCCCAACCCACAGTGACGGCTTCATGAAAATTGATATAATATTGACTTTGCGACCAATATAATCACGCTGACTTACATGTTGGTGGTCAGGCTTCAAGGGATGTTGCAGTGAGCGCAGAAGTAGTAGGTAGAGCAGTAGGAGAATTAAGTGACTCCGGCTCCCAACCCACAGTGACGGCTTACATGACGCATCCAGATGTTTATAATATTTATTTTTCTTCTACTAAAAAAAAATACTAATTTTATTTTAAACCAATAAAATTCTAATTAAATATTAATAAAATAAATAAAATTCTAATAAATATAATCATCTTTATGTGAGCGACTGGTATCTGAATTAGGAAGATCCTGTCAGACAGAATGCTACCAAAACTCTCGGATGATCGAATATCGAATGTGATATTCACGCCTAATTCCTCGATGGGCGTATAGGGATAGCCATTTTTTAGTTAATTATTAGAACAAAAATAAAGTACCTAGTAAACTGTTTATTAAACATAGAAAAAAAGCACATTGTATCAAGAAAATGTATTATGTAATTTTCTGTTATTATAATGTATTACGAATCTTACACAAATCAAATCACACGAAATAAAGTATTTTTGATACCTACTTTATTGTTTTAAATTCAATTTTTGTTACATAACATACAATCTTTATTAATGTGTAAAGCTGAAGAAACAATTTTGAAAGCAATTAAAATAAAGCTGTAGAGTTTCGTTTGTTTGGTTGAATGCGCTAATCTCAGTATCTACTAATTAAATTTTAAAAATATTTGTGTTGGAAAGCCCATTTATCGAGGAAAGATATGATGGCGTGATGCTATATATGATATATAGCATCATGCCTCGAGAACAGAGCAGTAATCAAAATGTTAACAAATCAGGTAAATTTTCATGCATTATTGTAAAATGAATAAACGAATAAACGAAAGCATGTCACGAGGGAAGACACGAGGGTCAGCTAGTACTTCAAAATGAAGTATGAGTATAGGCAAATAAAGAAATAGAGACACATACGCTCACACTTCGCCCGTTGCCTTAGTCCATTTAAAATGGTCTAAGGCCGTTGCATTTGATCCCACGCGTAATGTCTGACGATCCTATTGCTGTGATGAGATGATCACCAGGTATCGATAAGATCCTGCTCCGAGAGATATTATTATACCCCATTTACACTCTCGCACGGGCTACGAGACGAGCCGCGAGCTAGAAAAAAATGTACCATAATACTGTGTTTACACTCGCGGCTCGTCTCGTGACTCGCGCGAGAGTGTAAATGAGGTATCAGAATCATCCAACCAAACGAACCGCAACGAAACGGTCGAATAACAACATTTCGATGTTACTGGCCTGTAATAAACGAGAGGTAAGTATATAAATTACAAATAAAAAAAAATCCCGCCGTTACAAGGTTACGTTGGTGATTTTTGATGTCAAATGTATATAATAATGACTAAACTATAGCAACAAGTTCGTCAGTTTACCGAATAAATAAAATTTTTATACAATTTTGAAGATATTATAGCTTAAATAAATACATTTACAATTTTACATATCATGCTCGATGTAAGGTCCAGTTTTTATAAAATACTTTTTAAAACTATGTTCGTTTTTCAAAAATTCGAAATTCTTATAGTTATATTCGAAATGTGCCAAGCAGCAATGAGTTTACATGAGCCGTCCTTCTCGGCGCAGTACTCGAGCGGTAAAGATGCGGCTGCAGAACTTCGATATGGGTAGAAACTGTATTCAGACAATACTCTTATTCCACACTCAATGTTGTTCTCAGCAAGGCTCTTGATGACACCTGGGAAGAAGACAATGCCTTAAATCAACACATTAGGGACATTTCCTTACAGTTTAAAATTATCAATCATATGAGCTCCCTGCCCGGGTTTTCCCGAACGTCTACAGTATGGGGTTCAACAAAATGGGCCTTAGAAGGTTTTTGAAGGGTCGGCAGCGCGAGTGCTGCAGCTCTGGTGTTGCAAACGTCCATAGGCTACGGTGACCACTTTCCATCAGGTGGGCCGTATGCTTGTCTGCCACCACGTCAGTGGTATAATAAAAAACCTTTATACCCTTCTTCATCCTAACTGTTTTCCCAGTTTCTTCCAAAACCCACCTTGACCTGGAGTCTTTTTATTGGGTTGTTATGAGCAGGTGTCTTTCGAATTTATGACTTTATTAGGAGCGACTACCTTCCGGCCTCCCAACTTCATAAGGACGCCTGCGTCACTGCCTCGTCTGTTAATCAGCAGGTGCATTAGCAAGTGAGGTCGCTTTGAACCCAAGATCTTGGTGGGCCCCCTTACACAAAGCTGGCTGACAGCATCAAAACTGTAAAAATCATTGTCATTGACTTTAATACCGATGACAGTACATATAAAGAGGTCAGAGGTCACATACGAAGTACGATAGGTAAGATATCCTAGCTGATATTAACTATATATGATGAACAACATACGTGCACACGCTACTATGACCCCGACATAGACGATAGAGCAAGATCACGGCAATCTTTAGCTGACCCGACACTATCAGTAAAAAGTAACTGCATTGGTGCTCAGTGATTTTGTCTTTTATATATATAGATAGAAGATATAGAATGGGTTATGAAACCATTCAAAACACGTATCGCACTCGTGATTTAAATTTTATCGATAAAATAATTATCTTAATCATAATAATAGCATTTAGCGTATCTACGCATTTATTTTTATGTTGTTATTTTATTTAGTTCACAAAACACTATACAGATAAATAAAATTGAAGTGTCTGTATTTTATCTCTTTCTGTTTGTTTCGGCTATTCTCTGGAAAGCCTGCACCGATGTTAACGGGACTTTCACTGCTAGATAAGTGATGTTATACGGAGTAATTATTAAATACTAGCATACTCTCCGCTGTTTCTAACATCAACTAACTGCTAGCAAAAGTTTAGTGAAAATCGGTCGTCGTTTTGGAAATACGGCATTTTTTTTAAATAATAAGTAGGATAAATCTTATATATATAAAAGAAAGTCGTGTTAGTTACACTATTTATAACTCAACAACGGCTATACCGATTTGGCTGAAAATGGTGGAGAGGTAGCTTAGAGCCAGGAGACGGACATAGGCTACTTTTTATCCCGGGAACAAGTTCCTGTGGGAAACGGGAACGGGAAAACTTATCTACGCGGGCGAAGCCTTTTTAAAATAATAAACGACGGGATTAAATGGGTGCCACGGGTTTCGAATAATGTCACGGGCAAAGCCAGGCGGGACAGCTAGTTAGTAATAAACAAGGACCAACAGAATGAATACTACTTTAGATGTAGTAATAAGTTGTCATGGAAACATTTATCAGCTAACTTCAAGGTGTTTATAAGTTGTCATCAAACCACTTATATCAGCTAACTTCAGGGTATTTATAAGTTGTCATAGAAACACTTATAAGCTTACTGCATGGTGTCGGTTTTTAGAAACGGTCTGCGCGCGCATCCTACAAGTTTACTCTCATAATTTTTACCTAACGCGCCATAAGAAATAAAACTTTATTTAAAAAAAAAATAGAATCATTATTATATTGTTTGTTTTAGCCGAAGAGTTCGTAGACAACCTCCTGACAAAGGAAGCGCTGGACAAACCCATTGACAATGTAAAACCTCATGAACTCGTCATGGAGCTACCAAAGGATTTCGATGAGGAAAAATTCAATAAGTACGTTTTTACAATTTATTTATCTATCACGCCTTATCCCCAAAGGGGTGGCAGTGGCATACATATAATATGCCTACTTTTCACCATGTGTATTTCTCTCCCACGTAATAGGTGGTGAGCCCATTGTCGTGTTGAAATAGACAGACGCAGGTTGTGACTAATAAGGCCTTAAACTTGACTTAACGACTGCCATGTTACTGGCAACCGTTTTTACAACCTTTCCATCAGCTTGCCCTGTATGTAAGTAATGTTTGTTTGCTCGAATCTTGCCACTTAATTCCAAAGAGATGTCTTAACAGGTTTAGCTTAAATTTTGTATACACGTTTAGATTGCATGACGTTAGCATGTGTGACGTTATTCTAAATCCAACACGACCGAACGCTCAATATGGCGGACTGCCTACTTATTTTTAATGCATTACTACAATATGGGTATCAAATCAAGGCGCTTGCTGAGAATAACACTCTAAATCCAATATGGCGAAGTATTAAAGATGTCGGACAAAGTTTTATGCTTTTCTACAATATGGGTATCAAATAAGTATTTTATCATTTTTCTTTTAGCGCAATTCTATATAAGCTTGTTTATAAAATATTTTTAATAATTCATTTTTTGATTAGCATTAAATAGTTAAATATCTATATTTCACATATAGTCTTTGTATTACACCTAAGATATTTAGTTGTTTTCCTGATCACCTGTTTTGCAAAGGTTTACGATTACTGCGTTAAGCTAAGCAACTTTCGCCATGGCTGGTCACGGATGGGTGATCACTTTGTGGCATTTACATTTGCGAGCGTTTCAGTGCTTCGGAAGGCACGTTAAGCCGTTGGTCCCGGTTGCCAGTAACATGGCAGTCGTTAAGTCAAGTTAAATAAATAAATATTGTTGGGACAGCTCACACAACGCCATCTGATTCCACACTAAGCAGAGCTATACTATGGTAACCAGATAACTGATGAAGATACTTATATATTTCTAAATACATACATATTATAGATAAATAACACCCAGACACAGAATAAACTATCGTGCTCATCACACAAAGTTTTATCCTGAGTGCACGCAGAGAAATGTCTGGCTACCTATACAAGAAAAAACGGTGCCGTAACTAGAACTTCTGTTTGCAGTCGTGACAGCAAGACTCGTGAGTAGACTTTACAAAAACCATTCTGTTATTATTTTTACCTATTGGTTTATTAATGACAGCTAGACGTTTAGTGTAACTGACCAAACAATATACTATTTACTACTAGATAAATATCGCGCTTGTTACAATACCAATGTAGTTGTAACCATACGTCAAGTAGACATTACTAGAACGATTGTATGGACTACTATGCAATCTGGTAAACATTAAAAACTATTTTTTTGGGTTTACTTAATACTTTGCTTTATTTACTTATGAATTTGTGTAGCATAACGACGTGGACTTTAATAATAACTATTCGTATTGCAACGCTAGCTTTATGGTTTTTGTAAAAAGTACAATACACATTGTAATGCTAGCATCTTAGGTATTGTTACAGCTACTATTTCGTCTGCAGTACCTACTTAGGTATTGTTACAGCTATTATTTCGTATGCAGTACCTACTTAGGTATTGTTACAGCTACCATTTCGTATGCAGTACATACTTAGATATTGTTACAGCTACTATTTCGTCTGCAGTACCTACTTAGGTATTGTTACAGCTACTATTTCGTCTGCAGTACCTACTTAGGTATTGTTACAGCTACTATTTCGTCTGCAGTACCTACTTAGGTATTGTTACAGCTACTATTTCGTCTGCAGTACCTACTTAGGTATTGTTACAGCTACTATTTCGTATGCAGTACCTACTTGTTTAGATGAAGTCTGCAATCTAGTACACTTACAGTACTAACGGGTAGGTACTCTCAGGCTTTTAGTAGACATACATACAATTGTATTTGTCTTAGTAGGTATAAGTAAATAAAACTGCATTTTCTCCACTAAAAGCCTAAAAGGGATCCGTTCTTGCTGGTGCTCTCAGACCACTAGATTGCGGGCGCTCCATCTAAACACACTCCATAGAGCAATCAGTAAGTGTGACGCCTTAAAAAAAAATAAAAGAATGTCTTTTATTACAAAATCCAAAGACTCCGACTAACTAGTATCATAAATAAAAATAAGTCGAACAAAAGAGTTAATAAAGTTAATACTAAGTTTAACAGGTGTTAGAATCATGGAAATTGAGATTATCGGCATTTTTATTAAGACGTCGCATATACGCGCTACGACTCCATAGACAGGTTTAGGTTTCCTGAAATTAAAAATAAAAATATCAAGTACATAGAAAAATGTCATTTATTTAAAATCCTCACAATCATTAGTTTTCAATTATTGGCTCATGACAGCCCCTTAACATAATTTGTACTTTATTTTTCATTTAAACTTATAATAATTACAGAAAAATTATTGTTATAATATATGAATTTAAACTGTCATAGTCATAAACATTACTAAAATATTGGTTGTAATTATACTTATCAAAGTCATCTAGGTTGTAACTTGATTTATTATATCTTAATTGATTTACTATATAAATTAAATATCTACTTAAAATAAAGATCGTGGCGTAACATAATAATGTTTACCATCAACACTAAGGGCCGTATTCCAGAACGTTTATTATTATTATTTTCTTGTTGGGGACGCCCCGGCACCGCCGAGCGAACGATCCGACCGCATCTCTTGCCGCCCACTTCGTTCAATTCCAGAACGTTTATCAACACTCAAGAAACACTTAAGAGTAGATTTTATATGTAAAAATCTAGTCTCAAGGGTTGATCGAGTATTGAGAAACGTTCTGGAATACGGGCCTAAGTGTCAAATTATTTGGCACGTAACTTGCAATGTTTTCAAAGTAAATAAAATAAGTATTTTTATCACTTAATAATTCTACATCAAAACAATATAAATGTTAAAACATAACGTATCAAACAAAGAACACTCAAAAATAACAACATAATCATCGGCTACAAAAATATTTTCGATCAAGCCAAACTTTGGTAATAATTTGTATTCATAAAAATCTAACGTTAACGTTACATTGACAGTGTACTTAATCCCGTTAACTTGGACCCAATTAATTTTATATAAACTTGTAAACTCTAACTGTAATTGACATACAATATTTTTAGTAATTCTCAGATCGCTCAAAGTTTTTTTTCTTCCACATTCAAACGACTGTTTAATGAAGGTATTACTGATAAACTTATTATTTAACTGAAGTTGATGTTTAATAGCAAGTGATTTACAAATATTAATTCTATTGTTGGTCACGTTTGCATATAACTTAGATATGCGTTCATACCTCATCGACCAGATATTTACTAAGGGACCGAATTTAATTAACATCTTTGGATAGTGCGTAAGATAATGGAATTTAGGAGTCAAGGATTTTTTACTATATTTCAAATATAAGAAGTTGTGTTCGGAAATAAGACTTTTCAATAAATCTGAATCTGGTTTATTAATGACAGTTGACATGACAATGTCCATTATCTTTCTCAAACAAATATAAATATTCCAAATTGCATCATGGCCGGGTATCAGGTCACCGACTAACAATCCAAAGTACCTTACAAAACTAAGTGTTTCTGCTGCTGACATTTTCAGAGTATTGCGTTGCAATTGATCCAAAGTAATAATTGGGGGTGTATTCCTTCTATCAGGTCCGTAACTAAATGAAATTATTCTATGATTTATAGTTTGTAAAGAAAAATATTTAAGGTCGGTAATATAACTTAAAACAATGAAACTCATATCGTATTTACAAACCGCTTCTAAGAGATCATGCATTATGTCCACTCCAACATGATCTATAACTGAAAACCCATTTACTTTATGCCAAACACATTTATCTTTAATGCCTGTAGCAGAAACATTTTGCAATTCTACATCTGCCATATATTGGGGCATAGTACGTAGCAATGACTCATCACATTCATAAGCCTTTCTCATAGTTTCTTTGGTTATCTTACATACACGGCATGGATAGTTGGATGAAAACGATTCCGTAAATCCTGTAATAGTATGTATACCTAAGTTATCTCCTATAATAACAGGTAATTCAAAATAAAGTTTAGTTTTCCTTCCAGAATTATTAACCTCGATTCCATTTTCTAGTAAATTATTTAAATCTGAAATTACTGGTGCAAATATAACATTATTCCCAAATTTACGTCGATCGGAAGAATGGAACAACAGTGACAAAAATATATTACCTAGATGTGATATTTTATAGGGAGGAATACACATAACACTAATATAAACAGCCCCAAGTTTGTGTATGCCTGAATGACTGCCTAAAAGCGTTACCAACTTCATAATCATCAAAAAAAAGACACAATGGAAATACAATTTTATCTTCATGTAAAGCAAGCTTTTTTTGCCATTCAGACCCATTTATTATATTTTGGACTAACTTACTATTACTGTTTAATATTTTTGTAAAAAAATGCAACGTTTTCTCCAATACACCATACATTTCGAAAAAAATTTTGAGGACTAAGTTTATAGGAATATGCATTGCTGTTACTTTCACTGGAATAACATTGCAATGATTATTACTACCGTATTTTGTATCTAGTCGTTGTCCAACAGTATATTCCTGGGGCTTAATATATGTACCGAGACATTTAAAGTAAGACAGCCTCTTATATTCTGATTCAAAATCTTTCATTGACTCATTTAAAGATGCAACTCTGTTATATATAGTTTGGCAATCCATCCAAAGCTGAAGTGAAGGATGGCTTTATTACACACGTGCTGAGACCAATGGATGTGCAGGTCGCAATAGCCCAACGACGTGAGAAATATTTAAAATATAACTTAACGCTCCAACCGGTAATTGTTATTGTTGGTTCTTCTTATATGGATATACAAAACTATGTCGTAGTTAACCATTTATTTTACGAAACGAATTCAATTTCAAAAACTGTTGATACCTGTTTTAAAATTTTCTACTCTCTACACTGTCAATATCCGACAGAGAGTGCATGTGTGTGGAACTTCATACAGCTAGGACTATACTGGTTAAAAACAAAGTGGGACAAAAACTATAGCACTGTTAATGCTTTCATAACTGATTTGGACCTTGATCCTTAACAACAGAAACAAATACTTCCTTTTTAAAAAAAAATTGTTATAATGCCTAAATGTTTTGTATGTTTCGTAGATTTGTCAACTTACAAACAATTGTGTACTCACATAACATTATACCACCAGAAACGGGGCCTATCTTTAAATAATTTCATTTGTCTGGAAGAAGATTGTAATAGGAAATTTTTCCTCTTTAATTTGTTTAAAAAGCATTTAAAGAGTCATCAAAAAGTGTCTAATTCCTTAGGTACTCATACCAATGACATGATATTAACAAATAATTCATTGAGTACCGTCGCTCCAGTGATAAATACAACTACTTGTGATATATATTCTATGGAAACTTAAGTCTTTAAATAACAGCTCATGTAGTTTAAATATTGAACCTATGGAAAACATTGAATCAGTTACCAACTCTATAGCTAAGTTTGCTTCATTGTTATATGCCAATTCTGTTATACCGCTTAATGTCGTTCAAGAAATAATGAACAACTTAAGTAACAATATTATTAAGCCTTTACTTGACCCTTCTTCAATGCACAATACCTTAAAAGAGGATTGTTACCAAACTATATATAACAGAGTTGCATCTTTAAATGAGTCAATGAAAGATTTTGAATCAGAATATAAGAGGCTGTCTTACTTTAAATGTCTCGGTACATATATTAAGCCCCAGGAATATACTGTTGGACAACGACTAGATACAAAATACGGTAGTAATAATCATTGCAATGTTATTCCAGTGAAAGTAACAGCAATGCATATTCCTATAAACTTAGTCCTCAAAAATTTTTTCGAAATGTATGGTGTATTGGAGGAAACGTTGCATTTTTTTACAAAAATATTAAACAGTAATAGTAAGTTAGTCCAAAATATAATAAATGGGTCTGAATGGCAAAAAAAGCTTGCTTTACATGAAGATAAAATTGTATTTCCATTGTGTCTTTTTTTTGATGATTATGAAGTTGGTAACGCTTTAGGCAGTCATTCAGGCATACACAAACTTGGGGCTGTTTATATTAGTGTTATGTGTATTCCTACCTATAAAATATCACATCTAGGTAATATATTTTTGTCACTGTTGTTCCATTCTTCCGATCGACGTAAATTTGGGAATAATGTTAAATTTGCACCAGTAATTTCAGATTTAAATAATTTACTAGAAAATGGAATCGAGGTTAATAATTCTGGAAGGAATACTAAACTTTATTTTGAATTAGCTGTTATTATAGGAGATAACTTAGGTATACATACTATTACAGGATTTACGGAATCGTTTTCATCCAACTATCCATGCCGTGTATGTAAGATAACTAAAGAAACTATGAGAAAGGCTTATGAATGTGATGAGTCATTGCTACGTACTATGCCCCAATATATGGCAGATGTAGAATTGCAAAATGTTTCTGCTACAAGATAAATGTGTTTGGCATAAAGTAAATGGGTTTTCAGTTATAGATCATGTTGGAGTGGACATAATGCATGATCTCTTAGAAGCGGTTTGTAAATACGATATGAGTTTCATTGTTTTAAGTTACATTACCGACCTTAAATATTTTTCTTTACAAACTATAAATCATAGAATAATTTCATTTAGTTACGGACCTGATAGAAGGAATACACCCCCAATTATTACTTTGGATCAATTGCAACGCAATACTCTGAAAATGTCAGCAGCAGAAACACTTAGTTTTGTAAGGTACTTTGGATTGTTAGTCGGTGAGTTTAGTTTTTAGTGAGGTTAGTCGGTTGGATTGTTATTGATACCCGGCCATGATGCAATTTGGAATATTTATATTTGTTTGAGAAAGATAATGGACATTGTCATGTCAACTGTCATTAATAAACCAGATTCAGATTTATTGAAATAAGTCTTATTTCCGAACACAACTTCTTATATTTGAAATATAGTAAAAAATCCTTGACTCCTAAATTCCATTATCTTACGCACTCTCCAAAGATGTTAATTCGGTCCCTTAGTAAATATCTGGTCGATGAGGTATGAAGCTAAACATCGCATATCTAAGTTATATGCAAACGTGACCAACAATAGAATAAATATTTGTAAATCACTTGCTATTAAACATCAACTTCAGTTAAATAATAAGTTTATCAGTAATACCTTCATTAAACAGTCGTTTGAATGTGGAAGAAAAAAAACTTTGAGCGATCTGAGAATTACTGAAAATACTGTATGTCAATTACAGTTAGTTTACAAAGTTTATATAAATGTAATTGGGTCCAAGTTAACGGGATTAAGTACACTGTCAATGTAACGTTAACGTTAGATTTTTATGAATACAAATTATTACCAAAGTTTGGCTTGATCGAAAATATTTTTGTAGCCGATGATTATGTTATTTTTGAGTGTTCTTTGTTTGATACGTTATGTTTTAACATTTATATTGTTTTGATGTAGAATTATTAAGTGATAAAAATACTTATTTTATTTACTTTGAAAACATTGCAAGTTGCGTGCCAAATAATTTGACACTTAGGTCCGTATTCCAGAACGTTTCTCAATACTCGATCAATCCTTGAGACTAGGTTTTTACATATAAAATCTACTCTTAAGTGTTTCTTGAGTGTTGATAAACGTTCTGGAATACGGCCCTTAGTGTTGATGGTAAACATTATTATGTTACGCCACGATCTTTATTTTAAGTAGATATTTAATTTATATAGTAAATCAATTAAGATATAATAAATCAAGTTACAACCTAGATGACTTTGATAAGTATAATTACAACCAATATTTTAGTAATGTTTATGACTATGACAGTTTAAATTCATATATTATAACAAGATTTTTTCTGTAATTATTATAAGTTTAAAGGAAAAATAAAGTACAAATTATGTTAAGGGGCTGTCATGAGCCAATAATTGAAAACTAATGATTGTGAGGATTTTAAATAAATGACATTTTTCTATGTACTTGATATTTTTATTTTTAATTTCAGGAAACCTAAACCTGTCTATGGAGTCGTAGCGCGTATATGCGACGTCTTAATAAAAATGCCGATAATCTCAATTTCCATGATTCTAACACCTGTTAAACTTAGTATTAACTTTATTAACTCTTTTATTCGACTTATTTTTATTTATGATACTAGTTAGTCGGAGTCTTTGGATTTAGTAATAAAAGACATTTTTTTTTTTTTTAAGGCGTCACTCTTACTGATTGCTCTATGGAGTGTGTTTAGATGGAGCGCCTGCAATCTAGTGGTCTGAGAGCACCAGCAAGAACGGATCCCTTTTAGACTTTTAGTGGAGAAAATGCAGTTTTATTTACTTATACCTACTAAGACAAATACAATTGTATGTATGTCTACTAAAAGCCTGAGAGTACCTACCCGTTAGTACTGTAAGTGTACTAGATTGCAGACTTCATCTAAACAAGTAGGTACTGCATACGAAATAGTAGCTGTAACAATACCTAAGTAGGTACTGCAGACGAAATAGTAGCTGTAACAATACCTAAGTAGGTACTGCAGACGAAATAGTAGCTGTAACAATACCTAAGTAGGTACTGCAGACGAAATAGTAGCTGTAACAATACCTAAGATGCTAGCATTACAATGTGTATTGTACTTTTTACAAAAACCATAAAGCTAGCGTTGCAATACGAATAGTTATTATTAAAGTCCACGTCGTTATGCTACACAAATTCATAAGTAAATAAAGCAAAGTATTAAGTAAACCCAAAAAAATAGTTTTTAATGTTTACCAGATTGCATAGTAGTCCATACAATCGTTCTAGTAATGTCTACTTGACGTATGGTTACAACTACATTGGTATTGTAACAAGCGCGATATTTATCTAGTAGTAAATAGTATATTGTTTGGTCAGTTACACTAAATGTCTAGCTGTCATTAATAAACCAATAGGTAAAAATAATAACAGAATGGTTTTTGTAAAGTCTACTCACGAGTCTTGCTGTCACGACTGCAAACAGAAGTTCTAGTTATGGCACCGTTTTTTCTTGTATAGGTAGCCAGACATTTCTCTGCGTGCACTCAGGATAAAACTTTGTGTGATGAGCACGATAGTTTATTCTGTGTCTGGGTGTTATTTATCTATAATATGTATGTATTTAGAAATATATAAGTATCTTCATCAGTTATCTGGTTACCATAGTATAGCTCTGCTTAGTGTGGAATCAGATGGCGTTGTGTGAGCTGTCCCAACAATATTTATTTATTTAACTTGACTTAACGACTGCCATGTTACTGGCAACCGGGACCAACGGCTTAACGTGCCTTCCGAAGCACTGAAACGCTCGCAAATGTAAATGCCACAAAGCCCACCCATCCGTGACCAGCCATGGCGAAAGTTGCTTAGCTTAACGCAGTAATCGTAAACATTTAAATTTCATTATCTAAATAATTAAAAAAACGTTAAGTAAATAAAATTAAAATATTTAAATATACTATACCGGGAGCGGTCAGGGGCGGGTTATTTGAATTTGACATGTAAATATTTTTTGAGTTGACATTGTAATTAATTTTATATATTTAATAATAAATATATATATAAAATAAGCTCGTGGCCACTGAGTTACGCAACTTTCACTACGGCTGGTCCTCGGATGGGTGACCACTTTGAGGTATTTACATTTACGAGCGTTTCTGTGCTTCGGAAGGCACGTTAAGCCATTGGTCCCGGTTGCCAGTAAAATGGCAGTCGTTAAGCCTGGTTGAAGGCCTTATGGGCGGCTTGAAAATTTCAACAGCAGGTAGCCACAACCTGCGTCTGTCTATTTCAACACGGCAATGGGCTAACCACCTATTATGTGGGACAGGAATCCACACGGTGAAAAGTGGGCATATAATATGCCTCTGCCACGTGATGGATATATTTAATAATAAATATCATATATATTTTATAGTTAATATACTATATAACCATAATTTGGATTAAGTCGTAAATTTTATTACCTATTAGAAACAAGAAGACAAATTATTTCCAATTTTATAGGTAACATACTAATTATAAAATTTAGTAAGTACTCACCTTTGTTTAGAAGCTGAAGTTGTTCTAGTATGTCTTTCACTTCAGGTACTTGACTTTTAGATAGAGCCAATTTGAAAATCTTTCTTTTTATTGTTGGGAATGTTTCAAATATTTTGGTTGCTAACAATGGGTATAAAAACTGAAAATCATCAGTAAGAAGCTCATGCCCATGTGGCGTTTTTAACACTGGGTATTTATTAATGTATGTTTCGATGGTCATTTTAGAAGTCTCTATTTCCTTCAATCTGTTTTTGGCGGTTTTATGCCATTTCTCTACAACTGTATGCCAGGGTTCCGTACAGTTTTGGAGCCACTGGATATCTTCACCTGTACCACTTTCTGGAAAGATACATGCAGTAATAAAAAATCATATTATATAGATTTCAAAATAATTTAACTTAATTTAATAAAACTAGTTGTAAGTTCTCAAAGTGCGAAAACACTTAATTTAAATATTTGTATTTATACCCAAATAAATATCTTACAGTCACACCAATTATCTGGCTCATAAGTAGTTATCATTAAGAAACTGTGTTATGGAAACTAGATAATGGACAAATATATATACTTAAATACTTTTTTTTTAAATACATACTTAATATACATAGAAAACACCCAGACCAAGACCAACAGACATGTTCATGTACACAAATATTTGCCTTGTTCGGGAATCGAACCCGAGACCTCTATTAGAGGTGGTTTAATACCTAATAATAACCAGATCACCTACTATACTACCTGGGGTGATTAATAACCTGTCTGCCTATTTGGCCCTAGTCCAGAAGTGGGATCACTATAAGCTATTAAAGAAACCTTGGTAGGTAATATTAAACTTGCCTGTTTCATAGACTTCTAGTGGCTCGTTGGTATTATGGTCGTTGTTGCTATTTTTCTTTTTAATAACTTTAGCCTCCCTAAGTTCGGGTCGCCTATTTTGTAGACAATCATATAATTTGCCTATTGCACATCTTTTTATTTTAAGTTTAGTATCATTAATGTATGGTATGAAATATGTACTTATATTTTCCTTTTTGAATACTTCAGTTATTTCATGTGCTTTTGTAAGTAGTATAAAACTGTCTATTCTTTTATTTGGGTCTGATTCCATTAGGTCTTTTATTATTATATTGCAAACTTTTCTTCGCCCATTATTTGATAATTTGCCTTGTTCTGAATATAAATTTAGCAGGCCTCTTCCTTCGCTCGATTTGATAAGTAAGTTTTGCAAAGGCTGAAAAAATCACAAATTATTTATTAAAATAATTAGGTAGGTATTCTGATGATAATTATGATAAACTTTTGTATAAAGACATCTATAATTTAGTTCTAACATTTGTAACTGTTTTATTTTTAAGTCAAATAGTTAGGTACTTTATTTAAAGTATTCATCTTACCGAACATACATTTTCATTACAGATTGTAATATCCTGATCCTCACTAGTGGTAGCCACCTGATCCCCACTAGTGGTAGCCATCTGATGCTGACTAGTGGTAGCCAGCTGATGCTCACTAGTGGTAGCCACTATAGAGAGTTCAGAATCATTTAATGGCGTTGAGGTATTATTATTGTTTAGAGGGATCAGAAATTCACTCACACTCTGTATTTGTCTGTGTTTGGGATTAAGCTTATCTACAAAAACAGGGATCTGCAAAATAAAATAGTATAATAGGTATACTTTCAAAAACAAACCAAATAAGCATAAACTAAACTATTTTACTAGTAACCGTTGAAGAGTTCCAACCTCTATCTCCTGGTGTTATCATCAGATCAGCTCGGTTGAACAAATTATTGTATTATTATCAGTATTACGTAAATTTTGCAAATTTTCAAATCAATTGGACAGTATAACTTGACTAAATTCAACTTCTAAGAAATGTTTACAATACATTATTTACATAGGTACATAATAACAGGTGAATAAAAGCATGTTAAAATTAGGAGATACTTACAGGGCTAATACTGCGGTTAAATGGTATTACTGGGCATTCTTCTGGGTTAGTTAATTTGTTCCAATTGTCTAAGTTTTTTAAAAATTTGGCTCGATCTCCAATTGGAGGGATTAGTTCTCTAACTAGACTACTGTCGAGCATCGACAGTGTCGAAATTGTTATATTATTTACTGAAAAATCATAAAAATATTGTTATCACGCAAGCAAAGAAAGTCCAAACGCTAAAAGCATAATTTTTGACTAAAGGGGAATCGACTACTTGGCTTGGTAGCTTAGATTTTATTAAACAAGCCTATTTTCTAGTTACATAATTATTTGAATAATAGATAAGAATACTACAAAACAAGAAGATTGTTATACCAAGGTACCTACCAACTTACCTTCAAAAGTATCAATATATTGAGGTAAACCCCACTGCTGTAATAACTGTGGGATATCTCCATCTTCTATATCATCAGACATCACTCAAATTTAATATTATTAATCAAAATCAATCGTGTAATATTAAACGAAAACGTAGTTAGTCGACAATGGCGGGCGGCCACGGTCGGTACGGCTGGCTTGGCAGGTTGACGGGGCGAGCGCGACAAGCGGGCGCGGTTGGCCGCGACAACCGCACCCGCTTGGCGCGTACGCCGCGCACTGTCAATGTCAACTGATCGTTTTGTCATGCAAGCAGTGTTGCCGTTAGGAGAATCTAATTTGTTGCTATTCATTAAGAAAAAATGGCTAGTTTTCGTAAAAAGTTGCTTTCAAAATAATGCTAAAAATGGCTAACTAAAATATAAATTTAACTATATTTATAATCTACTAGCGGTCCGCCATGGCTTCGCACGGGTCGATAGTCGTTTGCATTATTTCCCGTAGGAAACCTTTTCCCGTCATATTTTTCCCGTGGGAATAAAATAATATAGCCTATGTCACCCGGGGATAGTGTAGCTTCCCAACAGTGAAAGAATTTTTCAAATCGGTTCAGTAGTTTTGGAGCCTATTCAATGCTAACAAACAATTAAATCTTTCTTCTTTATAATATTAATATAATATTAGTATAGATTATTGTTAACAGAAGGACATGTATGATTTAATTAAAATAGCATTTATTAAGAGTTAAAGATTTATTAAAAAGTAGTAACAATCAAATTTTTTATTAGTAAAAAAAATTAAAAATTAATATGGAGTTCCACGATGTCATTTGGAACATCATAAATATCTTCGTCAATAGATGTTGATGTGGATGGAGTTTCAGTTTGTCTCAGATTGACCGTTTTTGTGATTTTGTTTAAAACTTCAGGTGGCAAAGTATAATTAGGGCAAGATTTTTTAAATATCTTTAATTGATTTCTTATCATAATTATAGTGTTTAACGTTAATGCACATAATCTGTTCCTTAATTTACTTTTAACTGTGTTCATGACGCTAAAGAGCCGTTCTACTTCCGCATTAGAGTGAGGCAGAGACAATACAGCAATAGCCAAGTCGGCTATTTCCTGAAATGTATTAATTCCTGCTGCATTCTTATATTTTAACACATGAGCCCAGAATTTAACACTATCTCCCGAAGTTTCCCATTCTGTAAAATGTATTGTTTTCCATTGGTTAACAATTTTGTCAATCTTTTGGTCATCGAATCCAAATTCTCTTGCCAATGCTACTAGAGCACGAGGATCTTTTATCTGTTTTAAAGTGTTATCTGGACTTAAGAGTTTTACTTTCTCAAGAATGTCGTAATTTGACGGTATTCTCTGTTGAATCTCTTTAACTAACTTGACATTGAAGTCGATGCATCGTTTCCTGATATTAGCAATAGATTGTGCGGACAAGTTGCTTTTACTTGCGTGAGATTCAGAAAGATACCCCAGATGTGCAACAGGATCTAGATGATCTTCTATTTTAATTGTGAGGAAATCTTTGTCTGTAGTCGCGGCCCCCGGTATTATTATTCTAACGCAGACTGATCGTAACAAAGTCATCAAAGTTTCTAACAATTTGACAGGATCCATATTCTCGCCTTCAAATACCTTTATTCCAATTTGAACGTCGTGAAGAATGCTTTTCAAAAAGCATAGATATAATCTATTACTCTCGTGCCTCTTGCGTAGAAGCGCTCGTGGCCCCGCGGTCTCAGTGTTCGGTAAACGATCACTGAGGTACGCAACTTTCACTATGGCTGGTCGTCGGATGGGTGACCACTTTGTGGCATTTACATTTGCGAGCGTTTCCGTGCTTCGGAAGGCACGTTAAGCCGTTGGTCCCGGTTGCCAGTAAAATGGCAGTCGTTAAGCCTGGTTGAAAGCCTTATAGGCGGCTTAAAAAATTTCAACAGCAGGTAGCCACAACCTGCGTCTGTCTATTTCAACACGGCAATGGGCTCACCACCTATTACGTGGGACAGGAATCCACACGGTGAAAAGTGGGCATATAATATGCCTCTGCCACCCCTTCGGGGATAAGGCGTGATGGATATTTATTACTCTCGTCATTGTACATTTCCCAAAGCAGTCCTGCTGTATAACACTTCTCCCTAGCCAAAGCAAAATGTAGTTTTAGTTCGTTCCATTGTGCCAATATTCGGACCACAGCAGGTTCTATAGACAACCAACGGGTGTCACAAACCTTCAATATTTTTAATGGATCCTCTCCGCAGTTAATCGATTGAAAAACTGCTTTATACTCGTCTCGGCGTTTTGGAGAATTTGAGAACCAATTGTCCGTCTCTCTTATCAAAAATTCTATGTTCCGTGGCAGATTACTTTCGGAGGCATGGCTAACCGCTAACTGCAAAGAGTGGCAGATGTACCTAATGAGGATCAAATTAGGTAAATTATACTCCCTCTTCAAAATTTCTATGACACTGTTATGACGGCCCGTCATTACTGACGCATTGTCGGTGCCGATTCCAATAATATTTTGTATGGGAAGACGATGTGACTCCAAGCATTTCATTAAAGATGTCACTATACCTCTCGCATCAGCTCTTTCAATACACTCCAGAGACAAAAATGATGACACAATGTTATTCATATTGAGACTAAAATATCGTATAATTATCCCAATATATTTTGACACGCTAACATCCGTAGACTCGTCTAGAATAATGCTATACTTCTGGGTACCAATATCTTCCAGAAGAATCTCCCTAAAATGTGGTGCCAGCACTTGATTTATTACCTGTGTGCATTTTGTTCTGTGCATTTTCATATCTTTGGCACACTTTGAATAGCAAAAAACTTCTTTACAAAGGTCTGTAAGGTCAGCAATAAACAAGGCAAGCTGTCCTTCGGCTTTTTGACTCTGCTTTGTAGCACTAGGTGTGAAAGTAAACTGAATTTGTTTATTTTTTGTGATTAATTCACATTTTTCTTTGTGTTTTTTGGATTCTTTATGTTTACGCAAATCGTATATTTTAGCAGCAATTTCTACGTGACAATACGTACAATAGGCTTTCGTTGGGTTGTCCGCAACTGGTTTTATCCACTGCTTAAATTCTTCGTCATTTCCCCTTGTGAGTGTAACTCTTTTTCTTCAGAGGGATATCCATAACTGACACAAGTAATTAACTAAACAGTTAAAGAAATATAAAAAACGTCGGCGTTCTACTAGACAGTAACAACTTTGGACTATTCATATTCATACAGAAGAACGTTGTTACGGTCAGCATATTATTTTGATTTCAGTAATGACTTCGTATAATACAAACTAGACTCAATTTACATAGCTATAACGTTGATTTTCATTCGATCGAATATGTATTACGCAATAAACAAACATTCAAAGGGGAATCCTTGGACCCCGGGTGTTGCCTATGACTGCGGTTCGTAAATCGCTAAAAGTGACAAACGACGGGGTAAACGACTTGTCAATAAACTTTTAACAGTAACAGGTAACCGAAATAGTAATAATATAAAAATACCTAGAATTGGCTAGAAGTAGCTAAATTTAGTTTAGTGGCTAAAAGAGATTATTTTTTGGCTAAACCCGTTGAAAATCCGCTAGATCTAGCCACAAAGTGGCTGAAACGGCAACACTGCATGCAAGTTTTTTGATTGTTTACAAAAACATAGTTTTAAATAAACAGAACAAGATCCTTAGCTATGAATACCACCTCGATTGTTATTGTAACATTGCCATTTTAAATATTTTAAACACGCTAATAGAATAGCAAGGATTAATACAGACATTGTACCGTTTACTATTTCCGGGGTGGTTTCTACTAGAATATTCTTGTTAAGCCATAACACTATTTAAAAAGTAAACCAAACTATTAAACATTATCAGACACTTAGAACGATATGTACTGCAAACAATAATTTAGTTGTAATAAAAAGATTATTGTTTTGATTACAGACACACTCGTAGTCCATCAGTAACATTGTAAATCATTAACCGGAACTAGATCATTTAGTAACTGTGAATCCCTGTTTTTTAGTGCATACAATACATTAAATACATATTAACATAATTATTGTTAAAGATGCAATAATTATTGATGTTTTGGTTCAATAATATTTTTTTGTGAGCTACATTAATCAAATAATTTAATGTAACATACGATTAGTAAGAGTGAATAATAAGTCGTAGAGCTAACAAGGACCAATAAATATTTTAAACTAGAAAAGTTGTTAACCTAATTTAACTATTCGATTCAGTAGTTCTGTTTGTCACCAATTTCTCTGCGTGTGGGAATCGAACCCACGACCTCTTGCGTAAAATCAGAGTTACTTATCAATCGGTGTTAATTACCCACTATCAACAGTTAGGTACAACCAGGCACTAGGTTTGATCATAATTATATTTTAATGGACATAGAATCATTCCAAATGACGCCCTCAATCAATCTTCTGATTATACTAGTGGCACGCTATGAAGGCCGTTTTGACATATTACAATAGTGATGATATTTTACTTGTTTTACATAAGTACTCTACATTTACATTTACGAGTGACTTGGCAGTCGTTAAACCAAGTTGAAGGCCATAAAAAAGGCTTGAAAAATTTCATCAGGTAGCCATGACCTGCGTCTGTCTACTTCAACACGGCAATGGGCTCACCACCTATTACGTGGCACAGGAATATACCTACAATGTGAAATGTGGACGTATAATACGCCTCTGCCACCCTGAGATACGTCGTGATTGATAACTAACAATGTTATGATTCATGTGGCTATGATATTATTGTATTTTCACAGAGGGCGAGCGTTCTTCTCGGAGCACTGCTTTGCGTTCACATCCACGATGCTACTGGGGCTAATCGCGGTGTTTACCGTACCCTCCATCTTGAAAATATTGGTGGGCTCTCGTCGCTCCTCATCCGTTTATACAGCCTATAAAAGAGGTCTCTCAACCACTCTTCATACGGTATCCTGGTTTGACCATCCACTGAAGCCCGGCAGTGAGTAAGTACCTATTATATATATTATAACTGACTACCCTGTCAGAGATACAGCGTGAAGATAGTATAGTATATATTGTATAACTAGGTGACCCGCCCCGACTTCGTCTGTGACATACTTCGCACTCCCGTCGCACCTTTTTAATCCCGTCGCTTATAAATTCTACAAAAATGCTTGAAAAATTTGCCCGATTTGTCGACATTTATGACTACTGCTCCTCTCTCCAGGGAAGTAGCGTGATGATGTATAGCCTGGCCTTTGGCTAAATGGGCTATCTAAAACAAAATCAATTTTTCAAATCCGACCAGTAGTTCCTGAGATTAGAGCTTTCAACCAAACAAACAAACAAACACTTCAGCTTTATAATATTAGTATAGATAACATATTTAGGTATTTGATTAAAAAATGTGACGTAACATGTTGCGTAGGTATTTTAATTTAATGATTGATGCACGTTGTTATCACTGGCTTATGTTTTTATATTATTTAAGCCAAACCTGTTGCAATCTGTTGCAAGGTGACATGTTACATTTGGCGGGAAGAGTGACAAGTGCGGACGCTTGCTTTATATTATTTTCTAAAACTAGTGCATTTATCTGGTTTTATGTGCGGAAGTGGTGGTTTCTTGGACATAAAAGTTGTGTTAACGTGCTATAGTGAAAGACAATGATATATGCAGTGAAATGCTATTTTCTCTCTTGCCGCGAAACGTCCACTGACAACCTTAGTATAAGAATCACCATTATACTGAGGGCAAGGACCAGGACGTAGCCTGAGGACACGACATCGACTGGACAGGACTAATTAGAAGATAAGATTGCAGAAATATGATATAAAAAATAAGATTTGGCTAAAAGGTCTTAGGAACCAGGCCATTAAATAATTATTAAAAAAAAACATTAATTAGGCTCGCCAAAATTATGCCTCCTGCCTGTTATGGCGTCATCTAGCAAATTGAGAGTTACTCTAACATTCCACAAGTCTACTCTTCTAATCCTCACAGTGACTCTCAAATTGGCGGCCCAATGATGTGCCTCTTTACGTTCTACTTGAAGAATCCAGGGTTGTAAGAGGAAGTAACACGCGTTCCAGTTTTATATGGTTCGAAGAGAAACTATCCTTGGAATCGGTCTAAAACTGGGTAGTCTACTAAATCTATACTAATATTATAAAGGGGAAAGATTTGTAAGTTTGTTTGTAATGAATAGGCTCAGAAACTACAGGGCCGATTTAAAAAAATCTCCATTTCATTCTTTGTGAGTGACATAGGCTATATTGGATTTTCAACAAGTTTAGAGTTCCGTACGAAATTTCGAATAGGAAAATATCACTACGCGTGCCAAGCTTACTCTATACAGTATATATCATTCTATTGGAGCGCAATTGTTACAAATTGCAGTACAGTAGGCTTCCTCACCATTGAAATAGTAGACTCGGGCCCAGTTCTGGCGAGAATTCTCTCCATTGTATGAGTATAAGAGTGGCATCTCTCTCTGCCCGGTACCTATACATTGCTCGGGATCGATAAGAATAGCGGAGGATGAAGTTGAAGAACTCTTTAGAATACTTGCCGTTGTAGATTCGATATAATGCGACTGCCTAAATGGCCTCCGCACACTAGCTTCTTTTAGTATCCGCAACCGGCGGCGAGTTTAGTCGTTTCCTATATATGTATAAGTTGTCTTCATCCCATACCACAATCTTATATTAGCTTGGTATGGGCTAGGCACTGTGTGAAAAAAATCTACCAAAATATTCTTTATTACAAATGCAGACAAGGAAGCTATCGTTCTACGCTGCGCCAGCGGCTCAAGCATTTTGTTACCTCAGGATAATCTATGCGATGCAAGTTAAGAATAGTTTTTCCATAGATTTTTATGTAGTTCGTTTATTTACTAGATCCTGGAGATCACTGTACATCGTGCGTACTCGCCACTTGCGGGCAGCGCTGGCCAGCAAATTGAAAGGAGCGGGTGTGGTCTCACAGAGGGATGTGGCGCTCACACAATTTAGTTTCGTCGGTTACTCCATGTTAAAGCCTGACAAATTCGGCATCCGACAGCTGAAGGAAGGTGATTGGGAAGCGTACAATTACACTTGGAGAACATTAGGACAAATGCTCGGATTGGACGATAGGTTTGTAGTGTTATTAAACTTTTTTTTCAAAAAATATACTCTCATTTAAAGGTATGGCTGCGTTTAGTCCCGGTAATAACTAATATACATAATTATATGTAATTTGTCTTTGTTATTATGTGAGCACCATGTAGACTTATTTATTATTTTGAAATTGACATGATAGTTGCTGTGTAGTTTTTGGGTATGTCATGCTCGCCTAAGTGTCCCGGCAGTGGTGGCGTATGTATCGGGTCGCCTTGTTCCCTACAATACGGTTGATGGATTAAGGTGATGGCAGATATATGCGTCATACCCGTGAACGGGTGCCGTCTGTTGGAACTGGTCAGCTCATAGCTGTTATAGCAATTGTTACAAATAATATTATTTAAATTTAAGGCAAACTAAAAGCATAATCTAACACTTATTTAATCCCGGATTTGAAGCAAGTGTGGGATGCTAGATCAACAGTTGCTGGTATGCTCAGAGTGCCCCTACACAAGACCTTTGAGCCGCTACAGAGGGGACGCCATCAAAGTGACGAAATATGGTTCTGAAGTCATATACTTAATTCTTTTGTTTTTTTGCCGCCGACACGACAAAGAAGAAGCCTCTGAGGACTGTTTAACTTTTAATTTTTATAGGTACAACATCTGCCGACCGACTTTTGACGAAACACGTGAAGTACTCCAGGTGCTCTTGGATCGAGTATTCACACCTTGCATGGAAAATGTACCGGAACATTTCGAGCACATGGCCCGAGTGATGCTTGACGGCCTATGGTGCATCAACCCTACAATTGATATTGACGCTATTCTGTATTACGTCCGAGCTCTGACCGATGTTCCCGGATATATTTACACGGAAGAAGAGAGGATGAAATTCCAGTTGAAACTGAAGAAATGTTTGAAAGGAAAACCTATCGACACAGGTTAGTTGTTACGTATTTATTTACCTTATAACCACAGTATAAAGATAATCTTTCGGCTGTGTTATAACTAAAGTGATCCCCACGGCTTCGCCCGTGACAATCTTCGCACTCCGGTCATATACCTAATTTAAAACCTAATCTAATGCGAAAGTTTGTATGGATGTTTGTTACTCTTTCACGTAAAAACTACGGAACATTAGAATTAAGCTATTGATGAAAACGGCGTCTGCCATTTTAATATATTATTATTAAACTACTGGCAGACGGTGACTCGCCAACTCACTAGATGGGCCCCCTATACAATCGCCATAGGCATGATAAGCCTGTAAGGCGACAGAGGACAACACCGGTGTGAGCGGCTTGGGGTGTCGAGCGGTGCGGCGCCGGTTTCACCTTCGCGGGACAGGCCCGGAGCGGGCTTCCCCGTAGTTATGCCCTTGAAAATGACACTTCCACCCCCGAGCATATAGCTCTGGCTCCCTCCCTCTGACCGGCCAATTAAGGCAAGCCAGAGTTGAGATTTGCTGCACTCCCGGGAGTAGCACTCTCACTGCTCTCCCGTTAGGCCATTAAATCCTAACCGGTGCAGAAGGGCAACAAAACTCTAAGGAATCGGGACCGATGTGTAGCCACGCACATTCAGCTCGCCACAAGCTGCCCTGCGGATGTGAGCTTTTTAAAAACTTCTTGATACATTTTTTGTTGGTATCAGAAAGTGGATAAATCAAAAAGCGAATCTACTATGCCCTCATAGGGTTGCGTTAATCCTATAAAAGTTAACGACTATCCTCGAGGGGTATTATTATTATTATTGTCTCTTCTTCACGGGCATCTTCTTTTTTTTTTCTTATGAAGATACCCGGTCTTTTGGCAGGCTTACATGGGGACATATTGGTCCAACACGCAGAGGCCTTATTATTATTATGTTGGAAATAAATATATTTTATTCTATAAGCGACATGTCTACGTTTCACAGCAGTGGACACCGACCACGATAGATTCAGATATTATTTTTCTAATTGCAGGCGTAGACACGAGCAAATTAATGAGGCCAGCGGCTATCGACGGACTACCTGAGTTACCACCGCGACTGCTCTACTACAAAGACTTCGAAAGTATGGACACGGTTCCGGCCTACAAAGCTCTGAGCGGAAGTACAAAATACAAACTGTTTTTGTACTACTTTTATATCGCGATTCACACCTCATTTATCGGCCGATGGTATTTTAACCTGCACTTTAGGTTTAGTCTGTTTTTAATGAAGTATTTCCCTTACTTAGCTTTCTTCAGATTTGGTATCAAAGAGTCTTTAACAAACATATTCGAGGATGATCCTACGGATGACACTATACCCAAGGCTAATGCTGAGTACTATAAACCTAAGAAACCGCAGTCGTGGGTAAAGACAATTTTGAGCTGGATTTGATAGTACCAAATAGGTACTTTAGAAGTTTAGGTATGCTAGTAGGTGCCTAATACCTTTTAAAAGGTTTGATTTAAAACCTACTTAATAAGAATCTCATATATTGGCACTAGTGTTTTTTTTTGTTTTTTGACGTGCTCGTGGCTCTGCGGTCTCAGTGTTCTGTAAACGATCACTGAGTTACGCAACTTTCACTATGGCTGGTACTCGGATGGGGGACCACTTTGTGGCATTTACATTGGCGAGCGTTTCCGTGCTTCGGAAGGCACGTTAAGCCGTTGGTACCTGTTGACAGTAAAATGGCAGTCGTTTAGCCTGGTTGATGGCCTTATGGGCGGCTTGAAAAATTTCAACAGCAGGTAGCCACAACCTGCATCTGTCTATTTCAACACGGCAATGGGCTCACCACCTATTACGTGGGACAGAAATCCACACGGTGAAAAGTGGGCATATAATATGCCTCTGCCACCCCTTCGGGGATAAGGCGTGATGGATATTTATTTATTTCATTATTTGTTTTTTTTTGTTGATTGAATCCTGTTGATTAATTTACGAACATAACTTTCTGACGATTAATATAAGAAGCGGGAAAAAGACGCGGTAACTAAATAGTGTGAAGATTACGTATGTAGAAAAGAGACAAAGCTATTACCTCATATACTTACTCTAAGGGCCGTATTGTAGAACGTTACTCAATACTCGAGAAACGCTTGAGGCTAGTTTTGCCTTGTAAATACTACTCTCAAGTGTTTCTTGAGTATTGAGTAACGTTCTAAAATACGGCCCTAAGGGCTTCACGCTGTCAATATTTGGCAAAAATGTGTCACCCTTAAAGGAGACTGGCCACATAAGCGGATACTATGACCGTGCTATGAGCGTATCAGGCACGTTTAGTACCTAACATGAAACGTATCGATGGCGTTCTGTGACCGTACGGACCTCGTATGTAAAGTGTATTGATGATTGTATGCAACCTGAGGGCTGAGTCTATTATTGACAAGCCGTAAAATAGAACCAGAATCGCTGTTTTTAGCTGTCAAAATGTTAGTAGACTATCAAATGCAACTGACTAGCGGCCACTGGTGCGGCACATGTTAGTAGACTACTATCGGCCGACCGATAGAAGTATATTGGAGTACGACTGTAATAGTAGACTACTTTTCATAGTAAAGATTTTGTGTCTGACCCGTTACTTAGCGCGGTCATCGAATGAGACAGTGATAGTTGCCCACTACACTGTCTGCTTTAGTGGGTAGACTCCTTTATGTGGTCCATTTGCTTCTGTAGTCTATGCCTATAAATGTTCGAGTGCTAAGTTAGAGAATAACTAGTAATTCTTTATCTTATTACGAATCACTTTAATATGACGATTATAACAGAAAATGTAATTCCATTGATACAATAAATTATCACATGAAAAAATTTAAAACTGTGTTTTGTAGAAAACTAGGTCGAATTTGTTCTATTAGTAGAACATATTGCAATAGAGGTTTGACAATATTTATACCAAATTGTCAGAATCTCGAATACATTTTTGTATTATACTTTTATATCGCATTTATTAAAATATGTACAAATAATTATTTTATATTAAGTTGATATTGTGGCGTTTTTATTGCCTATTAAATAATACGGTACGAACTTTCAACGAAACGAAATTTCAACAGCAGGTCGCCACAACCTGCGTCTGTCTATTTCAACACGGCAATGGGCTCACCACCTATTACGTGGGACAGGAATACACATGGTGAAAAGTGGGCATACAATATGTATGCCTCTGCCACCCCTTCGGGGAAACGGCGTGATTTTGATTTTTGAAATAATTCTATCAACTAAGGAAGATAAACCTTATCTTAATGGTATAGGGTTGTTCTAGGTTGGCAGCTACCTCTACTGATTTACCATTTACCATTACCTAGTCAGGTCATAAATTCTGTCACATGTTTAATATAAAATAATTGAAACAAGTTTATTCATTATGTAACCATTTATATACCAAAATGAACTTAACAAAACATAGATTCTTATGACAATAAAGTTTATTCAAAATGACCTCCGTGATTTTGAATACAGGCCTTCAATCTGCGCGGCCAGTCGTCTATCGCAGCACGAACGAGGTCCATGTCAATATCCTCCAGAGTGACTCCAAATTGGGATGAGGCTTTGAGCACGCCTTTTCCTCCAAGTGTTGCCATATCTTGTAATCTAACGGACTCAAATCTGGACTGGAGGAGGGCCAGTCTTCGTGCCGGATGAAGTCGATTTCACGCGCAGCCAGCCAGTCTTGTGTGCTCTTCGCTCTATGAGCTGGCGCCGAATCTTGTTGGAATACCCAGTGCCTGTTATTGAACACGGTATGAGAAACAGGTTCCACAAGGTTCGTCAGGACTGTATTTTGATATACAACTGCATTCATTTTTACACCTTTCTCACAAAAATGTACCTCTGTTAAGCCCCAATAGAAACTCCCAACCATACCATGAGCGAGGGTGGAAAATGACCTCGTTGGAATACGGTTGTTCGCTTCTTCACTACTGTGTGCGTACACCTTATCATTTTGTTTGTTGTAGCTCTCTTCTACGGTAAAATTTTTTTCACCCGAAATAAGAATTTCCCGATATTTTTTTCCCGCGTACCGCTTCAACAAAGCGCGGCATCTCTTCAGTCTCAGGTCCATTAGACGAGCATTTAACCGATGTCCTGTTTTTCTTCGTGGTTCTGCTTAACCCCATCTGAAGAGCCAACAGTTTCTGCTTACGTTTGGGATTTCTTTGAATTCGCGCCTTCATAGCTTTTATCACTGCTGGAGTCCTAACAGACCGAGGGCGACCACTTCTTGACCTGTCATCTACACTAGAGTCTTCATTGTATCGTTTGATGGTACGATAATCGAATCTATTGGTTATATTAAAATTTTTCAGTATGTCAAAAATTTTAATTGGCGCCTAACCGCAACGATGCAACGCAATAACTGCAACACGGTCTTCTTTACGCGTCCACTCCATATTTAAAAATGAGTAAAATTCTAAAAAGTAAACATTTTTATTTTCATGACATTCGAAATTCGAATTCAATAAACTTTTTTGTGGCCAGCATTCTAAAAGAAAAGTATTTACTGTGTGACAATACTTATGACCTGACTAAGGTATAAGCGGTATTTTATTTATTACTCTTTTTTTATAGATATAGATTGCCTCTGTGGCGCGGTGGGAGTGTATTCGACTGCTACGCAAGAGGTCGTTGGTTCAATTCCCACCCAGGATAAAACTTTGTGTGATGAGCACGATGGTTTATTCTGTGTCTGGGTGTTATTTATCTATAATACGTACATACATACATACATATTGTCACGCCTTTATCCTCGAAGGGGTAGGCAGAGGCATATTAAACGCCCACGTTTCACCGAATGCACTTTCGTCCCACGTAAAAGGTGGTGAGCCCATTGCCGTGTTGAAATGGACACGCGCGGGCTGTATCGATCTGCTGTTATTATAATACGTAGGCATTTAGAAATATATAAGTAGTCTGCTCGGCTTAGTTTGGAATCAGATGGCGTTGTGTGAGTTGTCCCAACAATATTTATTATTTATTTTATGTAGAGACTGGAAAGAAGTATCAAATATATACAGTGTAACCGTGGCCTTTGCCTATCAAGGGCCCATGCCATTGATAAGCAAAGACCACAGGTTCAAGTCTGAACCTGGTTCTTTCTACACTATAATTATAAAAATATACAAAAAAATTATACCTACAAATTACATACCTACAAATTGCTCAAAAAAGTGTGAATTACTTTATTATTTTATTATTATTGACGAAATATCATCATCCGAGCGTCTGTCCCAGTTGCGTCTTGCGACGCCCGGGGTCCGCTTTCCTACATTTTCTCCTCCACTTCGCACGGTCGTCGGCATCCCCTGTAGTGAGACCATTGGCACGCATGTCATCCCTTACGACGTCAAGCCAGCACTTCTTGGGTCTTCCTCTCTTACCGGGACCCGGCGGGGCTGACATGGCCAGACATTTGTTACCTGCGTAGCCCGGCGGTTGCCGCAAGACGTGACCATACCAACGAAGGCGACACTCTTGCAACTTGTCTACAATGTCACGGACGTGAAGGCTGCCGCGGATGCGAGAGTTCCTCACGCGGTCCATCCGCGTGACTCCACACATCCACCGCAGCATCTTCATTTCCGTAACACGCAGCTCCTGCTTGTGTCGCTCCAATATCGGCCACGTCTCACTGCCATGTAAAAGGACAGGTCTAATAATGGTTTTGTAGACCTGACCCTTCAACAGGATCGGCATTTTAGGGTCACAAATGACACCGGTCATCTCCCGCCGTTTAGCCCACGCGGCAGCAATGCGTGACTTGACATCGCAATCGATGTCACTGGACGTGTGAAAAACAGATCCCAGGTATTTAACCTGGTCCGTGCGCTCGACCAAATTACCGCCTATGCGGACGGATGTGGGATCTGTCGAGTTTAGTGCCAAGTACTCGGTCTTCGCCACATTTAGTTTCAGACCGCCGTTCTCAAGCGTCTCCTTCCACGCCTTTACACGTCGCACCAATCTGCCCCTGTCCGCGTCTGCCAGCGCAATATCGTCAGCATACATGAGCAACCATGAAGGCTGCTCATGCAAGTTTCTGATGCTGTCCGACAATTCGTCTGAAATCTTACACTGAACAGAAGCGGACTAAGGACCGAACCCTGGTGTACCCCGACGGTGATGGGGAAGGGTTTCGTGTCGCCAACAGCAGTCCGAACCATTGAATCGGAGTCACAGTACATGTCCCGTATGGTGTCAATATAGACCTCTGGAACCCCTTTGGACCGCAGTGCCCACCAGATCATCGCACGACGAACACAGTCGAAGGCCTTCTGCATGTCTAGAAACAAACAGTGCAGAGGCGTGTTCTTCGACCTGTATTTCTCTGCGACAACCCTCAGGGCAAAAACAGGGTCCGTGGTCCCATGACCAGTGCGAAACCCATATTGACACCCCGAGAGAGTACACTCCTGCCGGATCCGAGAGTCTATAATCCTCTCGAAGATCTTCATGGTGTGGGACATCACCTTTATACCGCGGTAGCTCCCGCACTCCTGTACTTACCCCTTACCTTTGAAGACTGGAGTAATAATACTCAGTCTCCATTGGTTTGGGATCTGCCCGCTGAGGAGTATGCGGTTAAAAAGGTTTACTAAGATGCCCACACCGCGAGGACCCATCGCCTTCCAGGCGTCGATGGGGACTCCATCGGGTCCGACAGCTTTCCGATTTTTCATGCGGTGAAGCGCAGTCAGGACTTCTCCAGGCGTTACCGGTGGCATTAGTCCCTGATTCGGAGGGAGGTCCGGAGGCTGCACCTCTATTTGCTGTTTATTAAGAAGTTCGTGGAAGTACGAGCGCCATCTCTCCTTTACCGCGAGGTCTTCGCTTAACAGGTTGCCCTCAGGGTCTTTTACACAGCGACACTTGTATATATCCTGTGCCGCTTTGACCCTGGAGCGCGCCAGCTTATAGATGAACTTCTGCCGCTCAGACGATTCCAGCTTATCATACAGAGGTTGTAAGTGGTCTCGTCTGGCTCTGGCTACAGCTCTCTTTGTGGCGCGCTTGGCAGCCCTGTACGCGTCGCGGTCTTCGGAAGATCCGGTCGCTTGCCCCTTTTTAAAGAGGGCTTCCTTCTCCCTAGTCTTCCTCTGGACTGCGTCGTTCCACCACCAGGTTTCCTTGTCACATTTGCGTCCACCCTTAGACTCACCGAGCACCACCTTCGCCGCTCTAAGGATGGCCGCCTGAACTTTGTCCCAGTAATCTTGAACTGGTTCGCTTTCAGTGTCGGTGCACTTGTCACCGACAGCTGAGACGAACTCCTGGGACCTAGTTTCATTAAGCAGCCACCATCTGAGTAGGAAATCGATCTGAGTTGTACGCCTCCTGCTTATGTAGGTGATGAGATGTTCGGATTTCTTTTTGAAATACGTGTTCACAATGGCCAGATCGGCAGCCGCACAAGTTCTGAGGATAGTTTCTCCTTCAGCGTTTCGGGTGCTGTATCCAAAACCACCATGAACACGCTCAAACTCCTCACACCTCTCACCCACATGACCGTTTAGATCGCTGCCCAAAACGATTCCCTGTGACAACGGAAAGCTCCGAAGCACTCCCTCGAGTTGGCCCCAAAACAACATCTTATCGGCGTCGCTACAACCGGCCTGTGGCGCGTAGGCACTTATCAGGTGGGTAATAATCCCATCGATAAGCACCCTCTCGATCATAAGCCGGTCGCTACAGCGTTTCACCTCCAAGATGCCACTCTGCAGCCTCTCGGAGACCACCACGGCCACCCCGTTCTCCCCACCAGGCGCACTCGTGTAATACAGCTTGTAGCCGTTCTGCAAGGGCTAGGGTCTGTTGCCCTTCCACCGAATCTCCTGCAGGAACGCCGCGTCCACCCTCCGCCTGGAGAGTACTTCGACCAACTCTACCGCACGCCCAGTCAGCGTGCCAATGTTCCAAGATGCGAAGCGGATACGGGTTGGGGCTAACTTCTTTAGCCGTGCTGGCCCGACACACGGCAGCCCTAACCCACTTGCCACAGGAGTCGGGCGGGGCTCCTGCGCGCCGTTTTGTGGCGGCGCCCTATCCCTAGCTGCTTTCCTTTTATTCCTTTCCATAAATTGTTTTGGCAGGTGGCTTTTATGGGAGCGACGCCCTCAGACCTCCCAACCCCAGAGGGGAAAGCCAACTCCAGAGCCTCGTCCGTTAATCAGCAGGTGCACGCACTAGCACGGGAGGTTGACTTGGGCCCCGAAGATCTTGGTGAGGCCCCTTACACCATTATTGACGAAATAATTATTATTGAATTGGTATATTTCATTATTATATATGGTATATTTACTAGAATCAATTTCATATTTAGCTTTGTTTAAAGTTAAGACGCTTTAAGCAGATTTTTAATGAAAATGGGTAATTTTAAGTGACATTAACACTAGAACATAAATTGACGAATTTCTACAGAAATCTTCTGTCAGATTTGCATGACGGCAAAAATTGTAGAGTCGTGATGAAAATGTGTACATTATTTTACTAACAATAGCAATTTAAGGAATTTAATTCTGTCTAACGTAAAGGAAAATATATTTTTATATTAAAGAAATAATAATTCTTTTATTTAGCATTAAATATTATAATTGAAAAAAATCTGCAGCTTTTAATCGATTTCGTTTTGCAACACTGATCTGTAATAGATTATCTGTGAGAGTTTTGTCTTCTGCGACCGGTGTTTTGTCGTACCTTGCTGTATTAGAGCCTGGTGTTGCCGGTTTATTAATATTAGGTGTTGCCACTAAAGGTCGCCTCGATGTGGGCGTCCTCTTCGGTGTTGCATGTGATAAAATGCCCACGTCGTTTGTTGTGAGCCTCATTCGCGGTGAAAGTAAATGTTTTGCTGCTAATTTTCGTGCGGCCGGTGACATACTAGCTAGGCGCTCTGTGTTTGATCTGAAACTGAATAAAACATTATTTTTTAAATTAAAAAAATAAATAAATAAATATCCATCACGCCTTATCCCCGAAGGGGTGGCAGAGGCATATTATATGCCCACTTTTCACCGTGTGGATTCCTGTCCCACGTAATAGGTGGTGAGCCCATTGCCGTGTTGAAATAGACAGACGCAGGTTGTGGCTACCTGCTGTTGAAATTTTTCATGCCGCCCATAAGGCATTCAACCAGGCTTAACGACTGCCATTTTACTGGCAACCGGGACCAACGGCTTAACGTGCCTTCCGAAGCACGGAAACGCTCGCAAAATGTAAATGCCACAAAGTGGTCACCCATCCGAGGACCAGCCGTAGTGAAAGTTGCGTAACTCAGTGGCCACGAGCTTATTTTATATATATATTTATTATTAAATATATAAAATTAATTACAATGTCAACTCAAAAAATATTTACATGTCAAATTCAAATAACCCGCCCCTGACCGCTCCCGGTATAGTATATTTAAATATTTTTGTTTTATTTACTTAACGTTTTTTTAATTATTTAGATAATGAAATTTAAATGTTTATGATTACTGCGTTAAGCTAAGCAACTTTCGCCATGGCTGGTCACGGATGGGTGATCACTTTGTGGCATTTACATTTGCGAGCGTTTCAGTGCTTCGGAAGGCACGTTAAGCCGTTGGTCCCGGTTGCCAGTAACATGGCAGTCGTTAAGTCAAGTTAAATAAATAAATATTGTTGGGACAGCTCACACAACGCCATCTGATTCCACACTAAGCAGAGCTATACTATGGTAACCAGATAACTGATGAAGATACTTATATATTTCTAAATACATACATATTATAGATAAATAACACCCAGACACAGAATAAACTATCGTGCTCATCACACAAAGTTTTATCCTGAGTGCACGCAGAGAAATGTCTGGCTACCTATACAAGAAAAAACGGTCACCCATCCGAGGACCAGCCATAGTGAAAGTTGCGTAACTCAGTGATCGTTTACAGAACACTGAGACCGCGGGGCAACGAGCGCTTCAATTTATCCCGCTAAAAATGACGTCTCCCGCTAATGTAGAAGAAAACTGTCAAATAGTTCATTGCAGAGGGCGCCAAATGTTTGTTACAAAGCAACTGTCTATCATCATAGTATTTCGTCAGAAATACGCGTTTTTAATTATTTCTTAAAGAGTGGGTCGCTGAGTGGCTTTTACATGTGCCTCTTTTTTATTTTTAATTATTTAATTATCTATCACGCTTTATCCCCGAAGGGTTGGCAGAGGCATATATATTATATGCCCACTTTTCACCGTGTGTATTCCTGTCCCACGTAATAGGTGGTGAGCCCATTGCCATGTTGGAATAGACAGACACAGGTTGTTGCTACCTGCTGTTGAAATTTTTAAGCCGCTCATAATGCCTTCAACTTGGCTTAACGACTGCCATTTTATTGGCAACCGGGACCAACGGCTTAACGTGCCTTCCGAAACACGAAACTGGGGTGGGTCTAAAGGGCCGAATAAATTTAATAAAATGTGTCTATTTTAGATGTTAAATTTGGAAGAAATTTTGAACCCGTTGCCTTTTTAGTGAGGTGGTAACAAAAAGGCTAAAAGGTCTTATGTGCTAGACACTAATTAGCAAGACCAATTAAAGACCTGGTAGTCTCGGACTGGTTTTTTTTATTCCTCCTTTAATTCAAAGACTTATTTTTATTCCTCCTTTAATTCAAAGACTTATTTTTATTCCTCCTTTAATTCAAAGACTTATTTTTATTTCTCCTTTAATTCAAAGATTTATTTTTATTCCTCCTTTAATTCAAAGACTCGCCAGGTAGAACATGTAGTAAAGCTTTTTTCCACTACTAAAATAAACTTAGAGCAAAAACAAAACGCAAGACGAAGCAGATTAAAGGTTTTGCTATGAAACTTAACGTTTTCTCTGTAATAAACACACAGCGCCCTCTACATAAAAGTTATTGGAAAGCCAAGGCGACATCTAGCCAATTGAAGGTCTCTCTTCACAGTTCACAAAACTATTGACAGTAGCCGTCAAGTTGTAGGCCCGCATGAAGTACCCGGGATTGTTAGAGAAAAACACGTGCGATGAAACCAGGGTCTTTTTTAAAATTCAGTATATAGCTATCATCATAAAAAAATGCTCTATAAACTTTTCATAAACTTTTGTGATTTTTTGAAGTAAAACTTCTTTATCGACGTTGAGAGAAATTTTATAGCTGTAAAAAAATCGGCTGGTTTTTCGGTTACACGCCATGTTGTTTTAAAGTGAAACTTTTTTATCGACGTATGAAAGAAATTTTAAAGCTGTAAAAACAATTTCTGAAAGAAGTTTCACTTCTTACCTGTGTACTTTGGTACACAGGTATTTTTTTTTAACTCGTTGATCTCTCAGAGAAAAGGCAGTTCCTAGCTAGCTGCAATGACCTATTTTAACTACATCGATGCGCGGGCGTTCATCATTCATCTAAACATGCAGTACGTGACGAAAAGAGATACAGGAGTTCTTTGAAGTGGAAATAAAAACCAGGAAAAAAATCTTTAAAGCAACGCAGCTCGACAGTTCAACGTATGATAGTACTCGCTGTAACTAATTGTCAAAAGTCATAGAACAAACGTTGGTTGGTTATGACCTTAGCTATATACTCCTAGCAGCTTGCAATTGTTTTACAAATGTTTCTCTATACATATTCCATGGGTCTATAAAGTTTTCGAACGGCAACGGCGTACCGGAAAAGGCAGCGTGGGTAGGTGCTTGTAATGTTGGTACACGACTTCATAATGGTTACACGGACCTATTAGATGCGGGTCGCAATGTTATAAATCATTTTGAAAAGCAATGTGTGTGCTGAGGGCTAACTATATTATAAATTTTAAGTGAAATGCTTTCAACCTCCGACCCGCGACTTCTACTTTGCTGGGTGAGCTGCTTAACCAACTAAGCTACCGAGGAACTTTAGTAAATGATGAATTTTTCACCTCTTACATCTTAAGGTGACGTAGATGTGCCGTAAGACGTAAGATGTGAGCAGATTGCTGAAAGGTTTTGCAATTGAAGATTTCTTTTTAGTATTACGCATTAGAATTTATAGCTGTGTGTCGATTCGTGGTTGTGTTTTAAATGAAATAGGTAATTATTTACTTTAATACAATATAAAGTCTATTCAGGACTTAACATGTAAGTACGACGTGACGTGACGTGTGTGTGTGTGTGTGTGTGTGTGTGTGTGTGTGTGTGTGTGTGTGTGTAGTAATCTGTATGTAAGTAATCTGTAAATTTGAAAACATTATTTTTTTTAAAAACTGACTCCGGTAATCCCGTGTAACAGCTCGTAGCCGCGTTAAATCTGTGATCTGTAAACGATCACTGCGTTAAGCCTCTTTAGGCTGGCGGGTGACCACTTAGTAATATTTCTCTGCGTTGTTGCCTCGTCTGTTCGTTAGCAATTGTGGTCGAATGGTTGGAGAAGAGAGATATTATGACATTGGTACGTACCTGGGGGTGCTGGGAGAGGGTCGCGGCGTGGTGGGGCGGCGTCGACGAGCGGCTTGTTCGGCGAGCTGCAGAGCAATCCGCTCGCGAGCACCCCCTTCTAACATTCGGTAAGCAGCTCCCGCGCCTACGCTGTACCAACATACAATGCAATAAAGCTGCTGCCTTGGTGGGGTATGTGGAAGTGGTAGTTCTGGTTCGATTCTCAGGTCGGAACAAATATTTGTTTGATCCACAAATGTTTCTTTCGGAGTGTATGTGGTTCCTGAATATGAATGTATTTAGAAATATACAAGTATGTTTATCGCTTGTCTCAATCTAATATCACAAGCTCATATTAGCTAACATTAGCATACATACATGAAGCACGAAAAAAATTTCACACAATTTTAAAAAAAAATAATGAAAAAATATACCCCTTGAACCAAGAACAACAACTACACATTTAGACGATTCTCATAAGCCTAAATATGGTTTAATGCTGCAGTTTCCTAAGGAGATGGGTATCCCGCAGACTATTTGATGAAAAATTTTTGAAGCGCTCGTGGCACACAATATCTGTGTTCTGTAAACAATCACTGCGTTAAGCAACTTTTGCTATAGCGGTCCTTGGATGGGTGAACACTTTGTGGCATTTACATTTGTGTGCGTTTCCATCGTTCAGAAAGGCACGTAAAGCCGTTGGTTCCGGTTGCACAGAGTTAGCGGGACCTCGAGCGATACAACATAAAATCTGTAATATAATATATAAATATTATAAAGCTGAAGTTTGTTTGTTTGTTTGGTTGAACGCGCTAATCTCAGGAACTACTGGTCTGATTTGAGAAATTATTTTTGAGTTAGTTAGTCCATTTATTGAGGAAGGCTATAGGCTATATATCATTACGCTACTACACTGGGGAGCAGAGCAGTAGTCATAAATGTCGACAAATCGGGAATAATTTTAAGCATCATTGTAGAATTTATAAGCGACGGGATTAAGTAGGTGCGACGGGAGGTCGAAATATTCCACGGGCGAAGCTGTGGGGGTCATCTAGTGTGTAAAAAATGTACTTACGCAGGTAGTGGCGTATCCCCGCCATCAAGTCTGAAGGGCGTCCCTTCGATCTCTCCCCACGTCATGAGCGGCGACTGGTCGGCCCCTTCCCCGGGCCGCGGCGAGGGCGTCGCTACGAACGCGTACTGCCCGCCAGCCTTGTCGTTCGATATACTGACGCCGTCCACGCCGATCTTGCCTGATACTGTCGCGTCCTACAAAGTTTAGTACTCATTTTTGAAGTTTATAAGAGGAAAAAAAAACTATTATTATTTTGTTTTTAAATGTTATTTTTGCAATATTCCGCTTTTTTAGAATGTCGTACGATGTCGACACGTGTTTCGCCTACACACGAGGCATTATCAAGACTGTTTGGCAGCAAAAGTATTTACGCGTAAGTACTTTTGAAAAAAATATAGTTTTTTTAAAATGGATTTCCGCCATGTAATGCCTCATTCAATTAGTTATGTATAAGAGAATTTTATAGCTGCAAAAAATCTAATTACGTGTTGCCGACAGCAGTGAAAACCAAACTAATTAATAATTTATTTATGAGTCTAGAGATTTTATCCATGTTATGCTTACAGCGCTAAGAGAAGTTTATCATCTAAAGATATGCGAACCACTCTAAAAGAAGTTTTAACTTCAAAAATTGACCGGGATCGACGTTAATGATGATGAAGATGAAAAAAAAAATCTACACAGAGAGTCTGATTAATTACACAATATTATTTAATAAAACCTGTAAATGACCAGGATCAACGTTAGATGATGATGATGATTATATTATTTAGTAGCACGATATTGAATCTACCAATTAACTATAAAATTAAAATTATCTAGACGCGTTCGCGGTCTGTTCTATGCACACACTATAGCTGCGTCTCGTAACTGTGTCGCGAGTCCAGAAATTTTATCTCATCATAAAATATGCGTACCACGCTAAAAAAAGTATTCACTTCAAAATTCGTCACGTTTTTCGGTTACGCGCCATGTTGTTATGAAGTGTAATTCTATATTGTAAGTGAAACTTTTTTATCGACGTTTGAGAGAATTTTTTTAGTTGTAAAAAAAATGTCTTAAAGTAGTTTCACTTCTTACCTGTGTGCTGTGGTACACACACATATTTTTTTATTATAATACGCTAAGAAAATGAAAAATTGGCTTGAAAAATGTCAACAGCAGGTAGTCACAACCTGCGCCTGTCCATTTCAACACGTCACTGTACTTACCAACTGTTATGTTAAACAAAAATGTATACGGCGAAACGTGGGCGTGTAGTATGCTTGTGCCCACCTTTTCGGTGATAAAGGGGTGACTGTATGTGTTTATGTACAGGCTAAGATATTTGTGTAAAACTTACTGACTAAAGAACTGCATCAAGAGTTTGGGATGTAAGATGGCAGCCGCTTCCAAAACAAAGTCGAAATTGGACCACTGCTGGCCCCCAACAGCCTATCTAAAGCGTTTAACCAGAATGGCCGTATCAGATAGGCGCTATCATGCATTCTTGATATTTGATAATTTAAGGCTATCTCTCAAATAATAGATAGGAACCATTTTAATCATTGCAATTTTAAGAAACATCTTCAGAATTAGTCTATCTATTTTGGACCTATAGTGAGAATCCTACTAATATTATAAACGCGTAAGTTTGTAAGTATGGATGTTTGTTACTATTTCACGCAAAATGTACTGAATGGATTTTGATGAAACTTTACAATTATATAGCTTACATATCAGAATAACACTACTGTTAACTGGCTACTGTTTATCCCTGGAACAAGTTCCTGTGGGAAATGGGAAAACTTCACCACGCGTGCGTAGTCGCCACGCCGGCGTCAACTAGTATTACATAGATTTGGGTCGGCAGCGCTAGTGCAGTCGCAAACGTCCATAGGTTACATCGACCACTTTCTATCAGGTGAATGGTTGTAGGCCGCCTCAGTGGTATGGTGAGGCTACCAGGCCAAACAAGTATAACAACATTTATACTACATGACTCTTGTGCCACCTATCGGGGTGTAACTAAATATAACTAACTAACACCGATATATATTTTTTTTGCGTTGGCACAATTAGGCATACAGCCAATTTTTTTTATGTAAGTACAATCTATATTTTCATATTTCAAGAACTTGTGGGCCGATTTTTACAAGGATTTTTCTCAACTCCGAATGAGTAAATAAACAGGAAAAGTCATGAAAAAAATAAAGGTATTTGATACATTTTCTATGGAGGATAATTTTAAGGCGGCGCAAAGCTTGCCGCTAGCCTTAAATATATATTTTCAAAAGCTGTTAATTAGGAATTACAAACCGGCACTTTAATTTCAATTATCTGTATAGATTGTTAGTTATTAAAAAGTACTCGGACGTGCATGTATGAAGCGATTGATGAAAGAAGCGAAAGAAATATACATGGATCGTGAAGCCTGGTGATCTGTCCTCTCCGACCACCCCGTCGGGGATACAGCGTGAAGACAGTTAAATAAATAAATATAAATATCGGTGGAACAACTCACACAAAGTCATCCGATTCCAAAATAAGCAGAGCTTGTACTATGTTAACCAGACTGATAAACATACTTATATATTTTTAAATACATACATAATACAGATAAATAATACCCAGACACAGAACAAACCATCGTGCTCATCACACAAAGTTTTATCCTGGGTGGGAATCGAATCCACGACCTCTTGCGTAGCAGTCGGATACACTACCACCGCACCACAGAGGCAGTTAGTTATACAACAGCGAGTGTGTACCTGAGTGCGAGCGATGGCGGAGATGGCCTCCTTGTTCCGAACGTGGTCGAAGGGCTCGGCGCGAAGCCGAGTGTTGTGGTGCACCAACTCGGGTTTAGGTGGTGCAAGCTGAGAGGCAGCACCGTCCGGCACGTACATTATGTAGTTCTTCGCCGTGTAGCGCCACGTGTCTAGCTGCAAAACAACTTATAGGGTAATCAACTGTGGCGTGATTTTTGGAACGACGTTCCGTAACGCGGCTTAAAGGTAATGCGATTTAGTAAAAATTGTCACGTAACGGAACTTTTTCAATAAAATTTTTTTTTTCAATAAACATTTACAACCTTAAATACCTTACAATTTCTTACTTTATGACAAGATAAAGAACTTCTGTTTTATTAGATGTATAATGTATATTATTATCTTGTAATATATATCAAGAACGGTGGGGCAATGAAAATGATGTCCTAACAGACAAGACTGATGTTCTGCAAAGATGGAAATGGAAAGAGCTTAGCTAGTAAGGTGTATGCAAAAGTTATAACGGCAAGAACGTAAGAAAAGTCTGAAAGGTATTTGTAGGAAGCTCAATGCGGATTCAGACGTGAAAGAGGTTGCATGGATCAAGTGTTTTCTAAGCTGTGGAGATGCGATCACTTCGAAAATTGTGCGGCGTAACCTTGACCGACCGAATACGTAAAGAAGTTATACGCAATATGGCAGGCTTGAATGAAAATGTCAGCGTTAAATTGGAAAAGGGCGTGCTCCGTTGGTTTGGACACGTCCAAAGAATGAGTGAGGAACGATTGACGAAGAATATATATTAAAGTAGAGGGCAGGAGTCAGGGTAGGCCTAGACTTACATATGAAGACCATGTGAGCAGATTGCTAAAAAACGAAAAAGTCAAAAGTACTTGGATACCCAGACGTCCAGGTATGAAGTGATTAATGAATCTACAGGAAGCGAAAGAAGTATGCATGGATCACGAAGCCTGTCGATCTGTCCTATCTTCCTCTCTGACTACCCCGTCAGGGATACAGCGTTTTAAGAAATGTAGGCTAACAATTTAGGGATTAATTAATAAATCCCTGAATTTTTACACACAATCACACAATAAATACACACATAGTTAGAGTAGATATTGTAATATTAAAAAATGTTTACAATGGCTGGCAAACCAAAAATAATAATAGATCTCTAATTATGGAGACATGAACTAACAAACTAACTAACAAACAAAATATCCAGGAGGATAAGTCCTACCAACTTTATGCACACGGATATCAGCGATAGACGTTGAGCTTTTAATCATAAGAGCAGGAACCAAAAATAATAGATTACATCTCTAGAAGAAAGTTTCTATATATTTATAGGCGAATTGATTGAATACACATTATAAACATTATCACTATTGGTATAATTTATTCCAGTGTTTTAGTGAGCTAAAGAGTAACTATTGAGATCCAGCTTAATGCCAGCTTAGGGGTCAAAATATATATCGTCAAATCTATCATCAAAACATGAGCCAAATCATTGAGTCATTACATGGGCCTAATCATGAGTCTTTGGGCCTGTTCATTGAGTCGTGCATCATTATTAGATTAATCTACACAAAAAATAATTCAAACTAAATACCTGAAGGCGTGGTCAAATTGCCACGGGATTCGAAATCACCTCTGCAGACCGCGATAGGTGCCGTCTCCGCTAGAATGACGAGCCCGTAACCACATGGTCAGCATTTATGGCAAATTTCATCCAAGAATAAAGTTAATTAAAAAAAAAAGTGCATTTTCAGCACCTTTTTTTAGGAATACTAATTAATCTTGAAGAGCAGGCAAATATTCCATTACCGCCTCTCCAAGCTTCGTAAACTTCGTAATTAGCGAAATACATAGTTATTCTGATATAAACATTGATAAGAAGTCACAGGCGTGAACTTCCATTTACAATTTATAAACGATTACTTCTTTTTAGCGAAGTTTAAAAAATATATTTACGACAGACATCCCTTCTGTCGATCTGTAGAAAGGCGAATGACGTTCCAATTTTTTAAATACTTTTTTGTTGGCATGGTTGCGAAGACATTGGCCAGTGGACAAGACCATTCTATTTCATTCGTTCCAAGAACAGGCTATACATTCAAAAACATTCTGCCTACTCAAAACGTAAATTATATAAATTCGATGACAAGTAGTGAGAGTCAACAATCTACTCTCCTCTCTCTCTAAATCTCAAGACCAACAATGACACTTCAATGTGACGTTTTACAACGTTACAATATGCTGTTATTTCGGAAAATAATAATATACGGGAGCAGATAAATTGGTATCCAGCAATTGTTAAATGATGCCTGCTAATCAGGTCCAGTTTTCTACTATACAGAACATTGCAACCTCCTTATTCAGTAATTCTACTACTACTACTACTGCCACTTACCAATTATAGCCAAATATTTTTATTATCCGTACCTCATGTGGTCTCTGTGTTTGGTCTGCTTGCTGCTCTATAGAAGGCAGTGCAAGAGCGCTATCAGCCAGAGCGGCTGACGTCACTTCCGATTGTAACTGTGTTGCTAGTTTCGAAGCACGTTTCTTGTCTTCCAATGCTATAACTTTATCATAGCTCGCATTGTCTTCACTTGTGTGATTTGAAAGAAACGAATCTGTGAAATTTGTAATATTGTATTACTAACTAGTTGACGCCCCAGGACGCTTGGTGAAGTTTTCCCGCTCTCCATTCCCACGGGAACTTGTTCCCAAGATAAAAAGTAGCCTTTGTGTTATTCTGATGTGTAAGGCTATATTATTGTAAAGTTTTATCAATAGCCATTCAGTAGATTTTGCGTGAAAGGGTAACAAACATCCATCCATACTTTCAAACTTTTGCGTTTATATTAGTAGGATATAAAGCCATAATAGATGTATTCTTATTATTGAAGTGAAAACTTCTTTAGCACTTTTTGGGATGAGTAAAAAATGTTAAACTCGTAGCTATCAAGGATCCTAACGCGAGTTTCATAGAACTCGAATGACATTTGCGCCGTAGCGGATTTGGATCCGAGATTTGTGAATTGCATAGCTGAACGAAAATTCATAAGACAGAGTGACAATGTTGTATGACTCGCACTTGATCCGATAGCTGCTGTGCCGAAACGTTGACCGTTGGTTTAAGAGCCTTAAACAAAGGCAGCATACGAAGACGATACGGAGAGAGAGTAAACTTGCCATTTCTCCTGCGCAGTGAAAATGTATGCCTGCTCCTGCTGTTTCGTTTAAGCGCCGAAGGGCGCTTGCGCGAGAGAGTGTGTGTGTGTGTGTGTGTGTGTGTGTGTTTGTACTACAGCCTGCTACATGCATCCACGGATGGTCACTTAATGGCCATGTTTGTCTATGATAGTGCTATAAATGAATATTATATTTTACTACATAAATGTCAGTACTTTTAAATCAATAAAGCAATTCATTCAATAATATTCACACAGTCACAAACTTTAATTTGGGACACATTTCCTTGAAATGCTCATAGAACATTCACAATACAATAAGGTTGCCCTTTGACACAAAAACATATTAGTTCCAAATATCTTCAGTTTACTATACTATACAATATTCCCACCTTATTTTGGATATCATTCCCCCTTGACTAAGGATTATTATTGATTTAAATATAAGTTTCAATAACAGTGCATATAAAACATTAGAATGACTTGGACTATCTAGGTGATTCTAGTAGGATTATAATAGAATTGATAAGAGAAGCAATACTGGGTGATATGTGCTGGTATAACATAGTAGTAAATACATACCCAATGTGTGATTGTCTGTAATATCTTTGGTCTTGGTCTGTGAGTTATTCCCATCATCTGGATTCGCTCGCTCTCCTCTTGTGTCTGATTCTGATAGAGTAAATGGTCTGTCAGAATGTGGGGTATCAAACGTAGCTGGAGAATTATCTGTAATGCAAATGATTTATCACTAATTGTGTGGGCTCCAAAACTCTTTTATGGTTTTTTTCATCTTTCCAGTTCCAAACATTGGGCCAAACATTCTTGACTTTTGCACCGAGCAACACATTGGGAGATTCATTTTTATTTATATGGAAGATAACTAATTTCAAACATCTTTAATAAATACAGTAACAATGTTTCAAAATTTAAATAAAAACTAATACACACATTAAGCCTGTCCAGCAGTGGACTGCATTTGATAGCTTTATTGACATACTCACAGGGTTCTGTAGGGGGTCTACTACCACTATATTTTCTAGTGATTTCTCGTAATCGTGCATAGTCCTTATTTTCTGATGCCTCCAAAAATTCATTTTGAGCATTTAATTTCTCCAAATCAGGGAAGAAATCTCTTTGAATAATCTTTGCTATGCCCTGAAAATAACGATATAATATATTTACAGTATTGCTAGAGAGTGAAATTAAATATCAGCATTAAGTGGTGCGTAAGCTCTATTTCACAAAGAACATTGTATGGTCAGTACCAGGATCTTTCAAAGTGTTAGCACTCTCCTGATAGGGAGTCATGGTGACAACCTACAATTCAGTCATTTTCACAACCAAAAAGGTATCTAAAGTGATTATGAAGTTGACACAGCCATATTATGGCTTGAAGTATTCTTCCTTCAAAAATGTGTTTAAATAAAGTAGTAATCGATAGCTATTATTTAGGCATGTGAATAGAACCACCTTTATATATAAAACATGGATATGATACGTAAATTACGTTTCCAACATTTTTGTGTAGGTACCTAATTTCATTAAGTCAAGTTGAGAGTAGGGAATCTGCAATGCTGAGTTTTAAAAAATTGGGTGTTTTGTAATTACTTATATTATAGAGAGCTATTGAAACTCACTGGATTTTTGAACATTTGTCATTTATAAGCACAGAAAACTAAGAAAAGATTGTGTCCATGAGGATAACTACCATGATCTACTTGTCTACTTTACAGCAAGGTTTTATCTTAAAGCTCTTTAGCTGATACTTATAGCCCTTACCTCAACATATATGTCTTCATCAAGGACTTCATTTTTCTTAGGATTTTTTTGTTTAGGAACTTTTGGAACTTTGAAAATTCTACTTTCATGTTTAAGTAGTTTCATGTTTTCTAATGCTGCTGCTCCAGGTTTAGACATCTTATCATCATCGGACATATTGAATATATCGCACAGAAGTGTTATTGTACTAAATAAGACTACGTAAATGAATAAAGTTTAATATTATGAGCGATTTGCAAAATAAATACATGTACCTCATAATTTGACATTTGATTAATTTGACAATGTGATTTTTTATGTTTTCGCCTCAATCTTGAGCAGGCAAAGGAAACTCAGTCCATATAGCGTTGTGGTGGTTAATCATTTTCAATGCTTTGTGTTGTCACAGATTTTCACTTACTCTTCTATATCTGTGGCTACATGCTGGTTGCTGTCAAAGTGTGAGTTCGATGCAGCTACACAGAAATAATAAAGATAGCTTTATACAACAAATAGCAAGAGTGAAAAGAATAAAGTATTACACCACAAACAAAGGAATATGTTTGATCTGCTTACTCTTCTATATCAGTGTGTGTTGTCATGTCCCGTCCTTTATCTACATCAATTCCAGTGCTAATCAGATTGTTGCTATATCTTTTTGAACAGAAAAAAGGCACAATGTTACTGGGGGTGCCACGGTCCTTATAAAGACTGGGATCGATGTTCATGATGATGATAAAAAATATAATATATGTACATACACGTTAAGCCAACGCTCGGACGTGCTCGATGAACTTTGTGTGACCTCGGGTCTTAGGTATTTTGTGTTACGGAATTTCTTGATTAAAGGCCATTAAAGCCCGCGATAAAAACTATGCAATAGCTTAAAAATTCAAATCTGGAAGTTTTAATTTTATTGATTATGTACACAATATTATTTAATAAGACCTATAGATGACTGGGATCAACATTAGATGATGATAATGATTGTATTATTTAGTATTAAATTCACCAATTAACTATAAAAGTAAAATATATTCGCGGTCGGCTATATGTACATGGCACACACTATAGCTGCGTCTCGTAGCGATGTAACGAATTCAGAGATTTTATCTCATCTAAAAATTTGCGTGCCGCACTAAAAGACGTTTTCACTTCAAAAATATGTGTGGACTCACACATATTTTTGAAAAAGGAAACTAAATGGAACTGTCATACCTACAAAAAAACGTGCATACCTACGCAGCTAAACATGGCGGCTTAGTGTTGTACCTATACCACAAAGTTGATACCGCTTATCGATAAAGGACAGTGACCTCTCTCTATGGGGTTTTGGCCTCGATGCGGACAATTTTGTGCCGCCTTAAAAATACTGCTATTACATAGCTGAGACGATGTAGAAACCCATGATATAGATTTTTTTGTAGCCAGGTAGTTTAAAAAATAATTAAAAATAAAATGAAACGGCAGGATTGATTCTCAATTTAATTTTCAAATGTGATCATTATCATCTTCATATGTTAGTAAAACAATGTCTAGGATTGAGCTGGAGGAGTAATATTTTCATCATACCTTGCCCAACTAGAGTACCACATCACAAACATGATATAAGCAAACAACCAATAGATGATTTGCCGACAATGCTGTAATAATAATAATGTTTTATGGTGTCTAGGTTGCCAATGTTATTTTCATATACAAACAAAATGTTTTTTTTTGCTAATATGTGCCATATAAGCAAAGAAAAACATATTTTGTTTGCTTTTTATTTCACCTCTTAATAATATGCATTTGACGGCTAAAAGAAATCATCATAAATTTTTAATAAAGTGGAAAAAGATAATTCGATTCGAGACAGGGATTGAACCTGTGACCTTTGCCTAACCAGGGCAATGTTCTAGCCACCTGAACTACCCGAACCGTATCGAATCAAGTTGAAATTCTCCACCATATTTATAACGTCATTTTAAGAGTATGACCAGAGCCATCTATCGAGCTAATGAACAACTCGATACCAATGAACAGTGTTACAACTATTTTTAAACATTGATGCAATGGACTCCACTCAGTATATTGATAAATTTTTAATGCAATTTTTTGCTATATTTCTCATAAATTTTTAATAAAGTGGAAAAAGACAATTCGATTCGAGACAGGGATTGAACCTGTGCAATGGACTCCACTCAGTATATTGATAAATTTTTAATGCAATTTTTTGCTATATTTCTCATAAATTTTTAATAATCCATTCCATCAATGTTTAAAAATAGTTGTAACACTGTTCATTGGTATCGAGTTGTTCATTAGCTCGATAGATGGCTCTGGTCATACTCTTAAAATGACGTTATAAATATGGTGGAGAATTTCAACTTGATTCGATACGGTTCGGGTAGTTCAGGTGGCTAGAACATTGCCCTGGTTAGGCAAAGGTCACAGGTTCAATCCCTGTCTCGAATCGAATTGTCTTTTTCCACTTTATTAAAAATTTATGAGAAATATAGCAAAAAATTGCATTAAAAATTTATCAATAAAAGAAATCATGCCCAAAATGTTGCTAGTTCTATCTGTGCACATTTCAATAATAAATATGTACCATTATTTCTTATGTGTTTACCATATTATGATCCTGGTTGATTTATTTAGTATAACTTAGCCTTCAACTACATCAATATTATATAGAAAATAAAAAATAAAAGCATTAATTTTTGTCACCAAGTATAAGGAAATTATAAATGGATATGGCAAATCAGACATTGGTGTAGTAGATATCATATATTCTTTGTTTATATACGTACTCTGAGTCACCTAGAAACTTAATATATCTCTTCATAGTCACAGTTCAGGAGAAATAACATTGTAAAAGAGTATCAGCGGCTCTCTTCAAATCTGGCAAAAAGATGGTTCCTTCTGGGTTCTGTTATTTGACTTGAAAATTAATATGTCCTTACAGATTACAAGTACCTTGCCCATAGGGCAAATCCAACAAGTATGACAGGTTCTGTCCGATGCTCTTAACTGAAACATAACAGGCAATGAAAAGTACTTGAATAAGTAATGGTATATGTAACAAACCTGTTGGTAAATGTTGATTTAAGAAGCAAATAATCTATGGCCATATCACCTGCAGGTAATCAGCTAGTAGTAGCTTGGTAGTGGGCATGTAATATGCCTCTGTCACCCCTTCGGGGATAAGGCGTGATGGATCTGTAATCAGGTACTGGCTAGCCCACTGAACCGATTAAAAACAATTCATTTAACATTTAAAAGCTATGTTGTGTAAAAGTAATACAGTAGTTATTATAAATATCAAAAATTGGGCAGAGTTTACGAGTAATACATTAATATGCTGAATACATTATATTCAATAAATAGGAAGTCAGGAGTGAGGCACAGCTAGACTATGTATATGTTTATTGGTCACTTTAATAATACATAATAAAGAAAATCCTTCAAAATCAATAAAAATGAAAAGGAAAAAAGTACCTCAAGTGAGATAATACTTTTCATTGTTTATCTACACACTGTAGGTAACCGCCAGGTTCTGCGACAATATTTGTTTCGGTTTCTGCAGATTCATTAGTCGTCTCATACATGTACATATGGGTCTCCAAGTTCTAATAGTAAGTAAGTGACCATTTTTAACAACCTACTTGAAATTAAAAATAACTTACTACTCTGGATACAATCCACTGAAGAATTACAAGCGGCACTTCCATCAGGTTAAGAGTTTGACGACTTCTGTGTATAATACTATTACCACAACAGATTCAACAATCAAAAATATGCCATTGTCTTACATAAAAGCCGTGGTGGTCGTGAAAAGTTGAATTAGTAATATGATACAAAACACTCGATAAATACAAACGCGAACTGTATAATTATATAGTTAAAAATATAATTTTAACAAGACCCTTTGTTCACAAATATACAACACAGTTTATTTGTTTACATTCGTGACATTCGTCATTCAAGGTCGTTCGACTTCGATGACAGGTTCAGTGTTGCTAAAAGATGAAAACTAAAATACCCAATACGTTTTATGTTTTATAAAAATATACATTTATTTAAACATATTTAGTATTTTAAAAATATAGAAGTATTTTAAATAAACAATAAAATAATTACACAAAACATTTAGCACAGTTTCAGTTATTAAATGAAATAGTAGTGACTAATAACTAAGGAGTTTCGACTTATTTCTCCCTACTATTGTCATTACTTTTATTTTATGCAACACTAGGGTGACAATCAAAATAATATACGTTTTAGTATTCTCTGTCTACGGTCTGTAAGCCAAGACAAATATTTTTTTAATTCGTTTTAATATCAGATAAGTGGTTACAACCAAATTGTCATTAATATTTATTGTACAATTAATAAAAATTATTACAAGTTTAATTACTTTCCAAAGCTGCTGTCCGCGCTCAGGCCAGATTCGGTCACTGTCCATTACCTATATGAAACTTAAGAGCTAGAACACACTTGCAATTGATTGCAGTGCGATAGTTGCGATCACCTCAAGAAAGTATAAATAATTGCATGTGCGCCCACACTTGCGATAGTTTCAAAACTATTTATATGCAATTTTTTAATCGCATGACCCCGCAAATGCCTTAGTTGCACAGGAATCGTTTTCTATATAAATCTACCGCAGCGTGCTCACTGAACAATAGTTGCACGTGTTAGAAATTAGGGGCGTACTTGGGTTTTAGTAAAACACATCAATATTTATCACAAATAGGTATATTTAAGTTAAAGGTCCTAAGACTAGTAACATCTCCCAACTGCATTGAGTTAACGCAATGATCATAGTTTATAATAGATAGCGCTAGTAGGGTTTGCCAGTGCCCGTGCAATGGAGACATTTATAAGGCTATTGATTTAGTTTAAAATTATAATTTGTCATTTTGTTAAAATTAAAAGAATATTCGTACATTCTGAAATCATTTATTTACATTATTCATTTCTGGAAAGAACTATTTTGTTAAAGTAATTTCTAAAATATTTAAATCTAACATCAATATAGATAAATTTTTAAAGCAATTATTTGCTAAATTTCTTATAAATTTTTAATAAAGTGGAAAAAGACAATTCGATTCGAGACAGGGATTGAACCTGTGACCTTTGCCTAACCAGGGCAATGTTTTAGCCACCTGAGCTACCCGAACCGTATCGAATCAAGTCGAAATTCTCCACCATATTTTATATCGTCATTTTAAGAGTATGACCAGAGCCATCTATCGAGCTAATGAACAACTCGATACCAATGAACAGTGTTATAACTATTTTTAAACATTGATGCAATGGACTCCACTCAGTATATTGATAAATTTTTAAAGCAATTATTTGCTAAATTTCTTATAAATTTTTAATAAAGTGGAAAAAGACAATTCGATTCGAGACAGGGATTGAACCTGTGACCTTTGCCTAACCAGGGCAATGTTCTAGCCACCTGAACTACCCGAACCGTATCGAATCAAGTTGAAATTCTCCACCATATTTATAACGTCATTTTAAGAGTATGACCAGAGCCATCTATCGAGCTAATGAACAACTCGATACCAATGAACAGTGTTACAACTATTTTTAAACATTGATGGAATGGATTATTAAAAATTTATGAGAAATATAGCAAAAAATTGCATTAAAAATTTATCAATATACTGAGTGGAGTCCATTGCACAGGTTCAATCCCTGTCTCGAATCGAATTGTCTTTTTCCACTTTATTAAAAATTTATTTGCTAAATTTCTTATAAATTTTTAATAAAGTGGAAAAAGACAATTCGATTCGAGACAGGGATTGAACCTGTGACCTTTGCCTAACCAGGGCAATGTTCTAGCCACCTGAACTACCCGAACCGTATCGAATCAAGTTGAAATTCTCCACCATATTTAGTTCAGGTGGCTAGAACATTGCCCTGGTTAGGCAAAGGTCACAGGTTCAATCCCTGTCTCGAATCGAATTGTCTTTTTCCACTTTATTAAAAACATCAATATATGTTAAAATCACACTTTTCATTAGAAAAAAATTATGATTGGCACCATGCTCGTTAAAATGCGACTCAAACCCTTGATTGTTATCTCCATAATGTTCAATGAGAAATGAAAAAATATACAAATCATATTTTTCAAAATTTCGTTTTTCTAAATTAAATTTCAAAATTTTTTCTGTCTTTTTACACAGATCCTCAACATCTTTAGATGGATACACGAGGCCACCTCGAGTTTTGCACGAAATCAATGATTGTGATTTAATCGCGCCGAATAACATTGAAGTACAAATTGCACATTTTATATTGCTGGATAATTTTCTGGCTACAAAGCCTGCGATGTACGTCACGGTCAGACAGTCTAGGTATTCCTCAAATAAACTGCTGTCATCCTCTGGCACTTCTATAAAAGACTTTTTATCTGTCAAATCATTGATCACTGCAACAGGATCAGTTCTACTGGAACACGTTAAAATATTAACCTGTTCAAGAGGAATACAATTACCTACCCCACCATCGCGTATCTCCGCTCTTATCAAGAGACGTTTAAACGCAGCTCTAAATTGAATAGCGTTCGGATTATTATTGAATCCACCACGGGCTTTAATTGATGAAAAGAATAACTCGACATGATCCTGGCTTACTTTATATACAGGAAAATATTTTAACATTTTTTCTATTTAATATTTTAATATTTTAACATTCACTAAGTAGTCACACAGACAAAAATGCAAAAGATATGAAAAGTGCTTCAGATGTCTATCATCACTTGGTGATAGACATCTAAAGCACTTTTCATATCTATTATGAGTTCAATAAATCCCGTTTTCCGTTTCGACTCCACAACCAGAAGTCCCGAAGGAAACTTTAATGCGTTCCAGTAATTGATTGCCACTTCAAAAAGAGCCTGAAGTAGTACAATATTTTCGGGGCACATAGCTTTTTTTCAATCTGGTGGTCTAATTGAGCAGCTGTTCATAACATCGAACACGTCGTTTATAAGACGTAAAAATTGTATGGTTCCTAGTAGTCACGGAAAACCATCCAATTTTTATTAGTTTTTGCAGAATTCTAACGCATCTGCTTCAGATCTACTGAGCATTTGCGTTGCCATACGAACTTTCATTTTTTGCTTAGCAAAATACACATGAGCTTTTGTAATTTTCGTACCCATGTCACATCCCCTCCCCTCGCTTTCCTGCAATTCTAATAGCTGTTCTAATAGGCAGAAATATATTTTACGCCCAAAAATATCAATGAACAATTTAAGTTCTCCGAGGGTATTACGGATCAGTTTTACGGCATGACAGGGATCGATAAAACAATGAATATAATCATCATCGATTTCAAAGTATGTACGACCATTGTCTTGCATTAAGTTACATCCGAGTTAGTTAAACATGCTAAAGTTGGCAGCAGGTCCATCACAAGTAACTCTGATGATTTTCACACCAACTTCTTTACATTTTTGCAAACATATTTGCAAGAGTGTAGCTTTTTGTTCACCGCTCATGCTGGTTATTAAAAAATATGCTACAGATCTGCAAATCCAATTTTAAGGAGGAGGAAATCTGTAGTGGCAAGGCATTGCTGTACCAATCGGTCAGCAAAACTGCCCAGATGCCGTCTAAAATAAATAAGTTTATAACACCTGTAACTTTTCTCATGATGCCTGACAAAAAAGATATATTATTATTATTATGTTATTAATACAATTAATTAAAAAGACCAGACTTTGACTAGCCACTTCGACAGAATCACTTTCGATGTCGATTCCAGTGTTAACGCGACCATAATATTTTTGTGATCGAGGATTCCAACAAAGAGATTTCCTTATGGACATTTCGTCGAGAATCAGTGCGCAAATGACTGGCTCCTTAGTAGAGTCTATTTTTGCTTTAAGAGTCTCAAAGGCCTCTTTGCAAAATCCGGGCTCGGCGTTACCGTGCTCGTACCATTTGCATAACGTACGCGAATGAGGTAAACACAAATCGTATGAATTACGCAAAAATCATACGCTTTGGAAGACAAAACATTCAATGTCAAAGCAAATTTTCTCACTTCTTCAGAATACTGCCGTTCTACATGTAAGCCTTTGGCTTTACTAATTTGTCTAAGAATTAAGTATTTTGGCCCTGCACACTGTTCTAAATGTATGCAGTTTTTATGGGATACAAGATTATTATCTTTCAGCTCCTTAATCACTTCTTTAAAAGTTGCTATTTGTATCTTTTGCCGACGGACAGTTTCATTCAAAGATTTTTTTTTCTTATGGTCAGAAATCTTATCTCAGAAATCTTATCATGTAATCGTTTTAATTCCTTAAGCGCTTTATCATGAAAAGAAAAAAAAAGTTTTTCTTTTAAGTCTTTAATACATTTAGTGAATTAGTAAAAACGAAAAAGATTTAAATTAGTAATTGAATCTATCCATTCAATAGAGATCCATAATTAGTTTTAAAAAGTACCGTTTTACATAAAAAAATTACATAACATAAACATAACATACTTTCACGCCTTTATCCCCGAAGGGGTAGGCAGAGGCGTATAATACGCTTACGTTTCACCGCATGCTTTGCTTTTTGTCCCACGTAACAGGTGGTGAGCCCATTGCCGTGTTGAAATGGACAGGTGTTGTGGCGACATGCTGTAGAAATTTTTCAAGCCGCCCATAAGGCATTCAACTGGCTTAAGGACTGCCATGTTACTGGCAACCGGGACCAACGGCTTAACTTGCCTTCCGAAGCACGGAAACGCTCGCAAATATAAATGCCACAAAGTGGTCACCCGTCCGAGGACCAGCCATAGTGAAAGTTGCTTAACGCAGTGATCGTTTACAGAACACTAAGTCCACGGGGAAACAAGCGCTTCAAAAAAAATATAAGGTAACATTTCTGCCATAACAATGAACCAATCATTAATACACAGTCTTTGTTAAATACTTTATAAGAATTTTATAAATAAGCTTTACACTTACTAATTCAATGTTCTGTTGGCTGTTTGCAATGGAATCATCATCTGTCGGTGCAGGAGCCGATTGCTGTAGCATTGAAGGTTGCTGAACAGACGTTTTGTACATAAATATTAATGATTGAAACAGAGTACTGGTTACTGGTATAATAAAATCTAAACAGAACTAATTTTAATTATTAATATTAAACATAATAATATACTGATCACAAACCAACAACCTTCTCTACCATAGAAGGCAGTGAGAAGTGTAAACGTATAATCAAAAGTAATGAATAGTTAGGTATATTTATAACTCACTAATTCAAAGTGTTGTTGGTTGGCTGCATTCACATTATCATTTATAACAGTCAGAGCTGATTGCTGTAGGACTGAAGGTTGCTGAAAACGATCAAATTTTATAATTGAAAAACATTCAAACATGAATAGAGTTTTATACATTCCGGCTTTAAATAGGGGTTAAATTAATTGTTATATAATGTTATTCTCACCTGTATAAATATCGAAGGTACAGCATCATCTTTTAATCTTATAACATCCAGTGTTCTGTTAAATGAGTTTTTGTTAAAATGCAAAGAACATATGTAAATTTTTTTACAATTTGTTCTTAAATTTTCTTTGCCGATGGCCTTCAACCAAATTCTTTTTTTGTGTTCACTTCGTGGCAGTCTGATAACAAAAAAATACTTATAATATATTAACGAATAAGATCAGTTTTCATTTTTTGATATATTGATTCCATGTGTTAAATTTGGAGGATATTTTAATAAGTAAGTATAAGTAGTTACCGTTTTAAAAAAAAAGAGTGTTTGAATTAAACATGAATAAATAAACTGGAAGAAGCGATGTTTCGTGCAATTGCGATATTAAATCAATATATTTGATACCATGGTCAATATCGCAACAAACAATATCGATAAATCGTTTGATATAACAAGAACATCACTACAGTCGAAAGAAATATTATAAACAAACAGGACATTTGGCGGGAAGAGTGACAAGTGCGGACGTTTGCTTTATATTATTTTCTAAAACTAGTGCATTTATCTTGTTTTATGTGCGGGAGTGGTGGTTTCTTGGACATAAAAGTTGTGTTAACGTGCTATAGTGAAAGACAATGATATATATGCAGTGAAATGCTATTTTCACTCTTGCCGCGAAACGTCCACTGACAACCTTAGTATAAGAATCACCATTATACTGAGGGCAAGGACCAGGACGTAGCCTGAGGACACGACATCGACTGGACAGGACTAATTAGAAGACAAGATTGAAGAAATATGATATAAAAAATAAGATTTGGCTAAAAGGTCTTCGAAACCAGGCCATAAAATAATTATTAAAAAAAAAACAAACAGGACATTTGGCGGGAAGAGTGACAAGTGCGGACGCTTGCATTATATTATTTTCTAAAACTAGTGCATTTATCTTGTTTTATGTGCGGCAGTGGTGGTTCCTTGAACATAAAAGTTGTGTTAACGTGCTATAGTGAAAGACAATGATATATATGCAGTAAAATGCTATTTTCTCTCTTGCCGCGAAACGTCCACTGACAACCTTAGTATAAGAATCACAATTATACTGAGGGCAAGGACCAGGACGTAGCCTGAGGACACGACATCGACTGGACAGGACTAATTAGAAGATAAGATTGAAGAAATATGATATAAAAAATAAGAAGTGGCTAAAAGGTCTTAGATACCAGGCCATTAAATATTTATTAAAAAAAAAAAAGAAAAAAAAACAAACAAACTGGCTCGCTGGTCTAAATTGTTGGAAAAAAGGGCGCGAACTTTCGAATGTAGTGGCGACTTTTTCAATAATTATATTCTAAAATTGTGTAATAGTCGCCCTTCTTCGTTTAAATTCAAATAAAACCTATAATCTAAGTGTGTAAAGAATTGTTAATAAGTTTAAATAAGTTATGACTGAAGACAGTGGTGGTAGGGCTTCTGCCCACAAACGAAAACTTTCCTCAGCAGATGAATCTTCACCACCAAAAATGTCAGCTGCATTTGTAAACACCAAAAGAGGCTTATTCAAAGACTACAATCATATTTACACAGAAAATGGCAAAAAGGAATACCCAATACTTTTATCATCCACATCTACTAACAAGACCAAAATGGATATAATGAAATCAAATAAAATTTTAAGATCTATCAATTGCTCTGGGGTAATGTTTGTTAAACCTATAGGTAACCATCTGTTGAAGATATTTTTTAACAACCTTAAGGATGCCAATTATTTCCTATTAAATAAACGATTACTGGACGAAAATGAGTGGAAAGCCTCTATTCCATTTGATCACCTAGAGAGTCAAGGTATAATTAAAACGCCAATAGACATAACTGAACATGATTTATTGTCTAATATCAAATCAACTGCTGAGGTTATAGGAGTAAAACGTTTTATGAGAAAGAACATTGATGGCTTGCTTGTCCCAACCCCAACTGTATTAATTACATTCCTCAGTTCGACACACCCAGACCATGTGACATTTGATTATATCTGGTTTGATGTCAAGGAATATGTCAAACCAATTCGCCAATGTTTTATCTGCTACAAGTTTGGCCACAGCAGAGGTTCTTGCAGGAGTGCACAGGTTTGCTCCATCTGCTCTGGTAATCATTTCTTTAAAGACTGTGATAATAAAGACAATGTTAAGTGTACAAATTGTAATGGCCCACACATGGCTGTTAGTACATCTTGCCCTGTGAAAGCAACGAAATTACAAGACTTGAAAAATAAAATTAATGGTACATTGACTTATACTAGCATGGCCGCTAGACCCATACAAGATTATCCCTTGCCAACTATTGCATTCTCTCAAACATCCACTCCAACAACACATCAGAAAAACAAGAGAACACTAATTAACATGCCTCAAAAGAGGGCATTATTCACTGATATACTTAATTCTGACGATTTATTAAACATTTTGACTAAACTTGTAGATATAACAATTAAAAGATCCGATCCAATTCAAGCTAATGCAACTATTTCCTCTAAACTCATAAAAGAAATGCTCATTAGTAATTTTACAAGTTAATAAGTCTATGGATAGCACAAATTGTAATGCTAATCAATTGAATATATTTCATTGGAATTGTCGTAGTATATTACCAAAAATTGACCAGTTAAAGCACTTTATCGTTACTCATACTAATATTGATATAATTCTGCTTAATGAAACTTGGTTGAACCCTATGAAGTCATTTAAATTGCCAGGGTATCACATCGTTCGATATGATGCTGACCGGCTTCATGGAAGCATTGCAGTGGCTATAAAAGCTAAGTATACATACACTCTAATTGACACACCTTCGAATTATCATTTTCAAAACTTACTGATATCTGTTAAAATTGGTTCTATATCAATTGAAATTCTTTCTGTGTACATTCCTCCTACTCCTAATGGCAAATTTAACTTGAATATGTTGACCCACACTTTCGTCAAAATTAAAAGTAAAAATTTCTTGATAATTGGCGACTTTAATGCTCACCACTTGTCCTGGGGTTCAAGATTTAACGACGGCAGGGGTAATATAATCAATTCTTTTGCAGATGATAACAACCTCGTTTGTCTGAGTGATTTCACTGAAACTACTGTAGCGGCTTTCGGTCAATCTGGTAATGTTTTGGATTTAGCATTTGCCTCACCATCGGTGAGTACTAGTTGTTCTTTCATTGTTCACGATGACTTGATGAGTAGCAATCACTACCCAATTATAGTTGGCGTTCTATACAGGGTGACTTTAAATAGGTGTAATTGTTTTAAGGGGGTAAGAGTACAGCCCATGGGATGTTCAAAAATGTGTGGAACACCTGGTCGAAATCTACTGGTTTCGGAAATACACGATACTTTAACTTTTTTAGGAAAATTACCAAAATTCAAGAGAAATCCTTAAAAATAAAAATAAATACTGGATGCATGGATTTTATTTTTATTTTATCTGATTGCTGGATAAATTATCCATAAAATAAAAACATCAAATGTTATGAATCAGTTAAAATTTTAGAGTTATGAGAGCTAAAACTTGTAACAATAAAAAAAAAATTTGCTTTATCGAAATTTCAATTGATTTTAGTGAAAAATATCCACTCCGAACTGGTCGTACAAACGATGTCATTAAATTCCTTGTTTCCTTAGCTTTCTAAAAAGGTATAATAAGTGTACAAAATTCTCAGATAGCGCCCAACATACTCAGTTAGTCCCGAGCAGGTAGTTATGATCCCTATTGTTAATGTATTGTAAGCCGAGCCGATACCTGGAATTCTTAAAACCTTTCTCACGGTTTCACTATGCGAGAGTGAGAGAATCGATAAATAGCACAACGTGTGTGAGTGAGATAGCAATTGTTGACGGTTGGCCGTTGCCTTGCGCTTGGGCCCCAAGTTGCGCGACCTCTGTCTAGTACTACTTAGATACTTACGCGTGCCGGACGTACCTATTATTCGTACTAGTTATTTCATCCATCTGTTTCTTTGCTTTATTTCAATGGCAAGCTACAGTAGCGAAGAGTACGCAGACATTGTGTTTGTGTACGGATTCTGTGACGGTAATGCTGCAGCGGCCAGAAGGGAGTACATACACCGATTCCCAAATCGTCGCGCACCTAGTGTACGTGTCTTTTCTGCGGCGTTTCAACGGCTTAGAGAAAGTGGAAGTGTTCATGAGCGGCGTCACGATGCTGGTAGACCTCGTCAAGTGGATGCAGAGCACGAAGAAGAAATACTGGATCGTTTTACGAGAGATCCCACTACACAAATACAGCAAGATCTTACGGGAGTTGTTACTAGGTCCAATCTTAGAAAACGACTACGGGCGTGTATTAGGAACCAAGGAGGTCAATTTGAGCAAGATTTAAAATAATAAGGTGTTTTAATTAAATCAAGTGTTATAAAACGTGTTTTTCCTACTGTGTTTTTGTTATTTCTTTATGTAAATAACTTGAGTATTTTAATTGTAAATATAACTTGCGTTTTTTCTTATTAAATATTATTATTTTGTATCAGTATGAGTATTATTTCATCTACATTAGATATTTTTTTCATACTACTCTTAGTAAAATTAACCATAGTCATCCTTACTTGCTTGGATAACCAAATGGGCAACAATACACAATGCATTCATAAAGTCCACTAAAGCAAATCAATGAGACGTGTTACGAGGTAAATTAATGACACTTAAAGAAAAAACCTTAGCAGGGTAGTATGGTAAAGTGCTAATAATGTTATTAATGTGCAGTTTACGTATTACCTACTCGGCAATAACTGAGTTTGTTGGGCGCTATCTTGGAATTTTGTACACTTATTATACCTTTTTAGAAAGCTAAGGAAACAAGGAATTTAATGACATCGTTTGTACGACCAGTTCGGAGTGGATATTTTTTACTAAAATCAATTGAAATTTCGATAAATCAAATTTTTTTTTTATTGTTACAAGTTTTAGCTCTCATAACTCTAAAATTTTAACTGATTCATAACATTTGATGTTTTTATTTTATGGATAATTTATCCAGCAATCAGATAAAATAAAAATAAAATCCATGCATCCAGTATTTATTTTTATTTTTAAGGATTTCTCTTGAATTTTGGTAATTTTCCTAAAAAAGTTAAAGTATCGTGTATTTCCGAAACCAGTAGATTTCGACCAGGTGTTCCACACATTTTTGAACATCCCATGGGCTGTACTCTTACCCCCTTAAAACAATTACACCTATTTAAAGTCACCCTGTATAACAGTACCTCACCTAGTCAAAGTTTTCAAGCTGAGATAGACTCCGATGATTTAACCACAGGTTGCTTATCTAGTATTAATTTCAATAAAATAGATTGGACTGAGTTTAAGGAACTTTGTGAGAGGAAATTTTCAAGTTTCTCTCTAAATAACGAACCGTTAATAAGTTATGATGACTTCATTGAAAACCTAACTGACGTTTTATTATTGTTTCCTAAGAATTCAAATAATTGCCATTTTAAAAAACGCAAATCTATAATTTGGTGGAATGATATTTGCTCTCAGGCAGTCAATCAATCCAAGCTTGCATTTAAATCATATAAAAGTTATCCTACACTTGAAAATTATATCCTGTACAAACAATTCGACGCCAAGAAAAAAAGAACCTTATCGGAGCAAAAGCTGCTAAGTTGGGTCAATCTCTGTTCTTCTTTTAATAGAATGACTCCTGTAAAAGTAGTATGGAGTCATATTAAAAGGTTAAAATTTGCAAAATTAGGCACTAATACTCATTCGCTTAATTTCTTTGAAACCCCTTCCAACGCCGATGCATATTTAAATAAAATAGCATCCGGAAATTATGTTCAGTATTCTCAAAATTTTTACTTAAATTTTTTAGTTCAGGGGTCAGAATCCGCTCAATGGATTCAGGAACCCTTTGCTCTTTTTGAACTGGAAGCTTCGTTAGATAGTAAAAAGAAGAACACATCTCCTGGCCCTGACTACATACCCTACGCCGTCATCAAAAATCTACCAAATGAAGTAGAATGTTTTTAACCAAATGTGGAAGCAAAAGATTATACCACCTATTTGGAAAATTCAATTTGTTGTCCCCATCAAAAAACCAAACAGGGATGTTAATGAATTAGATTCTTTCAGACCTATTTCGTTAACATCTTGTTTTGCAAAGATTTTCGAATTTATGTTAAAAAATCGCCTAGAATGGTATATTGAAAATAATTCTTGAATTCCAGACTATCAGTTTGGTTTTCGTAAAGATAAAAATACAATGTACAATCTAAGCTGTCTTATAAGTGACATTCAAAACAATTCCAAATGTAATAAGTTAACTCTAGCGGTCTTCCTAGATATAAAAGGCGCATTTGATAACATAGATCATGAATATTTAATTAGAAGCCTTCGATCCCTCGGTATACCTGGCTCGGTTTTGTTCTGGATTTTCCACTTTTTAAACAACCGTACGATATTTTTAAAACTCAAAAAAAAGTTGTATGGTCCAAATCGTACATATAAGGGCACTCCTCAAGGTTCTGTAATTTCTCCATTAATTTTTATTTTATGCATTGTAAACTTCATGAAATGCCGACGACCTTGTCATTTACACAGAATGTGATAACGTAAGGCAAGGAGAAATTATAATGAACAATGCTTTAGAATCTTTGAGCATGATTCTAAGCTCCCAACTTAAACTTGAAGTTAACATCGAAAAGAGCTCAGTTATGTTGTTTAGTCCATATTACATTAACCGTCCTAAGATATATTTCCAACAGGTTTTATTACCTTTCAAAACTTCAGAATTGTATCTAGGTATTTTACTCGACTGTGAATTATCTTGGGGTCCTCATGTTACATATATATGTAAAAAAGCTGAGTTACGTCTTAACATTTTGAAATCTCTGGTTGGAGTGCGTTGGGGTTCTGATCCTAAGAGCCTCAAGACATTATACATATCTTTAGTTCGCAGCCAGTTTGATTATGGATGTATTCTCTACTCATCTGCTTCTAAAACTTTACTTCAAAAACTTGACATAATACAAAATAGAGCTTTACGTATCATCACTGGAGCTATGATGTCATCACCCATAAACTCTTTAGAAGTTGAGGCTGGTGTAACTCCTCTAATTGTAAGGAGAAGCTATCTTACTGATAAATTTTGTTTAAATTTAATTAGTCGCGATAATGTGCTAACTGGCCGACTTCTGGAACATTTTACAGTACCGGAGTATAATGATACACCTCTTACTGTTTTTACTTCTATCGTTGACTCTGTCACGTACTTGAATTTTAAATTTCAAGATGTAGTTTATTGGAATAAGTATATACCTTGTTTTTCTTATAGTTACGAGTCAATGTTGATGCACATTCCAGTTACAACTAATAAATTTACCTGTAAATATGATTTTTATGAGTTTATGGAGGAAAAGGTAGATTTTATTCAAATTTATACTGATGGCTCCAAAACTAACCATCGGACAAGCTTTGCCTTTTATGATTCTTCTAACAAAACTGGCAAAGTATTTTCTTGCTGTAATTACTTTTCTATTTATTCTGCAGAAATATTGGCAATGGTTTTCGCTTTGCAGTATGTTATTAATATTCGCAAGAATAATGTCTTCTCAAAAGTAATTATCTTATCAGACTCACTGAGTGCACTATCGACTTTGGAGAAGAAATCTATAAGCAATAGTTGTAATTACTTGATTTATGAGCTTAGGCACTTAGTTTAATTGTGTAATTGCAGTGATATTTTGGTAGAGTTTTGTTGGGTACCCGGGCATTCAGGCATTTTTGGCAATAAATTAGTTGACACTCTTGCCAAATCTGCCTCTGATATAACTAACGTGGAATACAGAGTACCTCATCTAGATTTAGTCAACTTTTTAAAGGATAATCAAAACAAGCGTTGGATTAAGATATTGAACTCCTCCCGTCTTAGCAAAGGAAAATGGCTCACCAAAATTATTCCTGTTCCCAGTACTATCGCTTGGTTTGAAAAACTCCCTACCTATCCAGGCAGAGAATTTATTACTAGTTTATGTAGATTAAGAATTGGACATTGTAAATTTCCTTCACATTTGTACAGACTTAAACTTAATAATTCTATATGTAAATACTGTTTTGCTAATTTTTGTGATTTAGATAATTTATTTTTAGAGTGTAAATATTTTAATATTCAACGTTTACTTTTAATTAGCCTAGCAAAAGATATTTTAGATGTAAATGATTCTTTTCCTCTCAATGTGCAAGAATTTTAAAATACCCTCAATTGTATACACCTCTGTATAATTATTATATTAGCACATTCGGACCAATTTAATACGCTCAAGATTTTGCTTTTACAATATTTGTAACTCTAGCTTTAATACATATAATTAAAAAAATATTAAATAATTGCACTGTATAGATTTTATTTAGGTTTAAACATTGTTTTTGTAAATTGTATGACTAATAACTTCTTAAGCTGATGGCTTAAAAGCCAAAGCTTCTAATAAAGAAAAAAAAATCTAAATTGTTGAATAAACAAAGAAAAAGCGCGGGAAACGGCAAACTAGGCGGGCGACTGTTTTTGAGTTTTTTATTATTTATTAATTATTCAACTATAATTTAAGGATCAAATAGGTTTAATAGTGTAAATATATTAATTTATTATTGTAAATAGTATAGTTCCTGTATAGTAGGTAAGTTTTTTGTATTTATATTGTAGTACAGACCCTGGGGGGACAATTGTCCCCTCAGTGTATAATTTGTTAGTGTTACGATAGATGGATCAGGAATGGATACGGAAGGATCGGTAATAGACACAGATGGCTCCGAGACCAACTCTCGGTCCCATAAGCGAAAGAGAGCATCGGTTTCGTCTAAGATTTGCAAGCACTGCAATAAAAATCGCAGATATCACCATAAATCTTCTACTAATACCGAGATTAATTGCCAATGTAGATCAATAACAAACACTTTCACAGTATCTGCATCACCCTCACAAATTACCAAGACTAATGCTAACGAGAATTCATCGCGTATTCCTATTGGCCGAAATGTTTACAACTCATCTGACGCTGCCCCATATGCAGTTCATATTCAGAAACTTCCTTCATCTCCCAATGAAAACTGTTCCATTCATCCTGTAGCATATGGCTCTAATCTTAAAAAAAACTCATTCAAGAACATTGTCAATGGCAGTCTTAAAAAAATAGGGCGCAACCGTATTTCTTTATCTTTTTCGTCACATGATAGTGCTAACAATTTTGTAGATGATGATGCATTAAAATCTAATAATTACAAAGCTTTTATTCCTTCTGTTAATGTTACACGCATGGGTATAGTGAGAGGTGTTCCTACTGACTGGAGCGATGAGGATATTCTAAGTAATATATCAGTTCCCATAGGTTGCGGCCAAATTATAAAAATAAGGAGGCTAAAAAGAAAAGTCATTAGCAATGAAAAGTCAGAGTTTGTTCCCATAGAAACTGTAGTCCTAACATTTGATGGGCAAGTTTTACCCAAACGTATTTTTATGTGTTATAACTCACTTCCTGTTTATATATACATTTATCCCACAATACAATGCTTTAATTGCTGTCGATATGGACATATTCGCAGCCAATGCAGATCATCTCCAAGATGTTTTAAATGTGGTCTAGGCCATACAGGAGAGACATGCAAAGTTGAGGAGTTTAAGTGCTGTCTCTGTACAGGTTGAGAACTTCTTCTTGCAACTAATAAAATATGTCCTGAATTCTCTAGGCAAAAGGGGATTAAGGAATCAATGGCCAAAAGTTGTATTTCTTATGCTGAAGCCTTGAAGTTACACCCTCCTGTTAGCAAACCTTATTCTGATACTCTCATGTCTGCTCCTCAACATAGGTCGGTACAAAATATTCCAGATCATACTCATCATAATAACTCGTACAAGAAAACAGTATTCTTAAAACCGAAGCAACCTCAAAAATTTGAAAGATATGGATATGATCAATTAGCCCATTCTAACTTAACAAAAGATTATACAATTCCTTTACCCTCTATTGGCACTCTCAATAACTGTAATAATGATTCTCTATCTGAAATTCCCATTAAACAATTAATTTTAACTCTTATCAACTCTTTACAACAATGTAATATGATTAAATTACCGCCCAACGCTGCTATACTATCAGATACAGAAGTAAATAACACAATTAATAATGGATCAGTTCTCCCTAATGCAATGGAACTGCTGCAGCATAAGCCGCAGAAAAAGTGAACTAATTTACTTGATTAATAAATATGAACCATCTTTAATAGCTATACAAGAGGGAGGGCCACAGTGAGGGAAGAGGATCAACCACTAATCCATAATGGAACCCATTTGGACGCTAGGGGCTCAGCACAACTCCTCGCTCGGACCTTCTACCCGAAGGATCGAGTTGAGGAGGATACTGAGGTGCATCGACAGATACGCGAAAGAGCTGAAAAGGTTGAAGATGGAGAGGGTCACAATGATGATGACCCACCTTTTACGGTGGGCGAACTGTTCGATGCACTTCATAAATTTAACCCGAAAAAAGCACCGGGGGCGGACGGCTTTACAGCTGATATCTGTGCCCACGCCATTAGGGCCGACCCCTCACTATTCCTGGAGCTGCTTAATCGGTGCCTCCACCACGGCTACTTTCCTAAGATATGGAAGGAAGCCGTGGTTGTGGTGCTGAAAAAGCCTGGTAAGGACTCGTACGCCGTTCCCAAATCGTACAGACCGATTGGTCTGTTAGATCTTGTTAGTTACAGATGGGAGCAAGATTGAGGGCCGAGTCGGTGCCGCGCTATCGTTTTGGAATAGCCGGACCGAAACTAAGGCCCTCAAACTTGCTCTCGCGCCCCATTGCACCGTCTACCAGGCCGAGCTCCTGGCGCTATGCAAAGCGGCCAGTGAGGTCCTCAGGCGTGGCGCGTCCACGTTCGGTATCTTCAGCGACAGCAGAGCCGCTCTCTTGACGGTAATCAACCGTCATGCCCTCCATCCCTTGGCAGTGGAAGCCAGGGCCGCACTTCAGCGCGGATTGGCCCAGGGTAAGGAAATTTCCTTATTCTGGGTCAAGGCCCACGCAGGGCTGGAGGGCAACGAACGAGCCGATGAGCTCGCGAAGGAAGCGGCTCTGACGCTGAAGAGAGCACCGGACTACGGTCTGTATCCTGTCTCATTCGTGAAGCGTGCCCTTAGGCGGGACACGCTTGACGAGTGGAACAAGAGATACAGAGAGGGCGGGACGGCCTCCGTTACTAAGCTTTTCTTCCCATGCGCAGTGGAGGCGTATAGTATCGTCCGCAAAATGACGATCGCCGGCACCGTAACCCAACTGCTGACGGGGCACGGTGGGTTCTCCTCATACTTGACACGTTTCAAGTGTAAGGAGGATCCATCGTGCGCCTGCGAGCCCGGGGTAGAGGAGACAGTGGTCCACCTGCTGCAAGACTGCCCGATTCACGCAGCGGATCGCACGGATCTGGAGCAAATAACCCAACTTGCAATCGGTACTAACAACTTTTCGGAACTACTTAGACACCACAGAAAATACTTCTTAATGTATAGTGATAAAATTATAAAAATTGTTAATTTAAGAAATAGAACCTAAGTTTCGTTTTTAAAATATGTGGTCATATTGAACAAAAACGAAAAATTTTAGACGTAAGAGGTATGATCCTGGTGTTAGGTAAAGAAAATTTTAGGAAATTAGTATAGAAATAATAGTAAAGGAAAATGAAAGGAACGTTAATACTTAAAATTCAAAAGTACAGTCAGTAAATATATCTGAATACTATACGGGTAATATATATCCTCACCCCATCCCAAATATATCTATGGTAGAACAGAGTAAGAGTGAAAGCGCGAGAGGAATAAAAGCGTGATAAGTATGGCATATGAAGAGAATGTAAGAAGAGTAATAAGTGAACAACTATGTTATTTATTTAAGAAACCACAATGTTAATGTTAAGAAACAATGTTAAGAACAGAGAATAGATAAATAATTATATGAAGGTAACACCCCAGAGGCTTGTTATAATATTAAATAGCAATAAAAATATATAAAATGTTTAAGTATGGCTCTGCCCATGGTAGAGATGTAAGTATTAAAAAAAAAATAGCTATACAAGAAACCTGGCTTAAGCCAGAACATAATTTTAAACTTTCAGGCTTCTCTTGCTTGAGAGAAGATAGAAGTGATGGCTATGGTGGTGTTGCTTTGCTTGTGAAAAATTCTCTTCTTTTTTCTCATGTAGAGCTACCTAGCCATGGTACCGGCTTCTCGATAATATCTGTAAAACTAAATAACATATGCTTTGTTTCCGTTTACATCCCTCACCCATCATCTGAGATTTATGATGAAGTAAATAATGTTTTCTACACTACCAAAGCCTCTAGTGATAATGGGTGACTTTAATGCATAACATCGATGTTGGGGAAGTTCTAAATCTAACTACTATGGAGCTCGAGTTTTGGAAATGCTAGATACCTTTGAAATGTGTTTGCTAAATAATGGTTCCCTTACTCGGCGAACTACTCCTAATGAGCCAATTAGCGCACCGGATTTAACTCTGTGTTCTCCCAATCTCGCATCTTCTTTGTCCTGGTACACTTTGGAGTCTACCTACGGTAGTGATCACTTCCCTATTGTCATTTCATTTCCTAATAACTTTTCCGGCATCCAATTACAAAAACGTCAACCTCGACTCAAACATAAATTATCTAACGCTAACTGGGATGCGTTTCAACAACAGGTTAAAAATAGATTTTCACAACTTCCAAACATTAACGACAGTAATGTAGATGAATGTAATAATTTAATTAGTAAGGCTTTAATTGAAACAGCTGATTCATTGTTTCCAAGTAAACGTCAAACAAAAGTAACGAAGATCCCCGCTCCTCTTTGGTGGGATTCAGAATGTCGGGAACAGATTAAAAAAAGAAAAACAGCAGAAAATATTCATAAACATTATTCTTCGATGGAAAATTTTAATTCTCTTTCGGAAATTATAACTAGCACCCGTAAATTATTTAAGCGAAAGAAATGGGAAAGCTGGCAAACATTCTGTAATTCTGTATCCCCTAATGTTCACCCAACTTTAGTTTGGAAAAATATCAAACGCTACAGATCTGCTTTTAAAGAATCAAACCCTCCACTTCTACACAGAACTGTTGTTGAAAATTTTCTGGATTCCCTGATTCCTCCTTTTGTTCCTCTTAATATTACTCCTTGCCCCTTGCAAACTCAGTGTAAATTGGAAATGCAGTCTTCGAGTCTCAACAAGCCTTTTACTCTTAATGAAATAAAAGGCATTCTAACTTATGTTAAAGATTCAACCCCTGGCTTGGATAATATCCCCTATTCATTTTTCACTCACATGGATGATACTAGTCTTTCTTATTATTTATCTTTAATTAATTCTGTAGTGCTATCAGGCAACATCCCCACAGCTTGGAAAGTGCAAGAAGTGATTCCAATTCGTAAAACTAACAAACCTGCTGAAGCGTCATCTTACCGTCCAATAGCCCTTTCCCCTGTGGTTGCTAAACTGGCTGAACACCTCGTCAAAAATAGACTAGAATGGTTTATTGAAAATAAAGGTCTATTATCCAATAGTCAGTATGGATTTAGAAAGGGTAAAAGTACCATAGACAGTGTAGCCATATTTACCACTGATATTCGTCTAGCTTTTTCAAATAATCACTCACTTCTGGCCTGTTTTCTAGACATAGCTGCTGCGTACGATAGTGTCCAGCTACATATACTGCAAAAAAAGCTTTTTAAATTGGATGTCACTTTATTATTACAAAATTTTATCATAAATTTTCTGTCTGAGAGATGTGTTAAGGTTATCCTTCCGGACTCCCTCACAATTACCAGAATAGCTTCGAGAGGTTTACCACAGGGATCAGTATTAAGTCCTCTCCTTTATAATTTATATACCTATGACCTAGAAAGTACATTAGTGAAAAGCAACATAAATATCTTACAATATGCAGACGATTTACTCATTTATACTTCGGGGCAATCGATTGAGAGATCAGCTGATAGGTTATCATCAGCTCTTGATTCCCTTAAAACGTGGCTGTATACTAATGGCCTAACTCTATCAGTGCCCAAAAGTTCTGTTGTATTATTTTCCCGAATGCGGTGTCCTCCTACTGTATCAGTTTTTTATGAAAACTCACGACTTCCAGTTTATGAGCATGCAAAGTTCTTAGGAATTATTTTAGACGCTGAATTATCTGGGCTCCAACATTGTTACCATATTACTGCAAAATGTGAACGTAATTTAAATATCTTGAGATGCTTGTCGGGTGTTTGGTGGGGAGCTCATCCAACTTCCCAAAAACTTCTTTATAACGCTTTGATTAGAAGTCTTCTAGATTACGGGTCATTTCTTTTAGAACCCTGTGGTATAGTTGGCCTAAATAAACTTGACAGTGTTCAATATAAAGCTCTTCGAATTATATCAGGTTGTATGAAATCCAGCCCCATCAACGCTCTTCAAGTTGAATGTGTTGAACCTCCACTGATACATCGTAGACAATATCTTTGTGACCGATTTGTGTTTCAATCTTTACAAATCACGAACCACCCCTTACATCATAAACTCTAATTACTCTCAGACGTAATAGAAACCTCCAGTTACTGGTCTCACAAAAAGGTTCCTTGCCTTATTAGCAGCTTTCGTAAATTTTTATCTCTACAATCCCCTACTCACAGATCTTCTCGTCTCCCCCTTTTTTCTACATCTTATGATTCCTTAACTATTTCACCTTGTATTATTCTAAACTGTGATCTTCAAAATGACATTAATGCTAATTCCAACTTCAACTACTATCTCAATCACGAATTTCCAGATTGGCATCATATATACAGTGATGCTTCTAAGCATAGTAATTTTGATTGTGTCAGAATAGGAGTATATCACCACCAGTTCAAGATAGTCCAGAAAGTTAGACTCCCACCAGAGACATCAGTATTTACCGGTGAATGCTTCGGATTACTGAAGTCTTTGGAATACATATTATTATTAAAACTCTCAAAGACCGCAATCATCACAGACTCCAAAAGTGCTTTACAAGCTCTACAGCGATTCCCATTTAAAACAAAGCATTTGACTGTTGTTTTTGAATGTCGAAATCTGTTACAGAAATGTTTATCTAACGGTTTAGACATAAAGTTTTTATGGATACCTAGTCATCAAGGTATTTTTGGCAACGACTATGCGGATAGACTTGCTAATGAGGCAGTTTCATGTGGGGATTTATTCCCGTATAAAAACTACTGCTCTGACTTAATGTCTCTTTCTAAAAAGGATCTACTTGAATCCTGGGGAAAAGACTGGCACACTAGCAGCCAAGTGAAAGGTAAAAATTTCAGTCAAATTCAGCCTACAATACCTGTTAAACCTTGGTTTTCAAAATTCAAATTTGGTAAAACGACAACTTCAATAATAACTAGAATGAGATTGGGTCACACATGTGCTCCAGTGCACCTTGCTAAATTTAGAATTATTACCAGTGACATTTGTGAATGTGGTTCAGATATAGGCGACTTAAACCATATTTTTTTCGCTTGCCCTCTATTTAACCATACAGAATTTTTCGAATCCTTAATATCCCTCCATGTTCCTCTTCCATCTTGTATTAACACCCTATTACATAATCTTGATATTAATATTTATAAAACCATATCTTTATTTATAACTGTTAATCATTTAAAAATCTAAATATTACTTTAAGAATGTCTTGTTTCAAACCATTTTCATCCTTTCCCGAAATTCCGTAATCCTTTTTATATATTAACCGCTTCCTAACTTTTTACTGCGTCGTGGCTAAGTCCAAGCCGGATCTCGCCAAAACAAAAAAAAAAACAAACAAAACCAAAATGCTTTTACAAATGCTTTTTAATGATTTTATTTGTTTTTAACTGTCTACAAAATTAACTAACTAAAACTAACTATCTTCACGCTGTATCCCTGACGGGGTAGTCAGAGAGGACAGATCGCCAGGCTTCGCGATCCATGCATACTTCTTTCGCTTCTTCGAGATTCATCAATCGCTTCATACACGCACATCTGGGTATCCGAGTACTTTTGACCTTTCCGTTTTTGAGCAATCTGCTCACGTGGTCTTCATATGTAAGTCTCGGCCTTCCCTGACTCCTTCTACCCTCTATTTTTGAACAATATATATTCTTCGTCAATCGTTCCTCACTCATTCGTTGGACGTGTCCAAACCAACGGAGCACGCCCTTTTCCAGCTTAACGCTGACACTTTCATTCAAACCTGCCATATTGCGTATCACTTCGTTACGTATTCGGTCGGCCAAAGTAACACCGCACAATTTTCGAATCGCATCTCCACAGCATTCAATTTACTTTCATGCATCTGCTGACATACCCAGGTTTCGCTACCGTAAAGCAAAGTTGGCACTAGCACTGCGTTATGAATCGCCATTCGTGCTTATTTTACGATGCTTTGTCGCTTTACTAACTGGGACAAAGCACCGTTAACTTTGTTTCCGGCAGCTACTCGCCGTTCTACATCCGAATCACATCTTCCATCCGCGCTAAACATACTTCCTAAATACACAATTTCATTCACTTGCTCTAGACGTTCCTGGTTTACCCTAATCTCGCATTTAGTTCTTACGTCACCTCTTTCAAATACTAGAACCTTAGTTTTACTTGCATTCAAGCGGAGACCCTTACTTTCACACCCCTCTTTCATATTAGTGACTAATGCCTGTAGGTCGGCTTCTGATGAGGCCATGAGCACCGCATCATCAGCGTACAGCAGACAGTTTACTGTAAAGTCACCCAAATTCACACCCATATTAAAATCTTTCAACTTCTGCAGGCAACTGTCCAGATACACTATGAACAGCCAGGCGGACATGACACATCCCTGTTTGACGCCTGTACAGACATCAAAAAGAGGTGACACATCCCCCCCCTACTCGCACGCAAGCCTTACAGTCCCTATAAAGCGACTGTATTGCCCGCAGTAGCGAGCCGTCCATACCATATCCTGGCAGCAAGTCCCACAGCGTTTCTCTCACAACGTTATCAAATGCTTTCTCTAGATCCACAAAAGCGCAGAAAACCTTCTGGCTAAGAGCCAGAAACTTTTCCGCGATCATGCGGAGAGAAAACACTTGATCCATGCAACCTCTTCCACGTCGGAATCCGCATTGAGCCTCCCATAAATACCTTTCAGACTTTTCTTGCATTCGTGCCGTTATAACCTTTGCATACACCTTACTAGCTAAGCTGACCAAGCTGATCGCCCTGTAGCTGGAGCAGTTTAGGCGCGAGCCTTTCTCTTTGTAAATAGGTACTACAACTGCTACTCGCCAGTCATCTGGGACCTCACCCGGCCGCCAGCACAAGTTGCATAACAGACATAGTGTGTCCCAGACACGCGACCCACCGTACTTGATCATCTCAGCAGTAACTCTGTCTGTTCCCGCAGCCTTACCACATTTCATACTTCTTATCGCTTGTTCTATTTCTTTCATACTAATGACTTTAATGACATCGGGATCCGGAGCATCGAAGTGAGCTCCACTTCCCGATGTGGCATCTCTGTCTTTTCTTGCATACATCTTTCCATAATATTCACTCCATCTCTGCAGGACGTCACTTTGGTCTGTTAGGACGTCATTGTTAACACTAAGCACTTTATTCATACTGCAGATTGCCGAACAACTCCGGGTCTTGCCTACCTCTTTCCAGAAGAGCTTGGCATTATCCCGGAAATTGGACGACAACCTTTCATCCGCTTTCATTATGCACCTTTCACGTGCTTCTTCTATCAGTGCCTTTGTGTTAACTTTCTGCAGCTTGTATCTCTCTTTCATATTGAAATCATTCCGCGAGGCTAAGTAGTCCAGCCATGCTTTCTTCTTCATTCGAACTGCTTCTTTCACTTCCTCATTCCACCATGCATCACGCTTATTACTACTGCCTCTTTTCGTTTCTCCACACACTTCCACAGCGGCATTTATCATACTGTCCCTAAGGTTCTGCCATACACTTTCCACATTCTCACTGCTTACATTGACGTCGCCAAGCTTTTCGGCTACCCTTTCATTATATTTATCCCTAATGGATGCATCCTGCAGCTTCCAGCTTTTGATGCTATAAGTCGGCTCAGGTTCAGGACACTCGGTACGATGACGCCAACCCGCGAACAGACCCCTAATCCTAGTTATGACTAGGTAGTGGTCTAATCCCAGCTCAGCGCCTCGATAAACCCTTGTGTCCATCACCTGTTTACGGAGCCGACTATCCATTAGGAATAGATCTATCATGCTTGTCTTTGACTTACATCTCCTCGTATACATATGAATTTGTTTGTGGTTGAACATTGTGTTCGCCACAAACAAATCCTTTTCCTTACAAAATGCCAGTATTAGCTTGCCAGCGTCGTTCACCCTTTTATCCCCATACTTCCCGAGTACCGACTCAAAACCATCGCGAGCGGTACCCACCCATCCATTCAAGTCTCCACATACTATAAGTCTTTCATTTCCTTCTATCACATTTAGAGCTTCTCTCATACTCTCCCAGAAGTCCTCTAGCTCACTCGCGTTCGACGAAGATACTGGCGCGTAAGCAGCTACCAGGAAAATCTTCGTCAAACCAAGTTTTACACGGATCCAGAGGATTCTAGGACCTACCTGTTTGTACTCATACATACCGGAGGCCAATCGCGAGGACAGCAAAATTCCAACCCCCCGACTGCCATGCTCGCTCTCTGGTACTCCAGACCAAAGCGCGAGCATCCCATCCGGGAGCTCCAAGACTTCGCTACCCTTGCGCTTGGTCTCTGTCAAGCACACTGCATCTAACTTTCTCTCATTCATAACATCCATCAACTCATTCATCTTATCTGTCATTCCTCCCCTAACATTCCACGCAGCTACCCTGCACTCCATACTCCACTTCCCACCGTGTCGGGCCGCGCGTGTAGGTTGGCGGTCCCCTACGCCGCTCTGGCTCACACTTTTCGCACCAGCGGGGACGAACTGGTGCGCGTCGCCTCGGGGGCACGCCCTAGCATCATTCGTCCTGGTGGCACTCGTGTAGAATTGCAGCCGTAGCTGGCAGGGATGGCGACGTGCACGCTTCTACTCTTCATCCCCTTCTACTCTTTATCTACAAAATTACAAGTCTAAAAACAAACATATTAAGTAAAGATAAATAGCTTACCGGTGAAATGTTAAATTAGGCCTAGGGTTATTGCATACATCAGACAAAGACGCACTTATGTTAGTTTTTTCGTCTTCTAAAAGTAAACATAGCTAATTTTGATACATTTGCAGTGTGTCCACAGGTAAGAAGTGAAACTTTTTTACAGCTATAAAATTTATCTCATCCAGACTTCAAAAAAATCGACGATCGGCTGCATCAATTGTATACACCTTCATCAACTTGTGTGGAAATCACGAGAACTACGAAGCTCGACAAAACAATTTAGTCGATGCAAAAGTTGTATATAATATGCGCTAGCCCTAATTCACGGTAATAACGTTCACCTGGTTGAGAGTTGAAATCTCCGAGAATAAAAGCAGATTCTATGCCACTATCGTCAATGCACTTAGCGCACTCAAACAATCCGTAAACTCTTGGAAGGTTTTCCGCAATATCTGTAGGCATATATACACTGAACACCACTTAACACCAGCATTGGTCGATGACTGATGTCTCACGAATTTACTGTAACGTGCGGAAACACTGATTTACGCCACAATACTGCCACACCCCCGTAAGGGCCTACTCCTCAAGAATTCTGCCGAAGCCGATGCGGTGAGGTAACCAGTACTTCCAAAATCTTGATAGATCCTATTTAAGAGTGGCTCGTCGTGCAGCAGCCATAGTTCTTGTAAAGCAATTATATTAACGAACTTACATAATGTCGATACCAGAAGTATCAATTAATATTTATATCGTAGAATTCAGAATTTCGCGCTTTATCGATTGGTATTTTAGAATTTTTTCTATCGTTAAAAATGATTCCCTTACAGTACACATTTTTGAACCCCTTAAAGCGATTTATGAGAAAAATAAAACTTATAAAACTTGGAGAGGTGTCAAGGGACACCCGGATGGAACGAAGTTCCTTTCGATTAATTAGTGAAGGAATTGTAAAAAATTTTTTTTTTTTAAGTTATAATAATATTTTTTTTATTATTTACAAATATAATGTTATATAAACTTAATCAGTAGGCTCAATTAAATAAATTAATTAAAAATAATTAATTAATTAATTTTAAATAAAATTTAAAAAAAAAAAATTAAAAAGTTAAATAAAAAAAAAATTAAAAAATAATTATTGAGCTCGAGCTCCAGCGGTGAATATTTCTCTCCGCCGTCGTCACCAACACCCGCGCGGTGGCGTGGGAGAGGCCGGCCACCAGTTTGCTTGGGGTCCCGAGGCCCATCGGCTTCGAATAGGGCTCCCGCTGCCGGTGGTGATGTGCACCGCATGCGATGGACTCATTCCATGAATGAAAACGTCATGCGGGCATATTATGAGGCTACAGAGGGGGGAACCAACTTGACCGCGTATCGCGATCGAATGCTTCTTCTGTTTCAGGGTCTTGAACCAGCTGTCAACGTTTCGGCCCAACGACTATCGGATCAAGTGCGTGCTATTCAACGTTGTCATATGTTGGATAGTACCGTACTTGAGAGGCTACGCTCTGACTTGCGGCAGAGAAATGTTATCTCTCCCACATCACAAATAACACAATTACAGGTACCAACACCATTACCTCTCACACGTACCGATGATGGAGTGGATCTTTAACCGTAAGTACTCAGTGCAATGAACAAATAAGAAGTGCTTTGGAGTGTGCGATACAGGATTATCTAAATGTTGATTTGAAAATAAGACCGCGTCTGCCGCGTTTGCCGATGCATAAACGCAATATGGCGCTGGTGTGTGCCCTGGATTCGCTATTGTCTAATTATTTAGATAAAAGTGAAAATCTCAGTAGTACGCACTCAATTCTGTACTGTGCAGCTGTTGCAGTATGTCGAGTAGCTGGTGTTAAATTCCCAGATCATAAGATCACTACTCGACCAGCTTGTGCTGTACCATTGTGGCAGTGCAGGATTGAGCGGCGGATTGCTGAGACCAGGGTACTCATTGGCAAGCTTATCTGCTTTAGGTCGGGCAATACTCGTCCGAAAGTGATGCGTTTTGTAGCTCGGGCTTTTGCTGGAACTGGAGTACGCAATTGTGATTATGCAACCCAAGTTACAGAACGCATTGACTTCCTAAAACAGAAAGTTTATGCATGGGCAAACCGAATTAGACGCTATAAAACTAGGACAGGTAGATATATCCTGAATCGCACATTTCAGAGAGATGAGCGGTGGGTGTATAGAAATTGGGAGCAACCTGATACTGTGGGTGACATGCATTTACCAGATACTGTAACTACGAACTCATTTTGGCGTAGTATTTGGTCAGTGCCTGTCACCCATACAGAAGGTGAATGGATGCGAGATGTCAAGCGAATGTGTGACTCTATTAATCCAATGGAGCCACCATCAATTACATCTGATGATGTTGCTAATGCAGTCCGTCAACTTCCTAATTGGAAATCTGCAGGACCAGACGGACTGCACAATTTTTGGCTAAAGTGGCTTCGGAGTTCACATATTCGTTTGGCATCTCAATTTCAATCATCCTTGGAATCTGGGTTGCTTCCAAGTTTTATGACCACTGGGATAACCCACCTGCTACCTAAGTCTGGTAGTACCATGGACCCCAAAAATTATAGACCTATAACGTGTCTTCCCATGTTATATAAACTTCTTACATCTATTCTGAGAGTAAAAATAAACTCTCATATAACAGAAAATTCCATCCTGTCAGACTCTCAGAATGGATGTAGGACTGGCGCTCGTGGTACTAAAGAACTTCTTATTATTGATACGACTATTAGCCAACAGGTTCGTCGTAAACGAAGGGATTTAGCGACATCTTGGATAGACTATAAGAAGGCTTATGGCTGCGTGCCACATTAATGGCTCATGAGGGTGCTAGAGTTGTATAAGATTGATGCTACTCTAAGCACCTTCTTGAAGACATGTATGGGACAATGGTGTACGGTCCTTCGCTATCCAGGATGTCGAGAAATTTTGAGTTTGAGTCCTTTGTGGTTCTGTCTAGCACTAAACCCTCTGAGTACAATATTAGAGGGTTTAAGGCTAGGCTATAATTTGCAGGGAGGTGGTCCAGTTATATCCCACCTCTTTTACATGGATGATTTGAAGCTCTTTGCCTCCAACGATATCCAATTGACAGTCTTGCTAAAGGTAACTGAAAACTTTAGTAATTCTGTCAAGATGGAGTTTGGTGTAGATAAATGTGCAACCATGCATGTTAAAAGAGGGAAGATTGTGAAATCTGATAAATTGGAACTTTCAGATTCCACAAAACTTAGATCCCTTTCTGCAAATGAAACCTACAAATATTTGGGTATGTCACAGGCATTAGGAATTGATGACAGGAGTATGAAACAATCATTGGTGGAGCGTTTCTTGGGCCGCCTGAAGAAAGTATTGAAAAGGTTTTTTATCAGGTGGGAACAAGGTTCGCTCCTATAATGATTGGGTCATACCATTGTTAACCTATTCCTTTGGCATACTCAGATGGACTCAAACTGAGTTGGACACCCTCGACAGAAAGGTTCGTACTCTGCTTACTACATACCGAATGCACCATCCACGTTCGTCTGTTATGAGGTTGTATATCCCGCGGAAGATTGGGGGTCGAGGCTTCTTAAATGTTAAGACTCTCCACAACCGCGAGATATGCAACCTTAGAGAATATTTTCTGTCAGCGAATATGGGTATGCATCGGTGTGTGGTTGCAGTAGATAATGGACTTACCCCGCTTAGTCTGGCTAAACAGAACTGGCGCAAACCTGTGATACTCACTACTGATGATCGCAAGGAGATATGGAAGAGTAAGGAGCTGCATGGACGATTTTTCCGGGCCCTATATGGGCCCGATGTAGATTTAACAGCATCTGTTTCCTGGCTACGGTTTGGGGACCTCTTTGGGGAAACTGAAGGTTTTGTCTTTGCAATTACAGACGAAGTAGTAACGACGAATAACTACCGAAAGTATATTCTGAAGGATGGTACGATCGACATTTGTCGGGCATGTCATCGTCCGGGTGAATCTTTAAGACATATTATTTCTGGTTGTTCGCGTCTTGCTAACGGGGAGTATTTGCATAGACACAATCAAGTAGCCAGGATTGTCCATCAGCAACTAGCTCTTAAGTATAAACTTGTGGAGTTGGAGGTGCCCTATTACAGGTATGTACCCGACCCAGTTCTTGAAAATGGTCGTATCACACTGTACTGGGATGGGATCGATCCATCATTACTGACAGGACTATTGTTGCCAATAAGCCTGATATAGTGGTGATGGATCGATTAGAGCGTCGCGCAATGATTATTGATATTACCATCCCACATGACGAAAATCTCGTGAAAGCAGAAAAAGAAAAACAATTAAAATATTTGGACTTGGCTCACGAGATTGTTGACATGTGGGATGTGGATTCGGCAATCATTGTCCCGATAGTCGTATCAGCACATGGATTGATTGCCAAGAGCCTCGACCAACATCTTATAAGGCTCGCGTTAGGCAGTTGGATCGGGAGTTTGATGCAGAAGACAATTCTCGACACGGCACGCATTGTCAGGAGGTTCCTATCTCTGGAGCCCTAACCACCGGTAGCTTGGTCCCTGTACCCGATACCGGTGGGCTACTACTTTTTATATTTTTAAATGTGTTTTTTTAGATATATTTAAAAATGTAATTTGTATGTCTGTATAGTTAATAAAGAGAATAATAATATATTAATAATATTTAAATTATATTATTATATAATATAATAAAAAATAATAAATAAATAATATATAAATAAATAAAAAAATAGAGTAGAAGCGTGCACGTCGCCATCCCTGCCAGCTACGGCTGCAATTCTACTCCAACACGAGTGCCACCAGGGCCAATGATGCTAGGGCGTGCCCCCGAGGCGACGCGCACCAGTTCGTCCCCGCTGGTGCGAAAAGTGTGAGCCAGAGCGGCGTAGGGGACCGCCACCCTACACGCGCGGCCCGACACGGCGGGAAGTGGAGGATGGAGTGTAGGGTAGCTGCGTGGAATGTTAGGGGAGGAATGACAGATAAGATGAATGAGTTGATGGATGTTATGAATGAGAGAAAGTTAGATGCAGTGTGCTTGACAGAGACCAAGCGCAAGGGCAGCGAAGTCTTGGGGCTCCCGGGTGGGATGCTCGCGCTTTGGTCTGGAGTACCAGAGAGCGAGCATGGCAGTCGGGGGGTTGGAATTTTGCTGTCCTCGCGATTGGCCTCCGGTATGTATGAGTACAAACTGGTAGGTCCTAGAATCCTCTGGATCCGTGTAAAACTTGGTTTGACGAAGATTTTCCTGGTAGCTGCTTACGCGCCAGTATCTTCGTCGAATGCGAGTGAGCTAGAGGACTTCTGGGAGAGTATGAGTGAAGCTCTAAATGTGATAGAAGGAAATGAAAGACTTATAGTATGTGGAGACTTGAATGGATGGGTGGGTACCGCTCGCGATGGTTTTGAGTCGGTACTCGGGAAGTATGGGGATAAAAGGGTGAACGACGCTGGCAAGCTAATACTGGCATTTTGTAAGAAAAAGGATTTGTTTGTGGCGAACACAATGTTCAACCACAAACAAATTCATATGTATACGAGGAGATGTAAGTCAAAGAGAAGCATGATAGATCTATTCCTAATGGATAGTCGGCTCCGTAAACAGGTGATGGACACAAGGGTTTATCGAGGCGCTGAGCTGGGATCAGACCACTACCTAGTCATAACTAGGATTAGAGGTCTGTTCGCGGGTTGGCGTCATCGTACCGAGTGTCCTGAACCTGAGCCGACTTATAGCATCAAAAGCTGGAAGCTGCAGGATGCACCCATTAGGGATAAATATAATGAAAGGGTAGCCGAAAAGCTTGGCGACGTCAACGTAAGTAGTGAGAATGTGGAAAGTGTATGGCAGAACCTTAGGAATAGTATGAGAAATGCCGCTGTGGAAGTGTGTGGAGAAACGAAAAGAGGCAGTAGTAATAAGCGTGATGCATGGTGGAATGAGGAAGTGAAAGAAGCAGTTCGAATGAAGAAGAAAGCATGGCTAGACTACTTAGCCTCGCGGAATGATTTTAATATGAAAGAGAGATACAAGCTGCAGAAAGTTAACACGAAGGCACTGATAGAAGAAGCTCGTGAAAGGTGTAGAATGAAAGCGGATGAAAGGTTGTCGTCCATTTTCCGGGATAATGCCAAGCTCTTCTGGAAAGAGGTAGGCAAGACCCGGAGTTGTTCGGCAATCTGCAGTATGAATAAAGTGCTCAGTGTTTACAATGACGTCCTAACAGACCAAACTGACGTCCTGCAGAGATGGAGTGAATATTATGGAAAGATGTATGCAAGAAAAGACAGAGATACCACATCGGGAAGTGGAGCTCACTTCGATGCTCCGGATCCCGATGTCATTGAAGTCATTAGTATGAAAGAAATAGAACAAGCGATAAGAAGTATGAAATGTGGTAAGGCTGCGGGAAAAGACAGAGTTACTGCTGAGATGATCAAGTACGGTGGGTCGCGTGTCTGGGACACACTATGTCTGTTATGCAACTTGTGCTGGCGGACGGGTGAGGTCCCAGATGACTGGCGAGTAGCAGTTGTAGTACCTATTTACAAAGGGAAAGGCTCGCGCCTAAAGTGCTCCAGCTACAGGGCGATCAGCTTGGTCAGCTTAGCTAGTAAGGTGTATGCAAAGGTTATAACGGCACGAATGCAAGAAAATTCTGAAAGGTATTTATAGGAGGCTCAATGCGAATTCCGACGTGGAAAAGGTTGCATGGATCAAGTGTTTTCTCTCCGCATGATCGCGGAAAAGTTTCTGGCTGTTAGCCAGAAGGTTTTCTGCGCTTTTGTGGATCTAGAGAAAGCATTTGATAACGTTGTGAGAGAAACGTTGTGGGACTTGCTGCCCGGATATGGCGTGGACTGCTCGCTACTGCGGGCAATACAGTCGCTTTATAGCGACTGTAAGGCTTGCGTGCGAGTAGGGGGGGGATGTGTCACCTCTTTTTGATGTCTGTACAGGCGTCAAACAGGGATGTGTCATGTCCGCCTGGCTGGCTGTTCATAGTGTATCTGGACAGTTGCCTGCAGAAGTTGAAAGATTTTAATATGGGTGTGAATTTGGGTGACTTTACAGTAAACTGTCTGCTGTACGCTGATGATGCGGTGCTCATGGCCTCATCAGAAGCCGACCTTCAGACATTAATCACTAATATGAAAGAGGAGTGTGAAAGTAAGGGTCTTCGCTTGAATGCAAGTAAAACTAAGGTTCTAGTATTTGAAAGAGGTGACGTAAGAACTAAATGCGAGATTAGGGTAAACCAGGAACGTCTAGAGCAAGTGAATGAAATTGTGTATTTAGGAAGAATGTTTAGCGCGGATGGAAGATGTGATTCGTATGTAGAACGGCGAGTAGCTGCCGGAAACAAAGTTAACGGTGCTTTGTCCCAGTTAGTAAAGCGACAAAGCATTGTAAAAGAAGCACGAATGGCGATTCATAACGCAGTGCTAGTGCCAACTTTGCTTTACGGTAGTGAAACCTGGGTATGTCAGCAGATGCATGAAAGTAAATTGAATGCTGTGGAGATGCGATCACTTCGAAAATTGTGCGGCGTTACCTTGGCCGACCGAATACGTAACGAAGTGATACGCAATATGGCAGGTTTGAATGAAAGTGTCAGCGTTAAGCTGGAAGCGGGTAGAAGGAGTCAGGGTAGGCCGAGACTTACATATGAAGACCACGTGAGCAGATTGCTCAAAAACGGAAATCTCAAAAGTACTCGGATACCCAGACGTGCGTGTATGAAGCGATTGATGAATCTCGAAGAAGCGAAAGAAGTATGCATGGATCGCGAAGCCTGGCGATCTGTCCTCTCTGACTACCCCGTCAGGGATACAGCGTGAAGATAGTTAGTTAGTTAGATAATAAAAAATATGAAAAAAAAAATAATTCATAAAGAAAATTAATTAATTAATATTTTTTTTTTTTTAATATTTTTTTATTTTTAAATAAAAAAAATATCCATTACGCCTTATCCCCGAAGGGTTGGCAGAGCGTTTTTTATTTTAAATTTTTATATTTTTATTTATTTATTTATTATTAATTTATATTTATTATTAATATATATTAATATATATATATGTGTATATTTTATTTAAATTATTTAATTTTAATTTTTATTTCAGAGAAACTTACGACGCCGCAAAGCTTACAATAGCTTACTATAGCAAAAAGTGTCGTGACAACTTTTCGTAAGATTTTTTTACGTCTAGCCCCCTTTCACAACGCGCGATAAGTAACTTCGTTCCAATAGTGATGTAAGAGCCATTAATATTTTTTCTTCTCAGTAAATTACAGTAAGTGATCGTACAAAATAATTGAAACTTTTACCTTAAATTTTATTTAATCTGTAAATTTAAATAACATGCTCCTTACCGTATTTCACAATTTGATTTTTTCACCTCTGTTATTGCTCCTAACATTAATATGTCTTTTATGTAACAAATTCATATGTACTTTACGTTACCTGTTTATAAGGTAGTTGCTATTAATTCGAATTCTTAAATTAGCGTAAATAAGTGAACTTCAGTTTGTGTAGATGCTCTAGGAACGCGCATGTAACACTCGCTGTATGGACGGATTTTCCCTTCAGACGCGATAACCTGTAGGCCGTGGAGCGGATACCCTCCACCAATCCATAGCCACTCGTGGAGACCACGTTGCTGTAAGAGGTTAATAGCAGTAGACTTCCATACAACATGAGCGGTTTGATGTCGCAACACGAAAATAACACCAGTACATCCAGAGTAGACAGAAAAGGTGTACCTGTACACCTTTCCTCTCGACTCTCTGCACTTTGGCTTCCCACAAATACGGCTGCAGAAGTTTAGTCACTCACCTTGCCACTCTATCACGGTGGTCAAGTTGGGGCCCATTGCAGGCAATGAAGACTTCCTCTGTTAAACATGAGGGCTTGCCCCTGACTGATAAATAAGTAATTGTGTAAAGAATTAGTTTCCTTGATGTTAAAATATCATAATTTTCATATCGATTCGATCTATAATTACATCAAATTGTAACTATGTAAAAGTCCTTTACAACTGAATTTCGTATATTTATCTATATCTTGTGCTGCTTACACTATGTTCACTGGTTTATATACAAAATATCAGTAACGTAATGTACTTATATTTTTAATGTAAGGAACTTGCAATATCATAAACCACTGGATATTCCGAAATTTTGCTTTTATAGCATACAAGAACAAAACATTCTAGGAAACTTTGCTCTTTACGGGATTAAAATTAGACCTGATAGTAAAAAGTTACAGACAGATTTATAAAAATAAAATAGATTTTAGGCTCCCCTGAAAAACCGTGTTTTGTCCCTTACATTAATTGATATTTCTGGTATCGATACAATTGATTTCTCTGGACACAGTGTACTAGAAACTAGCAGTACTTATTTATAAATTTACCCGATTTATCGTGTACCTACGTCATTTTACGTAAAAAAGTTAACTAACTAACTATCTTCACGCTGTATCCCTGACGGGGTAGTCAGAGAGGACAGATCGCCAGGCTTCGCGATCCATGCATACCTCCTTCGCTTCTTCGAGATTCATCAATCGCTTCATACACGCACGTCTGGGTATCCGAGTACTTTTGACCTTTCCGTTTTTGAGCAATCTGCTCACGTGGTCTTCATATGTAAGTCTCGGCCTTCCCTGACTCCTTCTACCCTCTACTTTTGAACAATATATATTCTTCGTCAATCGTTCCTCACTCATTCGTTGGACGTGTCCAAACCAACGGAGCACGCCCTTTTCCAGCTTAACGCTGACACTTTCATTCAAACCTGCCATATTGCGTATCACTTCGTTACGTATTCGGTCGGCCAAGGTAACGCCGCACAATTTTCGAAGTGATCGCATCTCCACAGCATTCAATTTACTTTCATGCATCTGCTGACATACCCAGGTTTCACTACCGTAAAGCAAAGTTGGCACTAGCACTGCGTTATGAATCGCCATTCGTGCTTCTTTTACGATGCTTTGTCGCTTTACTAACTGGGACAAAGCACCGTTAACTTTGTTTCCGGCAGCTACTCGCCGTTCTACATCCGAATCACATCTTCCATCCGCGCTAAACATACTTCCTAAATACACAATTTCATTCACTTGCTCTAGACGTTCCTGGTTTACCCTAATCTCGCATTTAGTTCTTACGTCACCTCTTTCAAATACTAGAACCTTAGTTTTACTTGCATTCAAGCGGAGACCCTTACTTTCACACCCCTCTTTCATATTAGTGACTAATGCCTGTAGGTCGGCTTCTGATGAGGCCATGAGCACCGCATCATCAGCGTACAGCAGACAGTTTACTGTAAAGTCACCTAAATTCACACCCATATTAAAATCTTTCAACTTCTGCAGGCAACTGTCCAGATACACTATGAACAGCCAGGCGGACATGACACATCCCTGTTTGACGCCTGTACAGACATCAAAAAGAGGTGACACATCCCCCCCTACTCGCACGCAAGCCTTACAGTCCCTATAAAGCGACTGTATTGCCCGCAGTAGCGAGCCGTCCACACCATATCCTGGCAGCAAGTCCCACAGCGTTTCTCTCACAACGTTATCAAATGCTTTCTCTAGATCCACAAAAGCGCAGAAAACCTTCTGGCTAAGAGCCAGAAACTTTTCCGCGATCATGCGGAGAGAAAACACTTGATCCATGCAACCTCTTCCACGTCGGAATCCGCATTGAGCCTCCCATAAATACCTTTCAGACTTTTCTTGCATTCGTGCCGTTATAACCTTTGCATACACCTTACTAGCTAAGCTGACCAAGCTGATCGCCCTGTAGCTGGAACAGTTTAGGCGCGAGCCTTTCCCTTTGTAAATAAGTACTACAACTGCTACTCGCCAGTCATCTGGGACCTCACCCGTCCGCCAGCACAAGTTGCATAACAGACATAGTGTGTCCCAGACACGCGACCAACCGTACTTGATCATCTCAGCAGTAACTCTGTCTTTTCCCGCAGCCTTACCACATTTCATACTTCTTATCGCTTGTTCTATTTCTTTCATACTAATGACTTCAATGACATCGGGATCCGGTGCATCGAAGTGAGCTCCACTTCCCGATGTGGCATCTCTGTCTTTTCTTGCATACATCTTTCCATAATATTCACTCCATCTCTGCAGGACGTCACTTTGGTCTGTTAGGACGTCATTGTTAACACTAAGCACTTTATTCATACTGCAGATTGCCGAACAACTCCGGGTCTTGCCTACCTCTTTCCAGAAGAGCTTGGCATTATCCCGGAAAATGGACGACAACCTTTCATCCGCTTTCATTCTACACCTTTCACGAGCTTCTTCTATCAGTGCCTTCGTGTTAACTTTCTGCAGCTTGTATCTCTCTTTCATATTAAAATCATTCCGCGAGGCTAAGTAGTCTAGCCATGCTTTCTTCTTCATTCGAACTGCTTCTTTCACTTCCTCATTCCACCATGCATCACGCTTATTACTACTGCCTCTTTTCGTTTCTCCACACACTTCCACAGCGGCATTTATCATACTGTCCCTAAGGTTCTGCCATACACTTTCCACATTCTCACTACTTACATTGACGTCGCCAAGCTTTTCGGCTACCCTTTCATTATATTTATCCCTAATGGATGCATCCTGCAGCTTCCAGCTTTTGATGCTATAAGTCGGCTCAGGTTCAAGACACTCGGTACGATGACGCCAACCCGCGAACAGACCCCTAATCCTAGTTATGACTAGGTAGTGGTCTAATCCCAGCTCAGCGCCTCGATAAACCCTTGTGTCCATCACCTGTTTACGGAGCCGACTATCCATTAGGAATAGATGTATCATGCTTCTCTTTGACTTACATCTCCTCGTATACATATGAATTTGTTTGTGGTTGAACATTGTGTTCGCCACAAACAAATCCTTTTCCTTACAAAATGCCAGTATTAGCTTGCCAGCGTCGTTCACTCTTTTATCCCCATACTTCCCGAGTACCGACTCAAAACCATCGCGAGCGGTACCCACCCATCCATTCAAGTCTCCACATACTATAAGTCTTTCATTTCCTTCTATCACATTTAGAGCTTCTCTCATACTCTCCCAGAAGTCCTCTAGTTCACTCGCGTTCGACGAAGATACTGGCGCGTAAGCAGCTACCAGGAAAATCTTCGTCAAACCAAGTTTTACACGGATCCAGAGGATTCTAGGACCTACCAGTTTGTACTCATACATACCGGAGGCCAATCGCGAGGACAGCAAAATTCCAACCCCCCGACTGCCATGCTCGCTCTCTGGTACTCCAGACCAAAGCGCGAGCATCCCACCCGGGAGCTCCAAGACTTCGCTCCCCTTGCGCTTGGTCTCTGTCAAGCACACTGCATCTATCTTTCTCTCATTCATAACATCCATCAACTCATTCATCTTATCTGTCATTCCTCCCCTAACATTCCACGCAGCTACCCTGCACTCCATCCTCCACTTCCCGCCGTGTCGGGCCGCGCGTGTAGGGTGGCGGTCCCCTACGCCGCTCTGGCACACACTTTTCGCACCAGCGGGGACGAACTGATGCGCGTCGCCTCGGGGGCACGCCCTAGCATCATTCGTCCGGGTGGCACTCGTGTTGGAGTAGAATTGCAGCCGTAGCGGGCAGGGATGGCGACGTGCACGCTTCTACTCTTCATCCCCATCATAAAAAAAGTTGATTGATATTTAAAAGATTTTTGACATTTGATTGACAAAAATTGTCACATAGTTTATTTTTCGCTTTTTTGTTTGTTGTTTGAAGTCTGTTTTAACTTTTTTTTAAGTTTATTTTAAGTAAAAAAAATTTAGTAGGTAAAAATATTTATATATTTATTCTTAAAATTATAGCTACTTAATAAAATTAACATAGATATCAAAGTATTTTATAACTAATTAATTCGATTTGGCTTTCGTTTTCTTCCGAATGTATTCTTTGATGTAAAAGTCAGAGAAAAGAAACAGAATAAAGATGTTGTGTGGTAGGAACACGAATGAGATCCACTTGGGATACTCGCACGATGGCTCAAACAGCACGTGGCCAAAGTGGAGGATCAGTAGCAAGAACTGCAGCTGTAAAAAAAAAGGAAATTAATAGACTGTAATTACATAGAATAAAATTATCAATTTTTTTATGTGTGTATTTATTTGTTTATTTATCCCCGGAGGAACAACAGAGGCATATCATATGCTCACTTTTCACCATGTGTATTTCAGTCCCACGTAAAAGGTGGTATTTTACCCCATTGCCGTGTTGAAATAGACAGACGCAAGCCGCCTATTAAGGCCTTCAACTTAACGACTGCCATGTTAACTTCTTAACGTGCCTTCCAAAGCACGGAAACGCTTGTTAATGTAAATGCCACAAAGTGGTCACCCATCCGTGACCAGCCACAGCAAAATTTGCTTAACGTAGTAAACGTTTACAGAACGCTGAGTCCGCGGGACCACGAGTGCTTGAACTCAATTCAATAAAATTAAATTAAAAAGAAAACAATTCCCTTTTTTTATGTAACTTATTAAGTATATGACGCCTACGACATAACCTAATAATTTAAAATTAGTCAAACTGCTTTACACTTGCAATGCTGTTAAATAGTTTCTCTCTTTTCATAATAGTGTACCTATTTCAAGTGGCTTCCAAACTCTACCTTAATTTGAAGCTTGAGGTACCTACTCTTTTATTTGGCTGCTTTAGTAGCCAGCTATAATTAGACTTTTAGATTTTCGGTATTGTTGGGAGCGACTACCGACTGACCTCCCAACCCCGTAAGAGCGTCACTGCCTTATCTGTTAGTCAGTAGATGCACCATTAGCTGATGAGGACAAATGAGCCCCGGAGCTCTTTAATGGAAAAATAGTGTGTGTGTAAGACCGCACGGCAGAAGTCAAAACTAATATTTTATAATTAATTGTCAAATTTTTTTTTATTACGTACCAATAATAACTATTAAATTAATAAAGACAATAATTACGTATGAATTGAATATACTAAACATAGCGACACAACAGCGAAAAGCAGCTGACTGTATCTTTCTCGCTCGGGTACACTCGGCGTTCCCGAGTTCACCCGATCGAGCCTTTGACGGATCAGCCTAACATACTACCTACGGAAAAATCTTGTGTGCGGTGCGCCAAAAGAAGCTTTAACTTCAATAACTTACTATTTGCATCTGTGTAATGTATTTCTTCCACCACTGTCGCACCCACTGAGGTCGCATGATGGAGATCAGGTAGTAACTGTACATGACCGCGTGGACCCAAGAGTTGATGAAGCCCAGCATCACGCCGTGACCACCTTTGACCAATTTAACAAAATACATTAATATCGTTGACTAAAAAAATATAGGAGTCCCAAAATTAACTCTTCAAACTTTGTGTCGGCATGAGGAGAATCAGCAGCACATAACTATGATGGCAGGGAAGGAAAGGAACTACTGTTTAACGACAAAACCCTGTGTGATCTTCTAATTACATTCTTAAAAATGTAATTGAATTAGTAATAAATATAATATTTCTTTTTAATATCTACATATTTATACGACCACGTGAGCAGATTGCTCAAAAACGGAAAAGTCAAAAGAACTCGAATACCCAGACGTGCATGTATGAAGCGATTAATGAATCTGCAAGAAGCGAAAGAAGTATGCATGGATCGCGAAGCATAGCGACCATGCCAGCGACCGGTCCTTTCTGACTACCCAGTCAGGGATATAGCGTGAAGATAGTTAGTTGTTAGTTACATATTTATATTTTTATCTTGCGACTATGGACTGCAATTGTCCGGTTGGTCACTCTTGCTACTGGGATTCCTTGATTAATATCCGGTATTTTTTTAAAAAATTGTGTATGTAAACAAAAACAAGTAACGTGCCCTTCACTATCGTAGGAAAGGAATCAGACGACTTCTAAACCGAAATCAATTTTAAAACAAAAAAGTTCTTTAAATCCAAGTAGAATCTTCAAAATCGCCTATGCATTCATGGTGTCCTGAAACGAATGCCACAAACCGTTTGCCTCTATCTCTTATGGTTCCTGAAAGATAAATGCTTGAGATTGAGAATATATTTGTTTAATAAGACTTTTCTAAACTTTAGGGTTCAGAAGTCTTCGCACGTCATTGGCGCAGTATAGAGCATTGTATCGTATACGATACATGGCGATATAAAAGGTTAAATGGCACACCACTGACTATAATCTGTTGTAAAATAGCTTCCGCATTACGAATGCAGTTTCAACAACATATACCTACATGTCGGTATTTGCATGTGTACTCTCTTTAAATAGATCTCATCACGCCTGTCGTAGCAAGATGGGAAATCCTACTACGATTCTGGCATACAACTTTCACTTCAACTGCTTTCATAAATGTCATTTCTTTTTTTGTACGTATATTAACAAGTCCAAGGCCAAAGTGCAAGTGTCCTTTTTAAAAAAACATTTTATCATGTTTTTATTAACTCCTTTCCTTGTATGTCTGCCGGGTGACGTTTTGTAATTCATACATCAACTTTCCGATTTGCTAGATTCTTGAAATTGCTTAGAAGTGGCAATACATCAAAATGTGAAAAAAAAGGATAAGGAGTAGAGAAAGACAAAAAGACGAAAAATAAAATCAATTTTATTCCTTTTTAAAAACAATTCAGTTTTTTTTTAGATTTTAATTACTCTTATGTAGACGTTCATAATACAGTTTGTCTGTTGGCAGTTTTGACATATACTCATGTGCGCCATGCAGGTAACCTTTGCGTCCAATATTTTGCAATGAAAGTATCAATAGATGCTATTTTACCTACAATGATTTTGATGCCAAGGTCCGATTAGATAGTAAAAAGTACGTGACTATGTATATTATAATGAAAATCAGCGTTCCTTTTGTTTGTGTCTTGTATTGCAGGCTCTGACGATATGCACCGTTTAAGCTCAGATAGCCACTAGTGCAAGACACTATCTTAAACTAGAGGATGCCTGCGCCTCTGCTCGAGTTTTTACGTTATTCTGTACCTGTTTCCGGGAATAAACAAGTGACGCGCCGGAGCCACTAGTCTATGATGACGTATTTCTATTAGGATAATCAGATGCTAACTTACCTGGTACATATTTGGTGCCGATGAAACCAAGTAGGCACATACCAATATGGTGATATATATGTAGGAACGATACTTGATTAAACTTCTTCCGTAGTACGAAAAATATCTGAAGGCAAAAACAAAATGTCTGTAGAAATGCTTACAAAGTACATAATCGGGAATATACGTAAAAGGCATTTTTTTTATTTTCATATTTCACGCCTTTATCCCCGAAGGTGTCGGCAGAGGCTTACTATACGCCCACATTTCACCGTATGCATTTTTTTGTCCCACGTAACAAGTGGTGAGCCTATTGCCGTGTTGAATTGGACCAGCGCAGGCTGTGGCGACCTGCTGTTGAAATTTTTCAAGCTGCTCATAAGGCTTTCAACTGGGCTTAACGACTGCCATGTTACTGGCAACCAACGGCTTAACGTGCCTTCCTAAGCATTGAATGTATTCTATCTCATTCTCTCGCAGTCTAAATCCTTTTTATAAAAAGACCTTGTAAAGATCTTAGAAGGTTTTTACAGGGTCGGCAGCGCGAGTGCCGCACCTCTTTGACCACTTTCCATCAGGTTGGCCGTATGCTTGTCTGCAACTAAAGTGGTATAAAAAAAGAAGAATTTCACTGCCTCTATATTATTGACGTTAACTGTACCTATATCGCGGTATCGAAGTGCGCGAGTGCACCTCTGTTGTTGCAAACGTTCATAGGCTACAACGGTGATCATATTCCTTCAGGTGAGCCGTATGCTTGTCTGCAACTATAGTGGTATAAAATAAGAAAGAATTTCGCTGCGTCCAGATTATTGACATTTAACTTTACCTATATCGCGAAATCTAAGTATATCGCCAAAGAAGGCCCAATAGCAAGTGTAAAATATAGGAACTTACCGTATCCAAAAGATCAACTATTTTGATTATGTAGTAAAGCCACACTTTACTGACGACCATTCGCTCCAACTCCGTATCTTCATATATGATCTTCTGACACCACATGCTGTACTCCCCTGACAAATATAACCTCGTCAGGCACTGGAATTGAACAAAATATGGTTGATTTTAGTATTCAACTCTGTTGAGACTTATTATACTTATTCAGAGATTCAGATATTTTATTTCAAATCCTAACGTGAAAGTTAGTAATAATGTATGAATATAGGTCTGTTAATCTCTCACGCAAAACTACTGCATGGATTTTGATGAAATTTTACAAAAATATAGCTTACACATCAGAATAACACTGACGGCTACTGTTTATCCTGGAATCAAGTTCGGGTGAAAAACGGAAACAGTGTAGAATAAATTTTAAACGGAACCGAATTTGGACTTAAATAATAATAATAATAAATAAATATTGTTGGGACAACTCACACAACGCCATCAGATTCCAAACTAAGCAGAGCTTGTACTATGGTAACCAGATAACTGATAAACATACTCATATATTTCTAAATACATACATATTATAGATAAATAACACCCAGACACAGAATAAACCATCATTCTCATCACACAAAGTTTTATCCTGGGTGGGAATCGAACCCACGACCTCATGCGTAGCAGTCGGACACACTCCCACCGCGCCACAGAGGCAGTCAAAAAAAGAGTCTTCTTCGCAGTATGACTTTAACTCTGTCACAATAGCATGTCGCTGCAGCCTGCGCCTGTCCATTTCAACACGGCAATGGGCTCGCCACCTGTTACGTAGGACAAAAATGCATACGGTGAAGTGTGGGCGTTTAGCATGCCTCTGCCTACCCCTTCGGCGATGGGGGCGTGACAGTATGTATGTATGTTTATATTGGGTAGAAACTAGAATGCATGGATATTTATAGTTTGACCACGATCGCTATACCGCTCATAGCGTAATAAAATTGTACGCAGTGAGCGGTACAGCGGTCGTGGTCAAATTATAGAACATAGATTCAGAAATAATTAGCATAAAGCAATTCTGTTCATCTAAATTAAAAAGTAATTTAATTTAAAACCACGGTCTGCGGTTATAACTGAGGACATTATCAAGTTCAAAAGCAAATTGCTATAATAAAGCTTAGATTAGAACAACAATGTTGCTACGAAGTGAACACAATTTCCTACAAAATAATGCAAACTTCTTCGTTTTTTTTTGGATTATATGGCCTGGTTATTAAGACCTTTGGGTTACTTCTTCGTTTTAATGAATTCCCAGTGACTTTTCTATAATGGGTCAAAATATGTGCCACAAATCACAATATTAATCTTTTTGCCATAAGCTCTGCTAGTATTTCGATTATTTTTGTTGTTTATCAGCAAAGTTTATGAGCTGGGTTTTTATTCTCGATTAAGTAAATTAGAGTTATGTAGACACTTTTTACACAGTGCCATGTAGCCCAAACTAAGCTATAAGCTTGTACTATAGGATCTAGACAACTAATATACATACTTTCAAACACTACTTGGATTTATTTTCCGAGATCGACTTTTATTTGGCTGATGGGAACAAATATCGATTAGCGCATTGTTGAGAGTGACTGCCGTCTGACCTCTCAACCTCATAAGGGCGCCTATGTTAATGCCTCGTCCGTTACATTAAAAAAAATAAAGTAACATACAACAGATTATACAAATGGACTTTTCACGGGAACAGTGACAAGTGCGGACGCTTGCTGTATATTATTTTCTAAAACTAGTGCATTTATCTTCTCTACATAAAAGTTGTGTTAACGTGTTATTGTGAAAGACAGTGATATATATGCAGTGAAAGCCTCTGTATAAGAACCACCATTATACTTAGGGCAAGGACCAGGACCAGGATTTGAAGATAAGATTGAAGAAATATGATATAAAAAAACAAGATTTGGCTAAAAGGTCTTCAAAATCCGGCCATTTAACAATTTATAAAAAAAAAATTATACAAATTTAGAGTTCCCACCCACTGGTGTCGTCACTCGAAATTCAAAATATATTTTTTTTAAGAAAAAAATATTTGTGCACAACTTTTAATAGCCGTCTTTAGTCAGCAGGTGCTTAAAATGTCATCGTGCTTGTTTGAACGTTCAGAAATCTCAACCACTTTTAGTAGCAACTTGTAATATGCTTAAATAGGTTGTAATGATAATAATTTTAAATTCAAGTGGTAATATTTTATGTCACGTGATGTGGTCTTCAAAATGATAGCGAAATTTATAGAGAATCAAGCGTCAAAAAAACGCTCAGGAAAAAAAAATTAACCCATCTCAAACAACGCGAATATGTACATAACTCAATTTCGGAAAAAAAATGTCGCTTACACCAAATAGCCAAACAACCGTCGATTTCATTAATAGTAATTAGGTTCTTAAGACCGTGAATGGGAAGCCAAGGCATGGATAGGGTTCCTAAAAGGTGAACTGACAAACCTCTAAGGTTGCAGTAAACTGTGACTCATGTGACAAGATCGATCCTTATGCGACGATCATTGGGGTCCTCGTTTGAATAGGATGATGATAATGTTTAACTGATCTACAAATCAAAGAGGTAGCGGAGTGGTTTTAGTGGAGTCTCAGTGCCAACGCGATCTAATGCTGGGCGACCAAAATTACTTGTTTAAAAAAAACAAAAGAAAGGATGATGATAATGGTAGGCGTTGGATGTCAGGGAACACCAAGATTTTCGGTGCCCGAGCGCTTATATAGATTCAGGAAGACAGACAAAAAAATAATTGCGATACAAAAGCAACATAAAAGTCGACGCCAGGTTTGAAACCCAGACCAGGTAGAACTTCGAAGTTAATTGTCAATACACTAAAGAAGAGAAGAGAGAAATTTCAGGAGGAGAGTGATAAAATGTATCAACTAAAAAGAGGCAACATGAAAATTATTTCAAAACATGAATTCCAAGAGTAAGGGCTCCCGCAAATATACAACGTGTAGTTGAACAATTATTTAGTTTATTAAAGCACGCAAACTGTCAACTCGATAGTTGCTCGCCAAAAAAGTCAAAAAGCTGTATCGATCTTTGATTAAAATTGGACAACTATCATAAAACGCTAAATTTGTTTTGCATTGTATTGATGTTCACATACCATCGACTAAACCGTCGATTCGCGACAAAACAGTCGATGCAAAGTTGATGCACTAGCCCTAAGTATTGTAGATTATATTTTTATATTAGCATTAATAGCACTGTGGGGACAGCAGCGAGGATACGGCGCTGCATACTCTGGCGGAGTGCTCAGCGTGGGCGCTGCAGCGCCGGGACCTCGTTGCGGGTCTGGGTGTGGACGTCCTCACGCTGGAAACCATGGTAAGAGCCAAGATCTCCAGCGGGAGCAAGTGGGACGTGGCTGCGTCGCCGTGCCGTCGGAGAGGGAGCGGAAGAGAATTCTCCCTCTCGAGTTCCGCAGTTTGCGGCGGGGGCGCCGCAGACTGATCTACGCCCAGGACCACCGGCCTCCATGACCAGGGGCCTGAGGACGGAGGGGGGGCTGCTCGCCGTCCTTACAAAAGCAGGCCCTAGACGGTGGCGTGACGTGAGAACTTCGCGTACGTCTTTCACCCCCCTCAAGAAAGTAGGACAGCACTCGAATCCTCCCCAAAGATATAATAATAATATACCGCGCTTGCGGATAAAGTCTGCTGGGAGCCCTGGGGCTATCCTCCTGAAGGGCTTACCCGGGACTCCTGGCCATAGACAAATGGAAGGGCGCCGTGTGGTTTTAGTCGGTAATAGTCCGGCATAGCATCCATGAGGAATTACAGACGTTAAAAAAAAGTATTAATAGCATCGCTCGTAGAGGATCAAAGATCCTTTTTATCTAAACAATATGCAATATGGTCGTCGCAATGCTACATTAACTACGCACTGCAAAAATGTGGTGCTAATTTTTTAAATCCTCCGGATTATGTTTAGTGATTACACACCGGTACAGCAAACCAGGCAAGCGCATGTGCGTATCCTTTGCCGTGATTCCGCAATTAATTGTCATTTCCTTGCCGCGTTTCACGATTTGCAATCTACTCTTTTGTAATCCATGAGAATTTCAACATTTGCGTAAACAGATTATTAAGTACGTTTCCACTATGATTTGAAAAGTTGAAGCTCGTTATTCCGAATTTAGGTCATTTGTGTGGCTGGAGTGAGCAGTTGTGTACTGGTATTGTATTTGCTAAGAAATGTCTCCTTCGTTTTAGTCAATTCATGTACAAAACCTAACCTATTTCTATTTTACTACACCCACTGGAACAATTTTGACTATCATACCAACCAGATACTTATTAATATTGAGTTATTTTTTTCTCTTTAGGCGTTCTAGATTTGAAGATTATATGAGTCAAGTAATTTTAATCTTCCTTGTTATTTATATTTTAACTATACCTTTATTTTATTGAAGAATTGAAGCGCTCGTGGCCCCGCGGTCTCAGTGTTCTGTAAACGATCACTGAGTTACGCAACTTTCACTATGGCTGGTCCTCGGATGGGTGACCACTTTGTGGCATTTACATTTGCGAGCATTTCCGTGCTTCGGAAAATTGTTGCCAGTTAAATGGCAGTCGTTAAGCCTGGTTGAATGCCACAACCTGGGTCTGTCTATTTCAACACGGCAATGGGCTCACCACCTATTACGTGAGACAGGTAAATCCACACGGTGAAAAGTGGGCATATAATATGCCTCTGCCACCCCCTCGGGGATAAGGCGTGATGGATATTTTATTTATTTTATAAAAATATTAATGTTCTACAATTATAAGAGGTAAATTCTTGTATCATGTAAAGCAATTATTCTACCAAAAAGCTGGAAACTTTACTGTAACTACTTGTAAAGATTGAGTAGTAACAAAAAGAACATTGTTCTTCTTTCTGGTCGTTAGGGAGCAATGGATTCGATAGACATTTAAATGGGGATAGTTTTAGACTACTCTGACCTTTTACAAAACTTACGCACAATAAATTTACTTCATCAATCGTTACTTACTCTTTCGTTGACATGGCTAAACCTAGAACGCCCTTTTTCAACTTTATGCTGACATTTTCATTTAAACCAGCCGTACTTCGTAACGCATTCGGCCAACAAACGTGACGCTGCACAATTTTTAATGACATGCATTAATCTTTACTACATTCAATTTACTGTCATATACTTATTTACCTTATGACATCCCCAGGTTTCACTACTGAAACGCTAAGTTGGCACTAGTACTGCGTTGTGAATCGCAAGGTTCACAACATCTTTTACAATGCTTTGCCTCTTTACTAACTAGTACAAAGCACGGTTAACTCTGTTTCCGAAAGTTACTCGCCATTTTATATCTAAATCACCTCTTCTGTCCACGCTAAATATACTCCCTAAAGTATACGATTTCATTCGCTTTCAAATTCAGTCGCTTTTGGGTTACCCAAAGCACTCTTTCTCATTTAAATACCAAAACCTTATTCAGACTTGCATTTAACCTTTAATTTCAAACTACTCTTTAAATTAGTGACTAATGCCGGAAGGTTGGCTTCTGTTAAGGTATCAGAATGATGCAGCAGTACCACATCATCAGCGTACAACAAACAGTTTCCTGTAAATCAGCCAATTTATCACCCCAATCACAATCTTTTAAGTTTTGCAGGCAGCTATCCAGATAAACTATAAACAGCCAGGCGGACATGAAGGAATCATGTTTGACGCTCGAACAGACATCAAATAGATATGAGACATCCCCTGCTACTCGCACGTAAGTTAAACTTAAGACTTGCATTTAACCTTTACTTTCAAACTACCCTTTAAATTAGTGACTAATGCCGGAAGGTTGGCTTCTGTTAAGGTATCAGAATGATGCAGCAGTACCACATCATCAGCGTACAACAAACAGTTTCCTGTAAATCAGCCAATTTATCACCCCAATCACAATCTTTCAAGTTTTGCAGGCAGCTATCCAGATAAACTATAAACAGCCAGGCGGACATGAAGGAATCCTGTTTGACGCTCGAACAGACATCAAATAGATATGAGACATCCCCTGCTACTCGCACGTAAGTTTAACAGTCTTTAGAAATTAACTGTATCGCCTGCAGTAGCGAGCCCTTCACACCATATCTAGGCCGCAAGTCCTACAGAGTTTCTCTCACAACGTTATCAAATGCTTTTTCTCCAGATCCATAAAACAGAAAACCTTACACTTGATTGAGAAAATACACTTGATCCATGCAACCTCTCATCGTACCTCCCACAGAATACTGTACTACCCTATCAGACTGTTCTTGCATTCTTGTTAGTACATATTATTACAAAATTTCAAGCAGGTCAAGGTTCAAGCGGTTCAAAGTTCAAGTTGATCGATGGAGGCTCTACTTAGTTATTGGTAAATAAAATTATGTTGATTGTTCAAATTCTATTGTATATCTGAGTTCATAGTTAATTTCTTTTTTAGGGTCAATATTGCGAAAATTATCATTAAACTTAGGTAACAAATTTAAGGAACCGAACGCGGTCAGGGGCTGGTTATTTAAATTTGACATGTGAATATGTATTGAATTGACATTTTGTTTATTAATTTAATAAGTACTCGTAGTTTTATATTTAAAGTATAGAAACCATACATGAAGTCAAATACTATATGACTGACTTCAGGAATGGTTCCAAACAAACCTCTCGGATTTGTGCGTGAGAACTTAAAATCGTCTTCTTAACTTAATTTTTAGTAGTTAGCACCGAGCATGGAGATGAACGATCTACTACCGCGCTGGGATCTTGGTTTCGGATCCTCTGGATGGGAACAAATATTTGTGTGATCTAGAAATGTTTGTTTCGGAGTTTGAAAGTTCCTGCATAGCATGAGTATCATTCATAAATTTACTATTTTGCTGTATTAAATTATATAGGCTACATTTGCTATATTAGTTTACATACTGACATGCTGACTGTATGACCTCATGCTGACTGTGTGATCTTTAGAATAGAATAGAATAATAAAACTATTATTTACTAGCTGACCCGGCGAACTTTGTTCGGCCTTAATGTCAATAAATAAGCAGATTTTTTTTTATTGGAAAAAATACAAAAAAAAATAAATTTCTACATCAATAATTAATAATTATTTCTGTATTTTAGTACATAGGTTGCTCTTCATTTAAGTACCTTGTGATACACGACATTTTTTGTTTTATTATCAGGCGCAAAAACAAACAACGCAGATGGTCTTCCGACCCGTGAACATGCCACGTATAATTGACCATGGGAAAAACATGAATGTTCTAGATTTAAACCACAAACTTTTAAGGATTGGCCTTGTGATTTGTTGATGGTCATGGCAAATGCAAGACGTATCGGAAATTGAAGTCTTTTAAATTCAAACGGCATATCGGTTGGGATCATCGGTATCCTCGGAATGAGAACTTCCTCACCTTTGAATTTTCTTATCATTATCGTAGCGTAAATTACATTGTTCATCAATTTTCTAACCACCAAACGCGTACCGTTGCACAGTTTTGGTTGGTTTATGTTTCGAAGCATGATTACTACGGAGCCAACCTTTAGGCGTAAATTGTGCGGTGGTAAGCCAGGCACGTCCAAAGAGTTTAAAAATTCAATTGGATAGTTGGTGGCTTCATCTTCATTTGTGACGCAGTCAATAGATTTGAATGAATGCATTGTTCCAATGATCTTATTTTGAATTATGTAGTTTAGGTCATCTACATCTTTATTCTTTGCCGCTAAAATTGCTCGCTCAATCATCCATTCATAATTTTTGTAGTTAGAAATAATTTCTGGAAATACATTGTTGATAAGTTCGTCTTTTGATGAGACAAAATTACAGAAATTATTTGGAAATGATATTAATCCGCTCGATTCATCGACAGGTACTTGACCATTACCGATAGTCAGCAATTGCTCCGAGAAATCTTCAGCAGATGTATCATTAAGCAATGTAACTCTCATGTTTGTTGTCAGTTGCAGTTTCTTCACATGGCGCCATAGATTTGACGATTTGAGGCAAGCGTTTATTTCGTCGGCAGCCGTAGATAGACGGCGCTGTGTAAATTGATAAAATTGATATTTTTAGGAAATATTTATCAGTAACATACACAATTCATAAAAAATTATTAATTTGTATACTAATTAAATGTTCTATTTGGTCAATAAAAGTCGTGAAGATAGGTACGTCCAATGACTCGAATTCAGGCAAGACGTTAATTATATAATAATTAAAAAATAACGGCAAAAGGCAAACTTAACAATAAGCATTTATAATGACGACCATAAATGTCTTCTGCATTTGGTTCATTTGAATCTTGATTACCTATAATCCGAATACAACGACTTCATTTCAAAACATCAAAGGGTTTAAACGACGCAATTTCATTATAAATTCTGCTCGGTGTATCACTTACGTCAATTTCAACAATTCTAACAGTGACTTGTATGATTTCGATTTAGCGATTAACCTTTCTGTCTTTATCATTTTAAGTATTTTACTTCATTACAATGACAATCGTTTAATAAAATTTTGTTTTTGTCTGTCTGGTGTTCCAAATACAGAAACCATGACTTCATATTGAAGCAACAATCAATCTATACTGGTATATAAAGCTGAAGAGATTGTTTGAAGGCGCTTATCTCAGGCAATAATGGTCAGATTTAAAAATTCGTTTTGTGTTGGATAGCCGCTACATATCATCACGCTACTACCCTGGAGAGCGGAGCAGTAGTCATAAATATCGACAAATAGGGCATATTTTTATACATTACTGTAGAATTTATAAGCGACGCGACGGGACTAAATAGGTGCGACGGTAGTTCAAATTATGTCACTGCGAAACTGTGGGGGTCACCTAGTATCACCTATATTACTAGATACCTATGGTCAACGGTCGGAGTGTAGCCTTCAGTGAACCCCATAGCAAGTCTTTTATACGCTACCACGCCGTAGATTTTGAAGAGAATAACCTTATTATCTTTAAAATATATCAAGACATTCAAAAGAAGTAACTCGTTATTACTGCAGCGCGTGTCAAGGCATGTACCGATCGTCTTAATTGTAGCCACAGGGTCCTCCATCCGAACGACACACTATTAAACCAAAAACATATTTTGAATTTAGAATACTAAAATCCAGACGGACTCCGACTGTCCAGTTTCGACTAGGAAAATTTAAATAATATTGACAACATATTGGCTTTATGAGTTGGCAGTAGCCCCCCAAATTGCCTTGATTGTGGCTACAGTCCAAATAAATATACTTACTTACTTGTATATCAAACACGATACTATTATCTAATGTGCATTGGAATTGCTTGGAAAAATTTGTTTGTACGAAACTATCATACATTGCAAAATGAAGTCAGTGGGCACCAGGCCATGCACCAATGATTCACCTCAATTTTATTCATAAATCGAAGCACCGTTATGCATTATTAGTCAAATTTTTATAGGTACGAATTATATGTCATAATTTTCATTACATACATTGAAATTAATAAACCATTAAGTTAATTTGTGATGTGATTAATCAACTCTTTGAATATTGAAATTAAATTTTATTACAGACATATTAGGTAAGTATGTCAATTACTAAGTATGGCAATTATTAAAGGTAATTACTATTACTTCTGCATGCGGTCGGTACTCTCCCTCACCCTGATGACCATCTGCAAGACACCACACAGTACGGTTTTCGTCGCGGTTGCTCAACTTGGGACCTGCTTGTGTATACCTCACACGTCACGATACGGGTAGTTGGCGACGGCTATCGGGAATAAAGAGGAGAATCTAGCAATAACCCTTTTATATCATAAAGGCCTTTAAATGGATCCGGGGAGAGCTCCTACAGCCAGGATCCACGCACCCTAAATTTCTATCGGGTTCTGGAGGTGTTTTTGGCTTTCAGCTTTAACTCCGCTACCTCTTGCCCTACCAGAGATATTATAGAGGCGTTTTTTATTTATGTTTCGATCAGTCGGACATGACACCATTGATAATAATGACAATCTATCAATGATATCAGCCTATTGTAGTTCATTGCTAGGCGTAGGGTGTATACGTTGGTCAGACGAATTGGTACAGGGTTTCGTTTCGAGTTTTCTTTCGGTTTGTCACGTCTTCATCCGTTACCAGATGCGCCACTTGCAGTTGAGACTGTCCTGGGCCACGAAGATCTTGGTAGGACCCAATAGCATCCCAACTAATGTAATGACTATTTACAATATAGTGAAGAAATACTGCATCCATATATACATCTACATCCACATATACGCTTTATACCCTCAAGAGGTGAACAAAGGCCTACTAAACACCTAAATATCACCAGTTTATTATATCCCACGTAACAAATGGTGAACCTAGCCATGTTAAAATACACAGGGGTATTGAGGGATATGGCTAGTTTCTCTTGATTTTTTCTTTCATGCTGATCATTTAACACTTCAACATGGCTGAAAGAAGCCTTCGGAAGCATGGAAACGCTCGTAATAGAAATGCGACAAAGACGCGACACCCGTATCAGAACAAACCACAGCGTAAGATAATACAGTGATCGTTAACAGGACCTTGAGATGCTGGGGCTTTGAGCGGTTTAATAATAGTAAGTAACTGACTATCTTCACGCTATATCCCTGACGGGGTAGTCGGAGAGAACATGTCACCAAGCCTCACGATTCTTGCAACTTCTTTCGCTGCCTGCAGATTCATTAATCGTTTCATACATGCACGTCTGGGTATCTAAGTACTTTTGACCTTTCCGGTTTTGATCAATCTGCTTTGTATGTAAGTCTCGGTCTAACCTAATTCCTACCCTTCGCCTTCTACTTTCCTACAACAATTTTATATTCGTCGATCGTTCCTACCTAATTGAATAATACTAATGTCATTGTACTTATATGCATACAATAGGACAATGATAAATAAATAACAAGTTTCACTTCGTTTAGGCTGCTACATTCATCTAAAAAAAAAAGATAGGTGGATTGATCAAAACCACATTCTTCGGGGATAAGGCGTGATGGATAACTATACAATACTTTTGAAAACCAGGGTCAATTGTCTGGATCCACTAATAACACACCTACATTGACAGTCGAGGGGGTGTCAGTGAAAAGCCTTGTACTCAATTCGAATGTGATCAGAAGTATTTTTAAAAAAAAAATCCATCACAATATTTGGTAGTAATCACTAACTTTCTGGCTCCATATATATATATATATATATATATATATATATATATATATATAGACAATGCAACAAAATCAATAAAATGACAAAATTAAATAACAAATTTAAGAAAACGATAATAAATTGGTTCTACACAATGAATTATGAAAGTATGGAAAAGCTTATAATAGTTGTCAATTGACTACAACCTACGCCGTACATTCTCATATACCACGCTAACACACAAGCATTAACAACAAGAACGAAAATACACGCACGCATAACACAAACACACACGCACACACAACATCCAAATGACACGTACTGTACAAACAGGATATAGGGTTAAACACTTACCAAAATATGTAGTTTTTATAATGTAAATTTTATTTTGTAGGTACAACTGACATTAAACGGTGATTACAGTGTAATCATATAGAGGGGAATAAACTGACTTCTGCAACACAGTATTTAACTAGCGCAGAAGTCAGGGGTCCCACACATCAAAAATGTAGAAAGTTTATATGTCAATAAAGATTATTATTTGTTTCTTCTTCTCGGGTATCTTCTTTTTTTTTTCTTACGAGGATTCCCGGTCTTTTGGTAGGCTTACATGGGGACATAGTGGTCCAACACGCAGAGGCCCTTTGAGAATTTTAATGTAACAGGGAATGGGACTGTGACAATCCACGTCCGCCTTATGTAGAATAACGGTAATGGACCAACTCCAATGGGAGTTAAACTATTGTACAATATGCTAACTACTCTTGGGCTATTGAATTTGAGATTAAATGTACTTGGTGACTTGAACTACGGATGAAAACTGCGTCTGCCATTTTAATACTATATTATATTTTTATACTAGATTATTATATTATTATTAGACTATAATTACCATCGTCCTTCGAGCGTTATTCCCGCAGAGCAAAGAATAAATGTCATTAGCGAGCGCTGTACTAGAGCTACACCTTACTCTACTCGTATATACTTATTTCATATAATCGTGAAAGTGTGTCAAGAGGTGTCACCCTTTTTTCATACGGTTACACTAATTTCAACAGATGAGGGCGACTTACAAGTCGTGTATGCGATTTTCGCAAACAGTTCAACGTAAACTTGGCACGCAGTATTATCATTAAGTATTACTTGACGGCCGCGGCTCCTCTCGCATGGTGAAATTTTCCCGTTCCCGTTTCCCACAAGAACTTGTTCCCGGGATAAAAAGTAGCCTATGTGTTATTCAGATGTGTAGGCTATATTATTGTAAAGTTTCATCAAAATCCATTCAGTAGATTTTGCGTGAAAGAGTAACAGATTTCCTACTTACACACTTTCGCGTTTATAATAGTAATAGGATTTACGTGTATATCAGACGCTATAGTCCTTGCTCGGTGGTTATTCCCGATTACTACAAGTCAAAGTCAACGAAAGGTTGGTGAATCGGATGGTAGGTACTTAATTTTTTTTTATACCACTGAGGTGGCAGACAAGCGTAGGGCCCACCTGATGGAAAGTTGAACACCGTAGACTATGGACGTTTGCAACACCAGGAGGTGCAGCACGATGTGCGATTATGTGACTTTCTAGCGGTTTTGATGAGGAATATTATTACATATTTCGGACAATTTTGATAAGTCGGGACTCGACGCCTTTTTTGTTATTTATGATAATATCCTACGAACCTGGGTTACTCAAATCGATAATAATATCAGCTGAAGAGTTTTTTTGTTTGGTTGAACGCGATAAACTCAGAAACAACTGGTCGCATTTGAAATAATATTTTATTTATTTATCTATCAGGCCTTATCCCAGAAGGGGTGGCTGAGGCATATCATATAAATTAATTATTTTTGTGTTAGATAGTGCATTTATCGAGGAAGGCAATATTATCACGCACACACTCTGGAGAGCGTAGCAGGAATCTTAAATGTCGAATCGGGCAATTTTTATACATTTTATACAATTTATAAGCGACGGGTTTAAATAGGTGCGACGGGAGTTCTAAGTATTTCATGCGTCAACTAGTTTTTAAAATCTTTCAATATAAAAATTACTTACCTCAAGCGTGAGATATCCGGAGAGAAATATTTGGATGATATTGTATGCTATGATTAATTTCTTGAGTTTGAACGGCTCTCGATTGGCCATGAACGCAGGGCCCCAAGACTTGACGAATCTATGGTACACGTACAATAATACGAAAATTGGCATCGGGTTTCCGACTAATATAAATTTATTTGTCCGAGGATCTGAAAAGATATCATAGACGTTAGAAAACTTTCAAAATAACAAAATAATAGTATAAAAAGTGAGCTAGCAAGTTCTTCGGGGCTCAAAGAGACATCACTTGTTGGTTAGTGAGCCATTATGCCAAAAAAAAGGTTTGGCCAGCTAGACTTTCAAAAGTGGATTCCGTGCTTAAAAGTATAAATATGTTTGATTTCGAACAGGGCAACACTTAGACAAAAAGACAAAAACTAAGCTTATGACAGGGTCAACAAATCCATTGTGAAGGAATGGGCGGAGAAGTTCCTCCGACACAAAGGGAGGATCTCCCGACTAGGCAAGGTGAGCACACCTGACGGGCCGCAGCACAATGGTTGATGTAGGGCTGTTGTAGGATTGATCTAGGATTCTTAGTATCGTTGTAGTTCGATAGCTCTTCACTATGTGGCGCTGGTCGCCACACCACATTATACCGATAGAAGCTAATATAATCGGGATAGTTCTTAATTAACTGGATGATCTTTCCAGGCGTTCAGCTCAATTTCCTTTTTGATGACAATATGTATGTTTCATAGAAGCATACATATTGTCACGCCTATACCCCCGTAGGGGTAGAGGCATACTAAACGCCCGCATTTTACCGTATACATGCTGTTGAAATTATTTTTCAAGTCGCTCATAAGGCCTTCAACTTAGCTTAACGACTGCCATTTTTAATTTTGCCGAAGCATGGAAACGCTCGCAAATGTAAATGCTACAAAGTGGTCACCCATCTAAGGACCACCTATAGCGAAAGTTGCTTAACGCAGTGATCGTTTACAGAACGCCGAGTTAGCGGGGCCACGAGCGCTTCAATAATTGTATACTGTAGAATAAGTAGAATTGTAGAAGAATTGTATACTGTAGAAAGAAAGGTACAAATAAATTCCATTTACCTGCCAAATCTTCGTTGACATAGTGGTAGTAGGTGGTTATGTTCCCTATGAGCGTCCCCATGTTTGTGTGCAGCCGCTGAAACAACGAAACATTTTGATAAATATACGTACCCATGCACTAGATAAGTGTGTATATACCTATACACACTTACGAAGTCACATTTTTTCATTCGATTTCAAACACATGTGATTATCTGGATAATATATTGTCTAATATCGAAGAATATAACAATGGAGAAGGTATATTCTTTTATTCGACCTTATTATTATATATTCGATGACGCAGATATGGGTCAGTGATATAGTTGTAGTGAGTATAATTATATTACCTAAATTGTTTTCAATAGATCAATTAGATAGAACAAATGTTTATTTCAGAATTTGGGTGTTTGCAATGTATAATATGTTAATATTATTAGAAACATATAAGTAGGTTTATTAATTGTCTAGATCCCATAGCACAAGCTTGTGTTTTTTGCGTAGGTACCCGTTTCTCTCGGTGTTATGTAAGCTAAATAGTATGTATCCTTAAGATATATAGACTACCGCAAACTTTTCTGTTTACCAGTACATTATTTTGATAAGTACATCTCAAAGAATTTAGGCAGCGTTTTCGTTAAAAGCTCCTAGAGGACTAATTTGTTTCCGACACCTCCAGCAAATATATATATTTTACTCAATGTATACAAAAACTTAACAAATAATATACAAAAACCTTCCTCGTGAACCACCATCATTGGTGTAAATAGCATGAAAATCTGCGCAGTACTTTTTGATCTTATCAGACAGACAGACAGACTATGCGGCGGAGGACATAGTTTGGTCATCCCTGGACTAGATTAACGGAATGTTGGAAAGAAGTGACCTATTATAGTTTGACAAACTATAAGTGTAAGAAGGGTCATGAATAACAAAATGAATTTAAGATTTAATTTCATAGATGGTTCGGATCATACTTTTAAATGACGATTAAAATTTAGTAAAGAATTTCAACTTTCGGTACGGTTCGGGTAGTTCAGTGGCCAGAACATTGCCCTGGTTAGGCAAAGGTCCCGGGTTCAATCACCGTTTCGAACCAAGTAGTCTTTTTTCAATTTAATAAAAATGTTTGTGAAAGTTAGCTAGCATACTAGGTAATTGCTTTAAAAAATTATGAAATTGGATTTGTTAGCGTCAAAATTCCATTCGTAATTTTTACGTTTTAATATTAAGTTTACGTAAACTTTGAACTTGGATTTCCGGTATTGTTCACCTTTTCACTACAGCCAGTTTTCAAAGTTCACAGAGCCGACTATCACAACGATTCAAGGTTCTTCGTCTAAATCTAAACGTTCTTCGTTTTAAAATTGAAAAGAGTAACACTTCCCGATGGTATGATCTTTTATAAAATTACGTAATAAGATTAAAAGTCATTTAAAAAAAAAGTTTACATATCTGATGTATTTTATTTTTTGTGTACCTAAAAATACTTATTAAATTTCGATTTGTTTGTTCAAGCATCATAGGAAAACCAATGGTCAGATTTTTGCAGTGTTTTATAATACTACGCTTATGGTTCATACATACATAACGCTAATTTGCCTAGGGGCGCGGTAGAGAGTACTTTTAATTTTGCATCATATCATAATTTTCACGCGGACGATGTCGCGGGCAACAGCAAGAGTCACGTTTGAGTTCACGGGAAGTAGTACCCTGTAAGTTTTGATTCCCTTGCGAGTGCCGAAAATTTGCAGAATGTTTGCGGCATAAACGGCTGTATCTGTTGATTTTGTTGGCTTAGGAGTTTAATTTTTTTACAGCTATAAGAGACAGTAGACTTCAGTATTTGATATAAATTTCAGCTTAATACATCCACGCGTTCTTTACAAAAAGGGGCAGACAGAAAGACGGACAGACAACAAAGTGATCCTATAAGGATTCCGCTTTTTCCTTTTGAGGTACGAAATCCTAAAATGGAAAAATTCCGAAAAATTAAAAGTTTAATTGGGTTTGTGTTTTTGGTGGAGTCCAGCATCAAATAAACTCGCAAGCTCTTTGAGGATGGGATTTTCTTAGTAATTCCGTCCTCTCCAGCTCTCCAGGAGGTTTATTATTTTAAGGTTGCTTGAAAACCGCCCACACCTCGTCGTGTTCGACATCCGGGATATCCTCTGTGGTGGCTCCGTGGTCATCGTTGCTGGGACCCGTGGACTTTTGTGTCCATGATGCAAATAGATGTCTGAAAGACTTTTATTTTCTTGAGACTTTCGAACTTTAGGGGTCACGGTTTTACCACTCACTGTTTTTAGTTTGCTGTATTGCAGCCTCGATTACGCTGGAGTTGTAGTATCTGAGTTCGCATCGTATCAGCAAATAGCTTATCTCTTCGTACGAGCTTCTGGTTTTGCCTTTTTCCGGACAGAAACCTTCTACACAATTGTAGCGTACTGTCGGAGGTAAGCGGTATGTCGGAGAGTAGGCTTATTAAACCGGACCATTCGGCGTGGAGATAAAATTTTTGAGATGCTTGAACAAGTCCGTGATCACTATCAGTATTAATTATTTTTATCACAGACACATCTTTAAACACTTATTGTCCGTTATGAAGAAGTTATCTAGTACCGTGTGAACTGTTCGGGGCTTCCCCAAGTACACTTTTAGTGGGGCTCTTCTTTAAATAAGAATTCATTAAAAATACCCCTGCGACACATGAAGTTGACAAACATATTATGCTCTCGATTGTTTATACGCCCCACAGCAAAAGGACCGATTATCATTTCGCCACCTTCTTGTCACTCCTAACTATTGTGCCAGTGTTATTTTTTATTTTTTATAAATAGACAATACTAAAGCTTAAGTAATGCAAGGTAAGCCCAATTACTTCGATGATAGCAATAAGTAAGTACTCGTTGCGTTTCTAACTTCAACATTGGATTTGTTGTTCTAATACGTCAATCTTTAGTCTTAACGTTAATGTTTTTGATATTGATTGCAAAAGAACGTCATAATCACAAACCCATATTTTGTACGAAATGATGAATGTAAAAAATCAAGTTAAAAATTTTCACCATATTCTAATCGCCATTACTCTTAAATGACGATTAGTATATAGTGAAAATTTTCATCTCGATTCGATACGGTTCTGGTAGTTCAGTGGCTAGAACATTGCCCTGGTTAGGCAAAGGTCACGGGTTCAATCCCCGTCTCGAATCGAATTGTCTTTTTTCACTTTATTAAAAAATAATTTGAAAAAAGATTTTAATAAAAAAATATAAGTTCTAAGTATTATGAATTCACGCAAATAAAAGAAATAAAGAATTGTGTTACCAACATACACAGTAATTTTTCTCAAAGCGTTAATTAAGGTATTCTGTTGCTATCATTATGGTTATTAAGGTAGCTCTGTTGCTATCAAATTTTTTAATTTTTCAAGCCAAATTATTGGCAAGTACAACTGCTTTTGTTGAGCAGGATAGTTTTGATACTTCACATTTGGAAAATGAAATTCCAAAAAACTAGTTTATAGGACAACAGATAATAAATCTGGCCATTTGACTTTGGCCCCTGAGAATAATCTTAGTAAAAATATTGTTTTTATAAACCTGGTGCACCATAATGTTAGAGGTTTAATAAATGGTAAAGATTTAGAGTTAGAGCTATACATTAATGCAAATTCTATTAATATTATTTGTGCTACAGAGCACTGGTTAAAAGATCATCAAATCACATTGTTGAACTTCGTAAATCACCAGGTTGCTAGCTCGTTCAATAGAAAACATTCTAAACGTAGAGGCTCTTTAATATTAATTAATAAAAACTTAAAATTTAAAGAACGTAAGGATTTAGTAGCCCTCTCCATTGAGCGAGTTATTGAGATTGCCAGTATTGAGTTTGAGCATTTCATCTTGTTAAGCGTATACAGTCCCCCTGATGCTTCTTACATTAAATTTGAAGAAAAGCTTGAAGAAGCACTGTTCAAATGCCAATGTTCTAAGAAATCTATAATAGTTTGTGGAGATTTTAATGTTGATATATTAGATACATCATTAACTCCATCAGAGAGAAATAAAATGAAAAATTTATTTAAATCCTTTAATCTGCATAGTACATTCTTAGAACCCACTCGTATTACAGCCACCAGTGCAAAATGTATTGATAATATTTTTACTGATATTAAAGCTATAGATAAAGGTATTGTGGATCCTGTGGAGTCAGATCATCGTGGCCAATGGATAAAATTTCCTAAAAGTAGTAACAAAGTCAGCAAAAAACAAATTAAATATGTACCAATTAACCAAAGTCGTTTGAATAATTTTAAAGAAAATGTATTAAAGAGATTACCATATCTACCTAACTTCACTTGTGTAGACCAGTCATATAAACACTTATTTAATTTGATTAATGATGAGTTTGGCAAAGTTTTTACCTCAAAAACTCTACAGATTGGTGGTCGTCATATAGTTTTAGGCAAACCTTTCAGGAATATGTTAAAAATTATTCAAAGATATTTAAACAAACGTGTCATCTTGCTAAGTCAAACTTCATTAAAAATAAAATTTCTAATTCTGTAAATAAAATAAAAATGACTTGGAACATCATTAACTCTGAATGCGGTAGATCTTTAGTGACTGAAAGGGATTTCCACTTAAAAGTAAATGGTTGCCATGTTACAGGGGACCTGGAAGTGGCTACGGAGTTTGAACACTTTTTCAAAAATGTACCTATATTGACAACAAAATCTCTCCAAGCATCTTCCAGTTCCGCTGAACTTTTATTAGAAGAATCTGTTCTTTGTTGCAGGGATGCATTTGTATTCACAGATATTTGTGCTCAGGACATTGCGAAAACATTTAAATGTATCGAAATTAAGAAAACCGCGGACATTTGGGGATTATCGGTCAAAACTGCATCATGTATAATTGAGGTAATTGCGCCCCATCTAGCAACTGTGTTTAATGACTGTGTTTCTAGTGGTACATTTCCTGATTTAATGAAACACAGCAAAGTCGTTACCTTGTTCAAGGCTGGCAGCGCTACAGAGCCGTCTAATTTCCGACCAGTGTCAGTGCTGCCAACTTTGAGCAAAGTATTTGAAAAAATAATCTTGAATCAAATGCTATCCCAATTTAATTGTCATAAAATACTCCATGCGAATCAATTTGGGTTTACGAAAGGGCGCTCAACTTCCGATGCTGGTGTTGAGTTATTAAAATGTATTCATGAAGCTTGGGAAGACAAGCACGATGCATTAGGTATATTTTGCGATCTATCAAAGGCTTTTGATTGCGTTCAACAAGAAACGCTGTGCAAAAAATTACACCACTATGGAATAAGAGGCAAAGCTCTCGACCTTCTGTCTTCATATTTTAATAATAGAATACAGAGGGTCGATATTAATGGTACACGTTCTGTAGGATCCATGGTTACAATGGGTGTGCCGCAAGGCTCGATACTTGGGCCATTCTTGTTCCTCATTTATATTAATGATTTACCATTTTATGTAGGGGACAGGAATAGGATTGTTTTGTTTGCAGATGACACCTCATTAATTTTTAAAATTAAAAGACAATTAGATAACTATGACGATGTAAACAATGCAATTGCAAGAGTAGTTCATTGGTTCAGCTCAAATAATCTTTGCCTTAATGAAAATAAAACTAAATGTATAAAATTTACTCTACCAAATGTAAAACAAGTTGCGGCCAATGTACAACTGAATGGACAAGTGTTAGAGTTTGTAGAATCAACTGTGTTCCTAGGTATAACTATTGATGCCAATTTGCAGTGTGGCCCACACATAGAAAAGACAGCCTCTAGATTAAGTTCGGCTGCATACGCTGTAAAAAAGATCAGGACTCTAACAGATGTGGATACGGCTAGAATGGTTTACTTCAGCTATTTTCATAGTATTATGTCTTACGGTATTCTCCTTTGGGGGAGTGCTGCAGATTTAAATATTATTTTTGTTCTACAAAAGCGGGCTGTACGCGCTATTTATAATTTGGGCCCCAGAGTTTCTCTCCGAGAAAAATTCAAAGAAGTGAATATTCTAACCGTACCATCACAATACATTTTTGCCAATCTTATGTATGTCCAGAAAAATCTATCACAGTTTTCTAAACTCTGTGATAAACATAATATAAACACTAGAAATAAAAATAATCTTTCAGTCCACCACAGTCGACTACATAAGATTGGCGATTCTTTCCAGGGTAACTGTATACGCTTTTACAACAAGCTTCCCTGTGACCTGAGAAATTTACCTTTAAATAAATTTAAAAAGTTTATTAAAAACAAGCTTTGTGAAAAAGGTTTTTACTCCGTTACAGACTATTTGCAGGACGGGGACGCCTGGAAATGATCTGCTGGCAAAGTGAAATAATATTAAATTGTAAATAGGCCATAAAAAAAAAGCCTTCCTAAGTTTCTTGCCGGTTCTTCTCAGGTGGGCCGCGTTCCGAACCGGTGGTCGCTTTAAATATTTTAAATAGTGTATGACATTTTGTAAGCGCCGTTAAAATGGTCTATGCAAAATAAAGATATTTTTATTTTATTTTTATTTTAATTCATTCCTTACTTGATTATGAATAAAAATGTTTTTCACAATAAGCTTGTACATTTAAACCAATATAAAACCTTCAACTTAAATTGTTTTCCGATTCCCTTCCCAATGTTGACCAACATTAACTCCGAAAGTAAATAATTATACCTAAGTCTGAAAAATAACAATATGAAGTTCAAAAACAACTTCGACGACATTGAAAACCCTTTTTTGTATTAAAATCAGATGAACAATGAAATAGGTATTTCATAGTATACCAGTTACGGTCAATTACCTTTAGTTTGTTCCTGTTCATTAATTTACGTTTCAAAAACCGGTATTTCCGAATTACCTTTAAAAGATCAAGAAAGGTCTCAGGGCCAATAGGAAGAAATTGGAAGTATCTACTATCATATAAAAATGTCTTCTCAAAAAATATGTCATGTCCTCAAACACGATCCGATTCTCAAAAAATATTCGTAGTAGAAAGAAATAAGCTTTTTGTATGGTAGACGACACAAATGTGGTTTTATAAAGATTTTTACTCGGCTGTCTTTGCCTACCTTTATTTGTTAAACACATTTAATTATTATAATGACCACCAGGGTCGTCATTTGAATGAAAGTAAAACTAAGGTTCTAAATGCGAGATTAGGGTAAACCAGGAACGTCTAGTGAGTGAATAAGAAGATGCTTAGCGCGGACGGAAGATGTGAATCGGATGTAGAACGGCGAGTAGCTGCCGGAAACAAAGTTAACGGTGCTTTGTCCCAATTAGTAAAGCGACAAAGCATCGTAAAAGAAGTCCGACTGGCGATTCATAACGCAGTGCTATTGCCAACGTTGCGTTACGGAAGCGAAACCTGGGTATGTTCACAGATGCATGAAAGTATATTTAATGCTGTGGAGATGCGATCACTACGAAAATTGTGCGGCATAACTTTAGCTAACCGAATACGTAACGAAGTGACACGCAATATGGCAGTTTTGAATGAAAGTGTTAGCGTTAAGCTGGAAAAGAGCGTACTCCGTTGGTTTGGACACGTCCAACGAATGAGTGAGGAACGATTGACGAAGAATATATATTGTGTGAAAGTAGAGGGTAGAAGGAGTCAGCGTAGGCTGAGACTTACATATGAAGACCACGTGAGCAGATTGCTCAAAAACGGAAAAGTCAAAAGTACTCGGATACCTAGACGTGCGTGTATGAAGCGATTGATGAATCTTCAAGAAGCGAAAGAAGTGTGCATGGATCACGAAGCCTGGCGATCTGTCCTCTCTGACTAGGGATACGAGGAATACAGCGAAGATAGTTAGTTAGTTAATGAAAACCAGGATCTATCTTCTCGGGCTCTTTACTTTCACGGACCTCGGAAAGGGCTGCCCACAGGAACCAGTATACAAGTAGCGGGCGTTAAAATCGGCTCAGCGATCTGTGCTCCGCCATGGAAGGTGCGACTTGAGCATCCTAAGCGGGGACATACCGCTATTGAGGCGGTGAAACCGTTCATGGAGTAGTGGCTTGAGAGGCAACATGGCAGCCTCACCTACCGGATGTCACAGATACTTACCGGACAAGAGTGCTGTGGTAAGTTTCTGTAGCGTATAAACCGGGAGGTAACACCATAGTGCGAGCACTGCGAGGACTGCACCGAGAATACGGCGCTCCATACAATGGCAGAGTGCTCGGCGTGGCTTTGCAGCGCCAGGACCTCGTTGCGTGTCCGTGCGTGGATATTCTCACGTTGGAGACCTAAAATTTTTCACGCAAAAATCTACCAAATAGATTGTAGGTACCTACTGATTACAATTACAGTAATACAGCTCAACTTCAGAATAGGATATTGGCTACTTTTATCCAGGGAACAAGTCCCTGTTGGAAACGGGAACGGGCGTTCGGGGACGCGGGACAGTTTGTCGTAAACTTAGCACGCACAGTATTATTATTACTTGCGTCTATATTAGGCGCGAGCGAGAGGGAGCGAGCATAAACGGCAAAACAACAATTAAAATAATTATACTTGTAGTACTTCTGAACTATGTAGGTACCTGCCTTCTACTTACTTATTCTGTGTGTGTTCGTTACACAATAACCTTATGGCCTCTCAAGAAAAGTTTATGTAAGTATTATTTGTATATACCTCTTACAGGTCAAGTATTTGATCTCTATCTATCATAATAATATCGACCTATCGCATATAATAGACAATACTAATAATAGATACCATCGTATATAAATCTTTCTCTTGAATAACACTATCTATTGCTGTAAAATGCATTAAAATTCCGCTTCTATTGCATGGATGTCCCATTGATGGGACTACGAAAAAATGTTCATTTAACCGTGGTCCAGGGACCACGGAATGTAAATTTTTTTGTAGTATCGTTATTCCATATAACCATTTACTCCTAGAGTTGTGTCGAGTTGTAAGAGAATACAACTATGAACGCCTTTTATTTCAGTGGTCCAATTGAATAGAACTTAAAGATTAGTAACTTATAATTTTGCCAACTTCAATAAAACCATTTTAAAATGGAGAAAATGAAACCTCAATACAACATGGCGTTGATGCCATTTAAGGCTAAACTAGTCGTGAGCATAAAACGCTTGGTGAGTGAGGCAAAATTATAATCTTACTCGACATGGTGTGAGAACGCGGTGGTGCCAGTAATAAGCCGTAAAAAGATAGTCCACAGTATCAAATGAGAAGCAAGATGACATTTATTTCAAAACAGGCAAAACTTTCGGCTCTTGGGAGATTACTTACATATATACATGGTGAAAAGTCTGTTTAATCTAACAGAACTGCAAGACAGTGCGTATGGTTTGAAAATGAATGAATTAACCACGTCAAATACCTCTTATACGCTGATGATCAGGTAATAGTGGCATCATCAACGGAGGAGTTGCAGTTTATGGTTAACATTATGCATGATGCAGTAAAGGCATGAAAGTTAACAAGAACGAAAGTAATGGTTTTTGAAAAAGGGATTGCTCAATTTTTGCCCTCCCAATCAGAAGGTCTAGGAAGCAAAACGTCCAACAGCGCGAAACGTCTAATGAGCAGTAAGCCTAATTAGGAAAAGGTCCATGTAGCAAAACGTCCAACTCTTAGATGGTCTATATAGCTGAACGAACGTCTATTTTGCAAATTGTCACATTCTCAAAACATCTGGATACTCGGGCAGGTAATTTATATACAATTACTTTTATTTTCGCACATAAATGCACGCACAAACAAAGCACTCGAAGGTTGGCACAGACGCGCGGCGGCTCAACACGAATATAAAATCAAAAAATGTTTTTTTTACTCAGCTCCCTCAGAAAAGTAGCCTTGTAGCAAGTTCGCGAAATAAATGAGCGAAAATATTAATGCATTATTTAATTTCAATTACAAAAAAATTTTTGGAAACCTCGGCCATGTCAAAAGGTGCATAAATTAAGTAGAATTCGAGCACTTGTACAATTCTAATAATATTTTTAAAGGTAGTGCAGTTGAACATGTTTTTTAACAAATTAATTTTAAGTACTTTACAAATTACTTTTTTATTTTCTATCATGAGTTTAAAAATAGTAGTACATTTAAAAATAGTAGATTTGCGAAGTAGACGTTTAGCTATACAGACCATCTGAGAGTTGGACGTTTTGCTACATGGACCTTTTCCTAAATTGGCTTACTGCTCATTAGACGTTTCGCGCTGTTGGACGTTTTGCTGTTTAGACTTTCTGATCGGTACTGGATTTTGATGGAAGGAAAAAGAGTGGAGCAGGTGAAAGAATTTGTGTATTTGGGTTCAAAATTAGCGAGCGATGGAAAGTGTGACTATGACATTAAGAGAAGAGTTTTGGTAGGAAATCAAGTGAATGGGGCCATGTACATAGTGGAGTTCTGGCTTCTGGCTGTACATAAAGGAGTGCTTTTCCCTACGCTTATGGATGGCAGTGAAAGCTGGGTTTTGCAGAAGAAGCATAGAAGTAAAATAAATGCAATGGAAATGAGAAGTCTACGAGTTATAGTTGGAGTGAGGTTGATAGATAAAGAATGAAACAGCGTGATAAGGGAACATTGCGGTAAGACAGATGTGTGATTAAGATAGAGAAAGGAATGCTCAGATGGTTCGGACACGTGGAGAGAATGGATGAAAATAGACTGACGAAGCAGATTTACGTAGCGAGAATGAATGGGCAAACTGGTAGGGGTAGACGTCGCCGTACGTCTGTCAATCAAATCGACGACCTTTTGGAATAAGGCCAGGTCAAGAGTACTCTTAACTGGCGAGCCTGTATGAAATCACTTATGAAAGTAGGAGATGCGAATGTTGTAAGCCAGGATCGCAGTAAGTGGAAATCCATAGTTTCTGCCTACCCCAATGGGAAACAGGCGTGTTGAAATGTACATATGATTCCTACCTAACTTGTGAGCTATTTTAATTATTGTAATTTTGGAACTATACAAACAGTCATTAAGGTGAATAACTCACATTATGTCTAAGTTTAAGTCATACGACCTCAACTTATTGACTAACCGAACGAAATCTGTGTTGTTTTATTTTTATATTTGGCACGTCTTAATGTCGTCACTGATAAGCCTGTAAGGAAAGACGACGACCCGTGATTAAGGGCCGCTATCTCAACCCGCAGGGCTCCGGTAGCGATCCTCATTTTGACGGCCCAGAAATATATCATTTCATCACGGTTCTCATAGAGGACCCATGATTGTAAGAGGAGAGAAAGACGTGCACCGGCAGAGAGTTCAATGCTCTTATGGTGAGAAAGATCTACGAAATCTTTCGGTTCTGGGCACGATTGTGTCCAATGTGTAATGATGACATTTCTGCCCCACCCGTGTTGTTTGGGAACGGAAGAGAGATGGTGGGACCAATTGGAAGAGTACTTCAGAACACTCACCGTGGTAGATGGGGTTCTGCGTATCTCCAACGGTTCAAGACTGCCAGTGACCTCTGGACAATCTATTATGCGAATGCATAATACGCAAATACTGCAACGCGTCGAGAGCTTCAAGCAAGTACTTGGCGGAGTCATTGAGATCGAGCTACGCCACAACTTGTCCCTCATAGCCTCAACATCCGTCCGCTTTGACGCCGGGGTGACTTACATATCTCCCATGTAATGTACTATAATCTGCATAGCAATGTATGCTGCCCAGGGACAACATATCATTGATATGCAGAAGAAAGAGAATGGGCGACAAAACGGACCACTGCGGCACGCCAGCACCTATCTGCAAGTAGGCTGAGGCCTGACCATCGCATTGGGCCTAATACGGCGCTCGTTCAAAAATCTGGCGAGTCATGTGCCATATGCCGGAAGCTTGAAAAGGAGTGATCAATGCGTGCAAGACTCAATCGAAAGTTTAAGTTTCGGCCTAAAACCGTATTTCCGGTCGTTTATTAAGGAGTGATCTACCAGATAACGCATGAGCTGGTTGTTTATGATGAGCTCAAAAACCTTACAGATGACTGAGATGACGGTTATAGGGCAATAGTTGCCCGGTTTATCCCCTTTCTTGGGGATCGGTTGCACGTTAGCCTCCTTCCACAATAGCGTCAGCTATACTACCTAGTCAGGTCATAAATTCTGTCACATGTTTAATATAAAATAATTGAAACAAGTTTATTCTTTATGTAACCATTTACATACCAAAATGAACTTAACAAAACATAGATTCTTATGACAATAAAGTTTATTCAAAATGACCTCCGTGATTTTGAATACAGGCCTTCAATCTGCGTGACCAGTCGTCTATCGCAGCACGAACGAGGTCCATGTCAATATCGGCGGCTGCCTTAATCAAGGATGTCTTGAGTGACTCCAAATTGGGATGAGGCTTTGAGCACGCCTTTTCCTCCAAGTGTTGCCATATCTTGTAATCTAACGGACTCAAGTCTTCGTGCCGGATGAAGTCGATTTCACGCGCCGCCAGCCAGTCTTGTATGCTCATCGCTCTATGAGCTGGCGCCGAATCTTGTTGGAATACCCAGTGCCTGTTATTAAACATGGTATGAGAAACAGGTTCCACAAGGTTCATCAGGACAGTATTTTGATACACCGCATTCGTTTTTACACCTTTCTCACAAAAATGTACCCCCGTTAAGCCCCAATAAGAAACTCCCAACCATACCATGAGCGAGGGTAGAAAATGACCTCGTTGGACACGCGGAATACGGTTGCTCTCTTCTTCACTACTGTGTGCGTACACCTTATCATTTTGTTTGTTGTAGCTCTCTTCTACGATAAATTTTTTTTCATCCGAAAAAAGATTTCCCGATATTTTTTCCCGCGTACCGGTTCAACAAAGCGCGACATCTCTTCAGTCTCAGGTCCTAGACGAGCATTTAAACGATGTCCTGTTTTTCTTCGATATGACCGAAGCCCTTAGTCTTCATTTAACACCCTTTTCACCGTGGTTCTGCTTAACCCTATCTGAAGGGCCAACAGTTTCTGCTTACGTTTGGGATTTCTTTGAATTCGCGCCTTCACAGCTTTTATCACTGCTGGAGTCCTAACAGACCGAGGGCGACCACTTCTTGACCTGTCATCTACACTAGAGTCTTAATTGTATCGTTTGATGGTACGATAAACGAATCTTTTGGTTATATTCAAATTTTTCAGTATGTCAAAAAAATTAATTGGCGCTTAACCGCAACGATGCAACGCAATAACTGCAACACGGTATTCTTTAAGCGTCCACTCCATATTTAAAAATGAGTAAAATTCTAAAAAGTATACATTTTTATTTTCATGAACAATTCGAAATTCGAATTCAATAAACTTTTTTGTGGCCAGCATTCTTAAAGATTTTTTTTTTCCTTGTGACAATACTTATGACCTAACTAGGTATATAGCGCTATGTAGGTACCAATTTTAAGTCAAATTGGTTCAGGGCGAGCGTGATTGAGTAAGCTTAACACAGACTGAGCAAGTGCGTGCTGTATTCTTTTAGAACAGAATACCTACCTAATAGATTAATAGCATGCATGCAGTGAAACGGAACGCATCAAGTCAAGGGTGAAAAGTGATGAAAAGGTGAACTAATTGCCTATTAAGTGCCAATGAATTACTTTCTAACTATGCTGATGTATTTTTACTAAACAAACAATATGGGCTTGTTTTTGTATGTTAAATAGCGAATGAGCTTTGCACCGCAAATGCAAATAGAAAAAATAAGTAAATTATCACATCAACGATGCAACGCAATAACTGCAACACGGCATTCTTTAAGCGTCCACTCCATATTTAAAAATGAGTAAAATTCTAAAAAGTATACATTTTTATTTTCATGAACAATTCGAAATTCGAATTCAATAAACTTTTATGTGGCCAGCATTCTTAAAGAAATTTTTTTTCTGTGTGACAAATACTTATGACCTGACTAGGTATATAGCGCTATGTAGGTACCAAGTTTAAGTCAAATTGGTTCAGGGCGAGCGTGATTGAGTAAGCTTAACACAGACTGAGCAAGTGCGTACTGTATATTCTTTTAGAACACAATACATACCTAATAGATTAATAGCATGCATGCAGTGAAACGGAACGCATCAAGTCAAGGGTGAAAAGTGATGAAAAGGTGAACTAATTGCCTATTAAGTGCCAATGAATTACTTTCTAACTATGCTGATGTATTTTTACTAAACAAACAATATGGGCTTGTTTTTGTATGTTAAATAGCGAATGAGCTTTGCACCGCAAATGCAAATAGAAAAAATAAATAAATTATGGTTAAAAATAAATATATTATTTTTAATAAGTTATCATTGAATGTTAAGAAAAAAATAATAATTTGAATTCCTTTCTGTTAATTTTTTTTTCATTATTGTACTATTTGCGGGCGCAACTGTTTCAATAAAACAAGGATCATGATAATCGACCCACCCGTTCTTGAGTTATAAATGTCCAAACAAACCATACTGACCTATATACAAAAAAATGAATTCCTTTACCCGTGGTCACGGGCTCACGGCATCACGGGTAACGACTTGACCAATTTGACTAATTCTTTTTTGATGTGTTTATTATTGTCAGAAGAAGGTTATTATGAAAGAAAAAATTAAGAAAATTGCGCGTAAAATTAATAAATTAAAGAATACTATACCACTATTTTAATTTTACTCATAAAATAAAATTTGAAAATGAAATCTTTTATGTGAACTTATGGCGTTTGACATTACATTGACAGAATGCGTGCTGCAGATATCGTCAAAGAGGATGTAAAAAATCTAAAACACAAGCTAAACTATTAGACACAGAAACGTAAAATTTCGTAAAACATCAGATATAAGCAACAATTTTTTGTTGTTAAGATTTTCCAACAGGAAAGTGACCCACGCGGCCACAACTGCCACAACTGAACACAAACGGCCTAGATTACTAAACATAGAAAGATGTAATTTATTTTCTTAAAGTACTTTGGATGAGTACTATGAAAGGAATTCCCGATATCCCGATAGATACCTGAAATTTCGTAAACATATTCTTCAGGTACATTAGATGTCATCCTTTTACTGTGGACACAATCGTGCCGAGAACCGAAAGATTCCGTAAGTCTTTCTTATGTCGCACCATAAAAACATGGAACTCTTCGCCACCTGTCATCCTTTGAACTGTTTCCCTCCTCTTACAATCCTGAGTCCTTTAAGAGAAGCGTGAAAAGGCATATTTCTGGACCGTCAAAATGAGGGTCGGTATTGGAACCCTGCATGCGGGTTGAGATAGCAGCCCTCATTCACGGGTCGTCGCAACGCCATTTTGACGTGCCAAATATATAAATATAAAAAAAAATATAATTAGCATTCGATAGTTCTGAAAAGATCAAAGTTTACAGAGTAATTTTTATGTACGGCAATGGACAAAAAATGTTGCTTTAACTTACAAAGTTGAATTGAAGTATGGATATATTATTTTTGAAGTAACAGTAAGTTTAAGTAACCGATTAAAAAATTGCTAGAGCTACATTTTGTTCCCACAGAGATTACTTTTGCTACCGTAGAAATGCGGATCCGGCTCAAATAGCGGACGACTTGGCTTGTGTCATTGGACAGATGGCATTCACATAATTGACCTGACAGGGGAAAAGATAGATTTGCACTTATTGAATGTCTCTGTGGCGCGGTGGGAGTGTATACGACTGCTACGCAAGAGGTCGTGGGTTCGATTCTCACCCAGGATAAAACTTTGTGTGATGAGCACGATGGTTTATTCTGTGTCTGGGTGTTATTTATCTATAGTATGTATGTATTTAGAAATATAAAAGTATGTTTATCAGTTATCTGGTTACCATAGTACAAGCTCTGCTTAGTTAGGAATCAGATGGCGTTGTGTGAGTTGTCCCATCGATATTTATTATTTACTTATTACGCTTAATTTTGAGAAAAAGTTATAGCAGACTCCAACTGCGTTACTGACTGGGTGTGTTTAATGTTATTGAAAGAAAAAGCCGTCATAGGCTCTGGAAGAGCTCACCAGACTGTTCGCTGGTGGTACAGAGGAAAATAAATTGTATCCGCTCTACCTACCCCTGAAACCAAGAAATCCGACGATAGTAAATGAACAGTTGCCATTAATTTAAATCTTTACTCGTTGCCCACAGTAACTTGTTCCCGGGATAGAAAGTAGTCTATAGCACTTCGGGTTAATATAATATACCTTTTAACAGTGAAAAAAAAATTGAAAATCCGTTCTATAGATTAAGAGAATACTCCGATGTTTTTTAATAATGGTATTTTATACAATTACAGATAAAATAATTAAAAGTATAATAGTAACATTAGACGCATTTTGGTTGAAAATATGTCATTTCCGAGACAACAGGTAGAGAAAAGAAATGGAGAGGTTAGTCCATCGCATTTTTTTAAAGGCACGTTTAGTGTGTCACTTCTAGAGAAGTGAGAGTAAACAGTGCGATGTGAATTTTCTTTTTGCTTTCCAAACTCCATAGCTTCTTAGTAAAATTTATACCGCTTAGGTACTGGAGCAAAACTTTGACCGAACTTTGACATGAATACGAAATTCTCAAGCCGAGAAAGACCAAGAACCAAAGAATAAAAAGGAATTCTACTATACTGACCAGCATAAACAAAATATCTACAAGTACAGGTTAATGAACTTTGACAGCTGTAGCTATTTGGCGCGCATACATACCTAAGTGAGCATTCATCCAGGTTCAGGGTCCATTTCGCAGGTTTGTTTTATCGTACGATTTTATGCGGCGATGGCGTATATAGTTGTACGAACGAGTTCATACATAACTTAATTTTTCTGTCTCATTTATTCACATTTTATTTGTCATTGGTCAGCATTAAGAGAGTTCCGATTACAAATAGAAAGCAAATGCAAGACAAAAAGAAAATAAAATATAAATTACGGGTTGCACTCCGGGAGTGCCAACAGAAGTGAAAAGTAATTTATTAATAATTTATTTATGAGTCCAGAGATATTATCTCATCTAAATATATGTGAACCGAGCTAAATGAAGTTTTCACTTCAAATAATGTCTAGTTTTTCCACGGTGTTTTATGTTTACTACAATTGTATTAAGTTCACCGAATTGATCCAGTCGAATTAAGTTTAAGTAGTCATAATATTGACAAGTACCTATAATCAATTCAATCACCTCTGCAAGTGTTTCACAGTTACAAGTCACCCTGTTTGTTATGCTGGATTTAAATAATGAGTTGATTTTGACAGCTTAATGTAGGTACCTATGTCCACAGCTGACGCAATGTCTCAGAAATGAGCGACTGAAAATTAGCTCTGAAAATGTGGAGAGCACGTACTTGGATTCTCAAATTTCTTAGTCTACTTACTAAGTCCAGCCTTTAGACTTTCGACGGCTGCCAGAAGAGCACCAGGACCGAATTGGTGACGCCCTCGCAACCGTACCCCATGACGCTGACGGTGCAAATTCAAAGTTGATCGACATCACAGGAAGGGATACTACGCGTCGCCATATACCGATCATGTAAATTACTTCATTCATATTAATATTATTATTTTTTAAGGAATACGTCAAATATCTCCATAAAGTTCTAAAGAAGTTTATACCTTCATAGTAAACACTCAAACTTTAAAACTAACATTTTCAGAGCACCCAAATTGTTCCGATCGGGTATTCGACCCCGTGACCTCTGCGCGGCAGTCCCATACCTACTACCACTTACGCTGAGGCAATCAAATTATCTCAAAACCTCACCGCAAATTTTACGTGTTGGTTTTAAAATGTTCTTACAAAAAGCCATAATATAATTGCTAAATAAAACAATTAAAAGTTTCTAGTAAAAAAAAATTATGTGTAAATATCTTTAATTTTTTTTTAATCCCAAGCCCATCAACAAAATTGAGTCAGAAAAATAGTTTAATTTATAAATTATAAATTTATCCACAGAAAAATAAAAACAAATCAATGATTTTTTTATTCCAGCACTAAATATTTTAGCCGTTACTAAAATTATTACTGCACATTTTATAGGTAGTATTATAAAATATTCACAACAGGTTTTCACCTATAAATTTCACCATATTATTAAGTACACAAACCTTAACACAAACATTGCAATCACTCGTATACGGATATTGTTCAACATGCATTTGTACACAGAGAAACCAATAGCGTGTGAAAACTACTGAATTACCTACCTAATGGTCCTTTAAAGTTTCCAAATACACACCAAATGTTTAAAAAAAAAACACTTTTTTATTCGATTTCTAAACAATTTAAAAAAATTTAATAATACCTGGAGCAGCGTCTTTTGCCTCTGGAACACAGAGCCTTATTGAGGATATTTGTGTAGACGCGCGCACTCCTCAGCGACTGACTGCGTCAATGAATTAAAATAAGTGTTACTGAATTAATTAAAGTATACAACTTACCTCCACCTGTACCTTTCAAGATTACAACGCATTCTTTCATGAACTTACAACAACAATCATATGGAATGCAAGATTGCTGTCAAATTATCATGAATTTTTTTATTGTAAAAAATAAAAATGAATAGACGCTATTAATGTTGCTTATCATGCAAATGTTGGATCTATTCTCAGATAGGTAGGTATGTCATTTTATTTTGGGGTATCTCATGTGCTTTTTGGCCCAAAAGAAATGCATTAGGACTTAAGCAGACCGATTACGGCAAATAATAACAGGTTAAAAATACTGACCCTGCCGTTCTTTGTATGTTTATGAAGGCTTAATAAAAGTCAAACAGGATATAAAGAAATAGAAAACCCTGTCAAGTAAAAGACATAGAAGTACAACTTCACATAAACAGGTGCAGGACTCAACTTTTTATATTTTTTTAATACATTTACTATCTTTATTAAATCACCTGAACCTATTAATATAATTTAGAAACACACTCCGTGAATTCTTCATAGACAAGACATAATTATTATTCAATTGAACAATACATTAATGATAAGTATTTATGACATTTTGTACTAAGTAATTTAATATGAGCAAGTCACGAAATTTATAATGGTAATGTAAGAATATTAACGTATATTAACTGCAATATATTAAATAGTATAAAATAATATTGTACGCATGTCAAGCATGTTAGAAAGGACATCTCCTATCTATATATTAATAAAATTACGTGTGACTCCCTCATCTATCAACGCCCAGCCGAAACCCTTGAAATTCTTAGGGTAAACTACCCTATAATGTAGGCGTCCATTAAGATAGGATTTTTCAAAATTCCAACATTAAGGGGGTAAAATAAGGCATAAAGGTTGCAAAGTTCGTCATTTTGCAGGTATATTATTGTAGGTGTATCGCGGTTTTGCAAAATTTTTAATTTAAAACGGTAAAATAGAGGTTGTCTTTTATTGATTCATTCTTATAATCAACGCCCAGCCGAAGCCTTTACACCTACTTAACTTGATTTTTTAGCGAGAGCAACCCTTATAATGTAGGCACTAGGAAAGGGGTTTTCAAAATTCCACCTCTAAGGGGGTAAAATAAAATATAAGGTTGCCTGTAAGAAATTGCTTTTAGCAATAAGGCCGCCATTTGTACATTTTACTATTATGTATTCCTTAATTTTAATGTACCTAATGATTGGTGTACAATAAAGAATATTCTATTCTATAAGCAGTTATAGGAAGTTCCACTTTTTCTAAATTAGAAACATGAAATAACGTACCTAAGGACACGTGCTTCTGGTTCTAAATAAATGAATGAATTATAAATAAATAGACCTATGTATCGCGTATTTGCAAAATTTTACTTATAAAAATAATTATTTTTTCTATATAAAATAATAGTAGTTGTAAGTTTAAGTGAAATTCTTCATTTTCAAAGATATCAATACCAAATTTCGTATATCTACTCATTAAAAATTAAAAACGCGAGTTAGTAGTGCAACAAGTGGAACTATGTCTCGGGCAAAGCCGGGGGGCACAGCTTGTTTGTAATAAATACATCTTTATAAAAAGCCTGTAACAAACACTAAATAAATAAATTGATTGAAATTTTTTGTCCATGAACGTACGAGTATTATCGCAAAATAATAATAATTTAACCTGTCATTTGTTTATCAATTAGTGTGAATGTATTTAATACGTAATTCAAATACCTGACCTTATGAATTGTGTGTGTGTGTGTGTGTGTTTGTGTGTGTGTCATGAGTCATTTATTTAATCGATTGTCAAATGAAAGTATAATAAAAGAAAGCATTGTGGAAAAGGTTATTACTCTATTAAAGACTATTTACAGGACAGGGATGCCTGAAAATGATCTGCTGGCAAATTAAATAATATAGTCATAAAATATATAAAAAAATATTAAATTGTAAATAGGCCATCAAAAAAAAAACTTTCCGAAGTTTCTTGCCAGTTCTTCTCAGGTGGGCCGCGTTCCGAACCGGTGGTTACTTTAAATTTTCTTTTCTTTAGTTTTAGTATGACATTTTGTAAGCGCCGTTGAAATGGTCTATGCAAAATAAAGACGGAGTTTTGGCAGGAAACAGCGAATGACGCGATCGCCGCTCCGTTATTAATTTTTCAAACTAGTGATGGTATTTTGAACATAAAAGCTTCGACAATGTGCACAAGTGTTGTGAAATTGGATAACTTAGTGGAACGCGGTATTTTCTGTTGCCTTCCAAAATCCACATATAACTGCAGTAAAATTGACCATCATTTTACTGCAGTAGAACTTTAAACAAACCTATACATGAATACGCTGCTATCAATAAGAATAATTAACTACTTTTGAATGAAGAAGATTAATTATCTACTTGAAAATTATCACTGCAGAAGAAAAATTTCATACGTTATAACGGTTGGTACGGGTGGTGCGCACTAGGTAGCAACAACACACCTACATACACCCATCAGGTACGGTTGGTAATCCCTGGAGATGTGTAAGTAACACTATCTCAAACAATCACCGGTGCACCAGTTAGCAGAGCATGTGTATACGGATAGTGAGTATGGACCAACCTGGAGCAGAGAAATACCAGAATTTATAAAAAGAGGGCGCCAGGCATCTCTCCATCAAACGAATGATGCAATTAAAAAACCTCATGTTATCAACTTATTAATTATATTTATTTAAACTATATCCATATGTAGACATGAATATACATATATGAAAGTAAAAAGAAATGGCGTAGTCATGCATAGTGGGATCCATATATATATGGTCACTTAAAAATAAGTTTATATTTAGTACAAATAAAAAATTAAACCAAAGTATGGAAATGGGCGTGGCCTAAAATGACAAATATTAAAGCAGTTGTCAGATGCCTTAAAAATATCTAAATTATATACAGACATACATTTAAACTATTTCTTAGTTTAGTTAAACACACAAGACCGCTTCCTATCATCATCATCATCATACACTACAACATAACAAGGTAAAAATAAAGTTACACATTAATATTCCTTTGTGATAATAAAAAGATTATAAAATATGTGTAACTGGAACGTCACATCGGTAGTCCAGTATGTTAAAGTAGTTGAAAGCTACATATTTAAAAGAAAAATGAATATTTAAAGTTAAAAGTTATTCCTTTTAAACTATCAACATTAGTCGGCCTTTACCGGGTTATTATACATAGAAACTAATTAAAGATTACTACTTATCTGGATATAAGGTTGAGGAACATCCAAGTCCTTCACATCTCTTCCTATTCTAGAAGTCCAGGTAGTAGGTAACCAGAGTAGAGAAAAATATCATCTTTGCACATTGTCTCAGCTTACTTTAAGTCTTCTTACAGACATTCACAAGGAGTAAATAAATGTAGCATACTTAGAACGTGAAACACGTTAAACTATCAAATATTATGTTAAAAAACAAAAACATTAAACAAAAACCGAAAACATTAACCCGACTTATTTCAGGGGGTTTTAACTAGATCCTTCTACCATCAATCTTTTTCATGTTATTTGCTAAGTCTCTTGAAAAGCAGACTCATAGCAAAAATTATTATATCTACATATTTGCTAAAAAGACTTCGGATATTAATCCGAATTAAATCACCATGACAGGCATATTCTCATGACGCCATGTCGTCGCAAAAAAGGGCGAGCTCCTTTTTTTTTCTTCCGCTCGATTACGGCAGGCTAAAGTCATACGGCCTATACAGCCTTGACAAAACTTTAACAAAATAAACAAAACCAACATGAAAACCTTACTATTCCTGTTTGTCACACCTCACGCAATACATTATGGGTGGATGTGAGTCAGGACAGCCAATCTATCTAAGTTCAATGTCCAGCACCAAACTGAAAGACACCATAGACGCACGCGTTAATTTTAGAACGCGCCAAAAGAGTCGAAACGACTGTGACAGTTTTGATAACGTCAAACTCATGTCGTTAAGAACAAAAACAAACCGAATGAAATGTTTTAACATATTAAATAATTAGACAAATAAGTTTAGAGTTATAACTAAAGTATTGTGAAACTTGAGTTTGTTTCCACAAAAGGGATGTATATAAAAACAAGGTTAGTAAATCAATTCTTAGGAATATGTAACCGACACTCAGATGTGTTACAACGTAATGGAAGATGAAAAATCAATAAATTTTGTTGTTGGAAATCGCGACACCTAGAAATTAGAATTTTAAACAAACCTACACATGAATACGCTGCTATCAATAAGAATAATTTACTACTTTTGAATGAAGAATATTCATTATCTACTTGAAAATTATCACTATAAGAAAAAGTTAATATAATATACGTCATGGCTAAGTTCAAGCCGGACATCGGCAAAAAAAAAAAAAAGACTTTAGTTTTATTTTATTTTGATGATTACTTACATTTTTCTTTTACAACAATGTGTTTCAAAGTTAATACTTCCATAGTTAACCATAAGGAAAGAAAAGAAAGATTTTTCAAGATCCAGTCCACAGTACGGAGGAAAAATGTTTCTTTGGCAATCCGGTCAACTGTAGTAAGTAGAGCCTCATTTTAGTGTAATCTTAAAAAAGGAGGAACACCACGTAGGAAGGACGGCCCCTAAAGGGCCGTGTGTCCCCACGCACCATATACATGCTGCAGGGCAGCAGGAATGACCTAGGGTCTAACTTAACAAGAAGGGATTGCTTGCTTTGGGACAAGGTTTACATACAATGACTTCCAAACCGCAGGGAAGGAACCAGACAATAATGAGAAGTTGTATATGAGAGTGATGACTGGAAGTACTATAGGGATTCGAGAATCATCTTTGAGCAAATGCCATCGATTCCCGAAACAGATGATGATATAGAAATAAGCAATCTCTTGACGTTGGACTCAGACAGCACAGGCCCACCCAAAAGTTTAAGTATATGTTGTTTTTCACATCGGCATCCAGTGAGACAGGTGGTCTTAAAAGTCATTGTTGACGGGAATGATGTCGATGTCCTTGCTTTCCGAAACTGGAGATTTGCATATACCAACGGTTCTAAGGAACCTTTAGGTCTCTGCAGAATTTCGAGCATTAAAGAATCATAGAAGTGGCGTCCTTGCATTTCTACACACCTGTTCTTTATTCTTCATCTTGTTCCGAGGGGTTATTCTTGCCCTGTCTCTGCGACCTATTAGGTTTTTTACGGTAGCGTTCAGCCAGGGAGCTGGGTGACGTTTGATTCGGATTTGTTTGATAGTGGCATGTCGTTTGAACAACACACAACAGTAGAATTAAAGATGTAAACCATATATTTTCAACACCAGTAGAGTTGAACACTAACGACCAGTTAGCTGATCTAGCGTCATTTTGTTGCGCCTTTTGTTCTATACTTATGAAATTGCGAAGGAAACAGATTTGCGGCTTGGGCTATGTGGGACGAACACGGTAAGAAAGATAAAGCAAGTCATGAATAGAGAAAAGAGCAGGCATCTGACCATGGGTACATACATCGCTTGGAGAGGATACTAACGATAAGGTCAATAATGATGGATTACAGTTTGGGACATGATGAGTTCATAGTGAATCATATGTAGGTTATAGGCCGACAACAAAGATATCAGTTTGCAAGAGCAGGAATCATCTTTTAACAAACACGTGTTCAAGTCACCCATTATGACTACGCGACTGTAGGACTGAGTGAGACTGTGAAGAAGGTTATTAAAAGACTTGAAATAGTCAATGTACAAGTTAGGGCTGTAAAAGACGCCAAGTAGAACTTTTGTATGGCGTAGAGTCAATTCCAGGAAAAGGTTTTGCTGATACAGTGTACGCAGAAGGAGATGCACTAACAACCTTATGAGGGATGTTAGGACGCAGGTATATTCTTACACCGCCACAACGTATTCCTGATCTATCGTATTAGGACGTATCTTGGAAGTGGGCATTGTGTAGAAGATATAGAAGGCTTTAAGAACGTTTCAGAAATTAAGATAGCATCAAGAGAGGTCTAACTAAAAGATCGACAGAAGATCAGAGTAGTGGCCGTTTTCACTCTGAACATTATTATGTGCTTGATTGAGATTTTTAGGATAGTTTAAGGAGTAAGAGGAGAGGCTGTCGTGCAGAGTAAGAGAAGAAATAGAATCATCGCCCACACTGTGGAAACTATCAGAGACAGAAGAACACGAGTAAAAGCTGCTATGTAAGTTGCTATGTATCATCCGTATTATGCATGATCAAGAAGAAATATAAATATAATATGAATTATATATAAACACTAGCTTACCCGCGCAACTTCGTTAGCGCCACATAAGACCAACAGACAATTATCTAATACCACCAAGAATATGTGTACAAAGTTTCATGATGATCGGTTGAGCAGTTTTCGCTCAGAAAGCGTAACAAACAAACGTACATTCACATTTATAATTTTAAGTAAGTATACCAATATGATTAAAAACTAGAAAGAAAAAATAAATAAATAAAAATGTTTTGCATCTCACTATCTCGGTAATGTAGTTGCAAAAATTTTAACAAGACATCATTGAAAGAGAATGCATAATAAAAATAAACAAGAATTCGGCGTAAGAGCATAATAAATTAAATTGAACAATCAATAAATGAGTACCTATAGCTCGGGTAGTTCAGTGGCTAGAACAATGCCCTGGTTAGGCAAAGGTCACGGGTTCAATCCCCGTCTCGAATCGAATTGTCTTTTTCCATTTTATTAAAATTTTATGAGTACCTAGTAATCCTAGTATTACTTAGTTTTATGAGACTGTTCATTAGGGACCATTCAATTATTACGTAAGACGAAGTTTGCTAGTTTTCGACCCCTACCTCAAAAGAAAAAATAAGAATTGGTTGACTTCCTCCCCCCTGTTTAATATTTATTACGTAAGAATGTAAAGGAAGAAATGAATGCACGGTTGGTTTGTTTTATTGTTTAGTTTAGTTAAAGTAAGAATTTTAGAGATATTTATTTGTACTTACAAAGGTACTAATAATTTAATTTTTTTGGTATTTATCTTTACCTACATAAGATTTTCAGTCCAGAGCCTCAAAACCCACTCGGAGAGTGAATCTGCCACTGGACCATCTCTAATAACAAGTGTTGCGTTTAATAATATCTTCTATAATTTTAAGATTGCGCATTTTTGCGATCTTACGTAAGAATTATATAGAGTCCCTCTCACTCTCTTATAAGAAAAAAAAGACATGATGAACCCCGCTCCCCCCCCCCCCCCCTAAATCGTTATCTTACGTAATAAATGAATGCGAAATATGAGGCGAAGCACAGGAAAATATTTTTTTACTCCTGAAATGGCAAACACAGACATGCTCTACTTGTTCGAAAGTGGTTAGCCCACAGATGCAACCAGTGGTGCTGCACTCATGTTGTCGACCTTGTTCAGGTGAAACTGACAGGAACAGGCTGTTTCAACTCTGATGATTTTTTTAAGAAGGCCATAATGAATTCATCATGACTTAACAAACTACTATGTTTCTGGCAACCGAGACCAACGGCTTATCGTGCCTCCCGTAGTACGTGATTGCTCGTAATGGAATTACCATAAACGGTCATCCATATAAGGATCAACCGTAAGATGATTAACGCAGTAATCGTTTACAGAAAACTGAGTTTACGGGGCGAGCGATTCAACTTTCACTGGCTGTCCGATAGTTTATCCGACTGCGTGAGCATTTACCCCTTGTATGTTGCTAGGTTTCGAAGAAATACATAAAAAACCAACCATTTGAAATGCTAAACTGTACCTAAATAACTGACTGATTTACACTGACTGCCTCTGTGGCGCGGTGGGAGTGTATCCGACAGCTACGCGAGAGGTCGTGGATTCGATTCCCACCCAGGATAAAACTTTGTGTGACGAGCACGATGGTTTATTCTGTGTCTGGGTGTTATTTATCTATAACTAGATGACCCCCACAGCTTCGCCCGTGGAATATTTCGACCTCCCGTCGCACCTATTTAATCCCAACGCTTAAAATTATACGATGCATAAAAATTGCCCGATTATCGAAATTTGACTACTGCTCTGCTCCCCAGTGTAGTAGCGTAATGATATATAGCCTATATAGCCTTCCACGATAAATGGGCTATCTAACACAAAAACAATTTTTAAATCCGACCAGTAGTTCCTGAGATTACCGCGTTCAACCAAACAAACAAACTCTTTAGCTTTATAATATTTGTATAGATATGTATGTATTTAGAAATATATATTTCTTTTTTTATATTTCTTACTTATTTAAGTAGATATGTTTATCAGTTATCTGGTTACCTAAGGACAAGTTCTGCTTAGTTTGGAATCAGATGGCGTTGTGGTATTTATTATTTATTTATTATTATTATAACTAAATGGCTCTAACCTGCAATCCGTTGATTAGAGACTCCAGAACGGCAAGCAAAGCAAGGTCTTGCTATCAACTGCAAAAAATTAAGCTCATAAAGTCACTTTTAATAAAGTGGAAAAAGACAATTCGATTCGAGACAGGAATTGAACCTGTGACCTTTGCCTAACCAGGGCAATGTTCTAGCCACCTGAACTACCCGAACATTGCCCTGGTTAGGCAAAGGTCACAGGTTCAATCCCTGTCTCGAACCGAATTGTCTTTTTCCACTTTATTAAAAATTTATGAAAAATTTAGTAAAATAATTGCTTTAAAAAAATTGTCCATAAAGTCACTTGTCCTTCCTTGAGGAGTTCTAGAGAACCTGTCTTGGTTATGCTAAGTAATATAATAGGTACTTTATCTCTAGTTAATGTTTGACATTTGTAAGCGCCTTTGAAGAGGTCTATGCAAAATAAAGACATATTTAATATTTATTTTATTTTCTGCTACAATTAGCAGAGGATCAATTTGTACGCTAGATTGACGAATCGTGGGTGTGTGAGCGTTATCCAATAGCAGGCGTGGGATTTTCAACAATAATAGCACATTTTGTTTCATTTATACACAAATAACCCCATACTGTGAAATTGTATGAATTTTCAACATTTTTTACAATATCATTGACATTCACATTTTTTACTAAACTACTGAATCAATTTTCATGCAACTTACATCATTTTAAAGCTCAATTACTAGGTTTTAATTATCTAAAACATTATATAGAGGTAAAATAAGGCATTTTTAAGTTATATCACTTTTTATGCGCACTTGAGGCTTGAGTCGATTTACTTGCACACGAGTGTAGTAGTAGTAACGAACTATTTATCCAATCTTCAACCGCGGGTGAAGTTTTCCTGTACCGCACAGGGTTTACTTAACTATCCTTAAATTTAAGAAAGATATCCACCGCTGGCTTTTCTGTCGTTATAAAAGAATATCGTTGTATTGTTTTACCCTTATGAGTTTAGGCAGCGTTTACGATGAATGGCCTCGATCGGCGTCATTTTTGCCGATATCTTGATGAAAGTGACGTCATTTTATATTATTATTTTATTTATTTATTTATCCATCACGCATTATGCCTCTGCCACCCCGGCAGAGGCATATTATGAGCCCACTTTTTACCGTGTGTATTATACTGTCCCACGTAATAGGTGGTGAGCCCATTGCCGTGTTGAAATAGACAGACGCAGCTTGTGGCTACCTGCTGTTGAAATTTTTCAAGCCATTTTAACATTTTTCTTTTTAATTTTTTTTATATTGAGTAAAGAATAAATATATCAACCCCCATACCAATCCATCAACCATTCTAAGTATACGAATACCACAAAATATGATAATGATAATATCGGACCACAAATTAAAATACACATTATGAGTATAGTTAGTAGATGATAGTGTCTATTGTGATAATTTTATCTCCGCCCGCGTAACTTCACGTCTGTAAATGACTCGGGACTTGCGCTGTTCAATTTCGTGGTTATTTTTTGGTATCGTTAACTGTTGTATATTCTTGTGCACAGGAGTCACAGCAATGGAAGCGAGGTTAGTAACATCTCATTAAAAACAGATAAGTAGGAAAATAAATGTTTAGTTTCAAAAACGTTAATATAGCATAGCCAAAGTATATATTTTAATCCAATTTACACCTCTTCTTTTTAGGATTCCGTACCTCAAAAGGCAAAATACAGAACCCTTTTTTGTGTGGAAATCCTCATGGATTCCGTTCGCTATGACCGGAAGTCCCAGGTAAGCCCTCGGAAGGATTTAATAAACGCAGGGCTCCCGACAGACTTTCTGTCTGTTGTTCAGTCTGCTACCTCGGCATCGTCTCAGGGGGATTCTGGTGGTATTCTACCGCTCTATGGGGGTTTGAGTGTTGTCTCACGCCATTGGGAGGTTCGGGTCTTATCCCACTTCCTCGACGGGGTGAAGAACGCTCTTCACCCCTCGCACGCGCGTGTAACTCTCATACCATACCGTCTATTGAATGAGCAACTCATCCGCTGTCCTCAGGTCCCGGTCATGGACGGCCTCCAGTACCTGAGGACAGCAGTCTTGTAGTCTTGGGCGAAGACAAGTGGAACTCGGGAGGAAGAGTTCTCTACCGCTCTCTTTCCGTCGTCTCCTTTGCGAGCATGCTCGCAAATAGACACAGCGGCGTCCCACTTGCTCCCGCTGTAGACCATGGACAATTGGAGTAAAGAGCTGTCATAAAATCCCTCACAAGAAAAATAAAACGCCGACGGAAATAATTGAAGATATGTCTGCAGTTTATGGAAAGTCAGTCACCGTAAAACGTTGGAGCCGTGAATTCAAATACGGCAGGTAGTCGTTAGAAGATGATCCCAACATAGAGATGAAAACAGTGAAAACGTGAAATAATTGTTCTGGAAGATCGGCGAACCAAGGCATTAACAAAGATTCATTTGCAGATAAGAAAGGTGTGTGCGCCGTGCGCGATGGGTGTCGAAAATCTTCCACCGCTTGAGGAGTTTTTGTATATCTGTGGCGATAATCCTGACGATGTTTTTTATCGCCCTCTTACTGTCGATGATACATGGATTCGACACTACGATCCGGACTCAAAACAGGAATCCATGCAGTAGATAGAATAGGGAGAAAAGCCGCCACGGAGATGCAAAGTGGAAAGATTAGCACCCAGCTCATTGCCACTGTTTTTTGGAATTGTAAAGGAATTTTGTTTATCGACTACCTTGCCAAAAAAACTACAATGAACAGCGACTATTATGCCGCATTGTTGATAAAAGTTCGTCAAGTGGTTGTCGAGAAAAGGAGAAACAAACTGGCAAAAGTAGTCCTGTTTTTGCAAGACAATGCGCCCCTAACGCTTGCTAAATTTGGACTGAGGGTTTCGCTTTTATCTGGCTGCTAAGAGTATATTGTTTAGCTTTGAGTTTTTTCAAGCTCGTGGCCCCGCGGACGTAGTGTTCTGTAAACAAACGCTGCGTTAAGCAACTTTCACTATGGTTGGTCCTCAGATGGGTGACCACTTTGTGGCATTTATATTTGCGAGCGTTTTCCGTGCTTCGGAAGGCACGTTAAGCCGTTGGTCCCAGTTGCCAGTAACATGGCAGTCGTTAAGCCAGTTGAATGCCTTATGTGAAAAATTTCAACAGCAGGTCGCCACAACCTGCACCTGTCCATTTCAACACGGCAATGGGCTAACCACCTGTTACGTGGGACAAAAAAAAGCATACTGTGAAACGTGGGCGTCTCTGCCTACCCCTTCGGGGATAAAGGCGTGAAGTATGTTTTATGTTTATGTGAGTTTTTTCAATCTCGTAAGGGCGCTGCGTCTTTGCCTAGTCCGTTAGTCACCAGGTGAGGTCACTCTCACTTGTACCCTGAAGATGGGGAAATGTAAGGCACCATATTTCCAAAGGAGACGTTCTAATTCTATGGGCTAAAATATTTGTGCTAAACGTTTGAGTGAGTACCAAAACTGATATTTCCGCCAAATTTTCTAACATTAGCAATTATAGATTTTAAATATACTAACCAAAATACTAGGTATTCTCCTGATTGGAAAAGCTGAAATCCAATTTAATTATTTTATGACCGCTGTGCTATTATTACCAACATTTTGCCAGTGTCAGAGTGAAAGTATAAATAAAAATAAAATCACTAAAAAAATGGCGATACGCCACAGTGCGGACCATAGAACAATGTTAATCCCATAGATTAGAATATTTTTCTGTTCTTTATGGCGAGAAAAAAAATATTAGCGTAATTCTGAAGTCCTCAAGCGTCCTTCAAGTCCGTAGACAGAGAATACTATAGACACATAGTCAGCGTGCCGCAGAAAGGGACAGGTAGTGTTATAACTGGGTTACCATATGAAGAAATTTTCCCCATATTTTGTATTATTAATATTCTGAGTATCCATCTACGATCCGTACTTTTGATCATTTGGCTTTTAGTTTTCGGAATTGTTGTGAGCGACTGCAGTCTGACCTCCCAATCCCGTAAGAGCACATGCGTAGTTGTCTCATCCGTTAGTTAGCAGTTACACCGCTAGTAGGTGAGGGTATTTGTAAACACCCTAAGACTCACATAGAAAATACCTGAACTCCTTAACAAATATTTGCGGATCAATCAAGTATTTGTCCTCACTGTTACATACACTACCAACTGCACCACAGAGGCATGATAGGTTCTAGTTTTCGTGAGTAAATAATACAGTAGTACTATTTTTTGACTATGTTTATTTAGTTTTGCAGTTAATTGACACAATAAACATTTGTAAGCAAGCAGAGACTGTTATAAAAAATCTCCCATTTTTGTGCGTCTATAAAGTTTAAATAAATGTAGCATGTACGACACGACCAGCATTTAGTTTTAAAATAAAATCAGATCTGGGGTAATTTAGCATACCTTCATGATATGGCGACCCTGACTTATATTTATGATTAGTGTTTGATTTATTAATGAAATTCCATCTTGAATGCAAGATGCACAATTTACTTCTATTAAATCTTAGTAACTGATAAAACTTGGTAGTACTTACGAAGGAAAAGATGCAGTTTTTTTTCACCATCACTCGTACATCCGAAAACACTACATCGCACCATCTTTTATTGATTTAAATTAATATTTCGTTCCTCTTATTATTCCACAATGAAATATAACACAGTTTTGTACCTTTAAACCATCTTTAAACCGCTTTATAGCAATTTTTTACAATAATGACAATGAACTGCATAACAGATGTCAAACTTTGTTTCGCTCAATCTCAAAATTGTGCTGGAAAAACCGGCACGTCTGATGAAACAAAAAATCTAATCATTGTTTCTTTTCTTCACACTAGACTATAATTAAGTTGCTTTCTTGTGTGATATAATATGATATAATAAGTTGCTTTCTTTCTTGTGTGAGTGAAACAAAGGCTATCAATTCGTCTATAGTATTCTCTGTCTACGTTCAAGTCTCAAGTCCTCAAAATTTTCTACGACCGACACAGTACAGAGGCCAGGATAGAATCCAAACTACTACGTCTTAAACAAAGAGTTGTGCCTACAAAAAAATAACGTATTTAGCAGGTTATAGTCAAGGCCCTTAAGAACTTTTGAAATGGAAAAATAGTAAAGACGTTGGGCTGTAATGGAAAAAGAGATTATTTGTCCTAGTTTCGAATCGGAGGGAAAGAACCTATCTAGGAATAAAATCTGTAGTAATATTATAAATGCGAAAGTTTGTAAGAATGTATGCATGTAAGGATGTATGTTTGTTACTCTTTCACGCAAAAATTTCTGAATGCATTTTGATAAAATACCACGGGGGCGGAGCCGAGAGTGTGAACTATTAGAAAAAAAATCGATTTTTTTTTGTTATTTTTCCATATTCTCGTTGAAAACGTACAAACTCTCTACATTCAGTTTATCGTTGAATTCTAAATCTAGATAAAATCCTAAGCCTAAATCTAGATAAAACTAACTAACTATCTTCACGTCGTATCCCTGACGGGGTATTTAAAGAAGACATATCGCCGGGCTTCGCGATCCATGCATACATCTTTCACTTCCTGTAGATTCATCAATCGCTTCATACATGCACGTCTGGGTATCCGAGTTTATATATTATTGCCTATCACTTTTTTATGTATTCGGTCCGCCAAGGTTACGCCGCACAATTTCCAAAGCATTAAGCTTACTTTCTTGCATCTTCTGACATCCCAGGTTACGCTACCGAAAATTAACGCAAGTCGTGCTTTTTTTACAATGCTTTTTCGCTTAACTAAAAAAAGTCTAGTTCGATTAATTAATTGAGGAGAGTAGGATTTAAACGATAAATTTTACCATTTTATTTACTAATGTAAAAAGATGAGGGTAAGTAGGTTGAATAAAATTATTATTTCAGGTATTCCACACCTATTTACTAACAGATTTGTATTAACTCAAGAGCTGGAGGGGCGGTCATTGATTCCGCCCTATTACTAAAAGGCTATTGCAGAGGTATTTTCCTGGGAATTAAATATTTTTTCGAGGTAAAAACCTGTTAAGCCCGTCTCCAGACTTAAAAGTATCCCCACAACGAAGATCATAACAGTATGAGAAACTAACAAACAAAAAACTTTATAATATTATAATAATATATTAAGACTAATTTTATTAATATTGATACATTTTTTTTCTTTATTTGGATGACAGACACTTACAAACAAAAATCTACTCCAACTACTCAATGTAAGAACAGGGGTATACATGCTATATCTGTGACTCTATATCTATACCTACTAATATTATAAAGCTGAAGAATTTGTTTGTTTGGTCTGTTAAACGTATAAAATATTTTTGTATTGGATAGCCTATTTATCGAGGAAGGCTATTTATCATCACACTATACTACCCAGGAGAGCGAAACAGTATTAATAAATGTCAACAAACCGGGCATTTTAATAAAACAAAATTAAAAAATGCAATGGGATCACCACCTATTTCGTGGGACAGGAATACACACGGTTAAAATTGAGCGTATAATATCGCTCTGCCACGCCTTCGGGGATAAGACGTAATAGATAAACATAAACAAAAAAGTGGGGTGGTTCAAAGTATGTATGTAGGTATGTGTGTATGCGAAGTCGTAGGATTAGTAACTCCACATAGTGCTGTTTTAGGACACACTTTCATAACCTAACCTTCCTAGTTTCTTTCTAATCTCCCTCTATACAAAGGAAGGAATTTCATATGCTTTCTTTTCAATTCACCCGATTTAACAATCTTATAATTAATTTCAATGCCGATTCCTAGACCGTATTGGGTTGCATAAATTTAAGAGGCATAACTTAAAACTGCATAACGTTTTTTGGCATACTCTTCGTTTCGCGTAACGTTCAAACAGAATAAATCATTAGGCATAATTTATTTTCCAATAGCTTCTTTATAATAATGATAAACCCGCATAAAATGTTTACGCATTTTTTTTTACAATAACGATTACTAATCATAACATTTATTGGCATCTCACTCTATGGCATAAAGATTACAATTCATACATATAGAATACCATAATGTTAACGAGTATATATTTTTATTTTTATATATAAGCTTGAACTGTCTAAGATTGAAATGCCCACTGATTCAAAATGTCGATAGCCACTATACTGAAGTTCAAAATGTCAACACCTATATATCTATACTAATATTATAAAGCTGAAGAGTTTGTTTGTTTGGTTGAACGCGCTAACCTCAGGACTTACTGGTCGGATTTAAAAATTTTTTTTTGTGTTAGATAGCCCATTTATTGAGGAAGGCTATAGGCTATATATCATTACGCTACTACACTGGGGAGCAGAGCAGTAGTCATAAATGTCGACAAATCGGGCAAATTTTTATGCATCATTGTAGAATTTATAAGCGACGGGATTAAATAGGTGCGACGGGAGGTCGAAATATTCCACGGACGAAGCTGTGGGGGTCATCTAATAATATTATAAATGCGAAAGTTTGTACGGATGTTTATTACTATTTCACGTAAAAACTACTGAATGGATTTTAATGAAACTTTACAATAATATAGCTTATACCTCAGAATAACATATAGGCTACTTTTTATCCCGGGAACAAGTTCCTTGGGAAACGGGAACAGGAAAACTTATCTACGCGGGCGAAGCCGTATAAAATACACGAAAAAGTAGGTAGATTAAAAAGAGCGACTCAGTTTTTGGCGCATCCCCGGCCGCTGCCGCAGCACACTTGCTTCGCTTGCTCGGCTCGCGCTTGTGGTCACAAGTGACCTAACACTCCTCCTCGCTTCGCTCGTCGTAGTATCTATTAACGACTATACTCAAGACTAGTCTAAAATTAATAACAATTTTAAAATATCATTTCATATGTTACAGCTTACACACTTGGTTATGAGTGAGATGATTAATTACAATGGTGTCTTATCATTTCTTAAATATTCTTAGTCACATTTATTACTCATTTATAATTTTAACGGTTATGCATACCTCCATTATGCGTTTTGTAATTTATCATAAATTATCTTTATGCCGATTAAAATTACGATAAAAAAATCAGAGTAATTTAAAGTTATGCCAATAAAAACATTATGCGTTTATAAGCAGGGGCTTATCATAATTTATGCGAGAAAACTTTATGCTGAAACTGTTATGCCAAACTACATTATGCTGAAAAAGATTATGCGATCGAAAGGGCTCCGCCCTAATTTTTCTCTCTTGGTCACTGCTGTAGATCCTGGTTTACAGGAGTTACCGTAATCGATAAACCGTTTACTTTTAATTTGTTTGTAAAATTATCTCCTATGGATCTATATAGATTTTATTGAGTGACGCCATTTTGTAAAAAGGGAGCCAAACAAATACCGAAAAGTAGTTCTTTTATATAGATCTTGAAAGTGGAGCCGGCACTCCGACTAGATCAGATAAAACAAGTTCGGGAGAATGTCTGATTCTACCAGGATTTGTGATGGTATTATGGTTAAGCTCAATAGACCTACCTATAGATATAGATACTACTACTACGTGTTAGAACATATTTACACACGTAGCGGCATACTGCAGACCCACGATGATACTGCACAATACAACGTAATGGTGTCAAGCGGGGTCTTATATTTTATTCATGTGTACTCAAATGAAATATTTAAGCATAATTATTCTTTAATACCAGTTGCTGCTTGTGGCTTTGCTTGCGTTCAATGGCGGATATTTAATAGTTAATTACATACATACATACATATTGTCACGCCTTTATCCCCGAAGGGATAGGCAGAGGCATAATATACGCCCACATTTCACCGTACGCATTTTTGTCCTACGTAACAGGAGGTGAGTCCATTGCCGTGTTGAAATGGACCACACACCAAGCATAGCTCGATCCATAGCGTCATAGCTAGTTGAGTTCATTATATAGAAAACAATTACTTTTACTTAGTTTAATAATTGATTATAGTTAAGCAACATTCGCTATAAGTGGTCCTTGGATGGGTGACCATCTTTGTGGAATTTACATTTGCGAGCGTTTCCGTGATTCGGAAGGCACGTTAGGCCGTTGGTCTCGGTAGCCAGTAAAATGGCAGTCGTTTAGCCTGGTTAAAGGCTTTATGAACGGTTTGAAAATGTTCAACAGCACGTCGCCACAGCCTGCGCCTGTCTATTTCAACACGGTAATGGGCTCACCATCTGTTACGTGGGATGGAAGAGCATACGGTGAAATGTGGGCGTATAGTATGCCTCTACTACCCTTTCGGGGATAAAGGTGTGACAATATGTATGTACGTATGTATGTATAGTAGGTGGGTGCAACATGCGCCTCTCCATTTCAAGGTGGCAATAAGTTACGTGGTACAAAATTGAAATGGTAAAATGTGATCGTACGGTATGCCTCTGCCGCAAGCGACCCCACTTGCTAGTGGTGCATCAGATGACAACAGACAAAGCAACAACGCAGGCGAACTTATGGGATTGAGAGGTTAGACGACAGTTGCTCAGTACAATACCGAAAATCAAAAGCCATAAGAAGCTATCAGCAAAGTAAAGGTGGACCCCATGGGGCTGGGCTTCAAATCCGGGTTGGGTTTGGAAGCAACTGGGAATACATTAAAATGAAAAAAAAAATATATATATTCATCACGCCTTATCCCCGAAGGGGTGGCAGAGGCATATTATATGCCCACTTTTCACCGTTTGGATTCCTGTCCCACGTAATAGGTGGTGAGCCCATTGCCGTGTTGAAATAGACAGACGCAGGTTGTGGCTACCTGCTGTTGAAATTTTTAAGCCGCCCATAAGGCCTTCAACCAGGCTTAACAACTGCCATTTTACTGGCAACCGGGACCAACAGCTTAACGTGCCTTCCGAAGCACGGAAACGCTCGCAAATGTAAATGCCACAAAGTGGTCACCCATCCGAGTACCAGCCATAGTAAAAGTTGCGTAACTCAGTGATCGTTTACAGAACACTGAGACCGCGGGGCCACGAGCTATCTTAAAACCAGTGCATCTTTTCTTACATATATACTATGTGGTTTTAAAACTATGTGTGATCTAACACGAATATTAGTTTACTGAATTCGTGATCACATTTTCAGCTTCTTAACGCGTTCCACGCACATTACGCAGAGCTCACATCTCTTATACGTGCGTGTTACATACGACATGCGGACGGCACCTGTTTGTATTTTTATAGTAATGTTATTTTCATTATTGTCGTTGCTTTAGGTTAACAGGAGTGTCGGAGATAACTTACGTATTTGAATATGCATTGTTGTATAATTATACAGGCGTGTATTACGTTCGTCATTATTTTTACTTATAATAAAACTTTATAACAGGCGAAATTCTAAAAATTTAAGATGTTTTGAATATTTATTTTGCAGGGGAGAGTATTGAAGAGAAATTCATCCAACGCAGCGCAAAATGATAAAGCAAAACTTTACAAGATGAGTGACTGAGACTGCAGAGTGCCATCCTTATTTGACTTATGTGACCTTAAAATACCTGGCTAACCACAACATTGTTATGCCGCAGCAATACTGTTATGCCGCAGTAACGTTGTTATGCCGCAGCAACGTTGTTATGCCGCAGCAACGTTGTTATGCCGCAGCAACGTTGTTATGCCGCAGCAACGTTGTTATGCCGCAGCAACGTTGTTATGCCGCAGCAACGTTGTTATGCTGCAGGAATACTGTTGTGCCGCAGCAGCGTTGTTATGCCACAGCAACGTTGTTATGCCGCAGCAACGTTATTATGCCGCAGCAACGTTGTTATGCCGCAGCAACGTTGTTAAGCCGCAGCAATACTGTTATGCCGCAGCAATACTGTTATGCCGCAGCAACGTTGTTATGCCGCAGCTACGTTGTTATGCCAGAGCAATACTTTTATGCCGCAGCAACATTGTTATGCCGCAGCAACGTTGTTATGCCGCAGCAACGTTGTTATGCCGCAGCAACGCTTCTGGTGCCCCAACTCATAAACAACTGAGCGGTGCCGTAACTACATCGCAACACATTCACTCGTTCCCGCGTCGTCTCGACGGTTGCATGTCCGGTGTAGCGCCGCAGCGCATCATGTGACACGCCACACATATTTATAACGACGTAGCAACTGTTCAATGCCGCCGAATGAATACTCTGTAATGCTTCGAAGTTGATCTCAGAGCATTGTAATCTTAAGTATAATAATGTCTTATTTTAAATTGAAATACCAAAAATATCTATTTATAAATGTAATATCCTTTGCCGTCCAGTAAGCTAGTTTGCGCAGGCCCTTATGGATTGAAAATTCAAATAACTTTCATTAATGTAGGATACAAAGTAACATTTATGAACGTGAACATGATTCTGGAATTCAAAAAGAGTTCAAGAATCAGGGTGTCACGCGGTGCAACATCGTAGAATGATGATAATGGAACAATACATAACTTGTTATCTGAATGGTAAGATACCTACTGAGAACGGTGGGTGGTATGCTTGCTGTTCTTACAGAAGTAAGCTAAAGGTGGCGTGCCGTGAGCGTTTCAGGTACGCGCTTTATCGCACCAAAAAAAATTAATTAAACTCGAACTTTTCCAAAGAAGCTGTATTAAACCTTAAGACGAACAAATATGTGTCGAGTGCCCTGAGGTTATCCTTCTGAGGGCTCACCCGCAATTCCCGTACATGGGCAGTTGGAAGGGCATCATGTGATTTTAATCATTAGGAATTCTGCACGCGTCATCCATTACGATTTTCTCACATGGTCACGTTTAAATAAAAAGGGTAACTCAGAGTAGACTTCATATTTCAGTACTACTACTACTTTCTTATTACTATGTACTACTTCCTACTACCATGAACATATACAAACATAACCGTTTAGTTGGTAAAAAACATCCACGACTCAGTCCAAAATTTAATAAACTATTTAATTTTTCATTTACATTGGTGCTAATTCTGTTTTTGAAACCACTAATCTAAATTTCTCTAAAATTATCTTATTTTTATTAAGAGATTGCCAAATGCTATTCTGTTATTACGTCGAACTAAACTTGGTGATATTATAAACAGCACTAAATTTGTATCTGACATCACTAAAATTCCTTTTATGTGATAAAATTCAACAAAACATCTATTTAGATGCCGACTAACTTAGTGATTGAACTGTCTATGTACATTATTCAATTTTTGTTGAATTTTATGACATAAAATGAATTTTAGTGATGTTAGATAAATTTAACGTCACACAAAATTTAGACGTTTTCACTAAAATTAGACGTCGTCACCTAAATAGGTGACGTCTAATTTTAGTGAAAAGACTAATTTTAGTGGGACGTTTATTAATTTTAGTAACCGTTTGAAACGTGAAATCTTTTAAAACGTTGTAACGTGAAAAATGTACATAGGCAGTTCAATCACCAAGTTAGTCGGCATGTAGTTACATTCGACTGTCTATGTACATTTTTCACTTATTGTTCAATTTTATCACATAAAATGAATTTTAGTGACATCTGCATCAGACCAACTTTAGTTCGACTTAATAACAGAATAGCATTTGGCAATCGCTTAACAAAAATTAGAAAATTTTAGGGAAATTTAGTTTAGTGATCTCAACAACAGAATTAGCACCATTGTCAACTTATACAGTAGACAGACAGACTAACAAATATGTAAGGGTTTCCTAATTAACTGCGGAACCCTAAACGGTTTTTATTAGTACAGATAATGGACTGTTCCAAATCCATATATTATGCAAATGAAGAAATGAGCCGAAAATCGTAGACTCAAACACGTAGACTCTATTCATTTCTATTTCCTAGATCTATGTCGTAGAGGATACTCACTATGACGTAGAGGGATGCTTGCTATTACGTAGAGGGATGTGATTTTGGCTATTTTTTAACGAAATGATTTGTTCCATTTGTCCTGGTTGGTAAAAAGAAAATGCATAAAAAGTTTTAGCCCCCTTTATTGTCAATCCCTTGCTTTTAAGAACTATACAATTCTTTCGGTGTAGTCAAATATTTCTAATAGACAAGCCAATTAAAAGGGAAAATTCCGTCATTATTATCGTTGATGTGAAAATCTTCTCGATGACCAAGAAACTGATTATCTTTTTTCTTCAGAAGTAACTAAGTTATACTTTATTGCATTCCAAGAATACAATAATAAACAGATTTAGTTTACTACTAGTTGACGCCCGCGGCTTCGCCCGTGTAGAGAAGTTTTTCCAGTTCCCGTTTCCCACAGGAACTTGTTCCCGGGATAAGAAGTAGTCTATGTGTTATTCTGATGTATAAGTTTCATTAAAATCCGTTCAGTAGTTTTTACGTGAAAGAGTAACAAACATCCATACAAACTTACACATTTATAATAATATTAAGATTTACAGTGGAAAGGTACAATGGGCGGCCTTATCGTACAGTGTCAACTTCTTCAGGCTTCCAATCTAGCAGTTAGCTGCAAATTATCTTTAGTCGACTTCGTGGGAGGCTTATCCTTTTTATTTCTACAGCCGTTTAATTTAATCATCTTTTAACCATTCCTGGTCTTATTAGTAGTTAAATTTATTAATTAATTAATTAAATGGTCTAAGTCCCTGGCACTCACTCTCTAGAAGTCATTGACCTATATACCTCTACACATCCTTGTATTTGAAGCACTCGTGGCCCCGCCGACTCAGTGTTCTGTAAACGATCTTTGCGTCAAGTTGCCAAATGCAGTCGTTAATAATTAAATCTTGTAAGATTGTAATTGGTTTCGTTTACTTAACAGGCCTACGTTAGGCACAACTCTTAAAAAATCATGTTTTTTGTTAAAATAATGCAATAAATTTATGTTCTATGTATCCTGTTGTAAGAATGATATTTTTATAAATGTTTTTTTTTTAATAGATTTATTAATACATATTCTATTTTATTAACGCTTACGAAAGAACAAATTTAGGTGGTTTCATATTTCATATATTCAACACATCAAATATACTCGATATGAAATATTCACCCGAATATTAATGGTGAATATGTCTTTGCCACCCCTTCGGGGATAATGCGTGACGTGATTGATAAACACACATACCTTGTATAGATATTGTTATTTTATTTGTCCAAAGTCCTTGGTTTTCGTCAATTCCAGTCCCAAGTCCTGTGTTCTTGTCCCAGTAAAGCGTGTTAGGAACTTTCTAAGGAGATTTGGCACAAACATAGAGAACACCGCTGTTCACGGTAACATAACACTTTTCTTCACTCACACACATTTTCGAATTCACATTTTAAAAACACAAAATAACACCAAATAGTTATGAAAAATAAAATACGGCAACTGTTTGATAGTTGGTGCACTTTGTTGGCGCCGAACTCCTTGAATACGAGTACAAAAGATCAGTAATTTTTTTCTTTTAGTGACGTTACTATTGCTCTGCCAAAACTCAATACCTAAGATAAGTGATACTAGGCCCTAAGACTGCCTAAGACACAGGCAAATTCAGGCATAGACTAGATGCATAACCTCAATGTCAAATATTATGTAATAATAATAAGTTAAGTTAATATTAAGTCTTTCATATTTTGACACTCACACAGTTGTAAATCAAATTTGCTGAAATCATAAACTTAATTATAATGAAACTGCGATTTATTAGTTTGGCACGCATGTTAAACTTATAATCCATTTGGAGACATGGCACTGTGGATTCTGTCGACAAAAATAATTTATAGTTATTCAAAGTTATGGCTAGTTCATTAACGAAACCTTTTAAATCTGCTGTTACTTTATCATACAAAGTACTTGGAATGGGGACTAACGAGAATCCGAAACCTCCTATCTTCATGTTGCACGGAGCTGTAGGGCACAAGGGTCAGTTAAGCGGTATTGGGAAAACTATACTGAATATAACTCGAAGGACAGTTGTTGTTGTAGATCAAAGGAACCATGGTCAAAGTCCGCATACTAAATCACATAAATACACAGACCAAGCAGAAGACATCTTGTATTTATTTGAAAAGTTGGGCGCTCGACAAGCGAGTTTAGTAGGCTACGGTATGGGAGGCAGAACAGCCATGTCTGTAGCTTTGACAGCGGTAAGACTACTTTCTTGTCATTTCATAAAACAAACAGGAAAGCTAGACCTGAAACGTCGTGGTTTGTTATTTAACATAATCCATATTTATGGTCTTACAACAAGATATGTCGAAGTGAAGGACGAAGTGTGGGAAAGCGAACCGGGAGGAACATTACCTAAATATATGACTATTATCGCTACGCTGTTTTTCTGACCGGAGCACTCGGAAAGGACAAAGAGCCAAGCTTCGGGATCCTTGTATACTTCTTTCGCTTCCTACAGATTCATTAATCGTTTTATACATGCTTTTCATACATCCACGTCTGGGTATCCGAGTACCTACTTTTAACCTTACCATTTTCCGTGATCTTCTTATGTAAGCCTTGGTCTACCTTGATCCTTCTACAGTCTTATTTTCGAACGAGAAATATTTTTCGGCAATCTTTTCTCACTCATTCGTTAGACGTATCTGAAGCCGACGCTTTCATCCAACTCTGCAATATTGCATTACGTGTATCACTTCGTTCGTATTCGATAGGCCAACGTTACGCTGCACAATTTTCGAAGTGATCGCATCCCTACAGCGTTAAATTTGTTTTCATGCATCATCATCGGAATAGAAAAGTTGGCACTAGCACTGCGTTGCGAATCGCGATGCGTGTCTTTTACGGTTCTCTGTATCTTTACTAAGACGTAGCAACATTTGTTTCCAGCAAGTATTTATCGGCATGACTGATAAGAAAATCAGATACTTAATACGCACATTAAATGCAAAAGGCGTAGATTGCCTCGGTGGCGCAAGTGTACGCGACTGTTGCGCTGAGGTTCCGGGTACGATTCCCGGTTCGCAATAAATATTTGTATGATCCACAAATGTTCTGGGGTTAGGTAGTTTCCTATGTATAATGTAAATGTATTTAGATATATATAAGTATGTTTATCAGTTGTCTAGATCCTATAGCACAAGCTTTAAAAGCTTAGTTTGGGCTAGATAGCGCTGTATGAAAAGTGTTCCACAATATTTATTTATTTTATGCAATGCCTTTGCACAAAGGAGTAGATATAGGCAGCCTCTTCCTATCCAAACAGGGCCATAAGCTGTAAAAATAGCGGAAATAAAAATATACCTACGTAAGCCTTTGTAGCATCTTGCATTAAACTCACATTAACTCTTACTTATAAGTTTCTCTTTGGTACTAACTAACTATCTTCACGGTGTATCCCTGTCGGGGTAGTCAGAGAGGACAGATTGCCAGGCTTCACGATCCATGTGTACGCTACTACTTCCGCTTCTTGCAGATTCATTAATCTCTTCATACATGCGTCTGAGTATCCGAGTACTTTTGACTTTACCGCTTTTTTAACCTTTGTCATTATTATATTTTCAGCCACAAAAAATTGCCGGTTTAGTAGTAATGGAAGTATCACCACTATCGACGCCGCCAGATTACAAAAGTTCGGTTTTGAAGTTGTTAGAGGGCATGAAAGAAATCGATTTCAAAAATACGAAATTGCTATCGAAAGCTAAATCCGAGGCAAGACAACATTTGAAGAAGTTCAACTCCAACGAAGCTATCATGTCAATAGTCGTGTCAAATATCAGACAACAAGCAGACGGTTCTTTTGGTTGGAATTGTAACTTAGATGTGCTGATAAAACAGTTTAAACACTGGATACATTTTCCTGACAGCCTAAAGCAAAAAGTATATAATGGACCCACATTGTTCATTGGAGGTCAACTATCTGATTTCATTCCGTAAGTCTGCTTTCATAGTAGCTATCTATCTATCTATCTTACACTGTATTCCTGACGGGGTAGGCAGAGAGGACAGATCGCCAGGCTACGCGATCCATGCATACTTCTTTCGCTTCCTGTAGATTTATCAATCGTTTCATACATGCACGTCTGTGTATCCGAGACAAGTCAACTGAAACCTAATTGACTAGCGCCGGGCCGCCGCCGGTTAACTCTTTGAAATGACGTTCTAGGATTCCCAACAGACTTTTAATATCATCATGGCCACACGACACCGTAGGGGGTGTTACTCCGCTCCTTTGGTGGTTGTCCGGGTATTATCCCACTTCTTGAGGCGTGCGTAAAACTTTATCGTCAGACTCTACCATATCGGTTAGTGCCAGTGGAATAAAAGTGTCTTGTTTTAATATAGAAGAATAATGTAGAAGCGCTCGTGGCCCCGCGGTCTCAGTGTTCGGTAAACGATCACTGAGGTACGCAACTTTCACTATGGCTGGTCGTCGGATGGGTGACCACTTTGTGGCATTTACATTTGCGAGCGTTTCCGTGCTTCGGAAGGCACGTTAAGCCGTTGGTCCCGGTTGCCAGTAAAATGGCGGTCGTTAAGCCTGGTTGAAGGCCTTGTAGGCGGCTTAAAAAATTTCAACAGCAGGTAGCCACAACCTGCGTCTGTCTATTTCAACACGGCAATGGGCTCACCACCTATTACGTGGGACAGGAATCCACACGGTGAAAAGTGGGCATATAATATGCCTCTGCCACCCCTTCGGGGATAAGGCGTGATGGATATTTATTTATTTATTTATTATTTGTTTTAATATAAAATAGCAGAATTGTCATTAACTCCTGATAGGAATTACCTTTTGCACAAAGCGAAACCATGGTAGGCAGCTAGGTATAACCCTATAAAAGCAAAGCACCACAGTAATAAAATGTTTTGGAAATTAGTGTCTGGCTAGATCTTTTCCGACGGAAAATGGTAATAAGGGGCAGACCAAAAGCTTGGAGCTTGAAAGCTGAAAAGCTGAAGTTCAAGAGCAGTAAGAAATTTGACCTTAAGCTACTGATGCACCCAAAAATAGCGCTCGAATGATGATAAAAAACGAGAATCCGAGTTAGAGGAGTGTGGTGCTACGGCCGGGCCGGTCTACAGTCATTTTAATTCGTAATTTTTGTACAGGCCAGATGAATTAAACCTAATTAAAATGATGTTTCCAAGTGCCGTCATCACCTACGTAAAGAGTGCCGGCCATAATATCTATGTTGATGACCCGAAATCTTGTTTAGAGCTTATAATTCCTTTTATTAGAACACACCAGTTTAGCAATTTGGAATAAATATACTATATACAGCAAAGGGTAGTTTTATTTATATTGGTACCTACTTAATATACTTTATCCATCAAGTCTTTATAGACGAAGGGATAGCAGGCTATTTCACCGTAAGCATTTTGTCCAACGTAACAGGGTTGTGTGCCCATTGCCGTGTTGAAATAGGTGCAGGTTGTGGCGATATGTGCTACAAACACAGAACATATAAAAATAGGTATAGGTACCTATTATTATATGAGAATTATAATATTATATTATTATACAGTGAATAGGTAGGACGGTAGGACGACCTCCTGCCAGATGGACCGATGAACTGGAAAAGGTTGCAGGGAGGGACTGGATGCGGAAGGCGCAGGACCGTGTATTGTGGCGTTAATTGGGAGAGGCAGCATTGTCCAGCAGTGGACTGATATAGGCTGATTTGATTTGATTGATACAGTGAATAGGGTCATAGGGCTAGAGGATAATTAATACTAGCTGACCCGCGCAACTTCGTTAGCGCCACATAAAAGAAACAGTCAAAAAAAGAGACGATAGTTAAAGAGGGTGGCGCGTAGGCTATTCTTATAAAACAACTTCTGAAGTATTCGCTTTTTAACAACAAAAAATTGAATGAAATCGTAATTCTTGTTGATGAGTTACTTACAACTGAATAATATGAAGAAACTGCTTGAACTGAATATCCTGTGCGAGACATTTCCTGAATTAATACATAGGGTACCTACTTTATATCCCGGAAAAAACATCTTTTTCTCGCGAGAAAACCTTTTGTGTTCTAACGACGTGACGTGAGCGGAGCTGCGTGCATCAACTTTCGGAAATGATTTACTTAGATATATGCCGATTTTCATTAAAATGTGATGAAATAACAAACGTCCAAATAATATAGAAATCTTAACAAACTTTTACATTTTTAACATTAGTGGGAATACCGGGAATCCTTTCTTGGGGCTCATCTAATGTAGGTACGTAAAGAATACGTTCACCAAATTTTAGGTTGTGTATTGTTTAACCCACATAGTTACCGATCCCGGTCTTATTGCTGATTATGCAAGGTACGAGTAGATACCTAATAAATACTTTCACCAAATTTTAGGTAAGTACCTATGTTTGATAGTTTAGACTGTGTTTCTTCCGCCGCGTAGTTCCCGTTTTCTTGGAAATATCGGGAATCCCTTTTTATTGCTTATCCAAAGACTTAGGGTCGTATTCCAGAACGTTTCTCAATACTCAATCGACGCTTGAGAGCAAATTTTATAAGGCAAAATCTGGCCTTAAGCGTTGATTGAGTATTGAGAAACATTCTGGAATACGGACCTAAAAGTATATCATACATACACCAAATTTTAGGTTTCCATGTTGCGTGTTTTACAGACAAAGTTTTCTTTCCCGTGAGAACACCGAACTTGCTGGTAACACAGGCCTTAGGAGATTCTTCTAAAACAGGTGTAGGTACGTAGGTAGATGTTATAACTTTGAAAATGAAAATCTTCCATACAACCGTTTATCCCTTTTTTACGTTTTTAGAGGTAGAATTTTGCAAAATATTTTCTAGAGAGCACTGTGTGTTAAAAGGACCCCCATGCGAAGTCTGGGCTTCGTAGCTTTGTTAGTTTTATAGGTTTCGTGATCAATGAGTCAGTTATCATAACTCCTGTTTTACCCCCTTATGGGTAGAATTTATCAATATTTCTTAACGCGTAAATTTTTATTTTTATACAGAAGCAGGTATAAGAAATGTGGTGGTAATATTTGAAAATGAAGAAATTTCCATATAAAGTTTCAACCCTTGTTTACCCTCTTATAGGAAAAATTTTGCAACTGCGATACACGTAACCATTTCATTTCGAGCATATTTGACGTTTTGGAGAATAAAAAAATAAATGCACAAATTCATGTTTTTTTATTTCGGAAAGAATTTAATGATAGAAACTGAATTTTATGAAAGGCACAGTAATTACTCTTTTCTGCTAAGAGATACTGACGTTACTTTTTTTTAAAAAAAACGGTAATGGAATTTCCCATATACAGTTATTAGATCTAGATATATGGTAGTAAAATAAATTGAAATGGTAATTAGAAACTAAATCAAGGGTTTGAAAAATAACCTCGACACAGGACTGGCGCAACACCTGACGTGGTCCTTAGGATTGCATCTTGATGCATTCCTCCTCGCGCTATCACGAGAGTAACCTCTCAGCAACGGACCACGCAGCATCCAATCGTAGCCGATGTTCTACAGAAGTGGTCCTAGGACCGATCCCTGGGAAATAAAACACTTCTCGCCATGCCAAAGCTTTGGTAAACTATGGCTCTATCGGAAAGATAAGCCCCGATAATGCACTAGAGGCAGGGAGGCACTATATGAAAATGAGCGTCTTGTTAAAGCATTTCCAGGGCAAGGCGTTGACTATGTCATGAGACACCGCCATGACTACCTCACCTGTGATGACGCTCCTTCCGCGAGGACTCCAACACGCATGATCGGGTCACCGGAGGAGCACTGAAACCAAACTGATAGAAATCAAACTGCTTATGTACCATATCTCCATGACTGTGACATAAGCAACGAAGTGCTCTGCAATGATACGCTTAAAGAGCTTGCATACCTCGTCGAGCAATACGAGCGACCAATAGCCGGAAGGCGAGGCCGCTGGCCGCCCTCGTTTTGGATAAGGACCAATTTCCCCGTATACGACACCTTGGGAAACCAGTCTTTATTGAAGGATGAGCCAAAACCTTAATAGTCAACGTTCATTGAGATCCAGGTGTCATACTCACCCCGGAATGCTATCGGTTCCGGAGTGGTTCTCTTGCGGGGCTTAGCCGCAGCAACTCTAGCTCACTTTCGGTGACTGCGGGCACGTCGTTCTCGACGTAATCCGTAACATTGGCTGGGGTTTGGGCGGATAGCCTTACCATTCCAGATTCTCTAGCAGCTATTTTCGGGCCAATTTCTTGGGCAGTTTAATGGTCTCCTGGAGGGACCTTTTGGCACCCTTGTAACACTCGTGTGCTCCGTCTCTCGGGCCTCAGTGCCTGGTGTACCGATAGCAGAGATGCACGCTGCGTGCACATTACGATCTCCACCGGGAATCAGGCCTGCACGATAGCTGCATCCCGGAGAGCCTTTGATTCAGGTCAACGTATGCCGAAGTAAGTATTTAGGATAGCCATGGAGTGGCTAGTTGGAGGAGAAACGTCAAAACTAAATAAGACCATTGACGAATAACGACCCCTCCTTTCGCCACATGCCAGCCCTGGACGCGGCGTGTGCGATCAGGGGTCGCAAACGATACATCTACGATCGAACCGCGCACACACCACACACAGTTGGTGATATTTTTCCGGTCATGGATTGACCACCCAGACCGCCGGGAGCCTCAAGTGTCACCCCCACGCGTTGAAATTTTCCAGGACTGGGACGAAATACGGTAAGAATGACGTCTTCCTAAGTGAGCCTCGAATTGATATTGCCCACAGGTTGGCGAGAAATAAGCGGGCACGATAACCACTCCGCTGCAATCAGCTGCAACGCAGTATTCGCTCCTAGCAATAATTGCAAAGCGCGATGTGTCCGCGTCAACACCCAAAGTTAAAAAATGCTAAGCTGTCTATGGTGACTGGGCTCCCGTGGTAGACCCAGTACGGCTTGGCAACGGTGACCACGTTATAGAACCTAATAGACCTCTCGTCATCACAATCATGTTACGCAACCAATTGTAAAAGAAGAGTTTTCCTTCTTCCTTGATAACTACTTGCGGTAGGCGAATGTCCACTGCGCAATGCTCTGGCACAGGAGATCCTGAGCAGCAGAGCAGTGGTTTAGATTCACCTGTAGAATGCGGATAATCATGTCTATTAATGAACCTCCATTCCCCCATACTGTCGTGAACGTGGCCGCTCTTGACCGGTAACAACCACTACCCATACCTGAACGGCCTCTATCTTGGTGGTCTGTACTTTAGCCCTACGCAACGCAACTAAAGTAGTGCGGTGAGACAGCGGTAAGAGCTTGATTTGTGGCCGGACTAACTGCAGCGGAAGTAATGGTTGCTCACGGTAACTTTCACTGTGCACTGTACCCCCACACTCCCTCCGATCAGGGACCTGTAGCACCTTTCGCAGGACTGTACGAGATACACTTTGGTATTTCGGAAGTCACAATGAGGAGGTTCTGTTCGTCTGCTGTTTTTTCTACGCTGGGCAGCTGAAGATCGTGCCATAGCCGAAGCGTCTAGCTTTGGCTCTCGCCTGGTCACTGGGACAGCCGCTGGCCTCCAAGATGGGGGACATTACCACCTCTGTCATTGCTACGTCATCGAGACTCAATAAAAAATCATTACCGTTTGTTTCTTATAATTACCATTCCATTTTAAAAAGAATGCGAATTAATGGTAATTATAATAAAAGCAATGAGATTTTCAATAATTTCAGAAATAAAAGGATATTTTAAATGGGTAACGATTTCTTAAGTTTAACACTGTATATTGGATATATAAAAAAAAACTAACTATCTTCACGCTGTATCCCTGACGGGGTAGTCAGAGAGGACAGATCGCCAGGCTTCGCGATCCATGCATAAACGGATATATCCAGCAAATTATTATGTAAAAAACACAAAATTAAAATAAATAAATAAATATCCATCACGCCTTATCCCCGAAGGGGTGGCAGAGGCATATTATACGCCCACTTTTCACCGTGTGGATTCCTGTCCCACGTAATAGGTGGTGAGCCCATAGCCGTGTTGAAATAGACAGACGCAGGTTGTGGCTACCTGCTGTTGAAAATTTTCAAGCCGCCCATAAGGCCTTCAACCAGGCTTAACGACTGCCATTTTACTGGCAACTGGGACCAACGGCTTAACGTGCCTTCCGAAGCACGGAAACGCTCGAAAATGTAAATGCCACAAAGTGGTCATCCATCCGAGGACCAGCCATAGTGAAAGTTGCGTAACTCAGTGATCGTTTACAGAACACTGAGACCGCGGTGCCACGAGCGCTTAGTGATTGTTATCTCGTTTTATTGATTCTGTTTAGTAGTTTGTGATAGATGCTGCATCGCAGTTTAGCTGATCCGATTCTGGCTCGTATTCTGCAGATGTTGATGAATTCGTTACATCGATGGGCTGAACTTTCTTAAAAAGGCTCAACCACCGCGTTGGAACGTTTCATTTAGACTCCAAAAGGCGACTAACACAACAAGCTTACTTAACTACTTACTTAACTAGCAGGTGAGCTCGCTAGGGTCCCGAAGATGTTGATGGAACCCCTTTTACCCAAGAACTCCTTTAACAAGATAGCCCTGGTTGCATCTTATATCAATTCTCGTGTCACAATGTTCGTTCCCATACCCCTCCGAAACGGCTCGACCGAGTCTTATGAATATTTTTATGCATATTCAGTAAGTCTGAGAATCGGCTACTATCTATTTTTCAAACCCCTAAGTGATAAGGGGTGTCCACCCCAAAAATTACTTTTTATTTGGATAATATAATTTTAATTTTTTTATTATGTGGCATTAAAAAATACATGCAACCCTAAATTTTCACTTTTTTACGACCCACCCCTATTTTTTAATAGCGTTATTAGTAATTTAGCAATATTTAACTCTGATCTTTTAACTGACGAATTCACGTCTTAAGACGGAAAGAGGTCGATATGTGGCACTAACGAATTTGCGCGGGTCAGGTATTATTCAATAGCTGCTGGGTCCCGGTACGAGGGGAAGACCCAAGAAGTGCTGGCTTGACGTCGTAAGGGATGACATGCGTGCCAATGGTCTCACTACAGGGGATGCCGACGGCCGTGCGAAGTGGAGGAGAAAATGTAGGAAAGCGAACCCCGGGCGTCGCGAGACGCAACTGGGACTCACGCTCGGATGATGATTTATTAGGTTTATGAGGTCTCGGGGTCGAATATCGGGTCATAACAAATAGCTATAATATAACTATTATGATCCGCAAATGTTCTTAGCATCCGCAAGTGTTTTCTATGTCTAATATGCATGTTTTTAGAAATATATAGGTATGTTTAGCATTTATAGATGTAACCTATCCATCCCACACAAGTCGTGTGCGAATGTCCCCATTTTTTTTCCATTCACATAATTATGAGTAATTATGTATTTACATACAAGAAAAGCCATTCAGTTGTCAATAATAAAAAAAAACTAAAAATTGAAAAAAAGGATTACGTTTATATCCTGTGTCCATCTTTACAGATGTCAATATTCCAAATTCTTGTGATCATATTTTTTCAAATAAATATGATATTATCCCAAATATTATTACGTGTAAATGTGTTCCGCCATACGGTACCACACTACAACATTTTAAACAGACCTCTCGCTTATCTCGGAAACGGTAAAACAGTAAACTTATCCTACGCGTCTTACGAAGGTTCAGAAGAGTCAACGCAACCTCCTATATTTATATTTCACGGCATAATCGCTAATAAGACAATGTGGGAAGGTATTGGTAAAACGATATTAAATGTAACACAACGAAAAGTGGTGACTGTGGACTTAAGAAACCATGGCAGCAGTCCTCATAAGGGCTCTCATAAATACGTTGATCAGGCGAACGATGTGCTGCACTTGCTCGACAAGCTAGGAGCCCGACAAGCAAGCCTGATTGGCCACTGTATGGGTGGTAGAACAGCGATGTGTGTAGCTTTAGCCGCGGTAAGTATGAATGTGTTGTAGCTATCTTCAGTAGGTTATCTACATAAGGTATGGCTATCTACATAACCATTGTGACGAAATTTGGTAATAATGTATTGTTTATAGTCTTCCGCAATGAAAAGGACCACTGACTGATACTTTTAGAAATTAGCGCATTTAAAAATAAAACAAACTCTCCAGCTTTCTAGGTATAGTTTAACCACGACCAATATACCGCTTACTGCGTACAATTTTGTACGCAGTGAGCGGTACAGCAGTCGTGGTCAAACTATAACGCATACTACGGGTCAGTATCGACAATATTTCCATACCCAAGCTTTCAAGCCAGAATGCCCTCATCATTTGTTCTTTAAAATTTTCAGCCTCTTAAAGTTGCCGGCCTACTAGTCGTGGATATATCCCCAATATCAACCCCAGCCTGTTTTCGAGAATATATGCCAAAAACATTAGCAGCAATGGCTGCTGTTAAGTTCAAAAAGGTGAAAAAACTAGCCGCAGCCAAGTCGGAGGCAAGAAGACAACTGAACGAAACTGTAACTGATGAGCTACTGATGAATGATATATTGTCCAATATCAAAATTAAATCCGATGGCACCGTCGGTTGGACTTGTAACCTACGCGTGTTATCTAATGACCGCAAATATTGGACTTCCTTCCCGAAAGTAGCTAGAGATCTGACGTACCGCGGTCCCACCCTGTTTATCGGCGGTCAATTATCGGACTACATTCCGTAAGTGCACTCGTCATTGCTGTTACTCAATTGACCTCAATTTTTTTGTGGTTTTTCTTGATTTTAGTATCTTCCGAGTCGATTTCAAACCATTCTTAGATATGGAACCTAGGGTCCGATTTAATTGAAGTAGCTCCAAAGTAGCTAAGATTGGGTATGTCTTCGGCATGGTTGCCTCTTTTGTTGGTCAACAGGGGCACGGCAAGAAGATGAGATTACTTGGCTCCAGTAGATCTTAGTGGGATCGTCAAACCAGAAGAACTCATGATCAGATCTTATGGTCACGTCCGGATCGAGTTTCAGTGGTATCCCCAGCCCGACACATTTTTTGTTTTTTTATTATATCATTGAGGTGACAGACAAGCATACGCGCAGACAAGCATACCTGATGGAAAGTGGTCACCGTAGCCTATGGACGTTTGCAACACCAGAGTTGTTTTAGGGGAGTTGTGACTTAGGTTTTAGTCAGAATGATCCCTAATTCCCGACTGACTCACCTCACTTTGGCTCCAGCGCAATCAAGTAGATATGTAGTGACATATTTTTCTCCGGGTTGGGAACAACGGTCGGATAATATTAACCTAGGATGTAAATAATTTGTTCTTTTTGTTGAATGTCATATTCTATGTTTGAATTACGCGCCTGTTTATGCAGTTGCGCACCATAATGTTTAGCTCTCTCTCTCCATTCCGTGACACCAAGCGACCGTGTATTACTAGATGTTATTGTTAGTTTTATTAATTAAAACAGTTGATAAAACCTGAGCTTCGTCATTTATTTCAATACTTTTCATATGTAGAATTAGTAAAGTATAAGATTTCTGGGGTCCAACTGACCTCACCTATTAGAGGTGTACCTGCTGACTAAAGAACGATGCAATGACGCAGCAGTCCTTGCGGGTTTGTAAGGTCAAAGGGCAGTTGCTCCCAATAATGACGAAACATACTTTGTTTTACAGGGCCGACGATTTAACGGATATCCGTCGATTGTTTCCAAGAGCAGTGATCACCTACGTTTATAATACAGGACACCATGTTCAAGCAGAAGACCCATCAAGCTTTTTAGGTGTAACCATTTCTTTTTTAAAAAGACATAGATACTATGAGCATAAACACTCATACAATTCGTTTTTTTATTTACCAGCTGTTTTCTGTTTAGAAATCGGACCAATTTGTGCATTGCAAGGAATCTTCGATCAAAATTGTGATTTCGCACGAAATACCGAACTGTTCGGTATTTCAGCCCGTGTTCGGTGTTCGGTATGACAAAAATACCGAAGTATGAGTGGTTCGGTATTTTTGCTAAAGTCATACTTTAAGAGTTTTATTTACTGTTCCCAAAATCAAATCCTTTCAAAATTTTACGCCGCGTTGTTTGCCATCATTTATGGTGTGACCCTCGAAACACTTCGAGTGTCGATGCGGTGAAAGCAGAACTATGTATTCGTTGCAATTTGAAATTTGAAACACTGACTTTTAATATAAAATTAGAAATTGACGAAGAATATATATTGTATGAAGAGGGTAGAAGGAGTCAGGGTAGGCCGAGGCTTACATATGAAGACCACGTGAGCAGATTGCTCAAAAACGAAAAAGTCAAAAGTACTCGCATACCCAGAAGTGCATGTATTGACATGTATGACGATTAATGAATCTGAAGGAAGCGAAAGAAATATGCATGGGTCGCGAAGCCTGGCGATCTGTCCTCTCTGACTATCCCGTCAGGGATACAGCGTGAAAATAGTCTGAGAAAAATTACCTTAAAAAATCAAGGGTCCCCCTTTTATAGGGAATGTTCGGTTATTTTATCTGGGCCACCTGGCAACCCTGCTCGTGACTCGTGCGAGAGTGTAAATGAGGTAATTTACACCTCATTTACACACTCGCGCGAGCCACGAGACACCCTAATACTGCGTTTAAACTCGCGGCTTGTCTCGTGGTCGCGCAAGAGTGTAAATAAGGTATGACAAGGAACGCTGTTCGCTCCCTCACGCTCGCTTCCATTAGTACCTATAATACCACGTGCAAAGTTTACGCCCAAACTGTAGGCGAAAAATGGCATTAGCGGCCTGTCATGACATCAACAGGGAAAACGAATTGTGAAATTTTTTGGTACTGGCGGAATAACAATTATTTAGTTTTTTAAATGCGCGCGCTGAGAATAGAATGAGTTTAAGTTGTTGTATAAAGTTTTAAACAGAGAGTCAAAAGTTATATTTGAGTGAAAGTTTTGTTTATTATACACGTACAAGATGAAATTTTCTATTTAAATACGAAGTTGCATGAAATGAGCAAGCAATAGGTACGTAGGTATATTAATTTATTTTTTATATTCAACGCGATTTTTTTTGTATCGATTTTTTTTTAAGAATAATGCATCTCAACCAGTGCATTGAAAAAAATCTATTATCCCGCTAGTGATTTAATAACAATCAAAAAACTACAGTTTGATAATAGATATCATGTGCCTAATTGTGGTGAGATAAGAGCCATATTATGAGTAAGTGTATTGAAAAAGATATCAATAGAACAAATAAAATAATATACCTACCTATTGCTTGTTTATTTCATGCAACTTCGTATTTAAACAGAAAATTTCATCTTGTACGTGTATAATAAACAAAACTTTCACTCAAATATAACTTTTGTTATCTCTCTGTTCAAAACTTTTACACAAAAATCAACTTTACACACTTGTACCATAATTTACTATTGAACTCCCGTTACAACCCCCTCTCCCCTTCAACCAACCTCCAAAACCTTCGAACCTTGCCCCTAATTAGTTTTCAAATATTTTCATTCAAACTTTTATCCCCAATTTCACACCGTTATAGGGAGAGTTTTGGAAAATTCTTAAACACATGTTTATTTTTTTAATCAAAACTAGGGATGCGAAATTTAATGCTCCTATCTTTGAAAATGAAGAATCTCCCACATAAACTTAGAATCTCTATTTTACTCCCTTAAAGTAAAAATTAGGCAAAACCTCGAAACACGTGTCCATTTATTTATAGCTCAAAAACACGTGTACGTAATTTCATGTTTCCAACTTTGAAAATAATAAACTTCCATACAACCGTTTATACCTTTTTTTTTACCCTGTTAGGGTTGAAATTACGAGAAACCTTTTCTTAGTGGGTACCCTATATAAGGGTAGCTTACCCTTTTATAGGTTAAATTTTGCAAAACTGCGATACACGTATTCATTTATTTGTAATCAGGAATAGGTAAACGTAATTTCTGTCTCCTACTTTGAAAATGACGAACTTTTAAACAACTGCTTATCCACCCCCTTAGGGTGAAATTTTATAAAACCTTTTTAATGGGCTACCTACATAAGTAAAGTAAGCGTAGTATACCCTAAAAAATTCAAGTTCTTAGGTGTAAGGGTTTCGGCTGTGCGTTTATAGATGAGTGAGATACACGTAATTTTATTAATATCTATAATAAATAAAGCTGAAGAGTTTGTTTGCTTGAACGTGCTAATCTCAGAACCTATTAGCCGCATTTAAAAAATTCTTTGTGTGTTGGATACCCCATTTATCGAGGAAAGCGGAGGAGAAGCGAAAGGGGAGCGGAGCAGAAATCATAAATGTCGATATATCGAACGGACAATTTTTTATGCATTATTGTATAATTTGTAAGTATGTCACGGGCGAAGCCGTGGTGGGCTTAGTATATAAGAGATACGTGAAAAAAATCCGTTGAAGTCCGTTCACCATTCACTGTGGCTAAAACTACGGCTTAAAAGCCTCAGCTTATTTACAGACCACTCGTAAATAAACATTTTTTTAGTTGTCTTCGCCCATCTCTGGCAGCCAAAAAAGACCTAGTAAAGGGTCGACTGTTTTACTAGGGCAAGGACCAGGACCTAGGACTGAGGCAGAGGACATGACATCGACAAAGGACAAGACATGACTAAATGAAATGAAAATATAAATACTGAAGACAAGGCTGTATGGACCATGTTTCCTTTGCCTGCCAGAGATGGGCGAAGACAGTTAACAAAAAACTGTTAGAAAAAAAAGTATTTTATTTTCATTACACGCAATCAGTTGCATTGGAAATTTCATATTATTTTAAGTCGATTAATTGATTTATATATCATAAGATATTCTTACTTATTTTACATACTAGAAAAATGCCACAATGATTTAAAGAGTGGCCATTACTGTTATTTTTAATAAAAACAAGTTCAAGGTGAAATCCAAAAACGGAACGTAAATATTGCGAAAAGTCACGTAGGCCCCCGTCGTGTGCCCGCCGTGTTTATATTTTGATCACAAACTATACTTTCAAAATTTTTATTATCACATTAGGTGGTTATTCTGTCTATATAATATATGAAATCATAGTGACTAGAATATGGACGACTTTGCCAATAATCCAGGAGTTGTGGTAGTACGTGCGAAACCAGAAGGACAGAGAAAGACGTTCAAACCAAATATTCGTGCTGTAAATAAAATCCCCAATGAATTAATAAATGACCCCTTGCTAAATAGAGCTTGTGAAACATTACCACAAAATTATAACTTTGAAATACATAAAACGATATGGAGAATAAGGTCATTAAATGCCAAACGTGTCGCACTTCAGCTACCCGAAGGTAATTATAATTGTTCACTGTTCAGGCTTTATATACCTTAAAACTAATCCTAATTGCTAATAATGTCCTCTAAATTAATATGCAATGTTTAGTTACATAAATTTAGATCTGCTTGTAACCTAACCCCTAGTTTCTTTTTAATTTGCTTGACAAGGGATTTTAAAGCTGCCCTAGATGATTAGTTGCTTACAAAATTGACATATGAACACTTGAACATAAAATTATACAATGCAGTCACTTCTGCAACACTAGAGATACTACTCTCACGTTGCTAACCCTATTGCTGTGTTGAAATATAGAGTAAAGGGCTGTGGCAACCTTATCCTGAATTTTTTTAAGCTGCCTATATTATTATTTTCTTGTTGGGGGACGCCAACACCGCCGGACGAACGATCCGACCACATGGTTTGCCGCCCACTTCGTTCATTTCCCCAGATCTCCTCCTCTTGGTTAGGATTATAGGTTGAGTAAGATAGATAGGTTATCCATTACTCCTATCACCGTTAGATGCCTGTTGAGGCCACAGTGTCCTGTGATGATCTCTATGACAAGCTTCATATTTGATCTGGTTAATTTAACTGTGAAGATCTTAGACTGTCTCATGCCTATCGAGCACCTCCATCTGAGATGGGTTTCTACTGTAATGCTTCTGCTGATTAATCCTTTCGTGATCTTATGAGCGATTGTAAGCCATGGCTCTGGTCCGATCACGCACTTGTCAGCCCACTTCCCGGGCTAGTCTATCTGCTAGTTCATTGCCTGGGACTCCCTCATGTCTGGGGACCCAGGCAACATCGACTTCCGTTCTTTCAGACAGCTTATCAAGAGATTTCTTGCACTCCTTGACTGTTACCGACATTGTCTCTACTTTATTGAGGGCTTTCAATGTTGCTTGACTGTCTCTGTATATAGTCACCTTTCTTATGTCCGTTTGGCGGTTAATAATTTGCGCGCATTCTGTAATGGCGCATATTTCCGCCTGAAAGACACTTGCGTTTACACATTTTATATGCACTCCGGAGCCAGAGCTTAGTAGATTCCTTTCTAGAGCCGTCAGTGTAGCAGATGACACTTTCAGTGTCTTCCATCTGCCAGCTCTCTCTTTTTCCTATGTGTATTCTGTATTTTTTTGTCAAAAACCCTCTCCTTTTTATTAAGTCATTGACGGAAAGAATCATTGACAATTTATCCTCATATTTCTTATTGATATTGGGATGTCCGCCATCTAGAGGATTTCCTCTCCATAGGCTCATGCTTTTCAATTTAAACCATTGTTCGATTGTTTTCTTTTTAATTTCTAGATCCAGAGGGTGGAGTCCCAATACGATCTCTAGCACAGCTGTGGGGGTTGTCCTCATAGCCCCTGTTGTCATCAGGGCCGCCAGCCTCTGTACCTTGTCCGATTCTTTTTTGTTTGGCTTGTTAACTGCTTTGTGCCACCATACTATGGCTCCGTGCAGTATTCTGGGTAGGATAATTGATTTGTATATCCAGATGGCCGTTGCCGGCTTCGTTCCCCAGGTTTTTCCTATTGCGCTCTTACACTGCATCAGCGCCATTTTGACTTTTGTGCATGTGTTCTTTATGTGAGTCTTGAAAGTCAATTTGCTGTACAGTGTTACTCCCAGGTATCTGATTTCCTCAACCACATCCTTTATAGCTGCCTATAAAGCTATTTCTACTTTCCTTTATTAACTACAATTTTACTGACACCCACTACTGAACACCTAACATACCTTCAGAAGCATGGACACATTCTTAAATAGAAATGCCACAAAGACTCATGAGCTCAATCGGTTCAAGATATTTGCTTTAAAATTGAATTGCCAAACAAGAAGTTAGTGCAGCAGGCCTTTCATCCAAGTCTGTTCCTTAGTAGGCCCAGAAGTTCATCTCTGAGTAAGATCTCAACATCTAGTAAACTACGTTCCGAGGAAGATCAACAATTGACTAGAGAGAATCCTAACAAGCCTCCTTCATGGCAGAGAGTCCCTCTAATAAGTAATGCAAAGCGTAGAAAAGGCTACTGACATCTAATAGATTCGGCAATCTGCCAATAGATCTGACTGAAGAATGTGCAGACAAACCAAAGGAAAAAAGGATGCCCATACCTCCACCAATCATCCTTTACGGCATTGAAGAAGTCAGTAACTTGACTGAACTTCTGCAGTCAGTGGCATCTAAAGGTAAGTTCTCCTACAGAATTATTAACCAAAATCAACTCCGAATAAATTGTAAAGAAATAGATGTATACAAGAAGCTTATCACCGTAGTGAGGGAGCACAACCTCATTGGACACACATTTAATCGGAAAGATGAGAGACCCTTTACAATAGTTATAAGAAATCTGCATCCCAAAACACCTATTTCTGCAATAAAAGAAGCAATAACAGAAACAGGGAATATTGTCACTGGTGAAATTATTAATGCCAAATATGGTCTGAACAAAATACCTACTTCTACATTCTTTGCGATTATCATCCCTGGTCCCAATAATAAGGCAGCAAAGAATATCAGAATTATAGACCATCAAATCGTAATAATTGAGGATCCAAAAAAGAGACAATCAATAGTACAGTGTCAAAGATGCCAACAATATGTACATTCAAAGAATTACTGCATGAGACCATACTGCTGTGTCAAATGCTCACTACAACACAAGACATCAGAGTGTCCAAAGACTGATCGCTCCACAGTTTGTGCTCTGTGCCAAGAACCACACCCAGCTAATTACAAAGGATGCGAGGTATACAAGGAAATTCTAGCCAGAAGAACTGCAAAACATCCAAAGCCTTAAATTAGAACAACGCTTAGACAAGAAGGAACTAAATTGCCCAATAATCAGTCATTCCACAACACCCCTGACCCGCAGGAAAGAACCTACGCTGAAGCCCTTAAAACATCCCTAGATCCACTCACAACACATACCAAGCTAGAAATTATGCTTATAAAACAGTCAGAAAAATTCTATCTGATCATCCAACAAATGGGTGCCTTGATGAGCCTCATAACCAAACTCGTTGACAAATTGACAAAATGACGACTCTCAACATGGCAACTTGGAACATCAATGGGTTAGCACCCAATATATATGATATGGAGGTCCTACTTAGGGTACATAATTTGGATGTAGTCATGATATCCGAATCTCACAGTTGCGCTTCTACCAATATTATCATCCGTGGATACACCACATACCTCACCGGACACCCAGATGGTACTGCTCATGCTGGCATTGCAGTCATTGTGAATCAACAATAAAACATTACCTTTTGCCAGTCTTTGAAACTGACTACCTACAGGCAACCACAATCGCGATTGAAACGTAGTGCGGCAGAATAGTCGTGTCATCGGTTTATTGCCCACCTAAACATAAGGTCACTGAAGCAATGTTTACTGGCTATTTTCATACGCTTGGTAATCGTTTTGTGGCAGGTAGTGACTGGAACTCTAAGCATAAATTTGGGGTTCGAGACTAGTGAATACGAGGGGCAGACAACTGAAGATGGCTCTTGATGGTAGTGGGCTTGTTGTAGTTACAACATCTGAACCAACATATTGGCCTAAAGATGAAAATAGGACTCCGGATTTACTGGATTTCTTTATAGTTAAAGGATTATCCAGAGAATACTTCCAAGCTACATCTTGCTATGATGGCACCTCAGACTATACTCCCGTCTTACTTACAATTAGTACATTACCCAATGAATTTGAGGCACCTGCGAGGCTTTACAATCGCCTTACAGATTGGCAGTCCTTTCGTGAGTACCTGGAACACAAGATAGACCTTAGAATCGCATTGAAGACACCAGAGGATCTAGAAGACGCAACGAAGCATATTACTTCGTTAACCAACAAGGGTGCTGGCTAAATACACCTGGCTTAATCTCTAAAAAGGAGTCCGTTAATTTCCCATTACGTATCCGACACGAGGTTTTGGAAAAACGAAGATTACGTAGAGTCTGGCACCACAGTCGGCTTCTAGAGGATAAAATTGCACTTAAAAATGCTGCCATCAGACTGAGACAAACTATACATGCATGGCATGCTACCACTCTTCAGACTAAACTAGAGTCTCTTACTGCAACGGCATCCACAAATTATTCTTTATGGAAGTTCACAAAGTCATACAATAGACCACAAGAAACAAAACCTCCCCTAAAGACAATTGGTAATGGTTGGGCTAGAACACCACAAGAGAAGGCTGATATCTTTGCTACACATCTGTCCAAGGTTTTTGCTACTCATGACACTTATAACGAAAACGTAGAAGATGAGATACAACATAGCCTGAATCAGGACTTCCAACTTTCCCTTCCACCCAAATATGTTACACCACGGGAAATTTGTAGGTTAATTCGAGACCTGAAAGATAAAAAAGCACCTGGTTTTGACTTAATTACTAAGGAAATCTTAAAGCAGTTACCAAAGAAGGCGCTTGTGTTTCTTACAGTGTTGTTCAATGGAGTACTCAGACTTCAGTACTTTCCTAGGTTGTGGAAAGTGTCTCAGACCCTCATGATACTAAAACTAGACAAACCTATAAACGATGTTGGATCGTACAGGCCAATTAGTCTCTTGCCAATTTTCTCGAAATTATTCGAGAAGGTGCTACTCCAAAGACTGTTGCCTTATCTCAAGGAGAATAATGTTATACCAGACTATCAGTTTGGATTTCGTGAGCAACATTCAACAGTGGAGCAGGTTCACCGAGTGTATGATAAAATTAGAAGTGCACTAGAAACTAAAGAGTACTGCTCAGCTGCATTCCTTGATGTGCAGCAAGCTTTCGACAGAGTCTGGCATCGTGGATTGCTGTACAAGATGAAGTTGAACTTGCCTCACACATACTATCTGCTACTCACATCCTACCTCGAAGAGAGACTGTTCCAGGTGAAAGATTCCGGGACAACATCTGCATTTTTTGATGTCGGGGCAGGGGTGCCACAGGGATCTGTGTCCTGTCTTGTACGTCCTCTACACTGCAGATCTCCCTCAGATTGCTGGTGTCACCACTGCCACTTTCGCAGACGATACAGCTATCCTGGCTAGTGATAAGGATCCTCAGGAGGCCACAGCTACTTTGCAGAGAGGTTTGGACTTGTTGTCTGAGTGGCTACATAAATGGAAAATTAAGACAAGTACTACAAAATCCATACAAGTCACATTCACTTTGAGGAGGGGAAACTGCCCACCAGTGGTGCTGGAGAACACAACACTTCCACATAGAGATACAGCTAAATACCTGGGCCTTCATCTGGATCGCAGGCTGACATGGAGACATCACATAAAGACAAAAAGAGATGAACTCAACATACGGTATAAGGGTTTATACTGGTTAATGGGACGTAACAGCAAACTGTCAACTGACAACAAACTCCTGATCTACACAGCCATTCTTAAGCCTGTGTGGATGTATGGTATACAGCTCTGGGGTAGTGCAACGAATGCAAAATATGATCCTCAGATCAATAGCCCAGGTGCTGTGGCTTGTTACGAACAGTGAAATTCATCAGAACCTTAAGATGAATATGGTCAAAGAAGAAATCTTGACAACATCCAAAAAATACCAGATTCGACTGAGTAAACATCCAAATTCACTTGCAGCTGAACTCATTAAACCAAGCAATGTCAAGCGCCTTAAGAGAAAGGACATATTGGGCCTACATCTCGCGATTGACTGAGCTGTAACCTATGGAGTAGATGCCTCTGCTGGGACACACACTCACCATGACAACGAATCACTCAATACATTTGCTTATAGTTTGAAAAGAAAAATTACTGATTACAGATTAAAACAGAAAAAAAAAATTGAATTGCCAGATTCCATTCCAACAAACAGTGCAAGTTAATAGAAAGCTTGTAATATACAAACAATAACACATGTATAAACGTTATTAGAAAAAAAATATGTGTCTATATTTTGTATTCTTTACAGGTTTAACGATGTTTGCCACTACGTTATGTGATATAATAGAAACATTTACTGAAGCGGAAACTGTCATAATGGGCGACGTTACTTACGGAGCATGTTGCGTTGATGACTTCACTGCTATCGCACTTGGTGTAGACCTTCTAGTACACTACGGCCATTCCTGCCTCATACCCATAGACCAAACAAGTGAAATAAAGGTGCTTTATGTATTTGTAGATATTAAAATAGACCCTTCACACTTTGTAAATACAATAAAAGCAAACTTTCCTAAAAAAAGTCATATAGCTTTAGTAAGTACTATACAATTTGTAACAACACTACATTCTGTAGCTAAAAATCTTAGGAGTGAAGATTATATAATAACTGTACCACAGTCAAAACCATTATCTCCTGGTGAAATACTGGGTTGTACAGCTCCTAAATTGGATGCTGAGACTATTGTGTATTTAGGAGATGGTAGGTTTCACTTAGAAGCAATTATGATTGCTAACCCGAAGATACCAGCTTATACATATGAGCCTTATGAGAAGAAGTTCACTTTTGAATCATATGATCATCAGCTGATGCAATTAAACAGAAGTAATCAAATTAGCATAAGTAAAACTGCTGACCGATTTGGCCTTATTCTTGGCACATTAGGAAGACAAGGTAGTACAAAGGTTTTAAGTAATTTAGAAAAACAAATAAAAAAATCAGATAAAACATTTGTCAAGATCCTCCTATCGGAAATTTTTCCTAGCAAATTGATGTTGTTTGGACTAGATGCGTTTGTACAAGTAGCATGCCCAAGATTGTCTATAGATTGGGGGGTGGCTTTCCCCAAACCACTGCTGACTCCCTATGAATTTTCTGTAGCATTAGGTAATAGTAAATGGTTAAAAGACGATGGTACTTATCCTATGGATTTCTATTCAAGCGACAGTTTAGGCCCTTGGACTCCTAATTATAAACCGGTGCTGTGTTCTGGCACGGATAAAAAATGTGATAATTGTTGTGGTAAGGATAAATAGGATTTTTTTGTTTGATGTAAGTAAGATGGTTTTTAGTTATACAATATGAAGATCATTAGCTCACCTGCCATTTTAAGAAGGGATCTCACTGAAATCCTAAATCGGATGGATCTGTAATTTGGTATATTGTTACTTTGATAGGATTTCCACTACAGGGTTACCCAGAACTACTGCTGCATCAAGTAATCTGCGGGATACCTAACGCACCAGTGTACTCACTCAGTTGCCCACCAAAATGCTGTTTTGGTGAGCAACTGAGTGAATACGGTGTGTAAAAATGCCGTTTAGGGGGTTTTTAATTTTTAAATGAATCTTGTCATATATACTGTTATTGATTTACAAAATTGTAAAATAATGTATGTCAAAATGTAGCTTACAGTATTTGTAACACGGCAATAGTGAGACGTGAGACGAAAATACATAGGATGATATGTGGGCGTATAGTATATGCCTCTACCTACCCCTTCGTGGTGAAAGGCTTGACTATATGTATGTTCCTTGATTAGACAGTAGTTGTAAAGAGTTCTATGACGTTTCTCATATATGAAAGGGGACATTGCGGCTTGTTAATACGTGATAATGTAAATTTTGTAAATAGTTAAGTATTAGAATAATTTATTATAATAAAGATTTGCTATATTTTTACTAAGTTTCTTTTTTACTTTAAGTAAGTGCTACTTAGTTCTGTCGAACAAATGTTTCACCTCGCCTTAGATAGACTACGGAAAGTTAGCGGCCAACCTTCAAAAATGAAGATTCACTTAAAGAAGTATTCCTTGAAAGGCTACGGCGTTCTCCAAACAATACCTAGGCTAGGTTCGCTCTCACTGGTACTGTGGCCGTGTGATCTGTAGAGATTTGAAATTCTGAGCAATCCATACTTCCAATTATTCAATATTATAAATCTGAAAGTATTTGTTTGTTTATACTTCAATCACGCTCTAACCACTGAATTGATTAGAAAACTGTTTTTATGCAGGTATCTGACAATCCTGGAAGGAAACGAAATTCATTTTCTTTTGGAAATGGGATACGAGAAAACTTCACGAACGCGGAGTCGCGGGCGCCCTTTAGTCTATACTACGAGGGCGGCACTGAAAATTTCGAGAGTCAAGGAAGTGACACAACATTACTATTTAAAAATGTATTTATTGCTTTTCGAAGTATTCTTCGCGAAATTTGACACATTTTTCCATACGATGGAAGCAACCATTCCATTCGGAAGTTGGGGTATCCAAAATGGCCGTTTTGTAGGCGTCCACAGCTTCTTCAGGTGATGAAAATCTCTGACCACGCAATTTATTCTTTATTTTAGGGAAAGTATAGAAATCATTAGGGCTTAGGTCGGGGCTGTACGGCGGATGGTCTAATAATTCTATGTTTTCTTGCTCTAAAAACTCTTTTGTTCTGTGGACGGTGTGAGAACTCGCATTGGCGTGATGGAGGATGATGCGGCGGTTGCAGTTCTCTTTACGGAGTTCAGAAACGACCTGTGGCAAACAAATGCTAGCATACCATTCTGCATTAACCGTTCTTTGTCCCTCAAGAGGAATAGTCGCAACATGGCCGGTTTTGGAGACAAACGTGGCCACCATTTTTTTTGCAACACTCCGTGAACGAACAATTTTTGTTGGCTTTAACTCATTTTCGAACACCCAAACTCGTGACTGGTTTTTGTATCGGGTTCGTACGCGTATATCCAGGATTCGTCACCTGATACGATGTATACAGCATTTGAGGATCCTGCGTGGAATCTTTCGAGAGTTCTGACGCACCAAGTAACGCGAGCCGCTTTTTGCTCTTCACAGAGCGAATGCGGTAGATATCCATCGGGAAAACAACTTTTTTACACCTAATTGTTCATGCAAGATGATTTGTATTTGACTCATGCCAATGTCTGAATTTCGCGGTATGTCACAATCATGTCGATCTTCCTCAATCAGCTTACGCACAGCATCAACGTTTTCTTGGGTGACAGCAGTTTTTGGACGACCTTGACGGGGATCATCACTGAGCTTGACACGTCCACGTTGAAATTCAGCAAACCAGCGATAAATTGTGGTTTTGGATGGGGATTCATCACCAAATGCAGAATGCATCCGGTCAACACAGTTTTTGTGTAAAACGACATCGGAAGTCATAATAAATCATTGCTCTTGAATTTTCTCGAGTCAATTCCATTTTCCCAACGACTAAACAAGTTTGACAAAACCTTGTGACAAGACCGCGAATCTTTTTTTTAAATAAATAAATTAATGGTATTCGATTTTTAAAACCAAGGAGATTTCAATTAAAAGGATTTTAATATGACAGGAACAGTGGAAATGTTCCATTCCCGATACTTTTAGTGCAGCCCTCGTAATAATATAAAGCTGAAGAGTTTGTTTGGTTCATCATCATCCGAGCGTCTGTCCCAGTTGCGTCTCGCGACGCCCGGGGTCCGCTTTCCTACATTTTCTCCTCCACTTCGCACGGTCGTCGGCATCCCCTGTGGTGAGACCATTGGCACGCATGTCATCCCTTACGACGTCAAGCCAGCACTTCTTGGGTCTTCCCCTCTTACCGGGACCCGGCGGGGCTGACATGGCCAGACATTTGTTACCTACGTAGCCCGGCGGTTGCCGCAAGACGTGACCATACCAACGAAGGCGACACTCTTGCAACTTGTCTGCAATGTCACGGACGTGAAGGCTGCCGCGGATGCGAGAGTTCCTCACGCGGTCCATCCGCGTGACTCCACACATCCACCGCAGCATCTTCATTTCCGTGACACGCAGCTCCTGCTTGTGTCGCTCCAATATCGGCCACGTCTCACTGCCATGTAAAAGGACAGGTCTAATAATGGTTTTGTAGACCTGTCCCTTCAACCGGATCGGCATTTTAGGGTCACAAATGACACCGGTCATCTCCCGCCATTTGGCCCACGCGGCAGCAATGCGTGACTTGACATCGCAATCGATGTCACTGGACGTGTGAAAAACAGATCCCAAGTATTTAACCTGGTCCGTGCGCTCGACCAAATCACCGCCTATGCGGACGGATGTGGGATCTGTCGAGTTTAGTGCCAAGTACTCGGTCTTCGCCACATTTAGTTTCAGACCGCCGTTCTCAAGCGTCTCCTTCCACGCCTTTACACGTCGCACCAATCTGCCCCTGTCCGCGTCTGCCAGCGCAATATCGTCAGCATACATGAGCAACCATGGAGGCTGCTCATGCGGGTTTCTGATGCTGTCCGACAATTCGTCTAATATTACACTGAACAGAAGCGGACTAAGGACAGAACCCTGGTGTACCCCGACGGTGATGGGGAAGGGTTTCGTGTCGCCAACAGCAGTCCGAACCATTGAGTCGGAGTCACAGTACATGTCCCGGATAGTGTCAATATAGACCTCTGGAACCCCTTTGGACCGCAGTTTAACCTTTGGTTAAACGCACTAATCTTAGGAATTACTGGTCGGATTTGAAAAATTATTTTGTGTTAGATGAAACATCGGGCAAATTTTAATGCATTATTGTAGTTTATAAGCGACTGGAGTTCGAAGTATGTCACGGGCTAAGCCGGGGGGGTCAGCTAGTATTTAATATTGTTAGGTATTTTATCGAGACAGGGCGTCACAGGTATTAATTAGGGCAGTGTCGTAGCTACCAAGGGGCTAAGCGGGGCAGTGCCCCGGGGCCCCCAAGCTCAGGAGGCCCTCGAATCCAAAATCGAACTAAATTTATGAAAATTTCTCCCAAATAAATATGACAGTTTGCAACTCGACTTTAATTGTAGCAACTCAGTTGAGAGAACTATTCGAAAGGTATACCTAGGGAATGCCCGTTTCTCTGTCTACGGGAATGCCCTAAATTCTTTCTTTGGGTTAGCAGTTTGTTAATTTGATGGATAGCGATATGTGCGTTCATTATACTGCCTCCGTGGCGCGGTAGGAGTGCGTCCGACTGCTACGCAAGAGGTCGTGGGTTCGATTCCCACCCAGGATAAAACTTTGTATCACTACACTATCACTTACGCCACCGAGCAGAGAAGTGGGGAGGTATTATTAGATTGCCAGAAAAAATTAAAAATCATAAAATGTTGTTCTTTTAGTATAATTTTATTATTGACTCCTAAAAAGGAGCTCAAAGTACGAGTATATAACAATAACAAATTAACTTTTAAAATCACAATTGTTGTACCTATTCAAATGAGTATCTAATATTTTTCACTACTAAAGTTTCAATTATGTATATACAAATATTTACTACTTTTCTTTTAAAAATTTGCAAACCACGTCTAAGAATTTTTCTGGTTTCTGACTATGAACCCAATGACCAGCTCCTTCTATGAACACCAACTCAGCAAGTGGGAAGTAATCCTGTATTTCCTTCAAGTCATTCTTTCTGAAAGTGTAAAATATAGATTATAACACACATTGCCGTTTACTAATGCATACAACACAGAACAGATTATTTTCAGAATACTGTGAGTATAATTTGTGGAACTTTTGTTGACAGGGCCATTTAGCTCAAATTAAGCCAACTACTCAAACGTTTATGCTGCCAGAGCAGTGCTTTTTTCATAATTAACATATGACCTAATTAACTAAACTCGAGATATCTTGAAAACTATAATAGCTAGAAAAAAGCTTAAACTACTTAAAATAGTAAGACATATAAAGATAAAACTTATAGCTATAATAATTTTGAATTTTAATCCAAATTAATTAATATATTGTAATAAAGACGAAACTATATATCATCACGCTACTACCCTGGAGAGTGGAGCAGTAGTCTTAAATGTCGCCAAATCAGGCAAATTTTTATGTATTATTGTAGAATTTATAAGCGACAGGATTAAATAGGTGCGACGGTAGTTCATATACTATCACGGGCGAAGCCGTGGGAAAGTACATCATAGACAGAAAGCACCCAAACTTTGAAAGAAACATTTGCAGATACCACAAATATTTGATATGATCTGGTATTTGAACCCAAACAGCAATGACAGTAGGATACACAACCATTGTGTGGAGCAATCTCAGAATATTATTCTTGGTTGCTATTGATGCACTCACTTCAGAATTTCTGTTTGATCTCCTGTTATTCTCTCTCGACTTCACGCAAATCTAAAACATATCTAGTAAGAACTTATACCATTATCTAATAAGCCGTTTCTACACAATGATAATCTAATAAGCAGTTTCTACACAATGACCTTATAAAATAAAACTGTACAATACTATAACATTAAAACTTACCCTATATAGTCCGATAAAGATCCACCCACAAACAACGTAGGGCCAGCATACTGAAGCCCTCTCAAATTGGTTGGGAAACTTGATATATGTGATTGAAAGTTGTCCTTTAGTGCTGATATATTTACTCTCCAAGAGTATGATCCAGTATTTGTTTGCACTAAATTCGTTATCAAAAAATTTCTCAAATTTAAATCCGGCGTTATACTTTTCAACTGTTCATCAGCTAATTTTCTAGCTTTGGACATAGCAATACCAGGTCTAATACCAACTGAATTCATGGCATCAAATATATTAGCCATTGAGTATATTTGTGGGCTTGTTTTTACAGGTGAAATGTCAACCACAACAAGACTTGATACCATGTCAGACTGTAAAAGAAAAACTATTTTGAGCATTCCATTAACATAACGTCGCATAAGTTCTAACACCGCAGAAGTCCAAAAAATGCCAATTTGACTTTTGCATGTCATTCGATAGACGATCGAAAGACGCATCTCTAGATCAGGGATTTCAACCAATGAGAGCGTTTAATTTTGAAAACAAAAACACAGCGTATCTGGGTGGTGGTGGAATCGTCTTGCAAACAGCGCGTAAGTCACTTTTCTTTCGTACTGTAACAGGTGGCGACTTGTGGTCTGAAGAAGTACATCACAAATCAAGGTAAATATAATTCATATTAATATTATCATGTGTTTATCTGAGAGATACAAACTTGATCTTTGATTTTTATGTAAAATTAAGTCTAAATATCCATCACGCCTTATCCCCGAAGAGGTGGCAGAGGAATATTATATGCCCACTTTTCACCGTGTGGATTCCTGTCCCACGTAATAGGTGGTGAGCCCATTGCCGTGTTGAAAATAGACAGACGCAGGTTGTGGCTACTTGCTGTTGAAATTTTTTAAGCCGCCTATAAGGCCTTCAACCAGGCTTAACGACCGCCATTTTACTGGCAACCGGGACCAACGGCTTAACGTGCCTTCCGAAGCACGGAAACGCTCGCAAAATGTAAATGCCACAAAGTGGTCACCCATCCGACGACCAGCCATAGTGAAAGTTGCGTACCTCAGTGATCGTTTACCGAACACTGAGACCGCGGGGCCACGAGCGCTTCTTATCTTAAGTCTAAATATCGTGTATATTATTGTATATAGTAGGATGAAAATGTTAGGTTACTTACGCGGTATTATGCTTAGTAAAAAAAATGAGTTACGCGGTGTTTTTATAACGGTTTTTAATATTTTTTTTTTAATTTGCAGATATCTAGACATCATGGGCTACGAATCCAGTGATGATGAGGGGATTCTTGACCTATGTAAAGAACTAAGAATAAGAATACCGCCGACAAAGAAAAATGACAATGTTACCACCAGGGATAGCTTAGAAAACATTGACATTAACAACTTGCCCGTTGTTATAATACCCGACAATACCTACGTAAGCAGCGAGGTGAGTGTACATGAAATTTCCGAATTCCATGACAATGTTATGATGGTAGAAACTATAGCTCACTCGCCTATGTTACCGTCGAATGAAGAACCTATTGATATAAATTTTGCGCAAGCAAGTGTAACAGACCCTACATTCATGAAAGAATCAACAGACCTTGCAGTACCGATGGCGAGTCCCTTGCCTTTGAATGACGATGTTGAACAATATGGTGATCTGAATTCTGGTCGAAAAAGATGTTCAAAGGGATGTTCAGTGAACAAAAACTGGACCAAAAATAATAACAAGAAACTTAGAATGGAGGGAAAAGAATATTTAGGGTATAGGCGAGATAGCAATGGTCCAAAGTTTAGGGTATTACATGACACTATTAGGCCAGCCCGAATAATTGGCCCTCGATGTACTTCCGAGTTTTGTAAAAAATCGAAGCTTCGTGCTTGTAATACAGTACCAGAAGAGGAACGAAATACTCTTTTCTCCAATTACTGGAATAATATGATGTGGGAACAGCGTAAACAATACGTTGTATCAAATGTTCAGGTATGCTCAAAAAAGCAGGTCAAATGTAAATCATCATCATCTAGGCGTGGTGAGACCAAAGAGTATTTTTTAGAAACTTCAAATGGACGTGCTCAAGTCTGCAAGCATACGTTTATGAATACGTTCGGTATCAAAGAATGGACAGTCAGGTATTGGCTATCGATGTCTGAGCTTGGAATGGCAAAGAAACCCGAACTGACTCGTAAGGTTTTAGAAGGACCCACAAAGAAAGATGAGGTAGCTTTTCTTAAAGATTTCCTAAATAGTTTGCCAAAGGTACCTTCTCACTATTGTAGAGCTACCTCTTCTAGAGAATATTTAGAGCCTATCATCGAAAACAAGAATCATCTTTTCAAAATTTATTGCGAGAAGTGTAAATCAGAAAATAAAGAACCCGTCAGTCGATGGTCTTTTGATAAAATTTTTAAAGAAAAGAATTTAAGCTTATTCCAGCCAAAAAAGGATCAATGTGACACATGCTGTGCGTTCAAAGCAGGTAATATTGGCGAAGACATCTATCGCAATCACGTTAATCGAAAAGAAGCAGCTAGAGAGGAGAAAAAGAAAGACTAGGACCGAGCATTAGCAGGAGAAGCACACGTATTTACGCATGACCTCCAATCAGTAAAGTTGTGTCCGATGTTGCAGGCTAGTGCATTGTACTATAAAACTAAGCTCTGTGTGCACAATTTCACAATGTTTAACCTAGCCACAAAAGATGTCCATTGTTACTGGTTTGACGAGCATAATGCAGGATTGGTGGCTTCTGTTTTTGCATCATGCGTCATAGATTGCCTGAGAAAAACTCTTTCAGAAAAACCTTTGCCAATTATCCTATTTTCTGATGGATGTACATCCCAAAACAGAAACGTTGTTTTAGCAAATGCTCTTTTAGATTTAGCCATGGAATATAATGTCGTAATAACACAGAAATTCCTTGAAAAAGGTCATACTCAAATGGAGTGTGACTCCAGCCACAGTGCAATTGAATGCAGGCTTAAAAATAAGGAGATATACTTACCTTCCCAGTATGCCACTATTTCCAAGGAAGCTCGGCCGAAACAACCTTTCATGGTAAACTTTTTATCATACGACTTTTTTTTTGACTATTCTAATAAAGCTGATTTTTGGTACAAGTCCATCCGGCCTGGCCGAGTCGCCAACGATCCTACAGTCACAGATTTGAGAGTTTTGGAATATAACCCTAACGGCATTATTAACTACAAGTTAAGCTTTCAGGATGACTATAAAAATTTGCCCAGAAGAGCCAAAAATAATAGGTCAAGACCGGGCCCAAAAACTAAGCTTTATAATAATCATCCAAAAATAAATGAATCCAAATGGAAACATCTGCAAGAACTAAAGTCTGTTATTCCGCCTGACTGTCATAGTTTTTACGATATTTTACTTCATTAAGATTTTATAATGACTGATATTGTATTTTTGTTATTTTGATTTAATATGTTTAAGTAATACTTGTCAGTATTCCATTTGATGTAAGATATTTTATACCAAATAATTATCCAGGTTAACAAGGTGCAAAAAAGTAAAATTGTTAATCATTTGTAATGAAAAGTTAAGAAGAGTGGTTTAAAGTTGTAGAAGAAAATGTATTGTTTTGTTATTTTTTTAAGAGGTATAAGTCTACCTGATATTTTAATTTTAATTGAAATAAATGATTTATAAATATTTACAGTGTCGTTATAACTCAGCGTAAGTCTCCCCATAACCTTTATTTTAATGTGGTTACACCGCGTATGTCAGAAAAATTATACAAATAATATTTTTTACAACAACCTTAACAAAAATCTTGAAATTGATCTATTTTTATAAATTTTCACATAAAAATGTATATATGTATATCGCGATATTTAATAGGGCATGGTTTTTTGGCTCTCGTGAAAAGTTGCAATTTTTGACTTCAGCGGTGTTAGAACTTAAGCGACGATAATCTGGTTCACTATCACCATCTAGGTCTATTGCACAGCTGTTCGATGAAACAAAAAAGTCTGATAGTGATATTTGTTTGCAGGTGAGACTTGGACCTTGCACAAGGCTAAAATCTTTTAAGAATATAGGAAACATTGGACAGTGAAAGCCATAAGGAATTATAAAACCAATTACTGAAAAAACTACGTACAACTTACACAAAGCAGCGACAGCACCATGGCAGTGCGTCCACCCATGCTATGTCCCATGATAGAGACTTTCGACAACTCCAATTTCTTTAGCAGCTTCATCACATCGTGTGCCATGTGTATGTACGTATGCTGCAACGAATGTTTACTATCACCATGGTTGCGGGCGTCTACACTGATCACTTTCCTACCAGTGGTTCTATGAATTGCTTTGCTCATACTATTCCAGTTATTCTTCGAACCTAATAAGCCGTGTAATATAACAAGCGGTGGCATTGAATGTTCTACATCGCTTGTACTTTCGTAGGAAGCGTACGCCAAGTCCACAGCTTCTGCATTTTCCGAGGTGTATGTAATAGATCTAAGTCCAATTTGGACATTATTTTGTATAGCTCTTAAACTAATATTAAATGCTTGAGGCCAAATTTTGGTTGATATTCGATTCAGTAACATGTTTGTTTTGGAAAATTATTACATTTATCAATTTTGAAATTTTTTTGTTCCTGTGGCGATACTATTGCTCCGCAATTTTGAGATTTTAACCTGACATTATAACTTTTCTTTTTAGTTGTCTTCGCCCTTCTTGGGCAGGCAAAGGAATCTTAGTCCATACAGCCTAGTCTTCAGTATTTATTTTTCTTGTTATTATGTTTTAGTCCTGTCTAGTCGTTTGTCGATGTCAAGTCCTCAGTCCTAGGTCCATGTCCGTGCCCCAATAAGGCAGTGGATCCCTTATTGCAGCTCTCCATGGAAATTTGGCACTAACACAAACAACACCGCTATTCATTGCAATATATCACTTTCTTTAACTAATGCACTTTCGAACTCTTTATGTATAATATTCCACCATTATTAAACACAAAGACACGAACTTTACACTAGTTTTTGAAAAAAATATACGAGAAACGTGCGTCACTGCTCATCTTCGCGCCAAAAGTCCCTAGTGATTATTCGATACAAGTAAATATAAGTAAGTATTCGATACTTTTGTTTCGATACCGCGTACTTTTGGTATCGAATCATTTTATTCGATACCTACTTGGTATCGAAAGCAAAGTACTCGTATCGAATTGAATCGTCGCATATTATCTACAACGAGTTTAGTCTCCTAAATATTTACAACAATTGCTCTCTTTGGGAAACTTATAAAAAGAGGACTTTTTTGTCCAATAAATTATTAATTATATACAACATAAAAGAATGTGATGTATAAACCAGTTTTATTAAACTAACTAAATTAAACAATCTAATTATACAAAAGCAGAAAAAAAAGTACTCGGATACCCAGACGTGCGTGTATGAAGCGATTGATGAATCTCGAAGAAGCGAAAGAAGTATGCATGGATCGCGAAGCCTGGCGATCTGTCCTCTCTGACTACCCCGTCAGGGATACAGCGTGAAGATAGTTAGTTTTAGTTTTTTTTTTAGAAACTGGCGTACTGATCGATCAATGCACAGCTGAAACCACTGGGTCTAAAACCATGAAATTGTGCAGAAATATATCATAAGTGACGTAGGTGTGTACTAAGAAAGGATTTTTGAAAATTCAACCCCAAGTTGCGAAGTTTGTATAAAACGGCGTGTTTTTGTGGAATTTTTCACTTAGTTGTAGAGGCTGTTGACACACTGGATTAACACAATGTGTTAATCTAGATCCCATAATAAAAATAGGCTATGTTGGATATGATTATGGGAAAACGGTTTATGAAAACTTAACCATCCAGGCGAAACCGTATTTAAACCGTATTTTTAATGAGGAGAGCTGACCCTCCATAGCCGTCCTCTCTGTCACACCTAAAGGTTTTGCAGCGAGGGATACGGAAGCTGAGACCTGGTTCTAACCAAGTCTCTGCAATACAGCAGGCAATTGGGTTATACTTGTTCAGGAGGAAAGTGAGATCATGCTTCTTATGAAGCACGCTCCTCACATTCCACTGGAGAAACACAAGTTGTGAAGCCATTTTGAAGGTCTAATAAAATTGAAATAAGTTTATCTGCAACGTTGGTCGGTGAAGAGGGAGAGGTAGAAGATAGAACGGATTTTATTACTTGGATTACAATTTCAATAATAGCTGAGAAAGAGGAGAAAGATTGAATGTTGGGGTTAGATAGAACACAACCATTTGGCTGTGTTGATTGAGGTAAACTTGTTAGATTACTATGGGCGGTTTTGTCGTAGGATGGTGTGAGAGGGACACGAGAGCGTGGCTTGAGAGTCACAGTCTTACGGTATGACTGTGTGGAAGAGCTCTTGGCTGCATTTGCATATCCGCGTGAAACTTCTGGGATGGATTTGCTAGCCTCTACATAAGAAATTGAATGTTCAGCCATGGAGATCTTAATAGCTTTTTGCCTTCCATACTCCGGACAATCCCTGCTGTTAGCATAGTGACTGCCGGAACACAAAACGCAAAAGGCTTCTTCTGGAATTACGAAACAGCTATTGCCTGGATGATCTAGCCCGCATTTTAAACAACGGGGTTTCGACGTGCATACTGGCTCAATATGTCCAAACCTGCAACATTTACGACACTGAATCGTAGGAAATACGTATTGTTGTACAGGCAGCGAAGTGTAGCAACAATAAACTCTTTTCGGAAGGGTCTGACCATCAAAGGTTAAAACACAGGTCTCAGTAGGCTTCCATTCTGTGACTCCGTCTCTAATAGATTTCCGGTTGATTCGTCTAATAGTAATATTTAAGTATCTTGCCACAGCCTGGAGGAACTGAAATGAACGTTTTTGCTTCCTCTTCCGTAACGTCGGATGGGATGCCACTAACGACGCCCATACGCGTGACATTGAAGGAGGGTATGGAGGCGATGTAATTATTTTTGGGAAGGACATTGTTGTTTAAAAAAATATTGGCGTCACGAGCTGACACAAATTCTACGGAAACACGATTTCTCCCTACTCTTTTAATTCCATCCTTTGATATATTGCCGACATTATGGTTGAGTAAGAACATACCAAAAGAAATAGGGTGAAGGACAGTGCCATAGTTAGGCTCTGGTTCTATACGTGAGACATGGATAATGAATGGTGCCTTATCCTCTCCCGTATAATATTCCCGTGCAACCTGACTTTTTGGTTGTTTGGAAGGTGGGCTTACTGGGGAGTCTTCATTGACGTGTCGTTTTCGAGTATGGGTTTCCGAAAAGCTACCGACCGTTTCGGCAGTTTGAAACTGTGAATTTACTGTAGTACAGGGTGCGTTCCTAAACTGGAGAGGGGAGAAAGTGGGAGTAACGGGACGATCATCTGGGGGATCCGGAGGTTTGGTTCTATCCATTTTTAATAACCACATAGAATTTCATGAAGATATAAGCAATAAAGGCACAGCACAATACCTTATACCGGTTAAAAACACAATACTAACAATATGTACAATAAGAAACACAAATTAGACTAGATTATTAAAAGAAACCAAAAAAAATTCAAATCACACGGGCTGTCCAGACAAACGTTCATCACTAAAAGTCCCATTATAACTTTTTCAAATTACAAGTCTTTGACATTGACGTGACGTACAATTTGTAATTAGTTTTTTTTGGTTGTCCTCGCCTATATTGGGCAGGCAAAGGAAACTTTGTCCATATAGCCTAGTCTTCGGTATTTATGTTTTTTTAGTATTTAGTCCTGTCCAGTCTTTGTCAGTATAATGGTAATTCTTATACTGAGGTTTTCAGTGGACTTTTCGCGGCAAGAGAGAAAATAGCATTTCACTGCATATATACTCGTATCATTGTCTTTCACTATAGCACGTTAACACAACTTTTATGTCCAAGAAGCCACCACTCCCGCACATAAAACAAAATAAATGCATTAGTTTTACAAAATAATATACAGCAAACGTCCGCACTTGACACTCTTCTCGCCAAAAGTCCAGTTATTGAAATAAACATTTTTTTTTTCGCCGCAAGAATAGAATAAAAACATTTTTTATTCTTTACTTCTTGGGTGATTTTCTCGGTTCGTCGAAGATGAAATCCTATCTCAAGTCGCCAATTAACTTGTATCTTCTTTTTATAAGAGATACATTTCAAAAGCGTTCCGTTACTCCGGACTTCCCTCTGAATCAGGGACTAGTGTAACCGGTAACGCCAGTAGAAATCCAGACTGCTTTTCGCCGCATGAAGACTCGAAAAGCTGTCGGACGCGATGGAGTCCCCAGGAGCTACCGTGGTATAAAGGTTATGTCCCACACCACTAAGTTCCTCGAGAGGATTGTTGACTCCCGGATCCGACTGGAGTCTATTCCCTCGGAGTGTCAATATGGTTCTTGGCCCTGGTCATGGGATCACGGACCCTGTTTTTGCTCTAAAGATTGTCGCAGAGAAATGCAGATCGAAGAATTCATTTTGTTCTTGGACATACAGAAGGCCTTCGAATGTGTTTCTCGATCGATGATCTACTGAGCACTGTAATTCAAAGAGTTCCAGACGCTTATATTGACATTATCCGTGACATATACTGACATTCCAATTTCATGGTTCAGACCGCTGTTGGCGACACAAAACCCTTCCCCATCACAAAAAGTAGTAATAATTATAAAGTAGATAAAGTGTATGGAAATCGTGAAGATTAACTAACCTTCATTTTTCTCAGAAAAAAAGGCCAAATGTTTTAAAAAATCCTGTTATGACGAATACATTAAAAGTATTAAAGACGGAATCACCAACTATTCTTTCCCGATTCGGATTTTCACTTTGTCCTCGAACTCCTCCCAAACCACTCAACACTTTTTGATCGAATTTGCCATGGCCATAGATGGTTTATAAATAAATGAAATCGGACATACACATACCATGGAGGAATAATCATGGAAACTTCGTGTTCGGAAATGGTGACGGCAAAACGCTTCGCTTGATTTAGACTTACCGGGGACGGCAAGTGCACCTAGTAGTAAAGTAGTCTACTCTAGTGCCTTGAAACATAACCTGTTCTGTATTGGACATATTCATATTAGTGAGCTGTGGTCCTGAAGTTGCTCAATACTGTTTGCAAAACATATCCTTTGCTTATTTCAAATTGCGCAAAAAGTTTAGTCGTTCCCCTCTGCTTGTTTTATAGACGATCTCTATATATGCCAATCTAGGTATACGTAGCTAAATTCTTGCATAATATCCTAATATATATTAAGAATATAATATACATACCTACACATTGTCACGCCTTTATCCCCGAAAGGGTACTCAGAGGCATACTATAAGCCCACATTTCACCAAATGTTTTTTGTCCCACGTAATAGGTGGTGAGGTGAGCCCATTGGCGTATTGCAATTTACAGGCGCAGGCTGCGGTAAACTGCTGATAAAATTTTTCAAGCCGCTGATAAGGCCTTCAAGCAGGACTGTAATTTTACTGGCATTAAAAAATAAAAGTAATTAGTAAATAAGTTTCTGTCATACCTTGATAGAAACTTGTTTTCTATGTCTAAGTAATTAAATTGCATGCATTGCTTACCTAGATTTTAAGCAGCTGGTAGCACCCCTACAACTAGCAATATCAGATTCCTAAATATCAACAGCAGGGTTCTATTAATGTTTATAAAAGTGAAAAAATACGACTTGGTTCAGGACGGGGATTCTATAACTTATCAGATGTATTCCTTATCTACTTGTATTATTTACTGGGAATTAGTTTGTGGGTTTTCTTAATATTTGCCAAGAGGGACGTCGTTTCATATGCATTTGTCTACCATTTCGGGAAAATAGGCGTGTACAGTCACGCAGTACACATATGCTATCACTTGCTATTAATATTACTTTCCCACATAGTTGGATATCAGTCGTAGGTATTTAAATAAAATCTGCTGCTTCATGTCTTTCTACTAATTAAGGAACTAGAGAACGCACACATTAGTTTGTATTCCCATACCAGTTTCCCACAGGAACCTTTCTCGGTTTAAACGGTAGCCTAAGTGTTAATTGAGGATGTCAATTTACACCAAACATCTACAATATGGGGTTTGTCAAAAGGTGTTTTAGAAGATTTTTGCAGCATAGGGAGAGCTAGTTCAACATCTCTGGTGTTGTGAACGTCCATGGCTACGGTGATTACCTATCCTCGATCAAGTGGGCTGTATGCTTACGCTTTTAGGTATCAGTACTCATAGCCAAACCAACAACAGATAACAGCATACGAATTCTCACACTTATCAGTTCCTGTTGGTGCAGCCGCTGCGGTTTTGCACTCGGACCCGAAACGTTGAACACGGCCCGTGAATTAAGTACACATTGCAGCAATATAAAAAGAAAGTTCAATGTCTAATCTAATCATTGCACTTCACAATTTTATTGTGGAGTGTGTATAGTTTATTTTATTTACTTAGTTTAGTTCATTATACTAAAATGGCCGATATTGTTTCAAATTTGGAACTGCTGTTCGATCGGCCGAACGAGCCTATGATCACTCCGAAAGGAGATAATAAGGCTCTTTTCCAGCTAACGGAAGAGTTTCTGGTAAGTCTTACTGTGATTACTTTACTGGCGGTTTCATAGTAGGTACAATTTTTTTTCTAACTCCCAATAAGTTACATTTTTCAAGCAATGAACTAGCCTTTTTATTATATTAAAATGAAATAAGGTAAGTTGATTCAAACAAGACTTGATTTCCCTAAATTACTAACACTTCATCTTCTTGTAAGACTTACAAGTCACAGACACACAGACTTTAAAAAAAGGAGTATTTAATATTTCTATGATGTACGTGTGAGGTGTGAGGGCCTGTGTGTTAAAACTTTTTTAAAATAAACTTAGAATATAGTAAACGTTCCCAAATCTTTTGATAAAATTTTAACATGCCCTCACACTACTCACATTTACTGTGTAATAATGGTGACTCAGCCCGACTTCGCACGGGTGCAATGTACCTAGATACTATTATGCGTGTAAACCATCCTTGAATCATTCTTTCTATTGCTGAAAACTGCATTCAAATCGGCTGAGTAGTTTATGAGACCTAAACTTATGAAAGCACCTAACAGCACTCGTAAAACCGCTAGCTTAATTAAGCATCTTACGCTACCGTTAGTTCTGAAATCAATTACGCCTTATCTCCGAAGGGGTGGCAGAGGCATATTATACGACCACATTTCACCGTGTGCATTTTCACACGTCCAGTGACATCGATTGCGATGTCAAGTCACGCATTGCTGCCGCGTGCGCCAAATGGCGGGAGATGACCGGTGTCATTTGTGACCCTAAAATGCCGATCCGGTTGAAGGGACAGGTCTACAAAACCATTATTAGACCTGTCCTTTTACATGGTAGTGAGACGTGGCCGATATTGGAGCGACACAAGCAGGAGCTGCGTGTCACGGAAATGAAGATGCTGCGGTGGATGTGTGGGGTCACGCGGATGGACCGCGTGAGAAACTCTCGCATCCGCGGCAGCCTTCACGTCCGTGACATTGCAGACAAGTTGCAAGAGTGTCGCCTTCGTTGGTATGGTCACGTCTTGCGGCAACCGCCGGGCTACGCAGGTAACAAATGTCTGGCCATGTCAGCCCCGCCGGGTCCCGGTAAGAGGGGAAGACCCAAGAAGTGCTGGCTTGACGTCGTAAGGGATGACATGCGTGCCAATGGTCTCACTACAGGGGATGCCGAAGACCGTGCGAAGTGGAGGAGAAAATGTAGGAAAGCGGACCCCGGGCGTCGCGAGACGCAACTGGGACAGACGCTCGGATGATTTCACCGTGTGCATTCCTGTCGCACGTAATAGGTGGTGAGCCTATTGCTGTGTTGAAATAGACAAACGCCGGTTGTGGCTACCTGTTGAATATTTTAAAGTCGCCCATAAGGCCTTCAACTTGGCTTAGCGACTGTCATGTTACTGGCAACCGGGACCAAAGGCTTAAAGTGCCTTGCCCTGCACGGTAACGCTCGAAATTGAAATACCACATAGCGGTCATCCATCCATAACCAGCCATAGCGAAAGTTGCTTAACGCAGTGATCGTTTACAGAACACTGAGTCAGGGGGGCCACGAGCGCCTCATATTCTAAGATGGGTTCCATTTTTGGCATTGCATTTACAAGTGTTTCTGTGCTTTTAACTTGGCATATCGGCTAGCAGCAAGGCATCACAACTGTTGTAACATGTGGTAAATGTCGTTGGTGGCACAATTACTTATATAGACTTCGAATCGAAATTGTAATGTTGTTTATTAATACACATTGTGTCACTGTTCTTTTACCTAAATAAATGAAAAAAGAACCTGACGCGTTGGGCAACCAGGACCTACGGCTTAACCTACATTCCGAAGCACTGAAACGCTCGTAAATGAAAATACCAGTCCAGCCCGTCTAGCTGTGATGCTGAGCTGCTAGTCAATAAGCCAAGTTGAAGGCCTCTTCGATGAGATGAAAAAAAATTCAACAGCTGGAAATCACAATTTGTCCCTGGACTAGACTATAATTGATATGTGGGCGTTTAAGATGCCTCTGTCTACGCCATCGGGGAATAAGTCGTGAATATATCCATACTTGCATACTAATATATAAACTGAAGAGTTTGTTTGTTTGTTTGGTTGAACGCGCTGATCTCAGGAACTACTGGTCGGATTTGAAAATATTTTTTTGTGTTGGAAATCCCATTTATCGAGGAAGGCTATAGGCTATATATCATCACGCTACTACCCCGGAGAGCGGAGCCTTAATCATAAATGTCGACAAATCGAGCAAATTCTTATACATTATTGCATATTTTTTAAGCGAAGGGATTAAATTAGTGTGATGGTAAATCGAAATATGTCACGGGCGAAGCCGTCGGCGTCACTAAGTGTATGTATATTACCTATGAATGTAGAAAAGTATATGTAGGTAGGTATTTTTTAGCTGTGACTGTGACAAGTACGAGTAGGTAACACAAACTGGTTAAGCTGAATGGCCTTGTGTGCATTGGAAATGTCTCATTATATTTACTCGGTCTTTACGCTAAGATGAGAGAGTGGGTCAAAATCAGTCATTTTAGTCTAGGTTTGTATTTTTTAAATAATAATAATAATAATACAGTAAATAAACATCCATCACGCCTTATCCCCGAAGGGGTGGCAGAGGCATATTATATGCCCACTTTTCACCGTGTGGATTCTTGTCACACGTAATAGGTGGTGAGCCCATTGCCGTGTTGAAATAGACAGACGCAGGTTGTGGCTACCTGCTGTTGAAATTTTTCAAAATTTTGCAAACATTTTTTTTACACAGCGATATCTAGTTCAGAGTAAGCTAATTTATTCTTGTGTTATGGGATCTAGACAACTGATATAAGAACACACTAATATATGTATACATAGGAAACTCCGAAACAAACATTTGTAGATCAAACAATTTTTTTCCTACCCGGGAATCAAACCCGTGACCTCAGTCTCGGCAGAAGCATACACTACCACTGCGCCACCGAAGCAGTCAATAACATAACAGGTAACAGATCTCTTTGGTTACAGCCTCCGGAATACGAGAGCAATGGCGTCGAATTAAACAACCGTTTTGGTGACGACGATGATATCTCGCGGAAGATCCCCATCGAAAACTTGACCCAAAAGGTCTACTTCAGGATTGCCAACCAACTGCCTACAGATGCAGACTTTTCGCTTTTCCTGCCGAGACACCAGGAGATGGCCAACGAAGTCATTAGCGCCCTTATGAGTGAGTATTTTCTAACATAGAGAAGCTCTCATAGCCCAACTAGCTGAGTGTTCTGTTAACTATCACCGCATTAAGCAACTTTCACTTTGGCTGGTACTCAGATGGGTGACGGCTTTATAGTAATTTCCGTTAATCCCTAAAACCACGGAGGACATAAATAATTCTCTACTCCATGCTTAAAACCAAGTTAAAAGCCTTATGGGCGGAATAAAAATTTCAACAGCAGGCCGCCACATCTGTCTTAGATCCATTTTCTACACGGCAATGAATTTACCACCTTTAACGTGGGATAAAACGCTTACAGTCACGTATTCCACTGAGTTCACACTTACGTTATTTTTCTTGAATATTTTCAAAAAAATACGGACCTATTTATTTGCTGATATGGCCGCCCATACTGACGTTTTTGGTGAATGAAGTGGCTTTCGGTGTTTAAGGCGAGGGCTTTCCCTGCTCCAATTATGTTTTTTTAAGCGCCCATTCATGTGAAAATGGGCATCGTCCATAAACAATATATTCTTAAGGCTAGAGTATCGCTCCAGCATAGTGCCAGCCAATAACTTACGTTGAATGAAATCACCTGTGTTCATCTCCCGCACAATTTAAAGTTTATTACTTTGAGCTCCAGATGCAAAATTCGCCGCAGACTAGTCCTTGGTATTGCCAGAGCCGTCGAGACTTACGCGTGGAAGATTCAGGATCGTTCCTTACGGAAATTTCAACCTCCCGAATGTTCTCATCGCTACCTCTTGATTGGGGCCGCCCTGTTTGTTTAATATTCGTTGTTGATCCCGACTGCTCGAACTTCTTGACTTATATATTTTATTTTATTTACATTTGGACTCCTACGTTACAGTACGGGTCGTACGTAACTTAGGAATCGTTATTTTTGTAAAATGGACTTATATAAAAAGCGCACTGTTTTTAAAGCGCTCCATCGTGACTTAAATTGCATGCAGCGTCTCACAGTTTTTGAAATAACATTTTTGGCCCAGCCTGTATAAAGAGTCAAATGAAAAACCCATGTAGTACTGCATTGTCATATGTAAAACGTTTTCTTAGTGAAAATGAAAATATCTTTATTCGTGTAGATCACAAAGTAGGTAACACTTATAAACGTCAAGACTATTGCTTCTATATATACATTTACTGCCAGATTCGCAAAGCAATAGGTTGAGCCTACGGAAGAACCTGGCAATAAAACTCATGGCCACTCTTTTTAAGTGTTACTATAAAGAAGAAACCTACCTAACTAATTCTTGATTCTTGAACGTTTTTGTGCAGATGTGCCAGAGAACCAGCTAGAACAGTTCTTATCTACTTGCGTGTTCGCCAGGTCCAACTTGAACCCACAGTTGTTCAACTACTGCTACTCCGTAGCTTTAATGCATCGGTAAGCACTTTTATTCATAATATTCGCTAAACAAAATTAACTACTATAAGTCGTGTCAATAATATACAGGCAACCAAACTGTTCAAAATTATCCTAACAAAAATAAAAAAATCTGTCTACTCAATTACACAATGAATGTTTTAGAATAAGCAAAGTATATGACAACTGTCATTCTGTGTGTTGTAATCTTTATCCAAATGAGATACCAGGACAGGATGGTCCTCTTATTATTATTGATGCTGACCGTACAGTTAACCCCAGAAGCATAACACAACTCAAAATTACAGAAGAGAATATATTTGAGAATAAAAAGTTGCTCGTTTGTTCTTATTTATGTCTTCTTGTTGATGCCCGCGACTCCGCCCGCGTGGAGTAGTTTTCTCATTTCTAACTTCAAACTTGTTCCCGTATAAAAGTAGTCTATATGTTATTCTGATGTGTAAGCCATATTATTGTAAAGTTTCTTAAAAATCCATTTTGCAGTTTTAGTGGGAAAGAGTAATAAGCCTACATCCATACATTCTTGCAAACATTCGTTATTTTTATTTTGGTTTATTGACCTAAAAATAACATTAATCATAAATATTATATTACAACTACTCCGCATAAACCTCGAAGGTTTTTGCGCGAGCAGGAGTTCGCAATTTAATAACAATTATATTATAAACATAAAATGACAATAAAATAAATAAATTATAATAGGTTCTACACGTCGTTAAAACAAGTATATAATTTTAGTAGGATTGTTTAGCAGCGTACACTTGTTTAAAATAGCCAGATTACAATATACTGAATCCTATAATCAAATTTTATATTAATATTTATAACTTACAGCTACTATAAACTTTACACATATTACAAAAGGAAGGTAAGGAAAATTTACAAACTTATTTCAAAAATAAAAAATAAAAGAAATATTTAGGCATCAAAAAACTCTTCCACATCGCTGTCAGCCACAACCGTACCCAGAATGCTGGCAGCATTGCCACGTTGAATTGTAATGCTGAGCCTTTGACCCAAGTACAAGCCAGCTTTCTGATCATGAGAACCATCGACCAAAAGTTTAGATAGAGCTCTGAAAAGAAGCTTTGTACTAGGACCCCACGGACCAAGAGTTTCGACCGCAAACGGCTCAAATACATAATTTCCTGCAAGATTTGTGTATTTGCGCCGTTTGTATCCTATAATTAGATTTGTAGATAATGTTCTGTTATGCTTAGAAACTTTCGTTTCTGACCATACTTTCACTCCTGTACATTATTTTGCTCTCAGTATGGTTTATATTACTTTTCAGACGAGATACTAGGCAGGTCCGCATCCAGAACTTTATAGAAACCTTCCCGGCCAAATTTATGGACTCTCAAGTTTTCCAAAAGGCTCGTGAAGTAGCAGCTGTGATCCCAAAGGATGTACCGGTAAGAACCCTACCTACTCCTATTGAGCTGCGAGCCATTCGATTAGTACTTCGGCCTAGAATCTAAATCTATACATTCAAATAAATATTAATAAATAAATAAATAATAAATTAATAATTAATGTTAATTAAAAGTTTAGAATTAATTTATTATCATATTAAAATGTAATTTTAGATTGTATTAAATTAAATCATAATTTTTAGTTCTCCAGATTTTCAAAAATATAAATACAAAAGAATACAAATAAATCGAATTGAATTGTCGCTTTGTAATTCCAAATTAACAGCTTTTTATTAAATGCAAATCAACCCGGGATTGGATTGAATCTCAGGCAGTTTTCAATCCTAATTGATTTCCAATCATTACTCTATATGTTTGTGAAACATTTTTTTACACAACGTCGTCTAGCCTAAACTAAGCTAATATAACCTTGTGGTGGCTTCCCGTTCCCTTGCTCACAGTCCAAAATCAACACCCTATTTGAATCCCCATTCGAAGCCATTATACATTCTCCAGACATAATTCTAAATTCTGGTATCAGTAAAGGTTCTATAGAGGCTAATAAACACCTACTTGCCTTAATTCATCAAAAGTGGCAAGATCGATTGGTCTTTTTTACAGATGCCTCTAAATTGACAGGCTCCTCATGTGTTGGGTCTGCAGTTTGGATACCCCGATACAAAATTATCCTCCCCTTTAAGTCTCCTTCTGTGAACTCTATCTTCACAGGTGAAGCGATTGCCATACTTGAAGCCATTTTATATATAGAGTCGCATAACATAAGCAAGTCAGTAATTTTTACTGACTCTAAGAGCTGTTTAATGGCTATTCTGGCTAATCATTTCATCTAAGGGACTATTAGTCTGTCTGTTCTGGATTCCTGGGCATAGTGGAATTGTTGGCAATACAATGGTTGACTCACTGGCCAAAGATGCTATTACTAATGGCTCTCTTGACCAATACAGAGCCTATCCTCAAGATCTTACCTCTCTCTCTAAATCCAGTCAATTTTCAAAATGGATGGACCTCTGGACTATATCCAGTAAAGTTAAGGACTTACATTATGCTTCCCTTCAGGGTGATATCCCAGCTAAGCCTTGGTTTTTTAAATTTCGAGAAGCTAGCAAGAGAGCAACATCGATTATTTGTCGTTTGCGGTTAGGTCATGTTTGCACTAACGTTTTTTTAAGAAAAATAACGATTAGGGATAATTCTTTATGTGAATGCGGTTTGGACGAACATACTAAAAACCATATCTTCTTTGAATGCCTGAGAAGGAATGGATCCTTATATGACTCTCTGCCTACAGAACATTTCCCCCGTCCTATTAATTTTAACTCCCTCCTGACCTATGTTGATTCTCCTCATATATACCTTATATGTGACTACATTGACTCCAATAACATAAAGCTCTAGAACATTGTGTGTTTGCTCTAAATAACTAACATAACTCTTGTGCTTTAATGTTGTCTTTTTTTTCTTGTTACATGTACGTCAACACAAAACTTGACTGCCTTCGGCCTTCGTTACCTTTTTTCGTTATCTTTTACCTTGTACACTCATTAAACATGGATCGTACCTAAGTGTGGACCGACTTAGTAAACCCCTACCAAATCCACACTGAGTTATTGCCGGAGCAATAGTATCGCAACAAGAACAAAAAAAAAACCTTGTGGTGTAGAATCTAGACAACTGATTAACATACTTATATATTTCTAAATACATACATATTTTACATAGGAAACACCTAAACTTCAAAAGAAACATTTGTGAATCACTCAAATATTTATTTTGACCCGAGAATCGAACCCGGGAGCTCAGCACGGCAGTGACACGCACTGCCGCTTACGCCATCGAGGCAGTCAATTGATTATTTATGAGATATTATTGCTGGTTTTAGCGTACCCCTATCGTCATACCACGAGACTACACCGCCACAGACCTGGAAGAGGAGCACCGCTTAGCCTACTGGAGAGAAGACATCGGAGTCAACCTCCACCACTGGCATTGGCACCTTGTCTACCCGTTTACCGCCGATCAGAGAGCAATTGTTGCTAAAGACCGCCGCGGTGAACTGTTTTTCTACATGCATCAACAAATTATTGCTCGGTAAGTAGCTGCGGATGAGACAACGATGCCGGCGACTGAATTCTGACTTTTCTTCCCTACAGGAAGAAAAGTCAGAATTCAGTTAAAATATCATTAGTCCCTAAGAACCTCAACTATAGGTATCTATACATAACATAGCATCTATCTATCCATATAAATATCTGTTTATCATTACAAATTAACAGCTTTTCACCTAATGCATAATATGAAGGTATATATATATAGAAGTTTCTGGCTATTAGCCAGAAGGTTATCTGCGCTTTTGTGGATCTGGAGAAAGCGTTTGATAACGTTGTGAGAGAAACTCTGTGGGATTTGCTGCCCGGATATGGTGTGGACGGCTCGCTACTGCGGGCAATACAGTCGCTTGTCACAGTGACACCTCTTTTTGATGTCTGTACAGGCGTCAAGCAGGGTTGTGTGGCTGTTCTGGTTGCTGTTGTGGCTGCAGAAGTTGAAAGATTGTAACATGGATGTGAATTTGGGTGACTTTACAGTAAACGATGCGGTGCTCATGGCCTCATCAGAAGCCGACTTTCAGGCATTAGTCACTAATATGAAAGAGGATCTTCACTTGAATGCAAGTAAAACTAAGGTTCTACTATTTGAAAGAGATGACGTAAGAACTAAATGCGAGATTAGGGTAAACCAGGAAAGTCTAGAGCAAGCGAATGAAATTGTGTATTTAGGGAGTATGTTTAGCGCAGATGGAAGATGTGATTCGGATGTAGAACGGCGAGTAGCTGCCGGAAACAGAGTTAACGGTGCTTTGTCCCAATCAGTAAAGTGACAAAGCATCGTAAAAGAAGCACGACTGGCGACTCATAACGCAGTGCTAGTGCCAACTTTGCTTTACGGTAGCGAAACCTGGGTATGTCAGCAGATGCATGAAAGTAAATTGAATGCTGTGGAGATGCCATCACTTCGAAAATTGTGCGGCGTTACTTTGGCCGACCGAATACGTAACGAAGTGATAAGCAATATGGCAGGTTTGAATGAAAGTGTAAGCGTTAAGCTGGAAAAGGGCGTGGCTCCTTTGGTTTGGACACGTCCAACGAATGAGTGAGGAACGATTGACGAAGAATATATATTGTGCGAAAGTAGAGGGTAGAAGAAGTCAGGGTAGGCTGAGACTTACATATGAAGACCACGTGAGCAGATTGCTCAAAAACGGAAAGGTCAAAAGTACTCGGATACCCAGACGTGCGTGTATGAAGCGATTGATGAATCTTGAAGAAACGAAAGAAGTATGCATGGATCGCGAAACCTGGCGATCTGTCCTCTGTGACTACCCCGTCAGGGATACAGTGTGAAGATAGTATATACGGTAAAACATATTTTTAGATTTTTTCTGTCCGTCTTTCTATGAAATGCCTGGACCGATTTTAACGTGACTTTCACTGGCAGGTAGTTGATTTTACAAGGAGTAACTTAAGCTATAGTTTTATCCCTATACTTCCACTGGAAGGTCACTACATCCGTTAGTAAAATATATAATTAACGATCTGTCCTCAGCTATAACTGCGAGCGCCTTGGTAACGCCCTGAAGAGAGTCCAGAAGTTCAGCAACTGGAGGGAACCCATCCCGGAGGCGTACTTCCCTAAGCTCGACAGTCTGACGTCATCACGTGGTTGGCCACCACGGCAGTCCAACATGACCTGGAAAGATTTGAACCGCCCCGTCGACGGCTTAGTGGTCACAATCGACGATATGGAACGCTGGAGGCGAAACATTGATGAAGCTATTGCTACTGGTCGTGTTACTTTGGTGGGTATCTACTAACAGACTTGCAGGACAGAGCTGTTGTCCAGACAAATCTAATCCTAACATCACTCACACAAATAACATTGTTATGATACCTAGGGTAATTTAACTGGTTTACCGGCCACATTCAGTTTTCGGCCATCATACGACTTTTACCAAATAATAAGAAAATAAAAGACGCTCAAGTAAAAAATCCACCATTACCGCATAGATTCTAATGACGTCTATGCCTACGTAACTAAAAACCTTTGTAGCATTTCATTTGTTTCGACAGCTTAACAGCGAAGGTGGGGCAGTGTGAATGTGTGTTAAAATCAACGAAAAAAATAGTGCGCACCAATTTTTGGCAAATTAAGTTTCGATGTTTTGTATTGATTTATGCACAAACATATAACTATTGTGTACTGTTTAAAGGTTAAACAGGTTTTTTTTAATGAAGTAATTATAATAATTTGAAAAATTTTGAAATTATTAGGTGGTCGGATAACTAACTACAATTTTGCTCAGCCAGTTGATTATCGGCCGCCGCCGCGCCGGTCCGAAATTTGACACCAATCCCATAATATTAAATTGATTATGTTACCATTCAGTAATAACTTTTTGCGAATAATGTTTTTCAATGTGTTATGTTCTTCGGAGTTAGATTTCGGCCGCACGTATGTTAACGGAATTCCTGGCTAAAATAACTTAAATTGTTTTGTATTGTGATGGCCGTGAATGGGTTTTTGTAAATTTAGTTTTCGACCTATATGTAACGAATTGACGGAAGACTAACAACATTTACTTTATTTTTCGGTCAGTTAAAAATATGGTAAGAAATACAAATATTTTATTTTTAAATATCTCTATTATTCATTGAGGTTTTGGTCTAAAAATCTTCTTCATACTATGCTAGCTATGCTAGCTTCTAAATGAATCAGGTAGTGATTCATTTAGAAGCTACCTTATTAATTTTATAGTATCACTGGCGGCCGAATATAGATTTTTGGCCATCTTATAAAAAGAGGCCCAAAATTATTACTAACCAAAGTGGCTTATCGGCCATAATTTAGCTAGAGGCCGAGAAATGCATAGTTTGTACTTAGTTTTCGGCTCAGCAAATACAACACTGCCGAATACTGGTAAACTGTGGTTCTAGTATTCAGCCCAGTTTTATTAAGTTTAAAAAAAATAAAATATTTAATATTTGGTTTTTGGCAATGTATTGAAATGGCGGCGGAGAAACGGATACGGAAGAAGAAGCATTACTTTGATTTTATACAAATTTTATTTTTATTTAAAAAGGTGACATATTTCCATAGACATAAGAGTTATTATAAAAACATCAAATACTGGCCGAAAATTTACAAAAACACGGCCGTAATCTAAAATAGGTGGCCGAGTACAGGCAATATCGTCACTTCTCGAGATTTTTTTTTTATAATTAAACCATATTGGTTTCTTAGACAAAGTCTAGAAATATGTAAATTGTTTTAGTTCAATAATTTGAAAATATTTGTTTTGTTTAGTATCGTTTACTCTATCATTGAAATAAATCGCTATGAATACGGAACTTTGCTTAAATGACCGAAAACCAGCTAAACGTACTTAGACATATACAATATCAAATGTGGCGCTTGTGTAGAAGAGAAAGCAGGTCCTCAGGTACATGACCTTTGTGACATTTCCATTTACGACCGTTTCTGTGCTTCGGAAGGTAAGATAAGCAGTTCCAGCAAGGTTCCGGTTGCCAGTAACATGGCAGTCGTTAAGCCAAATTGAAGAACTTATGGGAGCCTTGAAAAATATCAACACAGCATTAGGTTAACCATCTGTTGAAATGTGTGCGTATAGTCTGCCACCCCTTCGGGGATAGAGGTGTGACTGATACAAATATTTTGTTGAGTTTTGAATTATACCAAATTAAAAAAATATAAAACCCCTGTTTATACCACACACCCTGTTTATACACTTGGTGGAACCTTCTACACATTTTGAACAAAAAAAAACGTTATAATACCCCCCACGCCATAAATACTTATAGTTTAAGGAACAACCACTAAAAATACTATTGAACCCAAATACGTTATGTCGGCTGTGAGTTTCCGAAGAGTCGGGTTCTCTGGAGGCCATTCTTGTTGCTGCATCAGATCGATATTATCTATTAATTGTCTTTTAACGATTATACTGGTACGTACGCCAAAAATGTCTTAAATTGTATCATTTTGAAAATGAGCTGATAATTTACTCAGCTGGACCGATATTAACTAAACATAGCTAAAAACCACCGCAAGGAAACTGGCTCTCAGATGAAAAACGAACCGCGTCGTAATCGGTTTATCCTTTTGTGAGCTATGATGCCATCAGACACACACTCACACACCACACACATACACACACACCACGTACACACAGCGACATTAACGTCAAACTTATAACTCCCCTCGTTTTGCGTCGGAGGTTAAAAACAACTTTACTCTACGGTAGACAATATAGCTATATGTTCTTACAAATTTATTTTCTTTTCTTCATACAGCCCGATGGAAGCACAAGAGCACTAGACATCGACACGCTGGGTAATATGCTTGAAGCCAGCATTCTATCTCCAAACAGAGAACTGTACGGAAGCGTTCACAACAACGGACACAGCTTCTCCGCTTACATGCACGATCCCGAACATAGATACCTGGTTAGTGATACATTCCTAAAATTATTAGGGACTAAAGACCCACAGAACATATAATAATTGGCACCTCAGTAGGGAGGAGAGGATAGGAAACGATCGTGGCCCCGCTGACTCGGTGTTCTGTTAAGCAACACTCGCTATAAGTAGTCCTTGGATGGGTGAATTTACATTTGCGAGCGTTTCCGTGCTTCGGAAGGCACATTAAACCGTTGGTCCCGATTGCCAGTAAAATGGCAGTCGTTAAGCCTGGTTGAAGGCCTTATGGGTGGCTTGAAAAATTTCAACAGCAGGTCTCCACAGCCTGCGCCTGTCCATTTCAACACGGCAATGAATTCACCACCTGTTACTTGGGACAAAAATGCATACGGTGAAAGGTGGGCGTATAGTACGCCTTTTTCAAAATAAAGGCGTGACAATATTTATGTATGTAGCTCACTCATCATCATCATCATCCGAGCGTCTGTCCCAGTTGCGTCTCGCGACGCCCGGGGTCCGCTTTCCTACATTTTCTCCTCCACTTCGCACGGTCGTCGGCATCCCCTGTAGTGAGACCATTGGCACGCATGTCATCCCTTACGACGTCAAGCCAGCACTTCTTGGGTCTTCCCCTCTTACCGGGACCCGGCGGGGCTGACATGGCCAGACATTTGTTACCTACGTAGCCCGGCGGTTGCCGCAAGACGTGACCATACCAACGAAGACGACACTCTTGCAACTTGTCTGCAATGTCACGGACGTGAAGGCTGCCGCGGATGCGAGAGTTTCTCACGCGGTCCATCCGCGTGACCCCACACATCCACCGCAGCATCTTCATTTCCGTGACACGCAGCTCCTGCTTGTGTCGCTCCAATATCGGCCACGTCTCACTGCCATGTAAAAGGACAGGTCTAATAATGGTTTTGTAGACCTGTCCCTTCAACCGGATCGGCATTTTAGGGTCACAAATGACACCGGTCATCTCCCGCCATTTGGCCCACGCGGCAGCAATGCGTGACTTGACATCGCAATCGATGTCACTGGACGTGTGAAAAACAGATCCCAGGTATTTAACCTGGTCCGTGCGCTCGACCAAATCACCGCCTATGCGGACGGATGTGGGATCTGTCGAGTTTAGTGCCAAGTACTCGGTCTTCGCCACATTTAGTTTAAGACCGCCGTTCTCAAGCGTCTCCTTCCACGCCTTTACACGTCGCACCAATCTGCCCCTGTCCGCGTCTGCCAGCGCAATATCGTCAGCATACATAAGCAATCATGGAGGCTGCACATGTTTCTGATGCTGTCCGACAATTCGTCTAATGTTACACTGAACAGAAGAGGATTAACTACCGAACCCTGGTGTACCCCGACGGTGATGGGGAAGGGTTTCGTGTCGCCAACAGCAGTCCGAACCATTGAATCGGAGTCACAGTACATGTCCCGGATAGTGCCAATATAGACTTCTGGAACCCCTTTGGACCGCAGTGCCCACCAGATCATCGCACGAGGAACACAGTCAAAGCCCTTCTGCATGTCTAGAAACAAACAGTGCAGAGGCGTGTTCTTCGACCTGTATTTCTCTGCGACAACCCTCAGGGCAAAAACAGGGTCCGTGGTCCCATAACCAGGGCGAAACCCATATTGACACCCCGAGAGAGTACACTCTTGCCGAATCCGAGAGTCTATAATCCTCTCGAAGATCTTCACGGTGTGGGACATCACCTTAATACCGCGGTAGCTCCCGCACTCCTGCACTGACCCCTTACCTTTGAAGACTGGAGTAATAATAATCAGTCTCCATTGGTTTGGGATCTGCCCGCTGAGGAGTATGCGGTTAAAAAGGTTTACTAAGATGCCCACACCGCGAGGACCCATCGCCTTCCAGGCTTCGATGGGGACTCCATCGGGTCCGACAGCTTTCCGATTCTTCATGCGGCGAAGCGCAGTCAGGACTTCTCCAGGCGTTACCGGTGGCACTAGTCCCTGATTCGGAAGGAGGTCCGGAGGCTGCACCTCTTTGTGCTGTTTATTAAGCAGCTCGTGGAAGTACGAGCGCCATCTCTCCTTTACCGCGAGGTCTTCGCTTAACAGGTTGCCCTCAGGGTCTTTTACACAGCGACACTTGGATATATCCTGTGCCGCTTTGACCCTGGAGCGCGCCAGCTTATAGATGAGCTTCTGCCCCTAAGACGTTTCCAGTTTATCATACAGAGGTTGTAAGTGGTCACGTCTGGCTCTGGCTACAGCTCTCTTTGTGGCGCGCTTGGCAGCCCTGTACGCGTCGCGGTCTTCAGGAGATCCGGTCGCTTGCCACTTTTTAAAGAGGGCTTTCTTCTCCCTAGTCTCCCTCTGGACTGCGTCGTTCCACCACCAAGTTTCCTTGTCACATTAGCGTCCACCCTTAGACTCACCGAGCACCACCTTCGCCGCTCCAAGGATGGCCGCCTGAACTTTGTCCCAGTAATCTTGAACTGGTTCGCCTTCAGTGTCGGTGCACTTGTCACCGACAGCTGAGACGAACTCCTGGGACCTAGTTTCATCAAGCAGCTACCATCTGATGCGGCGCTGGCACCGCTCGATGCGATTGCCTTTGGGCTTCACGCAGAGGTCCATGACAAGGAGACGGTGTTGTGCAGTAAGACTCTCACCGGGTATGACCTTGCAGTTGGCCACCTTGCCGATGCTGTGTCGCCTAGTGAGTAGGAAATCGATCTGAGTTGTACGCCTCCCGCTCTTGTAGGTGATGAGATGTTCGGATTTCTTTTTGAAATACGTGTTCACAATGGCCAGATCGGCAGCCGCACACGTTCTGAGGATAGTTTCTCCTTCAGCGTTGCGGGTGCCGTATCCAAAACCACCATGAACACGCTCAAACTCCTCACACCTCTCACCCACATGACCGTTTAGGTCGCCGCCCAAAACGATTCCCTGTGACAACGGAATGCTCCGAAGCACTCCCTCGAGTTGGCCCCAAAACGACATCTTATCGGCGTCGCTACAACCGGCCTGTGGCGCGTAGGCACTTATCAGGTGGGTAATAATCCCATCGATAAGCACTACAAGCTACAGCGTTTCACCTCCAAGATTCCGCTCTGCAGCCCTTCGGAGAGCACCACGGCCACCCCGTTCTCCCCACCAGGCGCACCCGTGTAATACAGGTTGTAGCCGTTCTGCAAGGGCCGGGCTCTGTTGCCCTTCCACCGAGTCTCCTGCAGGAACGCCAAGTCCACCCTCCGCCTGGAGAGTACTTCGGCCAACTCTACCGCACGCCCAGTCAGCGTGCCAATGTTCCAAGATGCGAAGCGGATTCTGGTTGGGGCTAACTTCTTTAGCCGTGCTGGCCCGACACACGGCAGCCCTAGCCCACCTGCCACAGGAGTCGGGCGGGGCTCCTGCCGCGCCGTTTTGCGGCGGCGCCCTATCCCTAGCAGCATTCCTTTTCTGACTGTTCATTTTTTTTTTTTTTTTTCGGCGGCTGGCTTTTATGGGAGCGACGCACTCAGACCTCCCAACCCCAGAGGGGAAAACCAGCGCCAGAGCCTCGTCCGTTAATCAGCAGGTGCACGCACTAGCACGGGAGGTTGACTTGGGCCCCGAAGATCTTGGTGGGAAGATCCCCGAAGCTCACTATCTGGTATAAATTTGAACTTGCTAGATCCACCCCGTTCCTGAAATCGATAGTGACATAAAGATAGACGGACAAGAAAGTGATCCTATAGGGGTACCTTTTTTACCTTTTGAGGTATGGAACCCTAAAAAAATTACGTGAATTTTTTAAACCAGAGTTTTATAGACTGATCTTTTTTTCCAGGAAACCTTTGGCGTGATTGCAGACGAAGCTACAACAATGAGAGATCCGTTCTTCTACCGTTGGCACGCGTGGATCGACGACACCTTCCAGAGGCACAAAGAATCACCAGCTGTCAGGCCTTACACACGTTCAGAGGTAGCTTAGTCTTTCAAGGCTTACTGAAGCGCTAGAATGTACTTTTAAAGTTTTTACTCGTTCCTGCAAACACTCGAGTTAGATCTTAAGAGTTGGTCCCCCTCGATCTCCAGTGCCCAGGCGACGACACATGCTGGCTAAGACGGGGCAACAACGCTGGTATCTTTACGGTGTTAGGGGACATATGGCCGTTGTTCTCAAGAATACCGAAAATCAAATGCTTATGACAGCTTGTTTTGTTTCCAGCTCGAAAACCCTGGTGTCCGAGTGACATCGGTATCTATCGAGAATGACGACAACTTGCGTAACACGCTCAGCACTTACTGGATGTCCAGCGACGTGGACCTGTCGAGAGGCTTGGACTTCTCCGACCGTGGCCCTGTCTACGCGCGCTTCACTCATCTTAACAACAAACCATTCCGTTACGTGTATGTATTCAAACTATATAATCATAGTCGGTGATTGACATGATGTGCAATTTACCAGCTTAAAAAAGTAGGTAGTATACCCGTGCCTATATCTAAATGACTGAAGTTGAGCATTCTGTCCCATTTACAGAAGCCCCTACCTCTGGTCGATTGTTTACCATCAATAAGCCTTTATTCAGGGCTTTCTTTTTCTGAAACGTCTACCTACAACATTATCAAAAAAGCAGGTAGCTAAGTTGCTTTACCGTTGCGCAGGTTGTCCCATAATTACAATTAATTTCCAGTATCAACGTGAACAACACGGGGGCAGCTCGTCGCGCGACTTGTCGTATCTTCATCGCGCCGAAGTTTGACGAGCGCAGGCTGGAGTGGGTGCTCTCCGACCAAAGAAAGATGTTCGTCGAAATGGACCGATTCGTCACACCATGTAAGTAAACACATATAGGGAGGAGTAAACCCAATTGTACCAACTTAGAGTCACCCTTCCAAAACACTTTAGAGATGCAGCAATGGCGCGTGAAAAGCTAATTTGATTGTAGACGTTTTAACAGAGAATAACTTAGTTTTCACTGTTTTCAGTAAGTATATCTGTACAGATAGGCAAAATGGAGTGCCTGTTGGTAATTCCATATTAACATTATTAAAATACAGCAATAGGCTGATGAGCCTATTGCCTATAACAATATATATGTGGCGATGGCCTATGACGTGGGCGTGAGACTAAATGCAACCGGAGAAGTGTGAGCGTTTCCTATACCTCTAGGGGACCTTCGAGGAAAAGTCGTCACTATTTATGTATATTTTTACGGATTTCTATTATTTTTTAAACTTTCCAGTGAACGCCGGTGAAAATACTATTACCAGACTGTCAACCCAATCGTCCCTGACCATTCCGTTCGAGCAAACGTTCCGCGATCTGTCCGCTCAATCGGGCGACGCGCGCAGACCCGACCTGGCTTCCTTCAACTTCTGCGGCTGTGGCTGGCCTCAACACATGTTGGTACCCAGGGGATCTGAAGCGGGCGAAGTGTATCAGCTGTTCGTGATGCTCTCAAACTACGACTTGGACAGCGTAAGTACTAAATATATAAGCTTTATAAACGTAAGGCTTCGTAATCTAAGGTTTTATTTAGATCGGTATAAATCTAAAACGGTATAAGACTCTGCTTAAAATAATTTAAATATTTATGTTTTCCTTTCCAGATCGATGATACTTCCAGTACCACACCGTCCACTTGCGTCGAAGCTTCAAGTTTCTGTGGTCTGAGGGACAAAAAGTATCCTGACCGCCGCGCGATGGGATACCCGTTCGACAGACCTTCGAGCACTGCCGCTAACATTGCTGACTTCATACTACCCAACATGGCCCTTCAGGAGATTACCATACGCCTTAAGAACGAGACCGTGCCAAATCCTCGCAATCGGGTAGGCCAAGCCACGCCTGCGACGTAATTTCCTTTAGGACCTATACCCCCTGACTGTCTCTCTCGGCAAAGTCAATCCTCATTTCTGGATCTAGAATGTTTTGTTTCATCACTGAATACATTGATTTATAAGTATAGCTGAAATAACAATGATTCTGTCATACCAAAGTTGGTGTCTAATTGCTTAAGCATATTTGCGCCTACCAGAAAAACCTTAATTTCTTAAGTACCTATATTGTTGAGTACCTTATGTTATAAGTACTTAATATCTGGTATCTTTTATTAGGGTCACTCACCCAGTGGTACCGTTCAAGCACTAAAAACCTATCTTACCATAAAAAAATATACTGGTGTGAATTGTCCGAACCCTTGTTTTAAACTAACACGCGTTGAACACATAATTTTGTATTGAACGGGATTTCGCGCGGCACTATATTACAACTAAAACCACGACCAATAGTAAGTCAGATTAGCTCTCCTACTTACGATTTGGCTAGGCACGTTGCAACGGTACTCCGATCCTTGGTAGGAAACACTTCATCTTACGTGAAGGACTCCCGTCATTTTGTAGAAATCTTGAAGAGCGTTAAGTTGGAACCAAGTGATATAATGGTGAGTTTTGACGTCCAGTCATTGTTTACCAATGTTCCATTAGACGAGTGCTTGGATATAGTGGAGAAACGATTGGAGGATAGCGAGATGCCAAAACAATATATCGTCTTGCTGAAGCATTGTTTAGATGGCAACTACTTTGTCTACAATGGACAGTATTACCTCCAAATAGATGGCGTTGCAATGGGTAGCCCTGTTGCACCTGTTGTAGCTAATATGTGGATGGAGTACTTTGAGCAGAACGCCATGAGTCATAACTCAGAAGCAGTGATGTTGTGGAAAAGATATGTAGACGACATCTTTTGTATATTCAGAGGCAACGAAAGCGAAGCAAGACAATATTTAGAATATCTAAACTCAATTCACCCAAAAACGAGTTTTACAGTGGAGATACAAAAGGACAGGCGGCTCCCGTTTCTCGATGTCCTCGTCGAAACACTTCCTGACGGTACGCTCTCGCACTCTGTTTACAGAAAGCCCACACACACAGACCGGTATCTTAATGCCTCCTCACACCATCATCCTAAACAGTTGGTATCCGTCATGACGTCGCTTGTCAACAGAGCTCATGATCTGTGTGATCCAAAGCACCTTGGAGCGGAACTTACACACATAACAAGAGTTCTGGAAAGGAATGGCTATAGGGTCAATAAGCCGAAGAAGCGGCAGCATAGACCAAAGGTAAGGCCGAAGGGAGTAGATCGACAGCCAGCGTTTCTACCGTATATAAGAGGGGCTACGGATAAAATTGGAGCCGTATTAAATAGATTCTCCATTAAGTCGGTATATGTTCCAGCCACCAAAGTAGCAAACGTGATACGGACTCCTAAGGATGTAGTTCCATTTCAGACACCAGGGGTTTATAAAATTGACTGTAGCTGTGGGAGCTCATACATCGGCCAAACAAAAAGAACCATTGCCGAAAGGGTCAGGGAGCACATAGCTGCAGTTAAAAACCTGCGAACAAATAAATCCGCGATTGCCGAGCACTTACTGAATGAGGGACCCAATCATTGGATTGAGCTACATACGCCAAAAGTCCTGTCAACTGACCGACATTACTACCCAAGGATGGTTCGGGAAGCAATTGAAATAAAAAAGCACAATACTTTCAACCGGGAAGACGGATATAAGCTTTCAACATCTTGGAATCCGATAATTAATACCTTAAAGTCCCGCAATAGATCAGGGAACGCGTCCGCGGATACGGTCAGTGTTGTGTGTCGTGTGTTTCCAAAAAATAACAATTTCAAGGGTACATTAAAAACTCTCGGTGCATAGCGGTCGCTCCAGCCTACGTGCATCAGTTGCCTCGGGACCACGACAGGTGCAACCCTGTCGAAACGTCGAGGAATAAAAAAGGTATACTAACCTTTTAGTTGTAATATAGTGCCGCGCGAAATCCCGTTCAATACAAAATTATGTGTCCGAACCCTGACCTATAATGGACCTCACTTCACTAAAGTTTCCTTTCCTTAATTTGTGTTGTATCCCATTCTATGACAATAACAAAACGGTGGTGGAACAAGATATTTAAAAAAAATGCGTTCTTTATTGGATACCGATGACAAATTAATTAAATATACCTTGTAGCATTATGAAAATAAAAGGCTGTTTGTTTAGTTTTAAGAGTTAAGTGTATATAGTGTATATATAATATTTTCATATAAGTAATTATTTAGAGATCCGTTTATTTTAAGGCTGCATAAATCATTAAAATTAATCCGTTTGAATATTATTATTGGTTTTATTGCATTAATCTAATCCTTAAAAAGAACCACGTCTACGGTTGAGGTTATCAAAGGTGGTGTTGTAGGGTTTAACAGTTAAAGTGCAGCACTTGGGGGGCCGAATCTGCTATTTCTATAGTGTCGAAATAGAATCGAAATCGTCGCTCAATAAAAAGCCACCGGTATAATTTTGACAGTTTTTCGTACTCCAATAGACTTCTATCGCTCGGTCGATAGAATTCTACTAACACGTACCACGCCAGTGGCCGCTAGTCAGTTGTATCTTTCATAGTCTACTAACATTTTGACAGCTAAAAACAGCGATTCAGACATATATTCTACGGCTTGTCATTAATAGACTCGGCCCCCTGGTGTTACAAATGTCTATGTGACTTTACAATAAAGTAGTATGCTAAGGTAAGGTATGCTAGGAATTCTAAAAATCTATAATAATTTACAAGCTGTCTCTAGTATCCGGTGATTTGTGATAAAGGTGGATGGTGTCAACGTCCATTTATATTTAAATAAAATTGGTTCCCAGTCCCGATGAAGGATTTCGGAGCAACTTGAAAAACTCTTGATGAAGAAGAGCCTTCCTCCATAAATGGACTATCCAACACACACAAAAAGAATTTACACTTTTTTTTTATACCACTGAGGTGGCAGACAAGCGTACGGCCCACTTGATGGAAAGTGGTCACCGTAGCCTATAGACCTTTGCAACACCAGAGGTGCAGCACTCGCGCTGCCGACCCTTTATAAACCTTCTAAGACCCCTTTTGAAGAACCCCATACTGTAGACCTATTGTGCCCAATTGTGGAATTACGGCGCTACAGTTAATGGGGCTTTTCAGTCTTGTTTGGGCCGCGTACTGATGCGGACGTGTGTGCTGTGCTGACTATTGTTACAACAGTGTAGCGCGGCGAGAGCCGTTGCACGTATCGCGATGAGTTCGGAACTTGTCCCAAAGGAACTACTGGCGTTCCTGCAGCAGAAGCTGAATGTGATGGATGAGCTGTCCGCTATCCAGATCTGTGCTTCGAGCTTTAGTCAGAAGGATATAGCTGCATCCAAGCGGCTATTATACGGTGCTCTCAACAAGAGCGACCAAATGGTGTCCCGACGGCGTGACGGGATAAGGAAAAGTATACAGGACATCATCACGCTGCTTAAGGAGACCGATCCGGATGACTTGCCTACATTTGTGGCGAAAGACTTGCAGAAGCTTTCTCCCGTCACCTTCGACCACGTCGATGTTACCTGCCTCTTAAAGGACATAGTGTCCTTAAAAGCAAGCTTGGCGGACGTTCAAATAAAGTTGGCAAAAACCGAGGATGTTGCTGTAAATTTGCGTAAAGAACTCGTTGCTTTGCGTGATACTACAGCGATATCTAGGTCACTACCTAATGCGAACGTAAACACGGGTCGCGGAGCTGACCTCAACGTGAGTTTCGCGTCAGTAGTTTTGTCGCCGTCACCGTCACCGAGTGCTGACCGCATCGCTTGCACAACCAGTGAGCCCCGCACTCCCGTACCCACCCCTGAGGCTGATACTTGTGAAGCCGTTCGAGCTCCACGCCCTGCACCGCTGCCCGTTCATGCAGCTCAGGCGAAACTTCAAAAAACATACTCGACAAAGTTTCGATAACGTCACTAAGAGCGCTCAGACCGCTCCACCGAAACCACTACCAGAGAAAGTTGCAAACTTGGCTGCTGATGGTTTTGTGACGGTGCAAAATAGCAAGCGCCGTCCTGTGCAGTCCACCTTAGCGCTGCGTGCCGCAATACCGACCACACCGGTGTACGTCTCCCACCTACACTTCACTACTAAAGCGGAGAACATCGTGGAGTACGTGCGCAAGAAGATGAACTACACGGTGAGAGTGCGGCAGTTGGAGTCGAGCCGGAACGTCAGTTTCCTGTCGTTCGTGCTACGAGTGCCCAACAGTAGCTTGCACTTAGTCATGCAGGAGAACTTCTGGCCACAGGGCGTGGTGTTCTGTCGCTTCCGCGGACAGTTACCACTGGATCGCAAAAAGACATAGTGCGACAGTGAAGTGATACTAATATTACTATTAAGATTTTATATACTACTCGTAACACAGTGTGATGTATTTATATGTATTCTTAGTTTTAAGGTATTTATCTATGGGCCGTAGAATAAGTTATTAACATCTGTTACTTTTCTAATGTTGCCTGAAATAAATGAATATTATTATTATTTCCTTTATTCATTTTATATACATATTAAATACATTTTTAAATAAATTTAAAATTAAACAAAAAACAATGTATTTAAAAATATATAAAACAGCATCCCACCGGTATCGTATAAAAGGACCAAGATACCGATGGTTAGGGCTCCAGAGACAAAAACCTCCTCACAATAAGTGCCGTATCGAGAAGTACTGCTTTCTGAATCTGGCCCTTGACCCAGCTACCCAACGCGAGCCTCTTGAGATGTTGGTCGAGGCTCTTGGCAATAAGTCTATTGACAGAGACAAACTATCGGAACAATGATTGCCGAGTCCTCCCACATATCGACAACCTCGCGAGCTAAATCCAAATACTTACTTTGCTTTTCTTTTTCAGCTTTCATCATCATGAGGGATTGTGACATCGACAATCACTACACTACGCTCTGACCTGTCTATCACCACAATGTCAGGTTTATTAGCTATAACAGTCCTGTCTGTGATGATAGACCGGTCCCAGTACAATGTGATATGACCATTTTCGAGAACTGACTCAGCTACATACTTATAGTACGGAACCTCAGTATCCACCAGGCGTTACTTCAGAGCAAGCTGTTGGTGAATAATCTTGGCTACTTGACTGTGCATGTGCAAGTACTCGCTGTTAGCAAGACGAGGTCAACCGGAAACGATATGTCTTAGGGACTCATCTGGTTGGTGACACGCTCGACAAATATCGATCGTGCCGTCCCTCGTAATATGCCTCCTATAGTTGTTCGCCTTGATAACCTCATCTGCAATTGCACAGACAAAACCTTCGGTTTCTCCGAAGAGGTCACCGAAACGTAACCAGGCTACGGACGATAAAAAGTCCACATCAGGCCCATGTAAGGCCTGATAAAACCTATCGTGAAGCCTTATCCTTGCTCTGCCATACCCCCTGACGGTAACCAATGCTAAGCACTGTTGGCTTATGCCAGTTCTCTTTAGCCAAACCAAGCGGGGTGATTCCAACGTCCACTGCAACAACATCTCGATGCATTTCCACATTCATATTAAGAAAATACTGTCTAAGGCTGTACACCTCACTGTTAAGAAGACTTTTCACATTTAAAAAACCTCGTCCTCCACATCTTCTTGGAATGTACATCCTCATTGCAGAAGAACGTGGATGATCCGATATGTTGTTAGCAATATACGTGCTCTTCTATCCAGAGCATCCAATTCAGTTTGAGTCCACTTGAATACGCCAAAGGAGTACATCAAAAGTGGCATGACCCATCTATTATAAGCACGCACCTTGTTGCCGCCTGATAAAAGGCTATTTAGTACATGTATCAGGCGACCAAAGAAACGTTCTCGTAATGAATGTTTCATGTCATCTTCATTGATGCACAAAGCCTGCGACATACCCAAGTCCTTATAGGTATCAGTTACGAGGAGTGACGTCAGGTGAATGGAATCAGAGACCTTAATGCCATCTGATTCCAATATCTGCCCTCGCTTAATATACATGACTGCACATTTATCCACACCAAACTCAATTTTGATTGACTTACTAAAGTTTTAATTTACCTTTAGTAAATCTATTAAGTGGGAGTTAGTTGTAGCAAACAACTTTAAATCATCCATATAAAGCAAGTGCGATATTACGTGACCACCTCTTCGCAACTTATAACCTAACCCTGAACTCTCAAGTAGATTACTTAATGGGTTCAGTGCTAAGCAAAACCAAAGAGGACACAAACTGTCACCTTGGAATATTCCCCGCTTAATTTTTATATGTTTACCACCACCGCATATCCCTCGGTATCCTGGATAGCTAAGTATAGTTCTCCATTGGCCCATACATGACTTTAAGAAGGTGCATAGAGTTGCATCTACTTTATAGAACTCCAACACCCTCAAAGGCCACGTTTGAGGTACGGAATCGAATGCTTTCTTATAGTGAAAGTGAAAAATCTTTATTCATGTAGGTCACAAAGTAACACTTATAAACGTCAAGATTATTGCTTCTACATTTATTGCCAGATTCGCAACGCAATAGGAAGAGCCTGAGGAAGAACCTGGCAATAAAACTCATGGCCACTCTTTTCTAACTGCCAGTAATTACATTAGTTTCATTTACATGATATTTGAACAAATTATAAAGTAATGAGTCTATACAAAACAAACAAAATCAAATCAAAATGAGAGCGTTTCTAGTTGCCAGTTTTATAGGCAGCCCACCCTTATGACGAAGACTCCGGCAAGAAACTCAATGGCTGCTATTTTAAAATGCAGGTATGGTTTACAATATTAAACTTACATTGTTCCTTCGGAGTTACGTGAGAACAGTCGACTAAACTTAATTTGCCTTACATATAAATTGTATTATTTGTAATAATTGCTATAACAGCTATGAGCTGACCAGTCCCAACAGACGGCACCCGTTCACGGGTATGCCGCATATATCAGCCATCGCCCTACTCAACCGTATTATAGGGAATAAGGCGACCCGATACATACATCACCACTGCCAGGACACTTAGGCGAGCATGACATGCTCAAACTGCACAGCAACTATCATGTCAATTTCAAAAATTATAATAAGCTATGTGAACGGTGCTCACACAATAACAAACTCAAATTACATATAATTATATAAGTTATTACCGGTACCAAACACGGCCATCCTTCATTCCCTTAGTTGCCTGACGTTTCAGATTACTTAAAAAAAAATCTTTATTTTGCATAGACCATTTTAACGGCGCTTACAAAATGTATACATACACTATTTAAAATATTTAAAGCGACCACCGGTTCGGAACGCGGCCCACCTGAGAAGAACCGGCAAGAAATATAGGAATGCTTTTTTTTTGATGGCCTATTTACTATTTAATATTATTTCACTTTGCCAGCAGATAATTTCCAGGCGTCCCTGTCCTGCAAATAGTCTTTAACGGAGTAATAACCTTTTTTTACAAAGCTTGTATTTAATTAACTTTTTAATTTAAAAAGTTAATTAAATACAAGCTTTATTTAATGGTAAATTTCTCAAGTCACAGGGAAGCTTGTTGTAAAAGCGTATACAGTTACCCTGGAAAGAATCGCCAATCTTATGTAGTCGACTGTGGTGGACTGAAAGATTATTTTTATTTCTAGTGTTTATATTATGTTTATCACAGAGTTTAGAAAATTGTGATAGATTTTTCTGGACATACATAAGATTGGCAAAAATGTATTGTGATGGTACGGATAGAATATTTACTTCTTTGAATTTTTCTCGGAGAGAAACTCTGGGGCCCAAATTATAAATAGCGCGTACAGCCCGCTTTTGTAGAACAAAAATAATATTTAAATCTGCAGCACTCCCCCAAAGGAGAATACCGTAAGACATAATACTATGAAAATAGCTGAAGTAAACCATTCTAGCCGTATCCACATCTGTTAGAGTCCTGATCTTTTTTACAGCGTATGCAGCCGAACTTAACCTAGAGGCTATCTTTTCTATGTGTGGGCCCCACTGCAAATTGGCATCAATAGTTATACCTAGGAACACAGTTGATTCTACAAACTCTAACACTTGTCCATTCAGTTGAACATTGGCCGCAACTTGTTTTACATTTGGTAGAGTAAATTTTATGCATTTAGTTTTATTTTCATTACGGCAAAGATTATTTGAGCTGAACCAATGAACTACTCTTGCAATTGCATTGTTTACATCGTCATAGTTATCTAATTGCCTTTTAATTTTAAAAGTTAATGAGGTGTCATCTGCAAACAAAACAATCCTATTCCTGTCCCCTACATAAAATGGTAAATCATTAATATAAATGAGGAACAAGAATGGCCCAAGTATCGAGCCTAGCGGCACACCCATAGTAACCATGGATCCTACAGAACGTGTACCATTAATATCGACCCTCTGTATTCTATTGTTCAAATATGAAGACAGAAGGTCGAGAGCTTTGCCTCTTATTCCATAGTGGTGTAATTTTTTGCACAGCGTTTCATGTTGAACGCCATCAAAAGCCTTTGATAGATCGCAAAATATACCTAATGCATCGTGCTTGTCTTCCCAGGCTTCATGAATACATTTTAATAACTCAACACCAGCATCGGAAGTTGAGCGCCATTTCGTAAAACCAAATTGATTTGCATGAAATAATTTAAGACTATTAAAATGGTTTTTGATTCAAGATTATTTTTTCAAATACTTTGCTCAAAGTTGGCAGCACCGTCACTGGTCGGAAATTAGAAGGGTCTGTAACGCTGCCAGCCTTGAACAAGGGAACGAATTTGCTGTGTTTCATTAAATCAGGAAATGTACCACTAGAAACACAGTCATTAAACACAGTTGCTAGATGGGGCGCAATGACCTCAATTATACATGATGCAGTTTTGACTGAAAATCCCCAAAGGTCCGCGGTTTTCTTAATTTCGATACATTTAAATGTCTTTACAATGTCCTGAGCGCAAATATCTGTGAATACAAATGCCCTGCAACAAAGAACAGATTCTTCTAATAAATGTTCAGCGGAACTGGAAGACGCTTGTAGAGATTTTGTTGTCAATATAGGTACATTTTTGAAAAAATGTTCAAACTTTGTCGCCACTTCCAGGTCCCTTGTAACATGGTAACCATTTACTTTTAAGTGGAAATCCCTTTCAGTCACCAAAGATCTACCGCATTCAGAGTTAATGATGTTCCAAGTCATTTTTATTTTATTCACAGAATTATAAATTTTATTTTTAATGAAGTTTGACTTAGCAAGATAACACGTTTGTTTAAATATCTTTGAATAATTTTTAATATATTCCTGAAAGGCTTGTCAAAAATTATATGATTTTTCTGAATATAATTCAAATAATTTATTTCTACTTTTAAAGATACCTGGTGTTGCCCAGTCACTGAAAACAGGACGACCACCAATCTGTAGTGTTTTTGAGGTAAAAACTTTGCCAAACTCATCATTAATCAAATTAACTAAGTGTTTATATGACTGGTCTACACAAGTGAAGTTAGGTAGATATGGTAATCTCTTTAATACATTTTCTTTAAAATTATTCAAACGACTTTGGTTAATTGGTACATATTTAATTTGTTTTTTGCAGACTTTGTTACTACTTTTAGGAAACTTTTTCCATTGGCCACGATGATCTGACTCTACAGGATCCACAATACCTTTATCTATAGGTTTAATATCAGTAAAAATATTATCAATACATTTTGCACTTGTGGCTGTAATACGAGTGGGTTCTAAGAATGTACTATGCAGATTAAAGGATTTTAATAAATTTTTCATTTTATTTCTCTCTGATGGAGTTAATTATGTATCTAATATATCAACATTAAAATCTCCACAAACTATTATAGATTTCTTAGAACATTGGCATTTGAACAGTGCTTCTTCAAGCTTTTCTTCAAATTTAATGTACGGAGCATCAGGGGGACTGTATACGCTTAACAAGATGAAATGCTCAAACTCAATACTGGCAATCTCAATAACTCGCTCAACGGAGAGGGCTACTAAGTCTTTACGTTTTTAAAATTTTGAGTTTTTATTAATTAATATTAAAGAGCCTCCACGTTTAGAATGTTTTCTATTGAACGAGCTAGCAACCTGGTGATTTACGAAGTTCAACAATGTGACTTCATGATCTTTTAACCAGTGCTCTGTAGCACAAAAAATATTAATAGAATTTGCATTAATGTACAGCTCTAACTCTAAATCTTTACCATTTATTAAACCTCTAACATTATGGTGCACCAGGTTTATAAAAACAATATTTTTACTAAGACTATTCTTAGGGGCCAAAGTCAACTGGCCAGATTTATTATCTGTTGTCCTATAAACTAGTTTTTTGGAATTTCATTTTCAAATGTGAAGTGTCAAAACCTTCCTGCTCAATAAAAGCAGTTGTACTTGCCAATAATTTGGCTAGAAAAAATAAAAAAAATTATAGCAACAGAGCTACCTTTCGTTGTAAAAATTTTGATAGAAAATATCTATCTAATGACAACAAACTATTATTATTGAAAATTATGTTCCAATCGAAAAATTCATTTTTTTTGGAATATGATACCATGGTATGTAGTTTCATATTTAATTTGTATCTTAAGTGATTTTCCTTGTGGCTAATAGCAGTGCTGTATGGCTTATGTTGAACAAATGTACATATTATTTATAATGTTTCATTATAATTTTTATTTATATATTTATGTGTGTTGACTTAGAGCGACTTACTCCCATGCATTTTTATCATTTATATAGTCTGAAATTTTATAATATGCCTTGTTACACGATTTGGCCTTGACTGTTGTCTTAAACATATTTATTGACAATATTCTAATTTCATCGGGAAGTTTGTAATATAATCGTATACATTGCCCCATAAAAAAATTACTGATTATTTCGAGACGAGTAGAATGTAATACAAGATTATCTTTATGTCTAGTGTTTACATTATGTATTTCACTTTTTTTAAGAAATGTGTCTATTTTTTTGTGAACATAAAGTAAATTCTCATATATGAAATGAAATGAAATGAAAAATCTTTATTCATGTAGGTCACAAAGTAACACTTATGAACGTCAAGATTATTGCTTCTACATTTACATTTACTGCCAGATTCGCACAGCAATAGGTAGAGCCTGAGGAAGAACCTGGCAATAAAACTCATAGCCACTCTTTTCTAACCGCCAGTAATTACATTAGTTTGAGTTACATGATGTTTGACCAATTATATAGTAATGAATTTATACAAAACAAAATCAATGTTGTGTGTAAAATGAATTTATACAAAACAAAAATAAACAAAATAAATGTTGTGTTTAAAATCATATCAAAATTAGAGCTATTCTAGTTGCCAGTTCTAAGGGCAGCCTACACTTTAAGAAGAAGAATCTAGCAAGAAAGTCAATGGATGCTCTTTTCAAATATGTAGGTATGGCTTACAACATTAAAATCACACTTACATTGTTCCTTTGGATTTATGTGAGAACGGTCGACTAAACTTAGTTTGCCTTAAATTTAAATAATTTTATTTGTAACAATTGCAACAACAGCTATGAGCTGACCAGTCCCAACATACGGCACCCGTTCACGGGTATGACGTAAATATCAGCCATCGCCCTACTCAACCGTATTATAGGGAATAAGGCGACCCGATACATACGCCACCACTGCCGGGACACTTAGGCGAGCATGACATACCCAAAAACTGCACAGCAACTATCATGTCAATTTCAAAATAATAAATAAGCCTACTTGGTGCTCACACAAACTCAAATTTTATATTTTTATATTAGTTATTACTGGGACTAAACGCTGCCAATTTAGAAACCTTTAGTTGTCAGACGTTTCAAATTATTCAATATGCAGAAATGTAAAAATACAACATATATAGTGTAATGTATCATTTTTTACTTACTTTTTTTGATTAAATATTTCATTATTCATTCTTTCAAATTATCTGCATGACCATTATCTGTAGCATTCATAGGCCTTGATAATTCAAGAGTTTTTATGCTCTCTTAATGTTTGTTTACCTTTTGTAATTTTTAATGTCAGTTAATGACAAGCCTAGATTTTATTTTTAATTTATTGTTAGAGCTGCCAGTAGGTTAGGTTGTATAGATATTAGACCTTGTTATAAATTTATATTCTAAATATCATCATCATCCGAGCGTCTGTCCCAGTTGCGTCTCGCGACGCCCGGGGTCCGCTTTCCTACATTTTCTCCTCCACTTCGCACGGTCGTCGGCATCCCCTGTGGTGAGACCATTGGCACGCATGTCATCCCTTACGACGTCAAGCCAGCACTTCTTGGGTCTTCCCCTCTTACCGGGACCCGGCGGGGCTGACATGGCCAGACATTTGTTACCTACGTAGCCCGGCGGTTGCCGCAAGACGTGACCATACCAACGAAGGCGACACTCTTGCAACTTGTCTGCAATGTCACGGACGTGAAGGCTGCCGCGGATGCGAGAGTTCCTCACGCGGTCCATCCGCGTGACTCCACACATCCACCGCAGCATCTTCATTTCCGTGACACGCAGCTCCTGCTTGTGTCGCTCCAATATCGGCCACGTCTCACTGCCATGTAAAAGGACAGGTCTAATAATGGTTTTGTAGACCTGTCCCTTCAACCGGATCGGCATTTTAGGGTCACAAATGACACCGGTCATCTCCCGCCATTTGGAAATTTATATTCTAAATAACTTAATTCTAAATTTGTTTAAATTTTGAAATGCTCTGGGAAAGAAGGAAGCCGGGGCCGTCAAATGAGTCTACTTTTGGTGCTCACCTTGAGAGGAGGTGCTGGGAATAAGTGCGGAGTGTGAGGGTTGTGCTCTTCAGAAATAGTGAAGTGATGGTCTGCAGTGTTGTGTGTTATTAACCGGCTCTGTGAAAGACGCCGACCGCTCGTTAGTTTCAGCCCTCTACCTGCCTGAGTTCGCGACCAGCTTTCTCCGAGGTCGGTGACGTGGAGGCCTTGAGGGGATTTGAGGCCCCCTTCTCATCGACGTGGAGGCCTACTCGAGGCCCCCTCTTCCTAACAACGTGGAGGCCTACTCGAGGCCCCATCTTAGCGGCTGTGCTTGAAGAATCAAGACTTTAATTTACTCCCGGCTTTCCTTGGTTTATTTTCTTAACATTTTTATATTATATTAAATCAACTTTACCTTTTCTCCTTTTTTTCTTTTACTTTTCCTTTTAAGCCAGGACTCCTCCAGTCCTGGTGACAGTTTCCTCCTAAACTTTACTTTTTCCCCTCCCGGAAAGTAGTAACGTTACAGTTTGGCGCCCAACGTGGGGCTAATCCCCCCCCCCCTTTTTAATTATTTCAGGTTCTCTAAATTCTAAAACAAACTTGCTCAAGAGATTTTTATTTGGTAAGCTTATATTTTCATCACCTCATCCACCTCAACCTTTACAATACTTCTTTACACTCTACTTATACATCACTATACTGCATCCCACACACTTGCACACCACGGCGGTTACAACCACAGGATATTGTCCTGCAGCCGTCGTGAAGTGTCCCAGCCCCCAACTAGTAACAGTACAAGTTGGGGTTTGGATTCTCTACGACGTACTAAGGACAATATCCTATAGTCGTTATCACCTAGGCACATTATAACACTCTACTAATACATCATTATACTGCATCCCACACGCTTGCACACCTCTGCGGTTACCCTCTGGTAATCGTACCCAGTCTTCGCTAGTGAGTGTTCTTAAAACCATTCGTGGTCTCTTACTAGTTGGGGGCTGGGACACTTCACGACGGCTGCAGGACAATATCCTGTGGTTGTTTATACAAAACTTAACATAAATTAACACTTTAATCATTATTTCATTTAGTTTGATTTGTTACTACGGCAACATTGTTACCATGGTAACATGTGGTAATAAACTCGTTTAATATTATAAAATCTTTACATAATTTACAAAGTTTATAAAATTTATCTAATCCTTTTGAGAGATTTGCACGTTTAACTCTTCGTTTATCATGCTTTGATTTTGATCTGAAACATAAGAGAAACTGTCACCACTTTTTTTCATTTTGGAGCGGCTTAAGAGGAAAATGGCACGTTTTAGATTTTAAAGTTTAGTTTTATATCTGCTGTGTTTTTATATAAAATTGTTTAATCTTATTTTTTTTTAAACTTGAATGTTTTATCGCTTTTTTTTCTCCTTGATGTCTCTAATAATATTTTTTACTTATCATTTAACATTAAGTTCATTGTAAATACTTCACAAGGTTTACTTTTTCCAAAAACATTTGGCATTTTTCCTTTCTGTTTTTTCTTTTTTCTTCATAGAGCGGTACACAACTCTTAAAATAAGCCATTGTGTATCGTTTTTAATACTTAACTTAGCTTCTTGAAAAGGCAATTTTGCTTTGACTACTTTTCTTAAGCTGGAAAGCTTTATTTTTAATACTTGAACTACTTGAAACTTGAAGGCTTTTCTTAAGCAATTATGCTTTCAAACCTTGACTGCTTTTCTTAAGCTGGGAAAGCTTTGTAAATATTTCTTTTAATTTTAATGGGTTTTAAAAAAGGTGCGGATTACGACACCTAATTTAAATAAATAAGCCATCGTAATTTAAAAAAAAAAAAAATTTTCCTTGTGGAGTATGTTTCATAGAATGTGAACCATATCCCCTAAGTATGTTAGTGATGTATGATTGAGGGAGTATGAAATGTGGGTTAATGAAAGGTGTATGAAAGAGCAAGGTTTTTCTATTACAACATCGAAATTTTCTCAGTTGTTAATTTTCAAGGGTTATCGGGGAAACGTAATTTTTATCTTTTGTAAAACTTTCTGTACCACTGTAAATAGTCATATAGGTTAATTTTAGCTGGTCAATGCCTTCTTTCTTATAAACAAAATTTTTTCATTACAATCAAAAATTTTCCGGGGTTGTCGGGGAAATGTAATGTATCATTTTTTACTTACTTTTTTTGATTAAATGTTTCATTATTCATTCTTTCAAATTATCTGCATGACCATTATCTGTAGCATTCATAGGCCTTGATAATTCAAGAGTTTTTATGCTCTCTTAATGTTTGTTTACCTTTTGTAATTTTTAATGTCAGTTAATGACAAGCCTAGATTTTATTTTTAATTTATTGTTAGAGCTGCCAGTAGGTTAGGTTGTATAGATATTAGACCTTGTTATAAATTTATATTCTAAATAACTTAATTCTAAATTTGTTTAAATGTTGAAATGCTCTGGGAAAGAAGGAAGCCGGGGCCGTCAAATGAGTCTACTTTTGGTGCTCACCTTGAGAGGAGGTGCTGGGAATAAGTGCGGAGTGTGAGGGTTGTGCTCTTCAGAAATAGTGAAGTGATGGTCTGCAGTGTTGTGTGTTATTAACCGGCTCTGTGAAAGACGCCGACCGCTCGTTAGTTTCAGCCCTCTACCTGCCTGAGTTCGCGACCAGCTTTCTCCGAGGTCGGTGACGTGGAGGCCTTGAGGGGATTTGAGGCCCCCTTCTCATCGACGTGGAGGCCTACTCGAGGCCCCCTCTTCCTAACAACGTGGAGGCCTACTCGAGGCCCCATCTTAGCGGCTGTTCTTGAAGAATCAAGACTTTAATTTACTCCCGGCTTTCCTTGGTTTATTTTCTTAACATTTTTATATTATATTAAATCAACTTTACCTTTTCTCCTTTTTTTCTTTTACTTTTCCTTTTAAGCCAGGACTCCTCCAGTCCTGGTGACAGTTTCCTCCTAAACTTTACTTTTTCCCCTCCCGGAAAGTAGTAACGTTACAATAGGCAGATTCAAGACAAGTACAAAATAATACAAAGTAGTTCGAGCGAAGAGCAAGCAACTCATTTCCATTTATTTTTATCATTCAAATAATCATTAATTGTGTAATAGGCCATTTTCAAGAGGTGCGTCTTCTTCTTTAAATTTATGTAACGGCAGGTTCATAATGTCTAAAGGAATTTTATTATATAGGCGTACACCAATTCCTGCAAAAGAGTCGTGATCCTTTTGTAAACGATGATGCGTTCCAATTAATTTATGCTTATTTCTAGTATTTATCGAATGTATGTCACTGTGTCTATTGTATAAATGTATGTTCTGTTTAACTAACATGATATTTGCAAATATATACTGTGATGCAACCGTTAAAATGCCAATTTCTTTAAATTTCTCTCTAACTCTAGCACTTAATTTATATATTGCACGTATAGCTTTCTTCTGGAGTACAAAAATTACTTGTATATCAGCTGCTTTGCCCCACAGCAAAATGCCGTAAGACATGACATTATGAAAATAACTGAAGTATACCAGCCTAGCAGTTACCACATCAGTGAGCTGCCTGACTTTACTAACGGCAAAGGCTGCCGAGCTGAGTTTACCTGCAAGACACTTTATTTGGGCATTCCACTGTAGTTTGCTATCTAAAGTGATCCCCAAAAATACAGTTGATTCTACAAGATTTAGGGTATCACCGTTCAATGTTATATTTGTACCGCATTTCCTGACATTAGGCATGCTGAATCTGATACACTTTGTCTTCTTAGCGTTTAGTAGCAAATTATTGGTAGTAAACCAATCTACAACTTGGGCAAATGAACTATTTACGCCGTTAAAATCAGTAAGCGTGCGATCAACTTTAAAAATAAGTGACGTATCATCAGCAAATAGAACAATGTCGCACAAGTTCTGTATATAGAATGGCAGATCGTTAATATAAATAAAAAATAGAAACGGACCTAGAATTGATCCCTGCGGTACGCCCATAGCTACAGAGGCTCCAGAGGAGCTAATTCCATTGACATCAACATGTTGTATTCGATCATTTAGGTAGGAGGCAACAAGGTCCAGTGCAGAGTCTTTGACACCATAATAAAATAGTTTTCGCAATAGTGTGGTCAACGCAATCAAATGCTTTGGAGATATCGCAGAATACACCAATAGCATCTTGTCTATTCTCCCAGGCGTTATATATATTTTAGAAGTGTCACACCTGCATGAATGGTAAAACGACCCCTTGTGAACCCATACTGCTCTTCATGTAATAGCATATTTGAATTAAAATGAGCTTGTAATTGTTGCAATATAATTTTTTCAAAAATTTTGCTAATGGCAGGTAGTATTGAAGTTGGTCTGAAATTACCAGGGTCGGTTTTGAATCCAGATTTAAATAGAGGTATTACTTTACTTTGTTTCATTAAATCCGGAAACACTCCTTTATCAACACATTTATTAAATATTTCAGCTAGATGTGGTGATATATTAACAATAATAGACTGTATCAATTTTACAGAAATACCCCACAAGTCAGCTGTCTTTTTTGAGTTAAGCGACATATTGTGTGTATAAGTTAAGCGTATATATTGTGATATAACGGTAAGAATATTAATTTATTTGAATCTTTCTCTTAGAGATACCCTGGCACCAAGCTGGTATATTGCTCTCACAGCTCTCTTCTGTAAAATAAATATCGTATTAATGTCCGCTGAGTCTCCCCAGAGAAGAATTCCGTATGACATTGTAACACTTCTGAGTGTCGGTTACATGTTCATGGGATTTGATTTACTAACCTTATTTTTATATACATCCCTTTTGTGGAAACTAACTCAATTTTCACAATACTTTAGTTATAACTCTCAAGTCATTTGTCTAATTATTTAAAAGTTTATAATATTTTACATTGTTTGTGTTTCTATTCTATTCTATTTTTGGTCATGGCTTTCTGCCGAGGCCGATGTCGGCAATTCCGCCAAAATCAAACGTGCGATGGAGATTACGTGTGTTTGTGGTTATTACAATAACCAATTTCGCAGTGCTCAGAGTTCAGTTTGACACGTTGAGATCTTGTTTAAGTTAGTGGGTAAACTGCAACAAATATTACCAAAATTTTTGCTACTTACACACACCAGTATATTTATACTTAAATAGATTAAGATCAGGTTAATGTGTTATTACAACATAGAAAAGCACGTAATGTAGGGTAGTATTGAGTCATAGTTTGACATTATTGCGGCTGATAAATGATATTAACGTTGAATATAGATGGCGGGAAGGATGTGTTAGTAGAGAGGCAAAGTTGATGGGAAGAGGAATCTTTAGTTTGGTTATTTGGGTATACAAGTCGGGAGGGGAATCATTTAAAGGACAGTTGAAAAAAATATGATCCAATGACCCCTCGTCCAGTCCACATTCGCATATCGAAGAGTTCCTTATACGGATTTTGTGCAGGAAAACAGGTGATGAGCAGTGGCCTATAAGCAGCCTACAAACAACTGAAATTACAGGTTTGGGCGTTTTTTTAAAGTGGTAAAACCAGGGCTTCGGTGATATATTTGGTTGTATTGAGTGGTAGAATTTGCCTTTCTGCCTGCTGGAATTCGACCAGTGGTCTTGCCATGTAGACTGTATGGTCTTCTGAGGGAGCCTCAGAAGGTCATATCCCTGACAGACAAAATGTCTGAGGTCGGAGGAGGATGCAGATATAGCATCTTTAGCAAGGGAATCTGCACACTCGTTACCCCTGATACCGCAATGGCTCGGTATCCAGACCAGTTGTACAGTTTTGTGTTTTTGATGACTTGAGAGAAGGCTCTTTTTTATTTCCAAGATGAGGGAGCTGTGGAGCTTAGACTTGTAGGGATTTTGTTCCAGAGCTTGAACGGTACTCTTGGAATCTGTGAAGATAACTGCTTTAGTTATATTATGGGTCTCTATAAATGTGCAGGCTTCGAGTACAGCAGTGCATTCACCGGTGAATACAGAGGACTCTTTAGGACATCTGAGTTTCATAGCTATCCGAGAGTTTTGGAAGTATACAGCAGCACCAGTGTAGCCCTCTCTGGACAGCCTCGATGCATCCGTGAAGAAACACTGAAAATCCTTCCAATGTCTTTCCACTGCCGCACCGAAAGCGGGGCCAGCAGACACGGAGGTTTTGTCAACTCCGATGTCATAGATAATGTGGGGTTTGAAGCATAGCACCTCATAATTATGTGTGAAGAGTGGGAGCCTGTCAAATTTTGCAATAGGAGTTTCTAGATGTTGTAAGGATCTAAACGCTTGAAGGATTAGAGGGGCTTCTTTGTTTTTCCAGTAGTTAGAATTAGTGTTACAGAGGGAATTCAGAACTTCAAGGTTTTGTAAGAGAGGGTGGGATTTTTGGGAGCATAGGCGGTAGATAAAGCGGTCCGCTAAGTATTCCCGTCTCAGTTTTAGAGGGGGTTCCGCACACAGGACCTGCAATGCATTTATGGGAGATGACTTCATACACCCTGAGATTATCCTAAGACATGAAGTCTGAATCCTGTCGAGCCGGCCCAATGCCTCTTTATTGCATGGGATCAGTAAGAATGAGCCGTAGTCCATCACGCTGCGAATGAGTGCATTGTAAATCAGCCTCATGGTAAATGGGTGGGCACCCCACCAAACCCCCGCAAGGGCCTTTAACATGGGGAGGATTCGTTCACACTTCTGGACTTGGTGCTGTAAGTGGTGGTGGCCAGCCAGCTTTGAGTCCAAGTATACTCCAAGGAATTTTGTTTTGGAACATACAGGGATCCCATGCCCCTGGATATGAAGCTGAATAGGTGGAATTGCTCTCTTGCGGGAAAAAATTACCACGGAGCTTTTAGGTGCCGACAAGTTCAGTCCGTGGTTGAGTAACCACTGATTCAGGGAGTCCAGAGAAATGGCCAGTGATTCAGCTGCATCAGTAATGGAAGAATTCGAGACATACAATGCCAGATCATCTGCGTATTGTAAGATACGACAGTTACTGTTGAGGCATGACCCAATGTCTGCCGTGTACAAGTTATAGAGCATGGGACTTAGGACTGAGCCTTGTGGTAGACCGGACCAGATGCTACGTCGCTCAAATTCCTCGCCCGGGACTCTCAGAACCAGAGACCGGGACATGAGCATCTCACACACGCACTGTATCATCCTCGCCGGTAGTCTCAACTGTTGCATTTTCTGCTTGAGAATAGGGAGGAGGACGCTGTCGTAGGCGGATGATACATCGAGAAAGGCTGCCACGACAGACTGGTCGTGCGAGAAGGATATCCTGATGTCTGTTATCAAGGTCCCGACACTGTCCATTGTACTGAGGCCCTTTCTGAACCCAAATTGGGACCGTGGTAGTAACCCTCTAGATTCGACAATAAATTCTAATCGAGTTTTGATTAAGTGCTCCAAGATTTTAGCGAGGACAGAGGATAGCGCTATTGGCCTGTATCCATTTGGATTATCATTGGCTTTGCCAGGTTTTAGGATGGGGATAATTATCTGTGTCCTCCACAGGTCGGGGATCCAGCCACTCATGTAACAGTGGTTTAGGATGCGCAGGAAGTATGACTTGCTGTTAATGCCTGCATGAGTAAGGAATGAATAGGGAATACCATCAATGCCTGGTGCAGAATCCTTAACATGATTGAGGACCATATTCAGCTCATTCATGGAGAATGGGAGATCAAGGGGGTCCAGACCACATGAAGAGTTCCCTGTGGTCTGGATGCACTCAGCGCTGGATGGAACATAGAGGGGGGCAATTTTGTTAAAGAATAGCTCTGCCGTTTCACGATTCATTGATGAGTGACGGGCAGGGGCGCAACCTGCTCTAAATTTGTTAATGTTTCTCCAGACAATTGATGGTGGAGTGGTAGGAGCAAGCCCAGAGCAGAAAGTGACCCAACCCACACGCTTCTTACGGCGTAGCAACCTTCTAGTCTTAGCCTGTATTCGCTTGAAGTTTAACAAATTTTGCACAGTCATAGCACGATCATATCTTTTTTCGGCATCCTTCCTTTCCCTAATGGCAATAGTGCACTCATGATCCCACCATGGTGGGGATGGTATTTTACCTTGGGCAGAGTTTTTAATGGGGAAGCTAGCCTCCGCACAAGACTCAATGGCTCTGGTAAAATATTCCAGACATTCCTGCACCTGGCAGTGGGGGGTGTTATCTGGATTTTCTAAGATGGGGAGGGTAGAGATTTTACTATCTAATTGGGATGCAAATGAATCCCAATCAGGGTTAGACAAGTTAAATTTAAGGAGCGGGGGAAAACTTTTTTCTACATACGTTTTATCTGTGAAGTACACCTGGATTGGGTAATGGTCACTACCATGTGTCAGGTCACTACGTACCCAGCAGGCAGAAGATGCAATGTCAGCTGTGCAGAAGGTGAGGTCCACACAGCTACTATTTTGGCCAGGGAGGTTTCTGCGAGTAGGGCTACCATCATTGAGGATGCACAGGTTGAGATCATCCAGGATCTCAACTAAACCTATTCCAAAGGCATCACAGCGGTTTGAGCCCCATCTAAAATGATGACCATTGAGGTCGCCCATGACAAGCATAGGTCCCTGAATGTTTTCAAAGGTATTCCTGAGGATTGTTAAGAAATTTTGATGTGGACGGGCTATATATATGGATATAATTGTAATGTCTTCCACCTTTGCAGCAACCATGTTGACACCTTCGTTAGGTAAGGACAAGGGTAGATGAAGAAGGGGTACTCTACTATTAATAAGGAGGGCCGTTCCTCCATATCCATCAGATCTATCTGCCCTGAGGATGTTATAATGTGGTATGCTAAAACTAAGGTTTGCAGTTAACCATGTCTCGGCGATGGAGCAAGCTATAGGTTTGTACTTATTGAGGAGGAATATGAGGTCGTGTTTTTTATGAAACACGCTCCTCACATTCCATTGCAGGAAGGTTAGGCGTGGAGCCATTTTTAAGGAGTGCTAAAAGGGTCGTCAGTATGTTGGCAACGTTGGACGGTGGGTTGTTGGAAGAGATAAAAGAGGTTATAATTTGTATCAGGAGTTCTAGAATGGGGATTATAGTGTCAGGAGCCTGTGAGGGGGTGTTGCTAATAGCGCAGCCATTGGGCTGTGGGGATTGAGGGGAAGAAATAATATTTTGGTGAGCAGTTTTGTCATAGGAGGGCAAGGGAGGGGTGTGAACTCTGGGTTTTAGTAATATAGTTTTACGATAAGACTGTGGGGCAGGATTTTTGGTAACATTAGCATAAGAGCTTGTCGAGACTGGAGGTACAACTTTGCTAGCTTCTGCATATGACAGCACTTTCTCTGCCATGGTAGTTTTAATTGCCCTCTGCCTGGTATAGTCCGGGCACACTCTGCTATTTGCAAAATGGGTACCGGAGCACAACACACAAAAGGCTTCATCCTCAGTAATAAAACAGTTAAGGGCAGGGTGGTCATGTCCACACTTGAAACACCGGGGTTTAGACCTACAGAGAGATTCAATATGACCATACCTGCAACACTTTCTACACTGTATAGTGGGATATATGTACTGCTGTACTGGCAGGGAGGTATAGCAACAGAAGATCCTCTTGGGGAGGATCTGTCCGTCAAAAGTGACAATGCAGGTTTCAGTGGGCTTCCATTCAGTGGCTCCATCGCGGGTTACTTTGCGGTTAATCCGCCTTATTTTGAGTACTTGTCCACAGCCCTGTGGTACCGACATGTACGTCTTTGCCTCATCCTCAGACATGTCTGTAGGGACACCACGAACCACGCCTTGGCGGGTGGTCTGGAAGGAAGGAATGCGGGCATCAAGTTTGTTTGGGACTAGCAAGTGATGGTTAAGGAAGGAGTTAGCATCTTGGTAGAAAGCAAATTCTACTGAAATTCGATTGCGACCTACTTTTTTAACACCGTCTTTAACTACATTGTATACATTGAACTTAGATAGTAGTAAGCCAAAACTAACAGGGTGGATAGAGGCACCTGTGTTTGGTTGGGATTCAATATGCGAAACATGAACTAAGAAAGGAGCCTGGTCCTCGGATGTATACTGGGTGCGCCCAACTTGGCTTCTCTGCTGTTTGGGGGGACGATTAGAAAGTGTTTCGTCATCAACACGGCGTTTCCGAGAGGAGTCCGCAACACTGCAGGCTACTTCTGCAAATTGGGATAGCGGGTTTGTTGAAATAATATTCGTGGAAGGGAATATGGGGGGAGTAGAAAAGGTAGGAGTCTCTGGGGTCGACGGATCAGGGGGGTCGGGAGGCTTTTCCTTACCCATGGTTAATTAAACACATATAGACAACACAAAACAGCACAATACCTTATCCAGGACAACACACAAGCTTTTGGATGTTAGAAACAAGTCTAAATTTGTCACTATTCACGCAGAAACACTGATTTTTCCAAAACGATCAAGACACACGAGGTTACCAAACACACGCCGACTTGACAGTCTTGTTTGTGTTTGTTCGGAGCGAAATGAGTTTGACGTTGTCAAAACTGTCACGAACGTTTCGACTCTTTTGGCGCGTTCTAGAATTGACGCGTGCGTCTATGGTGTCTTTCAGTTTGGTGCTAAACATTGAACTTAGATAGATTGGCTGTCCTGACTCACATCCACCCATGATGTATTGTGTGAGGTGTGACAAACAGGAATAGTAAGGTTTTCATGTTGGTTTTGTTTATTTATTTTTTGATTATTTGTCAAGGTTGTATAGGCCGTATGACTTTAGCCTGCCGTAATCGAGCGGGAGAAAAGAAAAGAAAGCTGTTTTTTTGCTACGACATGGCGTCATGAGAATATGCCTGTCATGGTGATTTAATTCGGATTAATATCCGAAGTCCTTTTAGCAAATATGTAGACATAATAATTATTGCTATGAGGTGAGAATATTTGTTTATATTTGTTTCTTCGTAATCGGTAAGATTACTTGGCCTTTGCGAATAGTATGTTCTTACGATGGTTGTACTTTGTATTTCAGTCTGCTTTTCAAGAGACCTAGCAAATAATATGAAAAAGGATGATGATAGAATGATCTAGTTAAAACGCCACTGAAATAAGTGGTAAGTTAAAACTATATAATCTCTTAGACTGCATTCCTTAACAGAATGTTGAGGGTGAAAGTGATTTTTATTACAAATTACTAATGTCTGTAACTTTTCTGTTGTTACAGGGGTTTTTCGTTTTTGTTCTTTTTCGTTTTGGTTCTTTATTTTATATCTACATAATAATTGAGTTTAACGTGTTTCACGTTCTCTGCATTCTACATTTTTTACTCCTGAATGTCTGTAAGAAGACTTAAAGTAAGCTGAGACAATGTACAAAGAAGATATTTTTCTCTACTCTGGTTACCTACTCTACCTGGACTTCCAGAATAGGAAGAGATGTGAAGGACTTGGATGTTCCTAAACCTTATATCCAGACAGGTAGTAATCTTTAATTTGTTTCTATGTATAATAACCCGGTAAAGGCCGACTGATGTTGATAGTTTAAAAGGAATAACTTTTAACCTTGAATATTCATTTTTCTATTACATATGTAGCTTTCAACTACTTTAATATACTGGACTACCTATGTGACGTTCCAGTTACACATATTTTATAATCTTTTTATTATCACAAAGGAATATTAATGTGAAACTTTATTTTTACTTTGTTATGTTGTAGTGTATGATGATGATGATGATGATGATAGGAAGCGGTGTTTGTGTGTTTAACTAAACTAAGAAATAGTTTAAATGTATGTCTGTATATAATTTAGATATTGTTAAGGCATCTGACAACTGCTTTAATATTTGTCATTTTAGGCCGCGCCCATTTCCATACTTTGGTTTAAATTTTTATTTGTACTAATTATAAACTTATTTTCAAGTGACCATATATATATTGATCCCACTATGCATGACTAAGCCATTTCTTTTTTACATTCATATATGTATATTCATGTCTACATATGGATATAGTTTAAATAAACATACTTAATAAGTTGATAACATGAGTTTTTTAATTGCATCATTCGTTTGATGGAGAGATGCCTGGCGCCCTCTTTTTATAAATTCTGGTATTTCTCTGCTCCAGGTTGGTCCATACTCACTCCCTATACACATGCTCTGCTAGCTGGTGCACCGGTGATTCTTTGAGATAGTGTTACTTACGCATCTCCAGGGATTACCAACCGTACCTGATGGGTGTATGTAGGTGTGTTGTTGCAACCTAGTGCACACCACCCCTACCAAGCCCGTCAACCGTTATAAGTTGGCGCCCAACGTGGGGCCTTGGAGAATGATGCAATTAAATATGTATTTTTATTTAGTGAAAATCATATACTTTATTGTGTGTCACTATGGTTTTGTTAGTCTTTAAAGGAAACTTATAAATTTTCTTTAGTCTTAAGCGCTATGGTATATCCAAGTTACTTTTGAATAATTCTACTACTTGTATGTATTTGGTTAGATAGTTAAAGCTGATAAACTCGAAACTATCCAACATCAATGAAAGGCAATATATTCAATTTAAGCTTATAAACTTAAAGAGATATTTTTAAATATGCCGTTTATATCTACTGTTTTCTATTTTTTTTCATTTTGATTAGGTGCCATAACCTAACAACTATACTTATTTTGAATTAGAATTGAATTTAGAATTCAATTTCCTATCATGGATTTTCTACAAGCTGGATGTAAGATCTCTCATTTACACAAAGACGAAATTACACATGAACTGTCCATTCGTAAACTAGAAGTTAATCATCTCTCGAGACGATCCAGTCTTTGTCAAGCGTTAAATGAGACATCGGAACTTGCTCGAAGGGGTAGTTTGAAATTTACTGATTTGATCAAGGCTAATTTGACTTCAGAATTAGAAGTGTGTCAACGAAAAGTTGAGGTGATCGAAAGAGAAGCTAAAGGTGATTTGTCTACATCTGCTAGAGGTCGGTTAAACTCTCGTTGCAGATACTTTCTTTGCCGGCTAGGTCGTATTGATGAGACTGAGGAGGTTATGCTTCTCAAAAAGCAATTGAATTCTATAATTGAATGCTTACAAGAAAGTGATTCTGCTTCTTCATCGGATTTGGAGGATGACAATGACTATGTAGTTACTGAGAAGCAGGTAGTCAGAGAGGTCATTTATAAACCTGAAAATATTTTTAATATTAATTCTTTTTAAACTTGAAATTCAAGGGGGACACTTGTGTCCGTACTTTCCTTTCTCGCTTAGAAGAACTTCTTGTTACTAGGAATGTTTCTGAAGACAGAATATTCAGAGGTTTCCCGGAAATTTTTAATGGACCGGCGTTGTCTTGGTTCCATTCTCGTGTATCAATTTAAACTCAATTGACGTTCTTTCTACTCAAGATCCTTGGTATTTGGACATCTTTAAAAAGGTCTCTGATACTCCATCTATGTTTCCTAATTTCAAAATTGAAAATAATATACTTTATCGTTTCTCGAAGAATAAATATCGCCTGACAGATCAATTTGACTGGAAGTTGGTAGTGCCTTATGAGGAACGAAAATAAATTCTGACTAAGTGTCATGATAAGGTTACTTCTGGCCATTTCGGTGTGGCCAAAATTCATTTTAAAATAGCTAGTATATATTACTGGCCTAATCTCTTTGAAGATGTTAAAGAATATGTTGATTCTTGTGAAATATGCAAAAGGTATAAACTTACTAATTTAGCCCGTTTTGGATTTATGGGTAAACCACGACGTATTACGTTGCCTGGCGAGGCTATCTCTTGTGACATTCTTGGTCCATTTCCTCCCTCCTATATGAGAAATCAATATTTATTTGTTTGTACTGATTACTTTAGGAAATATGTTACTTTGTTTCCTTTGCGAACTATAACTGCTCAAGCGATAGTTAAGTGTTTGGAGAAAGGAATTTTTCTTGTACATGGGGTACGTAAATATCTTTACTGTGACAACGGCGCACAATTCACTTCAAAAGACTTTAAAGACCTAATGGTTAAATAAATATAGTGTTCCTCATATCTTTTACAATCCTAGATATCATCCACAGACAAACCCTACTGAGCGTGTAAATCGTGAATTGGTAAGAACCATAGCTTCGTACGTGCGTTCTGATTACCGAACTTGGGATAAGAACATATCTGAGATACAATGTGCTCTTAATACAGTTAAACACGATGTAACTAAACATACTCCGTACTTCTTAACTCACGGACGTGAGATGATTCTTGATGGTTCTATATATAATGATGACACTCCCATTGATCCTAACTCTTTAGAAGTTGATAATGAGAATAAATTTACTCATAAGTTAAAAGAACTTGAAACTATATTCAGTAAAGTTCGAAACTGTTTACTCGTATCGCATGAACGTAATGCTCGTTATTATAATTTGAGAAAACGTAATGTGGAATTGAAGGAAGGTCAAATAGTCTACAAGCGTTGTTTTCATTTGTCAAATGCCTCCAAGCATTTTTCTGCAAAGTTAGCTCCCCGCTATGATAAATGTGTTATACACAAGAAACTTAGTCCTCTTGTGTATACTTTAAAATCTTTAGATTGACTGTTAAAACTAGATAGTTTTAACAGTATTTATACATAGTTTTGTCCGTTCTGTTTCAGTAGTTTTTGTCATACTCTTTAGAGCTGAGTGTTATCCGTTTTTTTGAAGTGAAAACTTCTTTAGCGGCGTTGAGCACTTTTTCTGTAATGGGTATAAAATCTTAAACTCGCGTCAGGACACGTGACCTGATCGAAAAAGCGTAAGATTTTTTATCATCATCATCTTTACGTCGATCCCGGTCAATTTTTGAAGGAAAAACTTCTTTTAGCGCGGTACGCATATTTTTAGATGAGATAAAATCTCTGGACTCGCGACCATAATCATCATCATCATCTAACGTTGATTCCGGTCATCTACAGGTCTTATTAAATAATGCTGTGTAATCAATTAGGACTCTTTCAGTGTAGAATTATTTTTTGAAGTGAAAACTTCTTTAGCGGCGTTGAGCACTTTTTCTGTAATGGGTATAAAATCTTAAACTCGCGTCAGGACACGTGACCTGATCGAAAAAGCATAAGATTTTTTTTGTCATCGTCATCTTTACGTCGATCCCGGTCAATTTTTGAAGGAAAAACTTCTTTTAGCGCGGTACGCATATTTTTAGATGAGATAAAATCTCTGGACTCGCGACCATAATCATCATCATCATCTAACGTTGATTCCGGTCATCTACAGGTCTTATTAAATAATGCTGTGTAATCAATTAGGACTCTTTCAGTGTAGAATTATTTTTTATCATCATCATCTTTACGTCGATCCCGGTCAATTTTTGAAGGAAAAACTTCTTTTAGCGCGGTACGCATATTTTTAGATGAGATAAAATCTCTGGACTCGCGACCATAATCATCATCATCATCAAACGTTGATTCCGGTCATCTACAGGTCTTATTAAATAATGCTGTGTAATCAATTAGGACTCTTTCAGTGTAGAATTATTTTTTATCATCATCATCTTTACGTCGATCCCGGTAAATTTTTGAAGGAAAAACTTCTTTTAGCGCGGTACGCATATTTTTAGATGAGATAAAATCTCTGGACTCGCGACCATAATCATCATCATCATCTAACGTTGATTCCGGTCATCTACAGGTCTTATTAAATAATGCTGTGTAATCAATTAGGACTCATTCAGTGTAGAATTATTTTTTATCATCATCATCTTTACGTCGATCCCGGTCAATTTTTGAAGGAAAAACTTCTTTTAGCGCGGTACGCATATTTTTAGATGAGATAAAATCTCTGGACTCGCGACCATAATCATCATCATCATCAAACGTTGATTCCGGTCATCTACAGGTCTTATTAAATAATGCTGTGTAATCAATTAGGACTCTTTCAATGTAGAATTATTTTTTATCATCATCATCTTTACGTCGATCCCGGTCAATTTTTGAAGGAAAAACTTCTTTTAGCGCGGTACGCATATTTTTAGATGAGATAAAATCTCTGGACTCGCTACCATAATCATCATCATCATCTAACGTTGATTCCGGTCATCTACAGGTCTTATTAAATAATGCTGTGTAATCAATTAGGACTCTTTCAGTGTAGATTTATTTTTCATCATCATCATCTTTACGTCGATCCCGGTCAATTTTTGAAGGAAAAACTTCTTTTAGCGCGGTACGCAATTTTTTAGATGAGATAATTTTTTTTTTCATCATCATCATTAACGTCCATCCCGGTAAGATTTTATACCCAACGCCGCTAAAGAAGTTTTCACTTCAAAAAAATGTGGAGCGCTTCACGATTTTGCGTGTCATCCTTGCGCAGGGGCCATGCTAATCTTCTCTGTATCGTTCCAATTTTAGTATATGTACTGCCGAAGCAAGTACGAGTGTTATCTGTTTTTTTTTTGTTTTCGCGGGGAATGCATTTACGCACCGACATCCCTGCTGCGGGGGCAGCGAGCAAATCACTGCGAGCCGGCAAGGGGCACCCCAGAACGGAGGGGTCCGTCCACCCCGGAGCTCCCTAAGGAGCTGAAGAACTAGCCCGCACCTCCACCGCTCTCGAACGCTCCTCTGTAAGCAGAGGAGGTGAGAGCGGCCGGTACGGGCGTGCGCAAAAAGTGGGCACCCCCTGGAACACAGAAAGGGTGCCCGTCGCCAAGTGGCCAGTTGGGCGGGGTCCCCCGACCTTCCGCCCACGGCCAGACACTATTCGGGGGCGCGCATGTATTGAGCACGTCGACGCCCCCGAACAGGACGGCGGGGCGGGAGCGCCTGTCCCGTACGCTCCCGCACCCGCAACTCCTCACGTTTCGCCGCCATCACCTCGCTAGCAAACGAGGCGACGGCGGCCCAACACTTGGCTGCCGACCATGGCTTGCACCACAGCCGGCAGCGACAAATCCGTACCGACAAGGCTCGTAAGGGCGATACGCGGCCCGTCCCACGCCGTGCACACGGCAAGTGTGTGCTCCGCCGTGTCCACGACGCCACTCGGGCAGTAGCGACACACGGGGTCCGGCTCCACCCCAGCCACCTTCCACAGGTACTTGGCGAATACGCCATGCCCTGTGAGGAGCTGACTGAGGTGAGTGTTATCTGTTTTTTTTTTTTTTTTTTTGTTTTCGCGGGTAATGCATTTACGCACCGTCATCCCTGCTGCGGGGGCAGCAGGGACGGTGTGTGGGGCTCTCGGCCCGAGAGAGAGGTCCGTCCTACACACTAAACCCCGCGGTGTTCCGCCTCACCTTAAAACCGACTCGCAGGGTAGGCCTGAGGTTAAATCACTGCGAGCCGGCAAGGGGCACCCCAGAACGGAGGGGTCCGTCTCGGGGCGGTCGATAAGTGACCTCCCGGAGCTCCCTAAGGAGCTGAAGAACTAGCCCGCACCTCCACCGCTCTCGAGCGCTCCTCTGTAAGCAGAGGAGGTGAGAGCGGCCGGTACGGGCGTGCGCAAAAAGTGGGCACCCCTGGAACACAGAAAGGGTGCCCGTCGCCAAGTGGCCAGCTGGGCGGGGTCCCCCGACCTTCCGCCCACGGCCAGACACTATTCGGGGACGCGCATGTATTGAGCACGTCGACGCCCCCGAACCGGACGGCGGGGCGGGAGCGTCTGTCCCGTACGCTCCCGCACCCGCAATTCCTCTCGTTTCGCCGCCATCACCTCGCTAGCAAACGAGGCGACGGCGGCCCAACACTGTTGGCAGACGACCATGGCTTGCACCACAGCCGGCAGCGACAAATCATGACCGACAAGGCCCATGAGGGCGACACGCGGCCCGTCCCACGCCGTGCACACGGCGAGTGTGTGCTCCGCCGTGTCCACGACGCCACTCGGGCAGTGACGACACACGGGGTCCGGCTCCACCCCAGCCACCTCCCACAGGTACTTGGCGAATACGCCATGCCCTGTGAGGAGCTGACTGAGGTGAAATGTCGGCGCTCCGTGTGCCCTCTCTACCCAAGCACGTAAGGACGAGTGTTATCTGTTTTTTTTTTTTGTTTTCACGGGGAATTCATTTAAACGAGAGGGCCGTCCTACCCACTAAACCCCGCGGTGTTCCGCCTCACCTTAAAACCGACTCGCAGGGTAGGCCTGTGGTTAAATCACTGCGAGCCAGCAAGGGGCACCCCAGAACGGAGGGGTCCTTCTCGGGGCGGTCGATAAGTGACCACCCCGTAGCTCCCTAAGGAGCTGAAGAACTAGCCCGCACCTCCACCGCTCTCGAGCGCTCCTCTGTAAGCAGAGGAGGTGAGAGCGGCCGGTACGGGCGTGCGCAAAAAGTGGGCACCCCCTGGAACACAGAAAGGGTGAGGTGGAAAGTAGGCTTACCGTGAGCCCTCTCTACCCAAGCACGTAGGACGGGCCGGACAGCCCCCACGAGCCGGGGGCGAACTGAGGGGCCTACCAACCTCTCGGCCCACTTCCGGAAGAGATCGTCGCGAGCCGACTGTCTCCAGCGGTCGATCTCGTCCGGAAGGGGCCGTCCACCGTTTCTTCGCACCAGGGCGCTCTCTTCATACACCTTCTTGAGGACTCCAGCCTCGAGATCCCAGGGGAGACTTCCTGCAATTAGGCACGTCGCCTCGTAGGAGACGGTGCAGTACGCTTGTGCCGCCCTCTGCGCAATCGACCGCTGCGGACGCCGCAGCAGCGGGATTGTCTTGGCGCAGAGGGCGTGCGCCCAGATGGGCGCTCCATACGAGTGTTATCTGTTAGATAGGTGTCTGATGTCTATAGTTGTTGTAAGATTTTTTTTTGTTGTTGTTGTAAATATAGTGCTTAATTTTTTTTTTCTTTTTTTTTTTAATTTTTTGTACCCTACTAAGGAGAAACTGTAACACTTCTGAGTGTCGGTCACATTCCATTTGTGGAAACAAACTCAATTTTCACAATACTTTAGTTATAACTCTAAAGTCATTTGTCTAATTATTTAAAAGTTTATAATATTTTACATTGTTTGTGTTTGTTCGGAGCGAAATGAGACTGACGTTGTCAAAACTGTCACGAACGTTTCGACTCTTTTGGCGCGTTCTAGAATTGACGCGTGCGTATTTTTTTATTTTTTTTTATTTTTTGATTATTTGTCAAGGTTGTATAGGCCGTATGACTTTAGCCTGCTGTAATCGAGCGGGAGAAAAGAAAAGAAGGCTGTTTTTTTGCTACGACATGGCGTCATGAGAATATGCCTGTCATGGTGATTTAATTCGGATTAATATCCGAAGTCCTTTTAGCAAATATGTAGACATAATAATTATTGCTATGAGGTGAGAATATATGTTTATATTTGTATCTTCGTAATCGGTAAGATTACTTGGCCTTTGCGAATAGTATGTTCTTACTTTGGTTTAAATTTTTATTTGTACTAAATATAAACTTATTTTCAAGTGACCATATTTATATGGATCCCACTATGCATGACTAAGCTATTTCTTTTTTACTTTCATATATGTATATTCATGTCTACATATGGATATAGTTTAAATAAACATACTTAATAAGTTGATAACATGAGTTTTTTAATTGCATCATTCGTTTGATGGAGAGATGCCTGGCGCCCTCTTTTTATAAATTCTGGTATTTCTCTGCTCCAGGTTGGTCCATACTCACTCCCTATACACATGCTCTGCTAGCTGGTGCACCGGTGATTCTTTGAGATAGTGTTACTTACGCATCTCCAGGGACTACCAACCGTACCTGATGGGTGTATGTAGGTGTGTTGTTGCTACCTAGTGCGCACCACAACTACCAAGCCCGTCAACCGTTATAACATAACGCTATGGAAATAACTGAAATAAACTATTCTAGCCATTTCAACATCAGTGAGCCGTCTTATTGTTTTTACTGCATATGCAGCAGAGCTTAATTTGCCTGACAATTTTTCTATATGTGGTCCCCACTGCAACTTTGAGTCAATAGTAATACCCAAAAACACAGAAGCCCCAACAGTATCTAAGTTGCACATTGGTCGCCACCTGTCTCACATTAGGTGTCGAAAACTTAATTCCTTTAGTTTTTTTATCATTTAAAAGAAGATTATTAACGTTAAACAATGAACAACTTTAAAGAGTGCACTGTTAACATCGCCATAATTAATTAATTGTCTATTAATTTTAAATGTCAAAGAGGTATCATCCTCAAACAGCACAACCTCGTGTTTATCCTAGTATATAATATAATAAGGTAAGTCATTAATGTATATCAAAAAAAGAAATGGACCAAGGTTTGATCCCGGTGGAACACCCATTACAACTGGAGATCCTGCTGATCGTTTACCGTTTACTTTAACCCTCTGAATTCTATTGCTTAAAGAAGAAATCATAAGGTCGAGAGCTTTATTTCTGATACAGTAGTGGCGTAATTTCTTTATTAGTACTTGGCACTAAACTCGACAGATCCCACATCCGTCGCATAGGCGGTGATTTGGTCGAGCGCACGGACCAGGTTAAATACCTGGGATCTGTTTTTCACACGTCCAGTGACATCGATTGCGATGTCAAGTCACGCATTGCTGCCGCGTGGGCCAAATGGCGGGAGATGACCGGTGTCATTTGTGACTCTAAAATGCCGATCCGGTTGAAGGGACAGGTCTACAAAACCATTATTAGACCTGTCCTTTTACATGGCAGTGAGACGTGGCCGATATTGGAGCGACACAAGCAGGAGCTGCGTGTCACGGAAATGAAGATGCTGCGGTGGATGTGTGGAGTCACGCGGATGGACCGCGTGAGGAACTCTCGCATCCGCGGCAGCCTTCACGTCCGTGACATTGCAGAAAAGTTGCAAGAGTGTCGCCTTCGTTGGTATGGTCACGTCTTGCAGCAACCGCCGGGCTACGTAGGTAACAAATGTCTGGCCATGTCAGCCCCGCCGGGTCCCGGTAAGAGGGGAAGACCCAAGAAGTGCTGGCTTGACGTCGTAAGGGATGACATGCGTGCCAATGGTCTCACTACAGGGGATGCCGACGACCGTGCGAAGTGGAGGAGAAAATGTAGGAAAGCGGACCCCGGGCGTCGCGAGACGCAACTGGGACATACGCTCGGATGATGATGAGTGGCGTAATTTCTTTACAAGAGTTTCGTGATGAGCGCCATCGAAGGCTTTAGATAAATCGCAAAAAAACACCTAATGCGTCCTGCGAATCCTCCCAAACCGCATAAATACTTTTGAGTAAAGCAACCCCTGCATCCACCGTTGAGCAAAACTTTGTAAATCCAAACTGTTTCCTGTGTAGTAAATTATGTATATTAAAGTGACTAAGCAACTGTCCAAGCATTAGCTATTCAAATATTATACTTAGTGTTGGTAGTACGGAAACAGGCCGAAAGTTAGAGGGATCTGCATTATCACCGGCTTTAATTAAAGGAATTACTTTACTATGTTTCATGAAGTCAGGAAATACCCCAGACTTGACACAGCAATTGAACACAGCTGCCAGATGTAGAGCTATTACAGTGATAATATGAGAGACAGTTTTAACAGATAGACCCACAAATCTTTAGTGTTTTTCAAATTAATAGCCTTAAAAGTTTTTAAAATATCTCTAGGACTAACAGCTGAAAATTCAAAGTCTGTGCCACATTCCTCCACGCCATGTTTTAAAAGTTGTTCAGCATCGTTAGAGCAAGACGAGAGAGTTCTTGTAATTAAAAGAGGAATGTTAGAAAAATATTTTTAAATTTCAGTTGCAACTTTAAAATCTTTTATAATATTTACGTTATTTATTTTTAAATGAAGTTCATGACTGCGCACTTTGGATTTACCGGTTTCAATATTTATAACATTCCAAGTTTCCTTAATAACATTATTTGAATATTTGATTTTAATTTTTTAAATAAATTGATTTTGCTTTCAGGCAGGTTTGTTTAAATTGAGTACTTTTTTACAAACTCTTGAAAATTTGGATTATGATTATAGGACATCTCTTTTTTTTTTTTTTTAATCTTTATTTACCAAAAAGAAGGTAGGGGTTTGATCACGCAGTGATCATGACACCCCCATTAGGAATTACAAACGTATTAAATTACTTATTTAACACTTAATAACTAGTTACATGTTATCTCTCTCTAAGTTTTAAGCAATAGTTAACCATTGCATATAGTCCCCTCGCGCTTTCCGACGAAGGTACTGACAGTATGCTGTTGCACATCCCAACTGACCGCAAAGATATTCCATTTTCTATTTCAAATTGCCACCTTTGAGCTTCATTACGTACACATTCCACCATAATATGATATATATCCTCCCTAACGTCACAAATTGTACAGTTCGGAGAAGAATTAATTTTCATCATGTATAAAAAGCTATTTAAAGGCATATGTCCAGAACGCAGTCGTAATGCTGTTACAACATCCTGTCTTGTTAGATCAGAATTAGCGAACCAAATACCACGGGAGGGGAGTGGCTGCAGTGTTTTGTACCATATACCTACCTTCCGAGACCTTTCATCAAAGTACTCTTTCCACATACTGTAACACTTTTCTTTGGTTAGATACAATAAGTCCGTAAAGTAAGGTAGGCGAGAAAATGATATACCGGTAACAGTCGCCTGTTTTGCCAACTGATCCACTATTGTATTACCACCCAGGCCTATGTGTGAGGGTACCCATTGCAGAATAACCATTTTTTTATTAGAATTTAGTTGCATTATAGATTTAAGCACATCATAAGCTATTGGAATTCCCCTTATACCGGCAGTGCATCGCGCTAAGTGTTGAAGGGCACTTCTTGAGTCTGTAAATATAACATAATTATCACTCTGCAACGAGTTAATGTACGAGAGTATTTCTGCGATAGCTATTAACTCGATATTCATTATAGATATATTTGTCGTTTTAATATTAAGTCTAAAAGAAACCTTAGCTTGTGGATCATAGAATGCTGCGCCAAAACAGTCTTTAATTTTGGACCCATCTGTAAAAATATGGTAATAATGTTTAAACTGTGCGTTTATAAATGAACAGCATAATTTATTCAATACGTCTGGTTTGTAAGATTGTTTTGGTTGATCAAGTACGTTTATGAAAGGTCTCACCGCTTGAGACAAATCCACACCGCTCACCCATGTATCAAGAGAAAATATGTCTAATGTTTTGCTTACGTACAACGAAGTCGTTTTATAGTGCTCATGGGATATTAGAAGTAACGGCTTAGTTTTACGTTGCCACTGAGAGTTTTGGACCTGTTCATAAAGTTCATTGATTAAATTTATCGTTTCATTATTGGCCACAGATTTTAATCTCAACCAATATTTTGAGGCTAAAAAGTACCTTCGCACATGCAACGGCTGGACATACAGTTCACTTTCCATTGCCTGTATGGGTGTACTTTTCACAAATCCACCAACTAATCGCAAAAATTGGTTTTGTACCATCTGCAACTTATTCAAATGTGTAGCACAGCTTGATCCAAATAAATGGCTACCGTAATCTAGTCTGCTTCTTATAAGACTTAAGTATAACCTTCTTAGATGGGTTGGGTGTACACCCCATCCACCCCCAGATAATACTCTGAATATATTTGAATAGGATGACACTTTCGCTTTAATTTCATTAATATGTTTAGACCATCTAAGTCCCCGATCCAACCATACCCCTAAGTATTTGACGCTATCAGCTGTTTTAAGTGGACTGTCGTTAAGTTTGAGAGTGACCGGATCTCTCAAAAAACTATTCTGAAAAACACAAATTTGACTTTTTGAAGACGAAATTTCGAGCCCTATTTCTCTAAACATTACTAAAACGGTATCAAGTACCCATTGTAAATCGTTGGAAATATCTGTAATTTTCTTGCCTGAGGCATATATCACAAAATCGTCTGCATACTGTGAGATGAATGTGTTTGTGGAATGTATGGATTTGCAAATATTCATTGTGACAATATTAAACAATAAAGGTGATAACGGGTCTCCTTGAGCTAAACCGCGGCCTGCTGTTCGACAAATAGTAACGTCATCCAAACGGATACGAAGACATCTTTCTTTTAAAAAGTTCCATAAATAATTACACAGTGCTGACCCAACTCCGATGTCACGCATCACCGTAACTAGCCGTATTATGTCAACATTATTATAGGCATTATCAATGTCCAGAAAACAAGCTATTGTTGGAGTTTTTCTACAGAAACCTATCTGAATTGTAGACGTTAAGTTGGTAAGGTTATCTAAAGTTGAGTGGCATTTCCTGAAACCTGTAGTATTTGTGGATAAAAAGTTATATTTTTCTATGTACCATTCTAATCTATTGAGTAAAATGCCATGAAATACTTTGCACAAACACGATATCATCGAGATCGGTCTTAAAGACGACGCACTGCTTGGATCTCGTCCGGGTTTAAGAATTGGTATAATAATTATGTTTCTCCATTGTTTAGGTACAAAACCGGTTGAATAAATTTTATCATATAAATAAATCAAAAAAAATTTGCCACTTGCGGGTAGGTGCTTAATCATTGAGTAAGTTATATTATCATCGCCCGGTGACGTATCTTTTAAACGAATGCATTTATCTAATTCTTGAACGGTAATTTGAGTTTCTAATTTTAAGTTACATGAAGAGAATATAGGTTTTTGTGGAGTAACAAAGTCTGGAGTCAAACTTTTTAAAAGATCTGTCGCCCTCTCTATGCTAATGTATGGTTTGTTGGATTTATTTCCCTTAAGCCACTTCATTTTTTCCCAAACCTGTTTAGAAGAGCACGATTGGTCCACCGTAGAACAAAAGGTTTGCCAACTTTTCGATTTGGCATTACGTATTAATTTCTGAGCGTCACGGATTTTAGATTTAAGAGTATTTAAGTTCTGTGGGGTTGGGTTATGCCTAAATTTTTTTAACGCTAATCGACGTTCAGCGACAGTCTTAGATAATTCTTGGGACCAATAAGGCTTAGGTGAAAAGTTACTAGTAGGACTAGGATTTATTTTTATAAATGGAATGTGTAAATCTGCAGCCAAATATAGATAGTCAATGAAAGTATCATAACATTTTTGCAAGTCTTCTGAAATAACCATACTACTAAAAAGAGATTCTAATACCGTCGTATAAGAGGCCCAATCGGCTTTTTTATAGTTTCTTTTAATCTCTTTTACAGTAGTTTTCTTTATGTTTGAGGTAATTTTAATTACTCGATGGTCACTCCCCAAAGTTTCATTGAGGACTATCCAATTCATTTTCAAAGCTATATCCAGAGAGGCTAGGGATAAATCGGGAGCCGACTGTTGTAATATACCATTAACATATTTAAATCGGGTAATTTGTCCGTCATTCAATGTAGCAAATGTGTTGTCCAACAATGCGTCGTATATCTGTATACCTTTTGTATTAGATTTGGTAGACCAATTTGGGTGATGACCGTTGAAGTCGCCAAGAATCAACGTTCTGTTATTTAAGTTGGAAAATAAGCCATCCCAGTCGCTTAACGTAGTACTAACTGAAGGAGGGCAATATACCGAAGTTATATATTCTATATAATCGCAATTATAAATCTTAATACCAATAACTTCAATACCTGGGTTATTGCACGTCACTGGAATTGACTGTGCTCTGATGGATTTGTGAGTGAAGATAGCTCCACCCCCGAAACCGTCGCTTCTATTCTTCCTAAAAATATTAAAACCATTTAATTTAATTTTATCAATGGGTTTAAGCCATGTCTCACTTAGGGCCGCAATGTGGATTTTCTCTTGTGCTAATAAATTTTCAAACATAATTAACTTAGGATTAATACTTTGCGAGTTCCATTGTATAATATTTAATCGTACTGTGGATTTAAAATTAGCCATTGAAATATTCAAATACTTTTTTAAGGACTGGCCAATCTGATACATTTTCTACTATAACTAAAATCAACCATTCAAGACAGTATTTCACAATATTTTGTATTTTATCGTACACCGATTCGTGCTTTTGAAATATAATATATTTTAATTTACTTAAAAGTTCTACGAATTTTACTTCCCGTTCCTTTGTTGATGGTGGAGTAGATGTTGCCGGGGTGCTATTGTATTCTTCCTGTTCTCCAGGACATGGAAGAGGTGTAGACGAGCGAATACCTGCTGGAGACTTCAAACTACTTTTCTTTCTAGTAACTTTAGGTTTCAGGATTGATGCATAAGTTGGTTTCGTTTTAACAGGATTCTCTTCTTCCTCGTGATCAATATAAAATAACGAAGTTCTTTCAGAGTTCTCGACAAAAATGGGTTGTTCTGTTACTGGGACAGGTGATGTCGGTGGTACATAAATAGTTAAGGCTTTTTTATACGTACAATTAAACTCAGCCATTAACTGTCGAATTTTCTTTTCTTTTATAAATTCTGCACACGATCTGTCCAGGGCCATATGCGCTTCCGAACAATTCACACATTTGAACAATCGGCTGTCACAGTTAGGATGATTATCTCCGCATTTTGGGCATATAACTTTAGTTGAAGGACAAAATTTAATAGTATGACCATATTTCCAACATTTTGAGCACTGTGAAACTGGGAATACATACGGATCCACTTTAACACGAAGGTTATTTAGTAAAACATATGGTGGTATATACTCTCCCTTAAAGCATAAACGTATGGTTTCAGAGTTGCTCCAACCTGTTGAGTCCGTACTGCGGCGCTTAAGCCGTTTTGCAGCTATTAGTTTACCTGGGCAAGGGCATGAAATAGTTTTCTGTATATCATCTTCCGATATTTCTAGTTCTATGTCTCGTATAATACCGTATGAGGTATGCTTCTCTGACGCTTTCTGAATGCGCCATCCTTTTTCTATAAAATTGTTGCATATCTCTAATTCCTTTGCACAATCTTCATTTGTAAAGTCTAGTCGTATCTTATATGGACTGATATATTTTACCCGAATGACGTCGGAAATGTTATTTTCGTTTAACAGTTTAGCCAAAGCAAACTGTTTGGGCAGTCTATCACTACTAGAAATATAAATTTGTGTATATTCTTCTTTTAACTTCTTCTCCTTCGATCCCACTACAGTCCACTCTTCTCTAAGTCTCTTTTTCGACTTGTTTTGTGTATCTTCCAGCACCATTTCTGAATGTATATGTTCAACTATTTGTTCTTCGCCTATTTCTTCAACTTCTCTGTCCGTCACAGAGCAATCTATCATAGAATTATTCTCGACCTCATTGCGTTCACTTAGCTGCTTATCCATTAGAAATAAAGAAAGATAGACTCATTTCGTTAAACAACAATGCCCGACGCGTTAGCACTCGCGCTGCGGTGAGTCACTGTTTACGACGTAAAAACAACTGTGAAACGCGGCCTACTCGAACGAGTACCGCACCAACACTGAGGACTTCTCTTCATATAGTTTATACAATTTCTTACGACTTTTATAGATTCCCGGAGTTACCCAGTCACTGAAAGTTAGGTCTTCACTCTTAGATAACTGCTTAGAAGTAAACATTGAACTGAACTCACCATTAATCAAGTTGACTAATAAGTTGTATAAGTGATCCACATTTCCGTGACAGGGCAAAAATTTGACTTTTTTTTGTAATATTACATTTATTTGTCGTTTTACATTACTTTGAGAATTACAAAAGGAAACCAACTGCCCTGTGTGGTCCGAGTCAACCTTATGAATTATAGATGTAGGTATTGGTTTCACACTACTAAATATGTTATCAATACATCTTGCAGTAGTGGCCATTATTCTAGTGGGTTCCATAAAATTGTGATAGAAATTAAATGATTTTGCTAAATTCAGAAAATCTATACTTTCTGAAGACTTATCTAAAACATTTATGTTAGTCTCCACATACAACAATTGTTTTATGGCTATTATATATTTTACTTAAGGCTTCCTCCATTATTTCAAAAAGAGACTTAACTGGCGCGCATGGAGGTTTGTACAGATTCAACACCATAAATCGCTCCAATTCAACACATGAAATCTCCACAACTCGCTCAACAGAGAGGCTCACAACATCCAATCTTTATTTAAATTTAAATATTTTAGTAACTAATATTAAAGAGCCACCTCGTTTATATTTCTTTCTATTGAACGAGCTTGCAACCTGGTGATTATTGAAGCTATGAGTGAATTGATGGCTTTTTAGCCAGTGCTCATTTAAACATACTATTAGCTGTATACCCGCTATCTACTGTGTATGGCGGTGCGCCCTATAGAAAGGCGCGCCAATTCGAGCAAAGTCCTTTTTGCTTGCTGGTTGCCGAGACATCAATACCAAGGATACGTGATCCATTCCTTTTGTGATCATTTGTACGTGTGATTATGTTAAGATTAATTCGTGTGAGTTAATTCGTTGCTAAAGTGCTGGAGATTTGTTCCAATTTTAGTATTTTTTAGACATAATTCAATAATTAATTAAAAGCTGTAAAATCAATAATTAATTTGTTTGTGAGTATATTTCTTTATTAAATCCACTCCTGTTCGTAACATCAGAAGTGGGATAAGACAACCTACATTTGAGCCCACTAAAGATGGAACAAATCTACCCTCACTTAGTGAATATTTGTGTTTCGGTATTGTGTAACTTAACTACGTTTTCTATCAACTTACGCAAATTCACTTTTCTTACAAATGAGATAGAATGCCTAGGGAGAGTAATTAATAGGGGTCAGGTGAAGCAGAGCCCAAGAATAGTGAAGGCTTTGTTAACAGTCTACAGGAACGTTAAACGCAGGATTGCATTGACCCTTTAGGGGCCTCAACATCTTGCCAGGAGGCTGCTATTCAAAGGGGATTACCTCGCTCAAATCCCAAAAACAAGGTAAGTTTAAAGAAGATTGCAGATGAATCCGTTTGTGCGTTTCCCTTATAAAAAATATATGGTATGTTTAATGTCATCCGAAATACATTGTATTGTTTAAAATTATAATAAACTTCCCAAAAATTTGATAAAAAATTTTATTCACAACCTGAAACTGAGAAACAGAGCACCGTGGTTCAATCTAATCAGAGTTTGTTCGATGAACTGATGGCTACAAGCATAGACATTGCTAAAGCTCACCCTTCCATTATCATAGACCTCACCTCTGATGATGAATCCGGGGGCTGTTCTAAGTCATTGAAAATTAAATGTAGTAAAAATAAGTTAAAGAAATATTTAAAAATTAAAAAGTTTATCACTAAATCAAAAAAATGACACATAAATATAAGTTTTTTATAAATACTATGTCACTTAATAAACAGAGATTGCAACTGATTGACCAGGTGAATATGTATATGTAAGAACTGGACACTGTCGCACTACAGTACAAAACTGATAGTAAAAGTGAAGTGAAAGTGAAAAATCTTTATTCATGTAGGTCACAAAGTAACACTTGTAAACGTCAAGATTATTGCTTCTACATTTACATTTACTGCCAGATTCGCAACGCAATAGGTAGAGCCTGAGGAAGAACCTGGCAATAAAACTCATGGCCACTCTTTTCTAACTGCCAGTAATTACATTAGTTTTATTTACATGATATTTGAACAAATTATATAGTAATGAGTCTATACAAAAGAAACAAAATCAAATCAAAATGAAAGCGTTTCTAGTTGCCAGTTTTAAAGGTAGCTCACCCTGATGAGGAAGACTCCGGCAAAAAACTAAATAGCTGTTATTTTAAAATGCAGGTATAGCTTACAATATTAAACTTACATTGTTCCCTTGGAGTTACGTGAGAACAGTCGACTAAACTTAATTTGCCTTAAATATAAATAGTATTATTTGTAATAATTGCTATAACAGCTAGGAGCTGACCAGTCCCAACAGACGGCACCCGTTCACGGGTATGACGCATATATCAGCCATCGCCCTACTCAACCGTATTATAGGGAATAAGGCGACCCGATACATGCAACACCACTGCTAGGACACTTAGGCGAGCATGACATACTCAAACTGCACAGCAACCATCATGTCAATTTCAAAAATTATAAAAAGCTATGTGGACGGTGCTCACACAATAACTAACTCAAATTACATATAATTATATTAGTGAACTTGACGTTTCAGATCACTTATGTTGAACAAATGTTCAATATATTTAAAATGTTTCTTTATTATTATTAATTCTATTTGTATATTTATGTGTGTTGACTTAGAGCGACTTACTCCCATGCATGTTTATCATTTATATAGTCTGAAATTTTATAATATGCCTTGTTACACAATTTGGCCTTGACTGTTGTCTTAAACATATTTATTGACAATATTCTAATTTTATCGGGAAGTTTGTTATAGAATCGTATACATTGCCCCATAAAAGAATTGCTGATTATTTCGAGACGAGTAGAATGTAATACAAGATTATCTTTATGCCTAGTGTTTACATTATGTATATTACTTTTTTTAAGAAATGTGTCAATGTTTTTGTGCACATAATGTAAATTCTCAAATATATATTGTGATATAACGGTAAGAACATTAATTTCTTTGAATCTTTCTCTTAGAGATACCCTGGGACCAAGCTGGTATATTGCTCTCACAGCTCTATTCTGTAAAATAAATATCGTAATTATGTCCGCTGAGTCTCCCCAGAGAAGAATTCCGTATGACATAACGCTATGGAAATAACTGAAATAAACTATTCTAGCCATTTCAACATCAATGAGCCGTCTTATTGTTTTTACTTCATATGCAGCAGAGCTTAATTTGCCTGACAATTTTTCTATATGTGGTCCCCACTGCAACTTTGAATCAATAGTTATACCCAAAAACACAGAAGCCCCAACAGTATTCAACCCTGATCCATTAAGTTGCACATTGGTCGCCACCTGTCTCACATTAGGTGTCGAAAACTTAATTACTTTAGTTTTTTTATCATTTAAAAGAAGATTATTAACGTTAAACCAATGAACAACTTTTGAGTGTGCACTGTTAACATCGTCATAATTAATTAATTGTCTATTAATTTTAAATGTCAAAGAGGTATCATCCGCAAACAGCACAATCTCATGTTTATCCCCAACATAGTTAGGTAAGTCATTAATGTATATCAAAAAAAGAAATGGACCAAGGATTGATCCCTGTGGAACACCCATTACAACTGGAGATCCTGCTGATCGTTTACCGTTTACTTCAACCCTCTGAATTCTATTGCTTAAATAAGAAGTCATAAGGTCGAGAGCTTTATTTCTGATACCGTAGTGGCGTAATTTCTTTACAAGAGTTTCGTGATGAACGCAATCGAAGGCTTTAGATAAATCGCAAAAAACACCTAATTCATCCTGCGCATCCTCCCAAGCCGCATAAATACTTTTGAGTAAAGCAATCCCTGCATCCACCGTTGAGCAACCCTTTGTAAATCCAAACTGTTTCCTGTGTAGTAAATTATGTATATTATAGTGACTAAGCAGCTGTCCAAGCATTAGCTTTTCGAATATTTTACTTAGCGTTGGTAGTACGGAAACAGGCCGAAAGTTAGAGGGATCTGCATTATCGCCGGCTTTAAATAAAGAAACTACTTTACTATGTTTCATTAAGTCACCCCAGACTTGACACAGCAATTGAACACAGCTGCCAGATGTGGAGCTATTACAGTGATAATATGAGACAAATCTTTAGTGTTTTTCATATTAATTGCCTTAAAAGTTTTTAAAATATCTCTAGGACTAACAGCTGAAAATTCAAAGTCTGTGCCACATTCCTCCACGCCATGTTTTTAAAAGTTGTTTAGCATCGTTAGAGCAAGACGAGAGAGTTCTTATATTCGAAAAAGGAATGTTAGAAAAATATTTTTCAAATTCAGTTGCTACTTTAAAATCTATAATATTTACGTTATTTATTTTTAAATGAAAATCATGACTGCGCACTTTGGATTTATCGGTTTCAATATTTATAACATTCCAAGTTTCCTTAATAACATTATTTGAATATTTGATTTTATTTTTTAAATAAATTGATTTTGCTTTCAGGCAGGTTTGTCTAAATGTTTTTGAGTATTTTTTTACAAACTCTTGAAAATTTGGATTATGATAATAGGACTTCTCTTCGTATAGTTGATACAAATTCTTACGATTTTTATAGATTCCTGGAATTGCCCAGTCACTGACAGTTAGGCCTTCACTCTTAGGTAAGTGCTTAGGAGTAAAAATTGAGCTGAACTCACCATTAATCATGTTGACTAATGAGTTGTATAAGTGATCCACATTTCCGTGACAGGGCAAAAATTTAACTTTTTTTGTTATATAACATTTAAAATTTTCTATACGGTTCTCACTGAATGGTATCACATTTATTTGTCTTTTTACATTACTTTGATAATTACAAAAGGAAACCAACTGCCCTGTGTGGTCCGAGTCAACCTTATGAATTATAGATGTATGTATTGGTTTCACACTACTAAATATGTTATCAATACAACTTGCAGTAGTGGCCGTTATTCTAGTGGGTTCCATAAAATTGTGATATAAATTAAATAATTTTGCTAAATTCAGAAAATCTATACTTTCTGAAGACTTATCTAAAACATTTATGTTAAAGTCTCCACATACAACAATTGTTTTATGGCTATTATATATTTTACTTTACTGAGTTACGCAACTTTCACTATGGCTGTTACTCGGATGGGTGACCACTTTGTGGCATTTACATTTGCGAGCGTTTCCGTGCTTCGGAAGGCACGTTAAGCCGTTGGTCCCGGTTGCCAGTAAAATGGCAGTCGTTAAGCCTGGTTGAAGGCCTTATGGGCGGCTTAATAATTTCTACAGCAGGTAGCCACAACCTGCGTCTGTCTATTTTTAACACGGCAATGTGCTCACCACCTATTACGTGGGACAGGAATTCACACGGTGAAAAGTGGGCATATAATATGCCTCTGCCACCCCTTCGGGGATAAGGCGTGATGGATATTTTTTTTCTTTATTTATATTTTTTACTTAAGGCTTCCTCCATTATTTCAAAAAGAGACTTAACTGGCGCGCATGGAGGTTAGTACAGATTCAACAAAATGAATCGCTCCAATTCAACACATGAAATCTCCACAACTCGCTCAACAGAGAGGCTCACAACATCCAATCTTTCTTTAAATTTAAATATTTTATTAATTAATATTAAAGAGCCACCTCGTTTATAGTTCTTTCTATTGAACGAGCTTGCAACCTGGTGATTATTGAAGCTATGAGTGAATTGATGACTTTTTAGAAAGTGCTCATTTAAACATACAATATCAATACTGTTATACACGGGCCCTTTAATATCAGATTGACCGGCTTCAAGACTCTTTAAAATCAATTATATATAAATATGAAACGGCAGAGAAACAGAGTAGGGAACAGGTGTTAGCTATAGGTAAATTAGTAAACTCATGTCATTGTCAAAATGACCAATTGATATGCGGCCATGTTCCCTCCTCACCCTTTAATTGTAAAAAAATTATATGCAGGGATGGAATTGGTGAGCAAACAACTTCTTCAATCCTAAATGAAAATATGTGCGGTGGTACATTGCATAGTAATATATCACTGCTGCCACATTCAATAACATCTGGTGATAAACTCCCTTCATCACCAGTTAAAACTGTGTGTAGTGTAGATACTAGTATATTAAGTTCAAGCAGTACCTGCGAGGTATCTGTAATAGAAAAGATGCAAATAAAAAATAATGAAAAAATCATAGTGTATTGCGATGAAATAGGTAAAAATTTTGGACATCATTTATCACAGTTAGGTCATTCTGTAATAAATCATACATATCCAGGTGCATAATAGATTTTATTTTGCATGCAGTCCACTACAGTGGTGCTGGTTGGTAGAAGAGGCAATATTAATAGTAACAAACTTATAAAAATTTTTGATAAGTTATCAATTCTAAATGTAAAACAAGTCATTTTGTCCACCTTGCCATACAGCACTGCTATGAGCCACAAGGAAAACAACTTAAGATACAAATTAAATATGAAACTACATACCATGGTATCATATTCCAAAAAAATTTAATTGTTAGATTGGAATATTATTTTCAATAATAATAGTCTGTTGACATTAGATAGATATTTTCTATCAAAAACTTTACAACGAAAGGTAGCTCTGTTGCTACCTAATTTTTTAATTTTTCAAGCCAAATTATTGGCAAGTACAACTGCTTTTATTGAGCAGGATAATTTTGACACTTCAAATTCGGAAAATGAAATTCCAAAAAACTAGTTTGTAGGACAACAGATAATATATCTGGCCAGTTTTGTCAGACTTTGGCCCCTGAGAATAATCATAATAAAAATATTGTTTTTATAAACCTGGTGCACCATAATGTTAGAGGTTTAATAAATGGTAAAGATTTAGAGTTGGATCTATACATTAATGCAAATTCTATTAATATTTTTTGTGCTACAGAGCACTGGTTAAAAGATCATGAAATCACATTGTTGAACTTCATAAATCACCAGGTTGCTAGCTCGTTCAATAGAAAACATTCTAAACGTGGAGGCTCTTTAATATTAATTAATAAAAACTTAAAATTTAAAGAACGTAAGGATTCAGTAGCCCTCTCCATTGAGCGAGTTATTGAGATTACCAGTATTGAGTTTGAGCATTTCATCTTGTTAACCGTATACAGTCCCCCTGATGCTCCGTACATTAAATTTGAAGAAAAGCTTGAAGAAGCACTGTTCAAATGCCAATGTTCTAAGAAATCTATAATAGTTTGTGGAGATTTTTATGTTGATATACTAGACACATCATTAACTCCATCAGAGAGAAATAAAATGAAACATTTATTTAAATCCTTTAATCTGCATAGTACTTTCTTAGAACCTACTCGTATTACAGCCACCAGTGCAAATGTATTGATAATATTTTTACTAATATTAAACCAATAAATAAAGGTATTGTGGATTCTGTAGAGTCAGATCATCGTGGCCAATGGATAAAGTTTCCTAAAATTAGTAATAAAGTCTGCAAAAAACAAATTAAATATGTACCAATTAACCAAAGTCGATTGAATATTTTTAAAGAAAATATAGTAAAGAGATTGCCATATCTACCTGACTTTACTTGTGTAGATCAGTCATATACAAACTTATTTAATTTTATTAATGATGAGTTTGGCAAAGTTTTTACCTCAAAAACTCTACAGATTGGTGGTCGTCCTGTTTTCAGTGATTGGGCTACACCAGGTATTTTTAAAAGTAGAAATAAGTTATTTGAATTATATTCAGAAAAATCATGTAATTTTAACCAAACCTTTCAGGAATATGTTAAATATTATTCTAAGATATTTAAACAAACATGTTATCTTGCAAAGTCAAACTTTAATAAAAATAAAATTTCTAATCCTGTGAAGAAAATAAAAATGACTTGTAATATAGTTAACTCTGAAATGCGGTAGATCTTTGGTGACAGAAAGGGATTTCCACTTAAAAGTACATAATTGTCATGTTACAGGGGACCTGGAAGTGGCGTCGGAATTTGAACATTTTTTCGAAAATGTACCTATTTTGACGTCTAAATCTCTGCAAGCGTCTTCCAGTTCCTCTGAACATTTATTTGAAGATTCTGTTCCTTATTGCAGGGATGCATTTGTATTCACAGATATTTGCGCTCAGGATATTATAAAAAACTTTTAAATGTATTGAAATTAAGAAAACCGCGGACCTTTGGGGATTATCAGTCAAAACTGCATCATGTATCATTGAGGTCATTGCGCCGCATCTAGCAAATGTGTTTAATGACTGTGTTTCTAGTGGTATATTTCCTGATTTAATGAAACACAGCAAAGTCATACCCTTGTTCAAAGCTGGCAGCGCTACAAACCCGTCTAATTTCCGACCAGTGTCAGTGCTGCCAACTTTGAGCAAAGTATTTGAAAAAATAATTTTGAATCAAATGCTATCCCATTTTGATATTCATAAAATATGTCATGCAAAACAGTTTGGTTTTACGAAAGGGCGCTCAACTTCCGATGCTGGTGTTGAGTTATTAAAATGTAATCATGAAGCCTGGGAAGACAAGCAAGGTGCATTAGGTATATTCTGCGATCTATCCAAGGCTTTTGATTGCGTTCAACATGAAACATTGTGCAAAAAATTATCTCTCGACCTCTTCATATTTGAACAATAGAATACAGAGGGTCGATATTAATGGTACACGTTCTGTAGGATCCATGGTTACAATGGGTGATCCACAAGGCTCGATACTTGGGCCATTCTTGTTCCTCATTTATATTAATGATTTACCATTTTATGTAGGGGACTACTACTATAGGAATGTTTTGTTTGCAGATGATACCTCATTGATTTTTAAAATTAGAAGACAATTAGATAATTATGACGATGTTAACAATGCAATCACGAGAGTAGTTCATTGGTTCAGCTCAAATAATCTTTGCCTAAATGAAAACAAAACTAAATGTATTAAATTTACTCTACCAAATGTGAAAAAAGTTACGGCCAATGTTCAACTTAATGGACAAGTGCTAGAGTTTGTGGAATCAACTGTGTTCCTAGGTATAACTATTGATGCCAATTTGCAGTGGGGCCCGCACATAGAAAAGACGGCCTCTAGGTTAAGTTCGGCTGCATACGCTGTAAAAAAGATCAGGACTCTAACAGATGTAGATACGGCTAGAATGGTTTACTTCAGCTATTTTCATAGTATTATGTCTTACGGTATTCTCCTTTGGGGGAGTGCTGCAGATGTAAATAACATTTTTGTTCTTCAAAAGCGGGCTGTACGCGCTATATATAATTTGGGCCCCAGAGAAAAATTCAAAGAAGTAAATATTCTAACCGTAGCATCACAATACATTTTTGCCAATCTAGTGTATGTCCAGAAAAATCTATCACAGTTTACTAAACTCTGTGATATACATAATATAAACACTAGACATAAAAAACAATCTTTTAGTTCACCACAGTCGGCTGCATAAGATTGGCGATTCTTTCCAGGGTAACTGTATACGCTTTTACAACAAGCTTCCCTGTGACCTGAGAAATTTACCATTAATTAAATTTAAAAAGTTTATTAAAAGAAAGCTTTGTGAAAAAGGTTATTACTCTATTCAAGACTATTTACAGGACAGGGATGCCTGGAAATGATCTGCTGGCAAATAAAATATTATAGTCATAATATATTAAATTGTAAATAGGCCATCAAAAAAAAAAGCTTTCCTAAGTTTCTTGCCGGTTCTTCTCAGGTGGGCCGCGTTCCGAACCGGTGGTCACTTTAAATATACAATTTTTTTCTTTAGTTTTAGTGTATGACGTTTTGTAAGCGCCGTTGAAATGCTCTATGCAAAATAAAGACATTTTTATTTTATTTTTTTATTAAATAAGTCCATTTTCAACCTAAATTGTAAATTTTCTTTGTAACGGCTAAATAGTTAGGCATGAATTTTGTATCAAAAAATATGTACTGACGTATTTCACAATTTGTATTGTTTATTTTTCTTATTTCTTTTAATATTTTTAAATTATGAATATAAACCCGAAACCTCACCAGCACCCCGCTTGAAGCACCCCCGCTAAGGCCTGTGGCGCGTACTCGGGACGCGTTACTTCAGTGTCTCGACGACTCTTGTGACGGGTGGACTATACGCGCGTTATTTTTGTGGACTACAAAGGTGGGTATATGAACCCAGTGACGGCACTATGTAGAGCCATCGCGATAGGGCTCATTTGAAAGGTCTCATGGAGACCTTGGTGACTGATGATGTCACCTACCCGATGGTGGACTACGAAGGTGGGTATAGGATCTCAGTGACGGCGCTACGTAGTACCAGCGTGTTTTGATCCATTTGAAAGAGGTCATGGAAACTAAGGTCACCGGAAAAATAATCTTGTTTAAAAAAAAGCTAGTTAAAATACCTTTTAGTTTTTAAATATGGCTATTATCACCAAACTGTAATAGCAAAATATATTACTTTAGCTCATTTAAGTTATTATTTTTCAGGCAATTAAGAAACCAGCAAAACTCCGAATCACAAAATCAGGAACTTCAGCCATTAACAGATACACACGATCTGTCTAGTATGGCAGTTGATGAGGGGGCAGGGCAAATTATGCCGGTAACTTATTGTGTTTGCTTACACTGCGGTATATGTTCGATAGTTTCCCTAGCTAATTTAATTTGACACTGTATTGTTAAGGTGTAAGTTAAGTTAGGGTGTAAGGGGCCCCACCAAGATCTTCGGGGCCCAAGTCAACCTCCCGTGCTAGTGCGTGCACCTGCTGATTAACGGACGAGGCTCTGGCGCTGGTTTTCCCCTCTGGGGTTGGGAGGTCTGAGTGCGTCGCTCCCATAAAAGCCAGCCGCCGAAAAAAAAAAAAAAAAATGAACAGTCAGAAAAGGAATGCTGCTAGGGATAGGGCGCCGCCGCAAAACGGCGCGGCAGGAGCCCCGCCCGACTCCTGTGGCAGGTGGGCTAGGGCTGCCGTGTGTCGGGCCAGCACGGCTAAAGAAGTTAGCCCCAACCAGAATCCGCTTCGCATCTTGGAACATTGGCACGCTGACTGGGCGTGCGGTAGAGTTGGCCGAAGTACTCTCCAGGCGGAGGGTGGACTTGGCGTTCCTGCAGGAGACTCGGTGGAAGGGCAACAGAGCCCGGCCCTTGCAGAACGGCTACAACCTGTATTACACGGGTGCGCCTGGTGGGGAGAACGGGGTGGCCGTGGTGCTCTCCGAAGGGCTGCAGAGCGGAATCTTGGAGGTGAAACGCTGTAGCTTGTAGTGCTTATCGATGGGATTATTACCCACCTGATAAGTGCCTACGCGCCACAGGCCGGTTGTAGCGACGCCGATAAGATGTCGTTTTGGGGTCAACTCGAGGGAGTGCTTCGGAGCATTCCGTTGTCACAGGGAATCGTTTTGGGCGGCGACCTAAACGGTCATGTGGGTGAGAGGTGTGAGGAGTTTGAGCGTGTTCATGGTGGTTTTGGATACGGCACCCGCAACGCTGAAGGAGAAACTATCCTCAGAACGTGTGCGGCTGCCGTTCTGGCCATTGTGAACACGTATTTCAAAAAGAAATCCGAACATCTCATCACCTACAAGAGCGGGAGGCGTACAACTCAGATCGATTTCCTACTCACTAGGCGACACAGCATCGGCAAGGTGGCCAACTGCAAGGTCATACCCGGTGAGAGTCTTACTGCACAACACCGTCTCCTTGTCATGGACCTCTGCGTGAAGCCAAAAGGCAAACGCATCGAGCGGTGCCAGCGCTGCATCAGATGGTGGCTGCTTGATGAAACTAGGTCCCAGGAGTTCGTCTCAGCTGTCGGTGACAAGTGCACCGACACTGAAGGCGAACCAGTTCAAGATTACTGGGACAAAGTTCAGGCGGCCATCCTTGGAGCGGCGAAGGTGGTGCTCGGTGAGTCTAAGGGTGGACGCAAATGTGACAAGGAAACTTGGTGGTGGAACGACGCAGTCCAGAGGGAGACTAGGGAGAAGAAAGCCCTCTTTAAAAAGTGGCAAGCGACCGGATCTCCTGAAGACAGCGACGCGTACCGGGCTGCCAAGCGCGCCACAAAGAGAGCTGTAGCCAGAGCCAGACGTGACCACTTACAACCTCTGTATGATAAGATGGAATCGTCTGAGGGGCAGAAGCTCATCTATAAGCTGGCGCGCTCCATGGTCAAAGCGGCACAGGATATATCCAAGTGTCGCTGTGTAAAAGACCCTGAGGGCAACCTGTTAAGCGAAGACCTCGCGGTAAAGGAGAGATGGCGCTCGTACTTCCACGAGCTGCTTAATAAACAGCACAAAGAGGTGCAGCCTCCGGACCTCCCTCCGAATCAGGGACTAGTGCCACCGGTAACGCCTGGAGAAGTCCTGACTGCGATTCGCTGCATGAAGAATCGGAAAGCTGTCGGACCCGATGGAGTCCCCATCGAAGCCTGGAAGGCGATGGGTCCTCGCGGTGTGGGCATCTTAGTAAACCTTTTTAACCGCATACTCCTCAGCGGGCAGATCCCAAACCAATGGAGAGTGAGTATTATTACTCCAGTCTTCAAAGGTAAGGGGTCAGTGCAGGAGTGCGGGAGCTACCGCGGTATTAAGGTGATGTCCCACACCATGAAGATCTTAGAGAGGATTATAGACTCTCGGATCCGGCAGGAGTGCACTCTCTCGGGGTATCAATATGGGTTTCGTCCTGTTTTTGCCCTGAGGGTTGTCGCGGAGAAATACAGGTCGAAGAACACGCCTCTGCACTGTTTGTTTCTAGACATGCAGAAGGCCTTCGACTGTGTTCCTCGTGCGGTGATCTGGTGGGCACTGCGGTCCAAAGGGGTTCCCAATTTCCCGGTTTCATCAATTAGATAAATGTTGAAAGCTAGGTCATCCTTACTATTTCCGTTACTGAGAATCAATATCCACTTACCTGGTCATCATCAGACCTTCAGAATGTGCCATGTAATATCACCAGTGCTCAATTAGATAAATGTTGAAAGCTAGGTCATCCTAATTATTTCCGTTACTGAGTACCAATATCTACTTACCTGGTCATCATCAGACCTTCAGAATGTACCATGTAGTATCACCAGTGCTCAATTAGATAAATGTTGAAAGCTAGGCCATCCTAACTATTTCCGTTACTGAGAACCAATAAGCACTTATCTGGTCATCATCAGACCTTCAGAATGTACCAGTGCTCAATTAGATAAATGTTGAAAGCTAGGTCATCCTAACTATTTTCGTTACAGAGAACCAATAAGCACTTACCTGGTCATCATCAGACCTTCAGAATGTACCATGTAGTATCACCAGCGCTCAATTAGATAAATGTTGAAAGCTAGGTCATCCTTACTATTTCTGTTACTGAGAACCAATAAGCACTGTCCTGGTCATCATCAGACCTTCAGAATGTACCATGTAGTGGCATCAGTGCACAATTAGATAAATTTTGAAAGCTAGGTCTTCCTACCTATTTCCGTTACTGAGAATCATTAAGCACTTACCTGGTCATCATCAGACCTTCATTATGTATCATTTATTAGAATGAAAGCTATGTCAGCAGGCATATTGCATCGTGTAGTTAAAAATAAATTATGATGTAGACAAATAAATATAAAATATAAACTTTGATAGACTAGAAAAAGACAAGACTACAAAAACCAGAGGATCAAAATTTATTAGACCTCTCAGAGAGCAAATCAAATAGGCAAAAACGATGACAATCTGTGTTCTTGTATAATCTTCAGTTCGTTTTTTTGTAGTACGGTCGTTGGTCGGTAGGTGGCGCCAAAAATCTTCAAGTTCAACGGGCAAAGTAATGGCCTTAAGGTATTGAGTGATATTGACTTAAGCTATTGAGCGATAGCTACGGCATGAACGCGCAGGCACAATACATCTTGCCATGACGTGGCGAATGGTGTCCAGAATTGTGCGCAAGTTCTTCGACTGTAAGTGTCTGAACGATTCAATTTTTTATTTATTTATTATTTTATTTATTTTGTTTTCCTCTTGATCATACAAGTGTCACTATTTTCTCTGTCGATAACTACCCTATCGTTCATTTAATTAATGCCATCAATTGTGAGTGATGAATGTGTCCTTGACACGTGAGATCCGGCCCTGTGGGATCCAACCCTGTGGGATCCGACCCTGTGGGATTTAGCTCTGTGGGATCTGGCTTAGAGGTCATGTTTTACACGACCGATGATACTACTGGAGTGATTGTCACTGCGTGAGTGCCACTGGAGTGAATATCACTGCGTGAGCTGCACTGGAGTGAATATCACTGCGTAGGTAGATGCTGAGACCGTCTGTGGGGAAACCTCTGAGAGTGTGTCTACCCGAAATCCAAGCTGCTGATATCGTGAGCCGAGGTGAGCTGCTGAAGGTGACGCTGACACCGCCGCCGAAGTCTCAAAATCATTGTTATGCGGTGTACCTCCTGTGGTGTAGCAGGCTGCATAAACATTGACGTTAAACTGTTGTCAAACTCAGACTTTATTTTATTGTATTTCATTATTTCATTGGTTTAACTAAGTCTATGTAAAGATTATTAAAAGATTGTGCAATTGTCTTTTGGATGTGTCAAAATTTGGTTTTGAAATTTTATTCTTTCAATATTATTAGGTGGTAAATAAGTATAATTCCTGTTTATTATCTTCCAAGTGGCCTTACATATTTGTATAGATTGATTCGCACACTAGATGCTTGAGATCATCAGAAAATTTGACGCTGAAAATGCCTATGCATTCCACATCATTCTTCGATTTTTCCTTTACTGTACAGGCAGTACGTCTATGGAATGCATTACCAGTGGAAATTAGACTCGCTCAAACCTTGTCTAATTTTAAGTCTAAAGTGAAAGATCATTATTTAAATCTCAACAAGTAATGTTATTTAGAACTGACATCTAATCTAATAATAATTATTTATATATGTATTTGTATTGTAGGTGTATGTATGTATATATGTTGTTTTTTTTAAGCTATTGCATAGTTTTTATTGTGGGCTTTGAGTGGGCTTTAATCAAGAAATTCCGTAACGCAAAAAACCTAAGATCCGAGGTCACACAAAGTTCACCGAGCACGGCCAAGCGTTGGCTTAACGTGTATGTGCATATATTATATGGTACGATTGTACGAAGCTCGCACGGGTCGAGTCGTGATGATAGTGAGTGTGAGGGTGAGGGTTTTTTTTTATTTTTTTTTTTGTTGTTTCACACTGACAAAAGTTTCCCTAGGCAGCTTTGGCAAGCGACCAGAATTCACGATTCCCAGAAGGGTAGTCTGCTAGTCGTTCACCAATTATGCCGATGAAATCGAACTTAGCCCTGGCAATAGCTTTTTTGCTGGCCCTTGAAGCGGCATTTAGTTTGCGTTTCACTTCAGAGATGTTGATGTCATTATTAGCTCGATCCGTGGTCTAAGCTTTATAGGCAAAGTCCTTTAGCATTCTTGCTTCTCTGCAAAGCCGCTTAAACCACGGTCGCTTTTTGGCCCCTGCGGGAATCCAGCGGTGAGGAATTTCATACCCGCTAAGATCCCCTCAGCAACTGCTGCAGCGCAGGAGTCTGTATTGCTCAGCAGGAATCATTCCTTGAGGAATACACTATATTAAAAAACAATAAAACACTACCGGCAAAAAACAGACTTCTATCAATGTCGCCTTTTATGGACGATAATGGCCTGATCCCCGTGGGTGGCAGGTTGCATAATTCAAATTATGATTATAATGTCAAGCACCCTATTCTGATCTGTGATAAACACCACATTACAAAATTAATATTTAATAGCACTCACAGAATTAATTTACACGCGGGACCACAAATTCTACTAGCCACAGTGAGACATAATTATTGGTCTCTGGGAGGTTTAAATGTAGCAAAACAAACAGTCCGTTCATGCGTCGAATGTAGTAGAATAAAAGGCAAGACTATTCAACCTATAATGGGTAACTTGCCAGAACAACGTGTTCATTTAGAGTTTCCATTTTTAGAGACTGGGGTCGACTACGCTGGGCCAGTGATGGTAGCTAACCGCAAGGGTAGAGGTTGTAAATTAATTAAATCTTACATTGCAATTTTTATTTGCTTAGCAACCAAGGCAGTGCATCTGGAGCTTGATTCAGACATGACTAAAGAGGCGTTTATAGCTGCTTTAAACAGATTTATAGGTCGCCGTGGAAAACCTCGAACAATGTTCTCTGACAATGGTACTACTTTTGTTGGTACATTCAATGAGTTGACAAGACTTCTCAATCAAACATTATCATCCGACATCACGCAGACAGGTATAAATTTCTCGTTTATCCCGGCATATACACCACATTTCGCCGGACTCTGGGAATCCACCGTGCGGTGTGTCAAGTATCATCTGCGTAGAGTTCTAGGTTTAACTTACTTGGATTACGAGGAAATGGCTACTTTGTTGATTCTCTTCAAATTCTCGTCCATTGACTCCTATTTCTAACGATCCATCTGACCTCTATCCATTAACTCCTGCTCATTTTTTAATTGGACGATCTCTAATTGGCGTGCCTCATCCACAGATCACCACTGCAAACATCACATCATTGCAGAGGTTCCAACGCATCGAGCTACTGAAGCAACACTTTTGGAGGAGATTTTCTAATGAATATGTTTTATTGCTTCAGCAGAAAACCATATGGCATACATCGCTTGGGGAATTGAAGGAGGGAGCAACTGGGGCTCGTGAGAGAGAATGCTTCTCCTCCCTTAATGTGGCCTCTTGGACGTATCACAAAGGTACATGAGGGTAGAGACGGAGTCGCCAGAGTAGCGGACATACAGACTAAGAAAGGTATTATTCGTCGGGCATATAACTCCATATGCCCATTACCCATTGAAAAGGATATTGAAGAACACTTCAACGTGGGGAGTATGTCTAATTAAATACATAATATACATCGGCGGCGGCGGCGGAGTAGGGCCACCGCGGGGAATGGAGACGCGCGGGCGGTGACCCGCACGGCGGTGTCGAATCAGCTGACATGATCGGCACTCACTTCAAAAACTTCTGTCTAACGACAACACAACTTCTTATTTCATCATTATTTTTATATTGTTTTTTACGAACCATATTGTAAGTTATTCATAATACAGCATATATACAGTCCACTACAGCAGTTTAATTGAATCGTCAAGAAAACACCTCAACAATCCTCAGAGAATTGGTATTGCAAACGTGTTTATGGCTTTAACAGTATTTCGTGCATTTAGCTGAGTTCTAAGTTCTATTAAGTATAGATCACCGGATACTAGAGACAGTCTGATTTGTTTTAGATTTTTAGAACTCCAAGCATTATTTTCAATCCGGTGGACCATAGTCCACCGGATTGAAAATAATAGTCACCCTAGCATATGGTCATTTGCAACACCAAGGAACAGAGTCTACTATTGACAAGCAGTAGAATAGAACCAGAATCGCTTTTTTAGATGTCAAAATGTTAGAAGACTATCAAAAATGCAACTGACTAGCGGCCACTAGCGCGGTACGTGTTAGTAGAATTCTATTGGCCGAGCGATAGAAGTCTATTAGAGTACGACTGTAATAAACACATCAACACGGTCTAGGGATATTTCATACTCAATTAAATAACTCGAAAAGTACTGGCCGCATTGGGATCTTTTATACACCGATTTGTTTGTAATTTATCTCAGACTAATTCCAAATTCAAATTTTTGAAAATTCTTTTGTTTCGGTGGCATAAAAGTGTCTTGATGTGTAGGAGAGGGAATTTTCATTTGTGCGAAATTTAGAAAACAATATTAATTACGTTTAGTTACAGTTTTTTTTTCATTTTTAAACGAAAGATAAAGTTAAAATTGAGGTATTGTAGCCATGCAACGCCAACATTTGACGAGGGCGGAGATGTTACGAGCTGTGGGAATGCTGGAAGCTGGGTCTGTTCAGCGTAATGTTGCTGAGGCCATAGGGACCCACCAAAATGTAATTTCAAGATTGTGGACACGCTATCGTGCCACAGGTGAAGTAGCGGAGAGGCACCGGGGGCCAAGTCGCATCACTACCCCCAGACAAGACCGTTTTTTGCAAATTACTGCGCGAGCTCAACCAAATGCAACGGCGACTCAATTAGTCCAAAGGCTGCGAGTGGAACACCAAGTGCTTGTGAGTGACCAAATTGTAAGAAGGCGACTGCATGAAAGCAATCTACGCTCTCGTAGACCACTCCGGGTCCCACCTTTACGGAGAGGCAATCGTGGACGACGATTAGAATGGGTTCGGAACCACGTGGACTGGGGCCATGAGCAATGGTCCAATGTGCTGTTCACGGATGAATCCAGGTTCGGCTTCCATCCAGATTCACGAAGGACGCGTGTTTGGCGAGTCTCTGGACGATGGAGCCGTCTTCAGAACCCTCAGAAAGTTCACCCATACCAAGGAGGAACAATTATGGTTTGGGCAGGAATTCGTCTTGGAGGACGGACGGATCTCGTTTGGGTACGGGGCAATATGACGGCAGAACGATACGTCCAACAGGTACTGGGGCCCGTAATCTTGCCCCACAGAACACAAATGGGGCAAGATTTCCTGCTCATGCACGACAATGCCCGGGCACACACGGCGAGAACGGTAGCAGCTTGGTTACATACACACAATGTTAGGGCCTTAGACTGGCCTGCTCAATCGCCAGATCTAAATCCCATTGAGCATGCGTGGGATATGCTGCAAAGAAGAGCTCTGAAGGAAGTTCCTGAAAATCTGGCTACAAAAGATCAACTTTTTGCGCACCTCAGAAGGACATGGAACAATATTCCGCAGCAAGACATTGACAACCTTGTTCTGAGCATGCCGAATCGTTGCCGATGTGTTATGAACATCATGGGCGCTTTCTCAGACTACTAACTTCAAGTTTATAAACACAAATTAAATGATTTTTCTATTTTTTTTCAGTTTTTACTCATAAATTAAAAGTTAATTCATGTACGGTTTCCGTCTATGCTTCATTTTTTTCCATAAAATCCTGAAATTTTAATCGAAGTACCTTAACGATTATTAAAATATGGTAGAATATTAAATAACGTATCTTTTAAATATATACATGTCATATAAATAATTAACACATTGATAGTAATTCGCTTTTTTAAAAATATCCCTAGACCGTGTTGATGTGTGTAGTCAAATATGTTTTTTTATTAATACAATTGCGGGGCATTCCAGAAGTCTTGTTCATGATGTTGACAGTAACATCGTGGAAAGTTTTCATAGCGTGGTAGCCAAATTTGTGGGTGGTAAAAGAGTGAATTATTCGTGCAGGCGTGGATACCAAACTCGATGTTCAGCGTCTGCAGTTAATTTTAATACTAAAAGAAAACCTGTTTCCATATTGTATAATACAATTGTCGAGCAAAGTCCTAAGGGCAAAAAGAGCACCTTAGATAACAAGTATCGCAGAAAAAGAAATTTGTTAAAACATATTTATTACAAAAACGACAGACACATGGTGCCGTAAATAAAGATTATGGAGAACAAACCATAAGGCCCGATGTGAGTGATGCGATGCTAGAACAAATGAAGGAGAATTTTCTATCCAACTTGGATACAAGTAAGGAAGAAAGAAGACAAATTGAAAGACAAACAATTTTGCAGAGCGAGTCAAGCGAATGGCTCGAACTCCGGCGCTCCTTGTTGACGGCTTCAAACTTTGGAAGAGTTATTAAAATGAGGCCTGATACTAGTTGCGCCAGCGTAGTCAAACAACTGCTCTACAAAATAAAAATAGATGCTGCGCCTATACAGCATGGAAGAGAATACGAAAAAAAAGCGCTAGATCAGCTATCTATACAAAACGATGTTGAAATTAGACCACGAGGACTTTTTATAGATCCCGAGATTTCATATTTAGGAGCTACTCCAGATGGGCTTATTGGAGAAGACGCGATAGTAGAGGTGAAATGTCCCATCTCAGCGCACAAGATAGGACTAGACGAAGCCATAGCTTAAAAGAAAGTAAATTTTCGGGTTAAAGATAACTCGGGCATTTTGCCGGTTAATAAAACCCACAATTGGTATTACCAAGTTCAAGTGCAATTGCATGTGACTCGGAAAGCAAAATGTTTATTTGGAGCATGGTTTAATGAGTCAACTCTGAAAACTGAAACAATAATTAGAGACGATGATTTTTTTAAACATAAAATGAAAATAGAATTATATACATTTTTTATTTATATTGTATTTTGTCGGAACTTTTGGATCCGCGGCACAGTCAAAATATGGCAATTAGAAATCCGCCATATATTTTACAGGCAATAAAGAACAAGGAAGATCGTAAAAGGTGCATATCTTACAAAAATCAGACGACGAAAATATGTGCGTACTTCAAGAAGAAAGCCTACATGCACCACCTTCACCAACACTTATCCCAATAAATGACCAACCGACCTGTTTACGATATTTAAATTTCAGTGACTTTTAACGGGAAGAGTTTGAGATTTTGTCATTATTATACAATTAATTAATAATTATAATTGTAATAATTGCTTGACAGTGATAAAGAAAATAAAGGTGATTATTTATAGCTTATTGTTTATTTTGCTAATAACCCTAACTATTTCTGTTACTGAGATCCAATAAGCACTTACCTGATCATCATCAGACCTTCAGAATGTATCATGTAGTAGCACTAGTGCTCAATTAGATAAATGTTGAAAGCTAGGTTATCCTTACTATTTCTGTTACTGAGAACCAATATCCACTTACCTGGTCATCATCAGACCTTCAGAATGTACCATGTAGTATCACCAGTGCTCAATTAGATAAATGTTGAAAGCTAGGTCATCCTTACTATTTCCGTTACTGAGAATCAATATCCACTTACCTGGTCATCATCAGACCTTCAGAATGTGCCATGTAATATCACCAGTGCTCAATTAGATAAATGTTGAAAGCTAGGTCATCCTAATTATTTCCGTTACTGAGTACCAATATCTACTTACCTGGTCATCATCAGACCTTCAGAATGTACCATGTAGTATCACCAGTGCTCAATTAGATAAATGTTGAAAGCTAGGCCATCCTAACTATTTCCGTTACTGAGAACCAATAAGCACTTATCTGGTCATCATCAGACCTTCAGAATGTACCAGTGCTCAATTAGATAAATGTTGAAAGCTAGGTCATCCTAACTATTTTCGTTACAGAGAACCAATAAGCACTTACCTGGTCATCATCAGACCTTCAGAATGTACCATGTAGTATCACCAGCGCTCAATTAGATAAATGTTGAAAGCTAGGTCATCCTTACTATTTCTGTTACTGAGAACCAATAAGCACTGTCCTGGTCATCATCAGACCTTCAGAATGTACCATGTAGTGGCATCAGTGCACAATTAGATAAATTTTGAAAGCTAGGTCTTCCTACCTATTTCCGTTACTGAGAATCATTAAGCACTTACCTGGTCATCATCAGACCTTCATTATGTATCATTTATTAGAATGAAAGCTATGTCAGCAGGCATATTGCATCGTGTAGTTAAAAATAAATTATGATGTAGACAAATAAATATAAAATATAAACTTTGATAGACTAGAAAAAGACAAGACTACAAAAACCAGAGGATCAAAATTTATTAGACCTCTCAGAGAGCAAATCAAATAGGCAAAAACGATGACAATCTGTGTTCTTGTATAATCTTCAGTTCGTTTTTTTGTAGTACGGTCGTTGGTCGGTAGGTGGCGCCAAAAATCTTCAAGTTCAACGGGCAAAGTAATGGCCTTAAGGTATTGAGTGATATTGACTTAAGCTATTGAGCGATAGCTACGGCATGAACGCGCAGGCACAATACATCTTGCCATGACGTGGCGAATGGTGTCCAGAATTGTGCGCAAGTTCTTCGACTGTAAGTGTCTGAACGATTCAATTTTTTATTTATTTATTATTTTATTTATTTTGTTTTCCTCTTGATCATACAAGTGTCACTATTTTCTCTGTCGATAACTACCCTATCGTTCATTTAATTAATGCCATCAATTGTGAGTGATGAATGTGTCCTTGACACGTGAGATCCGGCCCTGTGGGATCCAACCCTGTGGGATCCGACCCTGTGGGATTTAGCTCTGTGGGATCTGGCTTAGAGGTCATGTTTTACACGACCGATGATACTACTGGAGTGATTGTCACTGCGTGAGTGCCACTGGAGTGAATATCACTGCGTGAGCTGCACTGGAGTGAATATCACTGCGTAGGTAGATGCTGAGACCGTCTGTGGGGAAACCTCTGAGAGTGTGTCTACCCGAAATCCAAGCTGCTGATATCGTGAGCCGAGGTGAGCTGCTGAAGGTGACGCTGACACCGCCGCCGAAGTCTCAAAATCATTGTTATGCGGTGTACCTCCTGTGGTGTAGCAGGCTGCATAAACATTGACGTTAAACTGTTGTCAAACTCAGACTTTATTTTATTGTATTTCATTATTTCATTGGTTTAACTAAGTCTATGTAAAGATTATTAAAAGATTGTGCAATTGTCTTTTGGATGTGTCAAAATTTGGTTTTGAAATTTTATTCTTTCAATATTATTAGGTGGTAAATAAGTATAATTCCTGTTTATTATCTTCCAAGTGGCCTTACATATTTGTATAGATTGATTCGCACACTAGATGCTTGAGATCATCAGAAAATTTGACGCTGAAAATGCCTATGCATTCCACATCATTCTTCGATTTTTCCTTTACTGTACAGGCAGTACGTCTATGGAATGCATTACCAGTGGAAATTAGACTCGCTCAAACCTTGTCTAATTTTAAGTCTAAAGTGAAAGATCATTATTTAAATCTCAACAAGTAATGTTATTTAGAACTGACATCTAATCTAATAATAATTATTTATATATGTATTTGTATTGTAGGTGTATGTATGTATATATGTTGTTTTTTTTAAGCTATTGCATAGTTTTTATTGTGGGCTTTGAGTGGGCTTTAATCAAGAAATTCCGTAACGCAAAAAACCTAAGATCCGAGGTCACACAAAGTTCACCGAGCACGGCCAAGCGTTGGCTTAACGTGTATGTGCATATATTATATGGTACGATTGTACGAAGCTCGCACGGGTCGAGTCGTGATGATAGTGAGTGTGAGGGTGAGGGTTTTTTTTTTATTTTTTTTTTTGTTGTTTCACACTGACAAAAGTTTCCCTAGGCAGCTTTGGCAAGCGACCAGAATTCACGATTCCCAGAAGGGTAGTCTGCTAGTCGTTCACCAATTATGCCGATGAAATCGAACTTAGCCCTGGCAATAGCTTTTTTGCTGGCCCTTGAAGCGGCATTTAGTTTGCGTTTCACTTCAGAGATGTTGATGTCATTATTAGCTCGATCCGTGGTCTAAGCTTTATAGGCAAAGTCCTTTAGCATTCTTGCTTCTCTGCAAAGCCGCTTAAACCACGGTCGCTTTTTGGCCCCTGCGGGAATCCAGCGGTGAGGAATTTCATACCCGCTAAGATCCCCTCAGCAACTGCTGCAGCGCAGGAGTCCACATCGTCGGAAGTGAAGTAAAGCCGCCTTCACGGGTATGCTGCAAAGAACTCTCGCACTCCATTACAGTCTGCTGACTTGTAGTGCCATACATGCCGCCACTCCTTAGGCCGGGGTGGTTCAGCTTTTGCTAAAGGCACCCGCGCCCGAACGAGACAGTGATCAAATGTTCCCAGCTGCGCATCCACTGAGATGGTGTATCCGTCCGGACGCGTAGTCAGCAGAAGGTCCAGCAATGCACTTTGCTCGTTCGTCCTGTCTGGTATCCTCGTGTGAGATTTGACCAGTTGGGAGAACCCATAGGTCAGGGCAAATTCGTGAGCAGCTCTCCCCGTATAGTCAGTACGTAGAGAACCCAACCAATCAACATGGTGGCTGTTGAAGTCTCCCAGCATCACTATCTCTGCGGAGGGATACTGCTCAATGACTTTGTCAGTCGTCTGTTGCAGGTGGTCAAAGAGGCGAACTGTGTCCGCGTCACCACGGTGAAACCTGTAACATGCACGCGCAGATCCGGGTGTGGCCCTAGTGATCCCCGCGTACCCATAGTATAGACAGGGCCCTGTCTTCGAGGCTCCTAAGACGGCGAAGGTAGATATCATCCCGGACGTACATACATACCTCGGCTTGTCGCCTGAAGTTGTACTCCAGTTTGTAGTCGGGTCAAGTACATAAGATGTATCGGCCAGGCATGATATCTTTGTCTCCGTCAAGAAAAATAAGGTCGGCTGCGCAGTCTTGAGGTGGTGGTGGACTGCGTTGATGTGCATTCCTCTTATGTTGAATAGAATAGAATAGAATAGAATAGAAACTTTATTGTACACCATAAGAAATCTTACAAGAAATTAAAGAATAATTATAAATGAAAGTACAATGGGCGGTCTTATCGCCGAAAGCGATCTCTTCCAGACAACCATAATAGATTTAATGTTAAGGATAATATTACATAAATGAGGCAGTTTAGGGCGTACTAGACATGGTGATAAATATTACTTATAGTTAACAGTGCATAATTTACAAAAACCTAAGCCTACTGAAGTAAGCATCGTCTACAATATACAATACATAATTATCTATTAATATATAAATTAAATATATAAATACTATGAACATAATAAATGAAAAAAGAAGTGTGGCACTCGGAGACTGCCGCGGTAAAGCTATTGCATACCTTTCTTTGATATTAATTCAAGTTACACTAAAAAAACAAAACAAAACAAAATAAAAAAAATATATAATATACTAGCTGTCCCGCCCGGCTTCGCCCGTGACATACTTCGAACCCCGTGAACCACCCATTTAATCCCGTCGTTTACTAATTTCACAATAATGTATGAACATTTTCCAAACCTACGATCGCACTGCCCGGTCGAATTTGGTTACACGAAATTAATTTCTTTGCATTTTTTTTTTGATTTTGACATATCTCCAAAGATATTCATTTAATTTGAAAGGTGGAAACGGCCAAAATAATCTTCATAAAATGCTGAAGCCAACTAACATATTAAAAATGATAAGGACTAATAATATATTTGTGTAAATAGCCTTCAAACTACTGCTTTATAATTGCTGTTTTTTTTAAGTATATTAATGGATATAGTATGTTATCCTTAAGAGATAGACATATACCGTCGCGGACTTTTTTGTAGACCTATATTAGATACACAATTCCACAATACATTATTTTGTTATATCTCAAAGGGTTTAGGCAGCGTTTTCATTAAAAGCTCCCAGACGGCTCATTTTTTCCGACGCCCTCGTTATAATTAAGTTAATGTCTGCAAAAACTTAACAAATTATACATAAAAACCTTCTATGAGAATCACTCCAACTATTAAAAAAAACTGCATCGAAATTCATTGCGTAGTTTTAAAGATCTAAGCATACATAGGGACAGACAGCGAAAAACGACTTATTTTGTAATATGTAGTGATGTACATACACCTTAAGCCAACGCTCGGCCGTGCTCGGTGAACTTCGTGTGACCTAGGATCTTAGGTTTTTTGCGTTACGGAATTTCTTGATTAAAGCCCACTCAAAGCCCGCAATAAAAACTATGCAAAAGCTTAAAAAAAAACAACATATATACATACATACACCTACAATACAAATACATATATAACTATATATACACATACATATAAATTAGAGATAATGCATAATTAGATTAGATGTCAGTTCTAAATAACATTACTTGTTGAGATTTAAATAATCAAAATAAATAAATAAATAATGATCTTTCACTTTAGACTTAAAATTAGACAGTGTTTGAGCGAGTCTAATTTCCACTGGTAATGCATTCCATAGACGTAATGCCTGTACAGTAAAGGAAAAATCAAAGAATGATGTGGAATGCATAGGCATTTTCAGCGTCAAATTTTCCGATGATCTCAAGCATCTAGTGTGCGAATCAATCTATACAAATATGAAAGGCCACTTGGAAGATAATAAACAGAAATAAAACTAATTTACCACCTAATAATATTGAAAGAATAAAATTTCAAAACCAATTTTTGACACATCCAAAAGACAATTGCACAATCTTTTAATAATATTTACATAGACTTAGTTAAACCAATGAAATACAATAAAATAAAGTCTGTGTTTGACAACAGTTTAACGTCAATGTTTATGCAGCCTACTACACCACAGGAGGTACATCGCATAACAAAACACTGCCAGCATAGGATATGATGGTATTAGTACCAAAATAGTAAAAAGAGTCTCTGCAGTTATTTCTCCTGTAATTAGCAATTTCATCAATAAAAGTATAACTGAGGGTAAATTTCCTGAAAAATTGAAAGTGTCAATTATTAAACCCCTTTTTAAAAAAAGGTGATAAAGAAAGTATGTCGTCGTATAGACCAGTATTTTCAAAGATATTTGAAAAAGTCATTTAACTGCCTCTGTGGCGCGGTGGGAGTGCATCCGACTGCTACGCAAGAGGTCGTGAGTTCGATTCCCACCCAGGATAAAACTTTGTGTGATGAGCACGATGATTTATTCTGTATCTGGGTGTTATTTATCTATAACATGTATGTATTTAGAAATATATAAGTATGTTTATCAGTTATCTAGATCCCATATCACAAGCTAATATTACCTTACTTTGGGCTAGATGGCGCTGTGTGAAAAGTGTACCACAATAGACTGACAAATTACTCTGAAAAATACAATTTATTTACAGATAAACAAAAGGGATTCAGGAGAAATAAATGCATAGATGAAGCGGTATACGAGTTTTTACATGTAATCATGTGTAGAATGGACAGAAGACTGCCTGTCCAGGCATTATTTATGAACTTACGTAGACCACAAAATACTGATAAATAAGCTGTATGCCTATGGTGTTAGAGGTAATCTTTCAAAATTACTAGAGTCGTACCTTACCAATCGCCAACAAATCACAGTAATGAGTCAAATATGCACTAAAACAAAGACTGAAATTTTGTACAAGTCTGACACCAGAATTATAAATTATGGCGTACCTCAGGGAAGCATACTTGGTCCACTCTAATTAGTCATTTACTTAAACGACTTTCCAACAGCTACCAAGTTTCCGATGATTATGTATGCTGATGACAGCACTGTTGTGTTTAATAGATAGATTTTAACAGTAACATCATTAACTCTACTATTACCTCTTTGTTTGAATGTCTGCAGGCACGTAATCTCAATACAAATTTAGAGAAAACTCATATGATGAACTTTTGTCAAAGAGGAAATACTAACAAATTACAAATAAAGTATAATGATAAAGAAATTAAATATTTCTCTGTTGAAAAGTTTTTAGGTCTGCAAATTGAAAGTAAATTCCAATGGAAATCACAAGTTGAACTGGTGTGTAATAAGGTAAACCGATATACATATGCTCTTTACATGTTAAGTAAGACTGTCAATAGGGACACTATTATCACGGCATATCACGCGTTGGTTGCATCCACTTTGAGATATGGAATTATATTTTGGGGAAATGCAACCGGAAGGGATTCCGTTCTTAAAGCACAGAAACGTTGCATCCGTTCTATTTGTGGTATCACCAGAACAGTTTCTTGTAAACCATATTTCATAATGTTAAAGGTACTTTCTGTGCCAGGCTTGTATATTTTTGAGACACTAATGTTAAATAAATAAATAAATATCCATCACGCCTTATCCCCGAAGGGGTGGCAGAGGCATATTATATGCCCACTTTTCACCGTGTGGATTCCTGTACCACGTAATAGGTGATGAGCCCATTGCCGTGTTGAAATGTACAGACGCAGGTTGTGGGTACCTGCTGTTGAATTTTTTCAAGCCGCCCATAAGGCCTTCAACCAGGCTTAACGACTGCCATTTTACTGGCAACCGGGACCAACGGCTTAACGTGCCTTCCGAAGCACGGAAACGCTCGCAAATGTAAATGCCACAAAGTGGTCACCCATCCGAGGACCAGCCATAGTGAAAGTTGCGTAACTAAGTGATCGTTTACAGAACACTGAGACCGCGGGGCCACGAGCGCTTCAAACTTCAAAAACACTAATGTTTGTAAAGCGAAACTGGGATAAACTCTCAGTTGTCGCAAGTAGCCGTAGAGCTGACAAACTATACCTGCTCCCAACTAAAACGAACCTACGACATAGGAGTATATTTGCAATGACTCCTAAACTGTACAACAAACTGCCGAAAGACATTAAGTCGTCGGAAAGTTGTAATATATTTAAAAAAAGACTTAAATTGTTTTTATTAAGTAAGGTTTATTACTCTGTCGAAGAATATTTAAATGATAATATAACTTAATTCAATTACATATTTAATTCACATATAGAAATTGTACTTATTCTTTATTTGATTGATAGATATATTGCATTATGAAAATTTTATTATTGAATGAAATTTGACATGTGATTTTTATGTTTAATATTTATTCATTTCACAAATGAAAATAAAATTAGGTCCTTACATTGTAATGTGTCTTTATTATTATTTTTTCTATTTAAGTGTATTTATACTTTAATTCATTATAATATTTTGATAAATTAATTCTAAACTTACTAAAAATAACTAAGAAACAAAGACCTAACAAGCGTCATAAAATTTCTCCGCATCGCAGTCCTCACGTGGTAGCGTTCCCAGAAGACTGGCAGCATTGCCACGTTGAATGGCAATGCTTAGCCTTTGTGCGAAAAAGAAACCAGCCTTCTGGTCACGAGTAGTGTCAATTAGGCGCTTTACAATCTCTTGAAATAGATTATGAGCACTTGGACCCCAGGACCCTAACGTCTCGACCCCAAACGGCTCAAAAACGTAATCACTTACGAGTTGCAAATATTTCTGCCGTTTAAGGGTCTCCGCAGAAGCAGCGGCGGCACCGGCACAACCAGCAGTACCTGGAAGATGAGAAGGAGCAAGAGTGTCGACACACGTAGCGTCCCACACCAAACACCTACCCATCCTCCACGGCATTAACGACATACCGTCCGGTCTCTTGCCGTCGTCGCGCGCCAAACCATTCGGTTCAAGTTTAGCTGGCACACCGCCGGCGACAAGAGCACGTCGGATTAAGTCGTTAAGGCTCGCGTGCCGTGGTAATCGCCCAGCACTTCTGCAGCGAGACAAGCCATGATGTCCAAGGCGATCGACGACTACTCCACAATGGCACTGGTGCGGAGAAACACATGGCGCACCCAAACGAAGGCAGGAAGCAATGCGAAAGGTAGTATCGTCTAACATGGTCCCTATGTTAGACGAAGGAAGAGCTTGTAGCCACAGACCCGATTCCCACGTGCCCACTGCCAGTAAACGGGCTTGCTCAGCAGCTGTCGTTCTGGAGCTTAATAAATTGTTTCTTACTAAACTGCAAAGCGGCCCGTCCCACTGACGCTGTGAGAAAAGGTTCCTTGGCAAGTCGGAGTTCGGACAGGCATTTTTCCAAGCATTTACTGCTTCAATCTTACACAGTATTTCGGAATTAACTAGTGTAGGTGCGAGAATTTTCCTAGTTAACGCCTCCGTACTGTGGACTGAGGACAGGAACGCTGGTAAACTAATATCGGAAATTTTGCGAATGCCGAGGCCACCCAAACGTATTGGCAGAGTCGCTTGCAGTGACGAACGGTCATTCAAGGCCACGTTTAAAATCTTACTGAGAGTGTTTATAATAATATTATCTATTTTAGCTAAAAGGCCAGAGTGTTTCCAAAATTGAGTTGACCTGAGAACATTAGTAAATTTTGGTACAAACAAGCAAAACCGGAGAATGGTGTAAGCCGAATGAATGTTAATTTTGAGTAGACGATCGGAAATATCACAAAAATCTTGAATTTTCTGTTCTATAAAATTATTGTAGGCATCTTCGAAAATTAGGGACCCTAGGAGGCGAAGTGAATCTTTCCCGATAATTTTGATACCAGGAGTTAATGAATTAAATTTCGAAAATATTAATTTCTTGTCCATATTATCATTAATAAAAATTTCGCATTTATTTGTGTTAAGCTCTAAACCAATGGAACTAAATTTATTTTTTAAAACTACTAAATCTTGTAAAACTGTCTCAACTTCCCCTCCCAAAGTACCATCATCTAGATACCACACATAAAATTTTGAATTTAACTCGCGAATAATAGGATGAATAACTAAACTGAAAATTACCGGTCCGAGAGGATCACCTTGTTGACACCCAACAGCTGATTCTAAAACATTGTCCTGATATAGCAGTTTTGTTGGGTATCTGTAACATTGCCAAAGAAAGTTGTATATTTTTGGAATTTCTAATTTAGCTTGGGACAACAAAGTGTCCCTATACACCGAGTTGAAAGCATTCTTTACATCAACCTTTAGGATTACCTCGCTTTTCCCACTGTCAAGGTATGTAGAAAGTGCGTGTATGGCAGCCTCACAGCCCCCTTTCGAACCAAAACCTATTTGGAGGGGCTGAAATTCCTCAGCTAAATGCTCTTTATAAAAATAACAACACATTTTTGATGCCATACGACGATAAGTACACCCTACGGCAATGGGGCGAATGCCACCATCTTTCTTGTAAAGTGCACACAGATTGGCCCCATACAAGATATCGATGATGTCATCGACTACACCACCGGAGAGCATAAGATTCATGAGAGCCGCCAACTCCCCAAGAAGCACTTCACCAGCGTCCCCAGCGCTTGGACTCACAAGATCTTTAAGATGCTGTGGAGACAAGCCGTCGAGGCCACCAGCAGAACCACAACGAAAAGAATTAACGGCACTCAAAACATCCTTGGCAGTAACACTGAGGCAGTCAAGGCTTGAGTCAGGAGCCTCAGGGAAACGAAGGTCATCCACAGGCGCCGGGTGCTTGCTCTGCAGGACCGCAAGTGTTTCAGGCGTACATGGCGCCACCACATCACTACTGAAAAGGAGTCTCGACGCCCCACTTAGGTCACCATCCCTTAATTTGGCTTCAACTAAATTGAAAAAATTATTTTTGCGTACTATTGAAAATTTTGCATCTAAATTATAAGTCAAATTATTGCAATTATTTTTTATTTGGGCAGTTAAGGATTTCGAAGTTGTAGTTTTGTCCTTATTGATGTGAAGAATTTAGAATGGGAAGGTGAGCAGCTGCTCCCAAGCCGATTTAGAATTTTCTCGGACTGCAAGACCCAAGTAACTAGCTAAACATCTAGCCACCGTAGATCTTGCACCCCGAGGAATTCTTTTTAAAACGGGAACAGAATTTTTTAATTTTGAGAGTGTTTTCCAAAAAGGCGACTCGTCACTGTTAATATCTAAAGTAGTGGGAGACACATGTGCCGAAGGGTTCGCAAATACATGTTGGAGTTTGTGCACTTTCCCAACATGTATTTTCAAACCCCGCTCACCCCTAAAGAAACGGGCTTGGGAACAGTGAGGGCAGCGAACTAAATCAAATAGTGATGAAGTAGGTTGACTTACCTCCGCATTGCTGCAATTTAACATATATGTATATATACATAAAACACTATATAGACACACAAATTTTAAACTTATAAAAATAACAATAAAGGAAAAATTATAAATAAATAATTGACACAAGTTTGGTTGACACTATACTATTTTAGTTTTTGCTTGATGAAAGGTGGAACTACGCCTGCGCCTCTTCTGCACAGTGGTCTTATGTGTTAGCTCGGAGACTAACTGGGGTGAGATACATTCAAGGTATCAGATGGCTTTTATACAAGTAGGTACATAGAAAATCCGCCACTATATAGTTCCTTGTTTATTTTAGGTACATGTTCTTGGCACTTTTAGTAAATACATTTGACAATACCTAACGTGGGTACTGGACTTGGTTTAGAACAGCACCAGAGTAAGTCGATAAATGGACAATCTAACACAAATAGATTTTTCAAATCCTAAGATTAGCGCAAACTCTTCAGCTTTATAATATTAGTAGATATAGATATACGGTGTGGAGGTACGGGTGGAGATGTTCCTCCGACACAAAGGGAGGATCCTCCGACCAGGCAAGGTGATCACGCCTGGCGGGCCGCGGCCCAACGGTTGATGTTGGGCTGTTGTATATATCATTCTTCAGCGTGAGAACTCTCATAGCGCGATGTACATCGCCACATACGGTTTGATTTTCAGTTTTTATGTTTAGAATTTTATGAATGACATGAAATTAATGCAATGTTACGTGTGATTTTTTATTTTATTTTTTCTTTTTAACTTTTATTGTTGTTATGGTGCATTTACTTGTGAGTTGATTTGTTATTTTAGATTTATAATATTTGTACACTACGCAATGTGGTAGGACATAGAGAACTCCAAAAATAATTATTTTCAAGACCTGTAACCAACCTATGTTTCACAAATAAATAATGATAATGATTAGTTTGATGTGATGCACACGGCGCCTTTTATCATCAATTGCATCGACAGAGTGCTTATCCTTACAATTTGCATGCGGTAATACGCGTTAATCACGCGCCGTTGCCCAACGCGGTGGCTACCAACAAGGCGTTCATAGTTAACAAACTACTGGCGTTCATCGAGGATGCTATCGACACGATGGACGAGATCAGCATGATGCAGATTTGCAAGTTCAATGTTAAGGACGACGTGATCTGCAGTGGCAAGGCTTTGCTGTACCAATCAGTTGGCAAAACTGTCAAGATGCCGTCCCGCAGGCGGGATGGAGAGAAACGAAGTGTGCAGGACATCATCACCCAGCTGAAAGAAACCGACCCTGAAGACGTGCCCGATTTCGTCGCAAAGGAGCTGCAAGCTCCTGTCGCCGCGTCGGTGGGATTTGACCACGTCGACGTGACAAGTCTATTAAAGAGCATTACGTACCTGAAGTCCAGCCTTGCAAGTGTTATACGTAGCCATTGTTATTACGTGATACGCCAAGCGTGGCCTCTAATAATGTCAATGTACGGCGTCTCGAGTAGTATCGAGTTTTGACTCGATTAGAGCAGAATTTGACTCGACCGAAACTCTGCCGACTTCGCCTCTTTGCCCGTCAAGGTGCCGACTGCTGTCACGCTGCCAGCTCCTCAGCTACGTGACTACGCAGCTGTAACGGCCATCAACCTAACAGCCGCTCTAAAAAAGGTAGTAAGCAGAGCAGCGTCACTCAGCACTGCACCAGTTAAGGTTTCACGAAAAGAGTCTTGTGATTTTGAGGGTTTCACGGTCGTGGTGAAAAAGAAGAAGAAGCCCTACTGCAAGAACCAGTGTGGTACTGCTTCAAGACCTAACGAGCAGCAATTTCACGCAGAGGTCCCAACTACGATGATCTACGTGTCCTGAGTGTACTACAACGTGAAGGTACTGCCTCCAGAAAAAAACCAGGTTGGGTTTGAGGGTGTAGAAGCGTATCACCACCTTCATGAGTCTCGACTTTTGACCGATAGGAGTGTAGTTCCGGCGCTTTAGAAGACTCTTCGAAACAACAGACCTCTCGTCCTGCGATACGTCGATGTTTTAAGGTATTATTCTATGGGCCATAGAATAAGTTTTTTGACACCTGTAACTTTTCTTATGATGCCCGAAAATAAAGAATAATTATTAGTATTATTACGGTGAATTCGATAATCTTTCTTCAGCGTAACTTTCAAAACTTTCTTAACTCCCTGCATCGGGTGTTCCCGAACGCTTACAATATGGGATTCTTCAAAGGTGTTTTAGAAGATTATTGCAGGATCGGGAGAGCGAGACGTCCATGGCTGCGGTGATTACTCTCGATAGAGTGCCGTATGCTATTATTTATATATATGTCTTTCAACTCTGAGGTGTGAAAATATAAGTACTCGTAGCCAAACCAACAACAGATAACAACATACGAATTCTCACAACTTATCATTTCCGTACAGCCGCTGCGGTTTTGCACTCGGACCCGAAACGTTGAGCACGGCCCGTTACGTAAGTACCCATTGCAACAATATAAAACGAAGTTCATTGTCCCATCTCATCATTCCACTTCACAATTTTATTGTGGAGTTTATTTTATAGAATATGTTTAATTTAATTTACATAATTTAGTTCAATATACTAAAATGGCCGATATTGTTTCAAACTTGGAGCTGCTGTTCGATCGGCCGAACGAGCCTATGATCACTCCGAAAGGAGAAGACAGAGCTCTTTTTCAGCTCACGGAAGAGTTTCTGGTAAATCATATCTACTGCAGTTATTGCCATAAAATCTTTGCGATTTTCACAATATATCTACTAACTTTTTAAAATAGTAAATTTGCTAAATATATTAGCTAACTTTTTCATACTTAATTTTATTTAATTGAAATTGGTTCAGACGTGACTTGAACCCTTTCTAAAATTATTTGTAGCTAATTAAATCCACTCCATAATATGCCATCGTTTAGGGCTTAATTTTTTTTATTTAAAAGGACTTTCTTATATTTCTATGAATTACTTTAAGTGGGTATTTCCCACAGAAAACACGTTCTATCCAAACTTTGCAACCCCTTTCAAAAATCCTTTCTTAGTGCACACCTATCTTATGGAATATTTGTAAAAAAGTGACTTAGGTTTACAAGCTCTGCCTGGATGGCATTGTGTGTATTGGAAATGTCCCGTCATATAATTTACTGGATCTTTACGCTTCTTTTTTTATACCACTTAGGTGGCAGACAAGCGTACGGCCAGGATGCGTTAAGGATCTTTCACTATGGTTAGTCTGGAGATGGGTGCCTTTCGTGCTTTAGAAGGCGCGTCAAGTCGTTGATCCCGGCTGCCAGTAATATGGTTGCCGTTGTTAATTTGAAGGTCTAGATGGCTGGCTTGAAGAAAATCACTCAATTGTTCCTATTACGTGGCACATGAATGCACATTCGGGGATAAAAGCGTGACAATATGTATGTATGTTAAAACATAACTTTAAAATTAAGGCCTTTATGGTTTATGTCACTGCCTACCCCATAGGGAATTAAGGCGTAATTATGTAATGTGTACATAATATGTACTTATTCTATGAATTTAGAATAGTATATTATGCTAACTGCATCTTAATAATGTTGACTTAGGTTTACAAGCTCTGCCTGGATGGCATTGTGTGTATTGGAAATGTCCCATCATATTATTTACTGGATCTTTACGCTTCTTTTTTTATACCACTTACGTGGCAGACAAGCGTACGGCCCGCCTGATGGAAAGTGGTCACCGTAGCCTATGGACGTTTAGAACACCAGAGGTGCAACATTCTCGCTGCCGACGCTTAAATGACAGTGTGGATCAAATCGTCAGTAATTTTAGTCTAGACTTTTTTAAATGTATGAATGACCTCTTTGGTTACAGCCTCCGGAATACGAGACCAATGGTATCGAGTGGAACAACCGTTTCGGCAACGTCGATGATGTCTCGCGGAAGTTCCCCATCGAAAACTTGACTCTAAAGGTCAACTTCAGGATTGCCAAACAACTGCCTACAGATGCAGACTTTTCACTTTTCCTGCCGAAACATTCATTGTTTTGGTCTCAGCGGTTTATGCGTCAATCGATCCGATCAATCAGTTTGGAGAAATAAAAGATATTAGTATGTAGTACCTAACAGCGCTCAATAGCCCGTTATGTCAATGTTCCGTAAACTACAAGTCAGGATACGTTAAGGATCTTTCACTATGGTTAGTCTGGAGATGGGTGCCTGTCGTGCTTTAGAAGGCGCGTCAAGTCGTTGGTCCCGGCTGCCAGTAATATGGTTGCCGTTGTTAATTTGAAGGTCTAGATGGCTGGCTTGAAGAAAATCACTCAATTGTTCCTATTACGTGGGACATGAATGCACATTCGGGGATAAAGGCGTGACAATATGTATGTATGTTAAAATATAACTTTAAAATTAAGGCGTTTACGGTTTATGTCACTGTCTACCCCATCGGGAATTAAGGCGTAATTATGTAATGTGTACATAATATGTACTTATTCTATGAATTTAGAATAGTATATTATGCTAACTGCATCTTAATAAAGTTGACTTAGGTTTACAAGCTCTGCCTGGATGGCATTGTGTGTATTGGAAATGTCCCATCATATTATTTACTGGATCTTTACGCTTCTTTTTTTATACCACTTACGTGGCAGACAAGCGTACGGCCCGCCTGATGGAAAGTGGTCACCGTAGCCTATGGACGTTTAGAACACCAGAGGTGCAACATTCTCGCTGCCGACGCTTAAGTGACAGTGTGGATCAAATCGTCAGTAATTTTAGTCTAGACTTTTTTAAATGTATGAATGACCTCTTTGGTTACAGCCTCCGGAATACGAGACCAATGGCATCGAGTTGAACAACCGTTTCGACGACGACAATGATATCTCGCGGAAGATCCCCATCGAAAACTTGACTCGAAAGGTCAACTTCAGGATTGCCAAACAACTGCCTACAGATGCAGACTTTTCACTTTTCCTGCCGAAACACCAGGAGATGGCCAACGAAGTCATTAGCGTCCTTATGAGTGAGTATTTTCAGACATAGAAAAGCGCACGTAGCCCAACTAGCTCTGTGCTCTGTTAACTATCACTGCGTTAAGCAACTTTTACAATGGCAAAGTACATAAATAAGTATGAATCCGCTGTCAGAATAAAAAAGTGGCATATAAAAGACAGAGACAACCCTGACGCTTCTGAGGAGTGTAGCTACTTAATTTCAGATTTAGGCCTAGTTTTCCTACTGTATATATATGTACTGTGACAATGGGCACTATGGCTGGTCCTCCGATGGGTAACCACTTTGTAATATTTCCATTTACGATCGTTTCTATGCTTCGGAACGCACGTAATCCCTTGATCCCGGTTGCTAGTAACTAATGGGATTATGACAGTCGTCAAACCAAGTTGTAAGTCGGCGGAATGAAAAATTTCTACAGCAGGCCGCCATATAATCTGTCTATCATATTTTCTACTCGGCAATGGACTCAACCACCTCTTCGTGGGACAAACTGCTTGCAGTAAAAAGCGGGCGTATATTATGCCTCTGCCACATTTGCTTTATATTTTATATAGCTTCTTTAGGGGTTGTTTCGGGTGTAATTCCGTAACGTTTCCTGGGGCGAAAGGCGTGCGCTAAATTCCCACGCCCGCCGTAGTCTTGGGCCTGCTTCTGTAAGAACGATGGACTAGACTGGGCTAAACGGAGACCCTTGGTATTTTGAAAATGTAAAACCCATTTACTTAATACGACATTATATTATCTAACTCATTCTTGAACGTTTTTGTGCAGACGTGCCAGAGAACCAGCTGGAACAATTCTTGTCTACTTGCGTGTTCGCCAGGTCCAACTTGAACCCACAGTTATTCAATTACTGCTACTCCGTAGCTTTAATGCATCGGTAAGCACTTTTATTCATAATATTCGCTAATACAAAATTAACTACTAAAAGTCTTGTCAATAATATACAGGCAACCAAACTGTTCAAAATTATCCTAACAAACAAAGAAATCGGCTTACTCTTATAAAAATGGCATAATGAATGGTTTAGAATGAGCAAAGTATACGACAGCTGCCATTCTATTGTAATCTTTAATCCAAATGAGACACGGTTTGATTTTAATGGATTATTTTGAACACGATGTTCGTACGTCAATAATATTGATTATTAATGCTGACAGTACCAGTCAACCTCAAAAGTTAACACAAAGTGAATAAAAATTTGCTTATTTTTATTTATTTATATAGCATACTTTGAGCTAGGTGGCGCTGTATGAAAAACGGTCAGTCCCAGAGCCAATTACAAGCCCTCGCTTCTTGAAATAACAGTGTCACATTATGTAATAACAGTGTACATTTGCTTAAAATAGTCAGATCATGATATACTGAAACCTATAGTAGATGTGCTGTGCTAAGCTTCTTTCGTTGCTGACCGTCTCTTATAAAGTATGATATGTTTTATATTATTTTTCAGACGAGATACTAGGCAGGTCCGCATCCAGAACTTTATAGAAACCTTCCCGGCCAAATTTATGGACTCGCAAGTTTTCCAAAAGGCTCGTGAAATGGCGGCTGTGATCCCAAGGGATGTTCCGGTAAGTACTTCTGTTCCACTGAACTGAGAACCGAGTATAGGTACTATAATATAATATTATATTTTACAATAAAAATCCGTTATCTTTCGATTTCATTGCGGTGGGTCCTAAACAAGGTAGTCTACTAAATCTGTCATATATATATATATATATATATATATATATATATATATATATATATATATATATATATATATATATATATATATATATATATATATATATATATATATATATATATATATATATATATATGTATATGTATATATATATATATATATATATATACATATATATATATATAAGTGGTGCTAATTCTGTTGTTGAGAACACTAAACTAAATTTCTCTAAAATTTCCTTATTTTTATTAAAAGATTGCCATTGTAACGTGAAAAATGTACATAGACAGTCGAATGTAAATACATGCCGACTAACTTGGTGATTGAACTGCCTATGTACATATTTCACGTTACAACGTTTTACACGTTTTCACGTTTCAAACGGTTACTAAAATAAATAAACGTCCCACTAAAATTAGACTTTGCACTAAAATTAGACGTCACCTAAATAGGTCTAATTTTAGGTGGTAGGTAAAGACGTCTAATTTTAGTGAAAACGTCAAAATTTTGGGTGACGTTAAATTTGTATCTGATATCACTAAAATTCATTTTATGTGATAAAATTCAACAAAAAGTGAAAAATGTACATAGACAGTTCAATCACTAAGTTAGTCGGCATCTAAATACATGTTTTGTTGAATTTTATCACATAAATTGCAATTTTAGTGATGTCAAATACAAATTTAGTGCTGTTTATGATATCACCAAGTTTAGTTCGACATAATAACAGAATAGCATTTGGCAATCTCTCAATAAGAAAATTTTAGAGAAATTTAGTTTAGTGGTTGCAACAACAGAATTAGCACCATTTCCAATCAAATCTGTTCATAATGTATACTTATGAGATTATTGACAATTTTAGCGAACCCCTATCATCATACCACGAGACTACACCGCCACGGACCTGGAAGAGGAGCACCGCTTAGCCTACTGGCGAGAAGACATCGGAGTCAACCTCCACCACTGGCATTGGCATCTTGTCTACCCGTTTACCGCCGATCAGAGAGCAATTGTTGATAAAGACCGGCGCGGTGAACTGTTCTTCTACATGCATCAACAACTTATTGCTCGGTAAGTAGCTGCGGACGAGGTAACGTCGCCAGCACCCTTACATAAGAAAAGTCCAAAGTTCCCAAGACTGTTAGAAATCGAAAACAAACTATACTGCTCCTAGCAGTCAAGTAGAGGTGGACCCCAGACTCCAAAGAGTTTGGGAGCAATTGAATATACACTAAGATGACGGATATGTGACTCCGCTCGCAGATAATTCTAGTCATGGTCCTGTAACGTGTAACGTGCAGGATGCATAACATATCTAGATGCGGACGAGGCTACGACGCCAGCTCTCTTACAGGAAGAAAAGTCAGACGGCAGTCGCTTCTAACAATGCTGAAAATCTAAAATAAACGGTACGTGCTCCTAGCAGTCAAATAGAAGTAGTACCTCGACTTCAAATATAGGATTTGTAAGCTACTGGAAATACACCAAAGTGAAGAAGTAGATGTGACAGGAACATTTTTGCGAAAATGAGTTATATATATCATTGAATTCAGAATTTCACGCTCTATCGATTGGTATAAAAATAGTGATCTAAAGAGCCTTTAATATTTTTTCTACTCAGAAAATTACAGTAATAGTACGAAATAATTTACTCAAATTTCGAATCTGTAAACTTAAATAACATGCTCCTTATCGTATTTTACAATTTTATAATGACCGGCTGCGGCTCCGTCCATGACATACTTCGAACCTTCATCGGCAAGCATTTAACGCCGTCGCAAATTTAAAAAAAAAATAGAAATTTTTGATGTGACATTTATGTCAATCTATATATTTATGACTACCTAGGAGAGCGAAGCAGTAATCCTGCTTCGCTCTCCTAGGTAGTAGCGAGATGGTAGCCTATAGCCTTGCTCAATAAAAGGGCTATTGAGAACAAAAACAATTATTCAACTCCGAACAATAATTTTTTAGATTAGTGTGTTCAACCAAACAAACAAACTCTTCAATTTTTTAAATTAGTATAGAAGTAGATTGACAATATAAATTATACAACGCAAAGTTTATTTACCGCTATGAATAGCTCTCAGGCCTATCCTGCGACCCTTTTGGGAAGAAAGCGGAACACCGCGAGGTTTAGTGGGCAGGAGAGACGGCCTCCAAAGAAAAAAAACCCTGACTTACATAAATAAATCTTTTTTTGATGTCTGTCTATCTGTTTGTTCCGGCTATCTCTGAAAAAGCTGTACCTATTTTAACGGGACTTTCACTGGCAGATAGCTGATACAATGATGAGCAAGGAGTAACTTAAGCTACATTTTATCCTCGTTACTAGGTCGGCTAGTAAAAAAAACATAATTAACGATCTGTCCTCAGCTATAACTGCGAGCGTCTTGGTAACGCCCTGAAGAGAGTCCAGAAGTTCAGCAACTGGAGGGAACCCATCCCGGAAGCGTACTTTCCCAAACTCGACAGTCTGACGTCATTCCGTGGTTGGCCACCACGGCAGTTCAACATGACCTGGAAAGATTTGAACCGCCCCGTCGACGGCTTAGTGGTCACAATCGACGATATGGAACGCTGGAGGCGAAACATTGAAGAAGCTATTGCTACTGGTCGTGTTACTCTGGTGAGTATACTGTGAATACACGAATACACGCACAGACTTGAATTATTATTCTCACATAATTAATATTGTTATACCTACCTACTTTGAACAATATAAATAATGTAGCGCTTCTGTAAAACAAAAATATTTGAACAAAGACTTCCTTCTAAGATCTAATACAGCGTTCTTAAAAGAACCATTTAAAAAATGTCTTGTTGGTAATTGAGTCTGGATTTGTACTAAGAACAACGAGAAACCTTACTACCCTACTATAGAGCTATACTTACTATTTTTTTGAACCACTGAGGTAGCAAACAAGCATACAACAAACATTAATACCAATTTATTTTCTTCTATTCTTACAGCCCGATGGAAGTACAACAGCACTAGACATCGACACGCTGGGTAATATGCTTGAAGCCAACATTCTATCTCCAAACAGAGACTTGTACGGAAGCATTCACAACAACGGACACACCTTCACGGCTTACATGCACGATCCTGAAAACAGATACCTGGTTTTTGCGCCTGAACTTTCAACACTTCTATAAAAAACTCCATAACTGTCGTGAACTTTTCAACCAGAGCATTTAGTGATCAACCTTTTGTTTTACAGGAAACCTTTGGCGTAATGGGAGATGAAGCTACAACAATGAGAGATCCGTTCTTCTACCGTTGGCACGCATGGGTCGATGACATTTTCCATAGGCACAAAGAATCACCAGCTGTCAGGCCTTACACTCGTTCAGAGGTAGGCGGTTTAGTCTGAAGGCTTTTTCAGGCCGACTGAAGCGCTAGATTGTACTTTGAAATTCCACTTTTTCTGTAACAACTTGAGTCAAATCTCGAGAGGTGGGGGGGGTAGCGAACTCACCTGCTGACTAACAGACGTGGCAACAACGCAGGTATTTTAACGGGGTTGGAAGGTCAGATGGCTGTTACGCTCAAGAATACCTAGAATCAAAGAAGCTTCACTGCATTTCCATTATGGTCGATACTTTCATTTTTATCACAGCCTTTCGTTTCCAGCTCGAAAACCCGGGTGTCAGAGTGACATTGGTATCTATCGAGAATGACGACAACTTGCGTAACACGCTCAGCACCTACTGGATGTCCAGCGACGTGGACCTGTCGAGAGGCTTGGACTTCTCCGACCGTGGCCCTGTCTACGCGCGCTTCACTCATCTTAACAACAAACCATTCCGTTACGTGTATGTACTCAAACTATACAATCATAGTCGGTAATTAATATGATGTGCAATTTACACAGCTAAATGAATTAGGTATTATATTAGTGCCTAAATACGTAATTACTGAGGTGGAGCTCTCCCATCTTGAGAAGCCTCCACCTCTGGTCGATAGTTTACCATCAATAGGTAAGTCTTTATTCAGGGCTGTCGTTTCCAAAAACGTCTACCTACAACATGACTTCATGATAGTACCTAGCTCAAGCCTGTATCGATGGCGTAAGTGGTAGTATATACGACTGCCGCGCTGAGGTACGGAACCCGGCAGTTCGATACCCGGTTCGGCACAAAAATGGCTCCAACAATATGAAAAAATGCTTGATAAAATGTATATAGCAGGTCGTCTCAAACTGCGCCTGAACTTTCAACACGTTAATTGGTTCACCATCTGTTCTACGGGACCAAAATGGTGAAATGTGGGTTCATAGTATGCCTCTGGCTACCTCTATGAGGATAAAGGCGTGACTGATAAGTAAATAACTAACTATATTCATGCTGTATCCCTAACGGGGTAGTCAGAGAGGACAGATCGCCAGGCCCCGCGATCCATGCATACTTCTTTTGCTTCCTGCAGCTTCATCAATCACTCCATACATGTATCTGACTGGATATCCAGTACTTGCGGATTGCGAACACTAGATACGAGTACTTTTCTCTTTTTGAGCAATTTGCTGGCTGTTTTCATGTGTAAGTCTCGGCCTACCCTGGTTTCTTCTACCCTTTTCGCAACCGTGTCCAAACCAACTGAGCACGCCCTTTTCCAGTTTAACGCCGACACTTTCATTCAAACCTGCCATATTGCGTATCACTTTATTACGTATTCGGTCGGCCAAAGTTACGCCGCACAATTTTCGAAGCGATCGCATCTCAGCTTTCAACTTACCGTACGTATTTTCTGACATACTCGCCGTTCTACATCCGGATCACATCTTCCGTCCGCGCTAAACATAAACATATTAAATACACAATTTCATTCACTTGCTGTAGACGTTCCTGGTTAACTCAAATCTCGCACTTTCTTACGTCTTCTCTTTCAAATACTAGAACCTTAGTTTTACTTGCATTCACATTCCTCTTTTATATAATAGACTAATGCCGAAGGCTTCTGATGAGGCCATGAGCACCGCATCATCAGCGTACAACAGACAATTTACTGTTAAGTCACCCAAATTCACACCCATATCACAATCTTTCAACTTCTGCAGGGAACTGTTCAGATACACTATGAACAGCTAGGCGGATATTACAAAACCCTGGTTGACGCCTGTACAGACGTCGAAAAGAGGTGACACATCCCCCCTACTGTACGCGCTTACAGTCCCTATAAAGCGACTGTATTGACTGCAGTGCCCACAGCGAGCCGTCCACTCCATATCTGGGCATCAAGTCCCACAGATTTTCTCTCACAACATTATTAAATGTTTTCTCCAGATCCACAAAAGTGCAGAAAAATTAAATGCGGTAGGTAAGTTGCTCTACCGTCGCGCAGTTTGTTCCATAGTTAAAGGTGACAAATAATTTCCAGTTTCAACGTGAACAACACGGGGGCAGCTCGTCGGGCGACTTGTCGTATCTTCATCGCGCCGAAGTTTGACGAGCGCAAGCTGGAGTGGGTGCTCTCCGACCAAAGAAAGATGTTCATTGAGATGGACCGATTCGTCACACCATGTAAGTAAACAGATATACGAGTAAGTAAGCTCAATTGTACCAACCTAGAGTCACCCTTCTAAAATACTTTAGAGGTTGCCCACGTGCAACAATGACGCGTGAAAAGATGATTTGATTGTAGCCCTTTTATCAATGAACAGTTTAGTTTTCAGTAAGTATATATATATATAGGTAAATGAAAATGAATTGTCTGTTGGTCATTCCAAATTAACATTATTTAAATGCAGCAATAGACTGATGAGCTTATTGCCTATGACAATATATGTGGCGATGACCTATGACGTGGGCGTGAGACTAAATGCAACCGGAGAAGTGTGAGCGTTTTCTATACCTCTACCTTCGAGGACCTTCGAGGAAAAATCGTCATTATGTATAATCAATCATCAATCCGAATTATGTAGGTTGAATACGAATTGTTAATATTTTTTAAGCTTTGCAGTGAACTCCGGTCAAAATACGATTACGAGACAGTCAACCCAATCGTCCCTGACCATTCCGTTCGAACAAACGTTTCGCGATCTGTCCGCTCAATCGGGTGACCCGCGCAGACCCGACCTGGCTTCCTTCAACTTCTGCGGCTGTGGCTGGCCTCAACACATGTTGGTACCCAGGGGATCTGAAGCGGGCGAAGTGTATCAGCTGTTCGTGATGCTGTCAAACTACGACTTGGACAGCGTAAGTACTAAATAAATTAAGCTTTATAAACGTCAGGCTTCTAACTCTGAGGTTTTATTCAGATCAGTATAAATCTAAAAGAGTATAAGTCTCTGCATAAAATAATTTAAATATTTTTGTTGTCCTTTCTAGATCGATGATACTTCCAGTACTACACCATCCACTTGCGTTGAAGCTTCAAGTTTCTGTGGTCTGAGGGACAAAAAGTATCCTGACCGCCGCGCGATGGGATACCCGTTCGACAGACCTTCGAGCACTGCCGTTAACATTGCTGACTTCATACTACCCAACATGGCCCTTCAGGAGATTACCATACGCCTTAAGAACGAGACCGTGCCCAATCCTCGCAATCGGGTAGGCCAAGCCACGCCTGCGACGTAATTTCCTTTAGGACCTATACCCCCTGACTGTCTCTCTCGGCAAAGTCAATCCTCATTTCTGGATCTAGAATGTTTTGTTTCATCACTGAATACATTGATTTATAAGTATAGCTGAAATAACAATGATTCTGTCACACCAAAGTTGGTGTCTAATTGCTTAAGCATATTTGCGCCTACCAGAAAAACCTTAATTTCTTAAGTACCTATATTGTTAAGTACCTTATGTTATAAGTACTTAATATCTGGTATCTTTTATTAGGGTCACTCACCCAGTGGTACCGTTCAAGCACTAAAAACCTATCTTACCATAAAAAATATACTGGTGTGAATTGTCCGAACCCTGACCTATAATGGACCTCACTTCACTAAAGTTTCCTTTCCTTAATTTGTGTTGTATCCCATTCTATGACAATAACAAAACGGTGGTGGAACAAGATATTTAAAAAAAATTCGTTCTTTATTGGATACCGATGACAAATTAATTAAATATAAAAATAAAATAAATAAAATAAAAATATCTTTATTTTGCATAGACCATTTTAAAGGCGCTTACAAAATGTCATACACTATTTAAAATATTTAAAGCGACCACCGGTTCGGAACGCGGCCCACCTGAGAAGAACCGGCAAGAAACTTAGGAAGGCTTTTTTTTTTGATGGCCTATTTACAATTTAATATTATTTCACTTTGCCAGCAGATCATTTCCAGGCGTCCCTGTCCTGCAAATAGTCTGTAACGGAGTAATAACCTTTTTCACAAAGCTTGTTTTTAATAAACTTTTTAAATTTATTTAAAGGTAAATTTCTCAGGTCACAGGGAAGCTTGTTGTAAAAGCGTATACAGTTACCCTGGAAAGAATCGCCAATCTTATGTAGTCGACTGTGGTGGACTGAAAGATTATTTTTATTTCTAGTGTTTATATTATGTTTATCACAGAGTTTAGAAAACTGTGATAGATTTTTCTGGACATACATAAGATTGGCAAAAATGTATTGTGATGGTACGTTTAGAATATTTACTTCTTTGAATTTTTCTCGGAGAGAAACTCTGGGGCCCAAATTATAAATAGCGCGTACAGCCCGCTTTTGTAGAACAAAAATAATATTTAAATCTGCAGCACTCCCCCAAAGGAGAGTACCGTAAGACATAATACTATGAAAATAGCTGAAGTAAGCCATTCTAGCCGTATCCACATCTGTTAGAGTCCTGATCTTTTTTACAGCGTATGCAGCCGAACTTAATCTAGAGGCTGTCTTTTCTATGTGTGGGCCCCACTGCAAATTGGCATCAATAGTTATACCTAGGAACACAGTTGATTCTACAAACTCTAACACTTGTCCATTCAGTTGAACATTGGCCGCAACTTGTTTTACATTTGGTAGAGTAAATTTTATACATTTAGTTTTATTTTCATTAAGGCAAAGATTATTTGAGCTGAACCAATGAACTACTCTTGCAATTGCATTGTTTACATCGTCATAGTTATCTAATTGTCTTTTAATTTTAAAAATTAATGAGGTGTCATCTGCAAACAAAACAATCCTATTCCTGTCCCCTACATAAAATGGTAAATCATTAATATAAATGAGGAACAAGAATGGCCCAAGTATCGAGCCTTGCGGCACACCCATTGTAATCATGGATCCTACAGAACGTGTACCATTAATATCGACTTAATCGATTCAAATATGAAGACAGAAGGTCGAGAGCTTTGCCTCTTATTCCATAGTGGTGTAATTTTTTGCACAGCGTTTCATGTTGAACGCAATCAAAAGCCTTTGATAGATCGCAAAATATACCTAATGCATCGTGCTTGTCTTCCCAAGCTTCATGAATACATTTTAATAACTCAACACCAGCATCGGAAGTTGAGCGCCCTTTCGTAAACCCAAATTGATTCGCATGGAGTATTTTATGACTATTAAAATGAGACTATTAATATACCTTGTAGCATTATGAAAATAAAAGGCTGATTGTTTAGTTTTAAGAGTTAAGTGTATATAGTGTATATATAATATTTTCATATAAGTAATTATTTAGAGACCCGTTTATTTTAAGGCTGCATAAATCATTAAAATTAATCAGTTTAAATATTATTATGGGTTTTATTGCATTAATCTAATCCTCAAAAAGAACAACGTCTACGGTTCAGGTTATTAAAGGTGGTGTTGCAGGGTTTAACAGGTAGTGTGCAGCACTTCGGGGGCCGAGTCTGCTATTTCAATCGTGTCGAAATAGAATCAAAATCGTCGCTCAATAGAAAGCCACCGGTACAATTTTAACAGTTTTCCGTAGTCTACTACACACATCAACACGGTCTAGGGATATTTTTAAAAAAGCGAATTACTATCAATGTGTTAATTATTTATATGACATGTATATATTTAAAAGATACGTTATTTAATATTCTACCATTTTTTAATAATCGTTAAGGTACTTCGATTAAAATTTCAGGATTTTATGGAAAAAAATGCACAATCTTGAAATTACATTTTGGTGGGTCCCTATGGCCTCAGCAACATTACGCTGAACAGACCCAGCTTCCAGCATTCCCACAGCTTGTAACATCTCCGCCCTCGTCCAATGTTGGCGTTGCATGGCTACAATACCTCAATTTTAACTTTATCTTTCGTTTAAAAATGAAAAAAAACTATAACTAAACGTAATTCGTATTGTTTTCTAAATTTCGCACAAATGAAAATTCCCTCTCCTACACATCAAGACACTTTTATGCCACCGAAACAAAAGAATTTTCAAAAATTTGAATTTGGAATTAGTCTGAGATAAATTACAAACAAATCGGTGTATAAAAGATCCCAATGCGGCCAGTACTTTTCGAGTTATTTAATTGAGTATGAAATATCCCTAGACCGTGTTGATGTGTTTATTACAGTCGTACTCTAATAGACTTCTATCGCTCGGCCAATAGAATTCTACTAACACGTACCGCGCTAGTGGCCGCTAGTCAGTTGCATTTTTGATAGTCTTCTAACATTTTGACATCTAAAAAAGCGATTCTGGTTCTATTCTACTGCTTGTCAATAGTAGACTCTGTTCCTTGGTGTTGCAAATGACCATATGCTAGGGTGACTATTATTTTCAATCCGGTGGACTATGGTCCACCGGATTGAAAATAATGCTTGGAGTTCTAAAAATCTAAAACAAATCAGACTGTCTCTAGTATCCGGTGATCTATACTTAATAGAACTTAGAACTCAGCTAAATGCACGAAATACTGTTAAAGCCATAAACACGTTTGCAATACCAATTCTCTGAGGATTGTTGAGGTGTTTTCTTGACGATTCAATTAAACTGCTGTAGTGGACTGTATATATGCTGTATTATGAATAACTTACAATATGGTTCGTAAAAAACAATATAAAAATAATGATGAAATAAGAAGTTGTGTTGTCGTTAGACAGAAGTTTTTGAAGTGAGTGCCGATCATGTCAGCTGATTCGACACCGCCGTGCGGGTCACCGCCCGCGCGTCTCCATTCCCCGCGGTGGCCCTACTCCGCCGCCGCCGCCGATGTATATTATGTATTTAATTAGACATACTCCCCACGTTGAAGTGTTCTTCAATATCCTTTTCAATGGGTAATGGGCATATGGAGTTATATGCCCGACGAATAATACCTTTCTTAGTCTGTATGTCCGCTACTCTGGCGACTCCGTCTCTACCCTCATGTACCTTTGTGATACGTCCAAGAGGCCACATTAAGGGAGGAGAAGCATTCTCTCTCACGAGCCCCAGTTGCTCCCTCCTTCAATTCCCCAAGCGATGTATGCCATATGGTTTTCTGCTGAAGCAATAAAACATATTCATTAGAAAATCTCCTCCAAAAGTGTTGCTTCAGTAGCTCGATGCGTTGGAACCTCTGCAATGATGTGATGTTTGCAGTGGTGATCTGTGGATGAGGCACGCCAATTAGAGATCGTCCAATTAAAAAATGAGCAGGAGTTAATGGATAGAGGTCAGATGGATCGTTAGAAATAGGAGTCAATGGACGAGAATTTAAAGAGAATCAACAAAGTAGCCATTTCCTCGTAATCCAAGTAAGTTAAACCTAGAACTCTACGCAGATGATACTTGACACACCGCACGGTGGATTCCCAGAGTCCGGCGAAATGTGGTGTATATGCCGGGATAAACGAGAAATTTATACCTGTCTGCGTGATGTCGGATGATAATGTTTGATTGAGAAGTCTTGTCAACTCATTGAATGTACCAACAAAAGTAGTACCATTGTCAGAGAACATTGTTCGAGGTTTTCCACGGCGACCTATAAATCTGTTTAAAGCAGCTATAAACGCCTCTTTAGTCATGTCTGAATCAAGCTCCAGATGCACTGCCTTGGTTGCTAAGCAAATAAAAATTGCAATGTAAGATTTAATTAATTTACAACCTCTACCCTTGCGGTTAGCTACCATCACTGGCCCAGCGTAGTCGACCCCAGTCTCTAAAAATGGAAACTCTAAATGAACACGTTGTTCTGGCAAGTTACCCATTATAGGTTGAATAGTCTTGCCTTTTATTCTACTACATTCGACGCATGAACGGACTGTTTGTTTTGCTACATTTAAACCTCCCAGAGACCAATAATTATGTCTCACTGTGGCTAGTAGAATTTGTGGTCCCGCGTGTAAATTAATTCTGTGAGTGCTATTAAATATTAATTTTGTAATGTGGTGTTTATCACAGATCAGAATAGGGTGCTTGACATTATAATCATAATTTGAATTATGCAACCTGCCACCCACGGGGATCAGGCCATTATCGTCCATAAAAGGCGACATTGATAGAAGTCTGTTTTTTGCCGGTAGTGTTTTATTGTTTTTTAATATAGTGTATTCCTCAAGGAATGATTCCTGCTGAGCAATACGCAAAATAAAATTAGAACTATGAGCAAGCTCTGAAATAGTAATATGACCATTTCTTTTGGTCACACCTTTACGACAATTATTTACAAATCTAAATATATAAGTTATTACTCGTTGCAATTTTAATATATTAGAAAATTTATGTATAAGTGCTGAAAATATAGTAGCTGATGTGTCAAGTGTAACATGGAATGATTTTAAAGTTTCAGGTAACACGGCAGAGATTTTATTTGGGTTTTTTGGCCACAGATATGTATCTAAACCTAGAAACTGTGGACCCGACTACCATAGAGTTGAATCACATAAAGCCTTCGCATTAATTCCTCGTGAGACGAGATCTGCGGGATTATCCTTAGTTGGGACATAGCGCCACTCATTCTGGCCGAAACCATCCTGTATTTCAGCACTGGGAAGTCATTTAATCAAATTCAACGTGTCGGACCTATTGTGCAGGACGACCTTCTATCAATTTTACTTTCAATGTCGGCAGTAACTACATACCTGTGCTGCCGAAATCTCAGTAAAATTGATAGAAGGTCCTCCTGCACAATAGGTCCGACACGTTGAATTTGATTAAATGACTTCCCAGTGCTTGTGACTGCAGACCCATCAAACACAACCCGGAGCTTGGTTGTGGTGCTATCTCTGAGGACACCATGATGAGGGAAATAAAAAGAAGGTGATTGGTTACCTATGCTTTCTGTCATATGACCTAATTGTATATATTCCTTAATGAAATCTACGTATAGTTGTTTGAACGCTGGTTCTCTACAAAATCGCCTCTCGAGTGAGAGGAATCTACGCTTAGCTGTATTATAAGAATTTCCAAGTACATCAGGAGATTCTTTAAGAGGTAAGGTGACAATAAATCTCCCATCCTTAACAGTGGTTGTATTTTTAAAGTTTTCTTCGCATGCACGTTCCTCAGGGGTTAAATAATGTTTAGGGGATATACTATCTAATTCCCAAAATCGTGATAAATCTAACTGTGGCTGAGAACAACACTGGGAAGTCAATAGACACTTGGGTGAAGGTGTACTGTTTTGTTGAATAGAGCCTGTGATAAGCCAGCCCAACTTGCTTTCACAAAGAGTAGGCTTGTGTTTTCCCAGTGATATTCTGTTGGTTTGTAGTACTTCCCAGAATATATCCGTTGCCAACAGGATGTCTATTGTGGATGGAATATGAAAGGTAGGATCAGCTAAGGTAAGTCCTGATGGGATTTTTATGTCTTTTATATTGATGTGTGCTGATGGCTCTAAATTTGTGATGTTTGAGAGCACATAGCAATTAATAGAAGTAGTATACGTACCGTTTAATGATTCTATTCTTAGCGAACACAACTGAGAACTATTAGAAGTTTGTTCATTAACGCCTGAAATTTTCGTCATAGTTTGTTTTCGTTTTAAGTTAAGTTTATTGCAAAAATTTTGAGTAATTAAGTTTATTTTGCTACCACTATCTAGAAGTACTCTTGCTGAATGAGGGTTCCCTTTGTTGTCAAACACCTTTACTATTGCTGTCGATAGCAAGAGATGACGAGTTCCTGAATTACAATTAGCTGCAAAAACGATGTTTTGTTGCTCAGATGATGATTGTTTTTCTAAATGTAATAGTGTTGTATTTTGATTTACAATATTTGCAATTATTTAATCTACAGTGGGATTCATTATGACCAAGACGTAAGCAGTTCATACATACCTTTAACTCTTTAGCCTTATCAATACGCTTCTCAACTGTTAAAGACTTGAATGCTTCGCAGGTATATAAATTATGTTCCTCATTACACAACGGGCAAGATAAAACTCTATTCTTGTGTGGTTTTATGATTAAACTTTTAGAGGTACTTACAGGCTCTGTTTTTATTTTATTTGGCCTTGATTCCTCTAATGTTCCAAAAGATCAGCTCTATTTGACAGGTACTAAATAAATACTTCTAAAGTAGGTGGATCTGTGAGAGTATTTCTATGCTCCTCCCAGCGCCGATTGGTGACACTATCTAGTTTAATAGACATCATGTAGATGATGAGTGTATCCCAATGCTTTATAGGTTGTCCAAGCGTGGACAAAGCTCTAAGATTTTTATTGATTAAATCCACCATGTATCTCAAAGCTTTACTAGATACTTTTGGTATACTACTAACGTTGAAAAGTGCTTGTACATGATTATTTACCAACAATCGCTTGTTATCGAAGCGCTCACAAAGTAACTCCCACGCGGAATCATAATTGTCAGCTTTAAAATCTAAATTTTTAATTGTAAGTGCAGCACTACCCTTTAGAGAGGCGCGTAAGTAGTGAAATTTACTTATCGTATCGATTGAATCATTGTAGTGAATCATAGAAACAAATGAGTCTCTAACTTCATGCCAGTGCTGGTAACTGCCAATAAAATGAGGCAAATCAATTTTTGGAAGTTTAACGAAATTAGTGCTTTTTGCAATTACGGCAGAAACATCCAAGGAGCTTACCTCAGGTTTTGAGCCTTGCTCAGGCATGGAGTTTTTACGTTCAGTTTCGAGCATAGCACGAGCTTCAGCAATTAGCGCGTAGTACTGAGACTCGAACAATTGTCTCTCAGCGTATTGTTCGTCAGGCGATTCTGACTGCTCCTCAATCTGGCACTGAAAGACATCAAAGTCATTGTATAAGTTTTCTACCTTTTTAAGACGTAAATCCAGCTGTATTTGGGTTTCTAAAGATCCCTCTAATTGGTTATTATGCTTAATTGTCGTAATATAGGTACTAAAATGCGTAAGCTTAGTTTTTATAGTCCCTCTTTTCTTAATTAAATCTTTTAATGAAGACATATTAAGCCAAACTTTAATTTTGCTATAATAAATTAATTATATCAATAATATGCTAATGATTTGAAAAGTAAACAAAAATAAACGCTATGTAAGTATGTTTTATAATCTACTAGGTATGATGATTATTTTGCTACCTTAGTAGTATAATAATGACTATTTCTAAATAATCTAAATCACGCTCAAAGCTTAATCTGTGAATTGATTTTGACTATACCTATATGGTATAACGTTGAGGCTCTGTGGAAGCGAACACAAAAAAAAATATTAATATCGGTTAAAAGACAACGAAGTTATTGAGAGCTTTTTCCTTTTTTGAAATTGGTTAAGATGATAATAACTAGCTATTATGATAACAAAGGAAGTACGTAACTTAATTTAGCAGGCATTCTATAGCACAGCTGATGCGGTGACGATCGAGTGCGTAAATTTTTGATGCACCTCCAACTATAAAGAAAAAAATATAAGTCTATAATTATTATACTTTACAATCAGCTGTTAGTATTGTATATTTACAACTAATTACTATCTATTACTATACTACTATAAATACTAAGATACGTATCTAGCTACTATGAAGTGAAAATAGCCATTTTTAAATGATCTAATTTTTACTATCTATAAGGTAGGTATGTAACTACGTAGGTACGAGTACTTAGTACGATTCAAGTCTACTTGTCTACCAAGTGAATAAAGCAATGAAATGCAATGTAAATGATACAAAATGAAATGTGAATAGTTGTGATATGATGGATGAATATGAAATAGTTAGCGAATGAAATATGGAAGAGTTCAGTTAGAACCGAAAGAAAAATAGTGATAGTAATTAAATTTGGAACGATCTCACGGTTTTTGTGCACTGATCCTCCTCTTCCTTATTTGTTGTTGTTTTACGATACACGTACGATGTAGCTTGAAGAATTCTTTGAAAACGACCGCCAATGATTTTGAACGTGAATGTAGACTGCACTTGGTGTCAGCAATAGGCCGCTATTGCCGCGAATACCTTTGCGTTGTTCACCGCTGGATGCACAGTAAATCAGAAGACGTTCTTTGATCTTGAGCTTGAGCCGATAGAACTTTTTCAAACTTTTTGTTCGTACTTTGTAAGTCTTCGTAGGTAGGTACACGGTGAAAGGACCATATGTTGAGGTGTTTTCTTGACGATTCAATTAAACTGCTGTAGTGGACTGTATATGTATATGCTGTATTATGAATAACTTACAATATGGTTCGTAAAAAACAATATAAAAATAATGATGAAATAAGAAGTTGTGTTGTCGTTAGACAGAAGTTTTTGAAGTGAGTGCCGATCATGTCAGCTGATTCGACACCGCCGTGCGGGTCACCGCCCGTGCGTCTCCATTCCCCGCGGTGGCCCTATTTCGCCGCCGCCGCCGATGTATATTATGTATTTAATTAGACACATACTCCTTTGGGAATATTAATCGGGCTCAAAGTGATTTATCCCAATTGCAACGTACCATTAACACTCATATGACAGTCAACAGAAAACACCACCCTAGGTCATGTACACAACGTCTCACACTATCACGGCAACATAGAGGGACAGGCCTCATCGACATACGAAATTTACACAATACACTTGTAGACAACTTACGCAAATATTTTTACACTAAAGCTGAACAATCACAACTCCACAAATATATTACCGACATTGATAGAAAACTAACCCCACTTAACTTAAATAACAGAGACAAGCCACCAAAATTAGTAAATAAGCAACAGAAAATAGATCTATGGTCACAAAAGGCTCTACATGGGAGACACTATTCCGACCTAAACCAGCTGCATATCGACAAAAAAGCGTCGAACGAGTGGCTACGACGAGGTGAGCTGTTTCCAGAAACAGAGGCTTTTATGATCGCTATTCAGGATCAAGTTATAGATACCCGTAATTACCGGAAACACATTACTCGGACCCTTAATTTACCTAGCGATTTATGCAGAAGATGCCATAGCAGCTCAGAAACTATTCCACACATCACTGGTGCATGCAAATCAATAGTCCAAACACATTACAAACACAGACATAACCAAGTAGCTGCCATAATTCACCAAAATCTAGCATTTAAATATACTCTGATTTTCCAAAAAACTGCTTACTACAAATACAAACCCACGACCATTTTAGAAAACTCTAGTCACAAAATTTACTGGGACAGAACCATCATTACAGATAAGACCATACACTGCAATAGACCAGATATAACTGTATTAGATAAAACCACTAACTCCGTGTTTATTATAGATATTGCAGTTTGTAATACACACAACCTTGTCACTACACATTCAGAAAAAATGGCCAAATATGTAGATTTAGCTACGGAAATAAAAAGACAATGGCAAATAGACACAGTTAAAATTATACCCGTTATCATATCTACTACTGGTGTGGTACCAAAAACACTTCGATTCAACCTCAATACTCTTCACATGCCTCCATCTACCCTTACACTTATACAAAAAGCAGTTTTACTCAATACATGCCGTGTTACACGCAAATTCCTCACCTCATCTTCTTTATTATAACATACTTTTTCTTTCCAATTAGCACACTTGGTCAAGGCTCGTGTGTTAGTTTTATACCCCTACTAAAAAGGGAGAGCAAAGTGCAAAAAAATATAAATAATAATAATAAGTCCCCCAAAACCCTACCTTACGTCCAAACCGAACACCTGGTTACGTGGGGGACGGTCACGCATACTAATGAAACTTATGCGGCTAACAAGGTAAAGGTAACCCAGTAAAATGGAGACTAGAAGAAGTAAATTACGTATAGGGCCGCTGCCCGGGGGTGAGCGCCGGGGCACGTCTGTAGCTGGTCACGGACGTGACAGCATGCTAGCCAGTGACTCTGCTGCTGAGCGGCTGGGAGGGAGTCGGGGACGCGGGGGGTAGGGGAATGTCCTCAAGGACTACAGCCGATGGTAGAAGAACTAGGAGATTACAATCTCTGGCTGAGGATGTTTCGCAGGTGACAAGTGTCAACCAACCTGCGACCACTAAAGCTAGGAAACCCAGAGTACGCATGAAATGGGATGACGAAATTAATAAATTCATCATGCGTACATATTTTCAAATAACTAAGTTAGAAACAGATAGGACTATGTACTGCTCTAAACTACATGATGAATTCAAATTAAAAACCCACATTTAAATCTTTCATCACAACGAATAGCAGATCAAAGGAGAGTTATAGTACGAAACAAACTTATACCAGATGCAGAAATAAGTAAAATTAAATTGGAAGTAGCTAAACAGTTAGGTGAATGTAATAGAGTAGAGAGTTTGTCCCCAACATTCCAGGAACATGATACAAATATATCATTACAGTCATCACACGAATCACTCAGCCAACCAATATCATACCTTACACAAACTACTCAAGCCACAACTACGGATAACACACTTACACGCCTTTCACTTTTTTCTCACGCTTCTACACAAACTACATCAATCCCAACACAATCATTACAAATAAATGAGGACACTACGCAAGACACAGTAATACCTGATACTTACACTGCAGACTTAATAGAACAGTTAGAGACAGCACTTATTATGTACACAGGAACTGATCCAACAACTAGACCCAAACTACCACGACTCAGGGAAGGCAAAAGACTATACGAACTAGTAAAAACCATTAAACACACAAATCCTAGCACAATATTTCTCGGTAGACTCAGATTTAACACATATAAAAAAAAAAAAGTTTTTATAATTTCACACAGAACAAAACAACACATTATACACCAGCTAAAAAATAAAAAAAATAGGCCATCATGAAATTTAAAATTATACATAAGTAAATCATACATAAGTACGAGTATATGCATGCGTTGCAAGAAACTGCGCGAAATTTGGCCTTCTCTCAGCTTAAAGCTGCCCCCACTGGAGACCAGTTTGACAGTGCTGATTTTCAGAGGAGGCCAACGATGGCAGATCTGAGATGGCGCCACTACCCCTTCACTACGATTCGGTAGAATTTTACAGTAGGTAGGTGTCAGAAAATGATAAAAAAGATATAATAAATACTATTAACATATATAGACTTACTTACTTACTTATATAAATGTATAATAAATATAATTTTGATTAAATTGAGCACGATGACATGTGGGCGCACAACTTGCCTCCGCCATCCCTTCGAGTATAAAATGCAATGTAAAATATGCACACTTTGTTATACTGTACTGCTATTGTAATTAGCTCTAAGTTATGTTTTAAATTCTGTAGTAATATCGATTCCTCAAAATCAAGAAGCACATATTCGGAAGTACCAGCATGGCAAAGGAGGCTGGAAACTGATATAAAAAATCTACGAACTGACATAGGCAGATTAACACAATACATTAACAATAATAGGGGAAGGAAATTAGTCAAAATAGTTAATAAAAATTTTCATAACGTGAAGGTGCATTCTACACACGAAAAATATAATATTAGACCCAAAGAATATCTGGACACGTTGAAAAAGAAATTTTCCTTAAAATCACAAAGATTAGCTCGATACAAAAGATCATTACAGAGGAGAACTGACAATAAAATCTTCGCTAGCAATGAAAAATCATTTTATAGATCATTGAATAATAACTCTGAAAATATACCGTCCAACTTACCACCTAAATCTGAGCTCAAAAACTACTGGACTGATTTATGGAAAAAGCAAGCTCCACACAATGACAATGCCTGCGGGATAAAGGAGGAAATTGAAAAATCAAACTCTATTGAACCGATGGAATTTGAAGATATTAGTATAACTGATATTGAAGAGGTTACAAAAAGGACCAAAAATTGGACCAGGTATTGATGGAATTCACAATTTTTGGTATAAAAAACTGACAATTCTCCATGATATACTTGCGAAAAATATATCTAACATTGTAACAGGAAGTGCTACCCAAATTCATAACCAAAGGTATAACATACATGCTGCCTAAAAGTAATAATACATCAGATCCATCTCAGTACCGGCCTGTAACTTGCCTACCTACCATATACAAATTAATAACATCATGCATAACCTACAAAATCAATAGGCATATATAACGAAATAACATACTAGCTGAAGAACAAAAAGGGTGCAGGTGGAGACATATGGGTTGTAAAGAACAACTTATTATTGATTCAACTATTCTGAAACATGCAACTTTTCACAACAGAAACCTACCTACTACCTACATAGACTACAAAAAGGCATTTGATAGTGTACCCCACTCATGGTTAAATCGTATCCTAGAAATTTATAAAATAGATCCAATAATCATAAAGTTTTTAAGCAGTACAATGACCCACTGGAGGACTACACTTACTCTCACTATCTACTCAACATCTATTTCAACCGATGAAATTCCCATTGAGAATGGAATCTTCCAAGGAGATTCGCTAAGTCCTATATGGTTCTGCCTGGCTCTTAACCCATTGTCCAACATTTTGAATGACACAAAATGCGGCTATAAACTAACATCTCACACTACAATCAACCATCTGATGTACATGGATGATATAAAAATCTTTACTAAATCTGAAAAAGAAATGGATAATCTTATAAAAATCACATCTCAGTTTAGCAACGACATCAATATGACTTTTGGATTAGACAAATGTAAAACAATTCAGTTACACAGAGGTACGGTAATCAACAGTAGTAATATCGATGTTATGGACAATTCCCAGGAATACATTAAATTTAGTTTATTGGGCGAAAATGACTCGTACAAATACTTAGGGCTACACCAAGAGCGAACAATTAATCACACAGGACTTAAGAAAACCTTAAGCCGATAATACACACATAGATTAAAACAAATTTGTAAAAGTTCGCTACATTCCAAAAACCTTTTTAAAGCAATTAACACATATGCTATACCCATTTTAACTTACTCTTTTGGAATCGTAAAATGGACCTGCACGGATATTAACCAATTATAAATAAACACTAGAACAACACTAACCAAACACAACTACCTACACCCGAAGACAGCAATAGAACGAATAACAGTACAGAGGCAGGTCAGATACAAAAACTAAGACCCTTTTTTTTACGAAAAATCCAATTCTAGTAACATTCACAATACAATAGTAGAATCTGATACAAATTACACACCATTAAATTTAGCAGACCGAAATAAGGATTTTAACACGTCAGAAAATATACATAACCTGATGGCGAAGCAAACAGTTACATGGTAGACACATCCACGATTTGGAACAACCTCACATAGATTTTGAAGCTTAAAATTAATGGCTTGAACTAGGTTCACTTTTTTCCTGAAACCGAAGGCTTTATGATAAGTATTCAAGATCAAGTTATCAACACTAAAAATTATAGAAAATTCATTATCAAAGATCCCAATATTCTAGATGATAAATGTAGAAAATGCCACCGTCACTCCGAAACTATTCAGCACATTACCAGTGCCTGTCCTACCTTAACTCAAACAGACTACACACAGACACAATCAAATAGCACATATTATTCATCAAAAATGGCCATTAATCACAAACTCATAACTAGCAAACCAACACCATACTACCAATACAATCCAAAACCTGTAATAGAGAACACCAATTATAAACTATATTTTGACAGAGCAATTCTAACAGATAAAACCATTCACAATAACAGACCCGACATCACTCTTATTGAAAAACAAAATAAAACAGTATTTTAATTGACATCTCAGTACCAAACACTCATAACATCCATAGAACCATTACTGATAAAATAAACAAATACACAGAACTTAAAGAAGAAATAACTAGAATATGGAAAATGAACAAAGTTTATATAGTACCTTTAGTACTATCTAGTACAGGAGTAATACCTAAACATCTATTGCAATCCCTTAAACCAATAGACATAACTGAAAACACATATATGACAATGCAAAAAGCCGTAATTTTGAATTCTTGCCGCATAGTCAGAAAGTTTCTCCAAGAAGACTTAAACATCCAACACGAAGCAGACAATGAAACTCACTTGGCTTAAGACCGTGGTCTCATATTTACCGATGTGTCCTAAATACACCGAGATGAAAAGAAAACTAAGTAAATAATAAAATGCGAAAAAAAAAAATTGCCGTAGTCAGAAGCATCTATATTGTATATAATAATTAATTTTCAGAAGTATTTACACACACGCACTTATTTAAGTGTTACAATAGAATAATAAAGAAAAGAATCAACCTCAACATTATAAAAATGAACCGAAATATGCAGTAAACAAGAAAATATGTTTATAATGTTTTTGAAGAATGACATGACGTCTGTCATGTCAAACTATATTACATACATAACAACAAATTTATGGATATTCCACGTAGGACTAACTCACTTATAGAATTTAACGTTTGTCTGGACAGCCCGTGTGATTTGAATTTTTTTTGGTTTCTTTTAATAATCTAGTCTAATTTGTGTTTCTTATTGTACATATTGTTAGTATTGTGTTTTTAACCGGTATAAGGTATTGTGCTGTGCCTTTATTGCTTATATCTTCATGAAATTCTATGTGGTTATTAAAAATGGATAGAACCAAACCTCCGGATCCCCCAGATGATCGTCCCGTTACTCCCACTTTCTCCCCTCTCCAGTTTAGGAACGCACCCTGTACTACAGTAAATTCACAGTTTCAAACTGCCGAAACTGTCGGTAGCTTTTCGGAAACCCATACTCGAAAACGACACGTCAATGAAGACTCCCCAGTAAGCCCACCTTCCAAACAACCAAAAAGTCAGGTTGCACGGGAATATTATACGGGAGAGGATAAGGCACCATTCATTATCCATGTCTCACGTATAGAACCAGAGCCTAACTATGGCACTGTCCTTCACCCTATTTCTTTTGGTATGTTCTTACTCAACCATAATGTCGGCAACATATCAAAGGATGGAATTAAAAGAGTAGGGAGAAATCGTGTTTCCGTAGAATTTGTGTCAGCTCGTGACGCCAATATTTTTTTAAACAACAATGTCCTTCCCAAAAATAATTACATCGCCTCCATACCCTCCTTCAATGTCACGCGTATGGGCGTCGTTAGTGGCATCCCATCCGACGTTACGGAAGAGGAAGCAAAAACGTTCATTTCAGTTCCTCCAGGCTGTGGCAAGATACTTAAAATTAGACGAATCAACCGGAAATCTATTAGAGACGGAGTCACAAAATGGAAGCCTACTGAGACCTGTGTTTTAACCTTTGATGGTCAGACCCTTCCGAAAAGAGTTTATTGTTGCTACACTTCGCTGCCTGTACAACAATACGTATTTCCTACGATTCAGTGTCGTAAATGTTGCAGGTTTGGACATATTGAGTCAGTATGCAGGTCAAAACCCCGTTGTTTAAAATGCGGGCTAGATCATCCAGGCAATAGCTGTTTCGTAATTCCAGAAGAAGCCTTTTGCGTTTTGTGTTCCGGCAGTCACTATGCTAACAGCAGGGATTGTCCGGAGTATGGAAGGCAAAAAGCTATTAAGATCTCCATGGCTGAACATTCAATTTCTTATGTAGAGGCTAGCAAATCCATCCCAGTAGTTTCACGCGGATATGCAAATGCAGCCAAGAGCTCTTCCACACAGTCATACCGTAAGACTGTGACTCTCAAGCCACGCTCTCGTGTCCCTCTCACACCATCCTACGACAAAACCGTCCATAGTAATCTAACAAGTTTACCTCAATCAACACAGCCAAATGGTTGTGTTCTATCTAACCCCAACATTCAATCTTTCTCCTCTTTCTCAGCTATTATTGAAGTTGTAATCCAAGTAATAAAATCCGTTCTATCTTCTACCTCTCCCTCTTCACCGACCAACGTTGCAGATAAACTTATTTCAATTTTATTAGACCTTCAAAATGGCTTCACAACTTGTGTTTCTCCAGTGGAATGTGAGGAGCGTGCTTCATAAGAAGCATGATCTCACTTTCCTCCTGAACAAGTATAACCCAATTGCCTGCTGTATTGCAGAGACTTGGTTAGAACCAGGTCTCAGCTTCCGTATCCCTCGCTACAACACCTTTAGGTGTGACAGAGAGGACGGCTATGGAGGGTCAGCTCTCCTCATTAAAAATACGGTTTCACAAGTTCCTGTACCTATTCATCCGTTTTCGGAGGATATATGTATTGTTGTGCGTAAAATAGAAGACATCACACTGATGTCTATTTATATTGCGTATCCTCATCAAAGCCACATACCAGTACTGAGACAAATATTCATGAGCGTCATTGGGCCTATTATTGTAATGGGTGATTTTAATAGGCATCATTTCAGATGGGGTTCGGAAAGATGTGATGCATTTGGAGAAAGCCTGATAGAGGTACTGGATGAACTCAACCTCGTCATCTTGAACGATGGTAGTCCTACCCGTCGGCCAAATCTCGGACAGCGCAAAAGTTGTGTTGATCTCACATTTTGTTCGGCGGATCTAGCTGCATCTGTACAATGGCATTGTACAAATTTGTCACATGGTAGCGACCACTATCCAATAATTATTACTATCACAGACAAAACATACATGGAAAAGACTTCTCTCCCTCTGCAAAAATTTAATTTAAATAATCCAGACTGGAACATGTATTCTTCCCTTTTAGAAAACAAAATTAATACCCTTCCAAATTTAGCTTGCCAAAACCTGGGTACGTCTGGTTACTGCCATGTACAGAATTGTTTGGACAATCTTGTACGTGCTATCAACTCATGTGCAGAAATGAGTTTTCCATTAAAAAACTCTGCACGGGGCAAAATCCCATCTCCACCCTGGTGGGATCAGGATTGCACTAAAGCTGTAAGAGAAAGAAAGGAGGCGGAGAAGAGATATAACAGAGACATGACTATGGATAATTTAATTAACTATAAACATATATCAGCTAAATGTCGAAGATTGCTGCGCAAAAAGAAACGGGCAGGTTGGTCCAGTTTTTGCTCTTCCTTATCACCATCTACGCCAGCATCAGTTGTGTGGAGAAAAATTAACAGGTTTAGGTCAGGTTGCGTTCCCACCATCTCGTCCCCAATGACTAGGGAGACGGCTGAACAGTTTTTTGACAAAATAGCACCACCCTATGTCCCTTCTTTACAGGAGAGCGAGTTTCGGGTTATGGGTCAAGACCTTGACCCTATGGACAAACCATTTACCCCACAGGAACTAACTATGGTGCTCGGCCATGTCCGAGACTCAGCGCCTGGACTTGACGGAATACCATATTCCTTCCTTACCCATTTAGGCGGCGACGCTAGAGAATATTTCTTAAATATTCTCAATTTCTGTTACCAAAATAGTTGGATTCCCGAGCAATGGAAGGTCCAAATTATACTTCCCATCTTAAAACCAGGTAAACAGTCTGATGACCCAAATGGATATAGACCGATTGCTTTGTCGTCTGTTCTACTAAAAATACTGGAACACCTATTAAAAAATAGACTGGAATGGATTGTCGAATCTAGAGATTTATTACCTCCAACACAGTATGGGTTTAGGAAAGGAATAGGCACCATGGACAGCGTGGCGACGCTTATCACGGATATACGTAATTCTCTTTCTAGTAATTTATCAGTGGTTGTGTCATTCCTCGACATAGCTTCTGCTTATGATAATGTGATGCTTCCCATTCTCATGCAAAAATTGCAAAAGCTAAAAATACCGGCGAAGATCATCAAGTGCATAAGCAATATAACTATGACCCGCTCACTTTTTTAAAGAGTACAGGGAGAGGAGTTTGGGCAGCGAAGGACTTGGAAAGGCTTGCCTCAAGGCTCCGTTCTGAGTCCTTTGCTGTACAATTTATATACTGCAGACATTGGCTCCTGTCTTAATGTAAACTGCCACTTACTCCAATATGCCGACGATCTAGCTTTATATGTGAGTGACCTTTCTATTTTAGACGCAGCCACATCTCTTACTGTTTCTCTGTCCTCGTTAAATGAATGGCTACTAGACCATGGTCTGTCGCTGTCAGCATCAAAGAGTACAGCAGTAATTTTCTCCAGAAAGAAATCAATCCCCACAATCCAAATCTATGTTCAAGACCAAAGTATTCCACTGGCTTCAAATGCTAAATTTTTGGGTGTATATTTAGATCAAAAATTGACAGGGCGCCACCACATTAATTACCTAGTAAAGAGATGTGAACGAGTCATCCCTATCTTAAAAGCTCTTACAGGTGTCTGGTGGGGTGCCCATCCATACACTATTAAATTGGTCTATAATGCACTAGTTCGCAGTATGATGGATTATGGTACTTTTCTATTAGTTCCTTGTAACAAAGGTGCTTTAATCGGACTAGATAAAATCCAATCAAAATGCCTTAGACTTATCACAGGAGGGATGAAATCCTCTCCAGTGAATGCATTGCAGGTTGAGTGCGCGGAGGCCCCTTTGGAACTTCGGAGACAATATTTAGCAAATCGGTTTATATTTCGCTTAATAGTCAAAAATACCCATCCACTTATTCAAAAATTATCTGAAATAAACTACCTAACCAATACCGTTCAATATTGGCAACATAAGCAGATTCCCTTAATACTAAAAGCTTTGCGGAATACTCTAAATCTAGAATACCCCTTAATTGCCTATAATAGACTCCCTCTATTCAACTATAAATTCGAAGTGTTGTGTTTTAAACCGGACATTCTGTTAGATATTGGGATTACCAAGGGGAGTGCCTTTGCGGGGGCAATCTTTAATTCAATGGTAATGTCTCAATGGCATGATTTCCATCGATTTTTTACAGATGCCTCAAAATTATCCCAGGACAGTGAAACTGGGGTGGCAGTGTACTACCAAAACTCTAGGATAATCTTAAAATTCAAATGCCCCAGAGAGTCATCAGTATTTACGGGTGAATGTATCGCCATTCTAGAGTCATGTATATATATAGACTCCCATAATATCAATAAAGCGGTCATTTTCACTGACTCTTTAAGTTCTCTTAAAGCTCTAGAACAAAACCCGTACACGGATAAGCTACGTAGCTCCATAATACTGGAAATAAAACAACATCTGTTTAACTGTAGCATAAAACAAAAAACTGTTCAGTTAGTATGGATTCCCAGTCACTCTGGTATCAGGGGCAATGAGTTGGTGGATGAGCTAGCCAGAGGGGCTGTCTCTTCACCGTCTACTGACCTTAGACATCATAACTGCCAGGGATATGATTTATTAAATCTTCCAAGTAAAATGCTTCTGGCATCATGGCAAGCTCAGTGGTCTGAAACGGGCAAAATTAAAGGGAAAAATTATTACTCAATAAATTCGAACGTTACACTAAAACCATGGTTTTACCGTTTTAAAAAAATACCTAAGTCTGTAATATCTGTCATCTGCCGTCTTCGCTTGGGCCATTGCTGCTCTCCTGTGTTTTTACATAAAATCCGAGTAAGAGACTCATCACTGTGTGAATGTGGCTTTGATGAAGGATCTTTAGAGCATATCTTCTTCTCTTGTCCTCAGAACAATTCTGACTTATATAGCGAACTTGTTAGGCTAAAAATTTCTCTTCCAGTTAATGTTAAGTCTCTTCTTAATCTTAAGTCCTTCCCGACAATTACTTTCTACCCTGATGGCGTTCATCCGTCACAATGATATTAGGCTTTGAATAGTCTCCTTCGGAACTTGCAAATACTATGTACCTTACCATAGTATCTAAATTATTCATTGGTACCTACGTACCTTTATGTATATTTTTCAGTGAAATTTTAATTTAATAACACAATCAAGATACACAATACAAAATTGTTAATGTTGCTTATCAATAGTATACACATGGAAAACTCCATTGCACGTTAGACAGTGGCGGAATTGCCGGTACCCGCTCCGGCATAGGGGCCATAACAAAAAGAAAAAAAAAAAAAAAGAAAAACAAATTTATGAAAATATAACAATATAAGATGTTAACTAGAGCCAAAAGCCAAAATGCACAACCAACACCACCGGATTCGTCGCATAGCTCCGCCTCGCAGCACATGGAAACCTCGGAACCGATTGCTGCTGAGGCTTTGAGCTCGTCATCGAGCGACGAGTATTTCTCTCCCCCGACGTCGCCAACACCTGTACGTCGGCAGCGGAGATGCCGGACACCGACGTGCTTGGAGTCCAGAGGCCCGCCGGCCTCGAATAGGGCTCCCGCTGCTGGTGGTAATGTGCACCGCATACGATGGACTTCATCTGTGAATGAAAACGTTATGCGGGCATATTTTGCGGCTACAGAGGGAGGAATTAACCTCACTGCGTACCGTGTTCGTATGCTGCCTTTGTTTCAGGTACTTGAGCCAACAGTCAACGTACAGCGGCTATCGGATCAAGTGCGAGCCATTCAACGCTGTCATATGTTGGATGATGCCGCACTTGGGAGACTTCGTTCAGAAATACAATGTAGCCACATCCCTCCTTCGTCTCAAACTAGTGAGGTTAATGAAATGTGTACACACCACAGAACTTTCATCCAGAAAATCCATTGACGAAGAACTGGATGATGTTGTTACAAGAGTAAGTACCCGGTACAATGACGAATTAAGGAGTACTTTGGAACGAACGATTAATGAGTATAGGTTTTCTGATCCTGAGTATCATCCACGTCTACCGCGGTTGCCTACGCGTAAAAAGAATATAGCGCTGGTGTGTGCTCTGGACTCGGTTCTAGCAAGCTATTTTGATACTTGTATAGATTTAAGTGATGTACACTCAATTCTGTATTGTGCGGCTGTTGCGGTTTGTCGGGTAGCTGGTGTTAAATTTACACAAGTTGAATCAGCTATTCGACCAAAATCTGTTCCAGCTTGGCAATGTAGAATTGAGCGTCGTATCGCCGAGACTAGGGTGCTCATTGGCAAGCTGTGCTGCTTCAGGGCAGGTAATACACGCCCGAAAGTAATGCGTTTCGTGACTCGGGCATTCGCGGGGACTGATATTAGTCCTTGCGAATACTCTTTACGGGTCACGGAACGTATTGACCACCTGAAGCAGAAAATTTATGCGTGAGCAAATCGTATACGACGATACAAGAAGAGAGTGGATCGCTATACTCAGAATCGTTCTTTCCAAAAAGATGAGAGGTGGGTGTATAGAAGATGGGAGCAGCCTGATTTTCGTGTGACTGACATGTGTCTACCTGATGCTGAAGCCACAAACACGTTTTGGCGAAGTATTTGGTCGGCACCTGTTAGTCATACAGAAGATGAGTGGTTGCGGGATGTCAGATTTTCATGTGAATCTATACAAACTATGAAACCAATAATAATAACATCTGATGACGTTGCCAGTGCAGTTCGTTCTTTACCCAATTGGAAGTCACCTGGGCCGGACGGACTGCACAATTTTTGGCTTAAATGGTTCCATAGCTCACATGACTGTTTGGCATCTCGCTTTCAAACATCATTTGAATCTGGGTTGCTGCCATCTTTTATGACTTCAGGCATCACTCACCTCCTTTATAAATCAGGTAGTACTACGGACCCTAAAAATTATAGACCAATTACTTGTTTACCTACGGTCTATAAGCTTCTCACGTCCATTTTGAGAGTGAAATTAAGAACTCACATTGAAAATAATTGTATAATGTCCAACTCTCAAAACGGATGTAGAAGCGGGTCACGAGGTACTAAGGAACTCCTTATTCTTGGACCTGCTGATTAATGGCCACATTAATCAGCAGGTCCGCCGTAACCGAAGAAATCTGGCAACATGCTAGATTGATTACAAGAAGGCCTATGACTCTGTGCCTCATACGTGGTTGTTGAGGGTGCTAGAGTTGTATAAAGTTGATACAACTCTACGCACCTTCTTGAATGCATGTATGGGGCAATGGAAAACGGCTCTTGTTTATCCAGGATGTCGTCAGGTTCTTGGGAATGGTGAACCTGTAAAGATCGAAAGGGGTATATTTCAGGGTGACAGTTTGAGTCCCTTATGGTTTTGTCTGGCACTGAATCCTCTCAGTACTTTACTGGAGAATTCAGGGCTGGGCTATCAGTTTCGGAGAGGAGGTCAAGTTGTGTCGCATCTTCTTTACATGGTTGATTTGAAATTATTTGCCTCCACCGAATCCCATTTGAATGAGTTACTAAAGGTCACTATAACCTTAAGTAAGTCAATCGAAAGTGAGTTTGGTGTAGATAAGTGTGCTGTCATGCATGTTAAGAAGGGATGAATTGTGGTGTCCACAATTCGTTATCGTGCATGACAACTTTCAGATTTCACAAAACTTAGGTCCCTTTCCGCGACTGAAACCTATAAATATCTAGGTATGTCGCAAGCATTGGGTATTACTAGACTGACATGAAACGTTCGTTGCAGGATCGTTTCTTGGGCCGCATGAAACAGGTACTAAAATCATCATCAGGCGGAAACAAGGTGCGCGCTATCAACGGGTGGGCCCATGCCAGTCTTAGTATACTCCTTCGGCATACTTAGGTGGACTCAAACAGAGTTAGAATCCCTGGATAGGAAAGTCCGTTCGTTATTGACATCATATCGGATGCATCACCCGCGTTCGTCCATAATGAGGTTGTATATCCCACGGAAATGTGAAGGTCGCGGCTTTTTTAACGCCAAGACTTTGCATAACCGTGAGATATGCAACCTTAGAGAATATTTTCTTCGTACTGACGTGGGTATGCATAAGGGTATGGTGGCAGTAGATAACGGACTGACCCCACTCGCTCTTGCCAAAGAGAACTGGCGCAAACCACTAATACTAAGTACTGACGATCGCAAGGAGATATGGCAGAGTAAGGAGCTGCATGGACGGTTTTATCGGGCTTTACATAGGCCCTATGTAGATTTATTAGCATCTGTCTCCTGGCTACGGTTCGGTGATTTATTTGGCGAAACCGAGGGTTTTGTCTGTGCAATTACTGATGAAGTTGTAATGACGAATAACTATCGGAAGTATATTCTGAGAGATGGTACGGTTGACATATGTCGGGCATGCCACCTACCTGGTGAATCTCTCAGACATATAATATCTGGTTGTTCTCGTCTTGCCAACGGCGAGTATTTGCATAGGCACAACCAAGTAGCCAGGATTGTCCATCAGCAACTTGCACTGAAATATAACCTTGTCGATTCAGAGGTACCGTATTATAGGTATGTACTCGACCCAGTTCTAGAAAATGGTCGTGTCACATTATACTGGGACCGATCTATTATCACTGACAGGACTATCGTAACCAATAAGCCTGATATAGTGGTAATAGATCGGTCAGAACGCCTCGCATTAATCGTTGATATAACCATTCCACATGACGAGAATCTCGTAAAAGCCGAAAAGAATAAAGAAATAAAATATTTGGACCTTGCTCACGAGATTGTCGACATGTGGGATGTGGATTCAGCGATTATTGTTCCGATAGTTGTATCGGCACATGGTCTGATTGCCAAGAGGCTCGACCAACATCTCAAGAGGCTCGCGTTAGGCAGTTGGGTCAAGGGCTTGATGCAGAAGGCGGTTCTTCTGGGCACGGCACGTATTGTGCGGAAGTTCTTGTCTCTGCAGCCCTGACCACCGGTAGCTTGGTCCCTGTACCCGATGCCGGCGGGATACTATTTTTTATATTTTTAAATAGGTTTTTAATATGTATAATTTATTTAAAAATGTAATAAATAAAGGAAATAAAAATGCAAAAAAGAGCACCGCTCTGCTACTACTTCTATACAATCTTATACACATAGGTCTGTAGTTTAGTTTTAACAGAATCTGTGGTTACTCACAACTGGTTCATTTTCAATATTCGGTCGCGGCTCTGCCTTGGGCTCGGTGAAAGACGTCTCCCATATGATGTTTTTTTATCTGGCTCCGATGCTGTGTCACCATCCAGCGAGGCGATCTCTACTGAACTTAACAACCTAAATGGAAAAAAGTTGACATAAATATATATTTCGTATAGTTGTTCGTTATCTTTTATAGGATTAACGCAACCCCATGAGGGCATAGTAGATTCGCTTTTTGAGTCATCCACTTTCTGATATCAACAAAAAATGTATCAGAAAGTTATTGAAAAGCTCACATCCGCAGGGCAGCTTGTGGCGAGCTAAATGTGCGTGGCTACACATCGGTCCCGATTCCTCAGAGTTTTGTTGCCCTTCTGCACCGGTTAGGATTTAATGGCCTAGTGTTAAAGTGAGAGTGCTACTCCCGGGAGTGCAGCAGATCTCAACTCTGGCTTGCCTTAATTGGCCGGTCAGAGGGAGGGAGCCAGAGCTATATGCTCGGGGATGGAAGTGTCATTTTCAAGGGCATAACTACGGGGAAGCCCGCTCCGGGCCTGTCCCGCGAAGGTGAAACCGGCGCCGCACCGCTCGACACCCCAAGCCGCTCACACCGGTGTTGCACTCTGTCGCCTTACAGGCTTATCATGCCTATGGTGATTGTATAGGGGGCCCATCTAGTGAGTTGGCAAGTCACCGTCTGCCAAAATTTTGTAAATCAGATATTAAAATGGCAGACGCCGTTTTCATCAATAGCTTAAATCACCCAATCCATTTAACACCCAACCCAATAGCCCATTTCATAGTTAGCACATTTCACAATAGTTTAACTCCCATTGGAGGTGATCCATTACCGTTCTTCTACATAAGGCGGGCGTGGATTGCCTGTAGTGGGAGTCCCATTTCCTATTAGATTAAAATGCTCTAAGGGCCTCTGCGTGTTGGACCAATATGTCCCCATGTAAGCCTGCCAAAAGACCGGGTATCTTCATAAGAAAAAAAATAGAAGATACCCGTGAAGAAGAGACAGAGATAATAATAATATTATTATTCTCTTTATTTAGACAACTAACATATTATTTACATTTTTAAATATACATATTATTAAAAAAAAATACATTTAAAAATATAAAAATAGTGTCCCACCGGCATCAGGTACAGGGACCAAGCTACCGGTGGTTAGGGCTCCAAAGATAAGAACCTCCGCACAATGCGAGCCGTGTCAAGTAGTACTGCTTTTTGCATCACGCCCTTGATCCAGCTGCCCAACGCTAGCCTCTTTAGGTATTGGTCGAGGCTCTTAGCTATAAGACCATTAACGGAGATGACTATAGGAATAATGATTGCCGAATCAATTTCCCACATGTCGACAATCTCGCGTGCTAAGTCCAGATATTTTATTTTTTTATCATTCTCAGCTTTCACGAGATTCTCGTCATGAGGGATTGTGATATCAATAATCATTGCTCGCCGCTCAGATCGATCTATGACCACAATATCAGGTTTGTTGGCTACAACAGTCCTGTCTGTAATAATAGATCGATCCCAGTACAATGTGATATGACCATTTTCAAGAACTGACTCAGCTACATACCTGTAATAAGGGACCTCAGTATCCACCAGGCGGTATTTCAGAGCAAGTTGCTGATGTATGATCCTGGCTACTAGATTGTGTCTGTGCAAATACTCGCCGTTAGCAAGACGAGAACAACCAGAGATTATATGCCTAAGGGACTCGCCTGGCAGATGACACGCTCGACATACATCAACCGTACCGTCCCTCAGTATATATTTCCGGTAGTTGTTCGTCATGATAACTTCATCTGCAATTGCACAGACAAAACCCTCGGTCTCTCCAAAGAGATTACCGAATCGTAGCCAGGCCACAGAGGCTATAAGGTCCACATCAGGTCCATGAAGAACCTTATAAAACCTACCATGAAGCTCCTTGCTCCTCCATATCTCCTGCCGGTCACCAACACTAAGTATAGCTGGTTTGCGCCAGTTCTCTTTAGCCAAGGATAGCGGGGTGAGCCCAGTATCCACTTTGACAACATCCCGATGCATATCCACATTCATGTGTAAAAAGTAATCTCTAAGGGTGCACACTTCTCGGTTATGTAGGGTTTTAGCATTCAAGAAGCCTCGACCACCACATTTCCGCGGGATGTACATCCTCATAACCGAAGAACGCGGATGATGCATTCGATATGATGTCAACAATGTACGGACTCTCCTATCTAAGGCATCGAGCTTAGTTTGAGTCCACTTGAGTATGCCAAAGGAGTACATCAAAAGTGGCATGACCCAGCCATTATAAGCACGCACCTTATTGCCTCCTGACAAAAGACTATTTAAGACTTTTCTCAAGTGACCAAGGAAACGCTCTCGTAACGACTGTTTCATGTCAGCTTCATTAATGCCTAACGCCTGTGACATACCCAGGTACTTATAGGTGTCAGATACGAGAAGTGATGTCAGATGAATGGAATCAGAAAGTTGAATACCTTCTGATTCCACTATGCGTCCTCGCTTAACATGCATTACTGCACATTTTTCCACACCGAATTCCATCTTGATTGAATTACTAAAGTTTTCAGTTACCTTTAGTAAATCAACCAGATGAGAACTATTTGTGGCCAAGAGCTTTAAGTCATCCATGTAAAGCAAATGAGATATAACCTGACCTCCTCTTCGTAATCTATAACCCAGCCCTGAACTCTCTAGTAGTGTACTAAGAGGGTTCAGTGCTAAGCAAAACCAAAGGGGACTCAAACTGTCACCTTGAAAGATACCCCGCTGGCTCCTAATCGGTTCGCCGTTACCACAGGCATCCCTGCATCCTGGAAAGGTAAGAAGGGTCCTCCATTGCCTCATACATGACTTTAAAAAGGTGCATATAGTTGTATCAACTTTGTACAACTCTAGCACCCTCAAGAGCCACGTGTGAGGTACAGAGTCAAACGCCTTCTTATAATCTATCCAACATGTTGAGATATCCTTATGGTTACGACAAACTTGTTGGCTAATGGCCATATCAATGAGGAGAAGCTCCTTAGTACCTCGAGCCCCACTTCTACATCCATTCTGATAGGTACTCATAATTTTGTTTTCATTAATATGTTTATTTAATTTATGTCTCAGAATGGATGTAAGTATTTTATAGATCGACGGCAAACACGTGATTGGTCTATAATTACTGGGGTTTGAAGTACTTCCTGATTTATGGAGCAGATGGGTCACACCAGTTGTCATAAAAATTGGTAATGACCCAGATTCAAGAGTAGATTGAAAATGTGATGCCAGTCGAGCATGTGAACTACGTAACCATTTAAGCCAAAAAGTGTGCAGTCCGTCCGGTCCTGGAGATTTCCAATTAGATAACGGACGCACTATTATTATTATTATTATTAATAGGAATTTGCGTGTAAGACGGCATATATTGAGTAAAACTGCTTTTTGTATAAGTGTAAGGGTAGATGGAGGCATGTGAAGAGTATTGAGGTAGAATCGAAGTGTTTTTGGTACCACACCAGTATTAGATATAATCTCCAGAGGGAGACTAGGGAGAAGAAAACCCTCTTTAAAAAGTGGCAAGCGACCGGATCTCCTAAAGACCGCGACGCGTACAGGGCTGCCAAGCGCGCCACAAAGAGAGCTGTAGCCAGAGCCAGACGTGACCACTTACAACCTCTGTATGATAAGCTGGAATCGTCTGAGGGGCAGAAGCTCATCTATAAGCTGGCGCGCTCCAGGGTCAAAGCGGCACAGAATATATCCAAGTGTAGCTGTGTAAAAGACCCTGAGGGCAACCTGTTAAGCGAAGACCTCGCGGTAAAGGAGCTGCTTAATAAACAGCATAAAGAGGTGCAGCCTCCGGACCTCCCTCCGAATCAGGGACTAGTGCCACCGGTAACGCCTGGAGAAGTACTGACTGCGCTTCGCCGCATGAAGAATCGGAAAGCTGTCGGACCCGATGAAGTCCCCATCGAAGCCTGGAAGGCGATGGGTCCTCGCGGTGTGGGCATCTTAGTAAACCTTTTTAACCGCATACTCCTCAGCGGGCAGATTATTACTCCAGTCTTCAAAGGTAAGGGGTCAGTGCAGGAGTGCGGGAGCTACCGCGGTATTAAGGTGATGTCCCACACCATGAAGATCTTCGAGAGGATTATAGACTCTCGGATCCGGCAGGAGTGTACTCTCTCGGAGTGTCAATATGGGTTTCGCCCTGGTTCTGGGACCACGGACCCTGTTTTTGCCCTGAGGGTTGTCGCAGAGAAATACAGGTCGAAGAACACGCCTCTGCACTGTTTGTTTCTAGACATGCAGAAGGCCTTCGACTGTGTTCCTCGTGCGGTGATCTGGTGGGCACTGCGGTCCAAAGGGGTTCCAGAGGTCTATATTGACACTATCCGGGACCTGTACTGTGACTCCGATTCAATGGTTCGGACTTCTGTTGGCGACACGAAACCCTTCCCCATCACCGTCGGGGTACACCAGGGTTCGGTCCTTAGTCCGCTTTTGTTCAGTGTAATATTAGACGAATTGTTGGACAGCATCAGAAACCCACATGAGCAGCCTCCATGGTTGCTCATGTATGCTGACGATATTGCGCTGGCAGACGCGAACAGGGGCAGATTGGTGCGATGTGTAAAGGCGTGGAAAGAGACGCTTGAGAACGGCGGTCTGAAACTAAATGTGGCGAAGACCGAGTACTTGGCACTAAACTCGACAGATTCCACATCCATCCGCATAGGCGGTAATTTGGTCGAGCGCACGGACCAGGTTAAATACCTGGGATCTGTTTTTCACACGTCCAGTAACATCGATTGCGATATCAAGACACGCATTGCTGCCGCGTGGGCCAAATGGCGGGAGATGACTAAAATGCCGATCCGGTCCGGTTGAAGGGACAGGTCTACAAAACCATTATTAGACCTGTCCTTTTACATGACAGTGAGACGTGGCCGATATTGGAGTGACACAAGCAGGAGCTGCGTGTCACGGAAATGAAGATGCTGCGGTGGATGTGTGGGGTCACGCGGATGGACCGCGTGAGAAACTCTCGCATCCGCGGCATCCTTCACGTCCGTGACATTGCAGACAAGTTGCAAGAGTGTCGCCTTCGTTGGTATGGTCACGTCTTGCGGCAACCGCCGGGCTACGTAGGTAACAAATGTCTGGCCATGTCAGCCCCGCCGGGTCCCGGTAAGAGGGGAAGACCCAAGAAGTGCTGGCTTGACGTCGTAAGGGATGACATGCGTGCCAATGGTCTCTACTAACTCCGTGTAAACACTACAATAGTGTAGTGTTTGGTCTTATCTGTAATGATGGTTCTGTCCCAGTAAATTTTGTGACTAGAGTTTTCTAAAATGGTCGTGGGTTTGTATTTGTAGTAAGCAGTTTTTTGGAAAATCAGAGTATATTTAAATGCTAGATTTTGGTGAATTATGGCAGCTACTTGGTCATGTCTGTGTTTGTAATCTGTTTGGACTATTGATTTGCATGCACCAGTGATGTATTGAATAGTTTCTGATCTGCTATGGCATCTTCTGCATAAATCGCTAGGTAAATTAAGGGTCCGAGTAATGTGTTTCTGGTAATTGCGGGTATCTATAACTTGATCCTGAATAGCGATCATAAAAGTCTCTGTTTCTGGAAACAGCTCACCTCGTCGTAGCCACTCGTTCGACGCTTCCTTGTCGACATGCAGCTGGTTTAGGTCGGAATAGTGTCTCCCATGTAGAGCCTTTTGTGACCATAGATCTATTTTCTGTTGCTTATTTACTAATTTTGGTGGCTTGTCTCTGTTATTTAAGTTAAGTGGGGTTAGTTTTCTATCAATGTCGGTAATATATTTGTGGAGTTGTGATTGTTCAGCTTTAGTGTAAAAATATTTGCGTAAGTTGTCTACAAGTGGCCTCTCCCTCCATATTGCCGTGATAGTATGAGACGTTGTGTACATGACCTAGGGTGGTGTTTTCTGTTGACTGTCATATGAGTGTTAATGGTACGTTGCAATTGTGATAAATCACTTTGAGACCAATTAATAATCCCAAAGGAGTATGAGAGAATCGGTATTGCAAACGTGTTTATGGCTTTAACAGTATTTCGTGCATTTAGCTGAGTTCTAAGAATTTGGTTTATACGGGTCTTAAATTTTCTTGTTAATTCCAGTTTAGCTAATTTTTGATGAATTTGTTTTGATTGATGAAAACTTAAATATTTATATGTGCTATGTTCGTCCATGGATTCTATATGCTCACCAGTCTCAAGAGTATATATGTTATTTTTTGTCTTACCTCGTTTAACTGAGTGTATTTTACATTTATCTACTCCAAATTGCATATGAATGTCCTTAGAGAATATATGTGTTATATCTACTAGTTTTGTAAGTTCTGAGTTATTTGTTGCAGATAGTTTAATGTCATCCATGTACAATAAGTGTGAGATAGTGTGAAATGAGTTATTGTGTTTTAGTTTAAATCCTAAGTTAGTTTCATTAAGCAGTTCAGATAACGGGTTGAGGGCTAAACAAAACCATAATGGGCTAATGGCATGTCCTTGAAATATGCCTCTTTGTATTTTTATCGGCTCAGTAGTCATGGACCTGCAATTTACTAATTTTAGTTTAGTTTGACATTCAAGCATGGCTGCACCTAAGAAAGACACCAAATTGGGATGAACTTTATAATGCTTAAGTATGTAAATTAACCAACTATGAGGAACCTAGTCAAAAGCCTTTTGATAGTCAATATACATTGTGTGAATATTTCTATTCTTTGTTTGAGCTTGTTTCATAACTATTGCATCTATTGTTAGTTGTTCTTTTCACCCTTGACTATTTTTTCGGCATCCCTTTTGTTGTTCTGCGAGAATAGTATGTTGTTCTAAATGTTTATAAATCAATTTACTGATGCATCCGGTGATAATTTTGTAGATAGTTTGTAAGCAAGTAATAGGCCTGTAATTTGCAGGGTTATTGGGATCAGAGCCTTTAGGGAGCATATAAGTGACACCGTGTGTAACGAATTTTGGCATTATATTTGGAGATTGTATGAATTGACAGATATGATTGTGAATGAATGGATGTATGCAAGTAAACTTTTTATACCAGTAATTGTGTATATTGTCGGTACCTGGTGCCTTCCAGCTATGTGTGTGATTAATGGTTTGGATCAGTGTGTCTACTGGGATGTTCATGAACTCCATTGGATTAATGTGTGTAGTGTTTTTAGTTTTATGTAACCAACAGTTATCAGAATTATGATATACTGGCCGTTCCCAGATATTTTTCCAAAACTGCTGTACGTGTTCTATTGAAGGGGAGTTATTATCTTTTTGAACATGTTGTGATTGATTTTGACCTAGAGTTCTATAAAACTGTTTTTCATTATTTCTGATCATAAGATTTTTAATGTTTTCGTTTGGTACAGGTTAAATATATTTTTAATCTACTAGCAGTGGCATTTAACTTCTGTTTGAGTGTGTCTAGAAAATGTTGTGGTTCTGTATTGGGTTCTTCATGTTGAGAGTGGCTTTTGTATATCCTTTTTATGTCTTCTATAGAGTTAAGAATTCTCCAACTTCTATTTCCTTGTATGTATTGTGTCAGTCGTCCTATTTCTAGTCTATATTTATCTATTCTCTTCTCGATTTTTTGCTGCCATTTGGGCTTTTTGTTAAGCTTGGTCTTATTCCGTTCTATTTCAAACTTCGTGCCATTACAGAATTCTGCGGTGAAAGTGGCTGAATATATCAATGTATGCAATGAACTAAAATCTAAGTCTTGGTTTAAATATTTAGGGAGAATTTCATTGTTCAGACACTGCACAATCTGGGCAAACTTTCTTGATGATTTTTGCTTTGGGATGTATGGTCGTGTTTCGGGGTCCATAATGGTAAATTGTGTAATAGAGTTAACTAACACGGATTCTAATTCATTTATTTGTACATGATTTTGACTTTGGACTGTTTCGCTGGTTCTAGTACAATTATTTAAGTTATTAATGTCTGCGTGTAAATCGGTATTGTCTATAATACTTTCAGGTGAGTTATAGGAGATGGGAGTTTGATTGGAAGGGAAGTATACTGTTCCTCTTCTATTATATTATGGTGCTGTATGTTATTAGCCTCTATTAGTTTTATTTCTATTTCTCTTCTCAATTGATTAACTTTATTGGCATATTTCTTATTATTAAAAATTAACCTTCTTTGATCTGCGATTCTTTGAACAGTTAGGTGAGATAGGTGTGGATGTTTTTCTGTTACCAGTTTATGGAGGTTCTGTCTATATGCTGTTTTATTGCTCTCTACTGTAGTTATTTCAAAATAACATCTAATAACATCTTCGTTAAGTTCATCTGACCATTTCATTCTGCTAGTTGTACAAATTTTGTTCATCATATTCCGGTATTTGATCATGGTTATAATTTTTCATATTATCTTTAAATTCGTTGCTTATTGTTTCTATTACATGCTGTGGTAGTAATTGTCGTCTCAGAATAGCTCGTTTTTGGTCTCCTAATCGTTGTCGAGTAGTTTGCATGTCAGGGTATCTATGAGTAAATTGTTGGTGTAAAGATTCGAGGTAATTGTTCAGTCTAGATGTTTCATGTTTGGTTATCATAAGATATGTGCGCCAGATAAAACGGTTCATATCTTCAGTCCATTTCTTTCGCGCACGGCGTGTGTCTACAGTGGGTGCAGGGTTATTGGCTGATGCCTCCTGCACAACAGCTGACGACCTTGTAGAATATTTAGAATAGGTGGATGAGGGTGAGGAGCATACTGATCGGCAAAAGCTGTGGGTGGAGGTTGGGGAAGGAACATTGGAAAAAGTGAGTATTCTGAAGATGAGGTGCCAGAAGGTGACTGTGTCGATTCGGCTGTAGTATGTTTTTCGAGGGAAACCCGCCTGTTCAGTCCCCCATCGCCAACGGTTCGCATGCTGTGGCATCCAGCGTCGGCTCCAGATGCGCCCCGACGGCCCCCGGGAAGCGGCCGTAAGCAATATATATTTGATCTACTCTCCATTTTATGACGAAAGGGTTTGGGATCGTTAGTTCGGGTTGGCGATAATAGAGGTGAGTTGTTTATACCTATGATCCTGTACCTGTTACCCTTAAGCCCCCCCACCACGGCAACGGTGACCCCCCGGGGGGGTTATTATTATTATATTATTATGAAAGTAATAAACGTCGGGATTAGATGGGAGCGACGGGAATAAAGCCGTGACTGAAAAACTGACGGGAGATCGAATTATGTCATGGGCGAAGCCGCGCGGGTCAGTTAGTTTGTGATAAAGGTGGGCGGCGTCAAAATTCATTTTATTTAAAAAAATGGTACTCAGTCTCCGAAGTAGGGTTTCAGTGCAATTGGAAAAACACTAAGCTGAAGAAGAACCTTTCTCCATAAAAGGACTATCCAACACACACAAAACTTCGTCACGCCTGTCGTATGCTATAGTGGAGCACTATGGCAAACGACAGGCGTTGCGAACTGTGATGGTCATACTTAGCTCAATAAGTACATTCTCCTCACTCCGGTTTAGGCATGATGGAATCTACACGATTGGTATATGTACCTACAGCATTCTTCATATATACATATTGCCACGCCTTTATCCCAGAAGAGGTAGGCAGAGGCATACCCTTTGCCCACATTTCACCGTTTGCATTTATGTCCCATGTAAAAGGTGGTGAACCCATTGCCGTGTTAAAATGGAGAGGCGCAGGTTGTGGCATTCTGCTGATGAAATTTTTTAACTTGACTTAAGGACTACCATGTTACTGGCAACCGGGACCAACGACTTCACGTGCCTTCTGAAGCACGGAAAAATTAAAATGCTACAAAACGGTCACCCATCTGAGGACCAACCATAGTATAAGCTGCTTACAGTTATCGTTTACAGGACACTGAGCAAGAAGGGTTTCAGCATTTTACCATACACCTATATTATGCCCTAGGGCTATCCTTCCGAGGGCTCACCCTGGTCTCCTGGCTATAGACAGATGGAAGGGAAACGTGTGGTTTTCGTCGGTAGGATGCCGGCATAGCATCCGTGAGGATTACCACACGAAAAAAAACACCTTTATTATACCGCTTACTATTTGCGCGGGGTACACTCCCGCTAACTAGCGGTCTTACCGTCTCATACCCCTTTATATGAAGCAGCAGGGTTGTAATACTTACCTGATGTCTACCTTACTACTTACAGTATGAAGTTTTTCCTTATTTTTGGCAATAGGATCGTCGTTTAGTATTCAGCCAACCCTTTTGGGGAAATAGCTTACTAATAGTATCTCATGTAATTAGATCTGTGGTATTTATCTACAGGGTTGGATATCAGAGTTGTAAAATATAATAAAATGTACTGGTTGATGTTTTTGAAGTTTTACGTACCCATACCCGACAGGAACCTGTTCCAGGGATAAAACGTAGCCTATGTGTTAATTCAGGGTGTCAGGTCACCCTCGCAGTAAATTTTATCCATATTGGTCATTGAGTTACAATACTATAGAGTCACAATCATAAACACTCACTCTCACTCTCAAAAAATGTCCGAGCGCCGTTCTACATACCTATACATTTAATATACCAAAGTTCAAAATGACATTTGCTCGAATTTAGGCGTTAGGCCGATTACATAATGTTCAAAATCGCTCGTATGCAATGTCATCATCATTCACTATGGGCTTGCGTACGAATAGGGAACAAGTTAGCAGTAGAGACGTTATTGATACTAAAATTATTATATTTTTTTTGACGTGATGACGTCTTATAATTCGATAGAGCCGGCTGCACGCACGAAAAAACATGACTCATGCGGCGTTACCTCGCTCTGAGGCGTTCCATGTAAGGCTTGAAGTGCAAGCGAGAGCGCGGAACGAGCGACAAAGAAGCACAATCGGGCTTTGCGTTCGGCAGCGTTCGACATCAGTCTCTCTCCTACTTGAGTGAGCGATGCGTCTGCGTGGACAGCTGCTATACTATAGTACATTTACATGTTTTGATCGAGTATCAAGTGCAGTGAAAAGTGAATGTGGTGTCAATTATTTATAGCAACGATAATCACAGCGATAAAGGTAATGATTCTTTCGATATTAATTATATATTCAGTGATATACTGTCGAATATTCTTTTTCACGTTCAACTTTATAGTTTAATTTGTTTTTTTTAGTTTAATAGGGTATACCTCTTAGGTGGTCCCATTACAATTTTATCGAAATCGGTCAAGCAGTTTATGAGAATCGATATTCATAGTCTGTCATTTTCAGTCAATTTGTATAAAACCTATAATGCATTCCATACTTAAACCTTCCTCACGGACCACTCTGCCAAAGAAGCACTACTCGGAGCATAGGGACAGATCGTAATAATTTGTTATTCATAACGCAGTGCTAGTGCCAACATTGCTTTTCGGTAGCGAAACTTGGGTATGTTAGAAGATGCATGAAAGTAATTTAAATGTTGGGGAGATGCGATCACTTCGAAAATTGTGCGAAGTAACCTTGGCCGACCGAATACGTAATGAAGTGATACGCAATATGGCAGGTTTGAATGAAAGTTAAGTGTTACATCAATCGGTTTTACATCCTACTATAAAATCACTACGGACACCTAATAACTACTCGGCGTCACTAAAATCGCAAGTTTTGTAAAAGAAAGCTATTCCGATTTAACCCCGGTTCTTCAAGAGTAGGGCTATGGCTATGATCATGGGCGTACCCAGGGTGAGGGCAGAGAGGGGCAGCTGCCCCTCGCTAGATTCGGTTCATGTCCTCTACTTTTGTCAATAAAAGTTAATAAAAATAACTTCTAGATGTTCTTAAAAAGAGCGATTATGGTCGTACGTATAAGATAGATCCGAAAGGCACAGGAGCGTGTGTTGGGGCGTGAATTGGGAGAGGCCTACGTTCAGCAGTTACTGCCATAGGCTGATTTGATTGATTCATGGTCGTCTACATTAAAATTTGTTAGCACTATATGTTATTCTGCCACGAACACGTCATAAACCATTCTGCCGACGGCCCTCAGAAGTTACTTTCAAAATAGCATTTTTTACGTGTGTAAATCTCATAGTATTGTGTTTGTAGATTCACAAGTAAAACACTGTAGTTATCTTATACGTTTAATGCTTTGACACAGACTGAGCTTTTGGGTGTCGTGTAACTACTCACTAATACGGTACACATAGATATCTTAACTTTTAGTTATGATGATATTATTTTAGATATACTCGTATATATAATCCGGAAGGATGTTGTGTGTGATGTGTGTACGACGTTTAACGCCGGGCGCCCCGGGTAACTCCTCGGAAGATTTTGGGGCAGACTTGGCTACCAATATCGTGGCCTCGCCTAAGGTTTGGTGTTATCCCGCTTGTTGAATCATGAGGCGTGCGTGAATTTCAACGTCAAGGTGTCGCGTCGTCTTGAGCCTGTTTCTGTAAGGATAGTGGGAAGCCTGTCCACCGTACATTTAAATACAACTAATTATTAAAAAAAATACAAAACAATTACCTATTTTAATTTGTGCTAAAAATAGATCAAATGTAGCCTAAGTTACTCCTTCCTTATAACATCCACCTGTCAGCGAAAGTCCTGTTAAAATCGGTCTAGCCATTTTAGATTCGGAAGAGCCGGAACAAACAGACAGAAAAAATATAATAGGTTTTTTGTGTATGTATCGTATATACCTACTTTCATTAAGTTGTTACGTTAAAATTACAAACAGACACTTAAATTTTCAATTTTATTCATTTGTATAATAGACTTAACGCTAAAAAAAACTAAACTATCTTCACGCTGTATCCCTGACGGGGTAGTCAGAGAGGACCGGTCGCCAGGCTCCGCGATCCATGCATACTTCTTTCGCTTATTCAAGATTCATCAATCGCTTTGAACCTAACTTCGAGATTTGACCCTAACTGTATAAAATAAAACAGGTAGTTTTAGACTCTACAGTCACGCCTTTATCCCCAATGCGGTGGCATATTATACGCCCATATTTCATAGTAAGCATTTTTCTCCCAGGGGGTGAAGTCCGTTACCGTTGTTGAAAAAGACAGGCGCCGGTTGTGAATAGGTACCTGCTGTTGAATTTTTTTAATAAGAACTTTAACTTTGCTAACGACTACCATGTCACTAGCAACCGAGACCAACGGCTTAACGTACCTTCCGAAGCACGGAAATTCTAGTAAATGTAAATACCACAAAGCGGTCACCCATCCGTAACCAGGCATAGCGACAGTTGCTGAACGTATTGATCGTCTACAGAACACTAAGTTAGCGGGGCTACGAGCGCTTTATGCTCTTAGGAAAATCGGATTTGCACCCCCTTGGCCCAGAACTTGGGTACGCCTATGGCTATGATGTTTTCTTGTAAGGTTTTTAGGTAGATTAGTCATAAAAAACAACTGTTTCCATTTTGTTACCAGTGGTTTATAAAAAAAATCAAGTTAATTCTCAAAGATGAAAACAGAGTTTATACAGGGTCATTTGTAAAACACCAGCAACCTGCTAGGAGATGGATAGCCAAGGTCATAACCAACAACGTTTGTTCTACCACTTTTGGCAATTCCTTACACCGCGAGTACTATCGTATATTGAAACTTCGAGCTTCGTCATAGGTTATCGCTCTTGGGTTTGCTTAAAAGAACTCCTGGGTCTCTTTTTCTTCACGTACTGCATGCCTCGATGAACGATGGACGTGCGCGCATCAATGCGGTTGAAAAAGGTCAAGTTCAAAGGAGTTATGACCGGTCCACCCCCATCCCCTGTGATTTTCACGAGTTGCGTATAACTTTAATTCAATCATTACACTAAATTAAAGTTAAATTTGAGGAAAAAAAATGTTTCACGAAGTTCAAAAAAAAATTTCATAATGGAATAAATATTCGTAGAACATGTTTTTATGATGTTAGCTACATAGCCCTAGCAGGTTGCTGGTGTTTTACAAATGACCTTGATATTTAAACAAAAACAGACAGTGGACTATACATTAACGATAAAAACAGTATTAAATTTAATTTAAAATATATTGTGACCCCCCCCCCTTGCCCTAATTGCTGCTACCATTTTGTCTTTCATGGAGGTAATGAGCTGAATGACGCTTTTTTGAAGAATGCTATTCCAGTCCTCAACTGCAGCATCTTTAAGGGTCTAGAAGTTCATTGGAGCTAGAACTTGAGACCATACCCGTTGCTTTATATAGCTTATACCAAAGGTGCTCAATTGGATTGAGATCCGGACTTCTCGCTGGACATTGCAAAATTGAAATTCCAACCACTTCAAGGTAATGCCGCACAATGGATACTGTGAGGAACAAGCGTTGTTGTGCATTAATGAGAACTCGTCGTAAATCGTCAAAAAAACTCGCTTAAAGCTCCATATACTCATTCAAAGACTTCGTAACATACCGATGAGCCGTCATCGACTCTTGTCTACGAGCTCCTCTGGTCCGAAAAACGCACACGAGTTCGGTTTTGCTGCCGATTGACTTTCCACCCTAAAACATTCACCATCGGCCTTCATGTTCTACAGTTTCCTTCATTCAAGCATGAGCAAACTATTCGTCTTGCCTTCTATGACCCTTTTTTGCGTGTCGTTACAGAACCGACATATTCTCGTCTCATCCGAGAATGTATAATCCTCTATTTCGGACCCCTGACTTGTCTGTCTGCAATCTGTATTTTTTTTCTCTCGCAGCAAAACGAGCTCCTCAGAGGTATTGTTGCAGTAGTGCAAGCACTTGGGTGGCTTCTTCAGGAGTAGTGTTCATCGTATAGGATGGTTTTCTAGCGGTATAGGATTACGTGTTCCCTCTTCAATGTCTGAATGGCTCTTTTATACCCCAAGATGTTGGTACAAGTTGTGGGCCCCGTAAAGCATATTTAGCCAACATATTCTTTAACTTCAAATGACGGAAGCCCAATACTGTTTATAAAATGAAGCCGTTGCATGATTAAATATAGGGCATTAAATGTACTTTCAATTGATACCAATATAATTATGGTCGAATATAACATATTAGAGACATTTTGCGCTCAAAAGAATTTTCAGATAGGTGCGATTTTTGTGACACCGAGTGAGTGTATGAAGGTCAAAAAACAGCAAAAACCACGTAATGCGGCGAGTAAAATCAAGCCCATTTGGCTTGACGGAAAAAAGTCAAAACGGAAAAGTCAAAAGTACTTGGATACCCAGACGTGCATGTATGAAGCGATTAATGAATCTACAGGAAGCGAAAGAAGTATACATGGATCGCGAAGCCTGGCCATCTGTCCTCTCTGACTACCCCATCACAGATACAGCGTGAAGATAGTTAAGTTTTATTTTTAGACATTGAATTTTAAGAAATTGAATTTGAAAACGAAAATTAACACATTATATTAGAAACAATTTTGAAAAGCAATTAGTTAGCTAACTTTTTCTAAATTTAAATTTTAAGGTAGAAACATTTTTCAGTTACGAGCTTTTAGGCACGAGAACCAGCGTCTTCTGGTTCTACGCACCAGACGTGTTTTACCAACTAAACCACCTTGACCTGCTCGAAACTGACGAATTAATCCACCACTGTAAGTTACGTCTATACCTATTACTTTATTTTTCGCCTTTTAGTGCTTTGTTTTTTTGAACTATTTTAACTTATTTTTAAGTTTATTTAGCATGTGTACAAATATATAATAATCAGTTTATATTACAAAAGAAACAAGTTCTAGTTGCCAGTTCCAAGGACAGCCAACCAGTTATATAGAAGAATCGTTGTTGTAGGAAAGGCTTAGAATAATAAACTTACATAGTTTGATGTGATGCACGACTTTTTATCATCAATTGCATCGACAGAATGCTTTTCCTTACAATTTGCATGCGGTAAGTTCGCATTTCGCATTCAGTTGCAACTAAGTACGAGTAAGTGATGCGCGGTCTGAAATGGGCACGCTGTACTAATGCACAGTGTAGTAATTAATTGACAAAAAAAAATCGTAATTCGCGCTAATCACGCGTCGTTGCCCAACGCGGTGGCTATCAACAAGGCAATCATAGAGAACAAACTACTGGCGTTCATCGAGGATGCTATGACACGACACGATGGACGAGATCAGCATGATGCAGATTTGCAAGTTCAATTTCAAGGACGACGTGACCTGTAGTGGCAAGGCTTTGCTGTACCAATCGGTTGGCAAAACTGTCAAGATGCCGTCCCGTAGGCGGGATGAAGGGGAAGTTTGCAGGACATCATCACCCTGCTGAAAGAAACCGACCCTGACGACGTGCCCGATTTCGTCGCAAAGGAGCTGCAAGCTCCTGTCGCCGCGTCGGTGGGATTCGACCACTTCGACGTGACAAGACTATTAAAGGGCATTACGTACCTGAAGTCCAGCCTTGAGTGTTATACGTAGCCATTGTTATTACGTGATACGCCAAGCGTGGCCTCTAATAATGTCAATGTACGTCGTCACTGTGCAGTTTCGAGTTTTGACTCGACTCGAGCAGAATTTGACTCGACCGGAACTCTGCGTATCTCGAACACGAGCCCTTGCCCCGACTTCGCCTCTTTGCCCGTCAAGTTGCCGACTGCTGTCACACTGCCAGCTCCTCAGCTACGTGACTTCGCACCTGTAACGGCCATCAACCTTACAGCCGCTCAAAAAGGGAGCAAGCAGAGTCGTGTCACTCAGCACTGCGCCCGTTAAAGCTTCACGGAAGGAGCCTTGTGATGTTGAAAGTTTCACAGTAGTGGTGAAGAAGAAAAGGAAGCCCTCCTGCAAGAACCAGTACGATACTGCTTCAAGACCTTTCGACCAGCACTTCCAGAGACTCCTCGTCCTGCGATACGTCGATGTTACGTGTGAATTAGGTTATTATTATTATGTATGCTTAGTTTTAAGGTATTAATCTATGGGCCGTAGAATAAGTTTTATAACACTGTAAGTTTTCTTATGATGCCCGAAAATAAAGAATAATTATTAGTATTAACTCTCTACATCGGGTGTTCCCGAACGCTTACAATATGGGATTTTTCAAAAGGTGCTTTAGAAGAATATTGAAGCACGTTAAGCGAGACGTCCATGGCTACAGTGTTTCTCTCGGTCACCTGATCGGAAGACAAGCATAAGGCACCTGCCGTATGCTTGTCTTCCAACTCAGAGGCGTAAAAATATAAGTACCTACTCGTAGCCAAACCAACAACAGATAACAACATACGAATTCTCACAACTTATCATTTCCGTACAGCCGCTGAGGTTTTGCACTCGGACCCGAAACGTTGAGCACGGCCCGTGACGTAAGTACCCATTGCAACAATATAAAACGAAGTTCATTGTCCTATCTAATCATTCCACTTCACAATTTTATTGTGGAGTTTATTTTATAGTATATATTTTATTTACATAATTTAGTTCAATATACTAAAATGGCCGATATTGTTTCAAATTTGGAACTGCTGTTCGATCGGCCGAACGAGCCTATGATCACTCCGAAAGGAGATGATAGAGCTCTTTTTCAGCTCACGGAAGAGTTTCTGGTAAGTCTTACCTACTGCAGTTATTTCCATATATCTTTGCGATTTTCACAAAATACTAACTTTTTCAAATAATAAATATGTTAAATACATTAGCTAACTTTTTCATAATTTTATTAAATTGAAATTGGTTCAGACGTGACTTGATCCCTTCCCAAAAAAATGATTTGTAGCTAACTAAATCCACTCCATAATATGCCATCGTTTAAGGTTAACCCAATTTTTAAAAAGGGTCGTGCAATATTAATATTTCTATGAATTGCTGGAGGACACCCGCGGCTCTGCTCGCGTGGTTAAGTGGGTATTTACCCCGGAAAGAAATTCCAAAAAAAACACTTTGTTCCATCCAAACTTTGCAACCCCTTTCAAAAATCCTTTCTTAGTGCACACCTACCTTATGGAATATTATGCGTCGATCGATCCAATTAATCAGCTTGGTATCATCATCTTCTTAGTCGGACTCTCTTTCAGAGTGGTCGTGGCTGTAGTTAATGAATATGGTAGCGGGCTGCCATCATTAGTTGCTGTAAGGGTAGCTGCACAAAACAATAACAGCGTTAAGCAACTTTCCTTATAACTGGTCCTTGGATGGGTGACCACTTTGTGGTATTTACATTTGCGAGCGTTTCCGTGCTTCGGAAGACACGTTAAGCCGTTGGTCCCGGTTGCCAGTAAAATAGCAGTCGTTATGTTGAAAGCCAAGGTATAAGCAGCTTAAAAAATTTCAACAGCAGGTCGCCACAGCTTACGCCTGTCCATTTCAACACGGCAAAGGGCTCATCACCTGTTACGTGGGACAAAAATGCATACGTAGAAATGTGGGCGTTTAATATACCTCTGCCTACCCCTTCGAGGTAAAGGCGTGACAATATGTATGTATGTGTGTGTATGCTAGAACATTCTACTGCGGTCGATTTGGTAGACCATTTGACAAGATCGATCCAGTGGTTTGGAGATCGACCCCGTGGTCTTGTACCCTCTACACGGCCTTGCACCACAAATCTCTCGATCGAGTTCGCATTTATCGAAACGTGTCGTAAGAATTTCAGAATTTTAAGTTAAGTTTGGAATCATAGATTTGTAGAGTTGTATGCAGTACATAACAGCGCTCGATAGCCCCGTCATGTCAGTGTAAACTACAAATCAGGATGCGTGAAGCATCTTTCGCTATGCTTAGTATTGAGATAGGAGCCTATCGTGCTATAGGAGGCACGTCAAGCCGTTGGTCCCGGCTGCCAGTAATATGGTTGCCGTTGTTAATTTGAAGGTCTAGATGGCTGGCTTGAAAAAAATCACTCAATTGTTCCTATTACGTGGGACATGAATGCACACGATATGAAATGTGGGCGTATGTATGCCTCTGCCTACCCCTTCGGGGATAAAGGCGTGACAATATGTATGTATGTTAAAATATAACTTTCAAATTAAGGTTTTTACGGTTTATGTCACTGTCTACCGCATCGGGAAATAAGGCGTAATTATGTAATGTGTAGATAAAATGTACTCATTCTATGAATTTAGAAAAGTATATTATGCTAACTGCATCTTGATAATGTTGACTTAGGTTTACAAACTCTGCCTGGATGGCATTGTGTGTATTGGAAATGTCCTATCATATTATTTACTGGATCTTAACGCTTCTTTTTTTTATACCACTGAGGCGGCAGACAAGGGTACGGCCCGCCTGATGGAAAGTGGTCACCGTAGCCTATGGACGTTTGCAACACCAGAGGTGCAGCACTCGCGCTGCCAACCCTAAAAAAACTTGCCGACGCTTAAATGACAGTGTGGATCAAATCGTCAGTTATTTTAGTCTAGACTTTTTTAAATGTTTGAATGACCTCTTTGGTTACAGCCTCCGGTATATGAGACCAATGGCATCGAGTTGAACAACCGTTTCGGTGACGACGATGATATCTCGCGGAAGATCCCCATCGAAAACTTGACACAAAAGGTCAACTTCAGGATTGCCAAACAACTGCCTACAGATGCAGACTTTTCACTTTTCCTGCCGCGACACCAGGAGATGGCCAACGAAGTCATTAGCGTCCTTATGAGTGAGTATTTTCTGACCTAGAGAAGCGTTCATAGCCCAACTAGCTTTGTGTTCTGTTAACTATCACTGTGTTAAGCTACTTTCTCAATGTTTAAGTACATAAATAAGTACGAATCTGTTGTCAGAATAAAAAAGTGGCATAAAAAAACAGAGACAACCCTGACGCTTCTGAGGAGTGTAGCTACTTAATTTCAGATTTAGGCCTAGTTTCCTAAGTGTTTATATATGTACTGTGACGATGCGCACTATGTCTGGTCGTCCGATGGGTGACCGCTTAGTAATATATCCAATTACGATCGTTTCTAATCCGTTGATCCCGGTTGCTAGTAACTAATGGTATTATGACAGTCGTCAAACCCAGTTGAAAGTCGGCGGAATGAAAAATTTCAACAGCAGGCCGCCATATAATCTGTCTATCAATTTTCTACTCGGCCATGGACTCAACAACCTCTTCGTGGGACAAAATGCTAGCAGTAAAAAGCGGGCGTATAGTATGCCTCAGCCATATTTGCTAAATATTTTATTTAGCTTCTTTAGGGGTTGTTTCGGGTGTTATTCCGTTACGTTACGTTTCCTGGGCCGATAGGCGTGCGTAAAATTCCCACTCCCGCCGTTGTCTGAAGCCTGCTTCTGTAAGAATAATGGACTATTTTACTAATTTGGCCTAAATGGGCGACCCTTGGTACCTATATACATGTATATGTGTATCATCATCATCATCCGAGCGTCTGTCCCAGTTGCGTCTCGCGACGCCTGGGGTCCGCTTTCCTACATTTTCTCCTCCACTTCGCACGGTCGTCGGCATCCCCTGTAGTGAGACCATTGGCACGCATGTCATCCCTTACGACGTCAAGCCAGCACTTCTTGGGTCTTCCCCTCTTACCGGGACCCGGCGGGGCTGACATGGCCAGACATTTGTTACCTACGTAGCCAGCAAGACGTGACCATACCAACGAAGGCGACACTCTTGCAACTTGTCTGCAATGTCAAGGACGTGAAGGCTAATGTCACGATGTGAGAATTCCTCTTTGGCTCCACACATCCACCGCAGCATCTTCATTTCCGTGACATGCAGCTCCTGCTTGTGTCGCTCCAATATCGGCCACGTCTCACTGCCATGTAAAAGGACAGGTCTAATAATGGTTTTGTAGACCTGTCCCTTCAACCGGATCGGCATTTTAGGGTCACAAATGACACCGGTCATCTCCCGCCATTTGGCCCACGCGGCAGCAATGCGTGACTTGACATCGCAATCGATGTCACTGGACGTGTGAAAAACTGATCCCAGGTATTTAACCTGGTCCGTGCGCTCGACCAAATCACCGCCTATGCGGACGGATGTGGGATCTGTAGAGTTTAGTGCCAAGTACTCGGTCTTCGCCACATTTAGATTCAGACCGCCGTTCTCAAGCGTCTCCTTCCACGCCTTTACACGTCGCACCAATCTGCCCCTGTCCGCGTCTGCCAGCGCAATATCGTCAGCATACATGAGCAACCATGGAGGCTGCTCATGCGGGTTTCTGATGCTGTCCGACAAATTCGTCTAATATTACAATGAACAGAAGCGGACTAAGGACAGAACCCTGGTGTACCCCGACGGTGATGGGGAAGGGTTTCGTGTCGCCAACAGCAGTCCGAACCATTGAATCGGAGTCACAGTACATGTCCCGGATAGTGTCAATATAGACCTCTGGAACCCCTTTGGACCGCAGTGCCCACCAGATCATCGCACGAGGAACACAGTCGAAGGCCTTCTGCATATCTAGAAATAGACAGTGCAGAGGCGTGTTCTTCGACCTGTATTTCTCTGCGACAACCCTCAGGGCAAAAACAGGGTCCGTGGTCCCATGACCAGGGCGAAACCCATATTGACACTCCGAGAGAGTACACTCCTGCCGGATCCGAGAGTCTATAATCCTCTCGAAGATCTTCATGGTGTGGGACATCACCTTAATACCGCGGTAGCTCCCGCACTCCTGCACTGACCCCTTACCTTTGAAGACTGGAGTAATAATACTCAGTCTCCATTGGTTTAGGATCTGCCCGCTGAGGAGCATGCGGTTAAAAAGGTTTACTAAGATGCCCACACCGCGAGGACCCATGGCCTTCCAGGCTTCGATGGGGACTCCATCGGGTCCGACAGCTTTCCGATTCTTCATGCAGCGAAGCGCAGTCAGGACTTCTCCAGGCGTTACCGGTGGCACTAATCCCTGATTCGGGGGGAGGTCCGGAGGCTGCACCTCTTTATGCTGTTTATTAAGCAGCTCGTGGAAGTACGAGCGCCATCTCTCCTTTACCGCGAGGTCTTCGCTTAACAGGTTGCTCTCAGGGTCTTTTACACAGCGACACTTGGATATATCCTGTGCCGCTTTGACCCTGGAGCGCGCCAGCTTATAGATGAGCTTCTGCCCCTCAGACGATTCCAGCTTATCATACAAAGGTTGTAAGTGGTCTCGTCTGGCTCTGGCTACAGCTCTCTTTGTGGCGCGCTTGGCAGCCCTGTCTGTACGCGTCGCGGTTTTCGGGAGATCCGGTCGCTTGCCACTTTTTAAAGAGGGCTTTCTTCTCTCTGGTCTCCCTCAGGACTGCGTCGTTCCACCACCAAGTTTCCTTGTCACATTTGCGTCCACCCTTAGACTCTCCGAGCACCACCTTCGCCGCTCCAAGGATGGCCGCCTGAACTTTGCCCCAGTAATCTTGAACTGGTTCGCCTTCAGTGTCGGTGCACTTGTCACCGACAGCTGAGACGAACTCCTGGGACCTAGTTTCATCAAACAGCCACCATCTGATGCGGCGCTGGCGCCGCTCGATGCGTTTGCCTTTAGGCTTCACGCAGAGGTCCATGACAAGGAGACGGTGTTGTGCAGTAAGACTCTCACCGGGTATGACCTTGCAGTTAGCCACCTTGCCGATGCTGTGTTGCCTAGTGAGTAGGAAATCGATCTGAGTTGTACGCCTCCCGCTCTTGTAGGTGATGAGACGTTCGGATTTCTTTTAGAAAAACGTGTTCACAATGGCCTGATCGGCAGCCGCACACATTCTGAGTATAGTTTCTCCTTCAGCGTTGCGGGTGCCGTATCCAAAACCACCATGAACACGTTCAAACTCCTCACACCTCTCACCCACATGACCGTTTAGGTCGCCGCCCAAAACGATTCCCTGTGACAACGGAATGCTCCGAAGCACTCCCTCGAGTTGGACCCAAAACGACATCTTATCGGCGTCGCTACAACCGGCCTGTGGCGCGTAGGCACTTATCAGGTGGGTAATAATCCCATCGATAAGCACCCTCACGATCATAACCCGGTCGCTACAGCGTTTCACCTCCAAGATTTTTCATTTTTGTTTCGGCGGGTGGCTTTTATGGGAGCGACGCCCTCAGACCTCCCAACCCAAGAGGGGAAAGCCAGCGCTAGAGCCTCGTCCGTTAATCAGCAGGTGCACGCACTAGCACGGGAGGTTGACTTGGGCCCCGAAGATCTTGGTTGGGCCCCTTACATGTATATGTGTATATCGGCATCTAAATACATGTGTTGTTGAATTTTATCACATAAAATGAATTTTAGTGATATCAGATACAAATTTAACTTCACACAAAATTTAGAGGTTTTCACAGAAAAGTCTAATTTTAGTGGGACGTATATTAATTTTAGTAACCGATTGAAACGTGAAAACGTAAAACGTTGTAACGTGAAATATGTACATTGGCAGTTCAATCACCAAGTTAGTCGGCATGTATTTACATTCGACTGTCTATGTACATTTTTCACGTTACAACGGCAATCTCTTAATGAAAATAAGGAAATTTTAGAGAAATTTAGTTTAGTGGTCTCAACAACAGAATTAGCATCACTATCTAACTAACTAACTAATTCTTGAACGTTTTTGTGCAGATGTGCCAGAGAACCAGCTGGAACAGTTCTTGTCTACTTGCGTGTTCGCCAGGTCCAACTTGAACCCACAGTTGTTCAACTACTGCTACTCCGTAGCTTTAATGCATCGGTAAGCACTTTTATTCATAATATTCGCTAAAACAAAATTAACTACTATAAGTCGTGTCAATAATATACAGGCAACCAAACTGTTCAAAATTATTCTAACAAACAAAGAAATCGGTCTTACGCTAATAAAAATGGCACAATTAAAAGGGTCAGTCCCAGAGCCAATTACAAGCCCTCGCTTCTTGTAATAACAGTGACACATAATATAATAACTAACTATATTAAGATTTGTAGAGGTGCTGTGCTAAGCTACTTTCGTTGCTGACCGTCTCTTATAAAGTATGATATATTTTATATTATTTTTCAGACGAGATACTAGGCAGGTCCGCATCCAGAACTTTATAGAAACCTTCCCAGCCAAATTTATGGACTCGCAAGTTTTCCAAAAGGCTCGTGAAATGGCGGCTGTGATCCCAAGGGATGTTCCGGTAAGTACTCCTGTTCAACTGAACTGAGAACCGAGTACTAAAATATTATATTACTAGTTGACGCCCGTAGCTTCGCCCGCGTAGAGAAGTTTCCTGTTCCCGTTTCCCACAGGTACTTGTACTCGGGATATAAAGTAGCCTATGTGTTATTCTCATGTATAAGCTATATTATTGTAAAGTTTCATTAAATTCTATGAGGTAGTTTTTACGTGAAAGAGTAACATCCACACAAACTTTCGCATTTATAATATTACTAGTTGAAGTTTTCCCGTTCCCGTTTCCCACAGAAACTTGTTCCCGGGATAAAAAGTAGCCTATGTGTTATTCTGATGTATAAGCTACATGTTGTTAAATCAGTAGTTTTTAAGTGAAAGAGTAACAAACATCCATACAAACTTTCACATTTATAATATTATAAGATTAAGATACAATAAAAATCCGTTATATTTCGATTTCATTGCGCTGGGTCCTAAATAAGGTAGTCTATTCTGGTATACGGTAGTCTAGTACTAATTCTGTCATATATACCTACCTACCTAGTCAGGTCATAAGTATTGTCACACAGTAAAAACTTTTCTTTTAGAATGCTGGCCACAAAAAAGTTTATTGAATTCGAATTTCGAATTGTTCATGAAAATAAAAATGTATACTTTTTAGAATTTTACTCATTTTTAAATATGGAGTGAACGCTTAAAGAAGACCGTGTTGCAGTTATTGCGTTGCATCGTTGCGGTTACGCGCCAATTAATTTATTTGACATACTGAAAAATTTGAATATAACCAAAAGATTCGTTTATCGTACCATCAAACGATACAATGAAGACTCTAGTGTAGATGACAGGTCAAGAAGTGGTCGCCCTCGGTCTGTTAGGACTCCAGCAGTGATAAAAGCTGTGAAGGCGCGAATTCAAAGAAATCCCAAACGTAAGCAGAAACTGTTCGCCCTTCAGATGGGGTTAAGCAGAACCACGGTGAAAAGGGTGTTAAATGAAGACTTAGAGCTTCGGTCATATCGAAGAAAAACAGGACATCGTTTAAATGCTCGTCTAATGGATCTGAGACTTAAGAGATGCCGCGCTTGGTTGAAGCGGTACGCGGGAAAAAAATATCGGGAAACTCTTTTTTCGGATGAAAAAAAATTTACCGTAGAAGAGAGCTACAACAAACAAAATCATAAGGTGTACGCACACAGTAGTGAAAAGCGAGCAACCGTATTCGGCGTGTCCAACGAGGTCATTTTCCACCCTCGCTCATGGTAGATATGGTTGGGAGTTCCTTATTGGGGCTTAACAGTTTTTGGGAGAAAGGTGTATAAACGAATGCAGTTGTGTATCAAAATACAGTCCTGACGAACCTTGTGGAACCTGTTTCTCATACCATGTTCAATAACAGGCACTGGGTATTCCAACAAGATTCGGCGCCAGCTCATAGAGCGAAGAGCACACAAGACTGGCTGGCGGCGCGTGAAATCGACTTCATCCGGCACGAAGACTGGCCCTCCTCCAGTCCAGATTTGAGTCCGTTAGATTACAAGATATGGCAACACTTGGAGGAAAAGGCGTGCTTAAAGCCTCATCCCAATTTGGAGTCACTCAAGACATCCTTGATTAAGGCAGCCGCCGATATTGACATGGACCTCGTTCGTGCTGCGATAGACGACTGGCCGCGCAGATTGAAGGCCTGTATTCAAAATCACGGAGGTCATTTTGAATATATTGTCATAAAAATCTATGTTTTGTTAAGTTCATTTTGGTATATAAATGAATAAACTTGTTTCAATTATTTTATATTAAACATGTGACAGAATTTATGACCTGACTAGGTATATCACAAGCCGCAGAATAGAAACAGAATCTCTGTTTTTTAGCTGTAGGCTACCAAAACTGCAAATTACGAGTAAGTTTTGCTTCACGTGGTATCTAGAACTCTATCGGCCCGTCGGCGTCGATAGAAATCTATTAAGCGCGACTGTGGACTACCATATCTGTCAAATTGTACCGCTGGTTTTCTATCGAGTGGCAATTAAAATCATTATTACTAATCGATAGTCTAGAATATTCTTTAAAATTAGCGGTATTAAGATCACTTATTTCGCGATTTTCTAATAGTATAATATTGAATACATTTATTTGTACCATGAACATAGCAGATAATCATACGTATTTACCATAAGGAGGTTTGCAACACCAGAGGTTCTGCACTCGCGATGCCGTCAGAAAATCATAGATATTATGAACCGAATCTCTGTAAAATTTCAACTTTCCATTGCGTTACTTTATAGCTCATTCACTGCTGGATCCCGTACCATATGCGTTTTCTTCATTTATCGCGCTTGCGTATTTCCGCAAACTGTGTGTGATTTGGACATACAAGCAGCGTGTGTGTCTTTTTGGGACAAAGACGCACCGGGGATGGACATCATCATTGATAATAACATAAATTTAAACATTTTTTTATTAGATAACAATATACAGCTTTGTTTGTTGTAACAAATATGTGACAATACAATAGGGCGGCATCTTTTAAAAAAAAATCTACCTGATTAGATAGACCTGACTAGGTATATCACAAGCCGCAGAATAGAAACAGAATCTCTGTTTTTTAGCTGTAGGCTACCAAAACTGCAAATTACGAGTAAGTTTTGCTTCACGTGGTATCTAGAACTCTATCGGCCCGTCGGCGTCAATAGAAATCTATTAAGCGCGACTGTGGACTACCATATCTGTTAAATTGTACCGCTGGTTTTCTATCGAGTGGCAATTAAAATCATTATTACTAATCGATAGTCTAGAATATTCTTTAAAATTAGCGGTATTAAGATCACTTATTTCGCGATTTTCTAATAGTATAATATTGAATACATTTATTTGTACCATGAACATAGCAGATAATCATACGTATTCACCATAAGGAGGTTTGCAACACCAGAGGTTCTGCACTCGCGCTGCCGTCAGAAAATCATAGATATTATGAACCGAATCTCTGTAAAATTTCAACTTTCCATTGCGTTACTTTATAGCTCATTCACTGCTGGATCCCGTACCATATGCGTTTTCTTGATTTATCGCGCTTGCGTATTTCCGCAAACTGTGTGTGATTTGGACATACAAGCAGCGTGTGTGTCTTTTTGGGACAAAGACGCACCGGGGATGGACATCATCATTGATAATAACATAAACTTAAACATTTTTTTATTAGATAACAATATAAAGCTTTGTTTGTTGTAACAAATATGTGACAATACAATAGGGCGGCATCTTTTAAAAAAAATCTACCTGATTTGTAACAAAGACATACGATCTTTTCAACAAAAAGAAATTGTAAAAAAAAAAAGTGGCCGCCAAAATATCTATTGTTCTAAAGAAAAGGGTTTTAAAGTTATAAATCATTTTTATATAAGAAAGGCCCAATACCAGCCATGTCGGCGCCGTTCCGTGGAGTGAAGTGTGGCCACATGTTCATATCAATTTTAGGATAAGGAAAATTATAAATATTTTTAAATCGATTTTATTTATTGATATCCTGTTGTTATATAAAAAAAAAACAATTGAGTCACAGATATACTTCTTACTAATATTATGAATGCGAAACCTTGAAAGAATGTATAGATTTAGGTTTGTTACTCTTTCTCATTTAGAATAAATTAATGTAAATATTGTGGGACACTTTTCGCACAGCGCCATCTAGCCCAAAGTAAGCTAATATTAGCTTGTGTTATGGGATCTAGATAACTGATAAACATACTTATATATTTCTAAATACATACATATTATACATAGGAAACACAAAAACTCCGAAACACATTTGTGGATCACACAAATATTTGCTCTGACCCGGAATAATATAGCTTATGCATCAGATAACGCATGTTTTATCTGCTGAACAAGTTCCTGTGGAAAACGGGAAAGCTTCTCCACGCGAGTGGAGCTGCGGGCGTCAACTAGTAAATATATATGTAGGTATATCGGTAAACTTCGACTCATGTAACAAAGTGAAAAAGTAAATACTTTGGACTAAAATGACTAAATAGTAAAAATGGGTAAATATAAGGTGAGGTTTTTGAATTGCAAATATTAGAGACACCCTACTATGACTACTAATATCCACTCACAATCTACCTACGGGTATTAATAAATACCCGTAGGGACTGAAATCACTCCTGGTGCGCCGATGTTAGCATAGCTATTGATTCGCAAAAATGTTCGGCAGCAGCAAAAGTGTAAAAAACGTTACGCGATGGAAAGCATAGCATACATGATGGCCTTGAAGAATTGAATGAGCGAAACTGCCATTCAGTAGCTGATACATAATATAAAGCCTGTTCAATGCGATTTAGACAACTGAAAAATATACCTACTTATTTATTTCTATAATACATAATAAACACCCAACCTCCAAAACAAACTTGCGGAGCACAGAAATAATAATTGTTCCGATTATATACAATCACTTCACCACTAAGACAATTCCAATCTTAAATGATTTCCGATCAAATCTGTTCATAATGTATACTTATAAGATTATTGCTGGTTATAGCGTACCCCTATCATCATACCACGTGACTACACGGCCACGGACCTGGAAGAGGAGCACCGCTTAGCCTACTGGAGAGAAGACATCGGAGTCAACCTCCACCACTGGCATTGGCACCTTGTCTACCCGTTCACCGCCGATCAGAGAGCAATTGTTGATAAGGACCGCCGCGGTGAACTGTTCTTCTACATGCATCAACAAATTATTGCTCGGTAAGTAGCTGCGAACGAGGTAACGTCGCCGGCGCTCTTACATAAGAAAAGTTAGACTTCAGTCGTTCCCAACACTGTTAAATATCAAAAAACAAACTATACTGCTCCTAGCAGTCATGAAGTGGAACCTAGACTCCAAAGAGTTTGGAAGCAATTGCATATATACTAAGATGACGGATATGTGACTCCGCTCGCAGAGAATTCTAGTCATGATCCCGTAACGTATTAATATGCAGGATGCATAATATATCTAGCTGCGGACGAGGCTACGACGCGCTCTTACAGCAAGAAAAGTTAGACGGCAGTCCCTTCCAACCATGATGAAAATTTAAAAATAAACGATACGTGCTCCTTGCAGTCAAATAGAAGTAGAACCTCGACTTCAAATACAGGATTTGAAAGCAACTGGAAATACACCAAAGTGAAGAAGTAGGTGTGACTTCATGTCACAGAGAATGCTGGTCGTGGTTCCGCAACAACATATATCGATGCCAGAAGTAGCAATTAACGTAAGGGACATTTTGGCGAAAATGAGATATACTCGTGTATATATATATATATATCATTGAATTCAGAATTTCGCGCTCTATCGATTGGTATTTTTATTTTTTTTAAATTAGTATAGAAGTAGATTGACAATATAAATTATACAACGCAAAGTTTATTTAATCGAATCTCAAATACATACACGGTCACAAACTTATTGCCTACATAAAATACCTCTTTCTTAACTACCGCTGTCTGAGACACTTTTGGGAAGAAGGCGGAACACCGTGAGGTTTAGTGGGCAAAAGAGACGGCCTCCCAAGAAAAAGAACCCTCTTTTGTTTTTTTGGTTTTTCGTGTGGAAATCCTCATGGATGCTATGCCGGACTCCTACCGACAAAACCACACGTTACCCTTCTATCTGTCTATGGCCAGGAGTCCCGGGTGAGCCCTCGGAAGGATAACCCCAGGGCTCCCGACAGACCTTGTCCGCTACCGCAGGCTCCTTCAGGGGGGGTTCGAGTGTTATCTCGCTTCTTTGGGGGGTTCGGGTTATATACCACTACCTTGAGGGAGTGAGCTACGTGCGTGTAACCCTCACGCTACGCCACCTTCCCTGGCCTGCTTCTGTAAGCACGGCGAGCAGCCCGCCTACCGTACTCAGGCCCCCGGTCACGGAGGCCGGTAGTCTTGGGCGAAGACAAGTCTGCGGCGCCCTCGTCGCAGACTGTGGAACTCGGGAGGGAGAGTTCTTTGCCGCTCTTTCTCCGCCGCCTCTTTTGCGAGCATGACTTGCTCGCAAAAAGACGCAGCGGCGTCCCACTTGCTCCCGCAGGAGATCATGGCTCTCACCATGGTCTCCAGCGTGAGAATGTCCACGCCCAGACCCGCAACGAGGTTTCGGCGCTGCATCTCCCACGCTGCACACTCTGCCAGTGTATGCAGAGCCGTATCCTCGCTGCAGTCCGTACAGTGCTGGCACTCTGGTGTTACCTCCCGGTGTATACGCCACAGAAACTTACCGAAGCACCCGTGCCCGGTAAGTATATGTGACATCCGGTAGGTGAGGTTGCCGTGTTGCCTCTCCAGCCACTCCTCCATGACCGGCTTCACCGCCTCAATTGTGGTATGTCCCCACTTAGGTTGCTCAAGTCGCACCTTCCATGTCTCCATGAGCTCCTGGCGGAGCAGGGATCGCTGAGCCTCGATTTCTCGGGGCACAGGCCTATTGTTCCGCTCCAGCGCCTCCTTGCGCCATTGATACAACGACGCAAGGGCCCTCGCTTCCAGGTCCCATGGAGGGGTCCCGGCTAGGAGACATGCCACCTCGACGGAGATCGTGCGGTACCCTCTAATCATCCTGAAAGAAAAAGAACCCTGACTTACATAAAAAACATCTATTTTTTCTTTCTGTCTGTTTGTTCCGGCTAATCTCTGAAAAGGCTGTACCGATTTTAACAGGACTTTCACTGGCAGATAGCTGATACAATGATGAGCATGGAGTAACGTAAGCTACATTTTATCCTCGTTACTAGGTCGGCTAGTAAAAAACATAATTAACGATCTGTCCTCAGCTATAACTGCGAGCGTCTTGGTAACGCCCTGAAGAGAGTCCAGAAGTTCAGCAACTGGAGGGAACCCATCCCGGAAGCGTACTTTCCCAAACTCGACAGTCTGACGTCATCCCGTGGTTGGCCACCACGGCAGTTCAACATGGCCTGGAAAGATTTGAACCGTCCCGTCGACGGCTTATTGGTCTCCATCGACGATATGGAACGCTGGAGGCGAAACATTGAAGAAGCTATTGCTACTGGTCGTGTTACTCTGGTGAGTATACTGTGAATACACGAATACACGGCACAGACTTGATTTATTACCCTCACATAATTAATAATGTTATACCTACCTAATTTGAACAATATAAATAATGTAGCGCTTTTGTAGAACAAACATATTTGTACAAAGGCTTCCTTCTAACATCTATACAATACAGCGTTCTCAAAACAACCATTAAATAAGTGTAAGTCGGTAATTGAGTCTGGATTTGTAATTAGAACAACGAGAAACTTTACTCTACTATAGAGCTATACTTACTTTTTATTTTGAACCACTAATGTAGCAAGCATACAACAAACATTCATATACACATTCATAGCAATTTATTTTCTTTTATTCTTACAGCCCGATGGAAGTACAAGAGCACTAGACATCGACACGCTGGGTAATATGCTTGAAGCCAGCATTCTATCTCCAAACAGAGAACTGTACGGAAGCATTCACAACAACGGACACTCCTTCGCGGCTTACATGCACGATCCTGAACACAGATACCTGGTTAGTGACACTTCCATAAAAAACTCCATAACTGTCGTGAACTTTTCAACCAGAACATTTAGTGATCAACCTTTTGTTTTTCAGGAAAGCTTTGCCATTATGGGAGACGAAGCTACAAATATGAGAGATCCGTTCTTCTACCGTTGGCACGCGTGGGTCGATGACACTTTCCAGAGGCACAAAGAATCACCTGCTGTCAGGCCTTACTCTCGTTCAGAGGTAGGCGGTTTAGTCTGAAGGCTCTTTCAGACCGACTAAGGCGCTAGATTGTTACTACTTTGAAATTTTCACTTTTTCCTGTACTAACTTGATTCGGATCTCGAGAGCTGGTGGGGGGCGGGCCTAGCGACCTCACCTGCTGACTAACAGACGAGGCAACATCGTAGGTATTTTAACGGGGTTGGAAGGTCAGATGGCTGTTGCTATCAAGAATACCTAGAATCAAAGAAGCTTCACTTCACTGCATTTCCATTATGGTCGATTTCATTCATTTTTATCACAGCCTTTTGTTTCCAGCTCGAAAACCCTGGTGTCCGAGTGACATCGGTATCTATCGAGAATGACGACAACTTGCGTAACACGCTCAGCACTTACTGGATGTCCAGCGACGTGGACCTGTCGAGAGGCTTGGATTTCTCCGACCGTGGCCCTGTCTACGCACGCTTCACTCATCTTAACAACAAACCATTCCGTTACGTGTATGTATTCAAACTATACAATCATAGTCGGTGATTGACATGATGTGCAACTTACCAGCTAAATGAAATAGGTATTATATTAGTGCCTAAATACCTAATTACTGAGGTAGAGCATTCTGCCTCCCATCTTGAGAAACCCTCACCTCTGGTCGATAGTTTACCATCAATAGGTAAGCCTTTTTTCAGGGCTGTCGTTTCCTGAAACGTCTACCTACAACATGACTTCATGATAGTACCTAGCTGAATCCTGTCTCGGTGGCGTAAGTGGTAGTGTACACGACTGCCGCGCCGAGGTACTAAACTAGGCAGATAAAATGGCTCCAACAATATAAAAAAAAGGTTGATAAAATTTATATAGCAGGTCGCCGCAAACTGCGCCTGCCCATTTCAACGTATACGTCTTCTTTCAAATACTAGAACCTTAGTTTTACTTGCATTCACATTCATTTCAAACTCATTCAAACTGCGCCTGCCCATTTCAACGTATACGTCTTCTTTCAAATACTAGAACCTTAGTTTTACTTGCATTCACATTCCTGCCTGAAGGTCGGCTTCTGATGAGGCCATGAGCACCGCATCATCAGCGTACAACAGACAATTTTCTGAAGTCACCCAAATTCACATCCATATCACGATCTTTCAACTTCTGCAGGGAACTGTTCAGATACACTATGAACAGCCAGGCGGATATTACAAAACCCTGTTTGATGCCTGTACAGACGTCGAAAAGAGGTGACACTTCTCCCCACCTCGTACGCAGGCCTTACAGTCCATATAAAGCGACTGTATTGCCGCAGGCCAGCGTGCCGTCCACTCCATATCTGGGCAGCAAGTCCTACAGATTTTCTCTCACAACATTATCAAATGTTTTCTCCAGATCCACCAACGTTCTGAAAAATTATATGCGGTTGCTAAGTTGCTCTACCATCGCGCAGTTTGTTCCATACTTAAAGGTTCCAATTAATTTCCAGTATCAACGTAAACAACACGGGGGCAGCTCGTCGGGCGACATGTCGTATCTTCATCGCGCCGAAGTTTGACGAGCGCAGGCTGGAGTGGGTGCTCTCCGACCAAAGAAAGATGTTTATCGAAATGGACCGATTCGTCACACCATGTAAGTAATCAGATATACGAGTAAGTTAGCCCAATTGTACCATCCTAGAGTCACAATTCCAAAATACTTTAAAGGTGCCACGTGCAACAATGGCGCGTGAAAAGATGATTTGATTGTAGCCCTTTTATTAATGAACAGTTTAGTTTTCAGTAAGTATATATATAAGTAAATTAAATGAAGTGTCTGTTGGTCATTTCAAATTTACATTATTTAAATGCAGCAGTAGGCTGATGAGCCTGTTGCCTATGACAATTTACTTATATGTGGCGATGGCCTATGACGTGAGCGTGAGACTAAATGCAACCTGAGAAGTGTTAGCGTTTACTATAACTCTAGAGGTACCTTCGAGGAAAAATCGTCATTATGTATAATCAATCATCAATCCGAGTTATTGTTAATATTTTTTAAACTTTGCAGTGAACGCTGGTCAAAATACGATTACCAGACAGTCAACCCAATCGGCCGTGACCATTCCGTTCGAGCAAACGTTCCGCGATCTGTCCGCTCAATCGGGCGACGCGCGCAGACCCGACCTGGCTTCCTTCAACTTCTGCGGCTGTGGCTGGCCTCAACACATGTTGGTACCCAGGGGATCTGAAGCGGGCGAAGTGTATCAGCTGTTCGTGATGCTCTCAAACTACGACTTGGACAGCGTAAGTACTTAGTACTTATATTAAGCTTAAAAAACGTTAGGCTTCGTAATCTGAGGTCTTATTCAGATCGGTATAATTCTAAAAGGGTACAAGCCTCTGCATAAAATAATTTGAATATTTATGTTGTCCTATCCAGATTGATGACACTTCCAGTACCACACCGTCCACTTGCGTCGAAGCTTCAAGTTTCTGTGGTCTGAGGGACAAAAAGTATCCTGACCGCCGCGCGATGGGATACCCGTTCGATAGACCTTCGAGCACTGCCGCTAACATTGCTGACTTCATACTACCCAACATGGCCCTTCAGGAGATTACCATACGCCTTAAGAACGAGACCGTGCCAAATCCTCGCAATCGGGTAGCCCAAGCCACGCCTGCGACGTAATTTCCTTTAGGACCTATACCCCACTGACTGTCTCTCCCGGCGTAGTCAATGCTCATTTCTGGATTTAGAATGTCCTGTTCCATCACTGAATACATCGACATGTTATTTACATAATTATTCCGTGTTTAAGTTTGTTTTTTTAATTTAAAATACAATTATTTACGTCTACCGGAAAGACCAGAATCACCGAAATTAATGTCTTAAGTACCTACTTTAAAAAGTAGGTACACGATTGTTTTATTAGGGTCACTCACTTAGTGGTACTATTTAATGATAAAAATTCCACTGTTCCACCAGGGGTTAAGGGTACCGTGATTTGGAAAGGGATGTGTCGTCCGCAGTCAGACCCACAATAGAGTCCATTGAATAGACTTACTTATTTTATGATGTATCACATTCTATGACAATGACAAATCCGGGGGGGAAAGAGATATCTAAAAAAAATACGTTCGTAAATGGATACTGATATAATTATATCTTGTAGCATTATCTAAATGAAAGGCTGTTTATTTTAGCTTTATGAGTTAAGTGTAAATATTGTACATAATATATTCATATTAGTAATTATTTCTAGACCCGTTTATTTTAAGGCTGCATAAATCAATAAAATTAAATAGTTTAAATATTAATTATAGCTTTTATTACATTAATCGAATCCTTCTAAAAAAAAAACAAATAAGATGAACGTCTAGACTTCTAGAGTGTAAGGTATTCGCGCTGCCGACCCTGCAATACCACCTTACTTATTGCATGGTCCGCAGCGCGAGTGTAGCACCACTGGGTGATAGCATAACAATCTGAAAATTAGGAGAAGTGGCATGGCGGTACTTCCACGAGACGATTAAAACTTATAAGATAAAGTTTAGAGATTAACTCACTGCGGTACTCGGCGGAGCACTTCATATTGATAGCCAATACAGCTACCTTGAGATAAGGCCGTAGATAAGCGAGGAAGTCACAGTTGAGCAGTCTTCATGTCGGAAAGCTAGTCTATATTCTACACGACAGTATCAAGGGATATAACAGGCCAGTGAATATAGAGATCTGAATGGAATTTCTTAATGAACTCTAAGAACCTGGTAAAATTAAAAAAATAATAAATAAATAATATTGTTTGGACAACTCACACAATGCCCACTTATTCCAAACTAAGCAGAGCTTGTTGTACTATGGTAACCAGAAATCTGAGAAACATAACATATATATACATATATTTCTAAATACATACATATTATAGACTAGATGACGCTGAAGCTTCGCCCGTGGAATATTTCGACCTCCCATCGCACCTATTTAATCCCGTCGATTATAAATTCTACAATCATGCATAAAAATATGCCCGATTTGTCGACATACTGCTATATGCTGCTATACTGCTCTGCTCCCCAGTGTAGTAGCATAATGTTATATAACCTATAGCCTTCCTCGATAAATGGGCTATCTAATACAAAAATATTTTTTCAAATCCGACCAGTAGTTCCTGAGATTAGCGCGTTCAACCAAACAAACAAACTCTTCAGCTTTATAATATTATAAGTATAGATAAATAACACCCAGACTGAATAAACCATCGTGCTCACTACACAAAGTTTTATCCTTGCGTAGCAGTCGGATACACTCCCAATACACCACAGAGTTAGTCTTGACGAAGGATATTCGATTTACCTTCTTCCCTTTTCAATCAACCACTATAAGTCCACTGCACTGCTGGACTTATCTCACTCAATTTAATTTCTCCCTTTAGAATTTTACATTCGATACACGCAGTAGTTCAAATAAGCCCCTTCGAACTGCTTCGAAGCTCAGAATCAGAATCGAGATATAGTTCTTTTTTTCCATCAGATATAAACTGAATCTATCGCAGAGTTCTTGCAACAAATGAATATGCAAGAAATCAAAGAAGTATGCATGGATCGCGAAGCCTGGAGATCCGTCCTCTCTGACTACCCCCTATAGGGATACAGCGTGAAGATAAGTTACTTATCATTTCAACATCAACTATTACTCGCCAGGATCACCTTGCCTGGTCAGAAAATCCTGAATCGGAGAAACCTCTCTAGTCTCTGCAAAGTCTCCCGACGTGATTGAAACACCCGTCAGTACGAGCGTGTACCCACTGCACGTAAATCTCCTTGCCGCACATCATCTTCTGACTCATGCACCTCTCCCGGGAAGACCTACAGTCCCGGAAAGACCTACATTCCCAGAAACTTTCGGGCAACCACGCTATATATACAAAATCTGGCTTTCAAAATAAAGTATTTAGTCAAAATAAATAACATTTATTTTGCTCAAAGTATCTTAGGATTTTTTAACTAAATTTAATAATACTATAAATAATTACCTCAAAGAATGCCTATTAGGAATAACAAAGAATGCCTATTAGGAATAACGGCAACATGCATGATGATATCCGCAACAACAGATGCACTGTTTTGTGTTGCCTTACCTGTAAAAGAAATTACGAATTTAACGCAGCTTCGATAGGATATTAAACATGTAAAATAAAATGTTAAAATCAGACCTATCATTTCTTATCACATTGTATCAATACAACATATTTGGCTCATGTGTTATTATCATCATGATTGCCTACCTAGTTTTACCAGTTTGATTACTTGCAAAGGCTCTCTCTCCCTCTCTCTAGCTCTCTCTCCCTCTCTCTAGCTCCCTCTCCCTCTCTCTAGCTCCCTCTCCCTCTCTCTAGCTCCCTCTCCCTCTCTCTATATCCCCCCCCCCCCCTCTTTCTCTCTCTCTCTCTTTCTTTCTCGCCCTCTTTCTCTCTCTCTCTCCATCCCTCTCCCTCTCTCTATCTCCCTCTCCTCTCCTCTCGATCGAATAAATATGGGCAAAATTACGTAAAGCGATGTCTATTTGACTATGTTCGATAAGCGACAGTCATAAATAAAAAAAACCTTACCTCTCGTAGTCTCTTCAAACAGGAACAGAGAACCATCTGAAAATAATTATACATTTTCTATTAGTCTGGTAACTCGTTTACAATCGTTATATTTTTATTAATATTAAATTCAGGCCTATCATTCAATTTCATGTGTTGTTCATACATACTTTTTGGCTAGTGTTACTTTCATCATAATGGTAACGCGGCACTATTGACCCCATAATGATATATGTAATTATTGGTATACACTAATATTATATTTATGGATCTTATGTAAAATCTATCTGCCTCACAAAGGCGTCTGACAAATGTCAATTAATCCTGCTTTATAATCAATTTGAGGTGATGCCCTTAATTTTGTGCAATAAATCTTCGAGCAGGTATATAAGTAATCTCCAGTGCGTAAGTACATATTAACTTCAATGATCCATGGCTTTATGGAGTATACTAGCTGTGCCCCCTGGCTTCGCCCGTGGCATAGTACGAATTCCCGTCGCACTAATATTATCCCGTCGCTTATAAATTCTATAATAATTCATAAAGATATTCTACATTTATGACTACTGCTCCGCTCTCCAGGGTAGTCGCGTATTCATATACAGCCTATAGCCTTCCTCGATAAATGGGCTATCTATCACAAAAATATTTTTTGAAATCAGACCAGTAGTACCTGAGATTAGAGCGTACAACCAAACAAAATATTTAATCAAAAAACCAAAATATTTAATCAAAATCCATTATTTTTGATTTTATTAAAACCAAACTTGGCATTTCATACTTAGCAAAATTGTGATGGATGGGTGACCACTTTGTGGCATTTACATTTGCGAGCGTTACCGTGCTTCGGAAGGCACGTTAAGCCGTTGGTCCCGGTTGCCAGTAAATTGGCAGTCGTTAAGCCTGGTTGAAGGCCTTATAGGCGGCTTAAAAAAATTCATCAGCAGGTAGCCACAGCTTGCGTCTGTCTATTTCAACACGGCAATGGTCTCACCACCTATTACGTCGGACAGGAATCCACACGGTGAAAAGTGGGCATTTAATATGCCTCTGCCACCCCTTCGGGGATAAGGCGTGATGGATATTTATTTATTTATTTTTAAAATTGTCTTACAGCACAGCACAAAACCGAATAAAGGAAAAGTATTAGGTATAACAAGGTAAAGCATATAGCAGTAGTATTCGGGCTCGACCCCAATCGCGGAGGCTTTTGGTAGAACTGGAAATAATATTGACTTACCTATTGGGCCACCGCTGCGACATCTACAGGACTTCAGATCGCGTCTTACGGATATTGATCTTTTGTGTTCTTATTCAACTTTAGAGGGTACTACTGATACTCCTATGATCTCTCTTTTTGTCTATTGGGTACATGGAGTTCAGCATTTCTTTAGTTCCTTTATTTCACATATCAACCAGAAGAATGAATTCCTTTAGTTCTTAGGTCAAGAGCTCTGGAACTATTTCAGTTCATTGTGGAATTCGGTCGATCCGAATGGACTTCACAGAGCGATGGTCATTCTCATTTGCGGACTAGCTTTCGACATTAGAGCTCCACGCGCTACTCAACCATACTGCTGGGGCTACAATTTACCATCATGTATGGTCTATTGGGCATGATGTTTAACGTAACTCGTGAGGGACAAGAGCGCAGTACGCATCTGAAACTAGAGACAAATTTTATTGTTTTAAACAATCTCCAGGATTTCAGATTGGCTTTGGGATAAGTACACGATATTAATTGCTTGCATAGTAGATACTATTTTAATTTTAGCCCCATGCGTTATGAATGCAATAAAGAAATATAATAATATACTGTGTAAGTATATTAAATTTCTCTTCATTTTTATTTCGTCTGTAACCATAATAGGGAACCAGAATAAATTTTCAGGTTTCAACAAGGCCAAAAAACAAATGCTAAACGATAGCTGCTCCTAGCTGAAAATAAAAGTGGACCAAGTAGAGTTTGGAAGTCACTAGGGATTGACCATGGTGAAGAGAATAAGGTAGGGATTGACCATGGTGAAGAGAATAAGGTTTCAGAGGTTTCGCAATCGACAACAAAATATAATTCGCTAATAAAGAACCCATTTTAAATGTTTTTTTTGATTAAAAAAGAGTGGTCATGACTTTTTTTGCCAGGTTCTTTCTCAGTTCTATTGATGTGCGAATCTGGTAGTAAATGTAGAAGCAATAATGTTGACATTCATAAGTGGTACTTTGTGACCTACGTGAATAAAGATATTTTCACATTCATTAAAGCCAGTTGAAGGCCTTATGGGCGGCTTGAAAAATTTTAACAGCAGGTCGCCACAGCCTGCACCTGTTCATTTTGACACAGCAATAGATTCACCACCTGTTACGTGGAACAAAAATGCATCCGATGAAATGTGGGCGTATAGTACGCCTCTGCCTACCCCTTCGGGGATAAAGGCGTGACAATATGTATGTATGTCTAAAAGCCAATATTCGTCTTAGTAAATATTAGGCACATCTCCTTTTATAGAAAAAAAATGTGATCAATATTTTGGGCAAGCAATATTCATTCATAAAACCTGGAACAGTTATTTACGTGCCTGAACAGTTATTATGTAGGGGATTATACCGTCACCCATCTGTGAAAAAAGAAGATTATCAAACTCATATTCAAACAAAGGTTGTTTAATCATGAGGGAATTGAAAAATTCAGTCCTATCATTTAAATATCACGTGTTTATCATACAAACACATATTGGCTCGTGTTTATGTCATCATGTCATGTTATCAATCGAAGATATACCTACGACTGTCGACGACGACGGGCTTAACGACTGCCATTTTATTGGATTTTTTATCATTTAACGGGGACCAACGGCTTAACGTGCTTTCCGGAGCACGAAAACGCACGCAAAAGTAAATGCCCCAAAGTAGTCACTGGTCACCCACCCAAAGACCAGCCATAGTAAAAAAATTGCTTTAATCATATTGTAACGTTGTAAAACGTCACATTGGAATGTCATTGTTAGTCTTGAGATTTAGAGAGAGAGTACTTACTATACGCCCACATTTCATCGGATGCATTTTTGTTCCACGTAACAGGTGGTGAATCTACACGATTGGTATATGTACCTACAGCATTCTTCATATATACATATTGTCACGCCTTTATCCCAGAAGAGGTAGGCAGAGGCATACCCTTTGCCCACATTTCACCGTTTGCATTTATGTCCTATGTAAAAGGTGGTGAACCCATTGCCGTGTTAAAATGGAGAAGCGCAGGTTGTGGCATTCTGCTGATGAAATTTTTCAACTTGACTTAACGACTACCATGTTACTGGCAACCGGGACCGACGACTTCACGTGCCTTCTGAAGCACGGAAAAATTAAAATGCTACAAAACGGTCACCCATCTGAGGACCAACCATAGTATAAGCTGCTTAAAACAGTTATCGTTTACAGGACACTGAGCAAGGTTTCAGCATTTTACCATACACCTATATTATGCCCTGGGGCTATCCTTCCGAGGGGTCACCCTGGTCTCCTGGCTATAGACAAATGGAAGGGAAACGTGTGGTTTTCGTCGGTAGGATGCCGGCATAGCATCCGTGAGGATTACCAGACGAAAAAAAAACACCTTTATTATACCGCTTACTATTTGCGCGGGGTACACTCCCGATAACTAGCGGTCTTACCGTCTAAGCAGAAGCAGCAGGGTTGTAATACTTACCTGATGTCTACCTTACTACTTACAGTATAAAGTTTTTCCTTATTTTTTAGCAATAGGATCGTCGTTTAGTATTCAGCCAACCCTTTTGGGGAAATAGCTTACTAATAGTATCTCATGTAATTAGATCTGTGGTTTTTATCTACAGGGTTGGATATCAAAGTTGTAAAATATAATAAAATGTACTGTTTGATGTTTTAGAAGTTTTACGTACCCATACCCGACAGGAACCTGTTCCTGGGATAAAACGTAGCCTATGTGTTTATTCAGGGTGTCAGGTCACCCTCGCAGTAAATTTTATCCATATTGGTCCAGTCTTTTGGGCGTGTAAAAGTAACAAACAGACATACTTATAAATTTTCGCCTCTAAAATATAATTACTGATTAAAGTAGTACAACAAGCTTCCATGTGACCTTAGAGATTTTACCATTAAATAAATTTAAAAAGGTAATAAGTTAAGTTGATTTAAATAATATTAAAAGTTGCATTAGCCATGTGAGGCAATTTTTATTAAGGCAAAATTACCTACTAAAAGAAAATATTTTTGAATTCTCTCCCGTGGATTTTACGCAGCAAGATGGAAAATTTAAAAAATAGAGGACGTGAACTTTAGGGTTCGATTAATGGGTCAGAAGAATTTATTCTGAGATCCACAAATGTTTATTTCGGAGTTTGGGTGCTTCTTATGTATAAGATATATAAGTATTTAGAAATATTTAAGTTCTTTATCGGGTGTCAAGATCCCTTAGCACAAGCTTATAGCATAGTTTAATTTGTTTTTTTTAGTTTAATAGGGTATACCTCAGGTATACCTCCAGGTGGTCCCATTACAATTTTATCGAAATCGGTCAAGCAGTTTATGAGAATCGATATTCATAGTCTGTCATTTTCAGTCAATTTGTATAAAACCTATAATGCATTCCATACTTAAACCTTCCTCACGGACCACTCTGCCAAAGAAGCACTACTCGGTGCAGAGGGACAGATCGTAATAATTTGTTATTCATAACGCAGTGCTAGTGCCAACATTGCTTTCGGGACGAAACTTGGGTATGTTAGAAGATGCATGAAAGTAATTTAAATGTTGGGGAGATGCGATCACTTCGAAAATTGTGCGAAGTAACCTTGGCCGACCGAATACGCAATGAAGTGATACGCAATATGGCATGTTTGCTAAGCGTTACATCAATCGGTTTTACTTCCTACTATAAAATCACTACAGAGACCTAATAACTACTCGGAGTCACTAAAATCGCAAGTTTTGTAAAAGCAAGCTATTCCGATTTAACCCCGGTTCTTCAAGAGTAGGGCTATGGCTATGATCATACCCAGGCGTACCCAGGGTGAGGGCAGAGGGGGGCAGCTGCCCCTCCCTAGATTCGGTTCATGTCCTCTACTTTTGTCAATAAAAGTTAATAAAAATAACTTCTAGATGTTCTTAAAAATAACGATTATGGTCGTAAGTATAAGATAGATCCGAAAGGCACAGGAGCGTGTGTTGGGGCGTGAATTGGGAGAGGCCTACGTTCAGCAGTTACTGCCATAGGCTGATTTGATTGATTCATGGTCGTCTACATTAAAATTTGTTAGCACTATATGTTATTCTGCCACGAACACGTCATAAACCATTCTGCCGACGGCCCTCAGAAGTTACTTTCAAAATATTTTTTACGTGTGTAAATCTCATAGTATTGTGTTTGTAGATTCACAAACACTGTAGTATATCTTATACGTTTAATGCTTTGACACAGACTGAGCTTATGGGTGTCGTGTAACTACTCACTAATACGGTACACATAGATATCTTAACTTTTAGTTATGATGATATTATTTTATATTTTAGATATACTCGTGTATATATAATCCGGAAGGATGTTGTGTGTGATGTGTGTACGACGTTTAACGCCGGGCGCCCCGGGTAACTCCTCGGAAGGATGTCCCAGATTTTGGGGCAGACTTGGCTACCAACATCGTGGCCTCGCCTAAGGTTTGGTGTTATCCCGCTTGTTGAATCATGAGGCGTGCTTGAATTTCAACGTCAAGGTGTCGCGTCGTCATGAGCCTGTTTCTGTAAGGACAGCGGGAAGCCTGTCCACCGTACATTTAAATACAGCTAATTATTAAAAAAAAATACAAAACAATTACCTATTTTAATTTGTGCTAATAATAGAATAGGGGGATCAAATGTAGCCTAAGTTACTCCTTCCTTATAACATCCACCTGTCAGCGAAAGTCCTGTTAAAATCGGTCTAGCCATTTTAGATTCGGAAGAGCCGGAACAAACAGACAGATAAAATATAATAGGTTTTTTGTGTAAACGAAACTATCTTCACGCTGTATCCCTGACGGGGTATCCATGCATACTTCTTTCGCTTATTCAAGATTCATCAATCGCTTTGAACCTAACTTCGAGATTTGACCCTAACTGTATAAAATAATACAGGTAGTTTTAGACTCTACAGTCACGCCTTTATCCCCAATGCGGTGGCATATTAAACGCCCATATTTCATAGTTAGCATTTTTCTCCCAGGTGGTGAAGTCCGTTACCGTTGTTGAAAAAGACAGGCGCCGGTTGTGAATAGTAAAACCTTCTGTTGAATTATTTTAAATAAGAACTTTAACTTTGCTAACGAGTACCATGTCACTAGCAACCGAGACCAACGGCTTAACGTACCTTCCGAAGCACGGAAGTTCTAGTAAATGTAAATACCACAAAGCGGTCACCCATCCGTAACCAGCCATAGCGACAGTTGCTTAACGTATTGATCGTCTACAGAAAACTAAGTTAGCGGGGCTACGAGTGCTTTATGCTCTTAGGAAAATCGGATTTGCACCCCCTTGGCCCAGAACTTGGGTACGCCTATGGCTATGATGTTTTCTTGTAAGGTTTTTAGGTAGATTAGTCATGAAAAACAACTGTTTTCATTTTGTTACCAGTGGTTTATAAAAAAATCAAGTTAATTCTCAAAAATGAAAACAGAGTTTATACAGGGTAATTTGTAAAACACCAGCAACCTGCTAGGAGATGGATATCCAAGTAGCAGAACTGTTATATTATATTAGAATTATACAACTAACAGGGTAGTAAGGGTCTTATAATAGTTTCGAGGTAACGAAACAGTTGTAAAAAAGTCATTAATGAGACGCAATAGTTTTATAGAATAATAGTCATATTAATGTGTCTGGTAAATGTTGTCTCAACAAAGATATACGACTATTATATAACGTATCTGCTATGACGTTTACAAGACTAGAGTTTATGTCAAGTAAACGTTTCAGTGAGATAGCAGTCATGAGCTGACATTTTTGTTTCTATAAGAACCTTTAAATAAATACTAAAAGAACATTGTGTCCTATAGTGATTTTGTAATTAACTATTAAAAAACAGTCATATTAAGGCATGTTTATATAACATCCAGGTTGAGATATTATTCTAATATAACTTTTATAAACCACACGCCATTTCTTTTTCAACAAAATTCTTATTATGAAAACTAACTAACTATCTTCACGCTGTATCCCTGACGGGGTAGTCAGAGAGGACAGATCGCCAGGCTTCGCGATCCATGCATACTTCTTTCGCTTCTTCGAGATTCATCAATCGCTTCATACACGCACGTCTGGGTATCCGAGTACTTTTGACCTTTCCGTTTTTGAGCAATCTGCTCACGTGGTCTTCATATGTAAGTCTCGGCCTTCCCTAACTCCTTCTACCCTCTACTTTTGAACAATATATATTCTTCGTCAATCGTTCCTCACTCATTCGTTGGACGTGTCCAAACCAACGGAGCACGCCCTTTTCCAGCTTAACGCTGACACTTTCATTCAAACCTGCCATATTGCGTATCACTTCGTTACGTATTCGGTCGGCCAAGGTAACGCCGCACAATTTTCGAAGTGATCGCATCTCCACAGCATTCAATTTACTTTCATGCATCTGCTGACATACCCAGGTTTCACTACCGTAAAGCAAAGTTGGCACTAGCACTGCGTTATGAATCGCCATTCGTGCTTCTTTTACGATGCTTTGTCGCTTTACTAACTGGGACAAAGCACCGTTAACTTTGTTTCCGGCAGCTACTCGCCGTTCTACATCCGAATCACATCTTCCATCCGCGCTAAACATACTTCCTAAATACACAATTTCATTCACTTGCTCTAGACGTTCCTGGTTTACTCTAATCTCGCATTTAGTTCTTACGTCACCTCTTTCAAATACTAGAACCTTAGTTTTACTTGCATTCAAGCGGAGACCCTTACTTTCACACCCCTCTTTCATATTAGTGACTAATGCCTGTAGGTCGGCTTCTGATGAGGCCATGAGCACCGCATCATCAGCGTACAGCAGACAGTTTACTGTAAAGTCACCCAAATTCACACCCATATTAAAATCTTTCAACTTCTGTAGGCAGCTGTCCAGATACACTATGAACAGCCAGGCGGACATGACACATCCCTGTTTGACGCCTGTACAGACATCAAAAAGAGGTGACACATCCCCCCCTACTCGCACGCAAGCCTTACAGTCCCTATAAAGCGACTGTATTGCCCGCAGTAGCGAGCCGTCCACACCATATCCTGGCAGCAAGTCCCACAGCGTTTCTCTCACAACGTTATCAAATGCTTTTCTACTCTTATTATGGATTCCAATAAATAGTGTAACACTTTTTTATGGGTGCTACCACCAGCTTCACTCCGGGCAGAGCAATGAAGAGACTCTAAAAAGAAATAATCCTAGGGCGCCTTGTATGAAGAGTGTGTGTGGTTGGGAGATAAATAATATTCTTGCACAATTGTTCTTTACAAGGTTTAATAAAAAAAGGATTTAATTATTTTAAGGAAAAAAAACTTCCTCAAAAAGAAATATAAATATTTAGCAAAATAAGTTCATCACAGGTATCAATTGTTACATAAATGCAATGCTAAAGGTATAATGATCATAAATAGATATTCTTCACACACACACTAGAAAATATGCAGCAGATACAGGAGTAGAAAATAAAAGGTACTCAGCTTTTGTGCTAGGGTGCGAAACTTGCGGAGCGAGCTGGCAAATCCGCTCACGCCGTGCTTTCGTGCGTCGACCCGCTGGTGCCCAACACCGAGAGAAACCGTCCGAGGACCAGGATTGCCCTCAAGAGCGGCAGTTATCGATGACAGCCTACAGAGACCGTGAGCAGCGGCCCTTGTGAGTGCAACTCACAAACAAGTAGCAGAATCTTACGAAGCCTCCGCGCCTTTCCTCCAAGGGAAACCACAACGCTTCCAGCAATGTGGATAGCGGGGTTTCTTATACACTCGTACGTGATTATGACTATAACGGCTATAGAATTAGGCTGGGTTGGCCAAAACTTGCACAAGAAAAATCACAAACGTATTTTGGAGAATATCTCAGAAATCTGGAGAACTTCGGGTATCCTTTAACTATCTCAGGTCGATAATCCGTCTAGATCCTTCCTCACACCACCTATTTATCCTTTTTTTCACTCCGACCCCACTCTGGAGAACTGTCAAAATTATCCTTTTCTTGTCGTTCAGTAATCAACATACTAATTTCTATCACCATAGACCGAGTTAAAGTTATTTTATATTTATGTTGAATTATTGATTTAAATACTAGTATTCCTTAAAAAAAACTGTTTATTCAATTTTAATGTTATATATTTTAATTTAAATGGGATCTGTTGAAAATCAGACCCGGTAATGCCATCTACACGCAAACGCTAGGTACTATCGTCCCATCCATCAATATAACTAGCGACGTCTGGCGGCAATATGTTCGCACTACCTCGCTAGTCAAAACTGCATGTTACAAAAGCTGTGGCTATCTGGTATAGAATGGGACGACGAGCTACCACGCAACCTGTTAAACAATTGGATTACTTACCGAACGGAACTTACGGAGCTCACTAAGTTTCAGCTATCACGGTGGATACATACCAAAGACACAGACGATACAGTAGAACTTCACGGTTTTAGCGATGCATCCAATGAAGCTTATGCTGCTGTCGTTTACGTACGCGTGGTGGACAAATCTGATAATGTTCATGTACATTTGATAACATCTAAAACAAAGGTAGCACCTATAAAACAAGTATCTATACCGAGACTTGAGCTGTGTGGTGCAGTGTTGGTAGCTAAATTGCTACAGGAGGTGTCAGTTGTTTTAAAAATACCAAAAAGCAACATACGAGCTTGGACAGACTCAACTGTAGTGCTTGGTTGGTTAAGCAGTCATCCGAGTCGTTGGAAAACCTTTATAGCCAATCGTGTATCAGAAATTTTAAACATATTGGATTAAAACCAGTGGGCACATGTATCATCGAGTGATAATCCTGCAGACTGCGCTTCGCGAGGCCTAAACCCGTCAGATTTACTATATATGCAGTTGTGGAAAACAGGTCCGTTATGGTTGCATAATAAGATTTTAAATATTGATACTCATTGTGCTACTGAAACTAACTTGGAGGAAAGAAAAATAATTTTTCATTCAACTGAAATCAACAGTATTGATGTTTTTTCCAAATTCTCTTCTCTTCGAAGAATGATAAGGGTGTTAGCTTATTGTATGAGATTTGTTAATTTATTAAGAAATTTATACTCTATTGATTTATACGAGGAGATGTAAGTCAAAGAGAAGCATGATAGATCTATTCCTAATGGATAGTCGGCTCCGTAAACAGGTGATGGACACAAGGGTTTATCGAGGCGCTGAGCTGGGATCAGACCACTACCTAGTCATAACTAGGATAAGGGATCTGTTCGCGGGTTGGCGTCATCGTACCGAGTGTCCTGAACCTGAGCCGACTTATAGCATCAAAAGCTGGAAGCTGCAGGATGCATCCATTAGGGATAAATATAATGAAAGGGTAGCCGAAAAGCTTGGCGACGTCAATGTAAGCAGTATGAATGTGGAAAGTGTATGGCAGAACCTTAGGGACAGTATGATAAATGCCGCTGTGGAAGTGTGTGGAGAAACGAAAAGAGGCAGTAGCAATAAGCGTGATGCATGGTGGAATGAAGAAGTGAAAGAAGCAGTTCGAATGAAAAAGAAAGCATGGCTAGACTACTTAACCTCGCGGAATGATTTTAATATGAAAGACAGATACAAGCTGCAGAAAGTTAACACGAAGGCACTGATAGAAGAAGCTCGTGAAAGGTGCAGAATGAGAGCGGATGAAAGGTTGTCGTCCAATTTCCGGGATAATGCCAAGCTCTTCTGGAAAGAGGTAGGCAAGACCCGGAGTTGTTCGGCAATCTGCAGTATGAATAAAGTGCTTAGTGTTAACAATGACGTCCTAACAGACCAAAGTGACGTCCTGCAGAGATGGAGTGAATATTATGGAAAGATGTATGCAAGAAAAGACAGAGATGCCACATCGGGAAGTGGAGCTCACTTCGATGCTCCGGATTCCGATGTCATTGAAGTCATTAGTATGAAAGAAATAGATCAAGCGATAAGAAGTATGAAATGTGGTAAGGCTGCGGGAAAAGACAGAGTTACTGCTGAGATGATCAAGTACGTTGGGTCGCGTGTCTGGGACACACTATGTCTGTTATGCAACTTGTGCTGGCGGACAGGTGAGGTCCCGGATGACTGGCGAGTAGCAGTTGTAGTACCTATTTACAAAGGGAAAGGCTCGCGCCTAAACTGGTCCAGCTACAGGGCGATCAGCTTGGTCAGCTTAGCTAGTAAGGTGTATGCAAAGGTTATAACGGCACGAATGCAAGAAAAGTCTGAAAGGTATTTATGGGAGGCTCAATGCGGATTCCGAAGTGGAAGAGGTTGCATGGATCAAGTGTTTTCTCTCCGCATGATCGCGGAAAAGTTTCTGGCTCTTAGCCAGAAGGTTTTCTGCGCTTTTGTGGATCTAGAGAAAGCATTTGATAACGTTGTGAGAGAAACGCTGTGGGACTTGCTGCCAGGATATGGTGTGGACGGCTCGCTACTGCGGGCAATACAGTCACTTTATAGGGACTGTAAGGCTTGCGTGCGAGTAGGGGGGATGTGTCACCTCTTTTTGATGTCTGTACAGGCGTCAAACAGGGATGTGTCATGTCCGCCTGGCTGTTCATAGTGTATCTGGACAGATGCCTGCAGAAGTTGAAAGATTTTAAAATGGGTGTGAATTTGGGTGACTTTACAGTAAACTGTCTGCTGTACGCTGATGATGCGGTGCTCATGGCCTCATCAGAAGCCGACCTACAGGCATTAGTCACTAATATGAAAGAGGGGTGTGAAAGTAAGGGTCTCCGCTTGAATGCAAGTAAAACTAAGGTTCTAGTATTTGAAAGAGGTGACGTAAGAACTAAATGCGAGATTAGGGTAAACCAGGAACGTCTAGAGCAAGTGAATGAAATTGTGTATTTAGGAAGTATGTTTAGCGCGGATGGAAGATGTGATTCGGATGTAGAACGGCGAGTAGCTGCCGGAAACAACGGTGCTTTGTCCCAGTTAGTAAAGCGACAAAGCATCGTAAAAGAAGCACGACTGGCGATTCATAACGCAGTGCTAGTGCCAACTTTGCTTTACGGTAGTGAAACCTGGGTATGTCAGCAGATGCATGAAAGTAAATTGAATGCTGTGGAGATGCGATCACTTCGAAAATTGTGCGGCGTTACCTTGGCCGACCGTATACGTAACGAAGTGATACGCAATATGGCAGGTTTGAATGAAAATGTCAGCGTTAAGCTGGAAAAGGGCGTGCTCCGTTAGTTTGGACACGTCCAACGAATGAGTGAGGAACGATTGACGAAGAATATATATGGTTCAAAAGTAGAGGGTAGAAGGAGTCAGGGTAGGCCGAGACTTACATATGAAGACCACGTGAGCAGATTGCTCAAAAACGGAAAGGTCAAAAGTACTCGGATACCCAGACGTGCGTGTATGAAGCGATTGATGAATCTCGAAGAAGCGAAAGAAGTATGCATGGATCGCGAAGCCTGGCGATCTGTCCTCTCTGACTACCCCGTCAGGGATACAGCGTGAAGATAGTTAGTTAGTTAGTTAAATAACACGGAACAGTACATAGGAAAAGCAAACTCATCTCATTAAATCCTTTTCTGGATAATTTAAACATTTTGAGGGTAGGCGGTCGCCTTGAGCGATCTAATGTTAATCCTGAAACAAAAAATCCTATAATTTTACCATCTAAATGTCACTTAACCAATTTAATAATAGCTGATGCTCACATGAACACTTTGCACGGTGGTCCTCAGCTAATGATAAATTACCTGCGCTCAAAGTACTGGATTATAGATGTAAGGAATCTTGTGAAAATGTTTGTGCACAAGTGTGTGGTTTGTGTTCGTCATTCTGCAGAAACAAGAAACCAGCTAATGGGGCAACTACCTCCAGCTCGGGTGAATCAGATTCGACCTTTTTGCAAAAGTGGAGTTGATTATGCGGGTCCGATACAAATTCGAACATCTAAGGAAAGAGGTTAACACTCTTATAAAGGGTACATATGCTTGTTCATATGTATGGCAACTCGAGCCATACATTTGGAAGCTGTAACTGATCTTACCTCAACAGGATTTCTTGCAGCTTTCAAACGGTTTGTCGCCAGACGGGGCCATTGTGCAGACCTTTATAGTGATAATGGGACAAACTTCGTAGGAGCCGCGAGAGAACTAAAGATTTTATTAGACCAAGAAAGGTCAAACTTACCTAAGGAGATAGCTGAGTGTTTGTCAGCTAATGGAACTACATGGCACTTCATTCCTCCACACGCACCTAACTTCGGAGACCTATGGGAAGCTGGAATAAACACCACCTACGCCGTGTAATTGGCAATGCATTCCTTACCTTTGAAGAAATGTCAACTTTGTTGTGCCAAATAGAAGCTTGTCTAAATTCTCGACCTATATCCCAAATAAGCTCCAATATGCAGGATCCAACTCCTCTCACTCCTGAACATTTTTTGATAGGTGAACCTCTGGTTCTTGCTCCGGAAAACAACTATGAAACGTCGTCTATCTCATCTCTAAAACGGTGGCAATTGATGCAGAAAATGTTACAACATTTTTGGCGTCGGTGGTCTAACGAATACTTATCACGGTTCTTGCAATGGTACAAATGGGCTGAGAAGGCACCTGAACCAGAGATCGTCCTAGTTAAAGAGGATAATCTTCCTCCAGCTCAGTGGTTGTTAGGTATATTTAATCACTGAAAAGCATCCCGGATTGGACAAAATTACTAGAGTAGTAACTATTAAATGTAAAGGTGTGTTTATGAAAAGACCTGTAACAAAATTGTGTATATTGCCTGTTACTCAGTAATTCTTTTTTAATTTAGTATCATTGACTTTACTAAATCATAATAAAGTACCTTCATATATTAAAGCTGATAATATATACTTTTCTTATGCTTGTTATTTTTATATCTGTTATACTATGTCTATTAGATTTACTATATTTGGAATATGATTGTAAAGGAAGAATATTTTCATCTATTGTTAACAATGTTTAAACCGTTACGTAGATTATCTTGTGAAACTACAAATCGTGTTGAAATAATCGTAATTGTATCCTTAATATGTTGTTTAAGAATGTTTGTTGTTTTTTTTGTAACCATATTATATACAGTCCACTAGGTTAACATTGATTGAATGTGATGAGAAATAAGATCATGGTAGGCGGAAACTATGGACATTGTGTCCATGGTGGGCGGAATGTATAATATTGTAGGAAAAGTTTTGCATATGAATGTAAAATTAAAACTGTATACTTCCACATCATCGATAGATGGCGCTGTGTCAATTGCGTGAATACCGGTATGGTTTCGTTACCGCTCACAATACTTATTTACGTAATTAAAAAAATTAAATTCGTCTTAGTCTTGAACCAAGGTGCGTTTTATTCAATCTAGTGTGAATAACATCCATAAATATAGAAAAATTGTTGTTTTATTTGGCATTAATCAGTTTTCTTATATATAACTAGTACAGGTACTTATTCATTAACTTTAATTTTAACGTAACTTGTAAGTTATTACACTATTACAAAATCGACCACAATTAAGATATCACAATCAATTATAATATTATCCATAACACTTCTGTAATAACTAAAAATGCGTGTTGTCCCAAGGCCTTTTTCAAATGCTTGACCAACATTTTGTTCATAACTTATCTACATCTAAAAACATCACCTTGATGTACCTATAAGAGTAAAAATAGATACTATTAAATGTTTTTTTCTATATTCCAACAGAACTCTAATCACAACTGTTTTACCGCAAGTCAAAAATAGTCATATACATGTTATATTGCGGTCATCCAATATCTGATGAAATTATTGCGGATGTTGGAAGTATTAATATGTTTAAATTTAATATATTTTATTTTAAAAATATGAATATTGTGAAGGCCCTTTAAAATTTCATCCAATATTGCTATGTAATTAATCGAAAAGTTTAAATTCCCAAGTTTAATATCTCATCCTTCACCACAGGCTTCTAAACCTACAAAATGAATAAATAATATCTACATAATGATTAAAATATTGACTTACCTTTTTATATTTAACTTTGAACAAATACACAAAACATTTCATTTTTTCTCATTTTTTTTTATTTATCGCTAATGTGATCACAATATAACCTTTTCGCGACTTAATTGTTGTATTATTAGTTCTATGTAACTTCTATGCGATTTGAACACAACGTAATGGTCACTATTATAACCATAACACGATTTTAACACGACTTAATTGTTATATATCTGCGTCCAAACCTGCGTTATATAAACACGTATAAGACTATTATAAGACCTATTCTATTCACTGTAAGTTACATAATAAACGTTATTGTACTATTTATATGACATCATTTTGCTACTTGGGTAGCCAAGGTCATAACCAACAACGTTTGTTCTACCACTTTTGGCAATTCCTTACACCGCGAGTACTATCGTATATTGAAACTTCAAGCTTCGTCATATCGCTCTTGGGTTTGCTTAAAAGAACTCCTGGGTCTCTTTTTCTTCACGTAATGCATGCCTCGATGAACGATAGACGTGCGCGCATCAATGCGGTTGAAAAAGGTCAAGTTCAAAGGAGTTATGACCGGTCCACCCCCATCCCCAGTGATTTTCACGAGTTGCGTATAACTGTAATTCAATCATTACTGTACGGAACACTGGTAGCCGTACAGGAATCGGTTGTATTAAAACATAAGATAAGGACAAAAGTGGTATATTGTCTTAACTTATGCTAAATGGTTGATGGTTATGAGTACACCCGAACGGAATGGTAGTCGATGATGCACTAGTTTAATGTAGAGCCGAAATGGTACAAATCGGCGTAAATTGCTGAATATGCTCAACGCGATGTCCGATGTTTGTTTCGATACGAGACTCGTACATGCTCCCGCCTGGCGAGATGAGCGGTGGAGATGATTTGATGGTTGTGAATGAGATGAGACAAGGTGATAAACAATTTGGTATATGATAGTGAAACAAGGTGATTATGTGATTGCACAAAATAATCTAGTGTCCCTATGGTTTGCCGTTGGTTAGATCACTAAACACTGGTCTAGAGATTATAGGTGAGGTTGACTCGTTAACGCGGACACTAGGTGTTGGTTTCACTGCACCTTGATTTGCATTTTCAATTACACTAACACTTTGGTCAGTTACACTAAAATGAAACGCAAGCGTTGTTTATGCCGCGATGGAAAGTTTGTTCAGGTGTTATTGCCACGGCTGGTGCAGCAGCAGAAGGGGCTTCTGTAGAAGCTCTGCGGCGGCGGGCTTGCCACTGCCGCCCTCCGTATGCGGCTGCTGTCCCTATACATACTGCCACCAGCAAGTATATGACAACGTAATGGTGTATGTCGTGCTGTGAGACCTGGGTCACTAAACCGGTCTCCGACTTAAGTCGTTTGATTTTTAAGCCTATTTCTCCCAAATCCTTTTCATGACCACTGAGAATAGGTTCTGATTCCAACAGAGGGATAGTCCAATTCTGGTGAAGTATATAGTTCATAGGTGGTATTTCTATCTTTATGACCTCAGCCTGTATAGTCATGTCATTAAATTGTTGTTTCTGTGAAATAATAGTAATGTCTGTACCCTTTACTATGCAGTCGTTACCCAATTTCAGGATGCCATTATTGCTAAGATGTTCAGAGGTTACATCGTTTCCGCACATGATTCTGACGGATCGGGAATCGCAGCAAAAGAACATATATGTATTGGTAGTACTTAACTGCACCCATGAATCTCGACACGTTTCTAATTTAGTTTCACATTGTTGTGATTTATGGTTTTTGAAACACAATATTTCGTCAGTTTTTATATGGTAAATAGGTCTTTGCAATGGACATAATTGTGTCGTCAGATCAAAATGTACGCACTCATTGATATTATCGACGGACAGTGGTATATACAAATCCTTTTGCAAGTTAATAGCCACGTAATCTGAGACAAGGATTAGGGTGACCATACTGGTTTTAACCTTCTTCGGGACTGTTTATATTTTATATAACTCGTACGTATCTTGTCCAGTGAGGGGAATTTTTATTTCAAAAATAAAATATTTTTTGGTCATTCTCGCTCTTACTTTTAACAAATGGTATATCTTTGGTTATTCTGAAGGAATATTATCAATGGGTAAACTCAGTTCTCTTGAAAGTTTTCCGGAGATGGTATCTAATTCGTCTAGTAGTTGTTCTGGTTTTAATAAATGAACATTGAACTTGCCATAATTGACCTCTGATACAGTATCTAGAAGTACATCTTGAATACTTTTCAAATTCATCAACAAACTGTTTGCAGCGATCGAAGACATAAGGAACTCATTCGTGGCTTCAAAGTCTTGAATCTGGTTCTTTATCGAATTGGTTACATTTTGCAACTGGTTTATATGTTGGTTAAACATTTTGTGTTGCTTATCAATAGAAGAGCCCATCCTTTGCAATACTTTGTATTCGGCCTCTACTACCGAAGTCTGGTTCTTGTATTGAGTCATTAAATGATTTTGGTTTAGTCTTATTAAGTCGATATCCTGTTTATATTGTTCAGCGAATTGGTCATCGAGTACACCGAACAAGCTGTGTGCAATATTACCCACGGCGTTAATAAGACCCCGTCGCCGACGTCGCGCGTGGCCGCCTGGGAACTTCTGACTCGACATAATATTGTTGTACCGCTCCAGTTCGTTGTAGCTGTGACGTAATTGTAATAATACGGATGCACAGTGAATTTTTGCAGAAGATTGATGACATATATCTTCTAAATGGTCGATGTATTTCAACAGCAATGTGGTACCTTGCCAATACGGATTAACATCGTAGTAAACTATGAGTTTCCATTTATCTCTTACAATATGCACAGTGGACAATCTATCAAAATATACTCCTTGGCTATCATTTAGGTTTACTACGCTATGAGCACAAGTGATTGGTGATATGAAAAATGAAAGAAATGCGAGGACTATGGTAATAAAATTATATACGCCCGTTTCTTTCCGCCTTTTCGATCTGGTTTTGGATAATCTATCTTTCTTTTGGTTTCCCTGTTGGGCCTGGTTTTCTTGCACTGTGTCAGGTAAACTTGAAACTTCGGTCTGGTAACTGGTGGTACTCTCTCCTATTGGTAACAGAGATAACTTTACAATCGGTCTGCGGACTGTTCCAGTGGATGTTTTCACGGTAACCACCCTGACTAAAGAATCTTTCCCGGGATGGAGTTCCACCACCCTACCTAATTTACCCGGAGGGAGTTGGGCGTCATGAAGAATTATAATATCTCCAATTTTCATATTTTGTTAAATACTCGGACTGCCATCTCTTCCAGACATTTTGAAAAATCTTCTGGGTTAACTGCCATCTGGTTCTCAAGTCCTTTTCTGTGTCCACTATGGTCAATGTGGGCCCCCCTGAGAGAAAATGTGCTGGTGTGAGAATATCTTAATCCTGTGGATCTTCTGTGAGTGGGCATAAAGGTCTTGAATTGAGACAGCCTTCAAATTGAGCTAGTAAGGTAGAAAATTCTTCATATGTCAACTTTTGCTCCCCTACTACCCGTTTTAAATGGTACTTAAAACTTTTCACGCCGGCTTCTGCTAGTCCTGAAGCATTCGGCCCCAGTGGTGCATTGAAATGCCATTCGATCTGCATTTCTGTTATGATAGTATAGAAGTGATCGTGTGGGACATCACCTTAGTCCCACACCATGAAGATCTTCGAGAGGATTATAGACTCTCGGATCCGGCAGGAGTGTACTCTCTCGGGGTGTCAATATGGGTTTCGCCCTGGTCATGGGACCACGGACCCTGTTTTTGCCCTGAGGGTTGTCGCAGAGAAATACAGGTCGAAGAACACGCCTCTGCACTGTTTGTTTCTAGACATGCAGAAGGCCTTCGACTGTGTTCCTCGTGCGATGATCTGGTGGGCACTGCGGTCCAAAGGGGTTCCAGAGGTCTATATTGACACTATCGGGGACATGTACTGTGACTCCGATTCAATGGTTCGGACTGCTGTTGGCGACACGAAACCCTTCCCCATCACCGTCGGGGTACACCAGGGTTCGGTCCTTAGTCCGCTTCTGTTCAGTGTAATATTAGACGAATTGTCGGACAGCATCAGAAACCCACATGAGCAGCCTCCATGGTTGCTCATGTATGCTGACGATATTGCGCTGGCAGACGCGGACAGGGGCAGATTGGTTCGACGTGTAAAGGCGTGGAAGGAGACGCTTGAGAACGGCGGTCTGAAACTAAATGTGGCGAAGACCGAGTACTTGGCAATAAACTCGACAGATCCCACATCCGTCCGCATAGGCGGTGATTTGGTCGAGCGCACGGACCAGGTTAAATACCTGGGATCTGTTTTTCACACGTCCAGTGACATCGATTGCGATGTCAAGTCACGCATTGCTGCCGCGTGGGCCAAATGGCGGGAGATGACCGGTGTCATTTGTGACCCTAAAATGCCGATCCGGTTGAAGGGACAGGTCTACAAAACCATTATTAGACCTGTCCTTTTACATGGCAGTGAGACGTGGCCGATATTGGAGCGACACAAGCAGGAGCTGCGTGTCACGGAAATGAAGATGCTGCGGTGGATGTGTGGGGTCACGCGGATGGACCGCGTGAGAAACTCTCGCATCCGCGGCAGCCTTCACGTCCGTGACATTGCAGACAAGTTGCAAGAGTGTCGCCTTCGTTGGTATGGTCACGTCTTGCGGCAACCGCCGGGCTACGTAGGTAACAAATGTCTGGCCATGTCAGCCCCGCCGGGTCCCGGTAAGAGGGGAAGACCCAAGAAGTGCTGGCTTGACGTCGTAAGGGATGACATGCGTGCCAATGGTCTCACTACAGGGGATGCCGAAGACCGTGCGAAGTGGAGGAGAAAATGTAGGAAAGCGGACCCCGGGCGTCGCGAGACGCAACTGGGACAGACGCTCGGATGATGATGATGAGTATAGAAGTGATCGTCTAAAATTGATTTTAGATTAATTATCTCTTCTTGTAATACTCTGTTGGCTTTTACAAAATTTGTACCATTGTCACTATATATGTGACCTGGCGCTCCCCGTCTTGCTGCAAATCTTCGGAGAGCGGCCAAAAATGCTGATGTAGTGAGGTCGGATACTATCTCTAAATGTATAAGCCTTGGTTGCCATACAAACGAAAACTGCGATGTAGCCTTTGGTGCACCTCACTCTACGTCCCTTCGCTGATTTGACCTCCACAAAGCCTGTGTAATCTACCCCTGTATGGTAAAAGGCTCTGGTTATGTTGGTTCTAGCTGCTGGCAGGTCTCCCATTAATTGGGTTTGGTTAGAAGGGTTGTGTCTTCTGCAAACGACGCATTTTCTTAGTTGTTTCTTAATTGCTCTATTTCCACCTACAATCCAATATTGTTGACGTAGCCACGCTAGTGTCAAGCGTGCACCGCCATGGAAAGTCATTTTGTGTGCCTGATCAATAAGCATATCCGTGACATGTTGGTTATTTGGTAAAATTGCAGGATGCTTCATGTTATTCTGTATACGTGCTGCAGTTATTCTTCCCCCGACCCTTAAAATACCTTGGTTATCTAGGTACGGGTATAATTTTAATAACTTACTTTTAGGATTAGGCATGCAATGTCTTCGAATAAAATCAATGTCCTCAAAAAACTCCTCCTGTACATATTTAATTAAAATATTTTTCGCTTTTCTCAGTTCTGGTATAGTTAAATAGGTTGGTTTTGTTGGTAATCGTGTGAATATTCGCAAAATCCACGCAAGTACTCTGGCCGCACGTGTAAAATTGCTGTTTCGGTTTAATATAGTGCTAATGACTTCGCTATCTGGTTTCACTTGTGTGACATTTATTGAAATTATTGTCTTCAATTCTTCAGTGGTTTGAAAAGTATTATTTCTCGTGGTTGTTTCTTCAAAGGAATGTAGCCATGTTGGGCTATGCCACCATATAGAATGACTTATTAGTTTTACAGTACTAATGCCTCGACTTGCACAATCCGCCGGGTTTTGTTTGGATGGCACGTAACGCCAGTATTGTGGTAGAATTGTTTCTGTTATAATTTGTACCCTGTTTGCGACAAATGGTTTCCAACGGCTTGGGTCGCCGTTTAACCATCCTAGCATTGCCGTAGAATCTGACCAGCCAAACAATTTAATTTTGAAGTTCTGCAAACATTGCTGAGTGGTTTTCATCAACCTTGATAGTAAAACAGCCGCACACAACTCTAATCTAGGTAGGGATACTGTTTTTCTTGCTGGAACGAGACGTGACTTAGCCGCAACGGTGACTACAGGTGGATTTTTCTGTCCCTTACTACTTACTTTGCAGTAAATGACACACGCATAGGCTCTCTCCGATGCGTCACAAAACCCATGTAGTTCTATTGTGTCTCCCTCATCACATTGTAGCCAGCGTGGAACCTGGATACCGTTGATATTCGTAATGTCTTCTTTCATGGTATTCCACATTGAGATAATGTCATCTGGTAAGACATCATCCCATTGTACATTTAGGGACCAGAGTTCCTGGAATAGTAATTTAAATCTAGTAGTTACTGGATTTAACCAGCCTAAAGGATCGAAGATCCTGGATATGGTAGAGAGCAGGTCTTTTTGGTAAGTTTGGATGGCTGCTCTATTTTAAATTGAAAAGAAAATCTGTCCTCTAGGGGCTGCCACTGTAATCCAAGTGCTTTGGTGGATTCTTGGTGTTTGAAGCTGTAAGTCTGATGACTGGTGTCGTCTGAGCTTAATTCTTCTAATAATTCCATATTATTGGACCCTCTTAAACCCTCCGCTGCTTAGGAGATCCGTTAGGTCCGATTTAAGCTTCTTAGCTGCTTTTATATTGAAGTGACCTTGAAGAAGGTCATCCATATAGAAACTGGTATCTACAACCTTTGCCGCCTCCGGGTACCGATGAGCTTCATCTCGCGCAAGCTGTCTTAGTGTCATCATAGCTAAGAATGGGGCAGCTTTCATGCCGAAGGAAACAGTGGTAAGCTGGTATTCTCTTGTGGCTGTGCAGTGGCTCTTTTGGACTGTTGCGCCAGATCAGTTTCTGTAGAGCCTGATCATCTTCATGAACAAAAATCTGCCGAAACATTTTCTCTATATCAGCGATAAATGCTATTGGATATTGCCGCCAACTAATAATAAGAGACAATAACTCGTTTTGAAGGTTTGGTCCACTGTACATAAGGTCATTAAGTGAATAACCTGTCGATGTTTTAGCTGATGCATTAAAAACAATCCGCATTGCGGTGGTTTTAGACTCGGAAAGTACACAATGGTGAGGTAAATATGACTCCGGTGTCTGGTTACCGGCACACTCTATCATATGGTTTAAGTGTAAATAATCATGGATGCCTTGTTTATAATTTTCATAAATCGTTTTATTTCTAGTAAACTTTTTCTCTAGTTGCCGAAATTGTGCGATAGCCTTGGTTTTAGACTCTCATAATTTGTCCATCGCATCCGGAATAAGAGGTAATCGTACAACATAACGCCCGTCTGGTCGGCGTCTCGTTTGAAACTGGTATTGTTTCAAGCATTGTGAGTTCTCACTGGACATATTTGGTGTATCTTGAGACATATCTTCTATCTCCCAATTTTCCGTGATTAGTGACGACTCAGCACAAGGATCAATTAGGGCGCGCAAGGTATGGTAACAGCCTCCAATGCTTTTGATGTTAATTAATGCTGTGGCTAGCAGCTTGGTTATACTCTCGGATGGACTCCTAGCAACACAAACATTTGCTTGCCGTGACTCTTTTTCCGTAGATGGTTTGTGTGTCACGTACGCATTGTGCAACAGTGTATTATGTGCTTCGTTGTAATAGCGACATGTTTTTTCTGATTTGCACGGCTTATTAGAATGGTCAATTAGGCAGTTTTTACACAGGTCATTGTTTTCAATGATTTGACGACGTTTTTCTGACCCCGATTCATAAAATAATTTACATTTGAATGATGCATGCTGGATTTTCGTCGTCGCATGATTAATTGTGGTTTTATGTAGAAATGTCTTATTTGCTGATTTATAAGAATGTCTTTCAGCATATGAGGAATTTGAAGTGGTTGGTTTATTGACCTCTTGTTTACGCCTTGCTGACTCTAAGGACGTAAATATGGTTTCGAGGAAATCGAGAAATTCGGCTATGGTTGGCAAATCTCTAGGGTTTCGCAACGCTTCAATATAGTCTTGGTGGGTGTCCGCATCTAATTTCTGGGCTAGAATATACACAATTAGTGGATCCCAGTTGTCTATGCTTCCCCCATCGCTTTGATAGCGTTAAGAGATTCATTGGTAGTGTCGTGTAACTTTTTAATCATCGCAGCGGATTGATGTTGTAAGTTTGGCAGGGCTAAAAGTATTTGCGAGCGAGTGGTATCTGTATCGGTAGAATTGGAAGTAATATCCTGCCGATCGGACGATTGCGATAATGGTGTCGCTGGTTTTAGGAGTGGTTTAGTAACGTCAGTGGTTATATATTTTTTAATTAGCGTCTTAATTTCATTGTAGAAATTAAGAGCCCTTTGGTAGTAGTTTTCGCTAAAATATTGATGGTTTGGATCTTCGAATTCAGCACGTAATTTGGTATGGTTCATCTGAAATTCGTTCCAATACGCATCCAAAGTGGTCAAACGTTTTTCAAGATAAGCTGGTGTCTTACGCTCCGACCCATCTTTCTTGAAGTTAATGCGGAGGGTGTCCATCGCAGACATGATTTGTTCTTGCGTGGTCAAAAGTGCCTCCATGATGGTTTCGTGTAGCGTGGTCAAAAGTGGTAAAAAAAAAAGGAACGATCTTACTTGAAGGACTGCTACTTGGTATCCTGGTTTGTCCCGGCGCTCGATCCTGTTGAAATGGTCTTGAGCTCTTGAGTCACTTCACAATGGTCAATGGTTCACAATGGTTTAATGGTTCACAATGGTCAATGATTCACTATGGTTCAATGGTTTAATGTTCCACAATGGTTAATGGTTCGCTACACTGTGGTAAGTCTGGTTTACTTCGACGTGTACACTATTAACACTCGCGAATGGTTCTACGCCTTTACTGTGCCTATGGTAACTGTACAGTCGAGATACAATCAATGGTCACTGGTAAGTTTAATGGTACTGTATGCTGCGAAGTATACTGTAACACGCGTCTAGATCCCGTTTTACGACACAAAACTCAAAGGACCACAATATACGGGGCACTGGTAGCCGTACAGGAATTGGTTGTATTAAAACATAAGATAAGGACAAAAGTGGTATATTGTCTTAACTTATGCTAAATGGTTGATGATTATGAGTACACCCGAACGGAATGGTAGTCGATGATGCACTCGTTTAATGTAGAGCCGAAATGGTACAAATCGGCTTAAATTGCTGAATATGCGCAACGTGATGTACGATGTTTGTTTCGATACGAGACTCGTACAATTACACTAAATTAAAGTTAAATTTGAGGAAAAAAATTGTTTTACGAAGTTCAAAAAAAAATTTCATAATGGAAAAAATATTCGTAGAACATGTTTTTATGATGTTAGCTACATAGTCCTAGCAGGTTGCTGGTGTTTTACAAATGACTGTGATATTTAAACAAAAACAGACAGTGGACTATACATTAACGATAAAAACAGTATTAAATTTAATTTAAAATATAGTTCGACCCCCCTCCCCCCTTACCCTAATGGCTGCTACCATTTTGTCTTTCATGGAGGTAATGAGCTGAATGACGCTTTCTTGAAGAATGCTATTCCAGTCCTCAACTGCAGCATCTTTAAGGGTCTAGAAGTTCATTGGAGCTAGAACTTGAGATCATACCCGTTGCTTATATAGCTTAAACCAAAGGTGCTCAATTGGATTGAGATCCTGTCTTCTCGCTGGACATTGCAAAATTGAAATTCCAACCTCTTCAAGGTAATGCCGCACAATGGATACTGTGAGGAACAAGCGTTGTTGTGCATTAATGAGAACTCGTCGTAAATCGTCAAAAAAACTCACTTAAAGCTCCATATACTCATCCAAAGATTTCGGTACATACCGATGAACCGTCATCGACCCTTGTCAACGAGCTCCTCTGGTCCGAAAAACGCACACGAGTTCAGTTTTGCTGCCGATTGACTTTCCACCCTAAAACATTCACCATCGGCCTCCATGTTCTACAGTTTCCTTCATTCAAGCATGAGCAAACTATTCGTCTTGCCTTCTATGACCCTTTTTTGCGTGTCGTTACAGAACCGACATATTCTCGTCTCGTCCGAGAAGGTATAATCCTCTATTTGTCGAGAGGCCAATCGAAAAGTTCACGGGTGAACTTTACAATTCGAACTTTACTTGTCTGTCTGCAAACTGTATTTTTTTTCTCTCGCAGCAAATCAAGCTCCTCAGAGGTATTGTTGCAGTAGTGCAAGCACTTGGGTGGCTTCTTCAGGAGTAGTTCATCATATAGGATGGTTTTCTAGCGGTATAGGATTACGTGTTCCCTCTTCAATGTCTGAATGGCTCTTTTATACCCCAAGATGTTGGTACAAGTTGTGGGCCCCGTAATGCATATTTAGCCAACATATTCTTTAATTTCAAATAACGGAAGCCCAATACTGTTTATAAAAAGGCCGTTGCATGATTAAATATAGGGCATTAAATGTACTTTCAATTGATACCAATATAATTATGGTCGAATATAACAGATTAGAGACATTTTGCGCTCAAAAGAATTTTCAGATAGGTGCGATTTTTGTGACGCCGAGTGAGTGTATGAAGGTCAAAAAACAGCAAAAACCACGTAATGCGGCAAGTAAAATCAAGCCCATTTGGCTTGACGGAAAAAAGTCAAAACGGAAAAGTCAAAAATACTTGGATACCCAGACTTGCATGTATGAAGCGATTAATGAATCTACAGGAAGCGAAAAAAGTATACATGGATCGCGAAGCCTGGCGATCTGTCCTCTCTGACTACCCCGTCACAGATACAGCGTGAAGATAGTTAAGTTTTTTAAAATTAGAAACAATTTGAAAAGCAATTAGTTAGCTAACTTTTTCTAAATTTAAATTTTAAGATAGAAACATTTTTCAGTCACGAGCTTTTAGGCACGAGAACCAGCGTCTTCTGCTTCAATGCACCAGACGTGTTTTACCAACTAAACCACCATGACCTGCTCGAAACTGACGAATTAATCCACCACTGTAAGTTACGTCTATACCTATTACTTTATTTTTCGCCTTTTAGTGCTTTTGTTTGAACTATTTTAACTTATTTTTAAGTTTATTTAGCATGTGTACAAATATATAATAATCAGTTTTTATTACAAAAGAAACAAGTTCTAGTTGCCAGTTCCAAGGACAGCCAACCAGTTATATAGAAGAATCGTTGTTGTAGGAAAGGCTTAGAATAATAAACTTACATAGTTTGATGTGATGCACACGGCGACTTTTTATCATCAATTCCATCGACAGAGTGCTTATCCTTACAATTTGCATGCGGTAAGTTCGCATTTCGCATTCAGTTGCAACTAAGTACGAGTAAGCGATGCGCGGTCTGAAATGGGCACGCTGTACTAATGCATAGTGTAGTAATTAATTGACAAAAAAAATTCGTAATACGCGCTAATCACGCGTCGTTGCCCAACGCGGTGGCCATCAACAAGGCGATCATAGAGAACAAACTACTGGCGTTCATCGAGGATGCTATCGACAATGTATTTGCAATTGCGATTGCAAGTTCAATTTTAAGGACGACGTGATCTGCAGTGGCAAGGCTTTGCTGTACCAATCGGTTGGCAAAACTGTCAAGATGCCGTCCCGTAGGCGGGATGAAGGGGAACGAAGTGTGCAGGACATCACCCTGCTGAAAGAAACCTTCCCTGACTACGTGCCCGATTTCGTCGCAAAGGAGCTGCAAGCTCCTGTCGCCGCGTCGGTGGGGATTCGACCACTTCGACGTGACAAGACTATTAAAGGGCATTACGTACCTGAAGTCCAGTCTTGAAAGTGTTATACGTAGCCATTGTTAATACGTGATACGCCAAGCGTGGCCTCTAATAATGTCAATGTACGTCGTCACTGTGCAGTTTCGAGTTTTGACTCGACTCGAGCAGAATTTGACTCGACCGAAACTCTGCGTGTCTCGAACACGAGCCCTTGCCCCGACTTCGCCTCTTTGCCCGTCAAGGTGCCGACTGCTGTCACACTGCCAGCTCCTCAGCTATGTGACTACGCAGCTGTAACGGCCATCAACCTTACAGCCGCTCAAAAAGGGAGCAAGCAGAGTCGCGTCACTCAGCACTGCGCCCGTTAAAGCTTCACGGAAGGAGCCTCGTGATGTTGAAAGTTTCACAGTAGTGGTGAAGAAGAAAAGGAAGCCCTCCTGCAAGAACCAGTACGATACTGCTTCAAGACCTTACGAGGAGCACTTCCAGAGACTCCTCGTCCTGCGATACGTCGATGTTACGTGTGAATTAGGTTATTATTATTATGTATGCTTAGTTTTAAGGTATTAATCTATGGGCCGTAGAATAAGTTTTATAACACTGTAAGTTTTCTTATGATGCCCGAAAATAAAGAATAATTATTAGTATTAACTCTTTACATCGGGTGTTCCCGAACGCTTACAATATGGGATTTTTCAAAAGGTGCTTTAGAAGAATATTGCAGGGTTCCCAACCCTGCAATAATCTTCTAAAGCACGTTAAGCGAGACGTCCATGGCTACAGTGTTTCTCTCGGTCACCTGATCGTAGAGGCGTAAAAATATAAGTACCTACTCGTAGCCAAACCAACAACAGATAACAACATACGAATTCTCACAACTTAATCATTTCCGTACAGCCGCTGCGGTTTTGCACTCGGACCCGAAACGTTGAGCACGGCTCGTGACGTAAGTACCCATTGCAACAATATAAAACGAAGTTCATTGTCCTATCTAATCATTCCACTTCACAATTTTATTGTGGAGTTTATTTTATAGTATATATTTTATTTTATTTACGTAATTTAGTTCAATATACTAAAATGGCCGATATTGTTTCAAATTTGGAACTGCTGTTCGATCGGCCGAACGAGCCTATGATCACTCCGAAAGGAGATGATAGAGCTCTTTTTCAGCTCACGGAAGAGTTTCTGGTAAGTCTTACCTACTGCAGTTATTTCCATATATCTTTGCGATTTTCACAAAATACTAACTTTTTCAAATAATAAATATGTTAAATACATTAGCTAACTTTTTCATAATTTTATTAAATTGAAATTGGTTCAGACGTGACTTGATCCCTTCCCAAAAAAATGATTTGTAGCTAACTAAATCCACTCCATAATATGCCATCGTTTAAGGTTAACCCAATTTTTAAAAAGGGTCGTGCAATATCACTATTTCTATGAATTGCTGGAGGACACCCGCGGCTCTGCTCGCGTGGTTAAGTGGGTATTTACCCCGGAAAAATTCCAAAAAAACACGTTATTCCATCCAAACTTTGCAACCCCTTTCAAAAATCCTTTCTTAGTGCACACCTACCTTATGGTACCTATATTATGCGTCGATCGATCCAATTAATCAGCTTGGTATCATCATCTTCTTAGTCGGACTCTCTTACAGAATTTGTTTTGTTTTTAAAAGTTATTTATTACAAAATAACATTACATGGTACAGGGTAACAACTGTTGAAAGTTAGTTACAAATTCTATAATATAACGTAACTACTTTATCAGACTCAAGCGCCTATAAAAGTTTTCTAAATAATAAATACACTTACCAGTTAAATCCCATATTAATAACACAGTCTAATTACATGCTAGTAACTGTTATGAATTAATTAGTTTTAATTCATTTATTGCATTCTTATAAAACATTGTACAACAAAATAATAACTACTAATGTAGGTAGGCAAATAGAACTGCGCCTGCACTTATTACAGTATATTTTAACTGGTACCGCCACTGTCACGGATTGGTAACAAAACATAGTGATGAGGCAAGCGGTAGGTACCATAACTATCGAAATACGGCAATTCGGAATTTTCGACTGTCCAATATTTGAGATCAATTTGTTTGAATGATTTCTATGTTTACGCTTTGTGAAAAACTGAATTGATTGCTTAATTATATATGTTTTTAATAACGGTAAGTTTATAGTGATATGTAATTTGGTTAAGTTTGTCCGAAACTGTGTGTTGTACGATATTTTAACTGCTTTGTTTTGAATGGTTTGAAGTAGTTGGTAATTACTATTACACGTACTACTCCAGGTTGGACACGAGTACGTTAAACAGGGGCGGACCAGGGTTGTATAGATTCTAAGCTTTGTTATTGAGCTCAGTTTACTTTTCCTGTTCATTACTGGATGAAAGGCACCCAAAGCTTGGGCAGCTTTAACCCGTAATTTGGCAATGTGTTTAGTCCAATTGATCCTGTTGTCCATGGTAAGCCCAAGATATTGCACTGATTGACTCCAGGGTATTGAGCATCCATCTATATTAAGGAGCTTATGTGGAGCCTGGCGTTTACGAGTGAACATGATAGCTTCAGTTTTATGGCCATTGACTTTGAGTTTCCACTTTGAAAAGAATTGTTGCAAGAGATCAAGTGACAATTGCAGTCTGCCCACAACAAGGTCTATGTCCTCTGATGTGGAGTACGTTGCTGTGTCATCGGCAAAACATGCCAATTGTGTGCGTGGCTGGATAGGCAAGTCATTGACGTACAAAATGAACAAAATTGGCCCGAGGACTGAACCCTGCGGTACGCCAGCAGGTATCGTGAGTAAGGATGATTTTATATTCCCTATGTTAACTGCAAAATGTCGATTACTTAGGTAAGATTGCAGAACCTTAACAATGTGCAATGGTATGCCGAAAGAGATCAGCTTGTGAATGAGTCCCTCATGCCACACTGAATCAAAAGCCTTTTCTACATCAAGCAGGACCATGCCTGTTGATTTATTAAGATTTAAATTATGCACTATGTGTTCTGTCAGCCTAGTGAGTTGTAAAGTGGTTGAGTGATGTGCCCGGAAGCAAAATTGTTCATTTATGATTTTTTGATTAGAATATGATAATAGACGAGTAGAAATTATCTTTTCAAATAATTTACCAAGTGCAGGCAATAAGCTAATTGGTCGATAATTAACTGGTAAAGAATCATCTTTGTCAGATTTCTTCAATGCTATAACCTTGGCATCTTTCCAAGCTTTAGGAAAATAGCCAAAATTAAGACAAGCATTAAAAATCTTGGTGATATAGACAGTAGCTTTTTGAGGAAGATTCTTAAGAAGAATATTTTGGATACCATCCACACCTGGAGATTTATAATTCTTTAACTTATGCAGAGTTTTTATTATCTCATGTGGGTAAACAGGTTTAAAATGTTCAGAGACTTTGTAATTGTCAAGATCTAAGAGCAACTTTCTAACGTCGTCTTCAACTTCGGGACTCTTCCAGTCTATTGTAAGACTCATATTTGCTTTGAAGGCCTTAGCTAGTGTCTCGCACTGCTCTTGAGTATTCGTCGTTAAGGAACCGTCTGCTTGCTTTAAGGAAGGTGGTTTACTGTTATTTGGCTTTAAGTTTTTGATGAATCGCCAGATATCATTACTAGGGTTATCCACTTTGGCTAGCTTTTCATCCCAAACTTTATCTAAATGTGTCTGTATTGAGGCACGGATAATTTGTTGTAGGTTATTTATTTGACGACGAATTTCCGTTTTTGTCGTGCCACCTGACAGCTTTTGATCCCGACGGCGAAGCTGATTTCTTTGTCGTATGAGCTTTTTGATTCTACGTGGCAATTTATGTTTGCTCATTGAAGTCACAGAGTTAGGAATATTAAGATCCCTCGCTTCCAAGGTGCTGTTCTGTAAATGCTTGACTGCATCATCTATCTCTTGAGTGTCTTTAAGAAGCCTACTACTTAAAGAGATGTTATAATTTAATAAGGAGCGAAATCCACGCCAATTGGCCTCGTTAAATTTATATCTTTTAGGTAAAGAATTATACTGAATTATAAAGAAAAAAGAATTATACATAACCCTGAATTGAGAAGATCAAGGGTAGATGGTTAGAGGACAAGACTGGCAACGCGCTTAAGTTATCTATGCAGTGAACACTGTGACAAAGGACTAAATCAGGATTAGTAGGTGACAGATCATGGGGGTAATTTATTTGGGTAGGTATTGTAGAGGAGTAGATTACATAGTCATGTTCTAACATATGGTTAAAGAGAGTTCTACCTCGACCATTCGTATAAGAGGTAGAACTCTTTCAGAGTGGTCGTGGCTGTAGTTAATGAATATGGTAGCGGGCTGCCATCATTAGTTGCTGTAAGGGTAGCTGCACAAAACAATCACAGCTTTAAGCAACTTTCCTTATAACTGGTCCTTGGATGGGTGACCACTTTGTGATATTTACATTTGCGAGCATTTCCGTGCTTCGGAAGACACGTTAAGCCGTTGGTCCCGGTTGCCAGTAAAATAGCAGTCGTTAAGCTATGCGGTGCTTACCCGTGGTAGTACCGGTGGTACCTACTACTGGTAGTACCACGGGAAATTATTTTTGCCCGTGTTACTACTATGACGTCTGGTAGTACCACAGGAGATTTTATATTACCCCTGGTACTACTTAATAAATAATATACAAATATTGTAAAATATTTTATTTGTACTTAAGTTAGATACATACATCGCAACCTAAATGGGAAAAAAAAATAGGAGTTTAAAACAAAAAAAAATATTTTGTGAATTATAATATAAGATAGCTGGAGGTTATTCTGGTCCGTATGAAATTAGAGTGAGGTGGAGGGCTATTCAGCTTAATAACTCTTTGAGCTCGCAACCCATCCGTATGTATTGACTGGTAAGAAAACCACGTGTTTATTTATGCCCGTGGCATACTTTGTCATCCCATGTCCTACACTATGACCTCCGATTTTTTAAATTTGACAATCAACTATTTGTGGTGGTATTCTTCACAAATTTAGATTAACCTAGCCACCAACTGACGCGCTTAGCAGCACAAAATCGTCTTCTTATAAGTCATTTTCAAATATGGGTTGCGACCTCAAAGATTATAAGCTCAATACCCTCCACCTCACTCTACATTTCAAACGGACAAAAAAAAACCTCCAGCTATCTTATATTATAAAACATAAAATATTTTTTTTAGTTTTAGACTCCTATTGTTATCTCCTGTGTAGGTTGATATCTATGTATCTAACTTAAGTATAAATAAAATACTTTACAATATGTGTTTATTATTTATTAAGTAGTACCAGGGATAATATTAAATCTCCAGTGGTACTACCAGACGTCATAGTAGTACCACGGGCAAAAATAATTTCCTATGGTACTACCAGTAGTACCACCAGTAGTACCACGGGTAAGTACCGAAGCTATGTTGAAAGCCAAGGTATAAACAGCTTGAAAAATTTCAACAGCAAGTCGCCACAGCCTGCGCCTGTCCATTTCAACACGGCAAAGGGCTCACCACCTGTTACGTGGGACAAAAATGCATATGTAGAAATGTGGCCGTTTAATCTACCTCTTAATTTGAAGGTCTAGATGGCTGGCTTGAAAAAAATCACTCAATTGTTCCTATTACGTGGGACATGAATGCACACGATGAAATGTGGGCGTATGTATGCCTCTGCCTACCCCTTCGGGGATAAAGGCGTGACAATATGTATGTATGTTAAAATATAACTTTAAAATTAAGGCGTTTACGGTTTATGTCACTGTCTACCGCATCGGGAAATAAGGCGTAATTATGTAATGTGTAGATAAAATGTACTTATTCTATGAATTTAGAAAAGTATATTATGCTAACTGCATCTTGATAATGTTGACTTAGGTTTACAAGCTCTGCCTGGATGGCATTGTGTGTATTGGAAATGTCCCATTATATTATTTACTGGATCTTTACGCTTCTTTTTTTTATACCACTGAGGTGGCAGACAAGGGTACGGCCCGCCTGATGGAAAGTGGTCACCGTAGCCTATGGACGTTTGCAACACCAGAGGTGCAGCACTCGCGCTGCCAACCCTAAAAAAACTTGCCTACGCTTAAATGACAGTGTGGATCAAATCGTCAGTTATTTTAGTCTAGACTTTTTTAAATGTTTGAATGACCTCTTTGGTTACAGCCTCCGGTATATGAGACCAATGGCATCGAGTTAAACAACCGTTTCGGTGACGACGATGATATCTCGCGGAAGATCCCCATCGAAAACTTGACACAAAAGGTCAACTTCAGGATTGCCAAACAACTGCCTACAGATGCAGACTTTTCACTTTTCCTGCCGCGACACCAGGAGATGGCCAACGAAGTCATTAGCGTCCTTATGAGTGAGTATTTTTTGACCTAGAGAAGCGTTCATAGCCCAACTAGCTCTGTGTTCTGTTAACTATCACTGTGTTAAGCAACTTTCTCAATGTTTAAGTACATAAATAAGTACGAATCTGTTGTCAGAATAAAAAAGTGGCATAAAAAAACAGAGACAACCCTGACGCTTCTGAGGAGTGTAGCTACTTAATTTCAGATTTAGGCCTAGTTTCCTAACTGTTTATATATGTACTGTGACAATGGGCACTATGTCTGGTCCGATGGGTGACCGCTTAGTAATATATCCAATTACGATCGTTTCTAATCCGTTAATCCCGGTTGCTAGTAACTAATGGTATTATGACAGTCGTCAAGCCCAGTTGAAAGTCGGCGGAATGAAAAATTTCAACAGCAGGCCGTCATATAATCTGTCTATCAATTTTCTACTCGGCCATGGACTCAACAACCTCTTCGTGGGACAAAATGCTAGCAGTAAAAAGTGGGCGTATAGTATGCCTCAGCCAAATTTGCTAAATATTTTATATAGCTTCTTTAGAGGTTGTTTCGGGTGTTATTCCGTAACGTTTCCTGGGCCGATAGGCGTGCGTAAAATTCTCACTCCCGCCGTTGTCTTGAGCCTGCTTCTGTAAGAATGATGGACTAGACTGGCCTAAATGGGTGACCCTTGGTACCTATATATAAAACGTCAAATGTAATACGGCCTTATGATTATCTACCAACAAGATGTTTTCTTGATAAAGAAAAACTATCTAACTAACTAACTAATTCTTGAACGTTTTTGTGCAGATGTGCCAGAGAACCAGCTGGAACAGTTCTTGTCTACTTGCGTGTTCGCCAGGTCCAACTTGAACCCACAGTTGTTCAACTACTGCTACTCCGTAGCTTTAATGCATCGGTAAGCACTTTTATTCATAATATTCGCTAAAACAAAATTAACTACTATAAGACCTGTCAATAATATACAGGCAACCAAACAGTGCAAAAATGGCACAATTAAAAGGGTCAGTCCCAGAGCCAATTACAAGCCCTCGCTTCTTGTAATAACAGTGACACATTATAATAATAACAGTGTACATTTACTTAAAATAATCAGATCATGATTATACTGAATCCTATATTTAGATTTGTAGATGTGCTGTGCTAAGCGACTTGCGTTGCTGACCGTCTCTTATATAGTATGATATGTTTTATATTGTTTTTCAGACGAGATACTAGGCAGGTCCGCATCCAGAACTTTATAGAAACCTTCCCGGCCAAATTTATGGACTCGCAAGTTTTCCAAAAGGCTCGCGAAGTAGCGGCTGTGATCCCAAGGGATGTTCCGGTAAGTACTCCTGTTCAACTAAACTGAGAACCGAGTACTAAAATATTATATTACTACTAACTTCTAAACTTTCGCGTTGCACGATTAAAATAAGTGTAAAATACAGGTATTAACGCGATCATGCTTATTTACCTTAAATAGCTTGACGTTTTGACTGGGTTGCGCCAGCCGTGGTCACAAGCAGACTGATTGCTTGAGAGAGACAGTCTGCTTGTGACCACGGCTGGTGCAACCCAGTCGAAACGTCAGGCTATTTAAGGTAAATAAGCATGATCGCGTTAATACCTGTATTTTACACTTATTATATTACTAGTTGACGCCCGCGGCTTCGCCCGCGTAGTGAAATTTCCTGTTCCCGTTTCCCACAGGTACTCGGGATAAAAAGTAGCCTATGTGTTATTCTCATGTATAAGCTATATATTATTGTAAAGTTTCATTAAAATCCATGAGGTAGTTTTTACGTGAAAGAGTAACATCCACACAAACTTTCGCATTTATAATATTACTAGTTGAAGTTTTCCCGTTCCCGTTTCCCACAGAAACATGTTTCCGGGATAAAAATTCTGATGTATAAGCTACATTGTTGTAAAATCTATTTCATTAAAATCCTATCAGTAGTTTTTAAGTGAAAGAGTAACAAACATACATACAAACTTTCACATTTATAATATTATAAGATTAACATAACATACTTTCATAACATACTTTCACGCCTTTATCCCCGAAGGGGTAGGCAGAGGCGTACTATACGCCCACGTTTCACCGTATGCTTTTTTTGCTTTTTGTCCCAAGTAAAAGGTCCTAAATAAGGTAGTCTACTAATTCTGTCATATATACCTAGTCAGTTCATAAGTATTCCCATCATCATCCGAGCGTCTGTCCCAGTTGCGTCTCGCGACGCCCGGGGTCCGCTAGTTCATAAGTATTGTCACACAGTAAAAACTTTTCTTTTAGAATGCTGGCCACAAAAAAGTTTATTGAATTCGAATTTCGAATTGTTCATGAAAATAAAAATGTATACTTTTTAGAATTTTACTCATTTTTAAATATGGAGTGAACGCTTAAAGAAGACCGTGTTGCAGTTATTGCGTTGCATCGTTGCGGTTACGCGCCAATTAAATTTTTTTACATACTGAAAAATTTTAATATAACCAAAAGATTCGTTTATCGTACCATCAAACGATACAATGAAGACTCTAGTGTAGAGGACAGGTCAAGAAGTGGTCGCCCTCGGTCTGTTAGGACTCCAGCAGTGATAAAAGCTGTGAAGGCGCGAATTCAAAAAATAGAATTTCGTACATTAATTTTCTTTATTCAAAATATGTCGTTTTCTCTTGTTGATAGCAGCGTATTCGTTCATGTACCTATAGGTTTGTTCAAAGTTCTACTGAAGTAAAATGATGGTAAATTTTACTGCAGTTAGGTATATGTGGATTTTGGAAGGTAACAAAAAATACCGCGTTCCACTGAGTTATCCGTTTTCACAACTTTTGTCGAAGCTTTTATGTTTAAGAAACCATCATTCTTACACATAAACACTCGAAAATACAGTAGTTTTGAAAAAATAATGACGGAATGGCGACCGCTTCCTTCGCTGTTCCCGCAAAAATCCCAAAGGACGTTTTTATCATTTCCATTTTCGAGCGTTCTTACCAAGATTTCCGGGGCCTTAAATAAAGGTGCAATAAACTTTATTGCACACCATTATAAAAGAAATCCCAAACGTATGCAGAAACTGTTGGCCCTTCAGATGGGGTTAAGCAGAACCACGGTGAAAAGGGTGTTAAATGAAGACTTAGGGCTTCGGTCATATCGAAGAAAAACAGGACATCGTTTAAATGCTCGTCTAATGGATCTGACACTGAAGAGATGCCGCGCTTGGTTGAAGCGGTACGCGGGAAAAAAATATCGGGAAATTCTTTTTTCGGATAAAAATAATTTTACCGTAGAAGAGAGCTACAACAAACAAAATGATAAGGTGTACGCACACAGTAGTGAAGAAGCGAGCAACCGTATTCCGCGTGTCCAACGAGGTCATTTTCCACCCTCGCTAATGAGTTAGTTAGTTAGTTCGCTAGTGAGCTCGAGTTTCTTATTGGGGCTTAACAGAGGTACATTTTTGTGAGAAAGGTGTAAAAACGAATGCAGTTGTGTATCAAAATACAGTCCTGACGAACCTTGTGGAACCTGTTTCTCATACCATGTTCAACAGATTCGGCGCCAGCTCATAGAGCGAAGAGCACACAAGACTGGATGGCGGCGCGTGAAATCGACTTCATCCGGCACGAAGACTGGCCCTCCTCCAGTCCAGATTTGAATCCTTTAGATTACAAGATATGGCAACACTTGGAGGAAAAGGCGTGCTCAAAGCCTCATCCCAATTTGGAGTCACTCAAGACATCCTTGATTAAGGCAGTCGCCGATATTGACATGGACCTCGTTCGTGCTGCGATAGACAACTGGCCGCGCAGATTGAAGGCCTGCATTCAAAATCACGGAGATCATATTGAATAAACTTTATTGTCATAAGAATCTATGTTTTGTTAAGTTCATTTTGGTATATAAATGGTTGCATAATGAATAAACTTGTTTCAATTACTTTATATTAAACATGCGACAGAATTTATGACCTGACTAGGTATATCACAAGCTGCAGAATAGAAACAGAATCTCTGTTTTTTAGCTGTAGACTACCAAAAATGCAAATTACGAGTAAGTTTTGCTTCGCGTGTTAGTAAGAACTCTATCGGCCCGTCGGCGTCGATAGAAATCTATTAAGCGCGACTGTGGACTACCATATCTGTCAAATTGTACCGCTGCTTTTCTATCGAGTGGCAATTAAAATCGATTCGACGTCTCGGCCCCTTGGTTGATTGGGACTTCGAGCCAATCGATTATTACTAATCGATAGTCTATTATTAAAATATTCTTTAAAATTAGCGGTCTTAAGATCACTTATTTCGCGATTTTCTAATAGTATAATATTGAATACATTTTTATTGTACCATGAATATATCAGATAATCATACGTATTCACCATAAGGAGGTTTGCAACACCAGAGGTTCTGCACTCGCGATGCCGACAGAAAATCATAGACATTATGAACCGAATCTCTGTAAAATTTCAACTTTCCATTGCGTAACTTCATAGAAAACGTTACGCGATGGAAAGCATAGCATAGATGATGGCCTTGAAGAATTGAATGAGCGAAACTGCCATTCAGTAGCTGATACATAATATAAAGCCTGTACAATGCGATTTAGACAACTGAAGAACATACTTATTTATTTCTATAATACATAATAAACACCCAAACTCCAAAACAAACTTTTGCGGAGCACACAAATAATAATTGTTCCGATTATATACAATCACTTCACCACCAAGACAATTCCAATCTTAAATGATTTCCGATCAAATCTGTTCATAATGTATACTTATAAGATTATTGCTGGTTATAGCGTACCCCTATCATCATACCACGTGACTACACCGCCACGGACCTGGAAGAGGAGCACCGCTTAGCCTACTGGAGAGAAGACATCGGAGTCAACCTCCACCACTGGCATTGGCACCTTGTCTACCCGTTCACCGCCGATCAGAGAGCAATTGTTGATAAGGACCGCCGCGGTGAACTGTTCTTCTACATGCATCAACAACTTATTGCTCGGTAAGTAGCTGCGGACGAGGTAACGTCGCCGGCGCTCTTACATAAGAAAAGTTAGACTTCAGTCGTTCCCAACACTGTTAAATATCAAAAAACAAACTATACTGCTCCTAGCAGTTATGAAGTTGAACCTAGACTCCAAATAGTTTGGAAGCAATTGAATATACACTAAGATGACGGATATGTGACTCCGCTCGCAGAGAATTCTAGTCATGATCCAGTAACGTATTAATATGCAGGATGCATAATATATCTAGCTGCGGACGAGGCTACGACGCCGGCGCTCTTACAGGAAGAAAAGTCAGACGGCAGTCCCTTCCAACCATGCTGAAAATTTAAAAATAAACGATACGTGCTCCTTGCAGTCAAATAAACGATACGTGCTCCTTGCAGTCAAATAAACGATACGTGCTCCTTGCAGTCAAATAAACGATACGTGCTCCTTGCAGTCAAAGAAACGATACGTGCTCCTTGCAGTCAAATAAACGGTACGTGCTCCTTGCAGTCAAATAAACGATACGTGCTCCTTGCAGTCAAATAAACGATACGTGCTCCTTGCAGTTAAATAAACGGTACGTGCTCCTTGCAGTCAAATAAACGATACGTGCTCCTTGCAGTCAAATAGAAGTAGAACCTAGACTTCAAATACAGGATTTGAAAGCAACTGGAAATACACCCAAGTGTAGAAGTAGATGTGACTTCATGTCACAGAGAATGCTGGTCGTGGTTCCACAACAACATATATCGATGCCAGAAGTAGCAATTAACGTAAGGAACATTTATCATTGAATTCAGAATTTCGCGCTCTATCGATTGGTATTTTTGAAATTTTTCTACAGTTAAATATGATTCTCTTACAGTACAAATTATACAATAACAGCGTATATCGATTTATGAGGGAAATAGTGATGTAAGAGCCATTAATATTTTTTCTTCTCAGAAAATTACAGTAAGTCATCGTACAAAATAATTTAAACCTTTACCTTAAATTTCGAATCTGTAAATTTTAATAACATGCTCCTTACCGTGTTATTTTTAGCCGGTTTGAGTCCGGCATGACATCCGAGCGTAATTACACACGTTAAAAAAAATGCTCCTTATTCCATACGGTAAGGAGCATTTTTTTCACAATTTTATAATGACCCAGCGGCTGCGTCCATGACCTACCTAGAACCTTAGTCGGCACGCAGTTAATGGCTTCGCTTATTAAAAAAAAATTATGACATGATTACTGCTTCGCTCTCCTAGGTGGTAGGAGGATAGTAGCCTATAGCTCAATTAAAGGGCTATCGAACACAAAAACAATTATTCAACTGTAGTTCCTGAGATTAGTGCGTTCAACCAAACAAACAAACTTATTTTTTTTAAATAGTATAGAAGTAGATTGACAATATTAATTATACAACGCAAAGTTTATTTAATCGAATATCAAATACATACACAGTCACAAACTTATTACCTACATAAAATACCTCTTTCTTAACTACCGCTGTCTGCGACCCTTTTGGGAAGAAGGCGGAACACCGTGAGGTTTAGTGGGCAAAAGAGACGGCCTCCAAAGAAAAAAAATCCTGACTATCATAAAAAATCTATTTTTTTTCTGTCTATCTGTTTGTTCCGGCTAATCTCTGAAAAGGCTGTACCGATTTTAACAGGACTTTCACTGGCAGATGGCTGATACAATGATGAGCATGGAGTAACTTAAACTACATTTTATCCTCGTTACTAGGTCGGCTAGTAAAAAACATAATTAACGATCTGTCCTCAGCTATAACTGCGAGCGTCTTGGTAACGCCCTGAAGAGAGTCCAGAAGTTCAGCAACTGGAGGGAACCCATCCCGGAAGCGTACTTTCCCAAACTCGACAGTCTGACGTCATCCCGTGGTTGGCCACCACGGCAGTTCAACATGGCCTGGAAAGATTTGAACCGTCCCGTCGACGGCTTATTGGTCTCCATCGACGATATGGAACGCTGGAGGCGAAACATTGAAGAAGCTATTGCTACTGGTCGTGTTACTCTGGTGAGTATACTGTGAATACACGAATGCATGCACAGACTTGATTTACTACCCTCACATAATTAATAATGTTATACCTGCCTACTTTGAACAATATAAATAATGTAGCGCTTTTGTAGAACAAACATAACGAAGCGCTCGTGGCCTCGCGGTATCAGTGTTCGGTAAACGATCACTGAGGTACGCAACTTTCACTATGGCTGGTCGTCGGATGGGTGACCGCTTTGTGGCATTTACATTTGCGAGCGTTTCCGTGCTTCGGAAGGCACGTTAAGCCGTTGGTCCCGGTTGCCAGTAAAATGGCAGTCGTTAAGCCTGATTGAGGGCCTTATAGGCGGCTTAAAAAATTTCAACAGCAGGTAGCCACAGCCTGCATCTGTCTATTTTCAACACGGCAATGGGCTCACCACCTATTACGTGGGACAGGAATCCACACGGTGAAAAGTGGGCATATAATATGCCTCTGCCACCCCTTCGGGGATAAGGCGTGATGGATATTTATTTATTTTACATATTTGTACAAAGGCTTCCGTCTAACATCTATCTATACAATACAGCGTTCTCAAAACAACCATTAAAAAAAGTGTAAGTCGGTAATTGAGTCTGGATTTGTAATTAGAACAACGAGAAACTTTACTCTACTAAAGAGCTATACTTACTTTTTTTTTGAACCACTAATGTAGCAATAAGCATACAACAAACATTCATATACACATACATAGCAATTTATTTTCTTTTATTCTTACAGCCCGATGGAAGTACAAGAGCACTAGACATCGACACGCTGGGTAATATGCTTGAAGCCAGCATTCTATCTCCAAACAGAGACTTGTACGGAAGCATTCACAACAACGGACACTCCTTCGCGGCTTACATGCACGATCCTGAACACAGATACCTGGTTAGTGACACTTCCATAAACAACTCCATAACTGTCGTGAACTTTTCAACCAGAACATTTAGTGATCAACCTTTTGTTTTCAGGAAACCTTTGGCGTTATGGGTGACGAAGCTACAACAATGAGAGATCCGTTCTTCTACCGTTGGCACGCGTGGGTCGATGACACTTTCCAGAGGCACAAAGAATCACCTGCTGTCAGGCCTTACACTCGTTCAGAGGTAGGCGGTTTAGTCTGAAGGCTCTTTCAGACCGACTAGGCGCTAGATTGTTACTACTTTGAAATTTTCACTTTTTCCTGTACCAACTTGAGTAGGATCTCGAGAGCTGGTGGGGGGCCCTAGCGACCTCACCTGCTGACTAACAGACGAGGCAACATCGCAGGTATTTTAACGGGGTTGGAAGGTCAGATGGCTGTTGCTATCAAGAATACCTAGAATCAAAGAAGCTTCACTTCACTTTATTTTCATTATGGTCGATTTCATTCATTTTTATCACAGCCTTTTGTTTCCAGCTCGAAAACCCTGGTGTCCGAGTGACATCGGTATCTATCGAGAATGACGACAACTTGCGTAACACGCTCAGCACTTACTGGATGTCCAGCGACGTGGACCTGTCGAGAGGCTTGGATTTCTCCGACCGTGGCCCTGTCTACGCACGCTTCACTCATCTTAACAACAAACCATTCCGTTACGTGTATGTATTCAAACTATACAATCATAGTCGGTGATTGACATGATGTGCAATTTACCAGCTAAATGAAATAGGTATTATATTAGTGCCTAAATACCTAATTACTGAGGTAGAGCATTCTGCCTCCCATCTTGAGAAACCCTCACATCTGGTCGATAGTTTACTATCAATAGGTAAGCCTTTTTTCAGGGCTGTCGTTTCCTGAAACGTCTACCTACAATATGACTTCATGATACCTAGCTGAATCCGGTCTCGGTGGCGTAAGTGGTAGTGTACACGACTGCCGCGCCGAGGTACCAATCTAGGCAGATAAAATGGCTCCAACAATATAAAAAAATGGTTGAGAAAATTTATATAGCAGGTCGCCGCAAACTGCGCCTGCCCATTTCAACACGATAATTGGTTCACATGTGTCACGAGACCAAAATGCTTATGATGAAATGTGGGTTCTGATAAAGGCGTGACTGATAAGTAAATAACTAACTATTTTCACGCTGTATCCCTGAAGGTGTAGTCAGAGAGGACAGAAAGCCAAGCTCCGCGATCCATGCATACTTCTTTTACTTCCTGCAGATTCATCAATCACTTCGTACATGCAGGTCTGGATATCAGAGTACTTTAGACTTTTCCCTTTTTGCGCAATTTGCTGACGTGGTTTTCATGTCTAAGTCTCGGCCTACCCTGATTTCTTCTACCCTTTTCGCACAATATATCGTGTGTCCAAACCAACGGAGCACGCCCTTTTCCAGTTTAAAGCCGACACTTTCATTCATACCTGCCATATTGCGTATCACTTTATTACGTATTTGGTCGGCCAAAGTTACGCCGCACAATTCTCGAAGTGATCGCATCTCCACAGTATTCAACTTACTTTCATGTATCACAACTTCCGTCCGCGCTAAACATACTCCTTAAATACACAATTTCATTTACTTGCTGTAGACGTTCCTGGTTTACTCAAATCTCGCTCTTAGTTCTTACGTCTTCTTTCAAATACTAGAACCTTAGTTTTACATGCATTCACATTCCTCTTTTATATAATAGACTAATGCCTGAAGGTCGGCTTCTGATGAGGCCATGAACACCGCATCATCAGCATACAACAGACAATTTTCTAAAGTCACCCAAATTCACATCCATATCACGATCTTTCAACTTCTGCAGGGAACTGTTCAGATACACTATGAACAGCCAGGCGGATATTACAAAACCCTGTTTGATGCCTGTACAGACGTCGAAAAGAGGTGACATTTCTCCCCACCTCGTACGCAGGCCTTACGTCCATATAAAGCGACTGTATTGCCGCAGGCCAGCGTGCCGTCCTCTCCATATCTGGGCAGCAAGTCCTACAGATTTTCTCTGATGATCATTATCAAATGTTTTCTCCAGATCTACCAACGTTCTGAAAAATTATATGCGGTTGCTAAGTTGCTCTACCATCGCGCAGTTTGTTCCATACTTAAAGGTTCCAATTAATTTCCAGTATCAACGTAAACAACACGGGGGCAGCTCGTCGGGCGACATGTCGTATCTTCATCGCGCCGAAGTTTGACGAGCGCAGGCTGGAGTGGGTGCTCTCCGACCAAAGAAAGATGTTTATCGAAATGGACCGATTCGTCACACCATGTAAGTAATCAGATATACGAGTAAGTTAGCCCAATTGTACCATCCTAGAGTCACAATTCCAAAATACTTTAAAGGTGCCACGTGCAACAATGGCGCGTGAAAAGATGATTTGATTGTAGCCCTTTTATTAATGAATAGTTTAGTTTTCAGTAAGTATATATATATATATATAGGTAAATTAAATGAAGTGTCTGTTGGTCATTTCAAATTAACATTATTTAAATGCAGCAGTAGGCTGATGAGCCTGTTGCCTATGACAATTTACTTATATGTGGCGATGGCCTATGACGTGAGCGTGATACTAAATGCAACCGGAGAAGTGTTAGCGTTTACTATAACTCTAGAGGTACCTTCGAGGAAAAATCGTCATTATGTATAATCAATCATCAATCCGAGTTATTGTTAATATTTTTTAAACTTTGCAGTGAACGCTGGTCAAAATACGATTACCAGACAGTCAACCCAATCGGCCGTGACCATTCCGTTCGAGCAAACGTTCCGCGATCTGTCCGCTCAATCGGGCGACGCGCGCAGACCCGACCTGGCTTCCTTCAACTTCTGCGGCTGTGGCTGGCCTCAACACATGTTGGTACCCAGGGGATCTGAAGCGGGCGAAGTGTATCAGCTGTTCGTGATGCTCTCAAACTACGACTTGGACAGCGTAAGTACTTAGTACTTATATTAAGCTTAAAAAACGTTAGGCTTCGTAATCTGAGGTCTTATTCAGATCGGTATAATTCTAAAAGGGTACAAGCCTCTGCATAAAATAATTTGAATATTTATGTTGTCCTATCCAGATTGATGACACTTCCAGTACCACACCGTCCACTTGCGTCGAAGCTTCAAGTTTCTGTGGTCTGAGGGACAAAAAGTATCCTGACCGCCGCGCGATGGGATACCCGTTCGATAGACCTTCGAGCACTGCCGCTAACATTGCTGACTTCATACTACCCAACATGGCCCTTCAGGAGATTACCATACGCCTTAAGAACGAGACCGTGCCAAATCCTCGCAATCGGGTAGCCCAAGCCACGCCTGCGACGTAATTTCCTTTAGGACCTATACCCCACTGACTGTCTCTCCCGGCGTAGTCAATGCTCATTTCTGGATTTAGAATGTCCTGTTCCATCACTGAATACATCGACATGTTATTTACATAATTATTCCGTGTTTAAGTTTGTTGGTCTTTTTAAAATATTTAAACTTTTAATTTAAAAATTAAATTATTTTTTAATTTATAATACAATTATTTACGTCTACCGGAAAGACCAGAATCACCGAAATTAATGTCTTAAGTACCTACTTTAAAAAGTAGGTACACGATTGTTTTATTAGGGTCACTCACTTAGTGGTACTATTTAATGATAAAAATTCCACTGTTCCACCAGGGGTTAAGGGTACCGTGATTTGGAAAGGGATGTGTCGTCCGCAGTCAGACCCACAATAGAGTCCATTGAATAGACTTACTTATTTTATGATGTATCACATTCTATGACAATGACAAATCCGGGGGGGAAAGAGATATCTAAAAAAAATACGTTCGTAAATGGATACTGATATAATTATATCTTGTAGCATTATCTAAATGAAAGGCTGTTTATTTTAGTTTTATGAGTTAAGTGTAAATATTGTACATAATATATTCATATTAGTAATTATTTCTAGACCCGTTTATTTTAAGGCTGCATAAATCAATAAAATTAAATAGTTTAAATATTAATTATAGCTTTTATTACATTAATCAAATCCTTCTAAAAAAAAAAAAACAAATAAGATGAACGTCTAGACTTCTAGAGTGTAAGGTATTCGCGCTGCCGACCCTGCAATACCACCTTACTTATTGCATGGTCCGCAGCGCGAGTGTAGCACCACTGGGTGATAGCATAACAATCTGAAAATTAGGAGAAGTGACATGGCGGTACTTCCACGAGACGATTAAAACTTAGAAGTTAAAGTTTAGAGATTAACTAAGGCCGTAGATAAGCGAGGAAGTCACAGTTGAGCAGTCTTCATGTCGGAAAGCTAGTCTATATTCTACACGACAGTATCAAGGGATATAACAGGCAAGTGAATAAAGAGACCTGAATAGAATTTCTTAATGAACTCTTAAGAACCTGGTAAAATTAATAAATAAATAATATTGTTTGGACAACTCACACAACGCCCACTTATTCCAAACTAAGCAGAGCTTGTTGTACTATGGTAACCAAAAATCTGAGAAACATGCTTATATATTTCTAAATACATACATATTATAGACTAGATGACCCCCACAGCTTCGCCCGTGGAATATTTCGACCTCCCATCGCACCTATTTAATCCCGTCTATTATAAATTCTACAATCATGCATAAAAATATGCCCGATTTGTCGACATTTATGACTACTGCTCTGCTCCCCAGTGCAGTAGCGTAATGTTATATAAGCTATAGCCTTCCTCGATAAATGGGCTATCTAACACAAAAATATTTTTTCAAATCCGACTTGTAGTTCCTGAGATTAGCGCGTTCAACCAAACAAACAAACTCTTCAGCTTTATAATATTATAAGTATAGATAAATAACACCCAGACAGAATAAACCATAGTGCTCACTACACAAAGTTTTATCCTTGCGTAGCAGTCGGATACACTCCCACTACACCACAGAGGCAGTCTTGACGAAGGATATTCGATCTAGGTTTACCTTCTTCCCTTTTCAATCAACCACTATAAGTCCACTGCACTGCTGGACTTATCTCACCCAATTTAATTTCTGTCTTTTGAATATTAAACATTTCTTAAGAACTATTCGATACACGCAGTAGTTCAAATAAGCCCCTTCGGACTGCTTCGAAGCTCAGAATCAGAATCGAAATATAGTTCTTTTTTTCCATCAGATATAAACTGAATCTATCGCAGAGTTCTTGCAACAAGGAATCGAATAATCATTATTTCAACAATCATTCATTTAATGAATATGCAAGAAATCAAAGAAGTATGCATGGATCGCGAAGCCTGGAGATCCGTCCTCTCTGACTACCCCCTATAGGGATACAGCGTGAAGATAAGTTACTTATCATTTCAACATCAACTATTACTCGCCAGGATCACCTTGCCTGGTCAGAAAATCCTGAATCGGAGAAACCTCTCTAGTCTCTGCAAAGTCTCCCGACGTGATTGAAACACCCGTCAGTACGAGCGTGTACCCACTGCACGTAAATCTCCTTGCCGCACATCATCTTCTGACTCATGCACCTATAGTCCCGGGAAGACCTACAGTCCCGGAAAGACCTACATTCCCAGAAACTTTCGGGCAACCACCAAAATCTGGCGTTCAAAATAAAGTATTTGGTCAAAATAAATAACATTTATTTTGCTCAAAGTATCTTAGGATTTTTTTAACTAAATTTAATAATACTATAAATAATTATCTCAAAGAATGCCTATTAGGAATAACAAAGAATGCCTATTAGGAATAACGGCAACATGCATGATGATATCCGCAACAACAGATGCACTGTTTTGTGTTGCCTTACCTGTAAAAGAAATTACGAATTTACCGCAGCTTCGATAGGATATTAAACATGTAAAATAAAATGTTAAAATCAGACCTATCATTTCTTATCACATTGTATCAATACAACATATTTGGCTCATGTGTTATTATCATCATGATTGCCTACCTAGTTTTACCAGTTTGATTACTTGCAAAGGCTCTCTCTCCCTCTCTCTAGCTCCCTCTCTCTCTCTCTTTCTTTCTCGCCCTCTTTCTCTCTTACTCTCCCTTTTTCTCTCTCCCTCTCTCTCTCTCTCTCCCTCTCTCTCTCTCTCCGTCTCTCTCTCTCCATCTCTCTCCGTCTCTCTCTCTCCATCCCTCTCCCTCTCTCTATCTCCCTCTCCTCTCCTCTCGATCGAATAAATATGGGCAAAATTACGTAAAGCGATGTCTATTTGACTATGTTCGATAAGCGACAGTCATAAATAAAAAAAACCTTACCTCTCGTAGTCTCTTCAAACAGGAACAGAGAACCATCTGAAAATAATTTTACATTTTCTATGAGTCTGGTAACTCGTTTACAATCGTTATATTTTTATTAATATTAAATTCAGGCCTATCATTCAATTTCATGTGTTGTTCATACATACACTTTTTGGCTCGTGTTACTTTCATCATAATGGTAACGATTTGAGAGAAATGCTTCCCCAGGGTCATGGCACTATTGACCCCATAATGATATATGTAATTATTGGTATACACTAATATTATATTTATGGATCTTATGTAAAATCTATCTGCCTCACAAAGGCGTCTGACAAATGTCAATTAGTCCAGCTTTATGATCAATTTGAGGTGATGCCCTTAATTTTGTGCAATAAATCTTCGAGTAGGTATATAAGTAATCTCCAGTGCGTAAGTACATATTAACTTCAATGATCCATGGCTTTATGGAGTATACTAGCTGTGCCCCCTGGCTTCGCCCGTGGCATAGTACGAATTTCCGTCGCACCAATATTATCCCGTCGCTTATAAATTCTATAATAATTCATAAAGATATTCTACATTTATGACTACTGCTCCGCTCTCCAGGGTAGTCGCGTATTCATATACAGCCTATAGCCTTCCTCGATAAATGGGCTATCTATCACAAAAATATTTTTTGAAATCAGACCAGTGGTACCTGAGATTAGAGCGTACAACCAAACAAAATATTTAATCAAAAAACCAAAATATTTAATCAAAATCCATTATTTTTGATTTTATTAAAACTAAACTTGGCATTTCGTATCCACACGGCATAGGAATCCACACGGTGAAAAGTGGGCATATAATATGCCTCTGCCACCCCTTCGGGGATAAGGCGTGATGGATATTTATTTATTTATTTTTAAAATTGTCTTACAGCACAGCACAAAACCGAATAAAGGAAAAGTATTAGGTATAACAGGGTAAAGCATATAGCAGTATCGATCCTCGAGCTCGACCCCAATCGCGGAGGCTTTTGGTAGAACTGGAAATAATATTGACTTACCTATTGGGCCACCGCTGCGACATCTACAGGACTTCAGATCGCATCTTACGGATATTGATCTTTTGTGTTCTCATTCAACTTTAGAGGGTACTACTGATACTCCTATGATCTCTCTTTTTGTCTATTGGGTACATGGAGTTCAGCATTTCTTTAGTTCCTTTATTTCACATATCTACCAGGAGAATTAATTTCTTTAGTTCTTAGGTCAAGAGCTCTGGAACTATTTCAGTTCATTGTGGAATTCGTTCGATCCGAATGGACTTCACAGAGCGATGGTCATTCTCATTTGCGGACTAGCTTTCGACATTAGAGCACCATGCGCTTCTCCAGCCATACTGCTGGGGCTACAATTTACCATCATGTATGGTCCATTGGGCATGATGTTTAACGTAACTCGTGAGGGACAAGAGCGCAGTACGCATCTGAAACTAGAGACGAATTTTATTGTTTTATACAATCTACAGGATTTCAGATTGGCTTTGGGATAAGTACACGATATTAATTGCTTGCATAGTAGATTCTATTTTAATTTTAGCCCCATGCGTTATGAATGCAAAAAAGAAATATGATATACTGTGTAAGTATATTAAATTTCTCTTCATTTTTTATTTCGTCTGTAACCATAATAGGTAACAAGAATAAAATTTCAGGTTTCAACAAGGCCAAAAAACAAATGCTAAACGATAGCTGCTCCTAGCTGAAAATAAAAGTGTACCAAGTAGGGTTTGGAAGTCACTAGGGATTGACCATGGTGTAGAGAATAAGGTAGGGATTGACCATGGTGAAGAGAATAAGGTAGGGATTGACCATGGTGAAGAGAATAAGGTTTTTTAAGAGGTTTAGCAAATGACAACAAAATATAATTCGCTAATAAAGAAACCATTTTAAATGTTTTTTATGATTAAAAAAGAGTGGTCATGACTTTTTTTGCCAGGTTCTTTCTCAGTTCTATTGATGTGCGAATCTGGTAGTAAATGTAGAAGCAATAATGTTAACTAACTAACTATCTTCACGCTGTATCCCTGAAGGGGTAGTCAGAGAGGACAGATCGCCAGGCTTCGCGATCCATGCATACTTCTTTCGCTTCTTCGAGATTCAGCAATCGCTTCATACACGCACGTCTGGGTATCCGAGTACTTTTGACCTTTCCGTTTTGGAGCAATCTGCTCACGTGGTGTTCATATGTAAGTCTCGGTCTACCTTGACTCCTTCTACCCTCTACTTTTGAACAATATATATTCTTCGTCAATCGTTCCTCACTCATTCGTTGGACGTGTCCAAACCAACGGAGCACGCCCTTTTCCAGCTTAACGCTGACACTTTCATTCAAACCTGCCATATTGCGTATCACTTCGTTACGTATTCGGTCGGACAAGGTAACGCCGCACAATTTTCGAAGTGATCGCATCTCCACAGCATTCAATTTACTTTCATGCATCTGCTTACATACCCAGGGTTCACTACCCTAAAGCAAAGTTGGCACTAGCACTGCGTTATGAATCGCCATTCGTGCTTCTTTTACGATGCTTTGTCGCTTTACTAACTGGGACAAAGCACTGTTAACTTTGTTTCCGGCAGCTACTCGCCGTTCTACATCCGAATCACATCTTCCATCCGCGCTAAACATACTTCCTAAATACACAATTTCATTCACTTGCTCTAGACGTTCCTGGTTTACCCTAATCTCACATTTAGTTCTTACGTCACTACTTTCAAATACTAGAACCTTAGTTTTACTTGCATTCAAGCGAAGACCCTTACTTTTACACTCCTCTTTCATATTGGTGACTAATGCCTGAAGGTCGGCTTCTGATGAGGCCATGAGCACCGCATCTTCAGCGTACAGCAGACAGTTAACTGTCAAGTCACCCAAATTCGCACCCATATTAAAATCTTTCAACTTCTGCAGGCAACTGTCCAGATACAATATGAACAGCCAGGCGGACATGACACATCCCTGTTTGACGCCTGTACAGACATCAAAAAGAGGTGACACATCCCCCCCCCCCCCCCCCTACTCGCACGCAAGCCTTACAACTTGAAGCGACTGTATTGCCCGCAGCAGCGAGCCGTCCACTCCACATCCGGGCAGCAAGTCCCACAGCGTTTCTCTCACAACGTTACCAAATGCTTTCTCCAGATCCACAAAAGCGCAGAAAACCTTCTGGCTAACAGCCAGAAACTTTTCCGCGACCATGCGGAGAGAAAACACTTGATCCATGCAACCTCTTCCACGTCGGAATCCGCATTGAGCCTCCCATAAATACCTTTCAGACTTTTCTTGTATTCGTGCCGTTATAACCTTTGCATACACCTTACTGCTGCAGCTGCAGCAGTTTAGGCGCGAGCCTTTCCCTTTGTAAATAGGTACTACAACTGCTACTCGCCAGTCATCCGGGACCTCACCCGTCAGCCAGCACAAGTTGCATAACAGACATAGTGTGTCCCAGACAACCCACCGTACTTGATCATCTCAGCAGTAACTCTGTCTTTTCCCGCAGCCTTACCACATTTCATACTTCTTATCGCTTGTTCTATTTCTTTCATACTAATGACTTCAATGACATCGGGATCCGGAGCATCGAAGTGAGCTCCACTTCCCGATGTGGCATCTCTGTCTTTTCTTGCATACATCTTTCCATAATATTCACTCCATCTCTGCAGGACGTCACTTTGGTCTGTTAGGACGTCATTGTTAACACTAAGCACTTTATTCATACTGCAGATTACCGAACAACTCCGGGTCTTGCATACCTCTTTCCAGAAGAGCTTGGCATTATCCCGGAAATTGGACGACAACCTTTCATCCGCTCGCATTCTGTACCTTTCACGAGCTTCTTCTATCAGTGCCTTCGTGTTAACTTTCTGCAGCTTGTATCTCTCTTTCATATTAAAATCATTCCTCGAGGCTAAGTAGTCTAGCCATGCTTTCTTCTTCATTCGAACTGCTTCTTTCACTTCCACATTCCACCATGCATCACGCTTATTACTACTGCCTCTTTTCGTTTCTCCACACACTTCCACAGCGGCATTTATCATACTATCCCTAAGGTTCTGACATACACTTTCCACATTCTCACTACTTACATTGACGTCGCCAAGCTTTTCGGCTACCCTTTCATTATATTTATCCCTAATGGATGCATCCTGCAGCTTCCAGCTTTTGATGCTATAAGTCGGCTCAGGTTCAGGACACTCGGTACGATGACGCCAACCCGCGAAACAGACCCCTAATGCTAGTTATGACTAGGTAGTGGTCTGATCCCAGCTCAGCGCCTCGATAAACCCTTGTGTCCATCACCTGTTTACGGAGCCGACTATCCATTAGGAATAGATCTATCATGCTTCTCTTTGACTTACATCTCCTCGTATACATATGAATTTGTTTGTGGTTTAACATTGTGTTCGCCACAAACAAATCCTTTTCATTACAAAATGCCAGTGTTAGCTTGCCAGCGTCGTTCACCCTTTTATCCCCATACTTCCCGAGTACCGACTCAAAACCATCGCAAGCGGTACCCACCCATCCATTCAAGTCTGCACATACTATAAGTCTTTCATTTCCTTCTATCACATTTAGAGCTTCTCTCATACTCTCCCAGAAGCCCTCTAGCTCACTCGCGCTCGACAAAGATACTAGCGCGTAAGCAGCTACCAGGAAAATCTTCATCAAACCAAGTTTTACACGGATCCAGAGGATTCTAGGACCTACCAGTTTGTACTCATACATACCGGAGGCCAATCGCGAGGATTTTCAAAATTCGCAAAATTCCAACCCCCCGACTGCCATGCTCGCTCTCTGGTACTCCAGACCAAAGCGCGAGCATCCCACCCGGGAGCTCCAAGACTTCGCTGCCCTTGCGCTTGGTCTCTGTCAAGCACACTGCATCTAACTTTCTCTCATTCATTATATCTATCAACTCATTTATCTTATCTGTCATTCCTCCCCTAACATTCCACGCAGCTACCCTGCACTCCATCCTCCACTTTCCGCCGTGACGGGCCGCGCGTGTAGGGTGGCGGTCCCCTACGCCGCTCTAGCACACACTTTTCGCATCAGCGGAGACGAACTGGTGCGCGTCGCCTCGGGGGCACGCCCTAGCATAATTCGCCCTGGTGGCACTAGTGTTGGAGTAGAATTGCAGCCGTAGCTGGCAGCGATGGCGACGTGCACGCTTCTACTCTTTATCCCCAAGCAATAATGTTGACATTCATAAGTGGTACTTTGTGACCTACGTGAATAAAGATATTTTTACATTCATTAAAGCCAGTTGAAGGCCTCATGGGCGGCTTGAAAAATTTCAACAGCAGGTCGCCACAGCCTGCACCTGTTCATTTTGGCACGGCAATAGATTCACCACCTGTTACGTGGGACAAAAATGCATCCGGTGAAATGTGGGCGTATAGTACGCCTCTGCCTACCCTTCGGGGATAAAGACGTGACAATATGTATGTATGTCTTAAAGCCTATATTCGTCTTAGTAAATATTAGGCACATCTCCTTTTATGGAAAAAAAAAATTAATCAATATTTTGGGCAAGCAATATTTATTCATAAAACCTGGAACAGTTATTTACGTACCTGAACAGTTATTTTGTAGGGGATTATACCGTCACCCATCTGTGAAAAAAGAAGATTATAAAAACTCATTTTCAAACAAAGGTTGTTTAATCATGATGGAATTGAAAAATTCAATCCTATCATTTAATATCACGTGTTTATCATACAAACACATATTGGCTCGTGTTTTTGTCATCATGTCATGTTATCAATCGAAGATATACCTACTACAACTGCCGACGACGACGGGCTTAACGACTGCCATTTTATTGGATTTTTTATCATTTAACGGGGACCAACGGCTTAACGTGCTTTCCGGAGCACGAAAACGCACGCAAAAGTAAATGCCCCAAAGTAGTCACTGGTCACCCACCCAAGGACCAGACCCAAGGACTTTAATCATATACAGAACACTGAGTTACCGAGGCCACAAGCGCATACATATTCAATATTGTCCTCCATGTTTGCTTTAACCCTTCAATAGGATATGCCGCCTTGAAGGCCTAAGTAAATAATCTTATCTGATAATTGTTGGAAATACTTCTTCAACAATAAATCACAACCACATGCCAAGTACGATGTTCTTCATCTTATAGTGAAACTAGGTGACCTCCACAGCTTCTCCCGTGACGTACTTCAAACTCCTATAGTACCTATTAAATCCTGACGCTTATAAATTCTACCAAAATGTATTGAAATTTGCTAGATTTGTCGACATTTATAATTACTGCTCTGCTCTCCAGGGTAGTAGTGTGACACAAAAAGAATCCTTCAAATGTTACCAGTACTTTCTGAGATTAGCACATAAACAAATCCTACCTGAATTTTGAGCTAGGAGCAGCTTTTTTTTTACTTTTGATTTTCAATATACTTAGGAGCGACCATGAGCCTTCTGATGACTCCCAACTTCATAAGGATGCCTTCATCTTTAGCTTGTCATTATCATTTCAGTGAGTTTCTCCATACTTATTCAACAGCCAGGTTAGATCCATATCTCATTTTCTGACACAGGATTAAAACTTCACCTGTATAAAAAGAAAGATCAAATTATGTGATGGTCAAACCAGTTTTTCAAATATTTAGAATTTGGAATTTCAGTCCTATCATTTAATATCATGTGTTTATCATACAAACATATTTCGGCTCGTGTATTTATCATCATGTAATTTAGTCACTGACACATTGGTATTGTATTTTGTGATTGATCTTATCTTCACCAATAAATCCTAAGTAAATAATCATACCTTGTAATTTATTAACATCCATATTTTGAAATATTTATAATATGTAGGTGTGTACTAATAGAAAATGTATACTTAGTATAATAATTATACAAAAAGAAAACTATATTATTAAAATAATAGATAGCTTCTAATACCTACAATAATTAGTAATAAATTTAGACACAGTAATCCAACTACAAACCCTAACTTAATTATCAACTTTTGGAAGGTAAAAAAACTAAGTAGAATCTCACCAGGATTCAGAAATAATAAATTACTCCTGAATCTACCTCTTTGATTCAGATTACAGTAATACTACAAAACTTATACCCAATGGGGCAATGAGTCAGGAAACACAGACCTAACTAATTATTTGGCCATTGAGGAGAGGCAGGAAACACAGACCCACCTAATACTTGGCCATTGAGGTGAGGCAGGAAACACAGACCTAATTAATTACTTGGCCATTGAGGTCAGTCAGTGAGGGACGGTGAAGATTACAATTATGACTTGAACAGCAAATTAGCCTGCTGCATCTAGAATTAGCAATCTTCTAAATATTAGGTGGTATACTTAGTTAGGCCACATACCTGATAATCGCCAACAGTCACATGACCTGTTCAACATGCTGACCTGCTGAACATCACCTGTTAACAAAAATAAAGAAACATAAACTCATAATCAAACCTAAGTTGTTCAAATGTGATGAATTTGAGAAAATCAGTCCTATCATTTAATATCACGTGTTTATCATACAAACACATTTCGGCTCGTGTTTTTGTCATCATGTCATGTTATCACAGTAAGATGTACCTAAATACATATTGACTACATATTTTAATCGATGTTTGCTTAACCATTCAAAAGGACATGCCGCCTCTAGGCCCTAAGTCAATAATCTTATCTGGTAATCGATGGAAATACAAATCCTCAATATATGTTATCGTAGGAATCAATTCAATCCATCAAAATTGCAACCACAGTAGCCGAACTAGGTATTATAGATTAAATTATCAACTATAATAAGATGAAACCACGTGGGGGCTAGGGGCTTTGCAATTGCTACTGAGAATATCAAATTATGCACCGACGTTATGAATGGTAAGGATTAAAGGATACTTACGAGATTGATAGAATACATCTGATTAAACCATGCTTCTGCTTGAGACATTTCATTTGTGGAATAATCACATTTCTGAATGAAGGTCGAAAGGCCGATGGGCATTCAAGCAAGTCTAGTGATGATCCGATACAAGTATTCGATACTTTTGATTCGACCCGAGTACTTTTGGTATCAAAACATTTTATTCGATACCTGCTCGGTATCGTAAGGAAAGTACTCGTATCGAATCGAATCGTCGCATATTCTACAACGAGTTTAGTCTCCTAAATATTTACAACAATTGCTCTCTTTGGGAAACTTATGAAAATAGGACTTTTTTGTTCAATAAATTATTAATTCTAAACAACATAAAAGAATGTGATGTATAAGTTTAATTAAACTAGGTAACTAAATTAAACAATCTATTTATATAAAAGCAGAAACTGACGTACTGATCGATCAATGTACAGCTGAAACCGCTGAGTCTAAAACCATGAAATTGTGCACAATATTTTAAAAGTGACGTAGGTGTGCACTAAGAAAGGAGAGAAAACTTAACCATGCAGGCGAAAACGCAGGCGTCCTCTAGTCAAGTATAAAATAGTAGACTTAAAATATCTTATAATAATACAATACAATATTCTGCTTTAAAGATTGCATAAAAAAAACAAAAAGTATCAATATGAGTAGGTATCGATACTTTTCAGTACTCATAATGAGTAGTATCGCAAGATGATTTGAGTACTACTCATTTGAGTAGGTAGCGATACTTTCATGATATCGAAGCATCAGTCAGTCAACTGTCAAACGTTTTGTTTGAACTACTTTGAACCGAACAGCCAAAGGAAAATAAGAATAATAAAACTTGCTTAATCAGTAATCAAAATGCTTTCTCATCGCCACGTTCAAGCGGCTGCTGCATATATTGTTTTATCCATAAAGCGAAATGATGAAAGAAAATGCTTTCCTTCATACCACTTGCAGCAAGAAAGAAAGGGCTTTAAAATACTGCCAATTTGACTCATAAATTTCATCAGTAGCATTGCCGCTCTTTTATTTTTCATATTTTGTAACAATCTAACGATTTCCTCTGGAGTGGTATTAAATATTTCACTAAGTTCAACATTGAGTAAATTTGTTTCCACACTGTTTTTGTATTCCTTATTTTTGTAGTCCCACAGTAAGAGACGTGCTTCAAAAGCGGTAATTAAACTTTTTACTTTGTCTGGTGACCAGGATTTGGTGACGAGGCGAGGGCTGGAAGTATTCTCGGCATTACGCTTATTGTTATCGTTTCTGGATATGACGCTGCACATCCCATATTGTCCGGTCTATTCGGCATAACAGCCATTAAATCAGCTACAGAAAAGCGATGTCATGTCAAAGGCATTCTTTTTCATGTTTGGGTATTTTTTTGTTTCGGGTCTCAAACAGTTTTAGAGTGGATTGCATCAACTTACTATAACAATAACCAAAGCCAAACCAGCCGTCAAATCTCTGGTTAAATACTATTTGAATTGCACCATTCTTACAATGGTTAAAATGACGTCACATCTGACACTAACTTTAACAAGCCGAATCTTGGCGGTTAAAGTTATATCGTCGGTTATAGTAACAGTAACAGACGTAATGACGTTATAATCAACTTGACACTTCAAACAATCATCAAATATTCCTATATAATATGCTTGTGTGCATAAACATTCATAATAGGTAAAGTACCTACATAAGTTATTGTATGATGGCATTAGTGCGTGATATTTTATAGGAATCTAGTTCTTCTGATACTGTACCCATTTAAATATCAAATCTTCAGGTGGAATAAATGCCGATACATACAGTCGTCGTCCAACGAATGAGTGGGGAACGATTGAGTTTGATGAATAATATATATTGTGCGAAAGTAGAAGGTAGGAGCCAGGGTAGGCCGCGTTACATATGAAGACCACGTGAGCAGATTCCTCAAAAACGGAAAAGTCAAAAGTACTCAGATAGCCAGACGTGCAAGTATGAAGCGATTGATAAATCTACAAGAAGCGAAAGAAGTATTCATGGATTGATAAGCCAGGCGATCGGCCCGCTCTGATAACCCTGTCAGGGATACAGCGTAAAGATTACATTAATAGCAGTACATTAGTAGGGTTTATTCTGTGGTTTATGTAGAAATAAACAGACAATTAAATACTTTAATAAACAATTTATTAATTATCATAGTATTTTTTATTTTCTAATATGTCAATTTGAAATTGAAGTTTTATTAATTCTAGTTTATTTCGTTCTTCATTGTCTCATGATTTCATCATGTAGTTCTTTTTGCTGCCCGATACTTTGCTGAATTCTTTCCAGTTGGAAGGGCATGGAGACTGTCTAAATCTGAAATTTTCTTTTCGCGTAAAGCTCTTATTATAAAACTGCCACTATGTGTGTGTGTGTGTTTTCCTGGTATCTCTTAATCATGCCTGAAAATGAGGACAAAAATTAATATTTAAAATATTTATTAATATTTAAGAGATATATGCCTATTTAAAAAAAAAAGTAATTGCTACAACTTCTTTTTGAAGAAGCGCTCGTGGACTAACTCAGTGTTCTGTAAACGATCACTGCGTTAAGCAACTATCGCTATAGGTATAGGTGGTCCTTGGATGGGTGACCACTTTGTGGCATTAACATTTGCAAGCGTGTCTGTGATTTGGACGGCATGTTAAGCCGTTGGTCCCGGTTGCCAGTAAAATGGCAGTTGTTAAGCCCAGTGGAAGGCCTTATGAGCGGCTTGAAAAATTTCAACAGCAGGTCGCCACAGCCTGCGCCTGTCTATTGCAACAGGGCAATGGGCCACCACATGTTATGTGGGACAAAAATGCATACAATGAAATGTGGGCGTTTAGTATGCCTCTGCCTACCCCTTCGGGGATAAAGGCGCGACAATATGTATGTCTTTTTGGAATAAAGATCAGACATTCATACTAATATTATTAAAACAAAAGTGTTTGTCAAAATTTCATCAAAATTATTTTAGAAAAAAATTACCCCTTTAATTTTGATGGAGAGCAAGTAACTTTACATTTGCAACCCCATTAACATTAACTATAACAAAAAGTAGGATTGTGCAACGCATCATTGTTAAATTTTATTGCTACCGTTATTGTTACTGCTAAAGTTAATTTTGACGGAAACTATAACCAAAGAATTCGTGCAATTCACCCTTAATGTCTTACCTTCATCGGGACAGACCAATTTAATTGAGATGTTAATAGTACTGAGAGTGGTTGGTGTCGCTTTTTAAATTAATGGATCCTGGTTGGCTACCGCTAAGACAAAGAAAGAAAAAGATAAAACTGAGAAGATAGATGCCAAAGAGAGAGATGATGAATTTGTTGAATATATTAACCCTGAGTTCATTGATCTTTTTCATTATTGCTTCAACTATTGCGGACTTCTTACAGGCCCATACTATAGATACAGGACATTTAATGACTATTTCTGCTTACCATACTGCAAGTATGTTAATTGTTTTGGATTCACTATCAACACACTGAAGTCTGTTCCACTGTACATGTCGCTTTAATTGGCTTTGGGTAATATCTGGCCCTTGGAGTAAGTGTTAACTGAAGAGCATAACAACAGGCACTTTGTGTACCGAATGCTGTATCCGTGGGCTTTGTTTGCGGCGTTTAGACAGCGCATTTACTCTGGCATGACACTGGCTGAAAGTGTGTGTACATCGGCTGGTATCGGAACATATCCAGTACAGGGAAGAAACAGAACAGGACATGGACCTACTGTTGGATATTTGAAGTTAATACAAATGTCGGAAGAAGATGCGAAAAAATCCCAGTATGACTTCAAGACTGTGGAATCTATGGATGTTTGGGGATGTGAAACTGTAGTCACTACGAGACTCCATGAAAGTATGGAACAAAGCTGTGCAATACTGGGTTGCTATGGTGGTCTATAAACGATTTCCCATCAAACCTTTGAAAATACATTCAGCCCTGTTTGTATCTGTAATATGGCACGGATACCATGCCGGGTATTTTTTTCTGCATTTACGCTTGCCCCTTTTACGTGATGGCCGAAGATATTTACTACAAGTTAAAAGTAATTGGCTTCATAATGGTGTTCCTGCGGTCCCATTCGGAATCCTACCAAGCTGCTGCGTTCCTCTTGCTTACATTTGATCGTATCTGGATATACTATTAGTCAGTTTATCATTACTGGTATGGCTGTTGGTTTGTATTTCTCATCGTAGGCCATGTATTCAAGAAAATTCATAAGATGAATCGACCGCGAAACGCAAATGAAAATAGGCAAGAAGTGGTAGCTCATTAGATTAATGGAATATTATTTTTTCGAATATTTATTTATTCGCCCGGACTGCAGAGATATTTATGAAGGAGTACAACAACTGTCCTGGCAGCTGGAATATTTAGATTTGAAAGACAGAAGGTAATGTTAGATATACCCTAACCTAGCCCCTCTCCTTTCTCGTCCTTGTCCCAACCTTTTCCTACCTCATCCTCTTCCAATCTTCCGTCCGCCAAGCCAATGGTTGCCGTGCCTATGTGCTGCGTGGCTAGGGGCGAGCCTAGTCTGAACGTGCCTTATTGCCCTGGAACCGGGTGACCCCAGAACAAGCCTTACCTAGATAAGCGGGGCTCTGTCTAGGTGGACGTGATATTTCCCTAGCTAATCGTGGGAACGAAGTGGTTTTCAAAAATCAAATCCAGAATGGCGGTGACGTCGTTCGCCACCCGTCACGTCTCGTTTCTTATCGAGACGAAAAGTGGACTTGCGATAGCCACTTTGCTACTTTGAATGTTAGAGGAGGAATGAAAGACGAAATTGAAGAGGTATGCGAGATAATGCGAAAGAGAATTGATGTTCTGTGCGTGAATAAAACAAAAAGAAAAGAGTGTGACACCACCACACATAGAACCCTCACGGCATACTGGTCAGGTGTCACTACTACCAGACCAGCGTGCCAGGGTGTCGGTGTACTACTGTCTGCTAGAATGAATGAATGTGTGACTGAATATGAATGTGTAAGCCCAAGACTCCTTTGGTTGAGGTAGAAGGTTGGACTCACCCGCATCTTTGTTGTAGGAGTTTCTCCGTTTGCTCCGCAAGATGTGCGGTGGCGTCGCTCACCAAAAGACCAAAGTGAGAGACAGGCATTTTGGGAGAGTGTGAGTGATGTTTTGAGTAGATGCAAACAAAATGAGAGGATTGTAATGTTAGGTGACTTTAATGGTTAGGTTGGAGGGAAGCGTGATGGATATGAAAGTGTATTGGGAAAGTTTGGTGACAAGCGAGTGAATGAAAATGGAGAAAGTCTGCTTGAAGTATGTTTGGAGAGGAATCTTGTGGTAACTAACACCATGTTTGACCACAAAGATATCTACTTGTTTCCGAGACATGAAGGAAATCAGAGAAGTATGATCGACTTTGTGATTGTAGATGCAAGGATGAGAAAGAAAGTCTTAGACATCAGGGCATATCGCGGTGCCGGGATTGATACAGACCACTTCTTGGTAGTTAGTCGAGTAAGAGGTCTGTTTCGACGGTGGCAGCATCGTATGTATGAACCTGTTAGTGTATTAGAGCGCATAAAAGTCGAGAATTTGCAAGAGATAGGCATTAAAGAAAAATGTATGAGTAAGCTGAGCAAGAAATTTGAAAATTCTGATGAAGTGTGTGAGATCAAGGACCTATGGAAGTCATTTTAGGAAGGGCTCTTAGAAGTTGCGATTGAAGTGTGTGGGGTAAACAAGAGAAGCCAACGATGTAAGGGAAAGAGAATGAGTGTAGAAGTCCAAAAGGCATTGTCTGATAAGAAGAAAGCATGGTTGTATTGGCTGACGACAAAAGTCAATCAAAGAATGCAGAAGGCAACGGATGTGGACCTAAAAACGGCGTAAGAGGAGTACAAAAGGTATAAGCGTGTTGCAAAAGAGGTGATGAAAAGAAAGAAAGAGAATGACAGAGATGAATTTGATAAAAAAGTTATCTGATGACTTCCAACAGAATATGAAATTCTTTTGGAAGTCCATAAGAACAGTGAGGGGTCAACAGACGACATCACATCTCAACCTTATCAGAAACCATGATGGTAGTCTTGTGAAAGGAGAAGTATGTGTGTTAAAAAGATGAGCAATATTTCGAAAGGTTGTTTGAAAAAGAGGATATGCAAGTACATACCACTTTTTGGGAAGTAAATGAAATTGGCAAGGAAGAAGTCATAAGTATGGAAGAAATAGTGGAAGCATTGAATAGCATGAAATTGGGAAAGGCCGCGGGACTTGATAGGATCTCTGTCTAGATGCTGAAAGTGGGACAAGGCGTGGTAGCTTGCCAGCTGTACTGCCTTTTCAACCTTTGTTGAAGGTATGGCAGCGTACCAAGAGATTGGTGTAAGGCCGTCATCGTGCCGCTTTATAAGGGAAAAGGGTCACAGCAAGAGTGCAAAAACTACCGCGGCCTAAGCTTGCTCAGCATCGTCGGCAAAAAGTGTGCAAAAATTTTGATAAAAAGAGTGATGAATGAAATGGAAGGAAAAATGTGGGATGTACAAGCAGGATTTATGAAAGGAAGGGGATGCACGGATCAACAAACTTATTAAACAGCATCAGATTCAAACTTCACATTAGTTTTTATATAAGAATCGATTATGTTTGTTTTATTTTGAATAACTATCTTCACGCTGTATCCCTGACGGGGTAGTCAGAGAGGACAGATCGCCAGGCTTCGCGATCCATGCATACTTCTTTCGCTTCGTCGAGATTCATCAATCGCTTCATACACGCACGTCTGGGTATCCGAGTACTTTTGACCTTTCCGTTTTTGAGCAATCTGCTCACGTGGTCTTCATATGTAAGTCTCGGCCTTCCCTGACTCCTTCTACCCTCTACTTTTGAACAATATATATTCTTCGTCAATCGTTCTTCACTCATTCGTTGGACGTGTCCAAACCAACGGAGCACGCCCTTTTCCAGCTTAACGCTGACACTTTCATTCAAACCTGCCATATTGCGTATCACTTCGTTACGTATTCGGTCGTCCAAAGTAACGCCGCACAGTTTTCGAAGTGATCGCATCTCCACAGCATTCAATTTACTTTCATGTATCTGCTGACATACCCAGGTTTCACTACCGTCAAGCAAAGTTGGCACTAGCACTGCGTTATGAATCGCCATTCGTGCTTCTTTTACGATGCTTTGTCGCTTTACTAACTGGGACAAAGCACCGTTAACCTTGTTTCCGGCAGCTACTCGCCGTTCTACATCCGAATCACATCTTCCATCCGCGCTAAACATACTTCCTAAATACACAATTTCATTCACTTGCTTTAGACGCTCCTGGTTTACTCTAATCTCGCATTTAGTTCTTACGTCACCTCTTTCAAATACTAGAACCTTAGTTTTACTTGCATTCATGCGGAGACCCTTACTTTCACACCCCTCTTTCATATTAGTGACTAATGCCTGTAGGTCGGCTAAATAAAAGATACTCTGTCTGAATACTATAAAGTTGCGTTTCAAAAATCATTCTCATTGGCAGGTGTAGCCCGTAAGAGTTAACTTGAGACCTGAGCGTCGTTATGTACTACCTACTGTGCAATTTACTCAAGAACAGCCGCAAGTCGCCACGTTCGGTAACATGCAAACGATTTCTCTTTTTAGTAAGCAGCGTTGCCACAGCACTAAATCCACGTTTACACAAATATGACAATGGGAATGCTATCAAGAATCGTTGAACAATTGACCACAATCCAGGGTACAATTTGCGGGATCGGTTTTTGTAGCCAAAATTCTTGATATCCATTTTTAAACTTGATTTTTATTTCCTCGTTTGTTGTCAAATCAAGTTCTTCTTCCAGCTGAGGTGAGATTGCTGTGTTGACATTTGAAAACGGATCTTAAACCCAGCCTGATATTTCCAAGTTCAAAATGTCCTGGTATCGTTCGGTGAAGTCAATGTGAAGCTTTTCCAAATGTTGGCAGTAGGCAAACAAGTCGTCGTTACTGCAGGATACTGATAAATTCGGAAAATTGTGAAACTTACGTCTGCCCATATTCTTTTTGTGTCGAAGCAGTTTGGCTGCGAAAGCAGCAAAGACATTTTTTGTTTTAATTAAATTTAGTTCATCGCCTTGCAGTTGGACATTCAAGTCGTTGAACAATTTATACAGGTCTGTCATGTAAGCTATATCATTTTTTGATGTAATGAGCTTGTTGCGCAAATTCTGTATCTTTAGTTTCCAAGAACTCTATCACAGAGTCAAACAGGTTGTGAAATCGAGTCAGACAATTGCCTCTTGATAGCCAACGAACCTCAATATGAAGCAACAAACGGTTGGAATCTTTGTCATTAGTAACACAAAGCTGATGAAATAATCTATCATTTAAAGAGCTGGTACGGATTTTTTTGACTGCTTTGATGACATATTGCAGTGATTGAAATAGTCGTTAACTTAAGTTTCTAGCAATTAAATGCTGTCTATGAATAACGCAATGTACCTACAGCAAGTACATCTGGAATTTTATATTTTAAGTACGCTATGAAGCCTTTATGTCATCCTGTCATAGCCGGAGCGCCAACCATAGCAACTGAAATAATATTTTTCAAGGGAATCTCTTTCTCATCACAATACTTTTCCAATGCATTGTATATGGTTTCGCCTTTTGTATCAGTCTCTAAATTTCTAGCAAACAATAGTTCTTCACATATTTTCTCATGTTTAATAAACCTCATGTAAGACAGCAACAATGCTTCATTAGTAGGTAAAGTGGACTAAGTGGACTCATCGAGCTGAATTGAGAATTGACTAGTCTTCAGATGATTGCACAATGGTCCTTCAATGTTTTCAGCCATTTCATCAATTCATATTTGCTCAGAATTATTACTCAAAGGATTTTTTCGGATAATATCTGCGGCCGGTTTATGAAGCACAGTAGTTATTTCTTCCTTTATTGCTGGCAAAATTAACTCTTCTCCGATGTTGTGTGGTTTGCCTTTTTGAGCAATTAACAAAGAGATATTGTACTAAGCTCGAAGTCCGTCGTTATCTTGCAGTTTTGCTACACTTGGCTGAGTATTATGCTTCATCTCTAGGTCTTGAAAATATGCTACACTCTTGTCTTTCTTATCTGGATGCATTTTATTCAAATGATCTTGCACTCTTGAAGGCTTCATTGCTTCATTCGAAAATGTTTTTAGACATAAAAGGCACTGAGGCGACGATGGGTTTGTGGGATTTTCAATGAATCCGAATTTAATATATTCCACAGAGTATTGCCGTCTCTTCTTTTTTACTTTCGACATTGTTTTGTTTTAAGAAATACATAAGTAAGTGTTGAACTTAAGTACTGCTTGTCCTGAAGTGCTGCAAATGAAAATAAAATAAATATTCCGTTGTTTATATAGTTAGGAATGCATAAGCAGCACGCACCGACAGGAATAAGACAAACATGTATTAACTCGTTTATCTCATTCGACGATCAATTGTACTCAACAAGTAAGAACAAGTATTCTATGAATCAGCCGATTGATACAGGAATGCACAAATCGAGTTATTTAACAAAAACTTGTTAAAACATGATTGCCCGCGGTCATCGACGCTCATTCGACGCTCAATTGTACTCAACAAGTAAGAACAAGTATTCTATGAATCAGCCGATTGATACAGGAATGCACAAATCGGGTTATTTAACAAAAACTTGTTAAAACATGATTGCCCGCGGTATATTATCTACGAAAACTACCTATCTAGGAATACTAATAACTATTAAAATGCGAAAGTGTGTCTATTACCTTTTTATTTGTTTGTTTGTGCCTAATTTCATTTCGAAACGGAGCGACCGATTGACATGATTTTTCTTCTATTTATTGAATAAAACAGGACAGATACATGAACTACGCGGAGAGAAATATCGAACCGAGTTTGAGCAATCTCTTAATTAATATTAGTTGATGTTCACAAGTTGTAGCCGAGAGTCGAGAGCTCTGTCGGTGTCTAAGAGTCCTCCTAGCTAGATGAAATTACAAATCGCCCCCCGGAGCCTACACAACGCTCTTTTTTCTGGGTCTCTTACCGCCCTTTAGGCCCAAGGCTTCAAATAACGGTAAAAAAAGTAACGTTATCATCTCTGGACTGTTGATAACGTTATAAAATTTAACGTTATTTCATTAGGTCATACCGGTAGTCTTTACTAACGTTCATGGTAAACTAACCAAAACTAACGTTAATTCAATATCAATTTGGTATTGTTAACTTTGTAAATGTTGGGATACAATTATTGCGTTGGATACCTAATCAATCATTGCTTTGGTTCGCTGCCGCTAATAATAACAAGTTGAGCAAAATTTGTACATACATATAATTTTAGATGAGATAAAATTTCTGGACTCGTGACTATAATCATCATCATTACCTAATGTTGATCCCGGTCATCTACAGGTCTTTTTAAATAATATTGTGTAATCAATTAAGACTCTTTCAGAGTAGAATTTTTTTCAAAATCATCATCATTATAATGTCGATCCCGGTCAATTTTTGAAGTGAAAATAATTTTAGCGCGGTACGCATATTTTTAGATGAGATAAAATCTCTGGGCTCGCGACTATAAAAAAAAATATCATCTAATGTTGATTCCGGTCATCTACAGGTCTTATTTTATAATATTGTGTAATCAATAAAGACTCTTTCAGTGTAGATGTTTTTTTCATCATCATCATCATCATTAACGTCGATCCCGGTCAATTTTTGAAGTGAAAACTTCTTTTAGCGCGGCACGCATATTTATAGATGAGATAAAATGTCTGGACTTGCGACCATAATCATCATCATCATCATCATCTAACGTTGATTCCAGTCATCTACAGGTCTTATTAAATAATGCTGTGTAATCAATTAGGACTCTTTCAGTGTAGATTTATTTTTCATCATCATCATCATTAACGTCGATCCCGGTCAATTTTTGAAGTGAAATCTTCTTTTAGCGCGGTATAGTGTGTGTGCATATATGCATGTAGGTACATATAGCAGACCCCCAACGCGTCTAGAAAAATAAATTATTAATAAATTTAGTTTTCACTTATGTCGGCACTCCCGGAGTGCAACCCGTATTTTTTTATGTATTTTTTTAAATGTGGTTGAGCGTTAATGAGGCTTTCAGTGGAATTTGCGCGGCAAGATAGTAAATATCATTTCATTGCAAATCACTGTCTTTCACTATAGCTCGTTTATACAACTTTTATGTCTTAGAAACTACTATTATTAAACATAAAACAAAGTTAATGTACTAGTTTCTGAAAATAATATACAGCAAGCGGCTGCTATCCGAGAAGATCCCGCGCAAATTCCCTGTATACTTCAGCTAAGCATCACCCAGAGACAATTTATGTAGAATTTCATTACCACCATCGTAAATATCCGCTCATATTTAACACGAATCGCGTTTTAACCGAACAAATTTAGGTTTTCAGCAGTATTCCGGCGATCTAGTGTTGATATAAATTCAAACTCATATAAATGTCAAATTTGACACATAAATTATGACGAGAATACCAAAACAGTTCATTAAAAATTGAATCTCAAATAATAAGACTAGCAGAATACTGATTTTGTCATTTTCAACTTTCAGTCTCAATTCGATTTAATCAACTTACAGGTAATGTTAGATGCATAAAACTTTGTTACAAGAATACCTTTTTATGATTTGGGACTCTGAGCTTAGATCGGAACTTAACTTTGACCGTGCTTTTATTACAAGAATTGGCCTCCTGGTGTTGAAATGTTTTAAGCCGCCCATAAGGACTTGGTTTTTAACAGCCATATTACTGGCAACCGGAACCAACGGCCTTACACAACTTTCGAAGCACGGGAACGCTTGCAAATGTAAATGCTACAAAGTTGTCACACATACGAGGACCAGCCATAGAGAAAGTTGCATAACGCAGTGATCGTTTACAGAACACTGAGCTAGCGAGGCCACGAACGCTTCTTTAAAGATAGCGAAAATTCATCATCATCATCCGAGCGTCTGTCCCAGTTGCGTCTCGCGACGCCCGGGGTCCGCTTTCCTACATTTTCTCCTCCACTTCGCACGGTCTTCGGCATCCCCTGTAGTGAGACCATTGGCACGCATGTCATCCCTTACGACGTCAAGCCAGCACTTCTTGGGTCTTCCCCTCTTACCGGGACCCGGCGGGGCTGACAAGGCCAGACATTTGTTACCTACGTAGCCCGGCGGTTGCCGCAAGACGTGACCATACCAACGAAGGCGACACTCTTGCAACTTGTCTGCAATGTCACGGACGTGAAGGCTGCCGCGGATGCGAGAGTTTCTCACGCGGTCCATCCGCGTGACCCCACACATCCACCGCAGCACCTTCATTTCCGTGACACGCAGCTCCTGCTTGTGTCGCTCCAATATCGGCCACGTCTCACTGCCATGTAAAAGGACAGGTCTAATAATGGTTTTGTAGACCTGTCCCTTCAACCGGATCGGCATTTTAGGGTCACAAATGACACCGGTCATCTCCCGCCATTTGGCCTACGCGGCAGCAATGCGTGACTTGACATCGCAATCAATGTCACTGGACGTGTGAAAAACAGATCCCAGGTATTTAACCTGGTCCGTGTGCTCGACCAAATCACCGCCTATGCGGACGGATGTGGGATCTGTCGAGTTTAGTGCCAAGTACTCGGTCTTCGCCACATTTAGTTTCAGACCGCCATTCTCAAGCGTCTCCTTCCACGCCTTTACACGTCGCACCAATCTGCCCCTTTCCGCGTCTGCCAGCGCAATATCGTCAGCATACATGAGCAACCATGGAGGCTGCTCATGTGGGTTTCTGATGCTGTCCGACAATTCGTCTAATATTACACTTACACAAGATAGCGAAAATTGTAAGTGGTTTTTATTTAAATTTGATGTTGGAAACTAATCAACGCTTGAGACTAGATTTTGCCTTATAAAATCTACTCTCAATTGTTTCTTGATTATTGATAAACGTTCTGGAATACGGACCTAAGTATCTCTAGTAATAGAATTACAGAGTGACTCACTATCTATCAACGCCCAGGCGAAACGCTTAGGTACACCTAGGATCTTGAAATTTTTAGGGTAGCTATCTTTATAATGTAGAAGAAGTGTAATAACTAAGATGAGATTTTTCAAAATTTCACTCTTAAGGGGATAAATTAAAAGCTGTACGGTTGTTTGAAAGTTCGTCATTTTCAAAGTTAATAATGAAATTAAATGAAATTACGTACCTATACCTATTCCTCATCTAAACTAATATTATAAAGCTGCAGAGTTTGTTTGTTTGGTTGAACGCGCTAATCTCAGGAACATCTGGTCGGATTTGAAAAATTATTTTTGTGTTAGATAGCTCATTTATCGAGGAAGGCTATAGGCTATATATCATTACGCTACTACATTGGGGAGAAGAGCAGTAGTCATAAATGTCGACAAATCGGAAAAATTTGTATGCATCATTGTAGAATTTATAAGCGACGGGATTAAATAGGTGCGACGGGAGGTCGAAATATTCCACGGGTGAAGCTGTGGGGGTCATCTAGTTACAAATAAATGGACAAGTATATCGCGGTTTTGCGAAATTTTAACTAGGTATTCAGAGAAAATAGAGGTTGTCTTATATACTAATATTATAAAGCTGACGAATGAGTATGTTTTTTTTTGTTGAACTCATTAATCTATAGAACTACAGGTCGGATTTAAAAAAATATTTTCGTTTGATAATCCATTTATCGAGGAAAGCTATATGCTATAAACTATCATGCTACTACCCTGGAGAGCTAAGCAGTAATCATCAATGTTGACAAATCGGGCTAATTTATATACAATATTGTAACTAATCAAATAATCAAAAAATCTGAAGGTCTAAATATGTCACGAGCTAATTCATGGGGGTCACCTAGTCATTAATAAAGTCAATGAATATCTCATTCTTATAATTAACGCTCAGCTAAAGCTATTGGTACAAACCTAATTTTTCTACCCTTATTATGTAATCATTCATAAAGAAATTTTTTTTTTCAAAATTTCGGCTGTATTTTAAGGTAGGTTAGAAACATAAAATTAGGTACACTTATTTCTGGTTACTAGTAAATGGACGTGTTTTACATAATTTTAATTTAAAGGGTAAAATAGGGGTGCATAGTTTATATGGAAGATTTTTCATTTTCATAGATAGCAACACAAAATTTCATATATCTTCATTTACTTTTCATCAAATTAAATTAAAAAACGTTTTAAAATTTCCTAAAATTCTACCCTTAAGCGTGTAAAATAGGGGATGAAAGTTAGAAGGAAAGTATTTCACAACTTTTTTTTTAGTCCATAGTGGTGGTAGTACGGCTCACCTGATTGAAAGTGGTCACCGTAGCCTATGGACGTTTGCAACAACAGAGGTGCAACACTCGCGCTTCCGACCTTTTATAATACCTTCTAAGACCCCTTTTGAAGAACCTCACACTGTAGACATTCAGGAAAACCAGGCCGGGAGCTTATTCCACAATCTAAGCGTAGGCGGGATAAAGCCTCTAAAATAAAATAAACTCTTTAAATAAAGTCTTTATTTTGTATAGACCATGTTATATTACTCACCGCTGGATTTCCGCAGGGGCCAAAAAGCGACCGTGGTTTAATCGGCTTTGCAGAGAAGCTAAAATTCAAAAGGACTATGTCTATAAAGCGTGGACCATGGCTCGGGCCAATAATGACATCAACATCTCTGAAGTGAAACGTAAACTGAATGTCGCCTCAAGGGCCAGCAAAAAAGCTATTACCAGAGCTAAATTTGATTTCATCGGCAGAATTGGTGAACCACAAGCCAGTCAGTGTAATATAACATTCCATACCCGCCAAGATACCAATACCAGCCAGCATACCAAAATACCAGCAACATAATCTGAAGTGAAGCAAAGCCGCCTCCACGGGTATTAATTTGGTGCAAGTGTTAAAAGGCAGGGGGAAAGGGTGTGAGGATTACACAGGAACTAGTATATCACGGGCAGAGCTGGGGGTACTATCTATATTTTATAAAATAGGGGTTGTAAGTTTACATGGAAAATTCTTAGAGAATATGTAATTTTATAAAGTCAATAAAAAAACAATTTTACATTAATATCAGTGAAAAGAAATTATATTTACCTAAATTTTAACTAAGTACGTACTTACAAACATAAGCTGGGGCCCTTCGGTAGGGTACATACCCATTAAACTAATAAATTTATTTAGTGTACTTATTTTATTTCGTTTATTGCTTATGATTAAAAATAAATAACCACGTGTTCCAGTATTCCAAATGAAAACTTATAAGGGGCATGGCATGGGTCAAATGTGTTAGGTGCAACGTGTGTTGCAGAGCCGGGGAGCAAAGTATTTTTTTTATTGTGTAATTACATTTAAAATTCTCAGCTGCAGTCAATTCACGATTCTTGAAAAAACATTGTTGGGCTATACAACAAAACAATAATTATTCAATACCGCTCCAGAAGTTCCTGAGATTAGCGCGTTAATCTAAACAAACGATGAAACAAACTCAGCTTTATAAAATTAGTATAGATCAAGAATTGATCATATTAGGATAGTCCACAATTCGTCTAGATCGTTTTTTGTATTAATCTTAAACTATCACTTAAACTAACTCATACCGATGTTTCGGAATGAGTTAGTTTACGCGATAATTCGCAGCGGCCCGCTATACCTCAATCTACTACTGCGAAATTAGTACTTGTTTGCTTGCGCATCCCGTACACGGCAACACATTTGTACTTAGTCTGCACGTAGTGGCAACAGGTATAAAGCAAGCGGCTATGCGGGCGGTACGGGTACGCTGCTATGGCCCGCGCATCAAAGGACGCGGAACGGCAACGTCTGCAGATATCGCTAAAATTCACTTCAAAACTAACGGTAATTCCTAACGTTAAATACGGTAGTGTTAGCTAGTAACGTTTAACATTTTATAACGTTAGCTAGGTATCAATTTGAAATTAACGTTAGGTAACGTTATTTTTTTTTTGTTAATTGGTAGCGTTATTAAGCCCTATTTAGGCCTGAAGCGCCCACAAGGGGGCGTTATCGCCCACTTTGGAAAACGTTGGTCTAGACGTTGTCGGCATTTTTGTCAACTTCAAAGGCATAACGCTACTGGTAGGTTGTCTGTCTTTATGCTGTGGTAGTACGCTCACATAACAAATCTTAGGGTTACCGAAAACACCACAGACAGAAACCTACACAGGTTAAACTTATAGCACTTCTTTTTATTCATACTGTTGATTGATGGTAATTGGTGGAACTTACTACACATATATAATAACACCACTTGTACTGTTCCTGAAACGTTCCTTGTAATGGTATCTTGTAATGTCGATATTCCTACATTGTAGGTAAGGTTATTAGTTTGAGTATAGGTACTTACTAGGTCCAGTGGTCACATAGTATACCTTTGAGAATGCCGTGAGGCGAAACCGGTTAGGTTTACAAAGTAAATGATGAGGAACAGTACAAGTGGTGTTATTTAATATGCTAGAACACTTCTCTTTTTCTGTCTGCTAGCAAACCGGCTTACACTCGAGTTCGATTAGAACCCCACCAATAGGAAACCTTCTCAACCCCACCATCCTCACCTGTGGGGTTAGGAGGTCACAAGCAAATGGCTCCCACCAATGCTGAAAACAAAAAAATACATAATCATAGCTGCTCCTAGCATCCAAAGTATGTAATGTTCGTCATGTAGGTTACAGAACACCCCTTAATAAACGCACTTGAACTGCTTAGAAATCTCTTTAGGTTCCTATTATAGATGTATGGGGAGTGGTTGTTATGGGAGACTTCAACGCCAAAGTGGAGGTACAAGAACGCGGCGAAATGAAAATCGGTCCTGACGGCGTGGGGCGCCGGAATGACTGGGGCCATATGCTTGTTAGCCTTCTTGAGTCGCAGGGGCTCTTCTTAATGAACTCCTTTAAGAAAAAGCCCCACAGAAAGTGAATTTGGCGAAGCCTACAAGGAACGAGATAGATTTCTTCATAACGGACAGACAGTAGGTGTATATTTGAGATGTCTCTGTGATATAGGTTTAGAAGTGAACACCGACTTGTCCCAGCATCCCTAAATATAAACTTCTGCGCCAAAAGGGCCTGGATGATGAAGCCTACAAGTACAACACTAGCGTCGTCGAGGCTGCGATCGAGCAGAATAGGGGTACTAAGGTGTTTGCCCAACAGCTTGAAAGATCCCGTCTGACGAAACTGAAAACAGCGGGTAGCAAATCGTGACCTCAGATTCTCGAGGAAATCGAGGGCTTTTACAAAGACCTGTATGCATCACGAACAAAAATGCACACGGGACCCAGCGACGATGACCACAGAGCCCCACTAACGCGCAATTACACCGAGGCCATCCCAGATATCGACCAGGCTGAGGTCAGGGCGGCTCTCGAGCAACCTAAAAACAATAAATCTCCTGGCAAGGACGGAATTACAAAGGTTACAACAGAGCTCCTTAAAGCGAGGGGGACTCCGGTCCATAAAGAGATGACGCGCTTATTTAATTCTGTTCTCCAGGACGGATCCAATCCCTCTCTGCGGTAAAGATTACCAGGTGGTCGCTCCATGGTCCGGTGGCGGGAGTCGTCCTACCGTACTTTTCTCGTGTCGTTGTTTCCAGTCCAGAATTCGTTTACTCCATCGGCCATCGGATTTCACCTTCTGCAGATGTGGCCAGCACATTGCTACTATAATTAAAGCGCTTACTCTGTGAGGTATGTCGACCACTCTGGTTCTCGGATGGGTAACCTTGTTTCGGAGTTTATCCCCTAAAGACACTCCAAAAGCATAGCTCGCTCCATAGCTCCTTGGGCAATTTTGAGGCCATTTACTAGATCCACTGTAAGTGCCACGCCCCATCACTCCCAGTCCAGCGTCATTAAGACATCCTCAAGTGCGTCGGTGAAGAGCTTGAGGGATATACGAGTAACATTGCCCTGTTTCAACCCTCTACGCAGCCCAATTGCGTTGGTCTTTTGGTCTGGAGCAGGACTGTCGTATTCACTTTCTGTGGGGCTTTTCTTAGAGTTTATTGAGACGACTCTCTGGGACTTGAGAAAGTTGATAAGTATATGGCGGATTATCGTTTAGCCGCTTACTTGTACACCCACTTCTTGGCAGTTAAACTTAGTTGGGCTCACCGGTTCCCATCTCTGCAGTCTAGGACCTTCTGCTTGAAATTTGAGAACTCTTGAGGCATTGTGACATTTCTTAAAAAGGGGTTTTAGGTTTCTAAAGGGTCGGCAGCGCGAGTGCTGCACCTCTGGTGTTGCAGACGTCCATAGGCTACAGTGAAGTGGTCGTCCGTACCCCAAAAGATAAAAAAGGAACCTTTATATGATCACTTTTTTGTCCGTCTGTCCGTGTGTCACCTTCCTGAGAATATCGATGTTGACAACTTGCTAAACTAAACTTACTACTTAACTTGCTAAAGTTGAAATTTATACGAGATATTAAGGTCTATAGTCCCTATGAGGTATATAAAAATCAAGCTCCTGGGTCAACACGATAAAAAGATATGGGCCAATTTAGATTACCAACAATTTTCAAATCCTTTTATTTTTCAGAAGTTTTTTTTACTTGTCTATTGTTAGTTTTTAACAAAATTGTCAATTCTAGGTCAACCGGATGTATCTTAAGGTTATGGATAGAAAACCCATATGGTAGTTTCCGTTGATGTGTAACCACAAAATTTGGCAAAAAGCAAGGTCTTACAGGATAATTTCTACAAAAATAAAAAATGAAGAATATAAGGGGTGTCCCTATAGCTAACACCAATTGACATAGACTTCCCGAGTTGTATGGGCGCTCATACAATGCGGAGATAAAATAAATAAATATTGTGAGACACTTTTGATACAGCGCCACCTATCCCTAACTAACCTGTGCTATGGGATCTAGTCAACTGATAAACATACTATATTATTTCTTAATACATACATATACATAGGAAACTTCGAAACTAACATTTGTGGATCACACTTATATGGCGGCAGTCGCACACTTCCACTTACGCCACCGAGGCAGTTATATACAGAGCCCATGGGGTACTAATTTTATTATAGCGGTATAATGAAATTAGTACTAATGTTATTATAGGGTCGGCAGCGCGAGTGCTGCAAACTCTGGTGTTGCAAACTTCCATAGGCTACGGTGACCACTTTCCATTATGTGGACCGTATGCTTGTCTGCCACCTCAGTGGTATATAAAAAAAATGGGTAGGTACGGAACCCTCGGCGCACAAGTTCGACTTGCGCTTACCGGTTTTTTTTTTCATTACAGAATCAGTAGATTAAATATGTTTCGAGAAATTACAGTGGTCTTTTATTAAATAAAAAAAATACATCATTTTTAGTTCTATAAGTACATTAACAATTTAGTAAACTTTTACCAAATCAACACTCCATTTGTTGACCTGAGATCAGAAATAAATAAGACCATTGAGTATGTAATTCTGCTATTATCCAATTACACTGTTTTGTAGTTGTATGTTATGCAAGGTAAGGACATATTGGGGTCAATATTTTACTTACTTACAATTTAGTGTCTATGCTGTTTGTCTTCTAACCTTAACTGTTATAATCAATTGATTTAATAATATTATACACTCATTATGGAAAATCTCTACCTAAATTATTTTTTACAATATTTCTGGAAACTTAACTCGCCTATAAATTAAACTAGAGGCTGACAGTATGCTACAATTAATCAGAAAAAAATAAAATGAAATAAATAAATAGTTATGGAGCCCAAGTTCTAGAGTTAAAATATTTTAGAGTTGCATTCATTCTCTTGCTGCTAACAAAACATCCTGTATACCACAATCCAAATACAGATAGAATATTTTATAATTGATTTTACATAATTTGTGACAAAATATCGCAATTCAATCAAAGCCATATCAAAGAAACATAATGTAGGTAAAGGTAACATAGCATTATTTGATATTTATATAGGCATATTACTTTCTGCACTTACAATTGCTTTTATACATAGAATTAACAAATGATCATATTTTTGTATATTATTCAAACTTAATTGTCACCATGTGTACCTGGTTCACTATATCATTTTTAAATAAGGTTGGATATATTTTAAGTTTATTTACACAATACTGCTGGTAACCATGGATGTGCATCACTGATAAAGCGGAATTACGTTTAAGATGTCAGTACAGCCTGCACACTCCTCAATATTAATGTTATTTACCCTTTGCAGTAATAGTCACAGTTGACTTTGCTGGTTGTGGTATAATAGTAATCTCATCATTTATTTTTAGTGGTTTTAACAGAGAATCATTGTCAGGAGTCTTAGCTGCCGGTGTGCTTGTCTTATTTTTGTCCATAACTCGTTTAGCCACAACACTGTGAGCAGAATACACATGATTCTCAAATTGTTTGTACATCCCAAATGTAGCGGTGCAAACTGTACATTTATATGAAAGATGGGCAGGTTTCAAAGTCATATTATGGTCCCTTGCAACATGGTTCAGCAGCTTCCATTGGTATACTCGGCCACAAACAGGGCAACGACCAGCATCTTTTCCCTTGTTGGCTGCCTCTTGCATAGAGCTCGTCACTAAACCATGAGAGCCTAAAAGATGCCGCTCTAGACCTTGATCAGTGAAAAATCTAAATTGACATTTCTGACAATTCAATGGTGGTCTGTTGTAAATCATCTTAGGATGAATTTTCACCTTGTGAATCCACTGCATGTGGTTCCTTAATTGTTCAAGATCCTTTATATAACCATCACAGATTTCACAGATAACAAATGTTGCTTTGGAGTTTTGTGAAGCTTGAGATGAAGATGGCTGAGGCGCCCTCGGTAGTGGAGTAATAGAAATCTTAGGAGTAGCATTGCTATTTTGATTTTGTACCATGGGATAATTTGCAATAGTTGTTCCCACAGCAGGTGGATTGTGCATTATCATGACGCCACCACGTACTATAGGTATGCCTGCAACAGGCGTGCGAACTGGGGCACCGATTGGTGGGCGTCCACGAGGCCTACCAAGGATGTTAGGCATTGCATTGGTTATATTTAATTGAGGCCTCATATTGTTAACATTCATCGGTGATCTATTAAAGTTACCTTGATATGGGGCCACTACATTATTACGTGCTCTTGTTAATTTGGGTATTTTGGCTGGTGGTTCCCACTCTAATGGTGCGGCCAAGTTCAGATCTGGTTTGAATTTCTTAGCACATGCTATTAGATGGCGAGCTAACTTAGTTTTGCTATTATCCTCAAAGTGGCAATTTGCACATTGTTGATATGCAGGTGCTCTTTCCAACCTGCCTCTGATATTGTGTTCTGCTTCCATGTGAAACAATATGTCATGTGGACTACGAATTTCAAACTCGCAGGAGTTACATTTATAAATATTATTTTTCATATGTGGTGCTTCCAAATGATGAGCCATAATAAGCATGGACTCTGTCTTAAAACTACAGAACTCACACCTCTTCTGTGTAAGAGCAAAAGGTGCATTTGTTTTCTTACTGAAATCTAAATTTTGAGTGAGTGAAGTTATGGCTGCCTCAGTAGCCTTTGTACTTCTTCCAGATTTCTTTTCCTTATATAACTTACGATTTTGGTGCTTCAGTAAATCAGTCTGCACAAATTCCTGAACTAAGTTCAATCCAATATTGATAAAAAACTGTCCAAGAGAACAATCAAAATAAGTGTCAGCTTTACCACCACTAAGACTTTTGGCAATCAAACTAATTGGGTCTTTAAGGTCATCTATAGTATCATCTCTTTCCTTAATAAGAACTGAATCTTCATCACTGACATCATCAGATCCAGATGAAGACTCTCCATCCCACGAGGCATCATCTTCCTCACGTTTACGTCTTTTTTCTTTTTTCGAAGCTTTTTGTTCCTTAGCTGCCTCTCCTCCACTCTTTTCTTTTTCACTAATATCTTCTTCTTCTACTATTTCACCTCTCTCAATTTTCTCTTTTCTCTCCTGTTCTTTCTGTTCCTTCTCCAGCTTTTCTTTTTCAAGTTTTTCTGCTTCTTCTTTTAATTTAAGTTCCTCTAATTCCTTGCCCAATTTATCAACAAATTCCCTAAAAGGCTTGACAGATGGCTTTTCATAAACATAAGGAACTATGAAAGATGGTGCTTCGACAACAAACATATCATCTGTGAGAGATGGTAATATATTTGGTTGTGGCACTTGTGTGTTATTATTATTGGTCATGTTGTTGTTATTAGAACTGTTGCTGTTGGTGCCACTAATATTGTTAGTAACATTACTATTGTTGGTAGTTGATTTAACACTAACTGGTGTGATAGTTGTCCCACGTGCAGCAATGCTCTGGCACAGGTTACGGGCATCAATAGCACTTGTTGTAGGCTTAGAGAGTACTGGTTTTGGCGTTTTACCAGATAGTATAGAATTGGTATCAATTATAACAACAGTAGGTTCACCATTTTGATCTCCGTTGGTCTTGGACTGTTTCGAGACCAAATCTGATAAGCTCTTGGGATCACTAATAACTACAGGTTTGGTTTTTACTGGGGTTTCATTGAGGGGGTCCTCCATTGACACTTCTTCCACATCAGATTCATCAGCACCATTTTCAAGTTGTTGCTCTTCTATTTTTTTCTCACTGATTGTTTTCTCATTTTGAGATTCATCCGAGCTATTACTATCTGTACTAGAAGATGAAGAGTCATCATCATCATCGTTTGTCACTACGCAGTCCTCATCGTCACTAGTAATTTCGTGAACCTCAGGAGCTGGTGACCCACCATTATGACTTTGTGGCTCATTTTCATTTTCGGAATCACTGCTTTCATCCTTCGGGTGGCTTCCTTGTGATGTGTCATCGTCGCCTTCCGTCCGTTCATCTGAAAAAGATCGACATCAAACTTACAAAACCATTCGATTTGTCAAAAACACTTCTAAACATCCGGCAATTATAAAGACGCCAGGAAGATCAGTAAATCGCAGTAACCTTAATGCAAACTCCCGCAGGCTAAACCCAAACTTTCTTATAAAAAACAAAGGATAATTGAATTGATACAATAAAGATATACATTTTTTTATGAAATAGCGTCACTAAATCATGTGTGGTATGGACCGCCATATGGGATTCCATGGCATTTCTCCGAAAAAACAACTCCACCAGGTTTGATGGTAAACATGTAAATATTACTGTTAATTAATATTAATACGAATAGATAGCGATGGGATATATACCTGTAGCAGTAGAAATCGACATTATTGAAAGATTTTCGTATCGAAAACTAAAAAATAGCACAACAGCACAGTAGCGGAAACCAAACCAAATCAAGCTGTCATTTTGAAAGGTTCTTATAGAGTCGTTACTTGAATAAATTTGTATTATTTTAAACTTTACGCATTACACAGTTACTACTCAAATTTTTAACAATTCCCTAATAACAATATGTTTAAGTTATTGACTGAAAACCTTTATATTGTCTTTATTTGTTAAATTAAATCCCATTTGATCCAAATCTTAAACCACAAATGGCGGCTCCGACTTTATAAAAAACCTTTAGTTGAAATGGTGGGAAAGGGAGGGGTTACAGTGCGGGAAGGACGCGGTGTGAAAAAAAATTAAAAAGAAGCGGTAAAATTTACCTAATTTTAAAACTTACGATTATAAGTTTCAAATTATTTGATAAAAAAATCTTTGAACGTGTATTTACTACATATTCTAGTTACACAATATATCTTGATACAAATAATGAGCGGCAGGAAGCAAATTCAAATTCATTTATTTTTCAATTTCAAATTATGCTAATAATATTTTAGAAGAAAGAAAGAAGATTAATTACATTTAAAATGTTGTCAACATGGAAATTTATAACTGGGCATTCGACAATCTGAAATTGGGATTATCGCGATATGTGTGAAGACATTCACGTAGAGTAAACGTAGAGTTACTCTGTCTCGGTCTGTGGACATTCACGTTAGTATGAGGAAAATAATAGAAAATAATGGAGGCGCCACTGTGTCCACATGGCAGCCCGATCCTTTCCTCTTTTATTGTACTCATTTAACCAGAGTAGCCAGCGTGAAAAAAATGTTAGTTCTAAACGCTCTTGTCAAACCCCTGACAACCTACTGCAAAATGTCTGCTACAGGAGGTGATCCAGTTCCATTTTCGACATCCGTTTTATTCTACAACTCTGTCTATGACAACAGATGACCACCAATATGTAATGAGATGTAATGTCCAAAAGACCTTATACTTACAACGTTAAATACGTTTATGGTCTTTGGGGTAAAGGTTGAAAGGGTTGAAGTGATAGGTAAGGTAACATTAAAAGACGGAGACGGCACTAAGTAGCTACCTTAGTTGTAATAGAACTTAATTATAACTACGTATGTAACATATAATAATAATATTATTGTAGGACACTTTTCACACAGCGCCATCTAGCCCAAAGTAAGCTAATATTAGCTTGTGTTATGGGATCTAGATAACTGATAAACATACTTATATATTTCTAAATACATACATATTATAGATAAATAACACCCAGACACAGAATAAACCATCGTGCTCATCACATAAAGTTTTATCCTGGGTGGGAATCGAACCCACGAACTCTTGCGTAGCAGTCGGATGCACTCCCACCGCGCCACAGAGGCAGTCAACAGATACCATATAACAGATACCTACCTATACGTACTTAACTCGCACAGGTACCTAGGTCTCATAGATAAGAATATGTACTAACCACAGATTTCTTGAAGCTTAACTCATCATCACCATCCTACCGTTAATCCGGGTTGCATCCCGAGTCTGCTAGCAATAAGCAGGTCGCATAAAATATTTTTTCTAATATAGCTGTTTCAAATGTAAAAAATTATATCTTAGGCACCCATTACTACATTTTGCGTTGCTTAACGCTTACTTAACCCATTCCTTAAGCAACACAAAATGTAAGAATAGGTTTTTTAAAACAACTTTTACTAAATACAGGGGCATAAAACACAAGGTTTATTAGTCACGGCTTTATCCTCGAAGGGGCAGTAGAGGGATGTTATACACCCACATTTCACCCTGTACAATTTTGTCCCACACAACGGATGGTGAGGTGAACCCGTAGCCTTGTTAAAATGGACAGTCGAAGGATGTTGCTACCTGCTGTTGAAAACTTTCAAACCGTCTATAAGGCGTTCAAATTTGGCTTAATGACTGCCATGTTACTGGCAACCGTAACCAACGGCTTAACATGCCTTCCAAAGCACGGAACAGTCGTATTTGGTAATACCAATAAGCAGGACACCATTTTTTTTCAGGACAAAACGTTTCCCATGCAAGGATCAGCTATAACGAATGTTGCTAAATGCAGTGATCGTTTACAGAACACTGAGTTAGCGGGGCTATTACAGGGGATAAAAAAAACCAGTTCTCAAAGTGTAATAAAAATATTTTTCATAAATTATGAAAATGAACTTAGTTTAATAAATAAGTTAAATGCAAAGAATCATTAATACAGGGGTGTTTTCTAATAGAATAATAATTAATATGTTCAATATTTCTAACATTCTACTAATTATAATATGATTTTTATTTTTCTAACTAATCTACTTTTTCTAGTGTCAAAATTAATTATCATCTTCATCTACTTCTTCAACTTCTGCTGCTTGAAATGGGTCTAATATGTATGATGGATCAGGTTTCCTAATAACTCCCAATTCTTCTGCAGCAGCCAAACATTTTTGAGCATTTTCCACAGTTCTCTTTTGGTCTGGGTCATCCAGTTTCGTCAGTGCCATAAGGATTTCCATTATATCTGTTTCAAATATTTTTGCTGCTATATCTTTGTCTCCAGTAATTATGTTGTATAACATGTATGTGCCTCTGTATTGAACCTCTTTGTTGGGGTTAGCCAGCAAGCATCTTAATGTCTCAGGCCACACTTGTACATCTAATAATTTTCTACAGCAAATTTTACTTGCAGATGTTAATATACACAAGGCACCCGAAGCCGCCAGGACTGTATCAGGATCTTCCTCTTGGCATAGAAGATATAAGAATTTCGTTTTATCATTACTGGCTTCATAAGTATTAATAACTTCGTCAGATTGTAATAAATTACAAATACATTGGGTGGCAGCCCTCAATAACATTTCATGGTCTTCATACAAGTAATGCTCAATTTTAGCCAGTCCACCTTCTTTTAAAATTCTGTTCCTGGTTGACTCGTTCATGCCAGCAAGATTACAAAGTGCCATTAATGCCTCAAAATTTTCTAGAGCACTGCAGTCAGGGTGTAATAAGGCTAACAATGGTCTAACAACTTCCAGGTTTCGTTGTCCAGGAAATGCTACTTCAGGATTAATAGTAATGCCAATACGGGCCAATGACTGGGCTGCTTGCTTTTTACCGTTTTTAGTACCATCTAAGGACATTGGTATCAACACTTTAGTGCCTCCTTGTTGTACAACAATCCCTCTTAGTTCAGGCAACCCACATATGGCATTGAATACTCTGGCAATGAGTTCCCTCGAGTTATGACTCTCTGTCTTGGCCAAAGCTACAAGGCCTGTAGTTACACCAGCCTTAGCTAATACTGTGACTCGTTTGTTGATAAAGTCAGGATCATCCAGCTCATGTTGTTCTGGTATATGGTGCTTGGCAAACTTTGCCAACTCTAACATTTCAGGCATAAGTTCTTGCTTTTCATATGCATTACACAAATTTACTAGTGTTGTTACTACACCATAAAGGCAAGACTGATCACCTGACTTTGCAAGTTGAATGAGAGCTTGAAGTGCAGGTTTATCTTCAACTAACTTCTCTTTGACATCTGCATCCAAAGTTAGGTATGAAAGACCCTCAGCAGCCCATTTTCTAACATCATTGTCCTTTGCTGGATTGACAAGGAACCGTTTACAAGCCTCCGCCAACTTTTTGGTGGAACCATCTGCAAATGGTCTTATAGAAGCATCATCACCCCCAAAACTACCTACCTTGCAAAGACCTACTAAAGCTCTAACTCTTACAGCATCATCTTTGCACTGATACAGTTTCTTCAAGATATCAACACCTTTATTTATAATACTTCGGGCTTTATCTTTCTTAGATGCAGCAGCAACTAAGCACTCACAAGCTACTTTCTGCTGCAGGATGTCTTCAGTCTGTGCCATAACCAAAATCATTTCCAGGATTCCTTCCTTAGATATGACATAATTGCCCACATCAAGAGGTCCTCTTAGTAATGAAGTAATGGCCACAGTAACTCTTACTTTGGACTCCAAATCAGGGGACATCAGTTTGTCCTTGACAAATTCATCAACTTGGTTGTTGAAGAGTTCTCTTGCTTCATCATAGTACATATTCTCATATATTTTAGCAAGACAAGCAGCTGCTATGGTTCTTGATGATGGGGTTATGTTCATTGCTGATTCATATTTATACTCTTCTAATTCACTGCAAACTTCCAGTAATCGCTGGAGTCCCTTTATCTCCACAAATCTTTCAGCCCAATTTATAGCATTATAATGACAATTTCTCATTATCAGCTCTATGATAGCATCTCTAGCAGACCCAGTAATTACCCTATTTGTGATAGAATATGTTAAGCAAGTGAGTAATGTATCTATCTCACTTTTGAAATCCTCGCATAACTTTGGGTCTGGTTTAGTATCCTTTTTAGTATCCATGCCAGAAAAAGTATTTAATATAACCTGTAAACAGTATTGGGCAGCAGTAACCCTTTCTTCCTCATTGCTGTCGATGATCTCTAAAACCCAAGGTATGCCAACAATTTTTAATATTGCTTTTGTTCTCTCGACACTCCTCTTGCAAAGCTGGCTAATGCATCTTATCGCATTCACATAAATATCACTGTTCTTTTCTACTTTCAGTAACTGTTGTATTTTATGTATGACACCATTTTTCATCATAATTTCAGCTCCAGCAGATTCTTTGGCAAGAACTAAAAGGTTTGACATAGCTTTTTCACGCTTTTCATTATCTTCATGTACATCAAAAGCAATTTTGAACATCTGCTCTACTTTGTTGCTGGTCTGTGCATTTTGCTTTGCCCTCTCTTGGACGATGACATATAGTCGAGATAATACTGGCTGAACAGCCTTGTTGTTTGGATCAACAGTAAATATAGTTTTAACATCTCTATATGCCTCTTCAAACCTTTCTAAATGTTCCAAGGCTTGTGAACGGCGAAATAGAGCTTTAGGGTCTTCTGGCACAATTTCTAAGGCTTCATCGCAATCTCTAATTACCTTGTTATAATCTTCCGTCTTGAGATATGCTGCAGCACGATTTTTCAGATACGTAGCCATATCACGGCTATCTTTCGCAGCGAGTTCGATTGCCTTGCTGTAGAAGGATATAGCTTCTTTATACTTTTCACACTTGAAAGCTTCATTACCCTTATTTTTAAGAGCTTCTGCTTCTTCTTGAATACCCATTGTAACTCACGTTTATTTCAGTTAATATTACAATAAACAGGTTAATCTCACGCCAATGGAGTTTATATACTCTATGTTAAAGATTGTTCTAGCACCATGTGGAAAGATCATCTCAAATACCAGTACGAACTAAAATAGAATTTTATTTTTGTACCGCATATATGTGGACCAAACTGAAATTGAAAATGACATTGACATGTTTTTTTTTTAGTTGTCTTCGCCCATCTTGGACCCAAAACCCAAAATTTTTAATAACTTCACATAAATTTTAATAAAATAAAATGAGAAAGTGATTTTAATAGTGTCTCACCTTACTTTTGCATTTTTTTTTAACTTTACTGTCTCTAGGTTAAGAACTATGAGTTGTTCAAAAAGATTATATTAACCAAATGTCATGTTATAGCTTGCTAGCATTGATATAAAGATCAAATTATAAAAAAATACATGTCTGTGGAAAATTCCGCAACGCTACGACAATAAAATGACTTTTTACGACAAATTTTCATAACGAATGGCAACATTTAACACTATAAAACACACGCCATTTTAATTTTTCTAGCGGCATAGCTTCAAAAAGTCAAGTGAGTTGTTGTGCGTCACGTTGGGCTACTTTTATGTTCCACTACAAACCTAGTTTTTGTTGGTAAGTATGTATTTTGCCTTACAGTTTAATAAAACTTACAGCGTTTGTTATAAAGAAAGCGATTCAATGTGTTATTTATTAATAAAAATAAAATAAAATAAATATCCATCACGCCTTATCCCCGAAGGGGTGGCAGAGGCATATTATATGCCCACTTTTCACCTTGTGGATTCCTGTCCCACGTAATAGGTGGTGAGCCCATTGCCGTGTTGAAATAGACAGACGCAGGTTGTGGCTACCTGCTGTTGAAATTTTCAAGCCGCCCATAAGGCCTTCAACCAGGCTTAACGACTGCCATTTTACTGGCAACCGGGACCAACGGCTTAACGTGCCTTCCGAAGCACGGAAACGCTCGCAAATGTAAATACCACAAAGTGGTCACCCATCCGAGGACCAGCCATAGTGAAAGTTGCGTAACTCAGTGATCGTTTACAGAACACTGAGACCGCGGGGCCACGAGCGCTTCTATTTTATTTATTAAATATGTATTAAAGCAACAAGTATTTTTGGATTTGGTTATATACCGGCATCAAACGTCGCATCCACCACGCGACGTAATGTACTAGTGGAACTAAAATTGTGACGTAAGGGGACGGTTAAGCATAGTTTACACAGCAAGTATCTGAATTAAATTTTAGTCTGCTAAACGAATTTGACTTAGTATAGCAATTTTCTTTATAGATATCGCCATGGCGTTAACACCTGCTGAGCGGTCAAAAAGATATAGGGCTAAATAAAGCAAGATCCAGAAAAGCATGAAAGTTACAGAAAAAAAGAGCTTCAAAGACTGAAAAGACATTCTAAAAAGATAACAGACTTAACTGAAAAGGAAAAAGAAGCGAGAAGAAAACGATGGCGGGAACAAAAACGAAAGCAGAAACAGAATAAAAGTGTTGAAACTTCAATACAAAAGTCAACTTCAGCAGCGGCCTCAACTTCAGCAGCAGCCTCAACTTCAGCACCAAATAAACCAGTTACCAAATCATTAAAAAAAATCTAAAAACTTGAATACCAAATACAGTACCAAAGTCCATAGGTATATTAGAACGAAAAGTGAAAGAGTATCAAACCATCCGAAAAATGCCTTTAATATCTTCAAGAACATTTGTTTGTCATATTTGCAAGGCTCGGCAACAATTCATATTGCAGGAAATGGTGAAGTGCATGGTTTGTGGCAAATGGGTATGCATATCATGTAGCGAAACAACTGCGTTTGACTACATTTGCCCAGTGTGTCTTAGTGGATAAAAGTTAAAAATCAATGTTATATTACTCTTTTAGTTTTTGTTGGTATGCCTAAGCCATGCCTACTGGATTTTAGGAAAAATATAAACATGACAGCGCGGGCTGTCACTTGGCACTTTGATATAATAATCTTACGACAGCAAAATTATGTCATTCATGTATGATCTAAGAGTAATAAAACTATATTAGATTTAATATACACTTTTATTTTAACAGTTTTACTGTCGTATCGGCGTTCTAGATGAATTCTTGTATAAGCGAAAATTATTACATTAATTTACTGTATTGTTTATAGTTTTTGATATTTTTATGTTAATGTGTTTATCTTTACCAAAAATTCAAAGTTAGTTTTAATTTAACGGGGTTAACATAATTCTCTTTAAATTGAAGTACAACAAAGTGTTCTAAAGACTGCAATGTAAACCATGTCTAATAGTTCCTAAACGTGACGTCTTTTGCATTAACTGTCCTATCGTAATGTGATATAAGATTTAATGTAGTTGATATTAATTTGCTAAGAATATTATTCAAATTTAAGACTATTAAAGAGTATTATAACTAACCTTTCCAAATATATTAAAAATATACATTAGTAATTTACAAAATACTGAATGAAGAACCAATTTGTGATGCAGCTTACCAAAAAGTAGCGTAAAGGAATAGTTTTTATAGAAAGAATGTTTGTTTTGTTTATTATGGTTTATTATATTTATTTTTTTAGAAGGCGGTTTAGTTTATAAAATAGTTTAATAATACCTAATCCCGAAGAATCCCTAATCTCATCCCGATTCCCGAAACCCGAAGATTCCCTAATCTCGCACGATTATTCAAGTTTTACGTTTCATTGATATGTCATATCAATGAAACAATAAAATTAGGCATTAAGGCAAGGTACTGGTACTTAGGCTCAGGCTTTTTTTATTTATATTTGCAATTAATACAAAATTAAATAATAATATTTTACGATGAATATAAAATATCTCTAAAGTATTGTTAATCTCCTGGGTGGAATTCCATTACGCAACGGTTTTTTTTTGGTAAACGCCCATAAATAAGATTTCATTAAAAGGTCTTAGGAACCAAACCATTTAGTAATTTTAAAAAAATACAAAAATTCTTTTTTTTTATAATTGTTTTATGGCCTGGTTACGGAGACCTTTTAGCCGAATCTTATTTAATATTTTTTTAATCTTTACTTACTATCTATAATGTCCCAGCCAGTCCTCTACGTCTTAATCAAGTCTAGTCTTGAGGCAAGGTCAGTCTCACCCTAGTATAATGGTAGTTATTATACTGAAGTTTTGAGTGGAGTTTACGGGCAGAATAGAAAATTGCATTATCTTTCAATATAACATGTTAACACAACTTTTTTGTCCAAGAAAACACCACTCCCGCACAAAAAAAGAAGATAATTGTACTAGTTTTAGAAAACAATATACAGCAAGCGTCCGCACTTGCCCGGACTTGCCGACATTCCCACGTAGACTCAACCAACATTCATTTTTTTTAACAATTATTTAATGGCCTGGTTCCTAAGACCTTTTAGCCAAATTTTGTTTTTTATATCATATTTCTTCAATCTTATCTTCTAATTAGTCCTGTCCAGTCGATGTCGTGTCCTCAGGCTACGTCCTGGTCTTTGCCCTCAGTATAATGGTGATTCTTATGCTAAGGTTGTCAGTGGACGTTTCGCGGCAAGAGAGAAAATAGCATTTCACTGCATATATATCATTGTCTTTCACTATAGCACGTTAACACAACTTTTATGTCTAAGAAACCACCACTCCCGCACATAAAACAAGATAAATGCAATAGTTTTAGAAAATAATATAAAGCAAGCGTCCGCACTTGTCACTCTTCCCGCCAAATGACCCCAACCAACATTCAATCTTAAACTAACTGGAGATGGCATACCTAAGAAATATGCGTGTATACCTACTACTCAAACAGAGAAACTAAAATGGCACCTTTCCGTAGTGCTGCCCTATTGTATATCGATATATTTAAAGATGAAGTTAGAATACAGTGTGTCCGGGTTTCGACCGTAGCCAATTTAAGGGCTTAATTCATCCAGTTGTCTAACCATCTCCATCTTGAAATGGCAGGTGTTTAATAATTTAAAGATTATTTTAGTATCGGATGCAATAACTACTATTTCTGGGGACCTGGACCTGCTAAACAATTTGGAAAAAGGTTTACTTTAAAGGTATATTAGATTTCGATATCACCTATCAAATGAAAAACAGATCAATTCAAAAATTGTCACCTGTCATAGAGAAAAAAAAGCTGAAAAAAGGCCGTCAACTGGGCTTAACGACTACCATTTTACTGACAACCAGGACCAACGACTTACCGTGCCTTCCGAAGCTCGGAAACGCTCGCAAATGTAAATGCCACAAAGTGGTCACCCATCCGAGCACCAGCCATAGTGAAAGTTGCATAACGCAGTGATCGTTTACAGAACACTGAGTTAGCGGGGACATTACAATATAAATTACAAAAGAGAATATCCTGTTTCTATCATTAAATTCATTACAAAAAATACATAAGGAACATCAGTTCCATGGATGCATTTAATTTTTTATTCCTCAAAACTTCAAAAATATTCGAAATGACACATTCACCCAAGTAATAAAGATATTTTACATCATCTGTAATCAGATTATGTTAAATAGGTATATTTTGCAAAAAAAAATAGATTTATATTAAAATACATATTGAAGAGAATTTGAACTAGAAGTATGTAGTTTTATATAACTTTGAGGCTGATATATTTACTAGAAACTTAATATTAATTAATAGCAAAATAACAATACTTTTGCTGAAGCGCTCGTGGCCCCGCGGTCTCAGTGTTCTGTAAACGATCACTGAGTTACGCAACTTTCACTATGGCTGGTCCTCGGATGGGTGACCACTTTGTGGCATGTACATTTGCGAGCGTTTCCGTGCTTCGGAAGGCACGTTAAGCTGTCGGTCCCGGTTGCCAGTAAAATGGCAGTCGTTAAGCCTGGTTGAAGGCCTTATGGGCGGCTTAAAAAATTTCAACAGCAGGTAGCCACAACCTGCGTCTGTCCATTTCAACACGGCAATGGGCTCACCACCTATTACGTGGGACAGGTATCCACACATGCCTCTGCCACCCCTTCGGGGATAAGGCGTGAAGGATATTTATTATTTATTTATTTATTTTTCTCACTAAAAATGTTCGTGATGGTACGGTATCGTCTCGTAATGTCGTAATATTTTGAGTTCGATAAAAACATGATACTTCTAAATGAAGAGAGCAAATAAAAATAGATTTTATATGAGTTTTTAACTTTCCCATTCCAATTGTATCCAGTCACATTTTTCTATTAATGTAATTTTTAAGTTAACTAGAATAAAAAAGCTCGTTTTAAAATGATTACACTAGAATTCACACTTGAAAAATCGATATGGATAATGATTTGAAGGGCAGCTCTAAAGACTCACTTTGACAATTTACGGTGGGAAACTAAAATGGTGAACGGCCATGATCGTACATTGCTATGACGTCACGTTTTTATGTTGCCAATACTAAGTCGAATAAATAAATTTTTGTCTCATTTACATGGGGTATTACAATTAAGTTAAAGCAAGATAGCTATAATTTTATGAGTACAATGTCGTATAGATCATATTTTTATAATCAATAGTTCATATAGAACAACATGCTTATTCCATATTTATTCCCTCCTCAATGCATTAAATTCGTTAAATTGTCGTCCGGGACTTTACGTGGGAAAACGGACAAGTGCGGACAATGACTGGACAGGACTAAATTAGAAAATAAGATTGAAGATTAGATATTGAAGATATGATTTAAAAAACAAGATTAAGCTAAAAGGTCTGTAGAACCAGGCCATTCAAACCAGTCATTTGTTCTTTTCATGTTCATCCTCGTGTTTGGGAGACTTGGAATTGGAAGTGTTATTTAAATTTCGCTAAATAAAAGTAAAGCACTGAAATGGCCGCAATTAGTTTACTAAACCCTAAAGCTGAAATTGCGAGAGCAGCGCAAGCTTTAGCTGTTAATATCTCGGCAGCAAAAGGAATTCAAGATGTTATGAAAACTAACCTCGGTCCAAAAGGAACAATGAAAATGTAATTATTTCTTGTATTATGCTTATAAAACCTATAATTTAATGTGGAATGCTTAATTTCTTACTGAACACATTTAATTTAACTCATGCAATTTACATACAACAATCAAGTGCCTTGAGATTCCAATTTAAAAAGTCATATGATTTTGATTCATGCTTTTGATCAAGAGGCCATTATTTATTACACCGAATGACAAGATTACTTCTAATATTCTCTAAATTTAAAGTTGACTTTTAAGTTCACTTTATTCATTTCGAGCATTTTTCGTCGTATTCGTTGAATGTCGATTTTTTAAACATTCAATAAATTTTTATCATGGTTTATTTCCAGTAGCTTCCAAACCATTCCTTTATTTTGAGCTTACACTCCGCTTTTCTCGGCTACTCGGACGACAAAGGTTGGCTTTTTATTGCTGGTAGTGACTGCCATCTGATTAACTCCAACTCTGATAAGGCGCCTGCGTCGTTGCCTCGTCAGGTGATCAGCACATAAGGTCATTTGGGTTCTGGAGATCTTAGTGTGAACCCCTAACACCTATTGCTCAATTTTCTAATGAATTTTACAAATCTATTAGGTTAGTGTCCGGGGCAGGTGATATTAAGATCACCAAAGATGGAAATGTATTATTACATGAGATGCAGATTCAACACCCAACTGCATCACTTATTGCTCGTGCCTCTACAGCCCAAGATGATGCCACTGGTGATGGAACTACTTCCACTGTGCTTCTTATTGGAGAACTGCTTAAACAAGCTGATATCTACATTAGTGAAGGTAATAGAAACAATTTTTGTGTGTGGATTCATTATGTTGAATATTGTAAATAGTAAAAGAAAATAATTGTAATACCAATTTTTTCTGGTTGTTTAGTCAACCAGAAAATAATGATATTACCATTAATCTCGTCTCATACATCTCAGGTCTATGAAACAATCGTTATCTATCTAATTCCCCAAACTACCTTACAAAATTGGGCTCTGATATCCCAGCAGTTGACAGGATGCCTCTTTAAATCTCATTATTTTCTTGCTATTGCAAGCTTAATATCTGATAACTGTGGTATTCTGACTAGTAATCTATCATGGTATTGTAGGGCAAATATACCCCTGTGGTGGGAGCACTTGTTATTGTTTATTTATTGAGAAAAATTTAAATAATGTGATTTTGAGCTGTGGCGGTCAGCTAGTTGTTAATAGTGACCATAACTTTTACAGGTTTACATCCTAGAATACTGACAGAAGGGTTTGACATAGCACGAGCCAAGGCTTTAGAAGTTCTAGACTCCATCAAGACTCCAATTGAAGTGACTCGTGAGAATTTGCTTGATGTTTCTCGTACATCTTTAAAAACTAAGGTGGGTTATAATATATTAAGGTTATTAAACCATTCAACATGCAATTGAAGCAACAGTTATTGCTGCTATTTCATTTCTCCTAAATAATAATGTTGATCTTTAGGAGTTTTGTGCTGAGAACAAATTGCATCATAGACTATTCGAAATTTTAACACTCCGGTTGCTTTGCGGGCTGAATTTTTGCTGCATATAATACTTTACTTTACTGCATATATTACCTTAACGTTGTGACTCCCTTTCTTTAAAAATCTTTTGTTAAAAATTATACATGTCTCAGCTCAGGTTAGAGAGAATTAAGACTTTCAAGCTTTCTTCATAGGGTTAACTTTTCAGTAGACACAATGACCTGGTGAAGTTACGATGTTTCATTTCTAGTGCTATATCTTTTGCTAAGTAAAAGTTTCAAACTTGGCAAGACTACTTCATGTTCTTATAAAGCTCCTATATGTTTCATTTATTTATCTATCACGCTGTATCCCTGAAGGGGTGGCAGAGGCATATATATTATATGACCACTTTTCACCATGTGTATTCCTGTCCCACGTAATAGGTGGTGAGCCCATGCCGTGTTGAAATAGACAGACGCAGGTTGTTGCTACCTGCTGTTGAAATTTTTAAGCCGCCCATAAGGCCTTCAACTTGCTTACTTTTATTTCTAGGTCCATCCCAACTTAGCAGATGTGTTGACCGATGCTTGTGTGGATGCTGTCCTCACAGTACGCACACCAGATAAGCCTGTGGATTTACACATGGTGGAAATCATGGAGATGCAGCATAAAACTGCTACTGAAACTACTCTTATCAAGGGTAAGCATATTAAATCTAGTGCCATCTTACAGAATGTTTATCTATACTCAAGAAACGCATAAGGCTAGTTTTCGCCTTAAAATACTACTCCCAAGTGATTCTTGAGTAAAATTTAAAAATTATTTTTTAGATAGATGGCCAGTTATCGAGGAAGGCTATATCATCAAGCTACTACATACATTTTTGTAATAGCAATAAGCGACAGGATTAAAAAAGTCCGACGGAGTTCAAATTATGTCATGAGCCATGATATGAACCAGTATTCTAAGAGATGAAACAACCAACACTAACACACACACACACACACACACACACACACACTGTAGAACCCACATTTCACATACACAATGGAAATTCTGATAAAGGCACCTGCCATGCAATACACAAATCTCGGATCCAAATCCGCTACTGCGCAAATGTCATTGATGTTCGGGTTCTATAAATATCGATGACATTTGCGCCGTAGCGGATTTGGATCCGAGATTTGTGAATTGCATATCTGGAGATATTTAGCTAAATAAATTTAACGCTTTACGAATGGGATATTCTGCGACGAAGCTTTTTTTGTTATTTGAGCCCAAATAACCATTCTTTATTTATCAGTTGTCTAGATTCCATACCACAAGCTTGCATTACCTTCCATTGGGCTAAATGGCGCTGTTTAAAAAAAAACACAAAATGCAAACCTAATACTTTTAGGATTAAATTAAATCAAGATCAATAAGAGCTTAATGCTCTTATTGATCTTGATTAAATCTCGGCTAAATGGCGCTGTTTAAAAAAAAACACAAAATGCAAACCTAATACTTTTAGGATTAAATTAAATCAAGATCAATAAGAGCATTAAATTAAATCTTTATTAAGTTATTTTATACATTAATTTTTTGAAGTTGGTTTATTTAAACGTAGTTTTTATTATTTACTATAGTAATATAATTAAACGAATGAGGATCGATTGGCAAAGAATAAATATTGTGCGAAAGTAGAGAAGTAGTAGAGAGTAGGAGTCAGGGTAGGCCGAGACTTACATATGAAGACTATGTGAGCAGATTGCTCAAAAACGGAAAAGTCAGAAGTACTGGATTACCCTGACGTGCGTGTATGAAGCGATCGATGAATCTTCAAGAAGCGAAAGAACTAAGCATGGATCGCAAAGCCTGGCGATCTGTCCTCTCTGACTGGGTAGTCAGCCATACAGCGTGAAGTCAGTTAGTAATAAAATTATGATGTTGACAGGATTGGTGCTGGACCACGGTGCGCGCCACCCTGACATGCCGAAACGCGTTGAAAATGCCTACATACTCACATGCAACATCTCCCTGGAGTATGAGAAGACTGAAGTTAATTCTGGTTTCTTCTATAAATCAGCCGAAGACAGAGAGAAGTTGGTTGCTGCTGAAAGAGACTTTATTGACCACAGGGTCAAAAAGGTAAGCTTATGAACTTAAATTCTAGACAAATAAGTGGGTAGTTCTTACAGATAAGTCTATAATTAATGGAAAGGAAATATCCTACTAATATTATAAAGGCGAAAGTTTGTAATAATGCACGTTTGTTACTCTTTCACGTAAAAGTTACTGAATGGATGTTAATGAAACTACAATAATATGCTTATACATCAGAATAACACATAGGCTATTTTTTATCCCGGGAACTATATTCCTGTGGAAAACGGTAACGGGAACAAGTTCCTGTGGGGAACGGGAACAGGAAAAGTCCTCTACGCGGGCGAAGCCGCGGTCGTCAACTAGTGTGCAATAATATCTTGTGCAGATAGAGTTGAACTTGCTTAGATTAGATAGATAGAACTTAAAAAATTACATGTCCTTCGACTTGATACAACCCTTATTGTAAGGTTGATTCAGTGAATTCATTGCTGTGAGCAACTAATGGGCACTAGCAGTAAACAGACATAATCAGTTGTTGCAACTGACTGGTAAAATAATAATAAAAGTATCTAAACGATTTCTTTTATTACAGTGTAATATATAGAAATAGACACCTGCATTCTGGTAATGTCTTTTGCAATGTAAATATGAAGGAAGCTGTCATGACTTACTTATTATCAGCAAAGTACCGATAAATAAATATTCGAAGAATTATTCAGTCAACTTACTCTTAATCAAACACTTGAGTCATTTGACTCTCGAAATAACAACCCAGTTGGTAGCAATGAGTCTGTAGAATTTCTTTTATATTTTTACAGATAATTGCCTTGAAAAAGAAGCTATGCGACGGCACTGATAAGAACTTCGTTGTGATCAACCAGAAGGGAATTGACCCTCTATCTCTTGACGCTTTTGCTAAAGAAGGCATCATAGGATTACGTAGAGCGAAACGGCGCAACATGGAACGTCTTGCTTTGGCTTGCGGCGGTAGCGCCATGAACTCTGTTGACGATCTCTCCGAGGACTCTCTAGGATTTGCTGGTCTCGTATATGAACATATTCTTGGAGAAGACAAATATACCTTTGTCGAACAGTGCAAGAACCCCCAGTCGGTCACCATCCTTATTAAGGGTCCCAACAAGCATACTTTGGCTCAGATCAAGGACGCCATACGGGACGGACTCCGAGCAATCAACAACGCTATCGAAGACAAGGCTGTGATCCCTGGCGCTGGTGCCTTCGAGATCAAAGCAAATATGGAGTTATTGAAATTCAAGGATACAGTTAAAGGAAAAGCTCGTCTCGGTATCCAGGCTTACGCGGAAGCTCTGTTGGTTATTCCTAAAACCCTGGCAGTTAATTCGGGTTATGACGCCCAGGATACTATCGTTAAATTGCAAGAGGAAGCGCGTTTAAGCCCCGATCCGATTGGTCTTGATTTGAGTACCGGAGAACCTATCAAACCTACAGACTTAGGAATCATTGATAATTATGTAGTGAAAAAGCAAATCCTAAACTCCTGTTCAGTCATCGCAAGCAACCTCCTCCTTGTCGACGAGATCATGAGAGCGGGTATGAGCAGTTTGAAAGGATAATTTGTAATATTTTACTTTATGCAGGAAATTTGGAATTTAATTTGATTCACAACTCTTCTAGTATTATTTCTGTTGCAAAAACTCCATGGAGTAGTATGCATTTTACTTACCTATGTTTTAACAGTATGCATACTGTGCTTTTATTATATTTATGTAATAAAAAAAGAATTATCTCTAATAAATAATGTACTAATAAGAAACTGTTTGATTTTATAACATTTATTGGGTTAAAATAAAATCCTTTGTTTAATTATTTAGTACACACATACAGATTTATATTACTTTAGTTAATATAATTTTAGAAATCGACATCTAGTATTTAAAACACTGCAATACTAAAAAAGGTGGTAACTATGTAGGTAACATTTAGGAAGAAACTTGACATTTTCAGATAAATGTAGGTACTAAACAAATAACGATTATTTATATTTATTTATTACGGTTTGACACTTGAAACAAATGATAGAAAACGAGTATGTACTTATAAAATTACATAATTTAAAAAAATACAGAAAAACTCACCAATAAAAAAAAACTAAAATACGAATATAGATGGAATGCGTAAAAAGTATTAAATGCAGGCATAGAAGATCAAATTATCGCCCAGCTGTCGGGCACACCAGCGCCTCAGGCTGTACTGTACTGCATTTCAAAACGATTTTTTGCGAATTAATACACAAAATCATGATTTCCAACTAAAAACTTGAAAAGAGGTAGGTCTATCAGATACTAGCTGTCTACTTCGCGGTCAACGCACACTTGGAGAAATCTTGGCGAAAACTTACAGTAACAATTTAAAGAAAACCTTAATCCCATTACATAATGTTGGACATACCATCTCATCATTGAAATTATTTGTTTTTTTTTTGTCTTTTATCGCGGCTTGTCAGGCGTGCGCTGGCCGTTTGACATTAGCGACTTTGTCGCAGACTGTATATTTTGCAGCATTTCCATTGTGTAAGTAACAGTATACCTCTACCTGCCCTTAGGGAAATGTTTTACTACTACCGCCTTTTTACGCATGTATCTACCGAAGTGGTACTGATACATGCACATTTCATTTACATAATGGAAATTCTGCGAAAGGCACATGAGTTCAGGGGTCATTTTGCTAAAATGTCATTTGTTATCACTTAACGACCCCGAATAAAATAGCAATCCGACACCATAAAGTAAAAAAAAAAAATTATAACTTTTCTTAAATATTCGAATAAATCACATTTTACATACAGTATAGAAATGCGCGAAACATAGCAACCATGTGTTGCTCTCTTATAGAACAATAAGTAAATTAATATACTTATCGTAAAATATTAAATCTATGGGCCCAATAAAAGAAATCCTGATTATAAATTCCTATCACAATTTTGTGTCTGAAAACCTTAATACAACTGTTGGGGAGTGTCACACTGCTAAGACGTGAATTGTCTTTTTTTTTCTTGCACGCTTACTTATAAATTGTCTATCATATTTATGCTTCACCAAAATAAAAATGAGTATACATTCGCCCTTTTTAAATCCATGGTGTGTCTGTGGAATAATTCTTAGAAATCAGGGTAAACGATTTGACGAAGTAAACAACTAAGCTAGCAAAGTTCCATACGAACACTAGTAAAACTTAATATTACGCAACAACAAACATTTAGCACAAAACACGATTGTTACACAAGAAGAAAGAGGATGAATGTTTTTCAACTTCATGTACATGTACTACTTAAGTTGATACATTTTTAAGTAATAGATTAGAATACAACATTAACATATGTACTAATTTTATACTTAGAGTATAATATAAATGTATTGTGTAGCCCACTAGTCAAATTTGACTACCTAACTAGGTAAATAGACCAAACCTAGCTAGATCGTACGATTTTAACTAGTGTGCCAGACCATAATAAAACAAATCAAAATAACACTTCAAAGATATTGAAAACAAAGTAACAAGAATTACTATTTTTTTTAAGAGAATAACATAAATTTTTGAAATGTCATAATTATAACATTGCATATTATCTTATTATTGAAGGTTATTAAAAATGTTCATCAATATAATGTATAGAAATGATCATTAGTGTATATCAAGTAACTCCTGCTAGACAACATATAATATAAACATACAATTCTAAGATTTCGAAGCTTTTACTTAAAATCTAGAACATTTTTAATCATTATATATTTATAATAAAATTTCGAACTGCTAAAACTGATTTGGTAAATAATTCTCTTGCATTATTTCGTACTCTTATTAGAAATCTAAATAAATAACAGGTTCACTCACTGTCGTGTAGGCACACAAGACACATGTGCCTGTGTATCAGGCACATGTGTCTTGTGGGTATCGCTATTCGCGTCTTTTTTTTAAATACATTGCCATTTCTAAATATGAGTAATAATTTATGGAGCGTACCAATTAATTAGTAATTTAGCGTTTATCTGTCGTTGGAGTGACGGTATAGAATACAGATGGAAGAAAGAGAAATGGGGTGGCCCATTTTTTCCCTAGGGTGTCCTAAAAGGGAACTAAGGAAACACGTCTGCTAAAGAACTCCTAAGAAGAGACGGCAAACTGCGTGGGGTATAGTATATTATTTACTGCTACATATTTAGATTTCTATATAATATATTATTTAGCGAACATAAACTAAATTCCTGTTACCATTAAATACAAAGTGAGTGTCCATCTTCCATTTTAAATACAAAATACTACTTGGCAAAAAATAACTGGGGCACTACTGTGCTGCAACGCATTAGTAGGTTTTTAGTTTTGGTATGTAAATATGCTCTGTTTGAATATTTGTACTTTTTTTCAATGATGATCGTACATACCTCTTTAGCTACCTGCAGATTCACTAATGTTTCAAACAAGACACGCGTCAGGGAATCCGCGTACTTGTGAACTTTGCGTTTTTGAGCAATCTGCTCACGTGGTCAATGTCAACTCCCACTCATTCGGCCCTGATATGAAGTAGATTGTGATAACTATCTTCGCGATCCATTCATAAGAAATATTAAAATGTATCTCATCAATTTAAAGACATAACAAGAAAAATAGTCAACGATTAATGTTCTAACACTGAAGATTGACTAGATTATTTTGAAGACATCTTTTCTTATCTCTATATCGATTTTTTTTTTTTAAATTTCAACATCGTATAATATATATTTTTAAATTATATGTGTCTTGCGGTACTTCAGTTTTGTTAAACTGTACATATAAAAAACTAAGATAAGAGATAATCAGATAAGACAAACCATTAAAATATATGACTGTTTACGATAATTTAAGACCAGCATAAACCCGGCGAGGTGTTTCTCGGACTGACAAGATACTTTTTTTTACTTAAAACATGTTTAACACACATGTCACAGATTTTATACTCACGAGCATCTTCTTTGTTATTACCGATATTAAGAAGGTTTATTTTAAATTATCGTCGCCTCTGTCGCCAGATTAGCACGGGCTCTTTTTCTTACTACAAACACCTACGCTTTTCAATTAGTTATTATCACCGCATTAAATGGATTTTCTTATCTAGTTTACCACCAACCATTTACCTAAGACGTTGAAATTGCAACAAACAAAATGTGATGGTAGGAAAAAAACCTTATTTTGCCTGCTTTTCAGCAAGGGCAGCTCGTTCGTTGATGTCAATTGTGGCCAGATTCATAGCACCTACAACACCCTGAAGGACTGATATAGCGGCCTTCACGATAGCAACAGGGGCTGAGATGACGGCAATGAGTTTGTATAATCCAACACCCAAAACTAAAAAATAAAATTTATTTAAATTAGGCACATTAATATTCTAACAGGCCTAACGAACAGCAACTGCGATTCAAAATAAATGAATGAAATAAAATGGCGTATATGGGGCACGGGGCCCTACCAAGATGACGCGGTCCAAGCGACCTCACGTGCTAGCGGTGCGCCTGGTGATTGATGGACGCGGCAACTATGCAGGTACTCATACGGGGTTGGGAGCTCAGTCGGTAGTCGCTAACAGCAATGCCGAAAATCAAAAACCAAGCTCTAGTTGTTCCTAGCAGCCAAATATAGAACCGTTTTTCCCCCAAAAGGTATAAAACGGATATTAAGGTTTCAGCCGAAGCTTGAACCACCTATGAGATAACACCTTCAAATTTCGTAGTCTACTACACTCTTTTCCTCGACAATTCTTCCAACTACCGACACTTACCCCCTCTTCCTAACCTATCAAAGCAGCGCATGGCTGTTATTTCTTCAGTACCTTAAAGCCGGCAAGGCATTGTGGTGGTTCAAGCTTCGGCTGAAACCTAAATATCCGTTTTATACCCTTTGGGGGAAAAACGGTTCTATTTAGGTGTTCGAGCCTTCGCTTGAACCACCTATGAGACGTGTTTACTTTCTGCCGGCGCTGACGTTATAGCGTACTGTGACTTAAAACGGTAAAATAATTAAGGCAATGTGTCGGATGGTAGCTAAATATTTACGAGGGCTGCACTAAAAGTATCTGGAATGGAACGTTTCCACTGTTCCTGTCATATTAAAATCTTTTTAATTGAAAACTCCTTGGTTTCAAAAATCGAATACCATTTATTTATTTTAAAAAAAGATTCTCGGTCTTGTCACAAGGTTTTGTCAAACTTGTTTAGTCGTTGATAAAATGGAATTGACTCCAGAAAATTCAAGAGCAATGATTTATTATGACTTTCGGAGTGGTTTATCACAAAAACAGTGTGTTGACCGGATGAATTCTGCATTTGGTGATGAAGCCCCATCCAAAACCACAAATTATCGCTGGTTTGCTGAATTTCAACGTGGACGTGTCAAGCTCAGTGATGATCCCCGTCAAGGTCGTCCAAAAACTGCAGTCACCCAAGAAAACGTTGATGCTGTGCGTAAGCTGATTGAGGAAGATCGACATGTGACATACCGCGAAATTCAGGCAACTTTAGACATTGGCATGAGTCAAATACAAATAATCTTGCATGAACAATTAGGTGTAAAAAAGTTGTTTTCCCGATGGATACCGCATTCGCTCTGTGAAGAGCAAAAAGTGGCTCGCGTTACTTGGTGCGTCAGAACTCTCGAAAGATTCCACGCTGGATCCTCAAATGCTGTATACAACATCGTATCAGGTGACGAATCCCGGATATACGCGTACTAACCCGAAACAAACAACCAGTCACGAGTTTGGGTGTTCGAAAATGAGTTAAAGCTAACAAAAATTGTTCGTTCACGGAGTGTTGCAAAAAAAAATGGTGGCCACGTTTGTCTCCAAAACCGGCCATGGTGCGACTATTCCTCTTGAGGGACAAAGAACGGTTAATGCAGAATGGTATGCTAGCATTTGTTTGCCACAGGTCGTTTCTGAACTCCGTAAAGAGAACTGCAACCGCCGCATCATCCTCCATCACGACAATGCGAGTTCTCACACCGCACACAGAACAAAAGAGTTTTTAGAGCAAGAAAACATAGAATTATTAGACCATCCGCCGTACAGCCCCGTCTTAAGCCCATAAAATAAAGAATAAATTGCGTGGTCAGAGATTTTCATCACGTGAAGAAGCTGTGGACGCCTACAAAACGGCCATTTTGGATACCCCAACTTCCGAATGGAATGGTTGCTTCAATGATTGGTTCCATCGTATGGAAAAATGTGTCAAATTTCGCGGAGAATACTTCGAAAAGCAATAAATACATTTTTAAATAGTAAATGTTGTTTCACTACCTTGATTCCCAAAATTTTCAGTGCCGCCCTCGTACTTCTTTCTACTAGACAATTGTGTATCAATCAATTGTGTATCTAAACAATCATTTTACTTAATACATTAAATTAAATTATTGGGTTGAAGGAATCAACTAATTCATTATTTGTGGTCCCAGAACGCTTGGGTATTTCTCGAAAATAATAATTGACAAAATTAATTTTTACTGCACCAGTTCCCTCTCTTTAGTACTTCGTCGATATCAAACTGGTTACTGGACTAGATGTCGGAAGCAATTGCTGCTCTGGGAGGCAATTCTCGTTTTCAAAAGCCAAATCTTTGTTAAAACGTGGGGGGGGGGGGGGGGGGGGGCTAGAAAAGCTTAAGTTCAAATTGTCGACCAAAATAACCTGATGGGATTTCCGCCATCTTGAAAAAAGTAAAAAAAAAATTAAAATAATAATTATAAAATTGTAAAAATTAAAAAATTAAAGAAAAATGTTCGTATCTCAACGGGGAACAGAGTTATGATGAAAAAATTGAATATAACTTTTTTCAAGATGGCGGAAAACCAATCAGATTATTTTGGTCGACAATTTGAACTTAAGCTTTTCTAGCCTCCCCCACCTAATATCCAAAATTTGGCTTTCTCGGTTCATTTGCATTTCTAACCCGATTTTCCAGCGTAATGACTAGACTAATAATAAATGTTACTTAATGTAAAAATAAATAAATAAATAAATATCCATCACGCCTTATCCCCGAAGGGGTGGCAGAGGCATATTATATGCCCACTTTTCACCGTGTGGATTCCTGTCCCACGTAATAGGTTGTATTATTATTTTTGTTCCCACTTAATGTATATTTTAAAAATTGCTTATACCGTCCCGTAAAATGAAAAATATCTTAATGTGTCACTGTGTGTTGTCTATATTATTGAAGACTGTGTTATTTGTAATCACAAATCAAATTGCTGAAATTTCCACATTGCTGAAACATCGGCGACGACGTGTTTGAAATTGAAGCGAGTTGCAATATGTTTTGCACGTATTAAACTATTAATTCATCACTCATTTTCATATTTATTAAATGTAAAATTTAATATAATGCTAATTTAGGATCGGTCACTTAAGAAATGTCCAAAGATTATAGTGATTCGACTTCGAAATCTGCGTCTCGACTGCTACCAACCATTCGAAGCAACTCGAGTGGCTTCCCTTCGAGAAAAGTCGAGTTCGAGATTTGCAGAATAGCTAAACGTCAATAAAACTCGAATAAAGTTCGAATTCGAGATTTATCTCGAAATCGAGACTATTTCGAAGGCATGAGAATTGCGGCCCTGAAGCTGCCCGCTGAGGCATATATTCCTGCCTCTTTAAAAAGAGACCCGATCTACCCTGCTATTACGGAACGAGAGGCGGCTTTACGACTCCTCTCGTAGTAATGAATATATTATAGATATTCTTGGAGCTGCGGCGACTGGATAAAACGTCTATGAGTTTTTTTTTTGGCCTAAAATTCAAAGTTTAGGCGATTGTGTTGGCCTTCTGTTGTTCTCAATACCACCCCGATTGCCTGTATGGACGTGTGTCTGTTTTAGACCCAAAATTTGGCCAAAATATGATTTCTTTACCGTTATCTTCAAACGATTTCTCTTCGATGTTCAGGAGAGTTAGGTTGTGCACTCTTCTGCCTGATGCTAATAGGAAAAGAATACATGTGTGTCTTGATATTCCAAAGACACTAACCTATTGTAATATAGAACTCTTCAGATAAGATAGTAACTCCTCTATTCTACATGACAACGGTTTCTATAGAGGTGGCTTTTTGGCAAAAATTCCCTTTATTAACGGATGTGAACTTAATACTGAGGATTGATCAGGATTTCCGAAAGTGGCAACCACTGATTTATGAAGGGCTATAGTTCTTGGTGCTAGCTTTTCGTTAATGAAAAGATGACATAAGTACTTAGGCAATGTTTGTGGATTCGGATCATTCACTGGGATGCTTTGGGACACAGCTCATTTTCGCCATCTGGATCAAACTGGCTTGTAAGTCTTTAAAGTTGATTTTCGCCATGAGGTTTCTAGTAGTCCCACTTCCGTTTCAGACCAGTCCTTTAGTTGACTTAAACAGCCTGTATCTTCCATGCCACCAAATTTAGTCGGACCACTTCTGATGAGGGGCGGTTTGTTCGTAAATCGACTAGGTTTAATTCGAGATTCGGAATGCTCAACGGCGATCTCAAGGCCCGACTCCGTACTTCCGGCTCCCAAAATGCTCGTGTCCAGGTTGGAGTTAACAGCAGATATTGACCTTTTGAGGTTTTCAGATGACGCAGCACTTGGGGATTAACTAAAATTTGGGAAGATCCACCCTAACCTAAACTGCCACGTCCTGCTGAATGCGTCGGTGAGCTGACTCCTTGGGTCTGTTGAGTCTTCGCTGACATAAGCTGGTACGACTTCTGATCTTCATGACGCAAAAAGGTCTATGTCCGGGCGACCTAGTACTTGAAAGATCATGTCCAAAACTTTCCTGCTAAGATGTCATTCCGGGAGCGTTTCTGACAAAGCTCCCAAATTTTTGTCGCTGCTCGTATTAAGGTTAGAGATCGTGTGCCTCCTTGTTTCATTACGAGTATGTATGCGACACTTGTACGGTTGTCTGTTTATAATGACACCGATTTGTCTTACTTCGTAAATCGTCCAAAGCTCTTTCTGATTGCTGTGCTACTTTTGTTGGACACGAACCACACTCTTCAGAGACGGCGACCGTTTACTATTGCACCCCAGCCTTGATCGGCTACATCCGTAGTTATAAATACTGTTGACTGAGCATTGTGAATTGAAAACTTCTGATGCGCATTGTCTAACCACTAGCTCAATTCGATCAGAGCTGCTTCCGGAAGTGCAAATTTCTTGTAGCATCTGTTCGTCGGTAAACGGTTTGACAAGCTCTGTAATATTCTACAGTGTAGACGTTCCAGGGGTACTACGTATGACACGAAATTCAGCTTGCCTAGAATCACTTTTGCATCGTAGTGTTTGCTTCGTATAAGATTGCTTATATGGTTTTTCAACTGAACTATTTACTGACGACCGATACTTTTTTCGTTCTTTTCTGTGTTCCAGATGATACCTAAATATTCTAGTTCTCTGATTGGTATTCTTGATGACTTTTGATGGTTTATTTGCCATCCTTATTTTTTTAGATAATTTGTAGCGAATCTCATTAGATCCGATAAGATTTGTTGATTTTCGTGTATAAGAAGGAAGTCGTCCAGATAAACTATAATTTTGAGCTCCTTCTGTCGGACTTCATGTGCGATCCGAATGGTTGTTTATGCAAACGCTGCTGGTGCGCTGGCAAAGCCGAATGGAAGGCAGGTCATCTAGTATCTCTTCCCTTCGTACATCAGTGACAGGAACCTGCGATGACACTGTTACGGGTACGTGAAAATATGCTTTTGATGTCTATCTTTATCATGCCTATTTCTAGAAACGACGGACCTTTCTGATGAGTCAACAGTCGAAACTTGGGGGCAACGACGTAATGATGAATCATTAATTCGTTGCCCCCAAGTTTCGACTGTTGAACTGAAGTTCCGTCAAATTGAAAATGGGTCTGTTTGTTCCGTCTCCTTTTTTTTTTCCTTAAGAAAAAGGTCGAAAGGAAACTTGACTTTTGATTTGAAAGTTCTATTGCCGAGGGTCTTAGCATCTTCATTATTTCCTTCGTCATTTCTGGAGATGTTCTTGTATAAAAAGGAATCTTGGTTTAGAAAGGGATCTTGTAAATGAGCGTGGGTGCGTGTCACTAGTTGGAGCAGCAGAGCAGAGTTGGCATAATTTTGGAGACACCCCGCTTTGAATACGTCACTTACTTCTTCCCCCCCCCCCCCCCTCTTTTCTTTTGGGATGATAGCTTGAGCATCGTCTCGGACCTGTGAAGTTGCCTCTTTTACCTTTTGGTGTTGTTGTGTTCCATTTAAAGTTACTGTCGTTAATATGATACCGAAAACAAGTGTATTTCTGAGTGAGGAATATCGTCTATTTTTTGTTTCAATACACGATTGATGGGTCGGTACGACCCTCGTCTTTGTTGAATCACTTCTGCCCGACGCTCACACTCGTACTGCAACAGATTATCGGAGACCTTTTTGAAATTGGAATTTGCGTCAAGGAAGTCTTTTCCTACTTACCGTCGCATATCTTGCGGCATTTTATACAACAGGTCCTGGAAGTATTTTCTTTGTTGGAGCAATCTGTTTGTCACAGCTCCCGTGTCATGTCAGCCTTTTCTAGAATAGTCACAGACTTATAGTTACTCGTGCCCGGGCCAAAATATTATTTGGCTTCAAAGAACCATATGCTGGGGTTTTTGTGTGTCAGTGTATATAACTTTTCGCCAACCTTCTTGACCAAACCTTTGGCAGCTAATTCCTTGTTTGAGGAGTTCAACGTCCACTTTGGTCACCTTCGATTCTTTTTCTATAGTGTATGGCGAAAAATTTAATATAGCTTCTTTTATATAACCCAAAACGAAACTATACTCAGATATCACACGGAACAAAATAGAATCAAGGCAAGAAGCAATGAACTCCAAGCCACCATTGGACGTGGTACAGATTCTAGCAAAACAGAATGAAAAGTTTGACATTATCCTACAACAGATGAGCACCCTGATGATGCTCATAACACGACTTGTCGACAAACTTACAAAATGACTATAATTCGCATAGCAACTTGGAACATAAACGGGTTGACCCCTAACAAACACGAAGCAGAAATGTTCATGATACAACAAAATTTGGACTTGCTATTGGTATCCGAAGCTCGCGGTACTGCGGTCACAAACATTAAGTATAGAAATTATGAATGTTATGTCACTGCACATCCGGATGGAACTGGACATGCTGGCACTGCGATTATTATTAAAAAGTCATTAAAACACCATTTAATGCCAGAATACAGAACCTGTCACATCCAGGCAACCACAGTGGCAGTAGAGGATGAAAATGGTCTCTTCTATGTTTCCTCAGTGTACTGTCCACCTAAACACAAAGTGTCCGAGCAAATGTTTACAGAATTCTTTCGGAAACTTGGGAATCGATTTCTAGCAGGTGGAGACTGGAACTCAAAAAACACACACTGGGGTTCTAGGCTAACCAACACCAGAGGCAGACAGCTGAAACTCAGCCTAGATACCAACAATTTGACCACTGCTTCCACATGTGAGCCCACACATTGGCCGACGGACGTCTCTAGGGTGCCTGATCTGATTGACTTTTTTGTTATAAAAGGTTTCTCTTCGCATTATGTTAAATGTGAGTCTTGTAACGACAGCTCCTCGGATCACACACCAGTACTGTTTACCCTAAGTTCGAAGATTATAGAACACTATATCCCAGTTAAGCTGCACAACAAAAAAACAGACTGGTATTCATTTAGAAACTACATTGACGAGAACATCAAGTTAAAAGTGGCCCTTAAGACGCCTGACGATATTGAGGGTGCCACTGAACATCTTACAAATCTCATCCAGGAGGCCTGCTGGAAAAGTACACCCACATTGGACTATAGGGAACGGATACAGAACTACCCTTTAGAAATTAAAAAAGCGGTACTTGAGAGACGTAGGAGGCGTCGTGTTTGGCCGCTGAGTGGACTCGCATCTGATAGGACAAATTTCAACAGGCAAGCGTCATATTTAAGAGAAATGCTGAGGACCTGGCACAATAGGACCCTTGAGGCTCAACTTTCATCTCTTACACCCACCGCAGCGACTAACTATTCACTGTGGAAATTCGCGAAATCGTACGATAGACCACAAGTGGCAAAGTCTCCGCTTCGTACTGAGAGTGACTGGGCTCGCACGCCGCAGGAAAAGACACACTTATTTGCAGAACATCTATCAAATGTTTTCAGTCCAAATAGCGTCAGTGACACAGATGCTGAAACAGAGGTGGGGTTTGTTCTTGCTCAGCCCCTTCAAATGTCGTTGCCACCAGCTCCGGTTACGGTACGAGAGGTTTGGAGGACTATTAATGGCCTCAAAGATAAAAAAGCACCAGGATTCGACCTCATCACAAAAGAAATCTTGAGAAAACTACCAAGAAAAGCGCTAGTCGTGCTGACAATGCTCTATAATGGCATATTAAGAGTCCAGAAATTCCCAGATCTTTGGAAGGTGTCACAGATTCTGATGATACACAAAGCAGGAAAACCAGTAACTCAAACCACCTCATATAGGCCCATCAGTCTTCTGCCCATCCTGTCAAAGGTCTGTGAAAAATTGGTCCTACGCCGCATCATGCCAATACTGGAAAATACCAAAGTCATTCCCAACCATCAATTCGGCTTCAGGCAGCGACACTCTACCATAGAGCAGGTACAGAGAGTTGTAGAGAGGATCAGAAAATCCTTGGAGGAAAGAGAATACTGTTCGTCTGCATTCTTAGATATCCAGCAGGCTTTTGACAAAGTCTGGCATGATGGTCTTCTCTATAAGATAAAGATGTGCCTCCCTCACAGCTATTATATCCTGCTTAAATCTTATCTCACAGATAGAATCTTTCAGGTCAAGGAGTCTGAAACAACATCTGAGTTCCACCAAGTTAGGGCAGGGGTGCCGCAGGGCTCGGTGCTGGGGCCGATTCTGTACACCCTGTACACATCAGATCTGCCACAGTTGGAGGGAGTCACGATAGCCACTTACGCAGACGACACAGCATTAATGACCAGCAACAGACACCCTGAGGTGGCTGCAGAACAACTCCAACAACGACTTGACGGTATTGCAAAGTGCCTTAAAAAATGGAAGATTAAAGCCAGCACAACAAAATCGGTACAGGTGACTTTCACACTCCGAAATGGAAACTGCCCTCCTGTGCATCTGGAAAAAACTATACTCCCACACCAGGACAGAGTTAAATATATGGGCATGCACCTGGACCGTCGTTTGACATGGAGACAGCATATTGTAACCAAAAGGGAAGAACTTATCATACGGCACAGAAACCCGTACTGGATGCTAGGTCGAAACAGTAAATTATCAATAGATAATAAACTATTGATATACAATTCAATATTAAAGCCTGCCTGGATGTATGGTGTACAACTATGGGGCAGCGCAAGTAACTCTAACATCACAATATTACAAAGAGCACAGAACACTATACTTAGAACCATAGCGCATGCCCCTTGGTTCATTACAAACACAGAAATTCACAAATGTCTGGGAATGAGCACCGTGAAGGCTCCTTCCAAATTGAAATTTCTTCAAGGAAATATCAAAAGTGGCTAGAATATCACCCGAACGTACTTGCGGCGAGTCGAACTAAGCGCAGCTACCAAAAACGCCTCAAAAGGAAAGACATAGAATTTTAATATAGATAGAGAAATCAGACTCTATAAATAAGATGAGTGGCTGTCGTCCTCACTGGAGGAGGCCCTCTACATGTCAAATCAAACACACAACATACCTGCTTATAGTATTTTACTGATTGCAGATGAGAAAAAAAAAAAAAAAAAAAAGTCTGGCGCATAAATTTTCTCCATAATTCCAGTGAAGCAGTTAGCAGAGCCCTACCCATGGGTCACCTCATTATCTTAGTTAATTATATTATAGTCCTGAAGCGCCTTTCTGATAAAGAGGTGGATGATGATTCGAATGCCCTCGCTATGGCATCGAGAAGTAGAGCGAATCTTAATTTAGCGTCGGTTTTCTGTGATATTTCTTCACCGAAGAGTTCTTCAAACGAATAATCATGAACGCGCCATGATCGCCAAGATGTGGGAATATTATAATCAACGGCCGCCACCATGGCTTGGAAAGCATCCGCTTCCTCGGAGGCTTGGCATTGCAGGGAAGTCAGTGCTCCCATAGTGCTTTGGTCTCCCATATCTATAAGAAGATTTGATGGTTGAGACATGACATGCAATGTCAAGTAATTTGAGATGACGTTGTGTCGTTGATACGACGTCGAGTAGCTGATACGACGCTTTGGATTGTGAGGCGACATCGAGTAGCTGATAAGGCGCCGAGTAGTTTATTCGACGTTGAATGAACTAGTTGTCTAGTTTATTTGACATACCCAACGTGAGTGGGTTTATATCGAGCTCACTCGGCACATTTGGTGCGATGCGCCACGTCACAGAGGCACGGTAAGTATAGGAGGATAACTCCTAAGTCGTCGCTGGGTCTTGAGGCGCCAAGCGGAATTACCAGACGTCATCATCATCATCCGAGCGTCTGTCCCAGTTGCGTCTCGCGACGCCCGGGGTCCGCTTTCCTACATTTTCTCCTCCACTTCGCACGGTCGTCGGCATCCCCTGTGGTGAGACCATTGGCACGCATGTCATCCCTTACGACGTCAAGCCAGCACTTCTTGGGTCTTCCCCTCTTACCGGGACCCGGCGGGGCTGACATGGCCAGACATTTGTTACCTACGTAACCCGGCGGTTGCCGCAAGACGTGACCATACCAACGAAGGCGACACTCTTGCAACTTGTCTGCAATGTCACGGACGTGAAGGCTGCCGCGGATGCGAGAGTTCCTCACGCGGTCCATCCGCGTGACTCCACACATCCACCGCAGCATCTTCATTTCCGTGACACGCAGCTCCTGCTTGTGTCGCTCCAATATCGGCCACGTCTCACTACCATGTAAAAGGACAGGTCTAATAATGGTTTTGTAGACCTGTCCCTTCAACCGGATCGGCATTTTAGGGTCACAAATGACACCGGTCATCTCCCGCCATTTGGCCCACGCGGCAGCAATGCGTGACTTGACATCGCAATCGATGTCACTGGACGTGTGAAAAACAGATCCCAAGTATTTAACCTGGTCCGTGCGCTCGACCAAATCACCGCCTATGCGGACGGATGTGGGATCTGTCGAGTTTAGTGCCAAGTACTCGGTCTTCGCCACATTTAGTTTCAGACCGCCGTTCTCAAGCGTCTCCTTCCACGCCTTTACACGTCGCACCAATCTGCCCCTGTCCGCGTCTGCCAGCGCAATATCGTCAGCATACATGAGCAACCATGGAGGCTGCTCATGCGGGTTTCTGATGCTGTCCGACAATTCGTCTAATATTACACTGAACAGAAGCGGACTAAGGACAGAACCCTGGTGTACCCCGACGGTGATGGGGAAGGGTTTCGTGTCGCCAACAGCAGTCCGAACCATTGAGTCGGAGTCACAGTACATGTCCCGGATAGTGTCAATATAGACCTCTGGAACCCCTTTGGACCGCAGTGCCCACCAGATCATCGCACGAGGAACACAGTCGAAGGCCTTCTGCATATCTAGAAACAAACAGTGCAGAGGCGTGTTCTTCGACCTGTATTTCTCTGCGACAACCCTCAGGGCAAAAACAGGGTCCGTGGTCCCATGACCAGGGCGAAACCCATATTGACACTCCGAGAGAGTACACTCCTGCCGGATCCGAGAGTCTATAATCCTCTCGAAGATCTTCATGGTGTGGGACATCACCTTAATACCGCGGTAGCTCCCGCACTCCTGCACTGACCCCTTACCTTTGAAGACTGGAGTAATAATACTTAGTCTCCATTGGTTTGGGATCTGCCCGCTGAGGAGTATGCGGTTAAAAAGGTTTACTAAGATGCCCACACCGCGAGGACCCATCGCCTTCCAGGCTTCGATGGGGACTCCATCGGGTCCGACAGCTTTCCGATTCTTCATGCGGCGAAGCGCAGTCAGGACTTCTCCAGGCGTTACCGGTGGCACTAGTCCTTGATTCGGAGGGAGGTCCGGAGGCTGCACCTCTTTATGCTGCTTATTAAGCAGCTCGTGGAAGTACGAGCGCCATCTCTCCTTTACCGCGAGGTCTTCGCTTAACAGGTTGCCCTCAGGGTCTTTTACACAGCGACACTTGGATATATCCTGTGCCGCTTTGACCCTGGAGCGCGCCAGCTTATAGATGAGCTTCTGCCCCTCAGACGATTCCAGCTTATCATACAAAGGTTGTAAGTGGTCTCGTCTGGCTCTGGCTACAGCTCTCTTTGTGGCGCGCTTGGCAGCCCTGTACGCGTCGCGGTCTTCGGAAGATCCGGTCGCTTGCCACTTTTTAAAGAGGGCTTTCTTCTCCCGGAATTACCAGACGTGACTACTTGTAAATATTAGTCTACTCACTGATAACTTTTTTTGATCACTGGGTGAGCACTAGTTGACCACACGAATATTGAAAGCGTACTGAAGAAATAACAGCCATGCGCTGCCTTGATAGGTTAGGAAGAGGGGGTAAGTGTCGGTAGTTGGAAAGTTTACGTCCTGTCAACTGTATGCCATTGTAGTTATTAGTGTAACTGTGACTGCTATCTGACCTCCCAACTCAGTAAGGGCGCCTGTGTCATTGCCTCGTCTGTTGGTTAACCTGGTGCACCGATAGCAGGTGAGGTCGCTTGGGCCCCCGAGATCATGGTGGGGCCCCTTACATCCAACCTAATCTATTTGCATGTTAGTATGGAAGTGTGAGAAGAATACTTGTGAGAACTAGAATGAATGTGATTGATGTAGTTGTACATGAAGATAAGTCATTAATATATTATTGTACATCGTCGACTGGCTTTGCCAATGGCAGATATGTGAGACAATAAATACCTATTTGTTATCTAAACTTAAATACACTACATACCTGCTGGTCCACTGTAAAAGTGCATAACATAGAGAGCAGCATAGAATGCCTCATTGCCTGCACACATCCAGAATAATACCATCTTGTTTGTGTAATATATGCGCATAATAGGGTTCTCGGACATATCAATGAACTTATGAGAAGCCTTTCCTTGAAGGGTGACTGTATGGAGATAGAGCCAGTGGCAACATATATCTATGGCCATAGAAATTTGAAACCAGAAGGTATACTGAGGATAGAAAGTTGCAAGGGTCATCATAAGACAAGCTGTTCCAGCACGATCTGTGAGTTGGTCCAGGATTGCTCCAAATTTTGTACCTAAAAGAAAAGATATTTATTTCTGTATATTTTTATTGTATAATATACTCTTTGTAGCCAGATTTGTTCAAGGAAAAGTCATACTTACATAAGTCACGCTTTTTCCTCATAGAGGTAGGCAGAGGCATACTATGTAGTGTCCACACTAGTGACCCAGCCTGACATCACACAAATGCAATGATGACACTAATGTGTACATGAATATTATCTCAAATTACACTACCTAATAATAAACCTGTTTTAAAATCTGTTTTTTTAATTTATAATATAAACTCTATGCGTAAATACAAACAGATTTAGACTAGCACTAAGCTGTAAGTCTAGTCCTACTAATGTTACAGTTTGTCTGGATGTATAGATGGATGTTTGTTACTCTTTCAAAAACATACAAGATCTTGCATGGACACTATGACTTGAGGGACTTCCAAAAAATGCTTGTTCCGAACACAGATGATCGACTTAGAGGCCACCACCTCCAACTCTATATTTGCTTAGCTATAACATTTTGTGCTTATCGGCACAAAATGTTAACCAGTTGAAAAACAGACTAGACATATATTTAAATAATAGAAGGGACAACATAACATAGTTATACAGGATACAGGCATTTATCAGTTGTAGCAACTGCCTGCCTGATTAAATAATAATAATAAAAACTATTAAATGCATTAGAATAGCCTTCCTATTCTATATTCATAGGTTTCATTTCACCTAAGGAACAAAGTTCCTAAAGGAAAAGAGAAAGTTTCACCACACAGGCATGAGAAAAAGGTGAACTACGGACTAATTATATTTACAAATAAAAAAAGTTTAAAACATATCTATAAAAAAGATAATTATGAAATCTGAATGAGAACCTGGGTAAGCAAGCTAGCGTAAAAATTGTTCAATATAACAGTGACCCAGAAGGACAGCAAGCGCACAACCAGCATTTGCCTAGGTTGTAGTATATATATCTAAGAACTGAAGACCTTATTCAATTCAAGAAACTGAAGGTCACGTAACACTGTCAGATGCGTGTCTCATGTTTTCTGTGAGATTGACAGTTGATGATAGATTTTATCCTACTAATGTTATAAACGCGAGTTTGTAGGAATAGATGTTTGCTACTCTTTCACCCAAAATCTAGTGAATGGATTTTGATCAAACTTTACAATAATATAGCTTACACATCAGAATAACACATAGGCTACTTTTTATCCCGGGAACAAGTTCCTGTGGGTCACGGGAAAAATTTACGAGTGAGGAGCCGCGGGCGGCAACTAGTATTAAATACAGTAGAGTGTGACGACCGCCTTTCGGTTTAAGCTCATTTGCGATGTAACTGCTGAGGTTGAAAGAACATTTAAAACATAGAGTAGGTAATTTAATTTAAATGATACCATAAAAAATCACTTACTTTGGTTGAAATATCTTGCAGCATGCCCATCAATGGCATCTAGCAATGCTGAGGTAACATAGCATACACAAGCTAAAACACAATGTGTAGGCATGAAATAAAATGAAATTAAAGCCAGGATAACCCTGCCAAACCCTGAAATAAATAATATTTCGATAAATCAATTTCAAAATCATCCATTATGATTTGCGCAAGTGTAAATTATAACAAACTATCTACATTATCTACTTACCTATAATGTTGGGTACGAAGAGGAATATATTTTCTTTACTCTCTGACATTTTTATACCTGATCTGCTAAGAAATTTTTAAAGAAAAATACTGTTTTCAGCAAACAAAACAGCAATTTCTAGATAGCTAATTCCGCGCACCAGTTTTTTTTTTGGTAGTCTTCACCCATATTGGGAAGGCAAAGGAAACTTTGTCCATACAGCCTAGTCTTCGGTATTTATATTTTCTTAGTATATAGTCCTGTCCAGTCTTTGTCGATGTCGAGTCCTCAGTCCTAGGTCCTTGTCCTTGCCCTCAGTATAATGGTAATTTTTATACTGAGGTTTTCTGTGGACTTTTCGCGTCAAGAGAGAAAATAGCATTTCACTGCATATATATCATTGTCTATCACTATAGCACGTTAACACAACTTTTATGTCCAAGAAACCACCACTCCCACACATAAAACAGGATAAATGCACTAGTTTTAGAAAATAATATACAGCAAGCGTCCGCACTTGTCACTCTCCCGCCAAAACTCCCTCCGCGCACCAGGCACAACCACACAATACTTTTTATTTTTAAGTTTATTGCCAGATGCAGGCTAATGTTTTTGGAAGTTGACCAAAAGGAGAATGCCCACTTTTGGGCCCACACGGTTCAGAGATTGCAAATACTGGAAAAAAAATTGTTCTTTGTTAACCCAAAAACACAAAAAGTAATTCTAATTTACAATGTCTAAATATAAAATTTCGCCGAAAAATGGATAAAAAGACCTGACTTAGTGGTTACTCAGTCCATTAACTAATGTCATATAAGTCAAAGCGTAATTGTCAATAGATGTTATCGTCATGTCATTCGAGTATTCTGTGCAAGTGATTTTTTCGGTTATTTGTTGATTTTCTGGATTCTTTTTGTATGGGTATTTATTTTCATCGACTTCACGGTATCTGAAAAATCCACGTTTTATGAATTACCTCGCTCAGCATGAAAACGGAAACATACATTTACTATGGCTTATTTCCGACTCAAACAATATGGACAAGTACAAATTAAAGTAGCAAGTAATGGAAAGATTTTGCTGCAATACAAAGGATAGATGTTTGTTCAATGAAAAATAAATGTTAACAATAGAACGAGTTTGGATAGTTCTCCGAACAGTAATTAAACAAAAATTGTTGTTTCGATTTTTTTTTTCTTTTTTTATACTACGACATGGCAAACAAGCTTACGGCCCACCTGGTGTTAAGTGGTTACCGCCGCCTAAAGCTACTTGCTTTTAGGTTAACTCTGTATAGGTCGCGCGGCGAATGATGAGCTCTGTAAGAAAGTGGAAGGGGAATGCGCAGAACTCATAAATTAGGTCTAATTAGCGGGGTGACCGGGGGTGAAGGGCGGGAGCGTAGGAGCGTGGACGCAGGAGTGGTCGAAATCCTACAGGCACATTAGGGCACAGCCACACACTACACCGTGATATGTCGGCACGTGTTGTCACTAGTCTCGGTACTGTCACGCACATAAATATTGTACTCTTTTTGGCTAATCGTTTAATAGCGTATTGAGGTTTTGATGCCCCGAGAAAATTGTCTGTCCAATCTAGACGAGAAAGAAAAATGGTTTACGAGGGCGGCACTGAAAATTTCGGGAATCAAGGAAGTGACACAACATTACTATTTACAAATGTATTTATTGCTTTTCGAAGTTGGGGTATCCAAAATAGCCGTTTTGTAGGCGTCCACAGCTTCTTCAGGTGATGAAAATCTCTGACCACGCAATTTATTCTTTATTTTAGGGAAAGTATAGAAATCATTAGGGCTTAGGTCGGGGCTGTACGGCGGATGGTCTAATAATTCTATGTTTTCTTGCTCTAAAAACTGTTTTGTTCTGTGCGCGGTGTGAGAACTCGCATTGTCGTGATGGAGGATGATGCGGCGGTTGCAGTTCTCTTTACGGAGTTCAGAAACGACCTGTGGCAAACAAATGCTAGCATACCATTCTGCATTAACCGTTCTTTGTCCCTCAAGAGACCATTCGCAACATGGCCGGTTTTGGAGACAAACGTGGCCACCATTTTTTTTGCAACACTACGTGAACGAACAATTTTTGTTGGCTTTAGCTCTCATTTTTGAACACCCAAACTCGTGACTAGTTTTTTGTTTCGGGTTCGTACGCGTATATCCAGGATTCGTCACCTGATACGATGTTGTATACAGCATTTGAGGATCCTGCGTGGAATCTTTCGAGAGTTCTGACGCACCAAGTAACGCGAGCCGCTTTTTGCTCTTCACAGAGCGAATGCGGTATACATCGGGAAAACAACTTTTTTTACACCTAAATGTTCATGCAAGATTATTTGTATTTGACTCATGCCAATGTCTAAAGTTGCCTGAATTTCGCGGTATGTCACATGTCGATCTTCCTCATTCAGCTTACGCACAGCATCAACGTTTTCTTGGGTGACTGCAGTTTTTGGACGACCTTGACGGAGATCATCACTGAGCTTGACACGTCCACGTTGAAATTCAGCAAACCAGCGATAAATTGTGGTTTTGGATGGGGCTTCATCACCAAATGCAGAAATCATCCGGTCAACACACTGTTTTTGTGTTAAACCACTTCGAAAATCATTATAAATCATTGCTCTTGAATTTTCTCGAGTCAATTCCATTTTCTCAACAACTAAACAAGTTTGACAAAACCTTGTGACAAGACCGAGAATCCTTTTTTTTTAAATAAATAAATGGTATTCGATTTTTAAACCAAGGAGTTTTCAATTAAAAAGATTTTAATATGACAGCAACAGTGGAAATGTTCCATTCCCGATACTTTTAGTACAGCCCTCGTATTATGTAATTTGTTTGACCAAATATTTATACCAATTATAATTATTATTATTGGCGAAACATAAGGCAGTGATAGTGCCAACGTTGCTTTATGGGTATGTCAGCAAATGCATAAAAGTAAATTGAATGATGTGGATCGATCACTTCGAAAATTGTGCGGCGTAACTTTGGCCGACCGAATACGTAACGAAGTGATACGCAATATGGCAGGTTTGAATGAAAGTGTCAGCGTTAAGCTGGAAAAGGGTATGCTCCGTTGGTTTGGACACGTCCAACGAAGGAGTGGGGAACGATTGACGAAGTATATATATTGTGCGAATGTTGAGGGTAGAAGGAATCAGGGTAGGCCGAGACTTGCATATGAAGGTCACGTGAGCAGATTGCTCAAAAACGGAAAAGTCAAAGTACTCGGATACTCTCGTGCGTGTATGAAACGGTTGATGAATCTTAAGGAAGGGAAATAAGTATGACTGGATCGCGAAGCCTGGCAATCTGTCCTCTCTGACTACCCCGTAAGGGATACAGCGTGAAGATAGTTATTTTAGTTATAAATTTTCGATAATTTCATTAATTTAATACAAATTAAAATTAAAATCACGTCTATCATTCACCGGGGTAAGCAGAGACTTCTTCCACTTCTTTTACTTTAAAAAGTATTGTCAGTGTCACACACATTATATACCTATTTCTACATTAAAATATTACAATAAAAATGTTTTTTTTTTAATACGAACACTGAAAAATAAATAAAACCTATCATGGTTTAATATTTTCACGCAAAACACTTTGAACTCACTTGTTGTTAATAATATATACCTACTTACGTACCCACCTACCTACGTTATAAAATAAAAATGTTTAATGGTTCATAGCAGAGTCGTTGATTCTTTGTGTAATAATATTGTGCGCGATTATACATGCGCAAACTATCCCCACTAATTTTTGTCAGAGCTCATCATTCGCCGCGCGTCCTGTAACAACATTGCGAAAAGCTCGATTCCATACTAATACAACACGTGAAAAAGTATCATAAATCTATTTATTTACATTATGTATCACCTACATATTCATATTTATACTTAAAACGTAACATTCATTACATTTTTAATTTGATTTAGGTAGAAAGCAGTCATCATTAATTTCAAGCTTGTTGGGATTTAACTGCTGATACTTTGCTCCTACATTCACCTGGTGAAGAGAGGGTTGCTCTGAATGCTGCATGTCCATATATGTGTTTATTGTGCACACTCTCTATTGCAAAAAGTATAAACCCATCAACCATTTACTAATATAAGTCTTAAAGAAAGAATATAAAATATAAATGGTATATAATGAATGGATGATACCCAGGACAGTAAGTATTCCCATGTCCTGTGTCTCTTACATTTATTTGTTTCTTCAAATTCTAACGTTAAGCGCTAATAACCGCTTGTGTGGTTATCATTTATATGGTATAGATTCATAGAGCTTTATGATTGGTGAAACAAAAATATTATAAATAATTTTACAACTAGTTATATTCAAGATATTTTCTTTAAAAAGCTCTAATCCTAAAGCATTCAATTATGAAAATATTGATACAATTGAAGACCACATATATTGGACGGGATTCACAAAAGACCAATTTCAACAAATATGAAATGAAATTTCAAAATTGGCATGGTTGCCTAAAGATAAATTTTTAATCATACTTGATGAAACTACGCTTAAATGGCTTACGCTTGATGAATTATGCTTAAATCATACAAACAGACAACAAGTTACAGACAGTACATTAATGATTTGTGGCACCAAGAGAAAATTTTACCCCCTGAAATATCCTAGATTCCAATCTAATTGTGTTGAGTGTCATATTACACAGCTGTAAGTGAAAATAAGATGAATACCTAAGAATAATTGTTATATTTGGCTTTATCTATTTACATAACTGTAATAAACCTGTCCTGTCCATATACTAAAAAGATTTTAACTGATTTCATTACCTGGGTGGTGTAAGTGGTAGTGTATGCTACTGTCACGCTTAGGTCTCGGGTTCGAAATCCAAGTCCTAATTAATAATTTACTATTGAATATATCATATGTAAGATATGTATGTATTTAGAACGTATGAGTTACTTAACTGCTTAGTTACTTAATAGGTATGTACTACTTATCTTTTGTAAGTGATAATCCCTTGCATTCTATAAGCTTATTTGCCTCTGTAGTAGTGTAAACTACTGTCCAATGCTAATAATATATATAAGAGTTTTTATGAAGTGCTGTTATTTGTCATCCGATGAGATCTGGATTAAAAGATGAATATAAAATATCGAACATCATAACCTAAAAAATATTCATGGTCATATTTCTTAGGAATGCCATTGTCAATAAAACTGAAACATTGACGATTAGAATTTCATATTTTCTCTAAGTAATGACATTAGTTTGAATCTTGTACTGGTGCATAACTTTTTGGGCCCAGCGATGTATGGGAGATGGGCATTCTCCTTTGTTTTCTTAATTTAAATTATGAAAATATAAAGCATGCCAAGAATTTAACGTAAATATTTTTGTTATTTTTAATAACTTAACTTAAAAACATAGGGCCGTATTACAGAACGTTTATCAATACTCAAGAAACACTTGAGAGTAGATTTTATAAGGAAATATCTAGTCTCAAGCGTTGATTGAGTATTAAGAAACGTTCTGGAATACGGACCTTACACTCTCTCGAACTCATACGCGCGTATAAGTTCGAGAGAGTGTAAGGTCATCACAACTTATTTACTCGTGCGCGTGGGCTTAAATTGAGCAAAAAGCATTGGGGGCCTTTAAAAGCCCATTCACTATCCTGCATGAGAGTCCGCAGTGCAAGATTTCGAAGCAGGACGTAGCTCACACATTGCACTGTTTGGACGTCCATCATCAGTACCTACATTTTACTTCCTCTCTGGTGTCGGTGCACTTGCAATTATGTTGCGTGCTGTTTAAAAAAAAAGAAAATAGCAAATGTGCATTTTTTTTGTTATTGAACAAAAATATAAAAAACCAGTCAAGTGCGAATCGAACTCGTGCGCCAAGTGTTCCGTACCTATCTATTATATCGCCATAATACAATTAGTACCGTGTTCGAGGCCATTGAAAATTAAGCTCTGAATAGTATGAGTGTCTGTATAACTCTGAGGTATAAGTTAATTGTATTGTATACCTATTTAATTTAGGTATGTATGGGGAAACTCATGAATTTTCAACTTTTGTATTTTTGGAACTTTTCCTTTATTTGTGCTGTAAGATCTAGCTTTTCGGCATATACCTAGGTAACACTAAAAATGTTTAGTACTGGCCAGAAAGAAATATTGCTAATGAAAACTTTTTTTTGAATTTCAATTATAGAACTCTTTGGTAACCTAATGTAATATATTGCATTCATTGTTGTTAAACGTGAAAATGAACTTAACGCGAGAAAATTTTCGATCAATGATTTATTATGACTTTCGTTTTGGGCTTACTCAACAACAAAGCTATGATGGGCTGTGATTAGCATTTCAGAATGAAGCCCCATCTCGTGCCACTATTTACAATTGGTTTAACGAGGTTAAGCGTGGACGTAGTAATCTCAATGATGATCCGCGTGAGGGACGTCCTCTAACAGCAACTACTGAAGATAACATCAGTGCTGTGCGACGTATGATAGAGGAAGATAAGAGCGTGACCTATCAGCAGATACGGGCAAGCCTAGGCATTGGTATGAGTCAAGTTCAAAAAATATTACACGAACATTTAGGCGTCAGGAAGATTTGTACCAGATGTATTTCTCATACTTTAACCGACGATCAGAAACGCCTTCGCATGGACTGGTGTCGCGAAATGTTAGATAAGTTCAACGGCGGTGACTCAAATGCTGTATTTGACATCGTCACAGGTGATGAAAGCTGGATATATTGCTACGAACCCGAAACCAAAAGAAAATCAGCTCAGTAGGTGTTTCCTTTTGAGGATCGGCCAACTAAGGCAGAGGTTCCCTAACTTATTTTGTCTCAAAGTGGGCACTTTGAGACTAAATAAATTTTTAGCGCCACCATTTATTCACCTACTTAAAAATCACTATAACTTCAAATTAAATTAATTGTTGTGAGCTATATGAGCGGAGATTAAACATTCATTCTAAAATAGACTTTTTACTATAATCTGCAAGTTAACTTGAGACCTGAGCGCAGTAGGTAGTACATAACAACGCTCCAGGTCTCAAGTTAACTCTTACGGGCTACACCTGCCAATGAGAATGATTATTGAAACGCAACTTTATAGTATTCAGACAGAGTATCTTTTATTTAAAATAAAACAAACATAATCGATTCTTATATAAAAACTAATGTGAAGGATGAATCTGATGCTGTTTAATAAGTTTGTTGATATCAGGTTCCAATTTACTCAAGAACAGCCGCAAGTCGCCACGTTCGGTAACATGCAAACGATTTCTCTTTTTAGTAAACAGCGTTGCCACAGCACTAAATCCACGTTCACACAAATATGGAATGCTATCAAGAATCGTTGAACGATTGACCACAATCCAGGGTACAATTGCTGGATCGGTTTTTGTAGCTAAAATTCTTGATAGCTATTGTTGAACTTGATTTTTATTTCCTCGTTTGTTGTCAATTTTATAAGTTCTTCTTCCAGCTGAGGACATTTGAAAACTGATCTAACACCCAGCCTGGTATTTCCCTTCAAAATGTCCTGGTATCGTTTGTAATAATAAAAAATGTTACTTAATAATGTTGGGCGAGGAACCAAAAATAATAATAGATCTCTGGGGACATGAACTAACTAACAAACTAACAAACAAAAATTATAACTCGTTTCAGGCGCCAGCAGGATAAGTCCTACCAACTTTATGCACACGGATATCAGCGATAGAGATTAAGCCTCTAATCATAAGAGCAGGAACCAAAAATAATAGAATACATCTCTAGAAGAAAGTTTCTATATTTTTATAGGCTAATTGATTGAAAATACATTACAAACATTATCACTATTGGTATAATTTATTCCAGTGTTTTAGTAAGCTAAAGATTAACTATTCTCATGGTTGAGGCGTGAAATTTAGCATAGCATAATGCCAGCTTATAAGTCAAAATATATATCGTAACATGATTCAAAACAGGAGCCAAATCATTGAATCATTACATGGGCCTAATCATGAGTCTTTGGGCCTGTTCATTGAGTCGTGCATCATTACTAGATTAATCTACACAAAAACAATTCAAACTAAATACCTGAAGGCGTGGTTAAATTACCACAGGATTCGAAATCACATCTGCAGACCGCGACAGGTGCCGTCTCCACGAGAATGACGAGCCCGTAACCACATGGTCAGAATTTATGGCAAATTTCATCCAAGAATAAAGTTAATATAAAAAAAAGTGCATTTTCAGCTGCAAAGAAAAGAAATTAGTTCCATTAGATTTGGAAAAACAATTGGAGGTTTGTTCGTGATTTGAACACATAAAGAGAACTTACCACTTTTTTTAAAGGAAACCCATAAATTTTGAAGAGCAGGCAAATATTCCTTTAACGCCTCTCCAAGCTTCGTAATTAGCGAAATTAGCTGTAAACAACGCATAATCTTTCGTCAAAATATTACCTTGTCATCGAGATTATAAATGTGGTTCCAAAAATCCAAAGATCTTACCGAAATACATAGTTATCCTGATATAAACATTGATAAGAAGTCACAGGCGTGAACTTCCATTTACAATTTATAAAAGATTACTTCTTTTTAGCGAAGTTTAAAAAATATATTTACGACGACATATTTCTTCGTCGATGGTAGAAAAGCGAATCACGTTCCGTCACCACTGTCAAAAGACACCAATTGACAGAACTATTTTAATGCATTCGTTCCAAGAACAGGCTAAGACATTCAAAAACATTCTGCCTACTCGAAACGTAAATTATATAAATTCGATGACAAGTAGTGAGAAGGGGTCAACAATCTACTCTTTTCTCTCTCTAAATCCCAAGACTAACAATAACGTTCCAATGTGACGTTTTACAACGTTACACGTTCGGTGAAGTCAATGTGGAGGTTTTCCAAACGTTGGCAGTAAGCAAACAAGTCGTGGTTACTGCAGGATACTGATAAATTCGGAAAATTGTGAAACTCACGTCTGCCCATATTCTTTTTGTGTAGAAGCAGTTTGGCTGCGAAAGCAGCAACGACATTTTTTGTTTTAATTAAATTTAGTTCATCGCCTTGCAGTTGGAGATTCATGTCGTTGAACAATTTATACGGTCTGTCATGTAAGCTATATCATTTTTTGATGTAATGAACTTGTTGCGAAATTCTGTATCTTTAGTTTCCAAGAACTCTATCACAGAGTCAAACAGGTTGTAAAATCGACTCAGACAATTGCCTCTTGATGGCCAACGAACCTCAGTATGAAGCAACAAACGGTTGGAATCTTTGTCATTAGTAAGACAAAGCTGATGAAATAATCTATCATTTAAAGAGCTGGTACGGATTTTATTGACTGCTTTGAAGACATATTCCAGTGATTGAAATAGTCGTTCACTAAAGTTTCTAGCAACCAAATGTTGTCTATGAATAACTCAATGTACAGCAATTTAAAAAATAAAATTCCAGATGTAAAATAAATATAAATAAATAAATATCCATCACGCCTTATCCCCGAAGGGGTGGCAGAGGCATATTATATGCCCACTTTTCACCGTGTGGATTCCTGTCCCACGTAATAGGTGGTGCGCCCATTGCCGTGTTGAAATAGACAGACGCAGGCTGTGGCTACCGGCTGTTGAAATTTTTTAAGCCGCCTATAAGGCCTTCAACCAGGCTTAACGACTGCCATTTTACTGGCAACCGGGACCAACGGCTTAACGTGCCTTCCGAAGCACGGAAACGCTCGTAAATTTAAATGCCACAAAGTGGTCACCCATCCGAGGACCAGCCATAGTGAAAGTTGCGTACCTCAGTGATCGTTTACCGAACACTGAGACCGCGGGGCCACGAGCGCAACTGATATAATATTTTTTAAGGGAATCTCTTTCTCATCACAAAACTTTTCCAATGTATTGAATATGTCTTGAACTAAAACACTTGTACTGTTCCACTTATTTATTACTTAAACCTGACCGGTTTCGCCTTACAGCATTTTCAAAGGTTAGCACATACTGTATGTATTTCGGATGTCATTGAGTACAATATGATAAGTCACAACAACAATAGTTTCACTGAGGGTAAACAAGTCATGATACCACTTAATAATTTTTCTCCAAAATTAGGGAGAATCTAAGAAATGAAGTTATACATTTAAACATTAATTAAATATCACAATTAAATTTCATTATAAATAATGTCAATAAATATAATAAAAAAATAATATTATAATAAAAAATAATAATAACAAAAATAGAAATAAATGTCATGAGATAATTACGTTTGTCAATACTATTTCAGAATATAAACTATTATAAATTACAATTTACATATGCCAATGTCATTAGAATTAAGATTAAAGAAATTAAAACATGTAGATGTCACCACTTTACTGTAATAAAGGTGAACGGCTTATATCTAACTGTTGATTTAGGATGATGTTACTATCAGTATTAATTAATTTATTTATTTCAAGAGCCATAAGGGCATTCATTTCTACCTTTTTCACATGCATGAAAAACTCTAAAATTTATTTTCGGGTCAAATGAATGTTTCTCTGTTATGAGATGTTCCGCGAAATTGGACTCGGTTTTATTAAGTCTCCAGCCACAGGTATGTTCAGCAACTCTGATTTTAAAAGATCTTCCAGATTGACCTATATATTTTTTACTACAATTAGAGCATGTCAATTCGTATACACCACTTTTTTGGTCGATCGGTGTCTTATCTTTGTTATTGCACAGAAATTTGTACAAATTGTGAGTTGTATAAAACGCGGGCTTACACCCTGTAAGATGTCTAGTACACTTATATGATATTTTACCGATATAAGGTATGCGTGCCCATCGTTTTTTATTTATATCTGGAGTTGTAACGGTGCCTCCTTTATAAAGTAGATCTATGACTGCCCTTGATCTCTTTCGTGAAATAATATTGTCTATCAACTTATGTGAGAAGCCATTATTGAGTGCTATGGTCTTTATTACCAATAGTTCTTCGTCATAATCATCCTGCGACATTGGAATCGAAATTAATCGGTGTACCAACGAGTGAAACGCAGCATGTTTATGGTTTAATGGATGTCTTCAGCTATAACATTATCCGTGAATGTAGGTTTTCTAAATATTTTAAATGTATGTCTATTATTAATTAAACTTATAGAGATGTCAAGAAAATTTATTTTATCATAACCAATTTCCATTGTAAATTGTATATTGGAATTAATTGTATTAATAAATGTCAAAAAATTTTTTAATTCACCCACATTCCCGGTCCATAAGCAAATGATATCATCTACATATCTGTACCAATAACATATAAACTGTTTGTAAATTAAGTTTCCTAGAATTTGTTTTTCTATAAAGTCCATAAAAATTTCTGCACAAAGTGGAGAAAGAGGACTGCCCATAGCTAGGCCATTAACCTGTTTATAAAACTTATTGCCAAATTTAAAATAATTTTGTTCTAGACATACCGATATAGTGTGTTCTAAGTCTATAAAAATTTGTGGGTCTACTATAGCCTTCAACAGAATATCCTTAATTGCGATCTTGCATTCCTGTAAAGGTATACTAGGAAACAGATTCTTGACATCAAAGGAAACCAAAATAGCCTTATCAGGTACATGTGTGTTTATAAGTTTTTCCAGTAAGTCAAGACTATTTCTAATGGTATTAATTGGTACAAATTTTGTGTGTTTTTTGAACATTGAATTAATTTCTGCTGCCAACTTGTATGCCGGTGCTCCGATGTATGCCACCACTGGACGGATGGGAACTTCAGGTTTATAAAGTTTATAGTAGGCATGAAGTTTTGGTGTTTGAGGGTTCATCATTTTGACCTTGTATAAGGAATCTTTCTTAAAAATACTGTTGGCCGATTGCAAAGTCTCCTTTACAATTTCACAAAATTTTTAGTTGGATCTTTCTTCAGTTCAACAAGAGATGGGCCTTTCAAGAAATCTTCAACTTTGGAGACATAATCTTGCCGTGTTGCTATGACCACTGTATTGCCCTTGTCCGCCTTAGTAATGATAAGATCATTCTCTTGAATCTTCGACCTAATATTTAAAATTGTTTTAAGGTCATGTGGAGGACATTTTTTCTGTGACATGCTATGTTGTTGAAGCATTTTACTCAAAACGTATTTTTCGGTAAAGTTTGATTCGGCTAATTCTAAAACGACAGCAAGGTTATCCAAATCCTTCCTAGATATTGGAATATTAGGGCAATACTTAAGTCCCTTTTCTAGTAATTCTACTTCATTATTTTCAAAAACGAAATTAGTATAGTTTTTCAATCTTGGATAATATTTATTGTTATGATGTAAGGGTGGCATTGATGTTGATGAGACTACGAGCTGCGATGACCTTAAACTCCCCAATTTATTCAGATGTCTCTTATGAGTCATGGCTGATAAATGGCGCACTTCATTTAAAACATCAGCTTGGAGAACTTGAAATTCTAAATAATGCAGTCTTCTACCCAATTCCACATGACAAATTTTGAGGTGGAGACTCAAATTATCCCGCTGGCAATACTGATTTTTAATTTCTTTTAATAATAACTTCTGTTTTGCACTAAATAGAAACTCTTTGAGGTAATGTTTATGGATACTACATTTTAAGCTTATGTCAATGTATTTTGGGATTAGACCTTCCTTTTTACATTTTGTGTTAAACCATACATGTTCATTTATCTTAGCGAACTTTAATTTTAACTTCCAATAAGTATCAATCAGTTCAGCCGTACCTGCTGTCTTCAGACTGTTTACACTGTAGATTGATGGCACTTGGTGGAACTTGCTACACATCTTGAACATATTGAAGCTCTTGAAATAAATAAATTAATTAATACTGATAGAAACATGATCCTAAATCAACAGTTAGATATAAGCCGTTCACCTTTATTACAGTAAAGTGATACTATTGGTAATATTACATTAAAGTGACATCTACATATTTTAATTTCTTTAATCTTAATTCTAATGACATTGGCATATGTAAATTGTAATTTATAATAGTTTATATTCTGAAATAGTATTGACAAACGTAATTACCTCATGACATTTATTTCTATTTTTAATATTATTATCTTTTATTATTATTATTTTTTTATTATATTTATTGATATTATTTATGATGAAATTTAATTTTAATATTTAATTAATGTTTAAATGTATAACTTCATTTCTTAGATTCTCCCTAATTTTGGGGAAAAATTATTAAGTGGTATCATGACTTCCTTGTTTACCCTCAGTGAAACCATTGTTGTTGTGACTTATCATATTGTACTCAATGACATCCGAAATACATACAATATGTGCTAACCTTTGAAAATGCCGTAAGGCGAAACCGGTCAGGTTTAAGTAATAAATAAGTGGAACAGTACAAGTGTTTTAGTTCAAGATGTGTAGCAAGTCCCACCAAGTGCCATCAATCTACAGTGGAAACAGTATTGAATATGGCCTTACTAGTTCTTCACATATTTTCTCATGTTTAATATACCTCACGTAAGACAACAACAATGCTTCATTAGTAGGTAAAGTGGACTCATCGAGCTGAATTGAGAATTGACTACTCTTCAGATGATTGCACAATGATCCTTCAATGTTTTCAGCCATTTCATCAATTCGTCTTTGCACAGAATTATTACTCAAAGGAATTTTTCGGATAACATCTGCGGCCGGTTTAACACAGCACAGTAGTTATTACTTCCTTTATTGCTGGCAAAATTAACTCTTCTCCGATGTTGTGTGGTTTGCCTTTTTGAGCAATTAACAAAGAGATATTTTACGAAGCTCGAAGTCCATCGTCATCTTGCTTAGGAGCTGCCGAAAATAGTTTTGCTACACTTGGCTGAGTATTATGCTTCATCTCTAGGTCTTGAAAATATGCTACATTCTTGTCTTTCTTATCTGGATGCATTTTATTCAAATGATCTTGCAGTCTTGAAGGTTTCATTGCTTCATTCGAAAATGTTTTTAGACATTGAAGGCACTGAGGCGACGATGGGTTTGTGGGATTTTCAATGAATCCGAATTTAATATATTCCACAGAGTATTGCCGTCTCTTCTTTTTTACTTCCGACATTGTTTGGTTTGAAGAAATACGTAAGTAGGTGTTGAACTTAAGTACTGCCTATTTATTACGTGCAAACTCGCAAATGAAATTAATATAAATATTCCGTTGTTTATTTAGGATTGCATAAGCAGCTGTAATGATGCGTTTCCAAGCCGCGCCATCATACGACTAACGCCATCTATCGGACGCATGCGGCATTGAAGTTACTCCCGTATAAGCGTGGAGGGGAGTACGAGGTCCCATCTCCCGCGCCTTGATCCGCCCCTGGGCCCTATATAAGCAGTTGACAGGAAGTTTCGAGAACAACCTAGATTTGTCAATTACGATACTGTGTACTACCACACAAAAGTACTTTCCTAAAACAATTTTCATTTATAAAATATTCGTAAAAATATTGGACCCGGAATATCCCGGTAAGTTTCTAATTATATTCAATCATCCTTACTAACTTTTGTTTCCTACAGGAAGGAGTATTTAAATCTAATTTCTATCTATAGTGTTCTTACCTATTTCCTATTCAGCGTATGTACGAGTATTACCGCAATTAATAGCTATTTTTATAAATTCTAAATCTATTACAATCGCAAATTTTCAGCCATCTCTATAAGTGGGTAGGAATATGTATAAAACTATAATTTCCACAAGTGTGCCAACCAACCCTTACTAAATTTTATTCTATGTACCTACCACCTACAACCTATATGTAAGACTTCCCGCCTCTCAAGCCAACCTGGGCCTGAGGAGAAGCTGGAAGCCTTTTAGGTTTCCGGCTGAGGTTCTTACCCCAGGCTTCTGTCTTCCAGGGTCCTTTCTTACAGCTGAACCTTTACGGTTCACCACTATACCTACTACTTGTTGGCCGAGCGCTGCTCCGAGGCTCCTTCTGGTCGCGCCTAGACCGGGAGTGGAAGCCGTCGCCCAGCCGGAGAACCCTACGACTGCGAGAGAAACAACATCCGACCCGTGGAAGATCACCTGGCCCTCCCTCAGATAAGTCCAGATTCCGCGGCCTCTCGCGGCAGAGTCCTCCTTACGGTTGCCTACCTATATTCAACACCCGCGACCCTGACTATACTACTTTTGGCCCTATCGGGAAATATATACTATTTTCTAACTACTTCTACTTTTATTTATCTCCCGTAGGGTCCTGTACAACCTAAAGGTTTACACAGCACGCACCGACAGGAATAAGACAAACATGCATTAACTCGTTTATCTCATTCGATGCTCAATTGTACTCGACAAGTAAGAACAAGTATTCTATGAATCAGCCGATTGATACAGGCACATGCACAAATCGGGTTATTTAACAAAAACTTGTTAAAACATGATTGCCCGCGGTGTATTATCTACGAAAATTACCTATCTAGGAATACTAATAACTATTAAAATGCGAAAGTTCTACGAAAATTACCTATCTAGGAAAACTAATAACTATTTAAACCTTTTTATTTGTTTGTTTGTGTCTACTTTCATTTCGAAACGGAGCGAGCGATTGACATGATTTTTCTTCTATTTATTGAATAAAACAGGACAGATACATGAACTACGCGGAGAGAAATATCGAACCGAGTTTGAGCAATCTCTTAATTAATATTAGTTGATGTTCACAAGTTGTAGCCAAGAGTCGAGAGCTCTGTCGGTGTCTAAGAGTACTCCTAGCAGTGGCGTAACTATAGGGTGGCAGAGCTGGCAAAATGCCACGGGCCCCCGACCTGAGAGGGCCCCGGCCCAAGCGACTGAGATTTCAGAAATAGTCAAACATTTTTTCCAAATTATATAAAATATTTTTTTTTTCAAGTACGTAAAATCAATCGGCATAATAATATTACATATTCAAAGTAATCATTAAGATTTCAGCAGATTCATAACAAAAATGTCAATCAATTTCTGAACGTATTCTTGGTTGCTCCATTTTTTGTCTCGGTACATTAGTGGTACGAGTGGCGATGACGATCGGGGAATTCCGTTATTCATTTTATTAAGTATTAACCAAGAAAGTACTTTTATAGCGCTGCCGGGGCCCCCGGGGAAAGTATTCTGTGTATATGTAAGCAAAAAGTGACAAAATTTCGAGTTTATGGACCATTTTTCTACTACACTATGTAATAGAAAAATGGTCCATAAACTCGGAATTTTGTCAGAGGTAGGTAAAACGGCATTTTAACGAGCTTTTGAGAAGAAGAGGGTCTCCAAGATTCGAAACGGTTGTTACATACGTACATACATATTGTCACGTCTTACGTCTCACGTCTTTATCCCCGAAGGGATAGGCAGAGGCACACTATACGCCCACATTTCACCGTATGCACATAAGTCCCACGTAACAGGTGGTGAGCCCATTGCCGTGTTAAAATGGACAGGCGCAGGTTGTGGCGACCTGCTGTTGAAAGTTTTCAAGCCGCCCATAAGGCCTTCAACTGGGCTTAACGACTGGCACCGGGACCAATTTATTAACGTGCCTTCCGAAGCACGAAAACGCTCGCAAATGTAAATGCCACAAAGTGGTCACCTATCTGAGGACCAGCCATAGTGAAAGTTGCAGCGTATCCTACGAGGCGGCGTGTCTAATCGCTAGGAGCATGCCCTAAGATCTCGAGGCTGGAGTCCTGAAGAAGGTTTATGAAGAGAGCGCCCTGGTGCGAAGAAACGGTGGACGGCCGCTTCCGGAGGAGATCGACCACTGGAGACAGTCGGCTCGCGACGATCTCTTCCGGAAGTGGGCTCATAGGTTGGTAGGCCCCTTAGTTAGCCACCGGCTCGTGGGGGCTGTCCGGCCTGTCCTGCGCGCTTGGGTGGAGAGGGCACACGGAGCGCCGACCTTTCACCTCAGTCAGCTCCTCACAGGGCATGGCGTATTCGCCAAGTACCTGTGGGAGGTGGCGGGGGTGGGGCCGGACCCCGTGTGTCGTCACTGCCCAAATTGCGTGCCCGGGTGGGACGAGCCGCATATCGCTCTCACGGGCATAGTCATCTGCCCCCGCAGCAGGGAAGACGGTGCGTAAAGGCATTCCCGCGACAACAAAAAAAAACATAACGGTGTTGTTTGTAACGGTAATGAGACCATGACAGGACTCGGACAGGTTATGGGGCAAACTGCTGTTAAAATTTTTCAAAACGTTTGTAAATAGAAATATAACAAAGCGGTTACCCATCTAATGACCAGCTATAGCAAAAGTTGCTTAACGCAATTATCGTTAATAGTGTTTGGTAATTACACAAGTAGTTACCAAACACTATTAATGCTCATTATAATTAAATTACAATGACGATTTTCACTGAGAGGGCCCCTTCCAAAGGAATTGCCACGGGCCTCAGATGGTATAGTTACGCCACTGACTCCTAGCTAGATGAAATTACAAATCGCCCCCCGAAGACTACACAACGCCCCCATTTTTTTTCTGCGTCTCCTACCGGCCCCCTTTAGGCCTGCAGCGCCCACAAGAGGGCGTTATCGCCCACTTTGTGAAACGTTGAACTAAGGTAAAGAAGATGATAGCCTCGTTCTTTGGTCGGAAAGGTCATTTCGCGACAGTTATGCTAGAAGATGGAAGGACAGTTACTGCAGACTGGTACGTCAATCGCTGTTTGCCTGTTGTCTTGGAAAAAAATCGACAGCAGCGCCCTCGAAGCAGGATCCTTCTTCACCACGACAATGCTTCAGCGCACTCCGCAAAACGGACTGTTGAATATTTGACTATGTAATGTATCTGCTGCAAATTTCAACTTACTAAATGCACTCCATCCTGAAATAATCGATCGTGACACACTGACAGACAGACTGACAAGAAAGTGGTCTTATATGGGTTCCTTTATTACTTTTTGCAGAACAGTTTGCTGTGCCGTATTTCGTAACTGTTTGTTACAATAATTTAGGGCTTTCTGCTACCACAAATAGCGGCTTTTTTATATATATTAATACATACAGATCTCTTATTTTCATTATCTTATTAGTATGTTTATTTCACGCTCTTACATTAAAATTCGCGATCCTGCTTGCTACGCGGCAGTCCGCTGCGCAGGACGCCAAGTCACTGACAGCTCACAGTCTTGCGTGGCGGCTTGGAAGCGGTGGATGGAGCTTGCAGGCTTTGTGCAGGACTCGAGTACACATCCTGCACGGTGTTACAGGCCGCTATGTTAGCTGCAACAACATTCACAGTCAACATAGAGCAGCGGATGGCAAGGCAGCCTGCCGTGAATGGGCCCCTTTTGCCCACAGTGACCAAAGTTTGCGCTAAACACTGTTCATGCCTGACTTGCGATTTTGTGCAATATATACACAAAATAATAGTACTTCGTATACGGCAGGGTATAATGTGAACTGTCCTTTGTAAAAAAATGTTTAATCATAGAATTCATTCTGATCTATGGGTTGTCTGTGACATTTATAGTAGAAATTCACTTTAGTAGAGAGCGTTTTTGTAGTTTTTAGTAGATAATGTTGGTCAGGATCTGTCGAAAACGATGAATTCGTTTTTGCTAATGGTTAGAACTTTAGATATGTTGTAGTTAAAATTATGCATTATGATTCGATTTAGTAGCTAGTACGTGGAAAAGACGTTTTATGACGGGGTAAATAGTGATTTCGGTGTGCGAAAGTCATACGACTTGTGTCATCTGACTGCTCTTCCTTCAAGATGGCTCCTCCGCCGGAGTACGATAAGGAACCTAAAGCCCCTGATAAAAGTTCTACAAACATTTGCACTGAAGATTCAAAGCTCCTACACAATTTAGTTCATGACCAGCACACCTATTCTGACCATAAATCTGCCAATTCCGTAACACCCTTTGAAGTTGAGGTGAGTCGATTACTGCCATTTTTTTTATTTTTATAATAACTAGCGATAAAGGTATATTTATTAAGTGTTTTTACAGACATCAAATAAGTAACTAACCACTTAAATCTTTAATTTCACTGTGATTGTGCATATGACGATATGAAATAGTTTTCATTGAAATATAAAGTAGGTAGATGAAAATGGCGAAGAATTTACTTTTGTCATATTGTAATTAATATGTCTAGGATATCTACGGAACCATAAATGTAAATTTTATATCGTGTATCATTTCGTCAAGTAATAAGTATGAGGCAAGCAGTTGTTAATACCTAATTGTTTCTATAACCTTTGCTTCATAATTTCTTTGGAAAACAATACTCATACCTATTACCCAGCTCAATTTGAAATAAACTGTTAAAGTAGAATGTATTTTCATAATGTTAGAACAAAATAAAAAGTATGTCAAAAACTTGGCAGTGTGAAATTTTGCACGTATCCACAGGCTATAATTTTTTTAAAATATTTTACACAGTGCCATAGACCTAAAATTAATCTAGTATATGCATGTATTATGAGATGTAGACAACTGATAAACACATTTAACTTTTACATTTCTATAGGTATACATATTAGAAAAAACACTCAGAACATCATTTCGTCTATATCATTACAATTGGTTTGATTGTGATAGTACTAGTAGTTAATATTACATCTAACCACTAGAACATCACGCCAGTTGTTTGTGTTTGAAATTGTGGTTTAATAAACCCCCATTTATATCTAAAGCTAAATGTTATTTTCCTGTTAAAACTTATTGAAATTTCATAACTGGCGACTTTTTTGTTTATGTATACCCTTTTTTATCTCAGTGTTTTCCCAGTTACTTCCAAATTTATATCCCTGGATTTGAAGCCTGAGAACCACTATTATGGGCTGTTAAGAGTCAATATTATTTGACTTATAATTATCAGCATTGTTGAGAGGGGCTGTAGACTGGAGGGAATGACCTCAAAACTCCATAAGAAGGGATTAAATAAGCGATAAAAGGTTGTATGAATTTTCGTCATTTTCAAAGTTAGAAATATGAATTTATGTACACCTGTTTTTAGTTACAAATAAATGGATATGTGTATCGCAGATTTTCTAAATTTTACCTCTATACCGGTAAACAGGGATGGAAAGTTTGTATGGAAAATTCTTTATTTTCAAACATAGCAACATTGAATTTCTTATTCCTGCTTCTGTATATAAATAAAAAATTATGTGTTAAGCAATTTTGATAAATTCTACCCTTGTACGAGGGCGACACTGAAAATTTTGGGAATCAAGGAAGTGACACAACATTACTATTTAAAAATGTATTTATTGCTTTTCGAAGTATTCTCTGTGAAATTTGACACATTTTTCCATACGATGGAACCAATCATTGAAGCAACCATTCCATTTGGAAGTAGGGGTATCCAAAATTGCCGTTTTGTAGGTGTCCACAGCTTCTTCAGGTGATGAAAATCTCTGACCACGCAATTTATTCTTTATTTTAGGGAAAGTATAGAAATCATTAGGGCTTAGGTCGGGGCTGTACGGCGGATGGTCTAATAATTCTATGTTTTCTTGCTCTAAAAACTCTTTTGTTCTGTGCGCGGTGTGAGAACTCGCATTGTCGTGATTGAGGATGATGCGGCGGTTGCAGTTCTCTTTACGGAGTTCAGAAACGACCTGTGGCAAACAAATGCTAGCATATCATTCTGCATTAACCGTTCTTTGTCCCTCAAGAGGAATAGTCGCAACATGGCCGGTTTTGGAGACAAACGTGGCCACCATTTTTTTTGCAATACTCCGTGAACGAACAATTTTTGTTGGCTTTAACTCATTTTCGAACACCCAAACTCGTGACTGGTTTTTTGTTTCGGGTTCGTACGCGTATATCCAGGATTCGTCACCTGATACTCTAAAAACTCTTTTGTTCTGTGCGCGGTGTGAGAACTCGCATTGTCGTGATGGAGGATGATGCGGCGGTTGCAGTTCTCTTTACGGAGTTCAAAAACGACCTGTGGCAAACAAATGCTAGCATATCATTCTGCATTAACCGTTCTTTGTCCCTCAAGAGGAATAGTCGCAACATGGCCGGTTTTGGAGACAAACGTGGCCACCATTTTTTTTGCAACACTCCGTGAACGAACAATTTTTGTTGGCTTTAACTCATTTTCGAACACCCAAACTCGTGACTGGTTTTTTGTTTCGGGTTCGTACGCGTATATCCAGGATTCGTCACCTGATACGATGTTGTATACAGCATTTGAGGATCCTGCGTGGAATCTTTCGAGAGTTCTGACGCACCAAGTAACGCGAGCCGCTTTTTGCTCTTCACAGAGCGAATGCGGTATCCATCGGGAAAACAACTTTTTTACACCTAATTGTTCATGCAAGATTATTTGTATTTGACTCATGCCAAAGTCTAAAGTTGCCTGAATTTCGCGGTATGTCACATGTCGTTCTTCCTCAATCAGCTTACGCACAGCATCAACGTTTTCTTGGGTGACTGCAGTTTTTGAACGACCTTGACGGGATCATCACTGAGCTTGACACGTCCACGTTGAAATTCAGCAAACCTGCGATAAATTGTGGTTTTGGATGGGGCTTCATCAACAAATGCAGAAATCATCCGGTCAACGCACTGTTTTTGTGTTAAACCACTTCGAAAGTCATAATAAATCATTGCTCTTGAATTTTCTCGAGTCAATTCCATTTTCTCAATGACTAAACAAGTTTGACAAAACCTTGTGACAAGACCGAAAATCATTTTTTTTAATAAATAAATGGTATTCGATTTTTAAAACCAAGGAGTTTCAATTAAAAAGTTTTTAATATGACAGGAACAGTGGAAATGTTCCATTCCCGATACTTTTAGTGCAGCCTATGTAAAACAGAGTTGTAATAACTGATCACGAAACCTATAAAACTAACAAAGGTACGAAGCCCAAACTTCGCATGAGGGTTCCTTTTAACACTTAGGTTTCACCTAAGAATGGATTTTTCGAAATTCTATCTCTAAGGAAGTAAATAAGCGATAAACGGTTGCATGAAAGTTCGTCATTTTCAAAGTTAGAAACATGAATTTACGTACACCTGTTTTTGGTTACAAATAAATGGGCACGTGTATCGCGGTTTTGAAAAAAAAACCTATAAGAGGGTATACAAGGGTTGTATTAACTGACTCATTAATCACGAAATCCATGGAGCTAACGGAGCTATGACGTCCCGCACGCCCCCTATGAAGGAGTTTTGCGAATTGTTACCCCTAAGGGGGTAAATAAGGAATAAACGGTTGTATGGAAGATTGTCATTTTCAAAGTTACATAGTAACATGTACTTACGTATCTCACCTGTTTTAGAAGAATCTCCTAAGGCCTGTATTACCAGCGATTTAGTTGTGCTATGTCAGTAAACGCACGCACAGCCTAAACATTTAACATGGATACCTGAAATTTGGTGAATGTATACTGTAAGTCTTTGGATAAGCAATAAAAACGGGGTTACCGATATTTCCATGGAAACGGGAACTACGCGGATGAAGCCACACACAGTTTAAACTATCAAACATAGGTAAATACCTGAAATTTGGTGAAAGTATTTATTAGGTATCTGCTTTGAATCAGCACTAAGAAAGGAATACCCGGTATTCCCACGGGAACGGGAACTACGTGGGTAAAACCATACACAACTTAAAATTTGGTGAACGTATTCTTTACGTTCCTACGTTACATGAGCACCAAGGAAGAATTTCCGGTATTACCACGGGAATGTAAATGTAAATCGGCATATAGGTAGAACATTACCGAAAGTTAATGCCCGCGGCTCCGCTCACGTGAAGTCGTTAGTACATAAAAAGGTTTTCTCGCGGAAAAAAGATTATTTCACGGGATTTAAAGTATGTATTAATGCCTACCTATGTATTAATTAAGGAAATGTCTCGCACATTGTATTCAGTTCAAGCAGTTTCGCCCACGTGTATATTATTCAGTTGTAAGTAAACTCACCAACAAGTATTCCGATTTCATTCAGTTTTTGTTGTTAAAAAGTGAATACTTCAGAAGTTGTTTCATAAGAATAGCCGACGCGCACCCTTTAGTTAATATCTCTTTTTTTTGTCTGTTTCTCTTATTCGCAAACGAAGTTGCGCGGGTCAGCTAGTAATATATATATATATATATATATATATATATATATATATATTTATATATATATATATGCCGATATATACCGATGATGACCCGCTATAATATATATATATATATATATATATATATAACTAACTAACTATCTTCACGCTGTATCCCTGACGGGGTAGTCAGAGAGGACAGATCGCCAGGCTTCGCGATCCATGCATACTTCTTTCGCTTCTTCGAGATTCATCAATCGCTTCATACACGCACGTCTGGGTATCCGAGTACTTTTGACCTTTCCGTTTTTGAGCAATCTGCTCACGTGGTCTTCATATGTAAGTCTCGGCCTACCCTGACTCCTTCTACCCTCTACTTTTGAACAATATATATTCTTCTTCAATCGTTCCTCACTCATTCGTTGGACGTGTCCAAACCAACGGAGCACGCCCTTTTCCAGCTTAACGCTCACACTTTCATTCAAACCTGCCATATTGCGTATCACTTCGTTACGTATTCGGTCGGCCAAGGTAACGCCGCACAATTTTCGAAGTGATCGCATCTCCACAGCATTCAATTTACTTTCATGCATCTGCTGACATACCCAGGTTTCACTACCGTAAAGCAAAGTTGGCACTAGCACTGCGTTATGAATCGCCATTCGTGCTTCTTTTACGATGCTTTGTCGCTTTACTAACTGGGACAAAGCACCGTTAACTTTGTTTCCGGCAGCTACTCGCCGTTCTACATCCGAATCACATCTTCCATCCGCGCTAAACATACTTCCTAAATACACAATTTCATTCACTTGCTCTAGACGTTCCTGGTTTACCCTAATCTCGCATTTAGTTCTTACGTCACCTCTTTCAAATACTAGAACCTTAGTTTTACTTGCATTCAAGCGAAGACCCTTACTATCACACTCCTCTTTCATATTAGTGACTAATGTCTGAAGGTCGGCTTCTGATGAGGCCATGAGCACCGCATCATCAGCGTACAGCAGACAGATTACTGTACAGTCTCCCAAATTCACACCCATATTAAAATCTTTCAACTTCTGCAGGCAACTGTCCAGATACACTATGAACAGCCAGGCGGACATGACACATCCCTGTTTGACGCCTGTAGACAGACATCAAAAAGAGGTGACACATCCCCCCCTACTCGCACGCAAGCCTTAGAGTCCCTATAAAGCGACTGTATTGCCCGCAGTAGCGAGCCGTCCACGCCATATCCGGGCAGCAAGTCCCACAGCGTTTCTCTCACAACGTTATCAAATGCTTTCTCTAGATCCACAAAGGCGCAGAAAACCTTCTGGCTAACAGCCAGAAACTTTTCCGCGATCATGCGGAGAGAAAACACTTGATCCATACAACCTATTCCACGTCGGAATCCGCATTGAGCCTTCCATAAATACCTTTCAGACTTTTCTTGCATTCGTGCCGTTATAACCTTTGCATACACCTTACTAGCTAAGCTGACCAAGCTGATCGCCCTGTAGCTGGAGCAGTTTAGGCGCGAGCCTTTCCCTTTGTAAATAGGTACTACAACTGCTACTCGCCAGTCATCCGGGACCTCACCCGTCCGCCAGCACAAGTTGCATAACAGACATAGTGTGTCCCAGACACGCGACCCACCGTACTTGATCATCTCAGCAGTAACTCTGTCTTTTCCCGCAGCCTTACCACATTTCATACTTCTTATCGCTTGTTCTATTTCTTTCATACTAATGACTTCAATGACATCGGGATCCGGAGCATCGAAGTGAGCTCCACTTCCCGATGTGGCATCTCTGTCTTTTCTTGCATACATCTTTCCATAATATTCACTCCATCTCTGCAGGACGTCAGTTTGGTCTGTTAGGACGTCATTGTTAACACTGAGCACTTTATTCATACTGCAGATGGCCGAACAACTCCGGGTCTTGCCTACCTCTTTCCAGAAGAGCTTGGCATTATCCCGGAAATTGGACGACAGCCATTCATCCGCTTTCATTCTGCACCTTTCAAGAGCTTCTTCTATTAGTGCCTTCGTGTTAACTTTCTGCAGCTTATATCTCTCTTTCATATTAAAATCATTCCGCGAGGCTAAGTAGTCTAGCCATGCTTTCTTCTTCATTCGAACTGCTTCTTTCACTTCCTCATTCCACCATGCATCACGCTTATTACTACTGCCTCTATTCGTTTCTCCACACACTTCCACAGCGGTATTTATCATACTATCCCTAAGGTTCTGCCATACACTTTTCCACATTCTCACTACTTACATTGACGTCGCCAAGCTTTTCGGCTACCCTTTCATTATATTTATCCCTAATGGATGCATCCTGCAGCTTCCAGCTTTTGATGCTATAAGTCGGCTCAGGTTCAGGACACTCGGTACGATGACGCCAACCCGCGAACAGACCCCTAATCCTAGTTATGACTAGGTAGTGGTCTGATCCCAGCTCAGCGCCTCGATAAACCCTTGTGTCCATCACCTGTTTACGGAGCCGACTATCCATTAGGAATAGATCTATCATGCTTCTCTTTGACTTACATCTCCTCGTATACATATGAATTTGTTTGTGGTTGAACATTGTGTTCGCCACAAACAAATCCTTTTCCTTACAAAATGCCAGTATTAGCTTGCCAGCGTCGTTCACCCTTTTATCCCCATACTTCCCGAGTACCGACTCAAAACCATCGCGAGCGGTACCCACCCATCCATTCAAGTCTCCACATACTATAAGTCTTTCATTTCCTTCTATCACATTTAGAGCTTCACTCATACTCTCCCAGAAGTCCTCTAGCTCACTCGCGTTCGACGAAAATACTGGCGCGTAAGCAGCTACCAGGAAAATCTTCGTCAAACCAAGTTTTACACGGATCCAGAGGATTCTAGGACCTACTAGTTTGTACTCATACATACCGGAGGCCATTCGCGAGGACAGCAAAATTCCAACCCCCCGACATGCATCTAACTTTCTCTCATTCATAACATCCATCAACTCATTCATATCTGTCATTCCTCCCCTAACATTCCACGCAGCTACCCTGCACTCCATCCTCCACTTCCCGCCGTGTCGGGCCGCGCGTGTAGGGTGGCGGTCCCCTACGCCGCTCTGGCTCACACTTTTCGCACCAGCGGGGACGAACTGGTGCGCGTCGCCTCGGGGGCACGCCCTAGCATCATTCGCCCTGGTGGCACTCGTGTTGGAGTAGAATTGCAGCCGTAGCTGGCAGGGATGGCGACGTGCACGGGAGAGTAGGTAGGTATAGTTTTATATATATATATATATATATATATATATATTACTATACCTACCTACTCTCCCAACTTTCTTCCTCGGCAAATCCCAAAATATGGCACGAGCTACTTTATAAGTTTATTAGTCCCACAGATCCCCGAAGGCAATGGCATATTATACGCCCACATTTCCCTAAGTGCACTTTGTCCCAAGTAACAGGTGGTGAGCCTTATTGAAATCTAAGAAAACATCACACTTGTAAATCTCTAAAGCCACAACGACAGAGCGTGTAAGGATATTATCCCATCAAATTACAAGTACATCAATGTTTATTAGTTTTTAGACTATTGTCAATTTTTAAATCAACCGCATAATAGTTGCTTTTCATCAAAACTTTAAATATGCATCTCTTTAGCAACTGCTTTCGGCAAAGTCACCGAGTTGCTTTGAAAACGATTTTAGTTATAAATTTGAAGTCCATTATGCTTAAGTGATATCAATTTCACGCGTTTATATACGAAAGTACATGTCAAATTTGAATCATAATGGATATCGCATCTATGACGTCCCCGCGGTCTCAGTGTTCTGTAAACGATCACTGAGTTACGCAACTTTCACTATGGCTGGTCCTCGGATGGGTGACCACATTGTGGCATTTACATTTGCGAGCGTTTCCGTGCTTCGGAAGTCACGTTAAGCCGTTGGTCCCGGTTGCCAGTAAAATGGCAGTCGTTAAGCCTGGTTGAAGGCCTTATGGGCGGCTTGAAAAAGTTCAACAGCAGGTAGCCACAACCTGCGTCTGTCCATTTCAACACGGCAATGGGCTCACCACCTATTACGTGGGACAGGAATCTAAACGGTGAAAAGTGGGCATATAATAGGCCTCTGCCACCCCTTCGGGGATAAGGCGTGATGGATATTTATTATTTATTTATTTATTTTATGACGTCATTTCAGTTGCCCACTGCACTTAGATAATACCTAAATTGAATTTTGACAGCTGATTGGCGCAAATCGCAATCAAACTGATATCCATATTAGTTACATAATACACCTGCTGTTCTTCAATAAATACCGCACTCATGCGGGATTTCAAAGACAAGGAATCGGTCCTTCTCTTTTAAAACCCGAGAATAAAAGAGGTTCGGATTGTCTGCGGGAAGGAAAATCCCCAAAAATCCATCAGAATATGACCAGCTTTGTTCACTATATACTTGGCATTTTCCAGTGAAAGTACTGTCTTCAGTATACCTTTAGTGAGACCAATAACCTTACCATGACATGAGGGTTGTTTCAAAGTGGAAAAGTAAAGAAAATATATAGGTAGTGTACAGACCTTGTGTCTCCTTTGCTATTCAACGTATACAAATTTTGAATAGAAATTTACAAATTAATTAAATTGAACTAACTAACTAACTATCTTCACGCTGTATCCCTGACGGGGTAGTCAGAGAGGACAGATCGCCAGGCTTCGCGATCCATGCATACTTCTTTCGCTTCTTCGAGATTCATCAATCGCTTCATACACGCACGTCTGGGTATCCGAGTACTTTTGACCTTTTTGTTTTTGAGCAATCTACTCACGTGGTCTTCATATGTAAGTCTCGGCCTTCCCTGACTCCTTCTACCCTCTACTTTTGAACAATATATATTCTTCGTCAATCGTTCCTCACTCATTCGTTGGACGTGTCCAAACCAACGGAGCACGCCCTTTTCCAGCTTAACGCTGACACTTTCATTCAAACCTGCCATATTGCGTATCACTTCGTTACGTATTCGGTCGGCCAAGGTAACGCCGCACAATTTTCGAAGTAATCGCATCTCCACAGCATTCAATTTGCTTTCATGCATCTGCTGACATACCCAGGATTCACTACCGTAAAGCAAAGTTGGCACTAGCACTGCGTTATGAATCGCCATTCGTGCTTCTTTTACGATGCTTTGTCGCTTTACTAACTGGGACAAAGCACCGTTAACTTTGTTTCCGGCAGCTACTCGCCGTTCTACATCCGAATCACATCTTCCATCCGCGCTAAACATACTTCCTAAATACACAATTTCATTCACTTGCTCTAGACGTTCCTGGTTTACCCTAATCTCGCATTTAGTTCTTACGTCACCTCTTTCAAATACTTTCAAATTAAATTGAAGCGTCTCTAATGATTAATTAACGAACTTTTTTGTCTGTCCGTTCATTTTGGGCAATCTCCCGAATGGGATTTGCAGGACTTTTATTGATATATATATATATATATATATATATATCAATCAATATATATCAATAAAAGTCCTGCAAATCCCATTCGGGAGATTGCCCAAAATGAACGGACTATATATATATATATATATCAGCTATATTACAGGGCTACTTTGAAATAGGGTACCGTTTATTTAGTTGCTTGTCACCGTCTTTTAACAGCAATACAAAAATATCGGTTTTATACATTGAGCATAGCAGAAATTTTGCATAATTATGTAAATAAATATATATACATAAAGCGATAATTAGATCTGCCTATTATTTTTTGTAATGTACAGGAGGAAAACAGTCTCCCAATTCCAAGTAGTGAGTGAGATCAGTCACATACAAAATACCCGATTTGGTAAACCATTAGTTAGTCAGCGTTCCTAATGCAAATAAGGTTATTTAATATAGAATGGTCAGATAACATCTATACTATAATATTATAGCTGAAGAGTTTGTTTGTTTGTTTGGTTGAACGCGCTAATCTCAGGAACTACTACTGGTCGGATTTGAAAAAATATTTTTGTGTTTGATAGCCCATCTATCGAGGAAGGCTATATATCATCACGCTACTACCCTGCAGAGCGGAGCAGTAATCACAAATGTCGACAAATCGGAGAAATTTTTAATCATTTTTGTAGAATTTCTAAGCGACGGGATTTAATCGGTGCGGTGAGACACCGTTCTGTCAGTGTTTAACTGCTGATGCCAAATATGATCAGACCGCCCATCATATACTTTGGGAGTGTAGCATTTGGCAAAAGGAGCGATATAATATGCTTAATTGTTTACAAGTAGCGTCGGGAGTAGTTTACTATGCGGATCTCGTGGCATCGAGGGTGAATTTTAGTGCTTTTAAACGTTTCTGCCATACATATTACTCGAATCAAACATAGCTCACATAGGACCCGTAATATACTATTACCGTGGTGCTTCCCTATTTCTATAGGATTTACACCTAGTTGCTTTCCAGGTCTCCCGCTTTGCAAAGGAGGGAAGAGGTAGTGATGGAAATTAATGCTATTTTTTATTAATTTCATTAGCGTGCTAATTTTTATCTCTTAGCATGCGACGTACTATTGCTATGCTTAATGATAATATGAACATCAATGAAGTAAACATGCTAGATCCTCCCGTTCCTGAGAAAATCAATGATGACACATGGATATACAGACGGACATAATAAAAAAAATTAAGGGTACTCTGCAAATTTATTAATAATTTATTTATCTTATCTCGTTCGCGGATTTCTCTTCAAAAAATTACCGGGATCGACGTTAATGATGATGATGATGAAAAAAAATTCTACACCGAAAGATTATACTTTCTAAGTCTTAATTGATTACACAACATTATTTAATAAGACCTGTTGACCGGGATTAACGTTAGATGATAATGATGATGATGCTATTATTTAGTAGCAAGATATTGAATCTTGGTACCAATTAACTATCAAGACAAAATATTTATCTAGACGCGTTCGTTCGCGGTCTGCTATATGTACATGCATATGCCTAACGGTGTCGCGGGTCCAGAGATATATCTCATCTAAAAATATGCGTACCGCTCTAAAAGAAGTTTTCATTCAATAAAAAAAAAACTGTAGTTCCATTGTTTACCTTTCGACAGACGGAACCCAAAAAATACATTTTGTATTACATTATTTATTCCACAATAAAGTACAATCACACGATTTTAGGGTTTATACATTCACAATAAAATAATAATACAAAAATATCAAAGTATCTACAACTCGTAAAAAGTACGTATGAATTTCGACTTCTTACTCAACTCGAATCGCTTTCACAGATTGTCAAAAAAATTTTTACTAAAATGGAATAAATAACCTCAAACACAAGCATTTAATAGTTAAAAATACTGGGCTGAATATCAACCATGCACTTTTTCATTCACACACTCCGTATTTCGCAATAGCACAATGACACGATCCATTCATGAATTAGTCGTGAAAATGAATTTTAGCAATCGCAGCGACGCATCATTCGCAGCTCGCCTGCCTCATGATTTAGTCGTCGCAGCGACTGCGTTCACAGCTTGCCTGCGATATGAATTTGTCGTGAATTATAATTATGAGTTTTGGCAATTTAATTTAGCATTCGCAACTCGCCACTCGGTAGCGGCGCGAACGGCGATGCGCTTAATCATGGATTGGAGGGAGATTGTGGGTTCGTGACGAATTGACAATTGTTACGTAATCGATGTCTCAGCAATAATTAATTTTAGCAAGTACAGTTCATTAAATTAATGCGAATGGAGTCTTAGCAATTAAATATGATTGCTAACACTAATGTTTCCTACACTAGGAAGAGGCATTACGTTCTTTTCTTACTTCCTCACATTATGTTCTGATTAATTTCGTTGCGGGTTCCAAGACATGCTAACTTCTCCTGGGACATCACCGAGATCGAGCTCGGTGTAACTTTTCTGGTGTTTTTGGTCATTGCTGTAGATCCTGGTTTACAGGAGTCACAGTAATGGGAATGTGGGTGGGATTAGTCCCAAAAAAAAAGGTGTGATGGGAGTTCAAAGTATGTCACGGGCGAAGCCGGGATAGTTACATAGTCGTTGATATTTCGGTCATTGTACCATCCGTTTAATAGGTTACTGGTATCCCCATTTGGCTTACTGTTTAGGTCAACCAACGGACACTCTGCGTGTCACCCTATATTTCGGATAAATACATCGTTTAAGAAACTTCTAATAACGTAGTGGCAATCCTTATAGAGTTAATGGTGAGGTGCGATTATCAACTAATCGACTAATGTTCGTTTGCGCGCTTACGCTATTCGACCTCAAAACGCTTGCGAGACTATACCCACCCCTCCTTTATAGAAGCCCGGCCTGATAAACTACTTCTCTTCATGCTTTCTTCTTGAAAGAGTGTCTCACGTGGTCGCTCCCAGGACATCGTGTATGATCATTCTGCTCTTTGTGACAACTGCTGCTTCTTGCGCAGGACAAATTGACTAACGTTTTCTTTCTCATTTTGTGGCATTCAGGCGTTGGTTTTCTTTCGTCCCACCCTTGCAATGTGATAGAGCTACGAATCTCGTCCTGATACGAATAATCTATAACTTTCAGACTTTTGGTGATAAATAATAAAACAAGAGTTCCTTTTAAGTAGTAAATAGTACCTTCTTTGAAAAGCCTATTTACTTAACTTACCTTAGCCTATTTCGAAAAGTGCGTTATACTTAGCGAAATAGACCCACAACAAAAATTGTTAGAGATTGCTTTTAAACAGCGTCATTTAGCCCAAATGAAACTAATATATGCTTCTACTATGAGATCTAGACAATTGATAATCATACTTAATATTTCTAACTAGTGTTTACTCGCGGCATCGAGCGATAAATTTTAAACATTTACTCTTGAATTCTTCAACGTACAACGCGCGTCTAATAAATCAGAGTTTTGTTACCGCTCAACTGATTTTGATAAAACATCATTAAAATGAGATAAAACCTATGAAATGCAGAAAAAAAAAACCTATATCTGACATAATCCGAACGTAATTTGAATTTGCAAAATGATGACTTTAATAATTTCGGAATTCGTACTCAGAATCCCATAATTAGTTGATTAGAGTTAGCATATTTAAATTGTTTAATGGACATTTTTACAATTTTTTAAAAGTAAATTGTGAATACACACCTACATTAATTATACTACATAGAAAATGCATAAACCCCGACCATTATGCAAAACACAAATATTTTTTCCGACCCGTTTTACTGTTCCGAAACCTCAGCAAGGGCAGTCGCCTACACTAACCGAGTCAGCTAATGTGACTGTAAGTTACGTGTAAGAAGGTAAATTGTCCATTTTAGGCATTATATTACATCTTGTAAGAACGTATCAAACAATTTCAAGGTCGCTGGATCACATTCGCTACTTGGACACTCTTATCGACGAAGATCGTTCTGTAATCTACTATACTTATTTTTGTTCGTTTTACGCGAAAAACAACGTTACTTAAATGGGTCAATTCATTTTAATTCGTCAGTAGTCGTAAAACTGGTTGTACAGTCTCATCATTTATTCATACTTTGTTTGCTGATAGCGTTTAGATGATTTATTTTGACGTTTACCATTCGGGATGACCACTATCATTATGTTCCCGAGACAAAGGCTGAGTCGAGTTTAAAATGTATATAGTTAGAGAACCCTTCAACATTAGAGGTCCGGGTACATAGCTTAAGAACAGTGTCTGGACCGATTTCGACCCAAAAGATGGTTCAGCGAGAATCCCTTGCAATCCCTTCATTGTCTCCTGTGTTGTCCCTTGACCGCTTGTTACCAAATCCTTTGCAAAAATCTTCTATGAACACAATCAAATGGCATTCTGCCAAAGAAGCTTTTGGGCAGACAAATTGTGCATACTAGCCACGCATCAACTAGACACAACTAAGAAAGAGAACTAGGGTGTGCAATATGAACGACCACCTGCCTGCCTACCTCAAAACCTTATTATTACTCGGGTTCGAAAATTTTGTCTTACAATAGCTGCTATGGTCAGATTTAATTGATTTTGTATTCAACCGCGATCTCCTAAAAATGTCGTATTTGTGCCATAACCTTAAATTAAGTGCTCCAGTTTGCAAGTGATGCTGGTTAGGGCTTCAGATATCTTGATGAGCAACCGTACGTTTATAGGAAAATTGATTCAAAATTCCGCCAAGTAATCCTTGCAATAAGCTGATTTTGACATTTAAATTTGTGATAGTGAAGCAATGAGTCTCGATAGCTGCGCAAATAGGTACGAAACAGTTGAAACAATGCGCTGCTTGTGAAATTTACCGTTATGATTCAGGCTACAAATAAGAACAAACTTAGGTGTTTTCAGTAACATTGAATAAGTTTAACTAAAACTAACTAACTAACTATCTTCACGCTGTATCCCTGACGGGGTAGTCAGAGAGGACAGACCGCCAGGCTTCGCGATCCCTGCATACTTCTTTCACTTCTTCGAGATTCATCAATCGCTTCATACACGCACGTCTGGGTATCCGAGTACTTTTGACCTTTCCGTTTTTGAGCAATCTGCTCACGTGGTCTTCATATGTAAGTCTCGGCCTACCCTGACTCCTTCTACCCTCTACTTTTGAACAATATATATTCTTCGTCAATCGTTCCTCACTCATTCGTTGGACGTGTCCAAACCAACGGAGCACGCCCTTTTCCAGCTTAACGCTGACACTTTCATTCAAACCTGCCATATTGCGTATCACTTCGTTACGTATTCGGTCGGCCAAGGTAACGCCGCACAATTTTCGAAGTGATCGCATCTCCACAGCATTCAATTTACTTTCATGCATCTGCTGACATACCCAAGTTTCACTACCGTAAAGCAAAGTTGGCACTAGCACTGCGTTATGAATCGCCATTCGTGCTTCTTTATTAGTTAAATAAGTTTAAGTATGTATTTATATCGTTTGAATGTATTTTATAAGAATTCTGTTACCGACAGTCTGTCTTGATTTGAATAATGTTTTTTTTTTATAAACTGTTCTATGAAAGTAAATGACTAAGGTATACGAAGAGCATAACGCAACAGATGGCACTGACGAAAATGGTGTGCAATAGATGTCAATCAACCCGTCATATTTGGCGTGATTATTGATATAATAATAAATAATCCATTTCAATTTAACGATATCCCGACACGAAGTAGAAAGCAGTATCATTGTGCAGTAAAACCTAGAACTTTTTGTTCACAATATTTAGCACTCTGTGACTGTTGAAACGTTTTTTTTTAATATAACGTGTTTTTATTCATCTTTAAATGCAGGTACTTAATCGGTAACCAGGTCCACAAATATCTACTTTGGTAGTTTCTGGCGCTTGCGATACTATGGCTTCTCTTATATACGTATTTCAGAACCCATTAATTACACTAAGCATATTATTCACCTTGAAAATTTGCTAAAATGCTATTACAGCATCATGTATAAGAATAACATGTGCGTAACTTAAAATTAACACAGGATAACAAGTAGACTGACATTGATCTAAATACAATTTGTTAACTAAATTGTAACTAGTGGTAATATGGCGCTGCGGTTAGTACGGCTCGGTAGCAAAGAATAGGTACTATTATAGACAGTAGTGTAACTTTACGCAGGGCGAGGCTGTGTTCACTGAAATGGAAGCTCGTGAGCCGCTACACCGTCAAAGGCGTCATAGCACATACCTCTAAATTAAACGCAACTAAATATTATCGGTAGGATCCCGTTCTCATTTACAAAATGTACGTTGTGGACATGTGGGTAACGCAACGCGCCTAAGCCTAATTCCCAGAAATGGATGACAAATTCAGGAATTCTGCATCACAGCACAGAACGTTGCCATTTCATAAACACCGATAGTTACCACTGATTAGCATAAACTAGGTGATATATTAAATGTCCCATATATTAAATATATAGTAGCAAACTAATTAAACTAATTGAAATAGCGGGGTATGCTAACGTGTACGACACGACGCATTTGTAAACCATTTATACAGTTGTTTGTTTAGATATGTAATTCACGATTTAGGGTGATCTTAATAACCTTCGTAAGTTAAAGAAACTGTGATCAGTGATCCGTCCCATTTGAAAGCTGTTTCACGCCCCAAATAATATCAATGCTCAGACACTTCCTCGCCATACGGTTATGTTTAAATAATATCCATTGTTTATTTAGTTCCTGACCTAAGTTAACAAATCAGCCACCTATTTCCGATTTGGCATGTTATTGTCTATTTCTTAACTCACAAGCGGTCTCGTTTCTCTTGAGTCGACGTACGCCAGAGGCACATTTCAATGAATCACGAGTGTGATATAATCATTACATCCACACGAATAGTGTAAATATTTTTAGTGTATATTATTCATATCTGTGTACCGAGTCGAACGGTATGTACACTCACTATGTATGTTATAAGGCTCTGTATGAAATTTTATTATATAATTAGCAGGTGGTAGGATACAAATACGATTGGAGACCACAACAACAAAACAAACGGATCCTATTTGATGCTAGCTTCTAACTGCAGTTTAATTACCATTTTACAATATCTAAGGTTTAAAATTATCATTTTGCTTTTAAGCAATGCTTTTGTAGATCGTTAAAGTTTTAACTCAATTCTCGATGTAATTTTATAATTTGAAAGCTTTAAAAAAGCTATGTTTTGCAACCAAAGCGTTGTTTTACAGGAAAAAAATAACTTGCTTAATCGGCATCACGATATCTGTGATGCTCTTCAGCATTCCTTGCCCAAAGTTTTATAAAAGTAGCTTTTTATTTGTATTCAGCTTGTTTGGGGGACCGAACGAAGTGTGCTTCATTACCTTATTTTGTCGATATTCTGTGTAAAGTTATACACATATAGTTACCCCCAGATAAATAGTTCACATTAGTCTTATCTGTAACCACTGTTTCAATAATAAAACTGCATAAGGTTATCCGTGGTTAAATATAGGTAGTTATTCTATCTACCGAAATATTATATTTTTGACTTGCGAAACTTTAATTGTATTTCAAAATCTTATAAACATTTAAATATTTTTAAAATTAAAAGGGTTTCAGAGGGTATAGGTGAATTAAAACGTATTCATTAAGAAATTTGATAACTATTAATTATTGAATGAAAAGGAAAGCCACGAGTATACTGTGAACCTTCTTATTTAATTTATGAAATATCTTTTAATCGGTCCAATAGGAGAAGGAAATGGATGAGAGCCGCCTACAAACAAATTATAACTTACTATCTGACCCGGCGGACTTCCTACCGCATTAAAATCAATAAATTTTGTTTTTAGTTATAGGTGAGTTAGACAGCTGGAAAAGCATCTTCTCTCTGTGTTGCCCTGAGGAATTATTTGATATGTTGCCTATGGCTTCTTCTTTTCATCGCATCGCTCGCCATAGACGGTGTTCACCCTGAGACTGCGTCCAGAGCGCTCGCATACGGTTATGTCCTATAGGTTTTCTTCCGCGTACGCTTAGATTGTGGAATGAGCTCCCGATTTTCCCGAACATCTACAGTATGGGATTCTTCAAAAGAGGTCTTAGAAGGTTTCTACAGGGTCGGCACAGCAAGTGGCGCACCTATGGTGATGAAAACGTCCATAGGCTACGATGACCACTTTCCATGTCCACCATATGGTCGTCTGTCACCTCAGTGGTATAAAAAAAGCTTCACATGAGTTCTTCAAATGGAGTCTTAGACGGTTTTACCGGGTCGGTAGCGCGAGTGCCTTAAGGCTATGGTGACCTTTCGCCAACTCAGTGGTATAAAAAAAAACTCTTGTAACGAATCTACAGTTGGTGTTAAAAAAATATGTAAGTCAAGTTAGTAAAATATGTACATCAAATTCGGTGACAATTATATGCCTAACAGGCTAACAAAGGATCTCATATTAAATTACTTCATAATCATGACGGGCACTCATACGTTAGCATTATACAATATCACAAGAAAATGTAAATGTGATTCGGATGGTAATGGCCGACGCCTCATTATCATACACTGTGCTTAATGTGATTGTGTTCCAGCTCTTCTAATTACATTTAGAAAGTAAAAACTGCGCTTTTAAATTAACTCTTAACAACTTCGTTTCTGTTATAGACTTAGCTAGACTATAATAAAAATATTTATTTGTAACTTTGTAAATTTGTCACTTCTTCGTTAGTAAGAACCACGTGGTTTCAGGAGCAATAAACATTGTAGGTGTATAATGAGATGTGTGGGTGGGAGGGGTGTTGGGTATTAATAAGTAAATCATTCATTTCGCTGACTACTCGATATTCCCAATCCCCCTGATGAACTTTAAAACAACCACCACAGCAATAACGTGTCATTGTTGACTAAAATAGAAAAATTAAATGTAGAATTCTTCAATAATCATGAATGAAAATGTATATCTACCTAAATAACATACACAGTATTCGGTCACAAATAAAATCATACAGAAGGAACAATAGAGAAAGGATTCTTTTAAAAAAAATTAAATGTCACAAAGAAGACATTCTTGGCGGTTGACACTTCTTATCTCGGGCTTTTTAAAAAACATTTTAGGTCACGCAATGTTATAGGATAATTGGATTACACTTTATCTTTAAGCATTTTTCACTATGGCTGGTCATGTCAGAAATTTAGATTATAGATTGATTGATTAATTAATTAGAGATTAGGTTGTCTGCATAAAAACTTACAAATTGGACTCGAGGGGCATCTGTTTCTTAAAAGTCAGGCAATGTCAACACTACTTGAAATCAGTTTATGAGGACAATGTTATCAGTTGCCGTGTGACTTGTGACTTCTTCCTGCTGAAACCTGTTCTGGTCTGTCGATTATGTATTGTACATTTGGAGCTAAAAATTCCCACTATAGCTGTGTATCACTAAATATTTTTTTACAGTTTGGGTGCGATCGGCCCCATTCATATCCAATCAAAATATACCAATAAAATGTGCTAACATTGTACGCTTAATGTTTACGAAAATACTGTCATATTCCTTGTGGCGAGTGCCGCAATTTCAATAGTTCAATATAAGTACTTTTTGTCAAATATAACATGATAATTTAAGGGCCGGTAGGCCAAGTCGCGTAGGCACCACAACGCTTCCTCAGCCCCCGCCAAGATAGATCGACGATGTATTTTCGGCTGGCATACCACAGTAAAAATGATTGACAGTAGCAATCGAAATAAAACATCTCTGTTATTGTGTTGGATTTTATTTTGGGTTTATGATATACTAGTTGACACCCGCGGCTCCGCCCGCGTGATGTAGTTTTCCCGTTCCCGTTTTCTAAAGGAACTTGTTCCCGGGATAAAAAGTAGCCTATGTGTTATTCTGATAGATAAGCTATTATATATAGATTATATAGTTATGGTAAAGTTTATTTAAATTCCATTCAGTGGTTTTACGTGCAAGTAACAAACATCCATACTTACAAACTTTCGCGTTTATAATATTAGTAGGAGTTAATGATGATATATTTAATAACAAATTTAGCCTTTATGTACCAAATATGGGACATTTCCCGTACTCATTACACATACATTTTTTTTAATAATATAAAAATCATAATGTTATGATCCTATCTTCGGCAGCTAGTCGCCGTTGTACTTCAGAACATATCTTCCGTCCGCGCTAAACATTCTCCCTAAGTTAATGAAATACCCGATTCCTTGTTAAACATGCAGCGAAGACCTTAACTTTTATATTAGTGACTAATGCCTGAAGGTCGGCTTCTGTAGAGACCATCACTACCGCATCATCAGCGTACAACTGACAATGTACTGTAACATTTCCAATTTTACAACACATCATTATCTTTTAACTTTTGCAGCCACACTTTTGCACAACTATCCAGATACACTATGTAAAGCCAGGCGGACATAACACAACCCCGTTTGACGCCCGAACAGAAGTCAAAAAGAGGCACCAGATGACCATCACCCTTGGTCGCACGCAAGCTTTACAGTCCGTATAAAGAGACTGTATCGCCCGCAGCTGGCCGTCCACACCATATCCTGCCCGAATATGTAGTGGACGGCCAGCCAGGCTACACGGATGAGTACCACAGAGTTCCTCTCGCAACGTTATCAAATATTTTCTCCAGATCCACTAAAGCGCAAAAAACCTTCGCGTTAAAATGTTGGGATTATTAATTATTAGTTACATGAAATGTTATACATTGTTTAAGGCTACTAACATAAAGTAAAAATATAAATAAAAAGCGCTCGTAGCCCTAGTAACTCGGTTTCTGTAAAAGATCACTGATTTAAGAAACTTTTTTTTGGATTTTGGATGGATGACCGCTTTGTAGCATTTTCCTTTACCAACGTTTTCGTGCTTCGAAGGACACATTAAGCTGTTTGTCCCGGTTGATAGTAACGTTGCAATCGACACTCGTTAAGTCAAGTGAATACTCTTTGAACGACTTAAAAATTACAACAGCGAGTCGCTACAATCTGAGCCTGTCCATTTGAACACATGCATTGGGCTCACCATAATATGTCTCTGCCATGCCTTCGGGGATAAAGTCGTGGCTAATAAATTTATAAATATACTTAAATAATTAAAACTGAAAGCATAAAACAAAGGTCTTGGATACAATTTTAATAATTTATGCGAAGCTTCAATATAATAACTGCACTGATTACTTCAGACAGTGGCAGTCGGTATGTTTAAGCCTCAGAATCCATTGAACAAATTTGTTTAGAACCCAATTGAAAGTATACGCTACAATTTTTTTTTTAAATTCGTCGGCAATTAGCGGAACAATAGGTAAACATACATTGAACGGCCCACTAGCTCAGTTGCTTATATAACTGCCTTCTAACCTGTGGGTACCGGGTTCGATTTTATACTACTTACAGGGATAATTCTAATGCTTCTGTGAAGTGTAGGTACTTTATTTTATATTAAAACTCATATATTTTATCATCACGCCATTTCATCTATCACGCCTTATCCCCGAAAGGGTGGCAGTGGCATATTAGTATATGCCCACTTTTCACCATGTGTATTCCTGTCCCACGTAATGGGTGGTGGGTGAGTCCATTTCCGTATATAACTCTCATATATGTATATACACTATATAAAGCTAACTCCGGGCGTCGCGAGATGCAACTGGGACAGACGCTCGGATGATGATGAAATGCTTACTGCTCTCATAAATATACTGTGCCATTGCGAAAAAATAGCAAGGAGAGCGTAAAGGAAAACCTAACACAGGTCCTCCTCTTCCCTCTCGCTCTTGTTGAGCAAGCGGGTCTGTGCGATCGCTCCGTAATTTTAATAATTTTTCTTTGGTTTAACTTTGTATACCCAGCTCGTGAATTGGTTTATGTGATATTTTAGTGATTGTGTTTCGGTAACACGTCAGTGAAACTTGGTTTTATTGTCGTTAATCGCGTAAATATTGCTATTTATCAATCGGTAAGTTTTTTTATTTTCATTCTAAAGTGTGGGTATCAGTGAATTAAGTTGCGCCGATAATTTTATTGTTTACACTTTATTTAGACACTTTTTTTTTATTTGTGCTGTATAATTAGTGTTAAAAAATAATGCCCTTCCGAGATGAACCTCCCGATAGAGGGGGAGGTAAACGCGTATGTGCTACTATAAGGTCGCCACCGGCAAAGCGACTTTTTAGTGAAATGTCTCCGGTTTTCCGAACACCCGAAGATGTAAACAAACGGGTACAATCACTTAAATTGGTCAATAGTGACTTGTCGGAATACCATAATCAAGGCGAATATTGCACGTCAGTCGAGCAGGCAAACAGTTATATTGCTACAATAAATAATATAATCAACGATCAGGGATCGCGAATCACTTTGTCTAATAAAACTTCTATCATGGATTTAAACCAGCGCTTGACCGGCATTATTTCTATTCTGGCATTAAAATCGTCATGCAACGAAACTAAGGTGGCAAATATGGCCAAAGAACTGCAAGCACTTAAATGTCAGCAACCAAAAATGTCATATGCGGATAAACTAAGGTTACGTTTGCCAGCTAAATCGGCCCCCGCCCCAGCAGCAGGGAAGGCTCTTCCAGCCCGACCCTGTGTGGTGTACCCCGCGCCTGATCGTTCAACCGAGTTCACAACGGCGTCCGCGACTAAATAGGCACTTATGAAAGCTATCAAGCCCAGTGACAATGGTTTCCAAATTGTAGGCATTAAAAAAACCGCGAAATCGGGTGTAGTACTTCGTGTTGCGAGCGAAAGCCAACTCAAGAAGTTGGAGTCAGTGGACGCAATCAAATCGGCGGGCTTGCGCTTAGAAAAACCCAAGGGTCGTAAACCGCGAATCCTAGTTAAAGATGTTCCTGGGTCTATGGAAGACCATGACTTTATTAGAGCCTTATTTTGCCAAAACATTAAGGACGAATTAAAAATTAGCGAGGAGGACTTTATTAAGAATTCCAAAATAGTTTGTAGGCGTCGTTTAGCTAACGGTCGTTCGTGGGTTCGTGGGTTTGGAGCTGGAGCCGGAGATCCGGAATCATTTGGTGGCCACGAAGGATAAATTATTTATTGATTGGGCCACTTGTAGATTTATCGATGACCTCGAGGTAGTGCGTTGTATGAACTGTCAACAATACGGTCATGTTCACAAATTTTGTACCAGCAAGTCACCCAGCTGTGCTAATTGCGGCGAGGAACATGATACACGATCATGTTCACATAAAGACAGTCCTGATTTTAAACCCATCTGTATAACCTGCAAAAGGTTTAAAAAGCTCCATGACCACCGTTGCGGCTCTCGGGAGTGTCATACCTATAAGCATAGGCTGCAGCAGCTCATTCTGAGCACAAACTACCTGTAGTTGTTTCATTTAATAAACAAACAAAAATCTTGAACATGAAAAATCTAATTATAGGACAGCTTTATTTACACAACGATAGGGCAGCCACGGCGGAACTGGACCGCCTAGTAATAGAGAACAAATTAGACATTGTCCTCTTACAGGAACAATATCAGAGCGCCCAGCTGCGTAACAGAGTGGTACAATTACATGCCAAGGCACGAGTTGGGATTTATGTTTCTAGTACAAATTTTACTGTAACATCTTTGAGCAACCTCATGACATCTCATTGTGTTGTTGCTGAGGTTACTTCCTCGGCCTATAGGGTGTTTGTTGTGAGCTGCTACTTTCAATATTCACATCATATCGATCTTCACTTACACCATCTTCGTCACGTCCTGCAGTCTCTTGCGGGTCAAAGAATAATCATAGGCGCTGATGTAAATGCCTCTTCTACATTATGGTATGGCAAACTACGTGTATTCGATAGGGGCCTGCGCTGTGCCGTCGAAGAATTCATTGCAGAAATTAATTTATCTATACACAATTGTCCCAATGCACCACCTACTTTTTGCGGCCCTATAGGTGAGTCTTCTATTGACGTGACGCTTTCACGCGGCGACGTCTCGATATCCGAATGGCGTGTCCTCCCGGATGCGTCTTGTAGTGACCATCGTCTAATCGTTTACAAGCTCTTACCCGGTGATGCACGAGAGGCACAAAGTACTACTTGTAATTTCAAATATAAAAGTAGGGGCGCAAACTGGGAGCTCTTTGGTTCTCTGTTTGCGGCCCACGCTAAAGATTTTGGTCGTGGTAACCTGTCTGTCGAAGAGAGTGCCTCGTTAATGTCAGAAACTTTTACCTACTGTGCCGACGTGGCCATTGGTCGTGGATCTATTAACAACACTCGGAGATGCGATTGGTGGAGTGATCCTTTAGCTGAGCTTCGAAGGCGTTTCCGGAGAGCTCGTAGAAAATTAAATTATTTAAAAAAGCATAAAATTAGTGCCGGTGCGGAATACAATAGCGCTTTACTTGCTCTTAGAGTTGCCAGGTCCCATTACAGGGCGGCTGTTGAAAAATCAAAGGGTAATTTGCTACGTAAACTAGTGCATGGACTGGAAGCTGAGGGTCCGTGGTCGCCTATATACCATGAGTTTAGGGCTAACCGTTCTGTTGATCTTGCCTATGTACGAAATATCAAAATTAACAACTCGAATACTATAGGTCTGAAGGAAACCGCGGATTACCTCTTGGATTCTCTTATACCCGACGACTGCTCGGAGAACGATAGTGATTATCACCGACTGATAAGACAGTGGGCTCTTGAGCCACCATACTCACTCCAGTCAGACCTACCAACTTCTGATGAGTTCGTCGAAATTGTTAGGTCGTTGTCCATAGGTAAGGCGTCGGGTGACGATAAAACATCTAAAAAATTGATAAAGGAGGTTTGCAGGCTGTCGGGTGAAGTAATATTAAATGTTTTTAACCGGTGTATTTACGAGGGAGTGTTCCCCCGTATTTGGCGATGTGGCTATATTCGGATTATTCTTAAAAAAGGCGACAAGCCGCCAGATGACCCTAAGTCGTACCGACCGATCATATTGTTGCCCTCCTTGGGAAAGCTTTTGAGCGTCTCATACGAGGGCGGCACTGAAAATTTCGGGAATCAAGGAAGTGACACAACATTACTATTTAAAAAATGTATTTATTGCTTATCGAAGTATTCTCCGCGAAATTTGACACATTTTTCCATACGATGGAAGCAATCATTGAAGCAACCATTCCATTCGGAAGTTGGGGTATCCAAAATGGCCGTTTTGTAGGCGTCCACAGCTTCTTTAGGTGATGAAAATCTCTGACCAAATAATTTATTCTTTATTTTAGGGAAAGTATAGAAATCATTAGGGTAAGCCCTAATGATTTCTATAATTATTACAATTATAATTATTACGCCGTACAGCCCCGACCCTTAGGTCGGGGCTGTACGGCGTAATCGTACGGTCTAATAATTCTATGTTTTCTTGCTCTAAAAACTCTTTTGTTCTGTGCGCGATGTGAGAACTCGCATTGTCGTGATGGAGGATGATGCGGCGGTTGCAGTTCTCTTTACGGAGTTCATAAAACGACATGTGGCAAACAAATGCTAGCATACCATTCTGCATTAACCGTTCTTTGTCCCTCAAGAGGAATAGTCGCAACATGGCCGGTTTTGGAGACAAACGTTTCCACGATATTTTTTGCAACACTCCGTGAGTGAACAATTTTTGTTGGCTTTAACTCATTTTCGAACACCCAAACTCGTGACTGGTTTTTTGTTTCGGGTTCGTACGCGTATATCCAGGATTCGTCACCTGATACGATGTTGTATTCAGCATTTGAAGATCCTGCGTAGAATCTTTCGAGAGTTCTGACGTACCAAGTAACGCAAGCCGCTTTTTGCTCTTCACAGAGCGAATGCGGTATCCATCGGGAAAACAACTTTTTTACACCTAATTGTTCATGCAAGATTATTTGTATTTGACTCATGCCAATGTCTAAAGTTGCCTGAATTTCGCGGTATGTCACATGTCGATCTTCCTCAATCAGCTTACGCACAGCATCAACGTTTTCTTGAGTGACTGCAGTTTTTGGACGACCTTGACGGGGATCATCACTAAGTTTGACACGTCCACGTTGAAATTCAGCAAACCAGCGATAAATTGTGGTTTTGGATGGGGCTTCATCACCAAATGCAGAAATCATCCGGTCAACACACTGTTTTTGTGTTAAACCACTTCGAAAGTCATATTAAATCATTGCTCTTGAATTTTCTCGAGTCATTTTCATTTTCTCAACGACTAAACAAGTTTGACAAAACCTTGTGACAAGACCGAGAATATTTTTTTTAAATAAATAAATGGTATCCGATTTTTAAAACCAAGGAGTTTTCAATTAAAAAGATTTTAATATGACAGGAACAGTGGAAATGTTCCATTCCCGATACTTTTAGTGCAGCCCTCGTAGTACCTCGGCTCCTGCCGGGCGGTATTAAATTTCACGAAAATCAATTTGGATTTACAGTAGGAAAATCTACTATTGACGCAGCGATATCAGTGCGAAAGACTGTCACTTCATCGGTTTCTCAATATGTGCTGGCCATCTTCCTAGATATTTCCGGGGCTTTCGATAACGCTTGGTGGCCAATGCTATTAATGAAATTAAAGTCTCGCGGTTGCTATAGGAATATTTACTCTCTTATTTATTCATATTTTTCACAAGGTACAACAACTTCAAAATTAGGTCATTATTCTGCTACCAAAACGTTAACAATAAGCTGTCCTCAGGGGTCTGTGCTAGGCCCACACTTGTGGAAATTAGGATTTGATGACTTTTCAGTTTGCCATTACCGGAGGGCTGTTCAATGACAGGATACGCCGATGACGGTATGTTGCTCGTTCAGTCGAATACTCGTGCGGGACTCGAGAGCTTGGCTCACACGTGTTTGCGCGGCGTTATGGAGTGGGGCGTACGAAACAGGTTATTTTTTGCACCGAACAAAACATTTCAGTTGCTTTTAAAAGGCAGTTTGAAAGTACCACCGCGCATTAAATTCAATAACGTTTACTTTAAAAATAAAACTTCGGTTTGCTATTTAGGATTGATTTTAGAGAGAAATTTTGCATTCGTTGAGCACATAAAAACTGTAGGTGAAAAGGCTAAAAATAGCTTTTATGCGTTGTCGAGAATATCTAATGCTACATGGGGACTTTCGTTCACAACACTGAAGGTCGTTTACGGGGCCACTTATCTAGGCTGTATGTGTTACGGGGCGCCGGTATGGTCAGATAAGGCTACTATTGGTGCTGCACGTTTATAGTTACTGCAAAGTCAACGCCTTGCATTGATATTTTTATGCAAGGCCTACAGGACGGTTAGCACGGAGGCTCTGCCGGTGATGGCAGGGATCCTCCCGGTTGATCTCGAAATACAGAGACGCGCGGCTTCATACTATTCTGCTAAGGATGGCGTGGATGATAGGTTTTTGTTAGAAAGAGATCGCCATAGAATTGCCAGACTGTATCGTGATAATGTACGTGAAGAACTTTTAGACGAATGGCAGCTGCGTTGGAACACTTCCATCAAAGGGCGCCACCTCTACCAGTTTTTTCCAGACGTTCGTGAACGCCTGGGAATGTCCTGGCTGGAGGTTGATCACTGTGTTGCTCAATTTCTTACGGGACATGGTAACTTTAGGAGCAAATTACATGCGTTTAAGCTGGTTGAGTCACCGTTCTGTCAGTGTTCAACTGCTGACGCCAAATATGATCAGACCGCCCATCATATACTTTGGGAGTGTAGCATTTGGCAAAATGAGCTATATAATATGCTTAATTGTTTACAAGTAACGTCGGGAGTAGCTTACTATGCGGATCTCGTGGCATCGAGGGTAAATTTTCGTGCTTTTAAACGTTTCTGCCATACATATTACTGGAATCAAACATAGCTCACATAGGACCCGTAATATACTATTACCGTGGTGCTTCCCTGTTTCTATAGGATTTACACCTAGTTGCTTTCCAGGTCTCCCGCTTTGCAAAGGAGGGAAGAGGCATTACGTTCTTTTCTTACTTCCTCACATTATCTTCTGATTAATTTCGTTGCGGGTTCCAAGACATGCTAACTTCTCCTGGGACATCACCGAGATCGAGCTCGGTGTAACTTTTCTGGTGTTTTTGGTCATTGTTGTAGATCCTGGTTTACAGGAGTCACAGTAATTGGAATGTGGGTGGGATTCAAGGTCCTACCTCAGTAAGCGCCAGCGCGCGACTGATCAGGCCTCAGCATCGCGAATCTGATATTATTTAAACATTTGTACTATAAAAATCACTGTATATGGTCAAAGTAAGCCATTATGTCTATAAATATTGAGTAGCTATAGTTGTGTATAAACATTTCATGAAAATTATCTGTAGTTTAGATTTGGCATTGAAAAAAACATTTCGAAAGGGGGCAACTTTAGGATGTTTTTCTATCAAGTGTAGTTTATTAGATTTTGTAACAGAAAGCTATTTTGATTAGCTTAGCGCTCGTGGCCCCGCGGTCTCAGTGTTCTGTAAACGTTCACTGAGTTACGCAACTTTCACTATGGCTGGTACTCGGATGGGTGACCACTTTGTGGCATTTACATTTGCGAGCGTTTCCGTGCTCGGAAGGCACGTTAAGCCGTTGGTCCCGGTTGCCAGTAAAATGGTAGTTGTTAAGCCTGGTTGAAGGCCCTATGGGCGGCTTAAAAATGTCAACAGCAGGTAGCCACAACCTGCGGCTGTCTATTTCCACACGGTGAAAAGTGGGCATATAATATGCCTCTGCCATCCCTTCGGGGAGAAGGCGTGATGGATATATATATAAATCCTTAACAAACATATATCTCTTTTTCAGAATCAAAAACCCTTTCTCCTGCGATTCGCATTGTTTTAAAAATCTCAAAAACGTGACCACGGCAGGAATTCCATGCCTTAACAGCTCCACGCAGCCAAATTGAGTTGCGTTGCAAATCGGATTATTCTGCCCCAGCCAGATAGCATGACATGTCTACCTTATTAAATACGAATTACAAGTCTATCAAACAAAGGAAAAGGACTGTACTAGTTTTTTAAACATATTGCAAACCATATTTACTACTGGTCTCATGGGCGTACCCAGGGGGGGGGGGCAGCTGCCCCCCCCCCCCCCTGGCTTTGGTTTGGTCTTCTACTTTTGTCGATAATAGTACAAAAATAACATTTTCCCATTTGCAATACCCTATACATCTTTTAAAAATCGTGAGACACGTCCCTTTTAACTGTTTGTTAGCAGCGTCAAGCCGGACTTGAAACGACTAAAAAACTCACGATCTCTGCCTGTCAGTTTAACACCGGGCGCCCCCAGTAACTTCTCGCAAATCCTCCCTGGGTTGCCGGTAGAGTTTGGCAACCATCGCGGCCTTTTTTAATGGTTTGGGCGTCATCCAGCTTCTTTGGAGTTTAGTTTGGATCCCGCTTTTTGAGGCGGTAAGGCGAGCGTGAAATTTTAAGGTCAAGCCGCCGTCTTGGACCTGTTTCTGTAAAACAGTGGGTCATCCAGCGTACTAAACATAGTTATTTAAGAAATTATATATAAAATACCTGTTTTAATTTATATGTATTTCTTATTGACTAGTGGACGCACAGCGGTTTAAACTAAAGAAAGGGATAAAAACAGGTAACATTATAAAAAATTTGAATTGCCCCCTTGGCCCAGTTCCTGGGTACGCCCATGACTGTTCTTGCAACACATTTACTTATAATGTAGCAAAAACATAATTTTAAAAAAATGGCCATAATAGGTAGGTGGTGTGAATTGCAAAATTAACATAATAATAATGATGAATGTTTTATACAAGCTATATCTAAGAATCTATGCTCACATTAATCTTGAATTGTGGGTCTAAGGCTGCTTCTGTCGTACATAATGTAATTCACATTATTGTAACTTCACTATTGTATTGGGACTTCCTGTAAAGATAGTGAATGCATGTACTTGAATAAATAAATAAACTAATAAATAAATAATAAAAAATAATATGATAGTGTGAGATTTTGTATTTTCTGACATCGTAAACATGCATAAATAAATATAAAATGTCGCGTAGATTGCATCAGCCACCTCGTCAGAAGTGTTGTAGTTTCGAACCCATACAGTAGTAAACATACTATCTTATCCATCATATAAAACAGATTTCTTGTTATATTTATGCAACTCCATAAATATTCTTACGCAAGCCATTATTTTACGTGTCCTGCAGGAATTATAATGCAACTCTAACAGCTTCGTTCAACGTAGTTAATTTTGAGATGCACTCTTTATTTATTGAACCATGGAAACTATTTGGCTCTAATCCAACACTGCAGGTTAGTTTTCTGCATGTTCCATTTTTTAAACAGTCAAACCATTTCACGCGACGCTGTATTTTGGTAATGATCCATAAATATCCGTCTTAATTAACTACTTTTTCTGGATTTCTAGGATATGTAATAAAAATAACTGAAAGTTTGTTTGAACTACATACAATTTCTAGGTGTGTGAGGTTGTGGATGAATTTATTAAGCATGCCTCAGTATCCTATTCGTAACACCACAAAAAGCCTCGTTTTAGTTTGTCTCAAAACTTTTGAGAGTGATAAAGTTTATTTAAAGAGACTAAGGTCCGTATTCCAGATCGTTTATCAACGCTCAAGAAACACTTGAGAGTATTGAGTATTGAGAAACGTTCTGGAATACGGGCCTCTGTGTACCTACTACATTGGTAGTAATCGTAGTTTTGGTTATGCGTTAACATATAAATCACGACCCGAACTGAATATGGGGTATCAGCTTTTACATAAAATATGTATTCTGTCGTTTTGATTTATTCAATTTCAATAATCAAGCATGTTTGACATATTTTATTGAAAAAGAATTCATACTATTTTAAAATAGGTATTTCAAATATACTCTATTTTAAAATGGATTTATTGGTAGCTTTGCTGTAGGATCTAGTATAGTGCCCACTTATTGATCATCAATCATCATCATCATCAATATTATGTATGATAGGGGTGCCCTTTCGATCGCATATTTTTTTTCAGCATAATGTAGTTGGCATAACAGTTTCAGCATAAAGATTTCTCGCATAAATTATGATAAGCAGAGTGTTATAAACGCATAATGGTTTTATTGGCATAACATTAACTTACTCTATTTTTTTTATCATAATTTTAATCAGCATAAATGTAAAGGGTATAAATGTTATACGCCTAAAGATAATTTATCATAAAATACAAAACACATAATGGAGTTATGGATAACCGTTTAAATCATAAATGAATAAGAATTTGACTAAGAATATTTAAGAAATGATAAGACACCATTGTAAATAATCATCTCACTCATAGCCAAGTTTTTAAGCTGTAACTTATAAAACGATATTTTAAGTGTTATTTTTTTTCGACTAGTCTTAAGCATAGTCGTAAATAGGTACGACGACGAACGAAGAGAGGAGCAGTGTTAGGTCATTTGTGACCACAACGCGCGAGCCGAGCGAGCGAAGCGAGCGGGCCGCGGCAGCGGCCGGCGATGCTCCAGAATAGAATCGCTCGTTTTAATCTACCTACTTTCTTTTAGTATTTTATTTATATATTCTATATATGTGTTTAAATTTTGAACTTCAGTAAAGTGACTATCGACATTTTTAATCAGTGGGCATTTCAATCTTAGACAGTTCAAGCTTAGATATAAAAAAAGACGTGTAGCACTCGGAGAGTGCCGCGGTAAAGCTATTGCATAGCATACCTTTGTTTTTCTTTGATATTAATTCAAGTTACACTAAAAAAAAAACAAAAAAAACGCAAAAAAAAAAAAAAAAAAAAAAAAAAAAAAAAAACCCTCACCCCACCCTCACTCTTACAGTCACCCTCATCCTCAGCCTCACACTTACTATCATCACGTCTCGATCCTTGCGAGCTTCGTACAATCGTACCATATAATATATGTACATATACGTTAAGCCAACGCTCGGCCGTGTTCGGTGAACTTCGTGTGACCTCGTCTCGACCTTCGTCTTAGGTTTTTTCCTTACGTAATTTTTGATTATGGCCCACTCAAAGCTCGTGATAAAAACTATGCAATAGCTTAATAAAAATATTTACTCGTTAACATTATGGTATTCTATATGTATGGCTTGTAATCTTTATGCGAGAGTGAGTGATATGCCAATAAATGTTATGATTAGTAATCGTTATTGTAAAAAAAATTATGCGTAATCATTTTATGTGGGTATATCATTATTATAAAAAAGTTATGGGAAAATAAAGTATGCCTAATGATTTATTCTGTTTGAACGTTATGCGAAACGAAGAGTATGCCAAAAAACGTTATGCAGTTTTAAGTTATGCCTCGAAAATTTATGCAACCCAATACGGACCCGTATGATAGTGCGGGGTAGGTATCTAGTATCTACGACGAGATATGTATATTCATGCGATGTTACTTTTATAGTACGCACGACGGAGAGAAGATGAACCGAAATCTAATACTTAGGTCCGTATTCCAGAACGTATCTCAATACTCAAATCAATGTTTGAGGCTAGTTTTTGCCTTATAAATACTACTCTCAAGCGTTGATTGAGTATTGAGAAACGTTCTGGAATACGGCCCTTAGATTCTGAAAATCTCAAAGTCAGAACCCTAAAAATAGACGCAACAAGTTGACTATAGAGGATGTTCTATAAGCTCCATTTTGCGTTAGGCGGCGAATCAACGAGGAGACAGAAAGTGGGTAAACGAGACAAGGGCGGGCCATCGATCCAGCCGCTCTCGCCTCCGCACAGCCTCGCTTGTGTCCCGACCCTGACCCCACGGGATGCTATCCTTTGCCGTTCGGTTTTGACGCGCAGATTTTATGACGTCAATATACCCGCTTTGTCTGAAGTGTATGCTTTAAGTGAACTTTTTAGGTCCATAAGTAATATTATTTCAGCGAAACGCAATTCTTAGATTTTATACAATTTCCTCCCAGACACAAAATAAAAAAATATTTCTATTGTCATTTGTTTGTCGCGCTGTTAATCGAAGATAATTATGAACGTATTATATTTACAGGGTGGAGCATCTTTTGACATACTTATTAAGATGTATGTAGTTGCAAAACGTACTTCCATGTTGCAAAATGTCTTCATCCCAAAAATATCAAGTTGCAGAATATTCAAGTTACCACTGCACAACTTGATCTTACCTCTCTTTATTAATCAATAAAGTTAGTTATCAAGTAGACTCATATTAATTTTATATTTGTTCCATATAAATAAATTTTGTTTATTTTTGTCAGCCACGCCTTTATTCCAAGGTCCAAGTGGTCAACGGTGGCAGAGGCATACTTAACACCCACTTTTTACCGTAAGCATTTGGTCCCACGTAACAGGTGGAGAACCCGTTGCCGTGTTGCAATGGACAGCCGTGTTGCAGTGGCGACCTGCTGTTGAAATTAATTAACCCATTAGGCCTTCAACTTAACTTCACGACTGCCTTGTTGCGGGCAACCGTGACCGACGTTATAACGTGCCATTCGAGGTACGGAAACGCTCGTAAATGAAAATGCCACAAAGCGGTTACCCATCCGAAGATCAGCCATAACGTAAGTTGTTTAGCGCATGATCTTAAGAACACCAAATTATCGAAATTTTATAAATACCTAATGTAAAAAAGAATAAATATTGGTCATTTTTACACAGCGCTATCTAGCGCATAAAAAAGTTATGCTGTGGGATCTTTAAGACCTCCTTATTCTATACAGGGTTACAGGTTAAGTTAACCTAGATCCGTTAAGGGCACGCAATACCTATCTTTTCTGACAGATTTTACTATGAATTGCCATACCCCTAACCTGTCCTTTTTGGAGATAATCGACTTTAAATTATTTTTATAAAAAATGCCGATTCTTTTGCCATTAAATATGATATTTTTTTAAATGAAAATGTATATTTTAACACTTATTCTAGCTACTCTATTCTGAAGACTAGCCTCGCAATGCTCCATAACTACTTCAAGATATTCTGGGGGCACGTTACGCCGCTCTCACACTAAAGAGTACTGCTAGGGCAAGCACGCACAGTTGTGCACCCAGCGGAGCCATGGCATCAATGGAAACTGTTTTGGGACTCCGTGCCCCCGCATCTCGAAACTATCTAAACTTTTTCTCATTTGCTACAGTTCCTTCATTCCAATTCTCTCAACTATTCCTCTCGCACTTTCATCCATTACAGTTCCTTCATTCCAATTCTCTCAACTATTCCTTTCGCACTTTCATCCATTACAGACTTTTCACTCTATATTCGAAACTAACTTAAACCTATATATAATCATCTTTCATACATTTAACTTTGTAAGCTTTATGTGAAACGTAAATTATTATTACTGTTTTGAAGACTGCAATAAAATCCTTGATGATTGGACAATGCAAAAAAATCACTTACGTTACAAACCTGTCTATAAAAACCACAAATGGTAAAGCGTGCTACATTTTCCATGTGGTCGGGTGACCATGAAAGGGACCATCACAATGCATTTGTCTATTGTTTAGAATCTCAGGTATAAGAATCATACATATTTAAATGCATTTTAAAGCAATGCATTTTGAAGCGCTCGTGGCCCCGCGGTCTCAGTGTTCTGTAAACGATCACTGAGTTACGCAACTTTCACTATGGCTGGTCCTCGGATGGGTGACCACTTTGTGGCATTTACATTTGCGAGCGTTTCCGTGCTTCGGAAGGCACGTTAAGTCGTTGGTCCCGGTTGCCAGTAAAATGGCAGTCGTTAAGCCTGGTTGAATGCCTTATGGGCGGCATGAAAAATTTCAACCACAGGTAGCCACAACCTGCGTCTGTCTATTTCAACACGGCAATGGGCTCACCACCTATTACGTGGGACAGGTAAATCCACACGGTGAAAAGTGGGCATATTATATGCCTCTGCCACCCCTTCGGGGATAAGGCGTGATGGATATTTATACATTTTATAGCAACATATTTTGTATAATGTAATCTAGTTTGATATTAACCAAATATGTACATTGCAAATTGCAACATATTAGGTTCATAAAATAAACACATTACTTTTTTGTAAATACGTAATTGCAAAAACTATTATTGTGGGGTCATTGCCATACAAATGTTGGTCCTTATTTCGCGATTTCGTTTTGTTTTGTATTAATTAATATATTTTCATTCCACTGTAAAAAAGTTGGTTGTAAATTTGTTGTGCACTGCGTTTCGGTCTTGCCACTTGCAATTCTTGTCGCAGGTTCGAAATCCCCAGTCGGAACACAAACATTTGTATCAAAGTCTGGTTGTTTTTATGTATAACACAAAGTATTAGGTTAACAATAGCCTAATAAAAACATTGCCGTTTTTAAAACGCTAGGTGCTAATTCTGTTGATGAAACCACTAAACTAAAATTCTCTAAAATTTTCTTATTTTTATAAAGAGATTGCCAAATGCTATTCTGTTATTACATCATAATATAAACAGCACTAAATTTGTGTCTGACATCACAAAAACTTCTTTTATGTGATAAAATTCAACAAAACATGTATTTAGATGCCGACTAACTTAGTGATTGAACTGTCTATGTACATTTTTCAAGTCATGAATGTCAAGGTTAGAAAGTCAAATATGACCTCTGTTATCATTTGGAATACCAACGTCGATAATGACAAAGATACTTAAAATGCTGGGCTTCGGCGACAGCTCAGCTCACAATGAGACAATGCTCATTTTAGAAATGCAAAAAGTCGTGCACCTTTTCTTACAATGGGCACGGACACTTCTCTCAAGTTTTTTGTTGTAGTCATGATATAAAACGAAATAAGGTTGACGCGGACTTGTTGTTGTTATCGACGGAGCTAGCGTGTATGATATATACTCGTAGTTCAACGCATCACTTTGATACGTAGATCAGTTTGTGTTGTTATTGTCTCAATTTGATTATCTAATGCTTTGAATCAGGCAGAATTCATAGTCTCTTGTGGCTAATTTCGCCACTGTGATGAATTAAGTGATATGACACTATTAAGTTATCCTCTCACCAATATTTTTATAGAAATGTTACTATATTTCTTACTTAAACTTCATAAATTTCTCATTCTATTAATGTCCAAGTCCACACCTTAACTAACAAATTCTCAAAGACCTGACGCAGAAGAAAATCTATTATTGTGATAACAATGGTGCTAATTCTGTTGTTGAGATCACTAAACTTAATTTCTCTAAAATTTTCTAATTTTTATTTAGAGATTTCCAAATGCTGTTTTGTTATTAAGTCGAACTAAAGTTGATGATATCATAATTGCACTTAATTTGTATCTGATGTCATTAAAATTCATTTTATGTGATAAAATTGAACAAGACTTGAAAAATGTACATAGACAGTCGAATGTAAATACATGCCGACTAACTTGGTGATTGAACTGCCTATGTACATTTTTCACGTTACAACGTTTTACATGTTTCAAACAGTTACTAAAATTAAAATACGTCCCACTAAAATTAGACATTTCTCTAAAATTAGACGTCACCTAAATAGGACACGAAAACGTGTGTTCGTGCCCATTGTAAGAAAAGGTGCACGACTTTTTGCATTCTAAAATGAGCATTGTCTCATTGTGAGTCGCCGAAGCCCAGCATTTTAAGTATCTTTGTCATTATCGACGTTGGTATTCCAAATGATAACAGAGGTCATATTTGACTTTCTAACCTCGACATTAATGTGATATGTATAAAATAGATATTTCGTCGCGATTATTTAAATAAATGAAATGAGGCTCTTCTTCTGAACGATCACTGCGTTCAGTATCTTAAGCTGCTACGGTTGGTGTACCGTTTGTGGCATTTGCACTTACAAGCGTTTCTTGCTTAGCAATGCATTCACGCCATTGATCACGGTTGCCAGTAGCGTGGTAGCCGTTAAACCAAGTTAAAGGCCTAATGGGTGTCATAAAAAATTTCAATAGCATTTAGCCACAGCCTGTGTCTATCTGTTTCAACACGGTAATAAGGTCAGCAGTGCGAATATTCGATCAAGCAGGCCGAATGCTTGTTTCTACCTCAGTAGTATAAAAATATACATAATTGCCAGGATCCATTTCATTGGCAAATAATTTTTGGAAGAATGCGAATTTAAAGTACATGAGGCTGTTGGTTGCTCATAATTTTATTATTTCCCTTTGTTATTTCTTCTTTTCCTTCTCTTCATTACCTTTTCTCGTTAAAAATAATAATTCTAATTTTTATTTTACAATATATTTCGACAAAATCGCGTAATGACGAAAAGAAAACAAAATAATAACTAAGTGTTATTTTATTTACAGAATAAGAAACATGTAGAAACATTGGACGACGGTCAATTAAAAGCACTCTTAGACGAAGCCATCAATTACAAAAACCCCAAAGATCGAGAGGGGAAAAGTGATATATTCAAGGTTAGTGTTGTAAGTGTTATTCAGCAATAATATCATGCGTTTCAGTTTGAGGAAAACTTATAGTTAAGCTAATTAAGAGGTAATCTACAGACTTCGATTATAAATATGTCACAGACAATGACTAAACTTTAAATATGGGTACCATTAGAAAATATGTAGATTGTTTTGCTATTGCTTTTCAGTTCAGCCACCTCGTCTTGTAGCTATGCTGGTATTATGGGTATAAGATCTAATATATCTTTACACACGATACATATCGCCTCACTGCCCTCATGTACATTAGCATAATTATTTTTTCTAGGATTTTCTTTTCAATTTAATCTTGAGATCGGTATATGTGAATGTGATGACGGTTGTTCTCTCGTGCTTTCTTGGTTCGATGCATGATTTAAAAGTCTAAATAACATCACCTGTGTCTAGGATCCATCGGATCGACGTTGGTATAAATTTGTTGTGATTTTGATTTCTTATCATAAGCCAAGCAGTATTCAACTCCGCATTGGCTATCTCGACAAGTGACAGCGATGAGTTGCAGGAGTTGCTGGAGAAGGCGGAGCAAGAATCGGACGAACAGGCTTGCGAAGCGGCGGCGCGGACGTTAACTGGGTGCCGCAGTTCGCGGCGCGGCAGACGAGGCCCGCCACTGCCCCACTCCAACTCGCTGCAGGACCTAGTGGCTGCACTAGCCGCCGAGCCTCCGCGCAAACACCACGTACGACACCATCCGCCGCCGCAACCAAATGTGTCCGCACGTGCCATTCACGGTGGCAGTCTACCATCGGGGGTCGACACTTGTGAGTGTCCTTCATAATTACAACAATTAATTGTTTACCGTCACACTTAACAATCCGTATATTAACCCCAGTATTGATAGTGTATACATAGACGCTAACAACAATACTTAATTAAATCGCTTGAAGCCTATGTCTCAATGGTGAATCAATTGTATATGGAATAAAGTTCTTTTATTTATATCTATGACGAATTTCCGCTCAAGCGACTGCATTAACACTCGACAGCGTCACTGAGCGAGGAACCGGCGCGAGGCGCGGGCTACCTGGCGACGGTGCGATGTGTCAACCCCCCGCCCTTGGCCGAACGCCGCGTGTCCGCTAGCGACGCTAATGCGCCTGCAGAAATGGAGCTTCTCAACAAGTACGTAACGACGTACACTTTTCTTTCATTATCGGTAACGCTTAAAATAAGTAAAAGACTAAACGTAGGTAATTAACATTCGTCAATACAAGAGTATTGCTCGTAACTCGTATTGCACTCATCGTAAATCATTGTTCGGTATGTAAATGAATAACGTGTACCAAATCGCATATTGTGTAATCAGTCACCCTTGTCGACAGAAGAAGGTCGCCGATGTTCCCGATGACGTACACGGCTCGCGCGACTCTGGAGATCGGCAGCGGCGCCGTGTGCTCGGGCCGCGCGGTCACTACCACCACGGCCTCCAACCAGGTTCGTACAACCACCTCCGCAACCACACCCGCCACAACCATCGCTCGACAGGTACACCTTAGAGACCCTCAAAGGAAACTGTTGGACGCACTAAGCCCTAGGGACGAAACTGATCAGGGCGGTTGTGATGAAATTCCTGAAGTGAAAAACCACATGAGTGTCAAAGTTCCTGACACAAAGAGTGCGAGTATTGCTAATCTCAAAGGTAAGACTAACAAACCGCGCGGCCCGAAGGTGGAGAAAAAGGAAGACTGTCTAAAAAGCGACAGTAATCACGGAAAAAACGATCAAGATATTCAAGAATGGAATCAGTCGTGGGTTGAAAATGTTGATAAATGGTACAACAGTCTACCATTAAACTATCCTGAACCTTTAAAGCCTAAATATAACGATATTTTTAAAATGAATAAACAACATAACGGAAACGAAGTAGAAATAGTTGAAATGCCAAAACATGCTCAAAGCAATTGTTACTTTGGCAGTAAACCTGGCTCACCGTTACCTCAAGAAATTGTATCAACCGCCGAGAATCCTTTAAAAGGAGTAAAAAATAAGGTTGGTGCGAAACAGAACATCACTAGAAGTAAGATTCAAAAAGAGTCTTCTTATTTAAGTCGTATAAACAATACAGATAATGGAGAAGTAAACAGTAGCGAAAGTTGTAAGAATTTAAAACAAGATATTATTGAACGAAAGGTAAAGAAAAAGCACAGTCTCGTGGCTCCCACTTATTGTGATGTTAACCCAAAAAATATTAGACCAATGACCATAGGTCGTCCGCTCGCTCGTACTTGTTACTCCTTCACAGGATCAGATGACGTTTCAGAAACATCTGAAAAGAATATCGAAAATACCGATGCGGCTGTAGACATAAATTCAAACACACTTGACATAGATTCAAAGAAAACCTCCGCACTTAATGGAAAGTGCCGTGATGTGGATACTAAGCAGTCAGTATCAAAATGTAGTTCAGTATGTCAATGTAACACCACAAAAAAAGTCGAACAATTACAAGAGCTTACAGAGATGTATAATAAAATCTCTAACTGTATAAGTACTGATATAGAATTAAAAAAAGAGAAAACCTTGTCACAACGTGAACACAACGGTGCTTATTCCAAGTATGTTGAGTTACAACAAAAACTCCGTATGGAAATAGAAAGCTTAAAAGCGGAAATTAAAGATGATGAACAATACGCTGGGCATACTATAGATGATGCTGATAATCGGGAAACTCAAAATGATATAGACACCTTGTCGACTAATAAAACTAATCAGTCTGACACAACGGGTAACATAAGAGAGAAAGACGACTCGAAAGAATTTGAACTTGTAACATTTAATAGAACTTGTGACGAAACTCACGAAACAGTTGTTCAATCGTGCCACATCGAAGAAACTACAGCCAAAACTGATAGAAATTATTCAGCTGAGCTTTCTAACAATGCTTATGTTCTGCTAACATTGCCTAGCCCTATTAACACTGAATATTTGAATTCCGAGAGCTCTACTAAACAAAAACCTGGTAAGAAGAAAGAAAATTTGTCTACGGTCTCCGATCAAGTTACCAAGATACGAGGAGATATACTAAACAAAAATATTCTAAAAGTACTTCTCTTCGAAAATCTTTTTAAAAACATTAATAACGAAAAGTCGGGGCCACCCGAAGTTTCAGCCGCCGCCGACGAAGAGGTAGGACTCCCACTGCAGTTTACATATTTAAGTACAGCGCTACTCGTTCGCCGAACGTTCGTACTAACGGGAGCGTATTTCCACAGGTCGATTCTGCTATAGCGTTTAATTGCATCACCACACCGGAGGTCGTGGCCGGCAGCAACACGACGTCGTCCACGTCCCAGTCCGCCGTCGCCGTCGATCCCAAGGTGACAAACACGAGGCACTCGCGAGAGCCGCCCACTCCTTAACATAACTCCTCGAACACTCAATACACCATTTGCAGACTTTTCGATCACCCTCAACTCCAATCCCGTTAACGTCCACCCGATCATAGTAATTGTCGATGAGCAAATAGCCACATCGGTCGGGCGGCAGGCTCGGGCCGTTTCCCTGCGGGGAGGCGGGTCGAGCGTGTCCTGAGTGCGTGCCTGGTGCAGCCGCTGCAACTGGGGTCGGGCTACCGCGCCGTGGCCAGCCTCACGGGCGAAGCGGACTCGCAGCCGGGCGCCTCCGCTTCCGCGCCCGCTCCCGCCTGCGCCGAGCCAGCCGCGCCGCCCCAGTCGCCGGGCCCCGCCTTGCGTCCCACCGGACAGGTTTCCTTATTCATTCTACCGCCACCGGTCGTGGTTTTACAGGACCCGGCGCCGTCGCTCACCTACTTGCTAAATTGTTTGCAGCGTTGCTTAAAGTGTGTCACGTGTGGCGACGTACTACGTGTTACTAAAATTTCGCATTCGACATCTAAAAGTTTGTAAATGGTGTGGATGTTCAGTAGTTTTAACTAGCATCACACTCCGCTTTAATATATACGGTTTTAAACTAACGAAGTTCGCACCGATAATCGAAAGCGATAATTGAATTGCATGATAACAAAAATATATGTACTTTCTATACTTTTGTCTATATAATTTACTTTGTAGTATAGTCTATCTGTTTTTGTACAACAAGATCAAAAACTATCAAGATTATCAAATTAAAGAGAATGGGCTGAAATAACACAAAAATATTAAAATACCAGATCAAATATAACTTCATTTAATTTTGTTTATACAACCTAGAAAGGATTATTTTTCACTCAGTTTAAAGTCGTGTAAAATAAATTTAAAAAAAAATCTTAATTTGCATAGACCATTGTAACGGCGCTTACAAAATGTCATACAATATTTAAAATATTTAAAGTGACCACCGGTTCGGAACGCGGCCCACCTGAGAAGAACCGGCAAGAAACTTAGGAAGACTTTTTTTTTGATGGCCTATTTACAATTTAATATTATTTCACTTTGCCAGCAGATCATTTCCAGGCGTCCTTGTCCTGCAAATGGTCTTTAACGGAGTAATAGCCTTTTTCACAAAGCTTTTATTTAATTAACTTTTTAAATTTATTTAATGGTAAATTTCTCAGGTCACAGGGAAGCTTGTTATAAAAGCGTATACAGTTACCCTGGAAAGAATCGCCAATTTTATGTAGTCGACTGTGGTGGACTGAAAGATTATTTTTATATCTAGTATTTATATTATGTTTATCACAGAGTTTAGAAAACTGTGATAGATTTTTCTGGACATACATAAGATTGGCAAAAATGTATTGTGATGATACGGTTAGAATATTTACTTCATTGAATTTTTCTCAGAGAGAAACTCTGGGGCCTAAATTATAAATAGCGCGTACATGTCGATCTATTTTACTAACCTTGATTTCGGGACATTGGTTAATCGTATTCTAGCGTAGTATGTATCACAGGAAATAAATAAACCAATAGAACGAAATTGAGCTTCGCCGTTCGATATTTAAAATTGATGAATATTATACTCATACGAAGACAAGGCTGAATAGAGAAGCGACCTCTTTTGTCATTGGGCTGAATGCATGATGTCTATTACCAGTATGATGGTTAGATGTACGCGAACTTTTTGAAAGATTGCAGTTTTTTTTTTAATTACTTACCGAATATGAGAGATGTAAAGGTGTTTTAAAGGTTATGTCCCACACCAGGTAGATCTTCGAGAGGATTATAGACTCCTGGATCCGGCAGGAGTGCACCCTCTCTAAGTGTCAATATGGGTTTCGCCCTGGTCATGGACCACGGACCCTGTTTTTGCCCTGAGGGTTGTCACTGAATGTTCCTAGGCCTTCGACTGTGTTCCTCGAGCGATGATCTGGTGGGCACTGCGGTCCAAATTGGTTACAGAGGTCTATATTGAGACTATCTGGAAAATGTATCGCGACTCCGATTCCATGGTTTGGACTGCTGTTGGCGACACGAAACCCTTCCCCATCACCGTTGGGGTACACCAGGGTTCGGTCCTTAGTCCGCTTCTGTTCAGTGTAATATTAGTCGAATTGTCGGACAGCATCAGGAACTCGCATGAGCGGCCTCCATGGTTGCTCATGTATGCTGACGATATCGCGCTGGCAGACGCGGACATGGTCAGATTAGAGCGACGTGTGAAGGCGTGGAAAGAGACGCTTGAGAACGGCGGTCTGAAACGAAATGTGGCGAAGTCCGAGTACTTGGCACTAAACTCTACAGATCCCACATCCGTCCGCATAGGCGGTGATTTGGTCGAGCGCACGGATCAGGTTAAATACCTGGGATCTGTATTTCACACGTCCAGTGACATCGATTGCGATGTCAAGTCACGCATTGCAGCCACGTGGGCTAATTAGCGGGAGATGACCGGTGTTATTTCTGACCCAAAAATGCCGATCCGGTTGAAGGGACAGGTCGACAAAACCATCATTAGACCTGTCCTTTTACATGGTAGTGAGACGTGGCCCATATTGGAGCGACACAAGCAGAAGAAGCAGAAGAATTAAAAAAACAGTAAAAATGCAGAAGAAAGTTACAGAAATTCCACTATCATTCAAATAGCTAATAGTAGGTGGAATGTTAATAATCCATAGTTAGACCAAGTTATAATATTATATAAGTTATGCATGGATCGCGAAGCCTGGCGATCTGTCCTCTCTGACTACCCCGTCAGGGATACAGCGTGAAGATAGTTAGACCAAGTTATCTTATCCATCGGAGCTCTTTAGGCAATTTGCCATCGTAGTCAGCTTCTGTGATCCATAATTTATTCATGAAAATCTGTTTCCTCTACTTTACTTGATAGTCTGTTAATCTCTTCAGTCCTGCCTTGATATGTGATGCCGACAAATCTATTACCGTCGTCTTCTTTGAGTGGCGTGACCATCAAACGTGCTCACGGTGTAGACAGGTTTCATAATTCAATTGCCGAGGGACGACCATATCGACAGGCTTCGCGATCCTTGCATACCTTTTTCTCTTACTGCACATTAATCGTTTCTTATCTGGCGTAGCTGGCGAGATCAGTTTATGATGTGATTTTCTCTCCACATCCACATATTCGCGTCTGGTTCGGAAGTGAGTGCGGGTCCTATTCAACAAATTCCTATTACTGTAGCTCCTGTAAACCAGGAACTAAGGCAACGACCGAGGCCGAAAAAATTTACACCGAGTTCGACCTCGGTGATACCAGGAGAAGTTATAGAATCTCTTGGAGCCCGTATCGAAATGTATCAGAAGATAATTTGAAGGAGTTGGAATAAAAAAGTAACGCCTCTTTCTTCTTTTGCAAAGGAAAAGAGGAGCTTGGAAAAGTATTGTTGCGCTTATAGTTTTGACGTTTTTGATTCGGAGTACAGAAAGGATTTTAAAATTTAGGACCCGTTAGTAAACTACCAAAGGGTTGGTGGCAGGCGGCTGACCATAAAATTCAAGCCAAACATTTTGCAGTTAGTGTATGGAATTTGGATTCCATACACTAACTTTAATTTAACTTAGAAGGATGGAGATCCAGACGAAGGTCAAAGAAAAGACCGATGGATTCTGTAAGGAGTATTATAATGAAAGGAGTGAATGAATAGATGACGACAAGAATGAATGGAAGAAAACATACTACGCTGACCTCAAATGAATTGGGACAAAGGCAAGAAGATGATGATATTACTTGTCAAGGCAGGGTAAATATTGCAAGTTATTTTGTGTTTTTTCTGTCGTCGATTGCGAAGTATTTCGAGATTAAGCTGGTGTAACGCTTATGGTTTTGCTGGATCTTTGAAACGGTTCAGCGGATTCTTATCATCTTTTCTGTATGGCTCCTATAAATTTGTTGTACAATAAAACAATAATTATATTTATTAATATTTTCTAGTTTATTTATTTAATAATGTTAACATCAAAATATATCAATGTTTTATCATTATGTCACACACATATAGACTTATATATTAAAAAAAAATCGTAGTAACATCATCATCCGAGCGTCTGTCCCAGTTGCGTCTCGCGACGCCCGGCTTTCCTACATTTTCTCCTCCACTTCGCACGGTCGTCGGCATCCCCTGTAGTGAGACCATTGGCACGCATATCATCCCTTACGACGTCAAGCCAGCACTTCTTGGGTCTTCCCCTCTGATGATGGTTTTGTAGACCTTTGGCCCACGCGGCAGAAATGCGTGACTTGACATCGCAGCGCATCACCAGAGTATTTAACCTGGTCCGTGCGCTCGACAAAATCACCGCCTATGCGGACGGATGTGGGATCTGTGGAGTTTAGCGCCAAGTACTCGGTCATCGCCACATTTAGTTTCAGACCGCCGTTCTCAAGCGTCTCCTTCCACGCCTTCACACTTCGGACCAATCTGCCTCTGTCCGCGTCTGCCAGCGCGATATCGTCAGTATACATGAGCAACCATGCAGGCTGCTCATGCGATTCCTGATGCTGTCAGACAATTCGTCTAATATCACACTGAACAGAAGCGGACTAAGGACTGAACCCTGGTGTACCCCGACGGTGATGGGGAAGGGTATCGTGTCGCCAAGAGCAGTCCGAACTATGCAATCGGAGTCGCGGTACATGTCCCGGATTAGTGTCAATATAACCTCTGGAACCCCTTTGGACCGCAGTGCCCACCAAATCATCGCTCGAGGAACACAGTCGAAGGCCTACTGCATGTCTAGGAACATACAGTGCAGAGGCGTGTTCTTCATCCTGTATTTCTCGGCGTAAACCCTCAGGGCAAAAACAGGTTCCGTGGTCCCATGACCAGGGCGAAACCCACATTGACACTCCGAGAGAGTACACTCCTGCCGGATCCGGGAATCTATAATTCTCTCGAAGATCTTCATTGTGTAGGACATAATCTTTATACCGCGGCTTTCGCACTCCTGCACTGACCCCTTACCTTTGAAGACTAGTGTAATAATACTCAGCCTCCATTGGTTTGGGATCTGCCCGCTGAGGGGTACGCGGTTAAAGAGGTTTACCAAGATGCCCACACCGCGAGGACCCATCGCCTTCCAGGCTTCGACGGGGACTCCATCGGCTCCGACAGCATTCCGATTCATCATACGGCGAAGAGAATCTGAACTTCTGCAGGCGTTACCGGTGGCACTAGTCCCTGTTTCGGGGATAGGTCCGGAGGCAGCACCTCTTTTTGCTGCTTATTCAGCAGCTCGTGGAAGTACGAGCGCCATATCTCCTTCACCGCGAGGTCTTCGCATAGCAGGGTGGGTGCCTTCAGGATCTTTTACACAGCGGCACTTGGAGATATCCTTTGCCGCTTTGATCCTGGAGCGCGCCAACTTATAGATAAGCTTATGCCCCTCAGACGATTCCAGCTTCTCAGATAGAGGTTGTAAGTGGTCACGTCTGGCCCAGGCTACAACTTTCTTAGTGGCGCGCTTCGCAGCCCTGTATGCGTCGCGATCTTCAGGAGAACCTGAAGCATGCCACTTTTAAAAAAAACGTAGAATAATTTTTACTGAATGAATTATGACTTACAAGCGCAGATAAAATCTAAAATAATGTAGTAGTAGTGTTTCAACTTGGCTGTTCTACGCTTTTTTCTTATAGATCGAGGATCGAAATCGTCTTATCTAAATGATTGGATAATGATGAATGAATGACGTGAATAGTCTAGAAATATTGAATGAATAATGACGCATTCACTTACGCTCATGAGTGGCTGAGGATGGCATGGCTGGAGGTGAATCATTGTGTTTCTCAATTTCTACTGGCTCCTACCATGTAACTTAAGCAACAAACTAAAATCCTTTCAGCTACAGCAGTTGTCACCGTTCTGTCAGTGATCACAACAGCCGATTCCAAATGTAATCAAACTGCTGAACACATACTCCTGAAATTTAGCATTTGGCGAAATGAGTGACACTAAAATGCATAAGCAGTTTACAAGTAATTTCGGGAGTAGTTTACTATGGGCATTTGGTGGCATCTGGGGCGGATTTTCGTGCTTTTAGATGTTTCTTTCCATACATGTTATTGGAATAGGACCTAGGAGCACATAGGACCCGTAACATGATATTACCGTGGTGCTTCCTTCATTCTATAGCATGTTCACCTAGTTGCCTTCCAAGCAAAGGATTTATAGTTGAGTCAATTTAAGAAGCCACATTTGACACTTCATCGAAAATCCCCAACGTAACCTTGTAACGGCGGGTACACAATTTTATTAAATTTTTCGAAGTTAGAACTACACAATTGCTGAACTTTTCTCAGTTACACACATACATATTTTATTGTCTAAATGCCCAAAGAAGACTATTTTACTATCTACTTTCACAAATAAACCATTGTAAAGCAAATAAACAATTTATGTTTTAACGTTGCGGCATGTGAACGTTGCGGCAGTGACCCTTTTCCTTTTCAAACACTAGGGAGGTTATTAAGAAAATCGAAAGTTTATTAGCAAAATCGAATGTAATGAGACTGATTCTAAATAGTGCAAAACTTTTAAAGTTTTGTGTTAATCATACCTACTCATTTATGTAGTAGTAGTAGACGCCCGCGGCTTTGCCCGCGTAGAGAAGTTCCCGTTTCCCACAAGAATTAGTTCCTGGGATAAAAATTGTTAATGTTAACACAGCGACATCTAGCGCCATGGCTTGGAATCACATAGATAATTTGGGTAAATGTGTTCCTCTAGATTCCTTTATTGACCTAACTAGCCTAGTGTTCTAGTGTGAATGCATGTCGATAGATGGCTCTAACCAAAAGATATTTAAGAGCTTGACACGATTGTAAGAAAGACCAGAGAAAAATATACCGAGTTAACCAACAGTTCAAAGTCGCTTTATTGTCTTCCTCAAGAACATCACCACTAGCAAGGATCCGATTTTACAGTAGCCTATGTGTTATTCTGATATATAAGCTATATTATTGTAGTTTCATTAAAATCCATTCAGTAGTTTTTACATAAAAGAGCAACAAAAATCCATACTTACAAACTTTGGCGTTTAACATATTAGTAGGATATATTCATTTTTTTCATGTTTCTTACTTTACTTTGGCTTAAATAGTTCTCTTATTTTGACAGTTTTACTGATTTTAGGCAGTTACATGGCAGTCGTTAAGCACAGTTGAAGGCCTAAGACTTGAAAAATTTCAACAGCAGGTCGCCACAACCTGCGCCTGTCAATTTGTATACGGCAATGGGCTCACCACCTGTTACGTGGGTCAAAAATGCATACGGTGAAATGTGGGCGTATAGTATGCCTCTGCCTACCCCTTTGGGGATAAAGGTGTGAGAATATGTATGTATGTTTGCTGATTTTATGTCGATATTTGGTTTCTTAATATGTTAAGGTCTAATGTGCTTGCAACATTGCCCCATAAACACAATTTTTCCTGATCACTTAAAAAATGACTATTACAGTTCTATCAACATAATTTAGGTAGTACTTTTTTAGCCGTCTAGAAACTCAGCTTGCTATTCACATCCAGTTGCCCCAGATCTAGTGCTCTAGAGCTCCGACGTATTAAGGCTCAATACGAAAAATTTTTATTTCTCTAAATACATACCTAATTAACCTACTCTAGGATTTATTTTTGTTTGTTTTATTATTTCTGTGCAACTAAACTTAACATTGGTACTTTCGCATTTTATTAATTTATTTCATTTCTAGAAAAATAATATGTCTGGCATTTATTCTTTTTCGGTTTTCGTGCAGAAATATGTCACTATAAATACCCACATTGCCATCCTTCACGTTATAGAGTACTCGAAGAAAAAACCAATTATAAACATTTAACATCAATATATTGAAATGATAATTATATATTTTAATATATTTTTAATTCGTTTAATTTCAGAAATTGTTCCTAAATTTACGATAGAAAAAGTAAAACAATAATTGGACAGGGATTCAACTGAAATACTATACTACTGTTTTCTTAATAGTTTATTTTTTCAAAATATCTTATTCGATTCACATTAATCGATATTTTTAATCATGTCATCTTACTATGAAGCAAAAACTGAAACTTGTCAAATGTGGCCTATTATAATGACTCGACTATAAGAGGTGTTACGTTCTTTTTCCAACTCACTTAAATTATCTTCTGATTAATTTTGTAGCAGGCGATTTCAAAAAATTCAATTATTTCCTAAAATTTCACAGAGTTTTGGCTCAGTGTAACTTTTCTGGTCTTAGTATGCAATGGCTTTAGATCCTGGTGAGCCTTAGCACTAGAAGTAATACGGCATCGATGAACACCAACTAGGGCGTAAAATAAAATTAGAACACAAGTCACGAAACCCTAAATTGCATGGGACCTGACAGTGATTGGTCAAATTTTTAACTTTTTCTAGTAATTTTTTTTTTTTTTTTTTTTTTTTTTTTTTTCTAGTAATTATTCATGGTCATGTACGTTTCTTATTAATGCTATTTGGACTGAATTTTGTAGGGACTTCTCACTGCAGGGTGATTTTATAAGGCCGGAATATTTTTCTTACTGTTGAATATAAATTTCTACACTATCACTTCATCATCATCATCCGAGCGTCTGTCCCAGTTGCTACACCTCCGCTTTCTTTCTTTTTCTCCTCCACTTCGCACGGTCGTCGACATCTCCAGTAGTGAGACCATTGGCACGCATGTCAACCCTTACGACGTCAAGCCAGTACTTGGGTCTTCCCCTCTTACCGGGACCCGGCGGGGGTGATATGGCCTGACATTTGATTTCCACGTAGCCGCTAGACATGACCATACCAGTGAAGGCGACCACTCTTGCAACTTATCTGCATTACCACGGACGTGAAGGCTGCCGCGTATGCGAGAGGTCCACACGCGAGACTATCTACCGCAGCATCTTCATTTCCGTGACACGCAGCTCCTGCTTGTGTCGCTCAAATATTGGCCACGTCTCACTGCCATGTAAAAGGACAGGTCTAATGATAGTTTTATAGACCTGCCCCTTCAACTGGATCGGCATTTTGGATCACAAATGACACCAGCCATCTCCAGCCACTTGGCCCACGCGGCCGCAGTACGTGACTTGACATCGCAATCAATATCACTGGACGTGTAAAATACAGATCCCAGGTATTTCTGCACTGTGCTAGCACAGTAAGTTAGTCTCATTAACTCCATCGTTTAGAAATGCCAATGAAGACAACATCATTACTGAACCATGTTAGTAATTATAATAATGTATTTGTAATGTTTCTTCTACTTATTATGCTGGTTTATTTAATTAACCTAAAGTGGTTTGGCAGCAGGTAGCAAAGGCGAAATTCATATTTAAATAAATGCCGCGCGTTATTTGGTTAAAGTTCTTGAAATTGACTGAATAAGAAGTAAAAAGGGTGCAGTGAAATAAAAAAAGATGAAGAATTGCCTAAAGGAACCAAACAGATGAAGTTGAAAATGGTATGAAATGAATTATTTACTTATTCAATAAATATAAAATTAAGCAAAAACTAATTTAATACAGATACAGTACGTTGTATAGAATTTAATAAATTCAACTTGTTTAATAATTTTAGTACATAATTCATTGTATCATCTACCATATTATATTGTCACGCCTGTCTCCCATCGGAGTAGGCAAAGACTGGATTTCCACATGGTACAATTCTGGCAAACAACTTTCACTTCTCTTTTACTTTCATAAGTGTTTATTTCGAAAGGCCCACGACATCACAATTATCCCATAAAAAAAATTAATGATGAACTTAACTATCTTCACGCTGTATCACTGACGGGGTAGTCAGAGAGGACAGTGCGCCAGGTTTCGCGATCCGTGCATACTTTTGCTGTCTGCAGATTAATTAATGGCTCCATGTTACCACGTCTGGATATTAGAGTACATTTGGCTTTTCCATTTTTAAGCAAATCTCAAATCTCACGCGGTTTTCATATATAATTCGAGACTAATATATGAAAACCTTACTTTGACTTATATATGAAAAGTAGGAGACAGGATAGGCCTCGGCCTATCCTGTCTCCTACTCTTTTCTTCGTCAATCGTTTCTCACTAATTCGTTGGACGTGTCCAAACTAACGAAGCACGATCTCTACCAGCTTAACGCTGACACTTTCATTGAAACCTGCGTATCACTTTGTTACGTATTCGGTCGGAGAAGAATGCTGAAAAGCAGCATTATCGCTCTTTTATACATACATATTATCGCGCCTGTTTCCCATCGAAGTAGGTAGAGACTATGGTTTTCCACTTGCAACGATCCCTACATACCACTTTTCACATTCCTACATACCACTTTCCACATTTTCTTTCCTTTTCACATCCCTACATACCTTTCCTTTTCACATCCCTACATACCACTTTTCGCATTTTCTTTCATGAGTGTTTTCATACACCGCCGCCGGTTGAGGGTACTCTTGACTTGGCCTGTTTATTCTTACCTGGAAAAATCTGTTGTCAGACTATTTTCATCCATTCACTATATTATGTGTCTGAATCATTATAAGGATCCCTATTTCAATCTCAGTCCCTACTTCTATCATACCGCAATGTTCCCTTATCACACGGTTTCTTTCTTTGTCCATCAACTTTACTTTAGTTATAATCCACAGACTTCTCATCTACATTAATTTTACTTTGATGTTTCTATTGCCACACCCCATTTAACTGCTATGTGGGACAAACACTCTTCCATGTACTGCCAGTCTTGCTTTCTAAGACACGTTCTGACTGCTATAAAGGATCATCTAATCTAATATATGAGTAAAATTGTTCACGGTATTTATTTTCCCCGCGAAACCTTAGTCAAATGACCGCTTTTCAATAAATCTAAACAGTTTCAGCCCATTCTCTCATAAAGTTGTAATCACAACTAAGTGTTTGCGCCAAATGATCGCTTTTCAATAAATCTAAACAGTTTCAGCCCATTCTCTCATAAAGTTGTGCTCACAACTCAAGTGTTTGCGCCAAATGATCGCTTTTCAATAAATCTAAACAGTTTCAGCCCATTCTCTCATAAAGTTGTGCTCACAACTCAAGTGTTTGCGCCAAATGATCGCTTTTCAATAAATCTAAACAGTTTCAGCCCATTCTCTCATAAAGTTGTGTTCACAACTCAAGTGTTTGCGTAAATTAGAGTCGTTACAAGTCTCTAATTTACGAAGTGATTATAAGGCATGTGTTTGTGTGTGTAGCCTCGCAGCGTGATAACGAGCAGCTTCAACGGTCTGCCCCTGTCGCGACCTAATTACGGGTCCACCGCCACGTCCTCGTCCGACGACTACAAGGTGTTGGTCGCATACGTATGATTTAATTTTATTTTTTATTTTTATCATTCACATTTTTTTATTATATTATGATTATCGACTTTTATTTATTTTTATGAACGATCACTGAGTTACGCAACTTTCACTATGGCTGGTCCTCGGATGGGTGACCACTTTGTGGCATTTACATTTGCGAGCCTTCGGGGATAAGGCGTGATGGATATTTATTTTACTTTATTTTTATCGACTTTCGTTTCCTATTTTTGTAGTGAAACTTCTTTATCGACGCTGAGAGAAATAATATACTTTTATAAAAATCGTCATGTTTTTCGGTTACGCGCCATGTTCAAATTCTTTATCATAATTGAAACTTCTTTCTGTAAAACAAAATGTCGTAAAGAAGTTTTACTTCTTATGTGTTCTCTGGTACACATACATTTTATTTTTAATGAGATTAAGTAATCTACCCGTCGCGGAACAACCAGCTGAACTCTCTTCAAAAGAGTCCCACAATTTATTTTGACATTAACGAATTTGTTCCTTTGAAAGACTTTTTTTTAATAGTGATTTCATTATGTTGATCTTTTGAAATGTATGTTAGAATATATATGTTATATTAAGCATATAATAATATTATAATAATTATTTCAGAAATCTTTGGATGAGAACGGGAACTCCGTGCAGGGAATCGGATCACCCCTCTCGGGATCTAGTCAACACAAAAAACCTAGGAGAAAAAAGTCTTCAAAGAACGAGACCGTCATAGACTGCCAACAGATCGACGGGTACCAGGGAGACAAGGACGTCAACGAGCTGCTGCGCTTCATCGAGAACGCCGACAACGGGCGCGCGCCGAAACTGCCGCGCGTCAAGCACAAGGACGACTCGGACGACAAGGGCGGCAAGAAGCGCTCCACCGAGCGGCGCAAGGACAAGGAGAGCAAGATGAAGCGCGCGTCGTCGCTCGAGGAGCTGTCGCGCACCAACATCGAGGAGTTGACCCACGGCGCGCGCGAGCTGGCGCCTGCCAAGCAGGAGCGGCGCTCGTGGGGCGACGAGGCGCGCGAGCCCGACCCGCCGCCCGCCGAGCTCACCGACTTCCAGACCGTGACGAAGCGCCGCCGCGCGCGCCGCCGCGCCGACCGCTCCGCCGACTCGGCCGACGACCTGGACTCCGTGCACTCGCTGCCCGCGCCCGCGCCCGCGCCCGCGTCCTACGCCGACGTGGCGCGCCTGCGGCACAACATCCCCGACCTCATCGAGTCGTGCAACTACTCGGCGCCCGCCGCGCACCCCGCGCGCCGCGCGCACAAGGCGCCGCCCGCGCCGCCGCCCGCCGACCCGCCCGCGCCCGACGTGGTGGCCGAGGGCCGCCCGCCCGTCATCCTGCTGGACGCGGGCGGCGGCGCCGGCGCGCGCGACATGGACGGCGTCACCTTCGGCTTCGACATCAACGAGCAGCTGCTGCGCGCCGCGCGCCGCCCGCGCTGCGACCTGGTGCGCGACGCGCAGCCGCCCGCGCACACGCACCGCGCTCTCGACCCGCACCACGCGCACCACCTGCTGCAGATCGTCGACTACGTCGGCACCGGTAAGTTCAACGCAATTCAACATATTACCACACAGCATAAAAAAAGAAAACCCCCAGTAGCAAGGTTCATTTCAAGTCGTATGGATGGTATTTTTTTTCTGAGAAAGTTTACGAAATGAACGAAATCGTAGATATAAAATTATCATGTTGCGTACATTTATAATTCATGAGGTTTCTAGTATCCAATATGGCCGCTGAGCCGTTGTTATAAAATTTCATGTCCCAACATGGAATTTGGGGTATCGTATAAAGGGTTTTTTGGCTCACTGAGTACGAATTTCATGCTAATTTTGCAATCCAAAATGGCCGCCGCTCTGAGGTTATAAAATGCCATGATAGGTAACGTATACAAGGTTTTGTGGCTGAGCACGAATATCGTGTTAAATATCGTAAAAGGGGGTTTGGTCACCAAAGGCGATTGACTCAATTCTGTGCATCACTTCTTTCCTAGCCCAGATTCTGTGACTTGAATTAGTTTTCAAATATCTTTTCTAATATTTTGGGATATTAGCTGCTAAGTTCGCGATTATATTTATAATAATAGTAAACTAACTTGTTGTCTATACATTTCAGCGTGGGAGGACGTCCTGCGATGTGGTAGCGGCAAAGTGCGGTACTTTAGCGAATAGCGGCCGCTTCTCTACTTGGGCAATCCCGTGTAGAGAGATCCCTGTCTCGCTCGGCGCGCCTTGAGCAAGGAGGATCAATGCAAAGTGTCGCTTGACTATGAGCTAGTGTCCGTCGCGTCCCGTCCGGTTCTCGCTTCACGTGTGTTCAAAAGACTATTTTTAGTATCGCTTACTTTAGGAAAAAATAAATGATGAGTGGATTACATGGAAAATTTTGGCCAATTCGAGATGAAGTTTCGAAAAACTCAGTCGCCAGTGTCGTGTAAAGTGCTGACGCAGTGTTCAGTGTGTAGTGCAGTGAGCGAACCAGTCGAGAGTGCCGCGACCGCGACGACTCATTACTTCGTTGCACTGTAATGCTTTCAAAACATATCTCTTCAAACATACATCCAATTTTTGAAGTGATAGTACATCACACTGATCGTTTTCGCTGTGAGAATTTAATGCGTTTGGCTAAAACGTAATAACATGTCAATAAGCATTTAAAGATTCAATTTAACTTTTGGACTCAACACTGATTTAACAATTACATAATCTATTTCTTAAATATATTTATAAAAGAAATTTAAACTAAGAAATGGTTTAGGTAATTGTTAAAGACACTCTAATTGTTAAAAGTTTGCATATGATGTGATGTTTTTTTTAATAGTCTGGCGTGTCGAATAACTATTTTCTATAGAATGATGTTAGTACCCTGGCTTTGGCTACTACAAGAATCCATAAGAACATAACCATTCATTAGATGAGGCTAATCTTTGTTGAAAACATAATTTATTAGTGAATGATTGCAAACTATGAATAACTCTATAAAGCAGTGTGAACCAATATTCTAAAAACACGTCAGACAAACAAGTTTTGGTTCCAGATGAAGAGGCATGATTTATTTTGTTTCTGTTGATTTTTATGCTTTTGTTATAGTGTAATCACAAATATTTTTGGTAGATGTTTCTAACTGAACTGAAGTTTTGTTAAATATTTTTAAGTTTTACCATTAATAGCTGTAAATAAAATGAAGATCTTATATGTAATATCGGGCCATACTGATATGAATGGTGTCAGCCTGCTCGGCCATGCTCTTACTTCGATGTCATTGACGTCGTTTATTTAGTAATCATAATTGTTGCTGTATGTGTTATATGTCATCATTGGCTGTGTGAGTTATGTTATTAAGATGAGTATTGTGTTACATGACACTTATATATAGGGGCAGGAGTAAGGCCACACCCGAGCAGAGCAAACCATTGCATGTGAATATGTCTGTGTAATATAAATTAACATCTTAATAATCTATATTTGTGATACCTAAGCATGTCGCGTATCGTTTGTCACGCACACTCGTGTGACATATAAGTTTGACCAATGTGCGTAGCTCTTAAGGGATACTGTAAATTTTTTGTAGTTTCCTATGTTTCGCTGCGTTCTATCAATATGCTCTTTCCAACTGTGTAGTGATTTCGAAGCTTGGGCTTTCCAAGCGCGCGGTGTTTTAAGCAGAATATCACTATTCTTATACATATTATCTCTATTGTAAAAATCGTGTGATGATAAATGGATGTCTTAAAAATCATGGTTCAAAAATTCTAATTACCTATTGTGTAAATTAAACGATGTAAAAGTCAATGTAATACAAAAAAAAAAGAATTCCCCAATGCTTTGCCCATGCATTCTTCTTACGTACTATTGCCTCGGGTCTTGGATCCAATTATAAATTGACGTTAAACTAGTCTACAAAAAACAGAAAATATTAAACAAAAACAAATATTATGGTTAAGTCTAAGTTCAATATAATTACGAATATATTGAATGACGGCCACACTCAAAGAGTTATTTGACACAATTGCTTAGTGTTTATCTTCACTGTAAATGTACACTAAGTAGTATTTTAACAACTTTGAGTGTAGCAATTACATTGTAAATTTTGCATCAATATTCGATGTATTGCATTACTGGTTCAGTTTTATACTTTTCATAATCACAGACTAAGGTCCGTATTTCAGAACGTTTCTCAATAATCAATCAACACTTGAGAGTAGATTTTATAAGGCAAAATCTAGCCTCGAGCGTTGATTGAGTATTGAGAAACTTTCTGGAATATGGACCTTAGAGGGCTGATACATGGCTGCCAACAACCATTCCAACAGGTGGTTTGGTCAGGGACTGATTCATCTTTTTAAAATATATTGTCTCGAACTGCGGTCGCTAATTACAGCTAAAAGACGTGGCTTGGTGCTAAATTTAAAAAGTTCTGAAATAGTAGGAGGGCTTTGGAAAGCCACATTTGCCATTTGCATTGAATATGACTAATTGAATCGGGCGTTACATGGCGGAAATCCATCGTAGAACGATAATAAAGGAGGGGAGGAGGATCCCACCACACACCCTCGATTCGTCAATCCTAACGCACAACGGTCAAGGATAACCTCCACCAATTGTAACGGAGGAATGACGAACCGAACTCCTCAAGGAAAGGGATGTAGGATAGGTAAAAGGAAACCTTACCCTCCAGGTTGTCAAAACTTTTGCAATATTCCGCTTTAAAAGGTGGCACTTAGACGACAAGTCGACACGTGTTTCGCCTACACACGAGGCATCCTTAAGGCTGCTTGACAGCAAGTGTGCTCAGCGCGTTCCGCTCCGCCTTTTTATCCCACTATCTCCCCACTACCCCCACTCGTCACCGAGGCACTACGTGATCTGTGTTGCCTGTTCGAAAATAAATTGAGTAATGGAGAAGTGTGAAAATCGGTCTGTTCGTTCAACAATGTATCCCCTTTATGTTTAATAATTTCTTATTGTTCTAAAACTCACAGTTTAAAACTTTTTTGACAAAAATGCAAAACTTCTAACGTATTATTACTATCTAAGTTATGACCGGTGTCCAATAGATGTTTGGCAAAATGTGATTTTTCGGTATGGCAATTTCGAAAAGCTGCTAAGTGTTCTTTATATCTAGTTTCAAATGAGCGACCCGTTTGGCCTATATATATGTTTTTACAACGATCGCAAATTAATTTATAAATACCCGATTTTTTGTGACGATCTATACTATCTTTGGCATTACATAAACTTTTTAAAGAATTTTGGGATCTATAGGCTGAATAAATATTATTTTCTCTAAGTACCCTCGCCACACGCTGAGTAATATTGCCAAAATAGGGTAGACTCGAAGTAAACTTTTTGCTCTCTCTGACTGATGGATACAAAAGAAGTTTAACCATATTATTTTGTTTTTTATTAATCAGAGAATGTATTATCTTCGAGCTATAACCATTGGACTGCGCAATGTGACAAATAGTATTTAGTTCGTTTTCATATGACTCTTTGCTTAACGGAACGTTTAATAACCTATGAACCATACTATGGAATGCTGCTAGTTTGTGGTTCCACGGGTGACATGATGTGGAAGGAATTGTAGTGTCCGTATAAGTTGCTTGCTTGCATTGAACTCAATTATTTTCAATTTATAGATTAAGATCTTTCAGTTTTATATTAATTTCAGCTTAAATCTCACAGACAGGGTAATTCAGAATCTAAATTCCTTTATAATTTAACTATTTTCATTTGTCTCATTCATTTTATCAGTCACAATCGCAGAGGTTGCTTAAATAAATATGAAAATTACGTGCGTCTAGCGCGACGACTCGCACACATTGGAGTTACTGGCAATCTAGAACGCCAACTATTCTTTCAGAAATGCCGCCGCGCGGGTAACGCCCACAAACGACCTTAGTCGCCGGGGTAACCCTCACGACCAAGGACATTTCAATGTCAAACACAATTTCATCAATAAATTAACAAGTTCACCTCTTGTCATAATTTTTGTTAGCGATCATGTATCATCCCTGTAATACAAACATTACTAGGCTTTGTATGGAACAAAAATTGTGCCACAGTAGCAGAGTAAATAGTAAGTCTATGAAAGCACCTCTATCGATTTACGGTGAGCGTGTTTATCAGAACGGGATGAAAATAATGTATATAATTTAACACAAAAATAATGTTACCCTTTATGAAGTCATTTATTAGAGATAAGGAACCGCCATTTTAAAACTCAAGTTGCGTCAATCTGTGTCATATTCCTACTCTGGACTGTGCCTGCACTGACTGCATTCGCAAAATATGACGGCCTTTGTCAAAGTCTTTTAGAAATTATTGTAACTTAGTGGGTTTGATCTCTTTTCCTTTGTACAGTCGTAAAACTTGGATACTCTGTATCTTACCTGCCTTTTTAACCTTCTAAAATCAAATCCATAATGAATTATAGTCCAAGCATAAAAAAAAACATTTCTAATTAAAAAAAATTACTTAATTAATTAATATTTTTGTTCCATACAATGAATCTCTACCACTTTAACTCCGGTTGTTCACCAAATACCATATAGTACAGAATAATTAACGGCTCATTTATGATGTTGATATACTTTCTACTTGGTAATCAACAGATTATATACATTTACCAATTTATTAATATAGTGTGTCAAATCTGTATTTATGGTGAAACTTGTAGGTACTTCTAAATAAACACAGTTTTAACTCAAAATTCCATTATAATTTGATATTTTGTCAGTGAAGCAATTCTTGTGTAAAACAATTAAATAGGAATCCTTTCAATTAAAGCTGTTTAACTAGATGCTATTAGGTACAGGTACCCTAAAATATGTTATAATTACTTCACATTATGTTTGACCCCTTAATCAACAATATTATAAAAGATAAATCCAAATGCAGGGCCACGATATTGTAAATATACTGTATATTAATTTCATTTTATTAAAGAGATAGAGTTTTTTAATATTGTTGAGATTGATATCATAGCTAGGAGGACGCTCATATCAAATGTTTAGAAATTATTTATTTCTTTCCCTTGTAAAATATGTATATAGATGTGGAAAAAATATTGGATTTTATCGTTTTAGTGCATCCTAGACATTGTAGATAAACGATTTCGAGTTGATTGAGTATAAGCGACAGACGCGTCAATCACGCGCCCAAGGGGTATGTATTATTTGAAGTACCCTGGGTATTATTGCACGCGCATTTTTTTTCACATGGCCAAGTTATTTATGAGTTATAATGTTATACTAACTTTTGTTTATAATTTTCTTGTTGTATCATAATTAATTGCTAAGTATTGTTTATTTTACTTTTTAAAACAACCCCATGCATGATATGTTAGCAGCCGCAACATACTGTAGAGAAAACGAATGGTTTAATTGTGTTGCCGATTGAATCCAAGCGTGATTGATGCGGTTTGGCTTGGTGAACGTTTGAGGCATCGTCATCTTCTTTGGAATGTAATTGTTATAATGAAAAATAACTTTCTATTGACAAAACCAATTTATATTGTTCCATATAAAATATTCAGTTTTGTAAATGAGCTTAAAGTTGTTATGTATCGATGCCAGAATTGTATATTTCTATTTTCGAGTTAGCACTGATAAGTGATATAAGGAGAGATTGAATGCGAATGTGTTTGGCGCCAAAATGATACGTTATCATTCATCAGCATTGACTTTTGAAATGCATCTTCAGGCATTTTCTTTATACTGATACGGAAAAATGGCTGACAAGAAATTAAATTGACAATTGACGGTACCAACGGCTCTGCTATCAGCGAAAAATTAATCTGTATTTGAAAGTAACTTATATATTACTTATACACAATTCTAATATCTATTAATTTTATTGTTTAAAAACGCTACTTGAATATTTTTTTTATACTAAATATCTGGAGATCTAAAATATACTTAAGAGAATATAATTAAAGTATGTATGAGCTAAAATTAATTATCTTGCGCTAAAATAAATGTAATTATTTTATCTAGGTAATGGAGTGATATTGCTTAGGAAAGCTATTTGGCGAAGTGTAAATGTATAAATATATGAATGGTGAAACATAAGTTTGTACGATTATCCCATTCTCTATGTAAGCATATAATTTATCTTTGTAATCAGGCAAATGATCCAATTTCATTAAACCATAATTTTATTTTATTTATGTAGACAATGGGACAATCGCTGTGTATTATAATATGTACCGATATATGAGAAATTTTATTTATCTGCTTTGCATATAACTGTTTAAATATTATTCTAGGTTTTTACTCTGTTGCATTATTTAAAAAAAAGAAAGTGACGTGAATGCTTTCTATTTTATTATTAAAAATTCACACATGATTTTTTCATAATATACACAGCCTGGTATTAATATTTTCCATCTCAAAGGCTTTGAATGGCTCTCTTCCAAAATGAATCACTTTTTAGTACCTATCTGTGTTTTAAATTGACAAGTCTCAGCATTTGCGCGTTACAAATGAATCAAACCACTGAGACTGCGCAAGAATATAATTTTGAAAATACAGACAATGTGTTGCCAACAGATTGGAGGCTATCTTTGACAATTGGGGCTGTCCACCACTTGCTTCAGAGTTGAAGCAGGCGCGACAATAATATATAGATTTGGGGTTCGATTTTCTCCTGTACATTATTGTGGATGTTCCTTTTGTAAATGGGAATAGAGTAAAAATTTAGTACCAATGTTAACTGTAAAGGTTTTGTTTATATAAACAATATTATAACCAACTTCAATTTACAGTTATGTACTTTTTCACCGTTTCTGTTTTCTTAATAAAATGTTAAAAATACAATCTCTTTTGTTTCATCGCATATTTATTTCATTTAAATAGAAAAATGTCTCCTGCAATTTTTGAAGAAATCACACGAAACTTGAAGTGGTGGGAACTCAATGTGGATTTCGATGTGAAAGAGGTTGCATGGATCGGATGTTTTTGGCGGTTAGTCTGAAGGGTTTCTGCGCTTTTGTGGATCTGGAGAAAGCATTTGATAATGTTGTGAATGAAACTCTTGAGACTTATTGCTGTCCACCTGGATCTGTCCAACAGAATTGTATCATGTCCACCTGGCTGTCCATAGTGTATCTGCGTGTCTGTTGTACGCTGATGATGGCCTCATATCAGAAGCCAAATTTCAGGCATTAGTCACTAATATGAAAGACATTGTGAAAGTAAAGTTCTTCGCTTGAATGCAAGTAAAACTAAGGTTCTGATACTTGAAAAAGAAGTAAGAACTAAAGATTTGGCTAAAACCAGGAACTTTTTGAAAAAGTGAATGTAATTGTTTTCGTAGGGATTATGTATAGGGTCGGCCGAAGGTGCAGAACGGGGTGTAGCTGCCGGAAGCAAAGTTAACGATGCGGTCAGTTGTTAAAGAGACAAAGCACCGTAATAAAGAAGCACGCCTCGCGACTCACAACTTATTAAAACCTGGGTTCAGAACAGTAAGCAAATGAACGCTGCCGCGCTGTGGAGATGCAATTATTGGGAAATTGTACGGTGTAATGTTGGACCACCGAATAAGTAACGAAGCGGATACTTTAAACGGTAGGTTTGAATGAAAGTATCATCATTAAGGTAAAAAGGGCGGGCTTCGTTGGTTTGTGTAGACCAATACCAACAATGTGAGCCAATTGGCAAAATCTGAAAGGTCAAAGTATGAGCATGAATGTATAATGAAGCGACAGACGTATAGCAAGGATCGCGAAGTCTGCTATCGGACCTCTGAATATCCCGCCGCCGGCGCCTAGATATAGCGTGAAGATAAGTTTTTATAAAATCATTTTTGCATGTTGTGTCAATTTTTATGCATGGAACTGGTGGTCTAAGATGGAACTATTTTAGCGATTTCTGTTTTATTTCTGGTATCCGTACAATAAAATGGTCCCAAGACTTTAGACCCTACACATGAAATGAGATCGAATGCCATGAACAAAAACCAGTCAAGCGCAAGTCGAACTCTTGCGCCGAGGGTTCCGTACCTACCCATTATGCCGCCATAATAAAATTAGTACCTTACTTTTACCGTAATTTCGTGGTGCCGGGTCAACGGGAACTACCAATAACATTTTCGACCCAAAACCTTTAAGGTACTTCTGGTTGACCTAGAATTATCTATGCACCTAATAGGGACTCTAGACCTTAGTATTTGGTATAAATTTCAACCGTCCTTTTCCGAGAAAATCGGTGGTAACACACGGACAGACAGACTGACAGGAAGTTTTTTAGAAGGGTTCCGTTTTTTTCCTTTTGAGGTACGAAACCCTAAAAATTTTGACATCTTAAAGTTTCACAACGCCTGAAATCCATTCATTCAGTTCCGGTGGTCCTTCAAAAATACTGTAATCCTATATTTCTGAGACATTTAATGAGCGTAAGCATCCCCAACACTTTTCAGGATTTTGTGGACTTGAGAAATGTGCAGATCCATGCTAACTTCTAGTTCCTTTCTAGTTCTACGGGATTTTAAACAAACACACAGTAGTGAAATAAAAAAAGGTTACTTGTATACTAACTACTAAACCCTAAAGAAAAAAAAAGCGACATAATTCTGTGACATTATATTTTATTCTTTCAACATGATACAGATGTTTATGGCTTCGTATTCAAATATCATTCTATTATAATAAAAATATTAACAAATTATCTTACATTCACTTGAAAATGTACATTTGTAATAGATCTTACAAAATATCCTAGCGCAGGACGAGTGCGCCCCGCGAGCGAGCCTGGGCCGCGGGGAGCGCTCGCCCCACATAACACTTACTAGATTAACGCTCTATTTGCTCCTACGTTAAGGCATTAAAAGACAATTTTACGACGAGACATTCCCTACGATAACGTAAAGAGCTTCGTTTAATGCCCGCCGGACGTCGTCACTCCACTCGGTCGGCGGCGATGGCTACTATAATGTAGTAAGATTTAAACCCGTTCATCAGAAGCACCCGATTTAGTATAAAATACGCCAACCCGTCCCAGTGATCTATACACGGAAGATAAATATACAACTAAATATACAGAACAGTTTTCGTCGCGCCCCACCCCGGGATCGTCGAGTCGTCGGTCCTGTGGCGCGGACGATCACACGATCGACTACGACAATTTTGTACGAAAATCGCGGAACGAGTGATCGGTTCGTTTCTTTTTACTCACGAGAGATAGACAGCGGCGCCCGCGAGTCCGGGGGTCAATTTTGATCGGTGAAGCCGATACGTCGGTAGCAGACGAGCGGGCGCGCTAAGTGAAACAAACGGGGGAGTCAGGGGGGCGAGGGGTGTGCGGGTGGTCGCTAGAAAATGTCGGGGCAGGCGGCCCAGTCCTGGTCGCGCTTGCACTGCCAGTAGCGGTGCGAGTACAGGTGGCGCAGCTGCGGCTGGGCGGAGGGCGCGGCGGCGGCGGCGGTGCGCGTGAACCACAGCGGCCGGTGCGGCGCCGGCGCGGGCGCGCCCTCGGCCGCCGCCTGCTCGGCCGCCGCCTCGTGCTGTCGGCGCGCGGCGCGCTGCTTCTCCTCGAGGCGCAGCTTCTCGGCGTTGGCGTCGTCCCACAGCCCCTCCTCCATGAGGCGCTGGTCGGGCCGGCGCCGCGAGTCGGTCGGCGCCACGCCGCGCTCCGGCTCGTTGAGCTGCGCCGCGAGCCGCGTGAAGTTGTACCAGCGCTCCGCGTCGGGCGGCGCCGCCACGCGCTCCCACGCGAGCGCGAACTTGCCCGTCTTGCACACCGTGTTGTCGGCGGACGCGCTCGTCACCGCCGCCACCTCCACGCGGCTGTCCCAGTAGCCCTGCAGCACGTAGCGCGGCACGCCCTGCGGGTCCTTGACGACGCCGGTGACCTTGCGCTGCGTGTCCTTGCTGAAGTAGCCGTAGGGCACGTACTTGAGGTGCGCCGAGTAGCCGGCCGCGGGGCCCGCCTCGCCCACGATGTCCATGTCGCCGTGGTTGTCCACCCACAGCTTGCCCACTATTATGTTGTGCACCGTCGTCGTCACCTGCGCACACAACAACAACATACACATACAACCTGACACTAAGCAGTCTTGGGGGAAACGTAGAGGACAATTTAAACGTTTTATTAATTCAGGACCACCAAAAACCTATTTCAGTAATGGCAATCGAGTCATATAATATTACAACACCTAGAAGCATCTCATAATATATATCTATATTAAGAGTACGTTCACACATTAGAATCATAAATACATTATCGAACCATGAATATCACTTTACCAAATATTTTACAACTACATATTATACCACACAAGAACTGTTTCTAATGCCAAACTCACTACAACTGAGCCATTCAGAGCTCCATATCGATTGGTACAGTAATTTTTGCAAGTAATTCAAACATTATAATGTCAAAAATCTCTAAGGTAGACATCTTTCACACCAATTTCACCACATTACTTATCAAGGTGAGCAATAATAGCAAATAATTATCGCGGGGCAGGACGGATAAGTATTATATTATAGTTTAAGGTTTTTGCTGTATACTATAAAATAAAATATAAAGGACTGATTTGGATTACTTGAAAGAATACTATGAGTTATTAATGATTAACAATTTACTAATCAATTACAAATCACCTACATGGTTGCGATAGATTACATCTAAAAATAAATTATAACCTTATACTACGATATTTTCTTAAGACAATGAACGTGACGTTTAATGGATTTTGCTATCAAGCTAGACCTTATTGTGTATGATACTAATATTTGAAAAGTTACCACACTGATCTAGTGTTACCAGCAAAAATAAACTACAGTATTATTAGAAGATTCATGATTGGCTCTCAATGTTTAATCTAGCCAAGAGAATAAAAATGCGAATTTCAACAACTTTTTCTATATCTATTTATAGGTACGTACGTAGTGAACCCGAGAGCAACACTAGTGTGGGGTACCTTCCTATAGCGGTAAGTGTTGTTGGGCCGCTGGAAGTAGACGTAGGAGTCTGTCTCAGGTACGACGGAGATGAACTGTCCGCGGAAGCGGCTCGTGAGCGTGATGTCCTGCCAGCACTGCCAGCCGGCAGCGCCTTCGCAGTGGACGGCGGACGTGGGCGGGTGGTGCGACACCTATGTACTCACCGCTCTGATCATCTACCTCTACTGCTAGTGCTACTGCCGCGCCTGACTCCACTGATAAGGTGCCTTACTCATGTGCCACTCGGGGGAAATATTCAGGCTTTTTGAAGTAAATATTAGGGGTTAAAGTATGAAATTGCCGTTTATTACTGAAAATCTAAATTGTTTATTTTTTAGTTTATAACAAATTTATTTAATCAAAATAGTTACCATTATTATCTATACATTGCTGCCATCTAATACAAAGGTCACTTATGCCTTTGCGATAGAACTCTGAGGATCTAGACTGCACAAACTGTGTGAAAGCATTTTGTACTTTGTATAAGGTCACCGCGTTGTCATGGAGCAATAATGGTGAAAATCGATTCATGAGTCGGGGCTGTTTTACTGCTAGTTTTGCCAACTTTGTTCGGAGTTCGGCACAATAGACATCTGTCCTTATTGCTTGACCAGATCGGAGAAAACTATAGTGAATAACACCATGCTGAGACCACCAAACACAGCCATTACCTTTTTATTGGTAAGTTTTGCTTTAGGACACTGTTGTGGCGTTTGACCTGGGCTCAGCCATTGCATTTTTCTTTTACGTTTATTTTTCTTTTATCATAAAGAATCCACTTTTCAGCACATTTCACAATTCGATCCAATATTCCTTCATTTCTGTACCGATTCAACAAGGCAACACAAGTTTCAACACGCGTTTCTTCTGCAGATCAGTCAAATCATGAGGCACCTATTTTTCGTATTTATTAATTTTATTGTTTTGACGCAAATGAGTCAGATTTGTGGGCAAGGTAACGTTAAACCGTGCCGCTAATTCCTGGGTAGTTTGACTAGGATCGGCTTCCACCATCTCTCTTAATTCAACGTTATTCACCTGTCTTCCTCGTGGCTCGTTCTTGGAAGTCGAAGTTTCCATCACGAAAGCGTTTAAACCAAAATCGCACGGTGCGTTCATTAGCAGACCCCTCACCAAAGGCAACATTGATATTCGGAACTCGTATTCTAAAATCACTCGAATTTTCGCATTATCCATCTTTCTTGTCTAAGTTGAATAACAAAAACAATTTGAAGTCGATATTCAAATGTTTCACATTTTTTTAAAAAAAGAACGTTATAGAAACCATGTGAAAAAAGTTTCATTCGAAAACCTCAAACCATGAAGATTCTACGTCAATTAAAAAAAACCTATTACAATAAAACGGCAATTTCATACTTTTACCCCTATTATTACGCTCGTTTAACTTGAGAACTTCCATAGCCAGTGCACAAGAATTAGGCTATAACTATCATACATTGCCGCTAATTTCAGCAGAAAATTTCAATTTTAGTCATACATATAGATGGAGCTAAAGAAATTTTACTTCAGTTGTGTGGTCTAAACACACTCGTTTTTTATTTTAAGAGCCATTTGCAATATGTTATGGAAAAATTAATTTATGCACATGAGGATAATAGCGGTAATTTTTTTTGATTTTTAAATTCCAGAACATAATATTTTTAGAAGTTTTGGTTCAGAACGTTTCAGAATGATATAAATGTTAACGATCTCCTCTACAGATATGCAGAAAACCGTGCAAAGCGGAAAAATCATTTCAGCAAAGCAGAAAAGCGATTGAAAGAGGAGTTTAAAATGCTCCATAGCATCTTCGTATTTACTTGTCCTTTTTCTCTCACATTGCAAAAGAGGAAAGGGAAGACACTTCTTTCTAACTCTCTCAATACTGATAAATTTCGAAGCGAGTTTCAAAACACTACCTAGTTATCATTTCATAGAGATAGATTCTTGGTCATTGCTGGAAATTCAGGGTTACAGGTTACAGAGTCACAGTAATAGGCTATTTTTATAACCCCAGTATTACAGCAATTAAAAGACAAAATACTTCCTTTGAGGTGCACAGCGAGAAAGGAATCTTAGTAGAAAGGACACTACTTACCTATCATGGAATTTGCAGACAGTATGAGCTACAACCATGACAGTCAAACAGACCAACTGCAAATTCTATAAGTGCATATGTCAACATTTTTAATGTTTCACATGAAATATGAAAATGTTGAGTAACAGGATTTCCCTTTTGTATAACTTATGACTCAGAGAAGCGACGAATTTTCAAAAAATTATTAGCCGCTATGATCCACAATGTTTTTTGAAAATATTTGTCGACTGACTAGTTACTAAAAAAAACATTAAAAATGTTGATCACTCTACAATGTTGAGGTGTTAGGTCCATTCCCCCCTGCCTCTGCCTGACTGCGATCAAACCCACATCATAGAGCTACCTAGCTCCTGTGTCTGTCGCGTCGTTGTCACCTGCTAAGTCTGTCAGTGAAATCGAAACTGTCACCTGGTATAGTTCTTTATCTCTTTCTAATTAATAGGAAAAGAATGAAGTAGGTATAGCACAGCGTTCAGTAAATGATTTCTACTTTAAGCAGCACTTATGATACCGTCACTCCCGAAATAATGACGATGGGAGATCCTTTGAGGAATTTCGTAGTAGTAGGCATGTTAAGGAGTTGGTCCCGAGTGCTAAGCTATCCAAGCCAAAAGCAGTTAAGGCAAGTCTCTGTGCGTTCAACACTGCAATATAATCGGCAGCACCTTCGGACTTACAAACGTATACTCTTAAGGGACACCAAAGACCTACCCACCAGCGATTTAAACGCTATTTAGAAGCGAAATGCGGATATCGGGCGATTCACACGGCACACTTAAAAAAGTCAATCGCGGTGATTGAGACGCTAAAACACGCGATTTAAATACTTCGTTCGACCGCAGATAATCGCGGAATCACGGTACACCATCGGAACAGTCTTTATAACGCGTGATTTTGATGCTGCGTCCGGTCGTAGAGAGATGCCAAACGCAATCGAAAAAATCGCTCCACGCAAATTTTTAAAGTACCTAGTCTGCGGTGTTCTATATGTTTGAAAAAATAATAAGTATGTAAGTATACATGAACACCTGTGCTACGGAGGCATTATATTTGTTTTGAAAGAGTTAAAGAAACTTTATCAGGTGTCAGTTTATTTGTCATTTCCCGTACCTTCCTCCACGTGTATTTGTTCCCCGAGCTAGGGAACATAGCGGACGCGCCCCCTAGAGGTATGACCTGCAGATATTTGCCCCGGAACTTAGTTGTCATGGTGAACTCCTGCCAACACTGCCACCCAGCCTGACCCTCGGTGAACTGTGCCACCATTGGAGGGTGATGTGACACCTATGAATTTTGAATTATATTTTAGTTCAAATGGCCAAATTCGGGACTTGAAATTGAAGGTTGTTATAAAGGCGTCGGTAGGTAGTGTGGATAGGGAAGGTAGAGGCAGGAGTGAATGGGGAGTTTTGGGATTGTGTTGGTACTTGAAGTAAAATTAATAAATATACCAGTGCAAGGTGGAATGTTTGTCTGGAAATTTGGAAAAGGTGTTGGAATTTAAACAATGTGTGTGTACTAGAACATATGTAAGAAGTGAAACTTCTTTATCGACATTTTTTACAGCTATAAAATTTCTCTCATATGTGGATAAATAAGTTTCACTTATGATAAAGAAGTTTCACTTCAAAACAACATGGCGCGTAACCGAAAAACGTGACGATTTTTTTTTTCAGCTATATAATTTCTCTGAACATCGATAAAGAAGATTCACTTCAAAAAAGAATACATTTGGGAATACACACACAACGGCGACTAGCCCAAATTAAACTAATATAAGCCCATGGGTTCCTGACAACTGATGACAACTGACGTATGTGTACATATATATTTCTAAACTATAGATACCCGAATTCCGAAACAAACATTTACGGCCCTCAAATATTTGTTCCGACCGGGATTCAAACAGTCGTATACAGTTAGCAATGTGCCATCGTGGCAGTCTGTTTGTGTGAACACTTCGATATCGTTGTCAGTGACGCCTGGCTCAATAGTCCAGTCATTTTAGATTTATCTGCGGAAAAAATCCTATCCCTCCCAGCAATAGATCGCGAGTTATTTGCAAAAAAAATATTTTCGCGACCTTTTGACGTTCATAATTTTTTATGCCGGCACGATATTAATGTGGATTTTTCACATCTTCATTACAACATCGTAATAAAGGTGTGTACAAAAATTCAGCTTACTTATTTTTTTCCGCAGATTGGGGTTAAAATGTCTAAGAAGTCTAGATTCCACCCTGTACTGTATAAATATGTAAAAGACGTGCATTGCTATAAAGGAGCAGAAGGAATTAGTCACTAACAATGCTATCCACTTGCCTGCTCGGATATCGACCGCCAGCCGAGGTCTGACATGCGGTCGCATTCGAACGTCTCGCCAAGCAGCGGGTTGAAGGGTTTGTTTGTTCTGGAACCAATAACAATATCTTTTGTATTTTTATTTTATTTTGAGTACTGTAATAAAAACGTGTAAACATTATGCAGGAAACATTGGGTACACATTGTCTAATATAATTATAATTTAGAAATATAAAAAAACTAAAAAACTAACTATCTTCACGCTGTATCCCTGACGGGGTAGTCAGAGAGGACAGATCGCCAGGCTTCGCGATCCATGCATACTTCTTTCGCTTCTTCGAGATTCATCAATCGCTTCATACACGCACGTCTGGGTATCCGAGTACTTTTGACCTTTCCGTTTTTGAGCAATCTGCTCACGTGGTCTTCATATGTAAGTCTCGGCCTTCCCTGACTCCTTCTACCCTCTACTTTTGAACAATATATATTCTTCGTCAATCGTTCCTCACTCATTCGTTGGACGTGTCCAAACCAACGGAGCACGCCCTTTTCCAGCTTAACGCTGACACTTTCATTCAAACCTGCCATATTGCGTATCACTTCGTTACGTATTCGGTCGGCCAAGGTAACGCCGCACAATTTTCGAAGTGATCGCATCTCCACAGCATTCAATTTACTTTCATGCATCTGCTGACATACCCAGGTTTCACTACCGTAAAGCAAAGTTGGCACTAGCACTGCGTTATGAATCGCCATTCGTGCTTCTTTTACGATGCTTTGTCGCTTTACTAACTGGGACAAAGCACCGTTAACTTTGTTTCCGGCAGCTACTCGCCGTTCTACATCCGAATCACATCTTCCATCCGCGCTAAACATACTTCCTAAATACACAATTTCATTCACTTGCTCTAGACGTTCCTGGTTTACCCTAATCTCGCATTTAGTTCTTAAAATATATTCTTGAAATATATTATGTAAAATTCGTGTAATACCGTATTGTTGTATGTTCAGATGATTCCAAACTAAGCAGAGCTTGTACTGTGGTAACCAGATAACTGATAAACATATTTATATATTTCTAAATACATACATATTATGAATAAATTACACCCAGCCACAGAATAAACCATCGTGCTCATCACACAAAGTTTTATCCCGAGTGGGAATCGAACCCACGACCTCTTGCGTAGCAGTCGGATACACTCCCACCGCACCACAGAGGCAGCCAATGACTGTTATTACCAAAATAAAAGAAGTAGCACTCGCGCTGCCGACCCTTTATAAACCTTCTAAGAACCCGAAATAGGGCGCGTTCCACTTATCGCCCGCAACGCCTAAGGCCGCGACCGCTGAAATTGCCGTTCCACTATAGTAAATAAAAGCGAAAGAAGTATGCATGGATCGCGAAGCCTGGCGATCTGTCCTCTCTGACTACCCCGTCAGGGATACAGCGTGAAGATAGTTAGTTAGTTACTATAGTAAATAGGCCGTGGGCGTTATGGTCGAAATTTATAAGTGGAACGTACATCTTGAGCGCTGTAAGCCCACTTGGACCCACCTATATTTTGTGGGCGAAGTAGGCGTCATGCGGTCGCGACAGTGACATCATGTATGACGTCATACGATCGCTCGCAAGGAACAAGCGCCTTAGGTGGAACGATACTTTGGGTGTTGCGATCATTATGGGCGTTTAGTGGAACGTAGCCATTGTGTGAAAGATAAAGGAAAAATAATAATATTGCTTTATGAGATAGTGGTAGTACTCATAAAATAACTCACTTTGTTAAAATAAAAATTAAATTAAATATCCATCACGCCTTATCCCAGAAGGGGTGGCAGAGGCATATTATATGCCCACTTTTCACCGTGTGGATTCCTGTCCCACGTAATAGGTGGTGAGCCCATTGCCGTGTTGAAATAGACAGATGCAGGTTGTGGCTACCTGCTGTTGAAATTTTCAAGCCGCCCATAAGGCCTTCAACCAGGCTTAACGACTGCCATTTCACTGGCAACCGGGACCAACGGCTTAACGTGCGTTCCGAAGCACGGAAACGCTCGCAAATGTAAATGCCACAAAGTGGTCTCCCATCCGAGGACCAGCCATAGTGAAAGTTGCGTAACTCAGTGATCGTTTTTACACAACACTGAGACCGCGGGGCCACGAGCGCTTCTCTCTCTTTCTCTCTCTCACTTTGTTCAGAATAGAAATAATCAGTTGAAGCTCAGATTTACTTGAAATATTGCTAAGAGCACACTACAGATTTTTGATGGGTAATGTTCTCGGTCTATGCACAAACAATACCTGCAGGCCGTGGTAGCATAACTGGACACAGTGAAAGCGGCGACGTAAGCCAGCTGTTGTGCGGGGTCGTTGAACTGTGCGGCCTGGTCCAGTATACTCGAGTACTCGTAGTCTTCCGTCAGTCGCTGCAGCATCGACAGAGGCTCGCTGAAGTTGACCGGGATCGGGATCTTCGATAACTCTTTACCTGGTCACACAACAGCAAATACGGTTTAATATGGAGACTGTCTAAAAATAATAGAGACGCTGTTATATTGTTTTTAAATAGCAAAAGGAGTTGGAAGATTTGTGGCACACTTGCTGTCCACCATTATTTTTTTCGAATCAGCGGACCAACTATCGTACTTAATCGATAGGTGATTTCAATACCAACAGAAAATATAATTAATGATGACTCGCATATTTCTTGGTTCAGGTCTACTTAGACCACTATGTAAAACTATGACTTTTAATTGAACAAAATATGTGACAAGCTTATTATTACTTATTATTATTTAAATTAAGATTAGATAGCGTCGTGAAAAAAGAAATCATCCCATAATGCTAGGCAATCGACACCCTCTGTTTTTAGAAACAAAGCATCGTAACAGATACACGCCTCGCGATTCACAACGCAGTGCAGTGCCAACGTTGATTTGCAATAATGAAATCTGGGTATGTAGAGGATGCATGAAAGTAAATATTAGGGGTTAAAGTATGAAATTGCCGTTATTTACTGAGAATCTAAATTGTTTATTTTTTAGTTTATAACAAATTTATGTAATCAAAATAGTTACCATTATTATCTATACATTGCTGCCATCTAATAGGAAGGTCATTTATGCCTTTGTGATAGAACTCTGAAGATCTAGACTGCACAAACTGTGTGAAAGCATTTTGTACTACCTCCTGGGGAGAAAACTTCTTGTCACGTAGATAACTGTCCAAATCACGAAAAAAATGGTAGTCCGTTGGAGCAAGGTCTGGCGAATACGGAGAATGACGAATGGTTTCTAACTGCAGTTCCTGAAGAGTCAAAACGGTTTCTCGTGCTGTATGAGGTCTCGCGTTGTCATGGAGCAATAATGGTGAAGATCGATTCATGAGTCGGGGCTGTTTTACTGCTAGTTTTGTCAACATTGTTCGGAGTTCGGCACATTAGACATCTGCCGTTATTGCTTGACCAGATCGGAGAAAACTATAGTGAATAATACCATGCTGAGACCACCAAAGAGTTACCATTACCTTTTTATTGGTAAGTTTTGCTTTAGGACACTGTTGTGGCGTTTGACCTGGGGTCAGCCATTGCATTTTTCTTTTACGGTTATAATAAAGAATCCAGTTTTCATCACATGTCACAATTCGATCCAATATTCCTTCATTTCTGTACCGATTCAACTCGTTTCTTTCTGCAGATCATGATTCTGCACCATTTTTCGTATTATTTTATTTTATTGATTTGACGCAAATGAGTCAGTATTGTGGGTAAGGTAACGGTAAACCGTGCCGCTAATTCCTGGGTAGTTTGACTAGGATCGGCTTCCACCATCTCTCTTAATTCATCGTTATTCTCCTGTGTGGGCGGTCTTCCTCGTGGCTCGTTCTTCAAGTCGAAATTTCCATCACGAAAGCGTTTTAACCAAAATCGCACGGTGCGTTCATTAACAGACCCCTCACCAAACGCAACGTTGATATTGCGGGCTGTTACTGCCGCGTTACTTCCGCGTCGGAAATCGTATTCAAAAATCAATCGAGTTTTCGCAGTATCCGTCTTTCTTGTCCAAGTAGAATAAAAAAAACAATTGAAAGTCGATATTCAAATGTTTCACATTTTTTACAAAAAGAACATCATAGAAACCATGTGAACAAAAGTTTCATTCGAAAACCTCAAACCATGAAGATTCTAAGTCAATTCAAAAAACCTATTACAATAAAACTGCAATTTCATACTTTAACCCCTATTATAATGTTGTGTTTATCTCAAAGCACGGAAATGTGATAAATATATATGAGATATTTAAATAAAGATTACCTATACAATTTTTCATAATGGACCATAAGCTGAGTGGATAGTTGGGTTTGTCTGGAACCCTCATTCTTCTCGGGTGCCCATCCACCATGGATGTGGTCTGTGTCACATGTGGCTGAAACACAAATCCACAATGTTATCTTTTAAGTATTCACAAGCTTATTTCACTGGACTATTTACAATTCGTTTCTGCAACCGCTGGGCTACGTGTGGAACAAATATCTGGCCATGTTGGCCCCGTCAGGTCCTGGATCGCAATTCTCATGCCTTCGAAACAGTCTCGATTTCGAGATAAATCTCGAATTCGAACTTTATTCGTATTTTATTGACGTTTAGCTATTCTGCAAATCTCGAACTCGACTTTTCTCGAAGGGAAGCCACTCGAGTTGCTTCGAATGGTTGGTAGCAGTCGAGACGCAGATTTCGAAGTCGAATCACTATAATCTTTGGACATTTCTTCAGTGACCGACCCTAAATTAGCATTATATTACATTTTACATTTAATAAATATCAAAATGAGTGATGAATTAATAGTTTAATACGTGCAAAACATATTGCAACTAGCTTCAATTTCAAACACGTCGTCGCCGATGTTTCAGCAATGTGAAAATTTCAGCAATTTGATTTGTGATTACAAATAACACAGTCTTTAATAATATAGACAACACACTGACAGTGACAGCGACATATCAGTTATTTTTCATTTTACGGGACGGTATAAGCAATTTTTAAAATATACATTAAGTAACATTAATTATGCAGTTTACAATATTTTTTAAAAATAAATAAATAAATATCCATCACGCCTTATCCCCGAAGGGGTGGCAGAGGCATATTATATGCCCACTTTTCACCGTGTGGATTCCTGTCCCACGTAATAGGTGGTGAGCCCGTTGCCGTGTTGAAATAGACAGACGCAGGTTGTGGCTACCTGCTGTTGAAATTTTTTAAGCCGCCTATAAGGCCTTCAACCAGGCTTAACGACCGCCATTTTACTGGCAACCGGGACCAACGGCTTAACGTGCCTTCCGAAGCACGGAAACGCTCGCAAATGTTAATGCCACAAAGTGGTCACCCATCCGACGACCAGCCATAGTGAAAGTTGCGTACCTCAGTGATCGTTTACCGAACACTGAGACCGCGGGGCCACGAGCGCTTCTAATAACAATATTTTTTCCTTTAATAATTACTATAAAATACGTAATTATTGTTTATAACGTGTAAAATAAGCTTAAAAAACTTTTAGAATATTTTGTAAAAGTAGTCTTGTTGTAACCGTTTTAAAACCGGATGAAACGTGTCGAACGGAACGCATCATAATGTGACATGGTTCCTTAATGGCAACATTTCACGCAATAAGCTCGAACTTTAGTTCGAATAGTGGTGAGAATAAGTCATTCGAAAAAACCATCTCGATTTACGAGATTTTATGATCGAACTGAACTCGAATTCGAGATTATTTCGAAGAAAACGAGAATTGCCTCCCTGGTAAGAGAGGAAGACCCAAGAAGTGCTGACTTGACGTCGTAACAATGACATGCGTGCCAATGATCTCACTACAAGGGATGCCGACGATTGTGCGAAGTGAAGGAGCAAATGTAGGAAAGCGGACCCTGGGGGTCACAACTGGGACAGACGCTCGGATGATGATTCACCACAACTCATTGAAGCACTCTTAACACGGCTAGGTTAACTCGGTGTTCTGTATAATATCCCTGCGTCAAGCATCTTTCGCAATAACTGATCTGCTGAGCTGATGATATAGCTTAGTTGGGTGACAAAAGGGGTACGACAAAATTCTAACAAGTTCTTTGGGGCTCAAGCAAGAGAAGGAATACTCAAATAAAACCCTGTACCAACCCACCTGGCCAGCGGAGTCACGGTCGATGACCCGCTTATAATGAGATCAGAAGACACCTTCCAGTGGCTGCAATTGTTTGATTTGATTGATTGAATATAGCTAGCTAACAGTAAGATTTGCAGTGCTGTGAATACTTACCCATATTAGAACGGTCTGGTCTTTATTCTCTTGAGGTTTAGGTACCGTCGCGTCATTTTCCGCTTGACTTGTTGGCTCCGTTCCACCCATTGCGCTTTCTGATCTGTCTTTGTCTTCCAGAAAAAATACCTAAATTGAATAATATTCGTTCTTATATTGAATAACGATATGGAGATGACGACATGATGCTACCAGGGCAAAACCTTGCTAATATTGAATCTTTCCAAATAAGTTTGAAGATTTTTGTATGGCAGTGTCAGCCACAATAGAATAATGCAAAACTATAAACCTCTTTATTGAACATCGCAATTAATATAGATTATCATAAAACATCTAGGAAGGTATCTACTGATTGTAGCTCAATACGCACTTTGTGATCAAATTCATCTTGTCTCTTAGGTCAAATAATTATGATATTGTCCAGTGAATATAGCTAAAATATATTGGTAAGCATCCAACCTTAGATGTTCATTTAAAGGGTTCATTTAATTGTATTTTTCTTTATATATTAATGATGTTTTAAGACAACATTTAAAATGTTTTAATGAGTTCAGTGATACAGACATTTTTAAATTAAATTAGAAGATTAATGATCGTGTATAACACTGTATATTTTAATAACATACTAAGTGGGTTACATTTTTTCACACACTGCAGTCAGTAGCCTAACTAGTATAGGATAGATTTAATAGACTACCAAGTTTTGGGCCAACTACAATGGAATTGATATAGATAATAAGTATAATTATATATAAATAATTACTAGATATAAGACGGCTCTTATTTGTAAAATAGTAGACTCGGCCCCTCGGCTAGTCGGCTAGGACGCTTACAAAACATAATTTATGACGAAAATTCAGTCTGGTTCAAAGAAAAGATGTAGAAGGGTGTAGAAGAACATCGAGATCAAACGCGTGATTGACTAACAGCATTATACAGACGAGTTGAAAACTCATAAAAAGGTCTAGGCTAATTTCCCATAACAGCCGATACACATGTCCATTTATTTGTAATCAGAATCAGGTGTTATTTTATATTTCTAACTTTGAAAATTACAAAATTCTTTACAACACAATACATTTTTACTATAGGTTGGAATTTTTAATATACATTTCAAAATAATTTAGCGATCTGTCCTCTCTAACTACCTAACTAGAATTAGTTTTTAAGTAGTGTGTATTTTAATAAGACGTATTTTCTATGAATAGCAATTTGAGGCCATAGAGCTAAAGTGAGACTCTCTAGAATGATTAATTGCCACAACACAAAATTATAAATAATAACACTAACCTGTTGAGTCTCAGTGACGATTTCACCCTCCGATTCATCTGAACTTTCGTTGCTTTTTACTATGTTTTTTCTATTTACCTGAAATTCAAGCATAGGCCCATGAACACGGAGTACTATTGAAAAGACCTTTAGAGTATAAGGTACACACAACTGGGATGTTTTGTCCCTACTTTACTCTGATTAAACTTTAACAAATAATGCAGGTGTCTGTTTCCTTGCCTGTGTGTACTGAGCAGTGGCGCAGTATATAATATATAAGCAGATAGGAATATTCATACTAACGTGCGAAACGGTCTACCCACACAGACGCACGCATTTACAGGCCGCAACAGCGGACATAGCACTGCGTGAGTCGTTCAGTTGCGATTGTCGCAGTGTTCACATTGTATTAATAAATAATATAACAATACTCAATACACACATACTATCACGCCTTTATCCCCGAATGAGTAGGCAGAGGCATACTATTTTAATATTAATAATACAGACAACAGTAACTTTTCAGTGGAGAATAGATACTTATTTTAGATTTAGGCCTAATTCCCTTACTGCTTCATCATAATGTACTGTGGTTTATTCTTAGTTTTTTTTAAAGAATACTAGCAGTAACTTGATACAAACACTCAGAGGGTGTGTACCAAAGTAAGATTCTGAACGCAATTCTGACTTAAATAGTTTGATAGATGATTTTTCATCACATCAAATTAATTGCAATAGTAACTAGTTGAGCCTTACGAAGACTGATTCATATCAAGTTTAGTTCAGCTTGACAATAATTTGAATCCAGAGTTACAGAGCGGAAATCCAGCGTGGACTATAATAATTTGTGTTGACAATTTGCAATATTACTGTTATTTTTAGAGGAATATTGCAAATTAACAACAAAAAATATTATAAATCTATAACAATAATATATACCTACATATTTCCACATTTAAAGTATTTTTCAGGTATCTCCATTAACTAATTGATTTCTCGCTCTGTTGAGCAAGGTCAAAATGCAATGTCGATGTCGCTCTTGACCTACAATTATTTCGCTAATGTTTACGCATTAATTTTAGGTTACACATTTTGGTTCAGTTATGTTATTGGCATGTGGTAAATGGGTAACATAATTTTGTGGTTAAGCCTTCGATCGAAATATCATAATTATAAAAGCAAACAAATTATTACCAGTAAGGGTAATTTACTACTATAGTCGCATCACTACTTTATAATGATATAAAAATTACCATTTTCGACTTTGGTTTTGAATAAAAAAGAAACGAACAAAAGAACATTCCAATCTCTCGAACCAAGCAATTAATTTTACTATTTAGATGTAGGCTGCCATTATCAATTGATACCGAAATAATTTTAGCTAGCGGGGCGGATCGAGGCAGTAATGCAGGGCAGATAGAGGTAGCGCACTGTATTTTTCCACTGTCGCGAAGCGAGGCGAAACAAGGAAGTAATGCGGGGCGTAGTAACGGACTGTGAGGAACACGTGACAAGTTATTGGCAGTCGGGTGGTTAGTATAATTATACGCGAAATGTTACTTACCTGCATCGCATGCCTCTACGCTTCCCCACTCCTCTTCCCTCTGTTTGTCCTCAGGGGTTACACGAAAATATATGAATTTCTAAACTAATTTGCAAATCCGTCACATATATTTCCTAGCTATTGGGGCAGAGCGAATAAGCGGGTCTGATATGGTATGCTGAATGCGTAGTTGCGCTCTAACTGAGATTTCCCGCGAGTACGTAACGAGTAGATCATTTTTAACATTTTCTCCATTTTTCTGCACCGCTTCCTCTATCTGCTCAGATTCTATGCTTCGAATCCCTCCTCCACTTCCGCAAAAACAATATCCAAAGACAAGAAAATGAGAGATTGGAAAAACTCAGCGGGATTTTATGTAATTTGATTGGTTGGTTTTGTCATAGCTAGACAACTCGATGGATAGGCCTTAGCGCTATTGAAGGGGAAATGAATGAAGTAGGCGGCAAATCAAGCGGTCGGATCGTTCACCCGAGGTGCCGGCGTCCCCAACAATAAAATAATAATAGCGCTGTATAATGAGAATATTAGAAACAATTTTGAAAAGCAATTAGTATGCTAACTTTTTCTAAATTTAAATTTTTAAAGTGGAAAACATAATTCAGTCACGAGCTGGACTCGAACCAGCGTCTTCTGGTTCAACGCACCAGACGCATTACCAACTACACCAACGTGACCTGCTCGTAACTGACGAATTAATCCACCTCTTTTACGTCTTAAGGCGACGTAAGGCGCCATCTACCGGCACTTAGCAAAGTTGCATGGTACGAATGTATAGAATTGCATCTATAATCATTCGATTTGTGATGACTCCTGCCTAAACATTAGAAACAATTTTGAAAAGCAATTAGTGCTTCGGAAGGCACGTTAAGCCGTTGGTCCCGGTTGCCAGTAAAATGGCAGTCGTTAAGCCTGGTTGAAAGCCTTATAGGCGGCTTAAAAAATTTCAACAGCAGGTAGCCACAGCCTGCGTCTGTCTATTTCAACACGGCAATGGGCTCACCACCTATTACGTGGGACAGGAATCCACACGGTGAAAAGTGGGCATATAATATGCCTCTGCCACCCCTTCGGGGATAAGGCGTGATGGATATTTATTTATTTATTTTTTAATTAGTATGCTAACTTTTTCTAAATTTAAATTTTAAATTTAAAGAAAAATTTTTCCATTTTAAAATTTAAAAATGAGAACATTGTTTGCATTGCAAATATTTCAGTATTGCTACCATTTAACCATGACATAAAACTTATAACTTATTGCTAGTGACCAAATCAAATTTGATATGTGTGAGTACCTATAAGCTTCTGCAGTGGCCATTGTGGAAAAATAATTATGTAATTTTTAATAAAATCGTATTAAATAAGTAATTTTAAATTAGTAATTAAACAAGTCTTTGTATAGTAAAAATTACTTTAACAATATTATTACTTTTGTAGAGATCATCGGAGACATTAAAGTGGAACATTATTATTTTTATTATCATCTGATTTTTTGTAAGACTATATTTAAATTGGGTAGTTTTTAATGTGTATTTCACGATTTAAAATTTAATAAGGAAATCAGCATAGTATAACTTAATTAAATGGTAGATTTAAGTAGGATTTTATTACTATTGTATAATAAAGTCCATACGCGCTCGAAACGTCGGTGAATGTAAGTACAAAATTGTTTCGCGTGAAATCCCGAGTAGTATATAAAATAAAAGTCCATACGGTATGTCTGTTAAGAATAATGAAAATTTTTTGCTGCATATTATAGTAGATACTCTTAATATCTTTATTAAGAATATTGGGAAGTTTGAAGAACTATGTAAATTCATGATAATTATGCCATCAATTTTTTTAAGGGAATAGTAACTGAACATGTTTGAAGTATTGGGATATCACAATTTAAGCTCACACACACTAAGGACAAAGTATATAGAAAAGGTTTCAAAATACTTACAGGTACTTTTATTACAAAAGAATTCTTTTCATCCATAACTCCTGAGATACCCTCTTCCATAGCATCAAAGAATTCATGATCTTCATCCTCTACCTCGTTGTCAACACCAGAGCCGTTACCCCCTATTTACAAAAAGGCGATTTTGGTTAGTTCATGATTAGAGTGAGCAAATAATGGAGAGAATGTATATTGATAGTCAATAAGTTATACCCATATTAACAAAAAAAAAATTGTCAAAATTGGGAATACAAAAATAGATTAGTTATATGTTTCTTGCAGCGAATAAAATAAGGTCTGGGATTTAAGGTTCAAGTTTGAGATGTCATATGCAATTGTGATGTTTATGTTTAAATTTTATAATATTAGAAATGCACTCTTTTATATTTAAATTAATTTCTACCTAAGTACTATTTTGGCCAGTGCCTTTTTTTGATTCCATAGCACAAGCTTATATTAACTTAGTTTGGTTTAGATGCCACTGTGTAAAAACTTATCTTTTAATTGAAGCTTAAAATTATTATTATATTTTTAAATATTGAGGGACACAATCACAATTTACACATCACCATCTAGACCAAAGTAAGCTAATATAAGCTTGTGTGTTAAAGGATCTAGAGCACTGATAAGCATACTTATATATTTCTATATACATAAATATTATACATACGAAACACCCAAACTCAAAAACAAAGATTTGTGGATCACACAAATATATATTTTATATTTTTTTTTTCCAACCCAGGAATCAAGCCCAGAACCTCAGTCGCATACACTACCACTGTGCCACCGAGGCAGTCATTATTCACGACCCTCCATTGCAACTGACAGCTTTACTAGGTATTAATGAGTCAACATGACTGATAGCTTAATAATCACAGTTGTGTGAGTGAAACAATATTTTCATTGAAAAATCCTCATTATACCTAATGAAATTACTTTGTATTTCAATTAAACAAGTGGCAGACAATAGTGGTGCCTACAACATTTACTTCCCTTAATATTGAATCAAAGCTCTTCTATTGCAATAATTAATTCCTATATAATTAATAATTAATTATCTATTGTACTTGAGATTACTATGATCATATTATACTTGTTTATGTGCCTAAAGGTACCAAATGATAAGTCTTTGTTGTCTAGCTACACAGTAGACAAAACATAGTATAATGACTATTTAATTAAATTAAATGTTTTGTCTGTGGATGACTCAACAAGCATAACACAAAATTAGATGAATAATAAAAAATGATAAGTAAGTTTGTCTAAATAATATCATTAATGGGTACATCACATTCCAGATCCCAAGTAGTATTAAATGCACTGATCAAAGTGTTAAAGCACCATTCAATAAAATAAGTCATTTCTTTCTTGCATGAATCAATATATGTACCTACAATGAAAATAAACAATGAGCACTCATAGGATGCCTTGTAGATGGTGGGGCATAGAAGTAGTTTATGGTAGAAAATAAATATAATATAACATCTGTAAAAAGAAAAAAGAAGGAACAAAAGAAAATATATAGTAATCACTAGCAGATGGTGACACATCATCAAACAATATTGACTATTATATAGAATGGTGACACATTATGTAGAGAGCTTCATCGTTGGTTGATTTAAACCACCACAATAGATGTCTCACATTATAACAAAAACTAGAATCTATATTTAGGCCAATACTGATGTATCATGTGAGCATAAACCATTGTATGGTCAAATTACAAGGTTGATTGAAGTCAATTAGTAAACGTTATTGAAACAGTTCAGTGTGGCCAAAGTGGTAAAAGTAGTTTTTTACATTAATAATACACTTACACAGTTATTTAGCATTAGATTTGGCCCTTATTTATGTATATAAATATAAAACTAACTTAACACACAAACTGAATGTAATATAACAACATCCCAGTCTTGTTGATTATAACATATTCTCTGCTTATTTTAAAAAGTTGTGATCGTTTATTTCTTAATGAAGATGATAACTTGATTCACTAAAACAGTAACCAATATAATCAACTTAAAAGTGAGTTTTTCCATAGCATTCAATGACGTGTTTTTGTTTATTAAGTGATATCACTTACCGCCCATATTCTTCTATTACAATGAAGAAAATTCAATTTATCATAGGCAACTATGCTAATAAGTATAGTAAAAAAAGGCAAAGCTATCTACACAAGGCCAAGATCACAATACACGCGTACACAATCGAATTTAGATATAACTGAGTTCAGTGTACACTATAGTGAACTGCCAAATTAAAACACTTCATTCACAACAGACGGTAATTTTTAAATAAACGAATATGTAACACTATAAATTAACACTCAAATAAGTTGAGCTGTAAAACAACAACCTTGAAAACGCCAAAAAATTTATAAATATAAATCTTTGCTGATGCTATAGGCTGACTACGTACCAAACAAGTATTGTGAATTTACAAATTCATCTTAATTACTTAGACACTGACACACCTACAATTTAATATAATTTCAAATATTTAGGCAGTAATTTTTATGAGGATTTTACAGTCGAACACGTATAAATTTCTTTTCGATTTTTCTTCATCCGTCACCGAGACTGACAGGCCTGACAGCAACACGTTCCGTTTTACGCCGTTTACGTTCAACAAGATTTCATGAGATTTGGACTTGGTAATTATACGTTCGGTTCGGAATCTGCGTGTGTTATTGTTCTGCCACGAATTCCAAAAAAAATAAGTCATAAAGATTTCAAATTTGTCAAAATAGAAGGCGATATACCAAAAACTTGACAAAGTAGAAATCCACAATCAAGGAACAAATTAAGAGAAGAGGTAGACATTTAAATAAAGTTAGTAGGGATTTTATTTGAACACGCGAGCGTAAAGCGAAAAACTGCGCGGTCATGGAGATCACAGCAACTGCTTGGGTTACTTTTAAAAATGTTTGTAGATTGTCTAGTAAAATTAATAGACCAAAAATCATTTCGAGCATTAGGGTTATTGATTGAAATGAAAAATCTTTATTCATGTAGGTCACAAAGTAACATTGATTAAAATTAAAGATTGATCACTACTTATGATTTAAAATTGGAAAGTAATTAAGATTTATTAATATTTCAGGCAAACTATGAACAACCTTGGTTTAACCTTAAAACGAGGTCATCTTTTGACTTTACGGCAGTAACGCCTGTACAGAAATAAAGCACAAACAAGTACCGCGTACTTCATTATCGTAGCGAAGGAATCGGACGACTTCTAAACGGAAACCAGTTTTAAAGCCGGAAGTAGTGGAAATAGATGCGTACAGGCATGCTCACGTTTCATAGGACTTTTCTGTACTTTAGAGTTTAGAAGTCTAAAAAGCACAATGTCAAATAATTTATTAAGTATTTTTTAAGGCTAGTGCTCTACGATACATGCCACTGATGACTTCATTGTCTAATGAAATCTATACTAATATTATAAAGCTGAGTATGTTTGTTTGTTTGGTGGAACGCGCTAATCTCAGGTAATTCCGGTCGGTTTTAAAAAAAATGTTTGGGTTAGATTAGATTCATTAAAGAAAGCTATAGGCTATATATCACCACGCTACTTCCCTGGATAGCGGAGCAGTAGTCATAAATGTTGGCAAATCGGGCAAATTTTATGCATTATTGTAGAATTGAAGCGCTCGTGGCCCCGCGGACTCAGTGTTCTGTAAGCGATCACTTCGCAACTTTCACTATGTCTGGTCCTCGGATGGGTGACCACTTTGTGGCATTTACATTTGCGAGCGTTTCCGTGCTTCGGAAGGTACGTTAAGCCGTTGGTCCCGGTTGCCAGTAACATAGCAGTCGTTAAGTCAAGTTCAACAGCATGTAGCCACAACCTGCGTCTGTCTAGTTTCAACACGGCAATAGGCTCACCACCTATTACGTGGGACAGGAATACACATGGTGAAAAATGGGCATACAATATATGAAACATGCTAAGCGAATATGCCTCTGCGACACCTTCGGGGATAAGGCGTGATAGATAACTATAATTGTAGAATTTATAAGCGACGGGATTAAATAGATGCGACAGGAGTTCGATGTAAGTCACGGGAGAAGCCGGGGGTTTCTATGAATATAACAAAAATATTCAAATCAGTTTCTGAGAATGCCAGGTTAAAAAGTCGTCCATCAGTTCGGTAGCAAATTTTGATACCAGCAGAAGCATGCTCGAGTGCCTCATTGACGACGACAGTAAAGTAAAGGGCAAACAATGTTGGCGCAAGCACACACCCCTGCTTGACGTCACCGTAGATCACACACTAAGGGGTTTTTAAGAATTCCAACCCTAAGGTGGTAAAAAAGGGATAAACTAGATTGTATCGGAAAAAAATAGATTGTATCGAAGTTCGTCATTTTCCAAGTTGGAAACATAAAATTACGTAAACGTGTTTCTTACAAATAAATTGATACGTGTTTCACGGTTTTGCCTAATTTACCTATAAAGTGGTAAAAAAAGAGGTTCTAAGTACAGGGTCCCGTGGCAGATTTATTTTTGCAACGGTTGCGCGGGGGACCGGGGAGGGGTGACAGTTTGACGAGGCACTTGTGCGGATTGGTCAGTCACGATGTCGCACTGGACTGGCGCGCACCGCGCTTTCGCAGTCGAAGCGTATATTGAAGCTAACAAATCGTGCACTGTTGCTCGCCGGGGATTTTGTTCTCACTACAATATTCGTCGCTTAAATGAAGAACCGAGTGAAAGTTTGATTAGGACGTGGGTCCAGACGTTCCGTGCAACAGGTTCAACAGTTAACGAGCCATGCCGAGGTCCTAGCCGAACGTCGAGGACTGCACAAAACATTGAACGCGTTTGCACCGTATTTTAAGCTTGGACATTAAATTCCACCCCTTCAAGATCCAATTGGTACAGGCACTAAACCAAATGACTACAGAGAACGCAAAGAGTTCTGTGATAACGTGTTGAGCCGATTCCGAACTGTTAACGCAATTTGGTTTAGTGATGAAGCTCATTTTCGTTTGAATGGCTTTGTCAATAAACAAAACTGCCGCTATTGGGCGCCAAGAGGACAAAACCCGCGATTAAAACACCAACAAGCATTGCATAGTCTAAAAGTAACTGTTTGGGCAGGCCTTTCTGTCAATGGAATAATTGGACCGTTTTTCTTTGAGAATTCTCGTGGAGTAACCGTAACTGTTGATGGTGATGTCTACCGCCGCATGCTTAGCGAATATTTTATTCCGACACTAGAGAACATCCATCGAACAGCTCTCACACGTGGTTTCAACAAGATGGCGCCACGCCGCACACAGCAAGAACCACCATGAGTCTTCTTCGCAAAGAATTCCCGGGAAAATTGATAAGCCGATTTGGGGACATAGCATGGCCACCCAGATCGCCAGATCTCACCTAGTGGAGTGCACAAGGATTTCGGATAGCGTATGCACTTACCCGAAAACCCTGCAAGAAAGTGATCTCAATAAGATAAGCTAGCGTATATACATTTCAAAATAATAAAACCAAACTACAAATATTTATCAATTTATACTTATAATTAATGAGTTATCTCTGAAGGGGTGGTAACACGTGGTGAGTCTATTGCCGTGTTGAAATGGACAGGCGCAGGTTGTGGCGACCTGCTATTGAAATTATTCAATCCTTGGCTTCTAACTTGGCGTAACGTCTGCCATACTAGTAACGCGTTATTTGCAAAATAAGCAAAAATAAATAAATAACATTACTTACATACTTGAAAATTATTTAAATCTGAATATCCGTGTGAAGTGGAGGAGAAAATGTAGGAAAGCGGACCCCGGGCGTCGCGAGACGCAACTGGGACAGACGCTCGGATGATGATGATGATCCGTTAAAGGTCCAAACTTTATTTTGATCTTGTTTATTTGTGTACACAGCTTGCCAGCCAGATTTACGTAATTATCTTAATACTTGTTATTAAAAGAACGTACCGAGTGGTATTACCCTTTAGATCCAAATCGTAAACTAACGTCCTTTAACATTTTTTTTATCAAACAAGAGTTTTGGATTTATTTATTAAACACACATCACCAACACAGATCTCACAGCTATAATTTTAAATATTTCAGAGTAATTCTAGTAAGTTAACAAATTAATAAGATGCGCTCAAAATCACTCGAAAGATATGTGAAGTGAAACAATATTACGACAATATTATGCAAGTAAATTAAATAGGCTTAACACATCCACCAATTATTCTGTTTTTGATAGTTATTTAAATCGGTCGCTTTGTCAAAGAAGCACTGCTTAAATCATGTGTAATAATTTCTTACACAATCGTATATTTTACTCACACAAACAAAGTATCTACTGTATTCATACAACTCCTGAGTAGGCAAGATTACAATTTGCTTACAGCCGCGCGGCACGGTGGCGTTGGGCTCGACGCGTGACGTACGAGTATATGTACTAGTCGTTTGTTAAGTTCGCTGAAGGACTCATAGATGGCAGGGGCACATACACACATCTGATAATTTTATTGCGTATTTATTATTATACAACTTGTTGTTTTTAAATAATAGATTTAGATTATATAGATTGGGCTAGGGTATGCAGTGCTTATTTGCATGTATGAAGCGCACGCGCCTGATCTCACCCCATTCGATTTTTCTATGGGGCTATTTAAAGGGAAAAGTGTACGACTAGGATTTAAAAGAAAACATCGTGCGAGAAGTGAATGCTATTCCTCGGTCAGTATTGCAGCGCGTCGCTCAGAATACTCTCGAAATATTCCGCGAGTGTGTACGTCGCGAAGGAAAACATTTGGACTAGTGATCTTCAAAAAATAAAATCAGCATGTCTCGTCTTTCTTTTTATGACAAATATATGTATATTCTAAAAGAATAACCTTCTTTAATTTAATTAAGAAATCCTAAATCTGCCACGGGACACCCTGTATATATGGGAGATTATAAAGTATGGGACCATATGAATGACAAGAAGCGATATACGGCACTGTTTTTAGATATATCGAAGGCGTTTGATTGTGTCCACTTTGGTGTTCTCCTGAATCAACTACAGATTATAGGCATTATAGGTATAGGTCACCATCCAAATGAGTCATATCTGAAAAATAGATCACAAGCCACCATTATTGAAAAATTGCACAAAAACTGTGGTGTCGGTGCAGTCTACTTTTGAAAGGGAATCAGGTGTTCCATTCCACAAGGGAGTATAACTAGGACCTCTTTTTTTCTTGGTATACATTAACAACCTTCCAACGATAACAAATCACTTATGTTATTAATATTTTTATAAACATTACTCTAAACAACATAAATAGCTGGCTAAAATCAAAGAATCTAAATGTAAATCTAACAAAACAAAACTGGAGCAATTTAAATATCCATCACGCCTTATCCCCGAAGGGGTGGCAGAGGCATATTATATGCCCACTTTTCACCGTGTGAATTTAATTTAATCAATTTAGAAATCATAAAAATAGGCTTTCACTCTTAAATATATCGGTAGATAAACACAGTAATTGAAGAGGTCGATAGACTTTTAGGAGTTACTATCTATCATCATTTAAACTGGAAGAAGCATAAAGAAAAAATAAATAAATAATTATCTAGTTACGGGATAATTTTTTTGTGGTAAAATCCCCGTCTCGAATCGATTTGTCTTTTTTTCCACTTTATTAAAAAAATGTATCCATAGACTGAGTGGAGTCCATTGCATCAATATTTAAAAATGGTTGTAACACTGTTCACTGGTATCGAGTTGTTCATTAGCTCGATAGATGGCTCTGGTCATACTCTTAAAATGACTGTTAAAATATGGTGGAGAATTTCAACTTGATTCGATACGGTTCGGGTAGTTCAGGAAAATAGAACATTGCCCTGGTTAGGCAATGGTCATGGGTTCAATCCCCGTCTCGAATCGAATTGCCTTTTTCCACTTTATTAAAAAAATATGAGATATCTAGTTACTGTTATGTACTGTCTGTTCTTGTAGAAACAACTACTAGAATATTGCGAAAACTGCTTATTTTGGCTATGTTTATACCTTGTTGAATTATGGAGTTATATAGTGGGATAATTCTTGTAACGTAGAATCAACATTTGTTTTGCAAAAAATATGTCTACTTATTATTTATAACATGCAGGGTAAGAAATCACTCAGATCCGTTTTCAAAAACGAAGGATTTCTCACTTTGACAAGTATATTGCAATTGTGTTTATTTGTAAAATGTAACGTACATTCTTTTAATCTGACATCTGACCAAAAAACAAATTTTCGAACACAATATAAATATATCTTGGTGCTTGCCAGGGCAAAGAACCATTATTATAAGAGTACATCTGTGACTGCCATACATGTAAAAAATCATTTACCGATTGAACTAAAGAAACTTGACTCAAATCCGTTTAAAGGCGCGTTAAAGAGATGGCTCATTGAAAACGTATTTTATATTTTCTAGGATTTTTTTTTTATAAAATAGGAAATAATATTCGTTTGTTTAATCATAATATAGTGTGCATGATTTGATTTATATTACGTAATTAACATTGCAAACGCTCCATTGGGCAAACAGTTGATACTAAATACTTTGTAAAAACTTTTCACACAGTTTCTGCAATAAATGTCTTTGTTTTTTATTTATTTATTTATTGAATATGGGAAAACAAACAGTAGCACATTAGGAGTATACATTACATTCTTACAAATAAACTTAACAAATATACTACCCACTACATTTTCCACAGATTACCCTGAAGTATAAATTTAGAAGCAACAAATGACTGCTAAATATAAACTATCTATTGAATAAAATAAAATAAAAACATTAAAACAAAGACATAAAGTACCGTTGCAAGCAAAGCAAAATTCGAGTTAACAATATAATCAAGCACACAAGTGAAACCCTAAACGGTCTTAACAGCAGCTCGTTGCACATTGTGAAAATTTACATAGTTACAGTATGAAACCCTACCCCCAGGACCTACTGCCAATCCCCCAGCACCACACTAATGCTATTTTTAAATTTAAGCCTGTTATCTGAAAGCCTGAAGTATAAATTTAGAAGCAACAAATGAGTGCTAAATATAAACTAGCTATTGAATAAAATAAAATAAAAACATTAAAACAAAGACATAAAGTACCGTTGCAAGCAAAGCAAAATTCGAGTTAACAATATAATCAAGCACACAAGTGAAACCCTAAACGGTCTTAACAGCAGCTCGTTGCACATTGTGAAAATTTACATAGTTACAGTATGAAACCCTACCCCCAGGACCTACTGCCAATCCCCCAGCACCACACTAATGCTATTTTTAAATTTAAGCCTGTTATCTGAAAGCCTGAAGTATAAATTTAGAAGCAACAAATGAGTGCTAAATATAAACTAGCTATTGAATAAAATAAAATAAAAACATTAAAACAAAGACATAAAGTACCGTTGCAAGCAAAGCAAAATTCGAGTTAACAATATAATCAAGCACACAAGTGAAACCCTAAACGGTCTTAACAGCAGCTCGTTGCACATTGTGAAAATTTACATAGTTACAGTATGAAACCCTACCCCCAGGACCTACTGCCAATTCCCCAGCACCACACTAATGCTATTTTTAAATTTAAGCCTGTTATGATGTAGTATATCAATATCACTAAAATGTTTATTATAAGTGTCCACCAAACGGTGCAATGGAGAACGAACGCCTGAATTTGATCTACATAAACTAGTAGCGAATAGCCGTCTGCTACGCACTTCGCGTCCATGCACCGTTCGAGGAATGAGATAACTTATTCTGTTAACTAACTCAGGACAGTCAAATTTATTGCGGCAAATATCGTAAAGAGTCATCGCTTCAAGAAGTGTTCTTCTAGACTCCAAAGTAAGCGTATTATACTTCTGAAGAAGCAGACGATATGACAGTTTATTATGAAAGCATCTGTACTGCATTGCACATAGATACTTACGCTGAACGCTTTCAATAACGTCCTTGTACTTTGCATAATAAGGATTCCATATTGGCACCGCGTATTCCAATTGTGGTCTGATTATGGACTGAAATAGGTTCAAAAAGGTAGTAGGGCGATGGAAATCCCTGGTCGCTCTCATTACGAAGCCAAACATTTGGTATGCTTTTCTGACTATGCTTTCTACGTGGATGTCTAGATTAAGTTTAGAGTCAAGATATACACCAAGGTCACTAACATAGCTCATTTTTATTAAAACGCTATCAGCTAATTTGTAGTCGAACTTAGTAACATTAATTTTTTTTAGTAAAAGTGATGCTGCGACATTTCGGCAAGCTGAGGTGTAATTTATTTTGAGAACAATATTCAGAAAATCTATCAAGATCTTGTTGAAATTCCAGATTACAGTCAGATTCATTACAAATTATTTTGAAAACTTTTAAATCATCCGCGTACAATAGAAATTTAGAATATTTGAAACAAGAATTTATATCATTTATGAATAAAATAAATAGCAAGGGCTCTAAAATGGAGCCTTGTGGAACTCCAGAAGTAACAGGGATAGAACTAGACTCAAAGCCATTTACTACTACTTTCTGTGTTTTATTTGTTATATATGAAACAAACCATCGAAGAAGATCACCCTTGATACCATTGTATGCGATTTTATTGAGTAATAATAAATGATCCACCTTATCAAATGCCTTTTTGAAATCGGTATATACCACATCAATCTGCTGCCTATTATCGATTGCTTCGAAGAGTTGAGTAGAGAATAAAAGGAGATTGCTTAGACACGACCTATCACGGACAAAACCGTGCTGTTGATTTGGTTGATGGTACAGCTCTTTATGTACGAGTTTTTCAAAAAGTTTAGAGAGTGTTGATAAAATGGAAATGGGGCGATAAGTTTCTACATCAGTTTTGGATCCAGTTTTGTGCACTGGTACGATATTAGTTTCCAAATATCAGGAAAGACGCCATTAGATATGCACTTGTTGAACATAATGAAAATAGGAAAGCATATGACATCAAAAGTATTTTTCAGAAATAATGGTGGTATACCATCAGGACCTGGGCCTTTTTTGCCATCTAAAGATTTTAATTCTGTACGTATAGTATCTAAAGAGAAATTTAATTTAGATATATTGATATCGTGTTCTGTGTCCAAAGGAGGCGGGGTCCATGTCTCCTCCTCTAAAGAGGAGGGCTCATATACAGACTGGAAAAAAGCAGAAAATAGATTGCACGCCATGGTTGGATCGTCTGTGGTGGCCTGTTTAAAGTGAACAGTGCAAGGTATTCTATTTGTAGCTTTACGATTTGCGACGTAAGACCAGAACATCTTCGTGTTTGAGGGAATGGCATCCTCTACTGATTCCATGTATCTCTCGTAACACTCATGGACTAACTTTTTAAATTTAGATTTAAGTATAGTGAAACGTTCATAATCACTGATATTCATGTATTTTTTCCATTTAATCCATGCAGAAGTTTTATGTTTATAAATACGTATGAGACTTCTAGAAAACCAAATAGGAAAACGAGAACTCCTCCCTTTACGGATAGGCGTACGAAGTTCGATTATTTTATAAATTTCTTCATAAAATGCGCAAACTGCCTCCTCAGCTGACAACGAACTCAGCATACCTTTCCAATCAACATTACCTATATCTATGTTTATCCCTTCGTAGTCAGCTTTGTAAAAATTTAGTACGTTAATTTTTTTATTTTTTAAGTTGTGTACCAGATCTATTGCAAATTAAAGGTACTTGGACATAAAAGGCAGGATGTTTTATATTTAATGGCAAGAGCGAAGTGCTAGGAGCTTGCATTAAGGAGGGCTTGTTGCAGTAAAACAAATCAGGTGTACGTTGCTTATAATTTTTCAAGTTATTATATTGTTTTAAATCTAGCTGTGAACATACATTTAATAAATGTCGAGATGAATGTGTATGTGGACTATCAACAGCGCAATCCATATAGCAAGGAGAATTTTAAATCCAGTTAAGATATGGCATATTGAAATCACCTGCCATGATAACAGTGTCTACGCATGAATGGTCGAATAAGCATAGAAGAGAATTTATGTACGTATCATGAGCAGTTTTTGGGGGTATATAGGTAGCACAGATTAAATGATATTTATGATTGTACGAAGGGATTTTAACTATTATATATTCAGGTAAAATTATAGGGGGTGATAAATCAAGATTAGTTGCATTAAGTTCACGTGAGACCGCCATCAGTACACCACCACCTTCTTGTTTTTCAGTCAAGATACGATCTCTGTCACATCTATAAATTGAGTAACGTTGATCTATAAATTCGTTATCCGAGACACATGGTGTAAGCCAGGTCTCTGTTAAAATAATAACGTCATAATCATCTGCTAATATTTTAAGAAATAGGGTACATAGTTTTGTCCTGGTTCCTTGGCAATTCTGATAATATATACACAAACTATCCTTAGTCATTATTTAAATATTCAATAACAATAGAATTAATCACAACAAGCAATATTACGTTTGTGACAATATGAAATAAATAAAAAGCAAAAAGTGGCCCAAAAATATCCGTTAAAATAAAACAGGGTGTAAAGGTAGTGCAATAACTAACGGATCGGCAGCAATCGGCAGCATTCCCCTCGCTAAATAAAATACAATATGTTTACCTATTACAGCATATACACTGTCTGCAGAAATGAAAACAATTCGGTACAATGGTGAGAGTAATATGGATAGGCAATCATCAACCTTATAGACAATTGATAGAAAATAAAACATAATAACAACTAAAACTACACATGCGACAACTAACATAATCGTAACAATTACCATACCACATTTATTTATCAGTACTTTGACTAACAGCAGAACCAATTTTTCGCAATATTTCCGCCTGGGTGCGGATAGCCAATGCAGGAGAATCGTCCGTTTCCTTTTCCAACACTGTAGCATTCCTTAGCCACACATACTTAAATTTGCAAGCCTTAGCAGCCTCACGACATTTGCGAAATAATTCTTTATTGCGAAGCGTCAGGTGTTCATTCATATAAATGCGGCATGGAGATCCGACCAAACCTATGCTGTCGGAGGTAAGTCCCTTAGAGAGTCGGTAGGCACTGAGCATGTTGTCACGGAGAAGACGAGTTACAAACTTTACTATTATATTTTTAGGACGAGTGTTTTTTGTATGCCCATGGGGAACGCGGTGTATAGCAACTATGTCTCGCTGGGACAATTTCATATTAATTTGTGTTGCTATTGTTTCCATTAAAAGCACAAGATTTTCACCCCGTCTTTCAGGCACGTTGCATATTTCCATATTGCATTGCCTCGCCTGCTGCTCCAGCATGTCTATTTAATATATAATAAGTTTATTGTGTCCGTCTTACTCATTTCATTAGACTCTATATTAGCTATTTGCTAAGTGACGTCAGTATAGTTCTCAGAATTAAAATTGACCGATGATTTCACCTCCGCTACAACTTGAGATAACTCCACATATTTGGTTTTTAATTCCTTGACTTCCGTCTTTGTGACAGAATACTCTGAGCGTAAATCCATCAGATCATTGAAGATTTGCGACGACGTCAGGGAAAGTACATTAAATTCCTCTCTGAGTGTATTAATACTTATTTTTCAATCTGAAAACTGACCGTTCATATCAGCATACAAATCATTAAATTTTTGCGTTAAGGCAGTGATCGCTTGAGTTAGTTCGCAATCAGGCTGTTTTCTCTTCCTTTGGGTTGGCTTAGCACCAGAATCGCCCCTAGCTAGGTCCGGGTTAGACTGTGACATACTTGGAGATCGAGACATCGTGTAAAACCAACAAGCAAAACAACAATACCTTTCACAGAAGTATAATTGAAGTTGAAAGCGATCAGTGGCAGTGCTCGGAAGATGAAGCACTGTAACGTGTAGGTGGTGCCGGTTGATTATCAAATTACCATAAATTGGATACTTTGATTGAGGCTGGCAACTCTCCACAAGTGTCAGTTTCAAAATTGACAAATGTCATTTGATTTTGACAGTGGTTTTTACAGAAAGTGAAGGTATTTGTAAGAAATATCAAATGTCGGGCAGAAAATTAAAAACTTATCTGTGATAATTCTGCTGCTAATTGTAGATGTTAATCACGGCAAACAATACACTTGAATCCTTGCGAGTGGCACTTTACTTTACCGGTACACAACAACTGTTATCACACCAAATAGCTACTTTCCATTCAAAAAGTATAACACGACTTTATACACAGCAGCAGTGTTGCCAGTATAATTGTTTTGTCCAGACAAAAATTGATGATAACAACACCAAATTTAGCATGCCTACTTCTGATTAAAAATAAATGAAGAATGGTTTCAGGATTTTTCAAAATTCTGTCTTTAAGGGTGTAAAATATGGTATGATAGATCAAATGAAAATATTTGAAATCAATTGATTTTAAATATTTTCCCCTTTGGGTGGGGGAGAGGTTGCAACAGAATTTCGAAGTATAACACGGGCGAAGCCGAGGGGCCTTGACTATATTTTACGGTAAAAGGAGTAAAACAGGTTGTAAGTTATTATTTATTACTGTCTGACTTGACTGCCTCCGTGGTGCAGTGGTAGTGTATGCGACTGCCGCACGGAGATTCCGGGTTCGATTCCCGGGTCGGAACAAATATATGTGCGATCCACAAAATGTTGGTTTCGGAGTTTAAGGTCCATATTCCAGAACGTTTTTCAATACTCGATCAACGCTTGAGACTAGATTTTGCCTTATAAAATCTACATCAAGTGTTTCTTGAGTGTTGATAACCGTTCCGGAATACGGCCCTAAGTGTTTCCTATGAAATAAATATCCATCACGCCTTATCCCCGAAGGGGTGGCAGAGGCATATTATATGCCCACTTTTCACCGTGTGGATTCCTGTCCCACGTAATAGGTGGTGAGCCCATTGCCGTGTTGAAATAGACAGACGCAGGTTGTGGCTACCTGCAATTGAAATTTTTTAAGCCGCCTATAAGGCTTTCAACCAGGCTTAACGACTGCCATTTTACTGGCAACCGGGACCAACGGCTTAACGTGCCTTCCGAAGCACGGAAACGCTCGCAAAAATGTAAATGCCACAAAGTGGTCACCCATCCGACGACCAGCCATAGTGAAAGTTGCGTACCTCAGTGATCGTTTACCGAACACTGAGACCGCGGGGCCACGAGCGCTTCAATTGCGAGCGCACAAGTGTTTCCTATGCTTATATGTATATAGAAATATGTATTTATATCAGTTGTCTAGATCCCACAGTACATACTTATAACTTAGTTTGGGCTAGATGGCGCTGTGTAAAAAAGTGACCCATAATAATAAAAAATATAAAAAAGGTCCATTTTCAAAGTTAGCTACACATAATTTCGTATACCTGATTCTGATTAACAATAAAAAAAACACGTGTTTCTGAATTTTCCAAAATTTGACCCTTAATGGTGTAAAATAAAGTTCGTATGAACATATTTGAATACTTAAAAGGGACATGGGTCTAATGTGTGAAGTGCAACGGGTGTTCGAATAATGTCACGTGCGAAAAAAATAATTTTTATTTTAGACAAGCTGTGCCCCAGGCAGATCTTGTCTAAAATAAGGACGGGCAGCTGCCCCCCCCCCCCCCCCCCCCCATGGCTTTGGTTTCGTCTCCGACTTTTATCAATAATAGTAGAAAAATAACTTATTGCCATTTGCAATATCCTATACATCTTTAAAAATCGTTTAACACCGGGCGCCCCCAGTAACTCCCCGCAAATCCTTCCTGGGTTCCCGGTAGAGTTTGGGTTAATGGTTTGGGCGTTATTCAGCTTCTTTAGAGTTTGGATCCCGCTTTTAGAGGCGGTGAGGAGAGCGTTAAATTTTAAGGTCCAACCTCCGTCTTGGACCTGCTTCTGTAAAAAGCATACTAGCGTACTATACATAGTTATTTAAGAAATTATATTAAAAATAGCTGTTTTAATGCAAAATAAAGTCATTTTTTATATGTAGTGAAAATCTGTTAATTTGGGATTACAAACAGACACTTGGATTTTATTTATCTATTTAGATTGGAACCTAGTCAATAAAAAAATATATATTATAAAATATATTAAATTTCAAAATCCCACTCCGCCAAATTATACTTGTATTTTACGGAACAACCCTTAAAAAGCTTCTTCATTGCAGCATTAGGTCAAAGTTATCAATTAATTGTTATTCAACGATTATACTGGCACGCGTTAAGCACCAATTAAATAATCATACGCCAAAAATGCCTTTCATCATTTTGAAAAATAGCTGACACTCTTAAGTCGGCGGTTCGCGCCGCGACCGCGACCGGAGACCGAGACCAGAGACAGAGATAGGAGACCACCATCGGCACTTGTTCTTTAGATTTGTACGGGCGACAGTTCGCGCATGCGACTGAGACAGTAGACAGAGACGCGAGACCGAAGACAGCGAGACGGTCGCCGTCCCGGACAAGTGGTGTCTCGTGTCGCGCCCTATATGCAAATGTTTTTTTTTTATTAAAAATGACTGTTTTTTCTGACTTAGATTGTGAAAAGCTAATTGAGCTATTCAGACAGCACCCTCCGATTTACAATGCACAACTAGACTCCTACAAGGACGAAAATTTAAAGGACAATATTTGGAAAAACATATCTGAAAGCATAATTTAAACTCCTACTAGAGACCCTACGATACTGAGGTGAGTTGGTTGCGGTGGGTCTCGTCTGTGGTCTCGGTCTCGCCCCGCAGTACATACAGAAGAGACCGAGACACTTGTCGCGGTCTCGTGTCTCCGTCTCTCGTCTCGGTCTCCTGTCGCGGTCGCGGCGCGAACCGCCACCTTTACACTGCTGGACTGATATTAATCAAAAATAGCTAAGAACCATCACCAAGAAACGGGCTATCAAATGAAAAAACCCGGATTGAGATCGTTTCGTCCGCTTGAGAGCTACGATGGCACAGACAGACACACTCACACACCGAAATATACATACATAACAAATATAAATATATAACACCCTCTTTTTGCGTTGGGGGTTAAAAACAGGGTTAAAAACAACTTTAAACTTGTAAAAAATCTGAGTTGCCCCGATCCTGGGTACGCCCATGGACTTGTTGTTCATAATTTTAAGATGTGGTTGAGATGTAGAACGGCGAGTAGCTCTATTAACTCTGTTGAGAGCCCGTGAACCCCAGACCATCGTTATTTTATAAAAGCTGAAAGTTTGTCAGCGCATGCTCCCAACACAGGTAAGAACGATGGGCCATTATGAAGTTGAGTTATAGTGCCTTTGGCAGGTAAAGGATACTAAAGGCGTGTAAAATACCGATTTACTTTCGTTAAATTATAAAGCTTGATTCTTTGGTATTACCTTCAGAATATTTTTTCAATCACGTTATTCATTGCCAGACACTTAACATCATGGCAACCCCTTGCCAGACACCCTTAATGTTCACGAAAAAAAATCGCCGGCAGGTGTTAGCTGACCTTTTGACCTTGCATTTCCGAATAGCCCTTTCCCTGTGTTGTCATCTAAGCTACCACATTATATTAGTTTTGGATTTATTTTAAAATTATATTAGTTTTGGATTTATTTATTTTATATTTAAAATTTACATTAAATATTTACAGTAAATATTTAAGGTAATTTTTTGGGGTAATTTCTAAAAAGCATTACACAAATAAAATCACATTTCGATATCTACCAATACCTTCACGGATCGGACAGGGTTTTCTTAACATATTTTATAATACTTGGGTAATGAGTAGATGATGTTTCCTCAGTAACCAGACATTTTTAAAAGTTCCAACCCCTTGCCAGACAGGCATCGAACAAGATATCGCATCGAGTAACAGTGAAGAACATTATAACATTGATGATGATAAAGATAACGAATGAATTTAACTTGTCTTTTTGACACTATAATAATATTTAATTTCATCAATCTATTTTTTGTTATCCTTTTTAATAATTTGTAGAGTCATTAATCTACCTTTAATTTAATATTTGACAACTAGGTATATTTGGCTTTTTTTAACCAGTTCTTGACAGAATAAATAGAAATTTCTAAAAATTTAAAGTAGTAGTAGCAAAGAATGTCTTTTCTTAAGATATTTTCAAAAATTACATAGATTATTAGTTCTATAAATATGCCGAAAAAGTTTATTTACATAAGTCATTCTAATCACAAATCTCTTCTTAACATTTACATTGCAAACAATGGCAAGGTGTTGAAACTATCAAATATTTCGGGCTAATGAGGAAACATAACTATCTTCACGTTATATACCTGACGGGGTAGTCAAAAAAGACAGATCGCCAGACTTCGCGATCGATGCATACTTCTTTCGCTTCTTACAGATTCATCAATCTGTCATTCATCAAACGTCTGTGTATCCGAGTACTTGTGACTTTTTAGTTTTTGAGCAATCTGCTCACGTAGTCTTCATATGTAAGTTTAGTCTACCCTGACTCCTTCTACCCTCTACTTTCGCACAATATATATTCTTCGTCAATCGTTCCTAACTCATTCATTGGACGTGTCCAAACCAAGGGAGTACGCCGTTTTCCAGCTTAACGCTGACACTTTCATTCAAACCATTTAGCGAAGTGATATGGTATATTGCGTATCGCTTCGGTACGTAAACGCCAAGGTTACGCCGCACAATTTTCGAAGTGATCGCATCTCCACAGCATTCAACTTACTTTCTTGCATCTGCTGACATATCCAGGTTTCGCTACCGAAAAGCAACGTTGGCACTAGCACTGCGTTTTGAATCGCTAGTCGTCCTTCTTTTACGATGCTTTGTCGCTTTACTAATTGAGACAAAGCACCGTTAACTTTGTTTCCGGCAGCTACTCGCCGTTCTACATCCGAATCACATCTTCAATCTGCGCTAAACATACTCCTTAAATACACAATTTCATTCACTCGCTCTAGACATTCCTGGTTTACCCAAATCTTGAATTTAGTTCTTACGTCATCTCTTTCAAATACTAGAACCTAAGTTTTAATTGCATTCAAGCGGAGACCTTCACTTTCACACTCCTCTTTCATATTATGTTACTTATGTTATAATGTAATATAAAAGAGGAGTGTATAGCAGCTTAAGTAATATTTTATGCTTTATTCAAATATTATTAATTTAATATTCATTATTAATTGTAAGAATGATATTTATAATTATAATTATATATAACATTTCTAAATCTTATAATATAATTATATTTATATAAAATTTATAATTATAAATATTATTCTTACAATTAATAATGAATATTAAATTAATAATATTTGAATATAGCATATATTACTTTAACTGCTATAAGCATACTAAATACTAAACAATATACACGCATATCACTCCCCATCCATGTACATACTGCCTCGTGCTCGCACCTACAGAGCTACCGTACATGCTTGTCTGGCAAGGGGTTTGATATATTAAAAATGGTTACTGAGGAAACATCATCTACTCATTACCCAAGTATTATTTATAAAAATCAGCTTTTATACTATAACGTAAGTAAAATTAAAATTTTATGAACATTTAGGGTGTCTGGCAAGGGGTTGCCACGATGTTAAGTATCTGGCAATGAATAACGTGATTGATAATAATATTCTGAAGGTACTACCAAAAAAGTACTCGGATACCCAGACGTGCGTGTATGAAGCGATTGATGAATCTCGAAGAAGCGAGAGAAGTATGCATGGATCGCGAAGCCTGGCGATCTGTCCTCTCTGACTACCCCGTCAGGGATACAGCGTGAAGATAGTTAGTTAGTTAATACCAAAAAAATCAAGCTTTATAATTTAACAAAAGTAAATCGATATTTTACACGCCTTTAGTATCCTTTACCTGCCAAAGCCACTATAACTCAAACTTCATAATGACCCATCGTTCTTACTTGTGTTGGGAGCATGCGCTGACAAGTTTCAGCTTTTATAAAATGACGAAGGTCTGGGGTTCACGGGCTCTCAGTCCATAACGGTGCTAGTGCTAACTTAGACAAAGCATCGTAAAAGATGCACGCCTCGAGATTCACAACGCAGTGCCAGTGTCAATTTTGCTTTTCCGTAGTGTAACCTGAGTATGTCAGAAGATGCATCAAAGTAAATAGAATGCTGCGGAGATGCGTTCACTTCAAAAATTGTGCGTTAACCGACTGAATACGTAACGAAATAATACATACGAGTATTATGGCAGGTTTGAATGAAAGTGTCAATAATAAGCTGGAAAAAGGGCGTGCTCCGATAGTTGGTCAAGTCCAAAGAGTAAATGAGGAACGATTGACGAAGAATGTTTATCGTGCGAAAGTAGAAGGTAGGAGGGGTTAGGGTAGACCAAGACTTACCTACGAAGCCGACATAAGTAGATTTTTCAAAAACGGAGCGGTCAAAAGTACGCTTATACTCAGACCTACACACCTACACATGAAACCTGGCGATTTGGCCTCTCTGACTACCTCGTTAGGGATACAGTGTGGAGGATATGGATGGAGATGTATGGATGTAACGCAAAAGGTTAAAAGTACTTATCACAAATCTATCCCAATATTTTAAGCTGAAGTTCGTATGTTTCTTTATTTGGTTGGTTGGTTGAAGACGGCATCTGCCATTTTAATATCTTATAATTGGTGACGGTAACTCACCGACTCACTGGATGGTTACCCTATAGCCATTATAATCCTCTTAGACGACAGAGGGCAGCACCCATTTGAGCGACTAAGGGTATCGACCGCTTTGTACCCAGTCGAAAGGGTGAAGTAGGTATTAAGAATTAAGATTCACCAGTCTAGAGGAGACAGCAGTTCTTTATGGGTGGAACTCAAATGTCACACTGTCAGTAAAGTCCAGGTGTGACTTTACTGACAGGAGACCTCTTTTGCAAACCTTGCGCGAGAAAGTGTCTTGCGAATATTGTTAATTATGTGGCCCTGATATTAATAATTAATTTTCAATACGTTCTTTTGCTACTTCCTTACATTATCTTCTGATTAATTTCGTTGCGGGTTCCAAGACATGCTAACTTCTCCTGGGACTTCACCGAGATCGAGCTCGGTGTAACTTATCTGGTGTTTTGGTCATTGCTGTAGTCCCATATAAAAAAAAAAAACTACTGGTCGGATTTGAAAAAATCTTTTTGTGTTAGATAACCCATTTATCGAGGAAGGCTATAAGTTACTCCTGATCTCGGTCTTACTCTAGTAAATGACGATTCTAACTAACAGAAAAGGATTGAAGCAAAGAAGAGTGGGATTATCTACGGTCAGATAGCATCGACGGGGATTCTCAGTTAGACTAAGGAATACTCACCAGATGACGGCGTATTCCGTGCTGTGACGGTCTTTTCGAGGTTGTCATGTTGTCGCGCTAGTTGTTCCACCACTTCCTGCAGGCGCATCTTCTGTTCCCGCTCATGCTGCAGCGTGCGACTCATCCGCGCACTGGATGCAGCTGCCGCGCTCATGAACTCCGAACATGCCTGAGAGGAGAATGAGGACGCATTTAGCTACCGACGTATAACTAACGTGACCATTTTTTTCCGTACCCAAAACGGGACATTGATTTGATTCCTTCAATTATAATAGACTAGCTGATGCCCGCGACTCCACTCACGTGATATTTTGTTATTGCACAAAAAGTGTTTCCCGTGGGAATTAGATGTTGTTGTGAAATCCTGAAACACGTATAACGTAATTTCTAACCGAAAGCCTACTTACAATTATTTTGTATACGATTTTAAAATTGACTGATTTCCATACTAACTATCAGACCCTATTTTATCCCTTTAGGGGTGGAATAAAAAAAATCTGACTTTGTCCCTACATAAAAGAATCACTGTGCAAATTTTTCAAGTTTCTAGGTCCAAGGGTACGGCTAGGCGTTGGGGATCACCAGTGAGTCAGGACTTTTCATTATAAACATTAAGATAAAATAATCATGACGGTAAAAAATTTGCATTATAAGCGGGCTTGGCTTTATCGTACGTTCCGTATTCAATTACACTACGGAACTGGACGTCACTAGAGGTGTCAACACCAAGGATCACGGTCGATACTATTAGATATTAAAAGATAAACCCTGGAATTGAGGACTGAAGGCAAGTGTGTATATTTACCGCTAAGGTAAATATACAAACTTAAGTCTTGGTAGGGTTAAATTGGACAAGATTTAGTCTACCCCAATTGGACACACTTGCGAGAACTCCAACCTAACCTCGTAACCTCGATTATAGACAAGAAGTTATTCAAGACTTTTTCCACTAGGTACAGACCGGTGATACTGGTGCGATCTACGTAATAAGTGTCATCTGTACTTAATCCGCATAGCAATGGATAATAATAACTTGGTAATAATTAGTAATAAAACTTACACTTTTATGTACTTAAGTTTGTCGCCATTTATTAGGAGTGTACATTAGGTTTAGGAATTTTGAATTCTAACTAGGTAAGAACCTATATTTCGGAATTCAGTGAAATATTAATGTCATCACATGCAGCAAAAGCAAAGTGAGGTACAACAACGTGCCTTGTGGGACTCCAGCATTTAAGGCCCTGTAGTCTGAACAGCCGCCATAGACAACAGCCCAAATGCTTCTATTAGACAGAAAGCTGGATACCCATCCTCAAAACTCCTCGGGCGTTCCTTCGAAGGTAATTTAGATAGAAAATGACGATGAAAGACCCGGTCAAAGGACTTAGAAATATCGAGTCTTAATCCTTTAATCTAGCTAGCCGTCGCCCAGCAGTGTGTGAGGTACTCAAGAAGATCGGTAGTCATATTACAAGAGCTGGTCGTATTCGTAAAGATACCTCAAGGGCTATGCCTTGATTACAAACTCCATTGCCTATAATAGCACGCAGGTGACGACTATAGGCCTGTAATTGAACACAACCAGTCCTTCACAGTTTTTGGATACAGAATAATCGTGCGCGGTCTTCCATAAAGTCGGGACTTGTTTCATGGAATATGAACGCCGGAAAAGACGTGGAAGTATCGGACACAACTCGGGACCATACTGCTTCAGTACTACCGCAAGTATTCCGAATGGCCCACCCGACTTTATAGACGTCGATGGTCTGAAGCTCCCGGCGTACCTCTGGCTGAAGGTAATAAATTTCCGGCATGGACGTTCCACATCATAGGATATCAGGCGGCAAAGTGCCCCCGTTGTTCAAGCTCAAGTTAAAAGCAAAGAGAAACCCAATAGGTCAGCGTCCTCCAAACTACCGTAAGGTTTATGTAGAGGTGGTAGTGACAGAAGTTTTTAAAGGTAGCTTTGGCAAGCGATCGGAATTCACGATTTCCAGAAGATCCTGGTTTTTTATTTGTACTAATTGTCATTTTTGATAACCAAAAGTGTACGGGAATTTGACTTGTCGATTGTTAGTGTTAGTGATTGACTATGTCAATCGGATCTATAAATCCATTCCCCGAAGGGGAGGCAGAGGCATATTGTACGCCGACATTTTACTGCATGTATTTTTGTATCAAGTAATAGGTGGTGAGCCTATTATCGTATTCAATTTTACTCAGCTTTGGAAATCGGGACAATTTAGCGTCGGACGGAGACCCTGAAAAAGGGACGGTCCCGTTCAAAACGGGACGTGGTCACGTTACGTATAACCATACTCTATCTAATAAAACTGCAATTAATGTAAAGGAAAGAAGGCTTCACTGTAAACATACATAAATACATTCTGTCACGCCTTTATCCCCGAAGGAGTAGGCAGAGGCATATTATACGCAGAGGCTTAGTATAGGCATGTGTATGCATTTTTGTCCCACCTACCAGGTTTGCACTGTAGAAATGGACAGGAGAAGGCTGTGGCGACCTGCTGTTTAAATTTTTCAAGACGCCCATAACGTCTTCAACTGAGCTTAACGACTGCCGATTCGGAATATTTTACTGGCAACCGGGACCAACGGCTTAACGTGCACGGAAACGCTCCCCAAAGTAAATGCCACAAAGTGGTCACTCATCCAAGGACCAGCTATATAGCGAATGTTGCATAACGCAGTGATCGTTTACAGAACACCGAGTCAGCGGGGCCACGAGATCTTTACTGTTAAGACCATAAGAAAAGCTCCTCAACTTTTCACACTAGAAAATCAAGCTATTTACAAAAATATGCCTTTTATACCTGCTTGATCGGCTCGGCATGACGAATTAATCATACTCTGAGAATTTATTTGTTTACTCAGAAGCAAACAGTGATCTAGCCCCTACGCAGACTAGCTTCTTTTAGTATCCGTAACCGACGATTGAATCACTTTTCATATAGCGAAACAGTATCCGAGTAGTTGCCAAGACACCGGATACCGATGCTGCGCCCGAATGCCAGAGTCGCCCAAACCCGAGAAAGCAAACAACGGCAAAGCATCGATACAGTTTCAAAATTGCCGGTTGCGGATACTAAAAGAAGCTAGAGTGTGGTGGCTTCTAAATGTATATTTATTTATTTTTCAATCACGCCTTATCCCCTAAGGGATGGCAGAGGCATATTATACGCCCACTTTTCACAGTGTATATTCCTAGATGTATATTGAAATAAAAAAAATATCAAACAGTATACTCCCAGTTTTATATATATCTTAAAAACGACATGTAAATTTTTTTAAACTTTCGCGGTTTATACTCATATTTTATATACTACTCGGGAATTGGAACACATTCGGAAATCGATTTATATCATTTTATTTTCAATTTAAGATTAACTCTTCGGCTCCCCCTTCCCTTCGCACAAATTATTCAGAAAGCCTCTCCAAAGTCTAATTTTTCAAATGGACACGTCTAAATATGAATTAAGTGAGTTTCCTTTTGCCACACATCACTGGAAAATCTCTACTGCAAAATTTTTGTACTTTATTGAGCAAGCCTTGGCTGTGCATTGCAGACTTTTGTTTTCTAATTTTGTGGTATAGCTGCAGGTAACAGTCGAACAAAGCGGACCCTGGCCACCAAAAATGGAATACCACTGTGAAACAACCAGGTCTCTACGCTAGGATGAAGAGCAAGAAATTCTCAGAAATAGTTTCTGTGGTACTTACATTCATCATTGCATTACACGATATCCTGAATAGAGTAGCTCGTTCAGACACCTGTTTTGTAGTATCTGTGGGCGGGATCTCCAAGTCTACAAGGGATCGCTGCAGGGCGGCTCCATGTCGAGCTACTAATTCTGAACATGTCCTGAGATCGTGAAACCTGGCTCCCAACTCTCGGGCTATTCCGCCTGCGTCTTCGCTATCCCCATCTGCAGATACCATCACTGCACCAGCGGCTATCTGATCATCGTCATCGTCAGATTCTTGTGCTCGGCTGGAAAAATAATAAGGCATATTGAAATTACAAATATCCATCACGCCTTATCCCCGAAGGGGTGGCAGAGGCATATTATATGCCCACTTTTCACCGTGTGGATTCCTGTCCCACGTAATAGGTGGTGAGCCCATTGTCGTGTTGAAATAGACAGACGCAGGTTGTGGCTACCTGCTGTTAAAATTTTCAAGCCGCCCATAAGGCCTTCAACCAGGCTTAACGACTGCCATTTTACTGGCAACCGGGACCAACGACTCAACGTGCCTTCCGAAGCACGGAAACGCTCGCAAATGTAAATGCCACACAGTGGTCACCCATCCGAGGACCAGCCATAGTGAAAGTTGCGTAACTCTCTTACAATTAATTATTATCAATCAATACCAGTTAGTTTGGGTAGTAAAAGTGCCACCAACAGCACTATCTCTTGAGCACACCCTCATCGCTGTCTGGTCCAGTATGAAGTGTCTGGGTTTGGTACTCAATAGTCAATGCGGCTTCGTCAAGCACCTCCCACGTCTTTCGCCTAAATTGCTGCTCCCCAATCATAGGTTGCCGAACAATGAAGCCGGCCTCGTGTGTCCTCACTGCCCAGGTGGCGTCTTGGATACGGCGGAGCACGTAGTCAGTAGTTCGTAGTAGTAGTCAGTAATGTGGCGGGGAACGTTTTACCCTTACTGGCTGTCGATTTGTAGTCGCAATGGTACGATGACGGTAAAGCATGAGGCTCTGCGGGTGCGGAAGCGTATGTGCGGACTCTACAGCAGCTACAGTCGTGAGTTATTCCCGCCCCTGATTAGTCTCGGGATTAGTCGTGTGACCGTGGACGGTAGGTCGGGGTAACCCGCCTAACTTGGGTACATGGCGTTGGGCACCATTCTAGTGTTCCAAGGGGAGCCCCCTTTAGTGCACACCCTTACCTGCAGCTCTCTACCTCCTCTGCTTTTCTGCTTACAGAGGGGCATTCGAAAGCGTGAGGGCTAGATTTTTCAGTCCTTAGCTCGCAGTTATTTAACCTCAGGCCTACCCTGCAAGGCGGTTTAACGTGATGCGGAACACCGCGGTGGTTTAGTAGTTAGGACGGCCCCTCTCTCTCGGGCTTCACACTGCGGAGGCAGCAGGGATCAAGGTGTGTAAATGCATTCCCGCGATACCAAATGAAAAAAAAACATCCGAAGCCCAAACCAATCTAATCTGTATCTGCAGATATGGAGTTTTTGACACTGCCGTTATTTCAATAAACCCGAAAATAAAATATCTTTTCATAACGCTATTCCTAAGATTTAGAATATGTTTTTTCTTTTCCTGGAGGGGCATACATACACTATCGTATTTAATTGTCCATACCAGCTGTGCAGTACTACAAAATGTTGTTGGACAGTTATAGTTATGGGTGTTCCTTTACCATTGTGTCTCACTACGTCTGCGGTAATATTAGGCTTACCTTTTAAAGATTATTTATCTTCCCGAGTACAGGGCTGACCGAGGCTCGATTTGTCGATCATTACTGCATACTATGAAATTGCAGTATCCATTGAACTTACTTTTTTTCGTACAAAGCAGCAATTATACTAAGCCGTGATTGGCTTGTCATTATTTTATTGTTCAGGATTTCTGTCAGGGATACCACATGAAGATATATAAATTAGCGTAATAAAAAAACCTACAAAGAAATACATACATTGCTTTAGCCTTGGCCAGCTCCAGTGCAGTCACCCAGCTTTGTCGTTCAACTTCATCATGGGCTCTAATGTGAAATGTCTGAGTGCCTCCATTACTGATTACAAATGTACAGGAGTCGGCTGTGTGAATAAGTGCGCCCAAAAGAGAGATGGTGCCCCGGCAGGTGTGCGATACCTCTGCTTGGTTTCTGGAATACAGGAAATTTTTTTTATACCAAACTTGTAAAGACACTGAGATTGGTTGACGAGTCCCTATTAATAAAGCTAGTGCGCACGAAACATAAACTGGCAGAATCATAGTGGTTTTGTGATCAGCTGTAGAGATCATGCAAGTTCTTTTGATAGTATTTTTTGTGTCATCATCATTATTGTTTGGTGCAACAAGTGAAAATAAACTTCCGCTAATTATTTCTCACATAACATTTTTGTCCCACGTAACAGGTGGTGAGCCCATTGTCGTGTTGAAATGGACAGGCACAAGCTGTGGCGACCAGCTATAGAAAGTTGCATAACGCAGTGATCGTTTACAGGATCGTTAAAATTCTGCTTGATGGGAGTTGGTGTCTCAACTAGCACAAAATATATACTCAAGAATGAAAAGGATTAATAGAATTATGGCTAATATCTTTATTATTAATTTTTCATTAATTTATGAGGGTGTACAGATATTTTTCAGTCTATCACAAAAGTAACTGAAAATAAAATTTATGTAATAAGAACTTTGGATTATTGATTTTGTGTCCATATTGAATACTTTATAACCAAGAGACAAGGTCAATGTTGTGACACATTACTAGATAATACGGGAGGGTCCGCAGGCACAAACCAGTCACGTCTTGTAAGAGCATTCCTTACAGTTTCCACAGCAAAAGTAAAACAATCTACGATAATACATGTCGTATTTGTACAAAATAGTGTAACAATCGAAAAAGTTTTATTCATTACGATAAAAACGAATATGTATACTCAAGGATTTCTTATAAGAATTGTACATGAGCTCAAGATTATTGGTACTAAACACTAAACAACGTAATATTGATTTCTGTTGCATAAAAATAGCAATGCGTCAAACATTTAATAGTTTTCAAGGACTTCATTCATCATAAAAAGCGACTTTTTGTATAACATACTGATATAACAAGATAAAAACAGCATTTTACCTGTAATACGACAACAATCCATTGGACAACACGAACCATCGTCGTTGATAACCCTTTAAATAATTCGTCCACTTAAAGAGCCAACCCTTTTTTTCTGGATCTCCCGATATTGGTAAACTTTTGGCTACGATAACATCCGACATATTTTCTTAAATTCACTATAATCAGATTAAAAAAACATAATAGATTTTCTCCACCAGCCACGTCCGTCTATCGTCCACCATATCAATCAAATTCGCATAGATAACAAATTAGTAAATAAATTTTGACATCACTAGAATCGATTTACGTAGGTAACAGAATTGATTAACAAACAATAATTTATTAATACCCAATTAGGCGTGGCGTAGCATAGTTTAATTCTAAAAGTTTTCACTCCTTAATCACGGAAAGAGCATTTTACAATTAATCAGGCGTCACTCATCATCATCCAAACGTTATACCCGCTTGCCTCTAAAGAACTCGCCTTGGAAGTTGGAAGTTCCAAGTTGGAAACCAGGGTCCACTTTAAATTTTCGTATCTTTTTCCATCAAATTCTCACGCATTGAGACAAACAGCACATAATGTCATCCTCCATCACGCCGAACCACGACTTTTTGGGTCTGCCTTTCCTGCTATGTGAATTTAATTACCATTAATCGAGCACAATGAAGTCTGGAAAGTCTAAGGACAAATGTATTTGTTCTGTTATTTGATCGAAGATATTGCTACGTGTTTTCTCACAACACTAAGTTTTACTTGAATTTCAGTCTGATACTTGTACACAGAATTGGTGCGGTGCATGCTCCGTATACTTTTTATACTACACACGGTAGAATAGTGCTACTACTCACTCAACGTATAACGTTAAATCCTACCGGTATCTTTCCTATACCTTGATTGTATTTTAATATCTGAATCTGATGAACTCCCAAACGAGGTTATCCATCAGAGAACCAGAGTGGCAGAATGGTCGACATAGATTGCAGAGTATAAGCATGTTAAAGAGGTACCTATGTAATGAAATCATCTGTAAAAGAAAGGAGTTTGGGAGTGAAGATCGGACCTCGGCAAACGATAAGACGACCCCCCGCCGTCTTAAGTTGTTTGCTAAACCTTCGCTCACAGCTGGCAGATATCGTGAGAACAGTACAATAAATGCGCGGAGCAATACCTACAAATATAAGGATAGGCATCCTGTAAATGTAGAAGTAATAATCTTGACGTTCATAAGTGTTACTTAGTGACCTACATGAATAAAGATTTTTCATTTCATTTCAAAACAATAATAATAATAACGTGACGTGTGGTATTATAAAGTCAATTAGGTGACCGGCATTACAATACACAATTGGCTGGGAGGATTCCCAAAATGATGAAATGTAGGGTTTCTCATAATTTTAAAACTCTTTCTATATTTAGCAGTGAACTGTAATATGCTGATTTAATTAAAGAGTAATTAACCTATTAAAAGTGTTTTTTTATGGCTATATTACTTTGTACTAGTAACTAAAAGAAACAATCGATTAAATGTGACATACCTATATAAATCGATTTAGTTTTTGCTCAGACGGTGCGGCGGCGGCATCGATCAGCTGATATTTTTTTAGTCTTGCTACATTTTGCTGTCAAAAATGTCATGCAGAGCAAACCAAAAAGGTCGATTGCTCGCGCATTTCGCGCAATGTTAATATTTTTCCGTCAAGGCGGTGTGTTGGTCAATAGGGTTGCTGGACAATTTTATATCATTCAAGGTGAAACCTTTCAAATAACATATCGATTTGTTTTGTTACTCTATTTATCAGTACTTTACGTGTGATATATATTAACATTTGTGTAAATAAGTATCGTAACGCCGGTAAAGTTTTAATCAACGTCGTTCATAATTCAGCAACCATTTTAAATATATAATTGTTATTTAAATCCAAAAATCTCAAATTAGCTGTGTATTGTTTAAGGTTTTTCATTTCCCAAAAAGATGGGTGGTTCACTTTCAAGATCGTATAGTCCTAACAGTGGTCAGTGCCAGAACGTCGCCGAGAGCCGTAAGTGTTTGTAAAAAATATTATAATTTCTCCAATCTATATATATAAGAATAATCTCTATTTCCTTTGGTCACGCCATCACGCGTGAACGGCTGTACCGATTTGAAAAATTATTTTTGTATTGGATAACCCATTTATTGAGGAAGGTTCTTAGCTATATTTCATTAGGCCACTACTCAGGAGAGCGGAGCAGTAATCATAAATGTCAACAAATCGGAGAAGTTTCATACATTTTTGGAAACGTAGGTAAAAAGCGACGGGATTAAATGGGTGCCACGGGTCAGCTAGTAATTTATAATTTAGGTAATTATTATTTGATTATGTCTGATTGATAATGTTGAACCATTTCCGCAAGCTCCGCTAGCGATAGGTTAATACAGTCATAATACCAAGTATAAAAATATTAAATGAACAAGTGGACATCATTGAACTAAAAACTGAAGAATAATAATAATATAGGAAATATCCCTTGAGGTTTCCTTGACTGAGCGAGTAATAATAAAATTAAATGTACTACCTAAAATACATGACTGGTGGCCACAAAACTTAATAGGTATACAAATTATTCATGTACTTCTCTTGCCCTTGGACATACCCAATTCTAAGATGAAATAAACTTATTATATTTACTACAAATTTGTATTTACAGATTCTTTACTACATGTAGTCACTTTGACAATTTCTTAGGAATTGGTTCTGAATAAAATTTGTAGTAAATTTAATAAGGTATACTATTTAGTATAGACACATTTGAATTGAGAATTTCCTTTGGTACTTATGGCAGGAAAGTATTCATTTTTCATTTCATAATTTAACTTTATACTATTACATACCTTTACAGTAACACCCCTTCTTCTGTCTATGTATAGGTATTGTAAAAATCACCTGAGTGTATTATCAAGGCTCAAGCACTGGTGAAATTATAGCACTAAATGTAGTTCCCATAACACTTTATAAATTTGTGAATTTTGTTCTCAAATATCTTGTACTTGCTTTTTTAGTCAGCAACTGCACTTGCTTGGCTAGTTATAGGCCTTAAATAAAATAAAGGATAGAAGGTCCCTAATATACCCCAATATGACCAGTAGCATTACTATGTTGTGACATTCACAACCCAGCATTCAGACCTCAACACATACAGCTGCTAGCCATTACAAAGGGGATATGGTATGATTAACTTTAATGTAGAGAGTCTCCTAGTCAGGATGCCTCTATGGGACTTTGAAGTCAGGAAGGCTTGGGACAAGGCAGGCACTAGAGACATACCTGGAGGATTGACTGAAGAAGCACCATGGTAGCCTCCCCAACTATCTGTCACAAGGACTCTTCAGGCATGGTTGCTTAGGTAATTTCCTCCATCAGATGACCAACACCTGAGTGCCATTACTAAGACTGCCAAGACAGTCCAGCTAGCTGCTGTAAAAGCAGGAAATGTCGTGCTGCAGATATAGTGTCAGCAAACACTAGTGAGGATCATAAGAATTTCCTTTCTAAGGTATACCAGGTTCCCTGGCCACATCACCAACATAGCCAAAAGAATTTCCTGGCTCAAGTGGCAGTGGGCGAGATATAATGGATTGAAAGGTTCTTATGTATTTCTCAGTCACGCCTTCATCCTCAATTTTTTCTCTCTCTTGAGTTATTACCGCATCCAGGAAAACGCAGGCGTGGCTAAATATGACGTGACGTATCACCTGCTGTTTGCATGTTATGGCGATTTGTGGACACCTTTACACAGGCCAGTTTGTATGAGTAAAATTCATACGAACTTGCAATGATGGTGCTTTCGCTGCATAAGCCTCAGACAATAAGCAGAACAGGGACACACGAATATACCACATGTTCACCTTTTTGCCATAAGAGGTATATCATCAGACCGATCACCACAGAGTGTTCCAGTTGGGGGTTTCCTCCGCATGACCTAAAGAACTGCTTCTTACTGTAGATTTTCCAATTGGCTTTAGTATACGATTTTACAAAAAGGACAAAAAAAAAATCTGCAGCCGATAATGCGAGTGATATTTTTTGTATCCTAGTACGTAATTGTGGTAAATACGACTAACAGCACTCATATCCACGTCGTCTTTCAAAGATGATCAGTTCTATCTGACACCTATAAGTTGCTATCCTATAACCGAGACTCGGATCTCGTAGCAATGGTGGGGCTGAATTATAAGAGCCGCCTGCCTGGAGCCGTTTAAAATGTCAACGCATCAAAGGCAGTATGCTTGCTTTTCTCCAAAAGGATCGTGTGCTGTCAATCGCCTGTCAATTGCCTTCTTCTTGCTCACTTGTACCCCACGAGCGTAGTGTAGTTTCTACCGGTATATAGGTATGACTAGGATCGTACATAAATTTAAGGCGGAAATTAAGACGCACCTCTTGAAAAGGGCTTATTACACAATTAATGATTATTTAAAGGATAAAAATAAATGGAAATGAGTTGCTTGCTCTTCGCTCGAGCTATTTAGGATTCGAATCTTGAATCTGCATATATGTTGTATTTTTACATTTCAACATTATGAATAATTTAAACGTCTGACAACTAAAGGTTTCTAAATTGGCTGCGTTTAGTCACGGTAATAACTAATAAACAAATATGTAATTTGAGTTTGTTATTGTGTGAGCACCAAGTAGACTTATTTATTATTTCGAAATTGACATGATAGTTGCTGTGCAGTTTTTGGGTATGTCATGCTCGCCTAAGTGTCCTGGCAGTGGTGGCGTATGTATCGGGTCGCCTTATTCCCTATAATACGGTTGAATAGGGCGATGGCTGATATATACGTCATACCCGTGAACGGGTGCCGTCTGTTGGGACTGGTCAGCTCATAGCTGTTATAGCAATTATTACAAATAATATTATTTAAATTTAAGGCAAACTAAGTTTAGTTGACTGTTCTCACATAAATTCGAAGGAACAATGTAAGTTTAATTTTAATGTTGGAAACCACACCTACATTTTAAAAGAGCATCCATTGACTTTCTTGCTAGATTCTTCTTAAAGTGTAGGCTGCCCTTAGAACTGGCAACTAGAATAGCTCTAATTTTGATATGATTTTAAACACAACATTGATTTTGTTTTTATTTTGTATAAATTCATTACTATATAATTGGTCAAACATCATGTCATCATCAAACTAATGTAATTACTGTCGGTTAGAAAAGAGTGGCCATGAGTTTTATTGCCAGGTTCTTCCTCAGGCTCTACCTATTGCTTTGCGAATCTGGCAGTAAATGTAAATGTAGAAGCAATAATCTTGACGTTCATAAGTGTTACCTACATGAATAAAGATATTTCAATTCATCGACATTCACGACAAAAATTGCGAGACTAACATACCCGCTTTGTCATGCTCTCGTTAAGGGGGAAACCTGTACTTTTTATCGTTATCTCTACCGAAAAAGAAGAGGTTCTATTCTTGTATATATTTTCTCCAATCCCTCTACATACATAGTTCTGTTCGACGAGGACTAGTACCGTCTCATTTTTGAAATCAAGTAAATGATTTAGATACTATGTTGCTAACACGATTTTATTTTCGTACCAGGCGGCACTATATCTCGCATGGAGTCAACTAACAATTACATCGAATCAGTGGTTTGTAACGAGAATGACCTCAAAGATAATGAAATGAAAGTTTTTGAAATCGGAGATGATGGCAGCGTGCTTCTTATCAAACAAAAAGGCGAATTTAGTGCCATCGGTACAAGTTGCACGCACTATGGAGCTCCACTAATAAATGGTGCGCTTGGCGATGGCAGGATTCGCTGCCCATGGCACGGTGCATGCTTCAGTACTAAAACTGGGGACATTGAAGATTTTCCTGGTTTTGATTCACTGCCCTGTTATCAAGTTACTGTCACGGAAAAGGGACAAGTTAAGGTAAGAAAATGTTAATTATGAGTTATGATCGAGATATTATCACGTATTTTAATATGTCTTCCGTGAGTGAGAAATATTCTAACATTGCTATTTTGAAAGCATAGTTTTCTCACCACCTGTAACATGGGACACAATACAAATGGTGTAGTGTGGGCTTATAATATACTGCGTGCTGCCTCTTTCGGGGATAAAGGCGTGACGTATTGTTGTCTATGTATTTTTCCGTGAGGTAGCAAATTTGCATTGAACATTTTTTGTGACTTACCGCATTCAGCTTCTTGTTTTAATATGTTTTTATAGAATAGCTCTGTAATATAGGTACGGCTTATTTATACTGTAGGACGCCTGCGCCTCCACACTCGTGAAATGCTGCAGCAAAATGATGGGTTTGAAAATAAGATGTATTTTTCAGGAAAAAGTAGTCAATTCTACTTTGATCAGACATAAATACAAACCCATTCATTATGATCATCCAAGCTTAAATCTCTGTTGCGTCCAAAGCCGTCGCTTTTAACCTCGGGATTCGCTTTCTTGGTCTTCTCCCTTCACTTCGCACGGTCTTTATCAATCCTTGTACTGAGGTCAACAACAAGTAAATCATTCTCCGTAAAGTAAATCCACAACTTATAGGTCTGTCTCTCCTACTCGTACTGACACATATTTTATTTACCCACTTCAACAGGAAGACAAAAAACAATAACAATTCAACAGTTAGATAAGTAACAATAAATATACATACTTTCCAATATAGTATATATTAGCATGATTTCTTGTGAACAGAAGATGATTTTTTAACTCCACTGGTACGGGAAAAATGCTATTGATGTTCGACCGACCGTCCGTCCGTCCATTAAGTCTACAGGTCGCATTTTTCATCTGATCTGCATGCATCTTGATGTAGACAACAACTTTTAGCGAGGGGATTTTTTGATCGGGGGGGAAATGGAGGCAGGGGAGGCGAAATGGTCCCGTAGTGGTTGGCCAGAGCGCTCAAGACGAAAAAAATAAATAAATAAAAATAATAAAATTAGTCTACGGTTCACAGAAGCACTAGTGTTATTTGTCATTTAAAACATCATTGTGAGGCAAAAATATTCCTCCACACGTTTCACACGCATACATCAATGGCACGACCATGGGTCTTACAAACGTTTTTTACTTTAAATGCCAAATAAATCTACAAAAATATACGAGAAAAACTGTGTTTTTACTTTTTTTATATTTCAAATAATGGCTGAAATATTTACGATCAAAGTGCGTATAACGCAGGTGACTGCATACGTCACATCACTACACATTCCCTAATCTCGGAAATTCAAAAAAGGGCTTTAACTTCTCGTCGTTATAACGCAAATACTGCATGTATTGAAGTGAAATAATAACTAATGTAATGTACATGAACTACGCTCTAATTTTAGCTGTATTTGATAGTAATATTTTGACCCTTTTGTGTTCTCCATTGGTCGCCTCTTTCAGAACATTGCGATTAGTGTGACCTAAATGAATTGAAGAGGATTGTGTAAATAGCATGCATAGTTTCAAAGCAATAAGACGTTTTGTTTATTGTGTGTGTAATGGACCAGTTTCTTCTACGGAGCAAATATTTGCTTAGTGTTTATCGATTGAAACCAGAAAGCCATTATGATGCAGTGTTACAGAAAAAGTAGGCTATGTGTGATCCAGTGTGTCAGCTACCTCCATAGGATATTGAAATTTTCACAAAACCCCTTTAACCTTCTTAGGGGTTGAATATTCTTTTTCACTGTACACCAATGTCCCTTAAGGAATATTTGTACAAAATTTCATAGTCAAATCAGTTTTTATATATGTATAGACTAGTCTAGACGTTAATGGTTAAAGAATATTTACATTAGCTGCGTTCTTATAATATTTACACATCTCTATCACTCGTTCTTTATGTTGTGTACTTGTACAGGATTATACTAGAAAAAATATCATTAGGATGTTAAAATGTACTCTTATCTTGGAAAATAATTTATTCTTCCACTAAAAACTTACAGTGTATATTTGTATAAATGAGAATCAATCGTTCCTCGTTGGATGTGTCCGAACCAACGGCGCACGCCGTTCTCTTCTCCACGTACTCGTATCTATCTAAATACGAAAGTCAATTTAATCAAAAACACTTGTAGAGTCTAGCACTGTATTATCGTGTAGCGCATACAAATGACATGACCTTCATTTTGGCTCCAGGCCGGAGTGGAGATGCCTCAATTCAATTTCAACGATCGTAGGTATAATGAGATTTATTCTTGTGATGACTTTGATACACTTGATAACACACATTATTGAGGTTCGTACACGTACTCCAAAAGAGGCCATTTTATTTGGTTTTTCTAATGTCCTTTACGTGATTAGGCGCAGAAAGTGCATTTCCCATAATGTGCACTCTACAGAAATGCACACTGTGCATTTTGCTTTAGGATACACTTCTAAAAATACGTCTGAATGTGGACACTTAGAAAAAGAACACAGAATCATTATATTTTTAGGCATCCTATCATAATATCTCTTCCTGAAACCTCATCCGTTTCATTACAGTCTTGTCTCCGATGTCACTATTCAGAAACCTGTAACAAGTATTTTTAAATATTAATATTTTGCGGTTGTAGATGGCAAGTGAAGGTTTTAAAGTCTTAAAACGCCTGAGCGGACCTAAACGAAGGTCGAGACAAATGTTTGGCATTGTATAAGCGCCATAAGTCGCTCGAATATGTTTTACTTACTGCTCTTTCATTGCTGTTTGTTACATGTTGTTAAGATAATGATGTCATCACCCTTTCATCATTCATACAGATAATAGACAGACTATAATAAATAGCTTTCATTTTTTTCTGAGTGATTTATGATGATGTCTCTGTCTAGCTAGAGTATTCAAGCGAAAAAGAATTGAAAAGTCAAATAAATGTACCCATCAACAAAACCATAACGCAATCGTTTCTTCGGCATTTGTACCAGAGCTGGAGAAAACCACTACCGTTGTATTGTTTGTGGTGTGGAAAATTGATAAAGTCCTTGGTGGCTTGGGAATTTGACATTTACGATATGGACAACTGTCTATTTTGCGGTTCTGTATCATGATGATATCCAAATGGTATACCTATACGAACTGTCCCGAAAGTATCTGATCTTTGTCTTCCGTACAAAATCGTCAGCGAACAAATTAGCGCTGTTTCTTTTTAATATATTTCCATTATTCATTTAACATAGGATACATAATTTATGGATAGGCAGTAGGCAGTTTGCGTTAAAACTTTTACCTTTTTTTTGAAAATGTGTATTTAGGTAGTGTGTTTAGCGCGGATTGAAGATGTGATTCGGATTTAGAATGGCGAGTAGCTGCCGGAAACAAAGTTAACGGTGCTTTTTCCCAAAAAGTAAAGCGACAAAGCATCGTAAAAGAAGCACTACTGGCGATTCATAACGCAGTGCTAGTGCCAACTTTACGGTAGCGAAACCTGGGTATGTCAGCAGATGCATGAAAGTAAATTGAATGCTGTGGAGAAGCGATCACTTTGAAAATTGTGCGACTTAAGTTCGGCCGACCGAATACGTAACGAAGTGATACGCAATATGGCAGGTTTTAATTGAAACTGTCAGCGTTAAGCTGGAAAAGGGCGTGCTCCTTTGGTTTGGACACGTCCAACGAATGAGTGAGGAACGATTGACGAAGAATATATATTTTGCGAAAGTAGAGGCTAGAAGGAGTCAGGGTAGGCCGAGACTTACATACGAAGACGACTTGAGCAGATTGCTCAAAAACGGAAAGGTCAAAAGTATTCGGATACCCAGACGTGCGTGTATGAAGTGATTGATGAATCTTGCAGAAGCAAAAGAAGTATGCATGGATCGCGAAGCCTGGCGATCTGTCCTCTCTGACTACCCAGTCAGGGATACAGCGTGAAGATAGTTTAGTTTTACCTTTATGGCGATAATCGGATGAGGTCTGTGATCGACTTATTATTTTACTACAATTGTTGGAAGTTACTGACCTCACAAACCAACTTCGAAAGAACCTCAAGCAATCAGCAAGTTTTAAAGTTGATTTGCCCCAGTAAATACTTTGGGCTACATACTCGTAACGCCAAAGTACCTAGTTCACCAAATACACAATTGGATTGTAATTTTTCTACAATATATTTTAGTATTTAACAATTATGATGATAACGATTATTGATCCTGTCGGCCTTCTAAATTTCACAATCTATCAATATCTTTTCAATATTCCATTCCATCCATTCCAATCATCGTTTCTATATCTAATATAATTGACGATCTTATGATCGACGCCATCTAGGTATCTTGATTGACTCTACTCTGAAATTAGAGTTTTTCGTCTAGTACCAGTTTGTCTTTTAAGGTGCGATTTGTTAGAAAAAAGTTTCAGTGACACCAATAAGCGTAAGTATATAGCGCTTTCCGTAGTACAGCCGTGTAGTTTTATGGTGACTCACATTTTTGTTGCAAAATTAGGTACCTGGCCGTGCGGCCTGCGCTGAAACTACCTTTAGAGCAGCTATATAGATAGAGTAAAAAAAATGCTTCACATGATAGGGGTCAGTGTCCCTAATCTCGATCACACGATTTAAAAGCGTAGATAGAAATTTTCTGGTAAAATGTCATTATTTAGAAACGGGGATATACGAGACAGAAGATCACCTGTAAATTTACGTCTACGTTTTCAAGTTGTGTGATCGAGAATTAGGGCCCAGTTCCGGAGAAGTCCAAGTTGTATTGTCTGTGGCTGCAGCGGAGCGTCTTTAACGCTCTGGCCGCGTTTCACAGCCGTACAGTCGTAGAGAAATAGTTATCGTCATTTGCCGTGCGAGCCTTAGCCTCGGTTGTATCAGAGCCCCAGGCCTTGTATCCTAAGAAATTTTAGGACCGTATTCCAGAACGTTTCTCAATACTCAATCGACGCTTGAGAGTAGATTTTACAAGGCAAAAACTAGCCTCAAGCGTTGATGGAGTATTGAGAAACGTTCTGGAATACGGACCTTAGAGTGACATAACACTTGATCTCGTCGTCTACATAAAAATCATACTTATACTATTTTCAAGTAGCTAACACTATTCCCCACTTAATTGATAAAATAAAAAGTATATGATAGATGTGGATTCAATGAAGAGTCTCTAAAGTTCTACCGCGAGGATCGTATCGCGAATTTGTTATCCGTCTTACGAGTATTAATAATATCCGTCTGGTTTTACATTTACACCGGATACCGGATAATCGCCTAATATCTGTTTTATCTCTAGTAGTAGGTGACATCTGTCTAAGGTCTCTCTATAGATGTTAGAAGCCGTGGAAAAGAGCTAGGTTTCAAAACAAGGACAACTGACACATCACACAAGTTTTCGAAGAATATATATAATATAATAAAACAAAATATTTCCATAGTATAAATATTAAGTAAGTAATTAGTTTCGTTTACGAATAATGTTGAGCTTCCAAAATGACATACCTTATCGTTTGATATTAAGTAACTCGTAACGTGAATGTAGGCGTAAGTGGTCAAGGTTAACAGGCTATAACAAAGAATTTCTACTTTTCGTACCAGTCTAGAGTTGTCTTATTGTTATTATACATATGATTTTCGGACGTAGATCAGTAAATCACGACATTCACCGTTCTCCATTGGTTATGTACTCTTTCTTGCATTTCCAAATATTTTATATCTTCCTAAAATTCTTCTTAAAGTATGCATTTTACGATGAATTTGGGTATTAAACTTCTCATTTCCACCATAACGCACCGTAAGTGGTACTATTGAGGCTGTTTATCACAATACGCATATGTTTACAGGTATAGATCCTGGTTTCGTAACTACCACTTTTTTTAATCTTTAGCTTACTTTACTTTCTTAACTACATATTTCGTATATTTTATATACAACTCGGGACTTCACGCGAAACTGGCCGCGACCACGGACGCTGCAACGCGTTCAAAACCACCGACGTTTCGAACGCGTTGCAGTTGAATGTAAGTAGAATTTTGTTTCGCGTAAAGTCCCGAGTAGTATATAAAACATGAGTATACACCGCGAAAGTTTAAAAATAACATATATATTTCGTACGTACTGGTCTGGGAATTATCTATCGAGTGTTAATATCGGTTACGTCTGAAATCCTCCCTTTGGAATCAAGTCTGCTTTTTCCTACTCCATCCACTTAGTATGGTCTTTAGCATTCTTTGTTTTCGATAATAAAGGAGGGGAGGAGGATCCCACCACACACCCTCGATTCGTCAATCCTAACGTACAACGGTCAATTTCCCCTCCTTTGTTATCGTTCTACGATGGATTTCCGCCATGTAACGCCCGATTCAATAAGTTATTCCTTGTATTCATTCTACTTGCACGCATCTCATCGTCTGCCAGTTCAAAACATGACTTTAGTGTCGGATCCCTATTGTAAATGCTGGATTCACGGTTTCTTGATCAAGGACTCTTAGATGCGGAAATGGGATAGGGCAGACCCGCGCAACTATTGCCGTTTAGTCGTAACAAAGGTTATATGTAACATGTTTCAGCTAATCATCAACAAGCAGCTCATGTATTAACTGGAAGATTACTCCTTGATTAACGAGCGGCAATATGATTTTAGGCCGAAACGGTCAACGTGTCACCTTCTAACTTAGCTTACACACCTTTGAGTTGAGCCTATGGACCATGATCCATTATTGGCTATCAGTCTGGAGTCTGGACATCGCCAAGGCATTCTACTGGCATGCATTACTCTTTCCAAGCTTTCGGCATGAACCATCCATCCAACCATCTCAAATATACACATGGCTCGTTAGATTTTTGCATTATTAGGGTTCTATGTGAGCTTAGCTGCATTTTATCGTATCTACCACGGTGAGTACTACAACCCTCTCTTTTACGTTCTCGAACAACACGTGCGTGGCGGAGATGTCATCCCTACGGTTGATGTTTGGCTGTTGTAAATAACATTCTTAAGCGCGAGAACCGCAGAATTCTTAGGTCCGTATTCCAGAACGTTTCTCAATACCCAATCAACGCTTGAGAGTAGTTTTGCCTTATAAAATCTACTCTCAAGCGTAGATTGAGTATTGAGAAACGTTCTGGAATACGGCCCTTAGTATCGATGTAGTTTGATAGCTCTTCGCTATGTGGCGCTGGCCGCCACAGGTCATTTAAGGGCAATTTGAAAAGGCATATTTCTGGACCGTCAACCCTCAATCACGAATCTTCGTCTCTGCTTTCCATCTGAAGGGCGGCGCCATTTAAACGTGCCAAATATAAAAAAAAAGTTGTAGTAGCTAGACTCGAGAGTCGATAATTCGGTGTCTGCAATTTCGCCGTTTGTTATTATCTTGGAAAGACAAACACCATTTTTTCTGTACCTACCGCGTGTACCTCATATATACTTTATGAGGTACACGCGGTACAGAAAAAATGGTGTTTGTGTGCATAAGAGATCTTATGCAAATTCGTTAATATCTAATAATAGTTATAAGATCTTCTATTAATGTAATTCGTTGAAATTATCGAATATACAATAATTCCTGTAACCAGTGATTAATTGATAACACAAGATCTTCCAAATGTATCTAGTTTATGATATAGTTAGAAATTCAATTTTAGATATGAAATAAATAATAGGAACGAGCTAACTAGCAATTACAATTTCACAAACTGGTAATATGATAATATTTTCAGAACTAAGAGACACGCTAACCTTGTTTTTATGATATACTTACATGCATAATTATAAGCATGAATATAAAATATCTTTGCTTTAAAAAAGTATTTTAAATACAAGATAAAACACCAGGAAGGTGTTTATCCATGTGCATGTACTAACAATTTGCTGGTTTTTAGAGTACCTACTGTAGTCAACAACAAACCCTTACAAATTATAATGTTGTAAAAACCCGTACCATGGTTAATCTTAAGATTTTTCAGTAAAACCTAAAGATTACCAACTCTTAACGATAAAATAAATAAATAAATAAATATCCATCACGCCTTATCCCCGAAGGGGTGGCAGAGGCATATTATATGCCCACTTTTCACCGTGTGGATTCCTGTCCCACGTAATAGGTGGTGAGCCCATTGCCGTGTTGAAATAGACAGACGCAGGTTGTGGCTACCTGCTGTTGAAATTTTCAAGCCGCCCATAAGGCCTTCAACCAGGCTTAACGACTGCCATTTTACTGGCAACCGGGACCAACGGCTTAACGTGCCTTCCGAAGCACGGAAACGCTCGCAAATGTAAATACCACAAAGTGGTCACCCATCCGAGGACCAGCCATAGTGAAAGTTGCGTAACTCCGTGATCGTTTACAGAACACTGAGACCGCGGGGCCACGAGCGCTTCAACGATAAAAGTCTTAAGTTCTTAACGATAAAAGTCCGAACTAATCTATTGTTATCGTTAATTTCGAACTTTTACCACCACAAACTTTAAATTGAGTTGATTCAACAGCGACAGAAGGGATGTAGCGGTAGGTAGCCGCTGCCGCGACACGCTAGTTTTCCTCACTGGCGTTTGCTCATTAATGGCTTCTGTTAACATATCCTAACCTAGCCTTATGTTAAAATAACCTAAGCTCACCGACTCGACAGATTAGTAAAGCCGGTGGTAGCCAACCAGTCCTTTTGAATAGAGCAAACCACTTCAAAATCTCACGTGAGATACACGGCAGTACCAAAGTCTCGTCAGACTACCCAGTATATCGGTCTTCCATTAATAGAACATCGGCCTTATCACATGAAATGTGGTACATACCTATAATTTCTTTATTGTTGCATATACCTAGATAGGTACATACAACAAAACGTCCTGCGATCTAGCTAGAATAGGTACCATTGTATGTGTCATCCTCAATAATTTTAGGTTACTAAATACTATACTTAAAATGTAGGTCAAACATGCATGACCTTATTCACATTGTAAAGGAGATCGATAAAATAGAACTTCACTATACTCATGTTATTGTAATAGTAGTTTCCTGAAATGAGGATTATGAGGATAAGAATATGAATTAAAAGTTCTTCACCCATAACAGTCAATAAGTCGTTAAATTGACCTGACAGTAATCACCACGTCCGCTGGTGCTTCGGAAGCTTACTCTTAACCTTTAAAATAACATCCATGCTATGCCAGATCCTGACTGTACATGTAGTTAGGCCAAGGCCTGACTGAAAAATGTCCGATTGCCAATGCATCAGCTGGGCTACCTATAATAATGGACTTGAACATTTCTTCAGTGATTGATGGTCGTGTCCAAATCCAAGCTTATGTTGCACCCCTATGAGGTTTTATTTTGAATTGTTTATTTCTTGGTTAAGCTAAATTAAATGCTTGTGTAAATATTTCTTCTAAGCCTTTAAAATTTTATTTTCACGTCCTTGTCTTAGTAAAGTAAGTAGTCAAAGTCAGTCAGTCCTAGTAAAGTGGTGCGTTATTGAAACTTTTGTGGAGTTTGTGAAGTAACAATATTAATCGTATTTCACCATTTTTTGATCATTTTCCTTCACTTATCTTCCGCACGTTGTCGAATAATATTAAAAATAATAATGCACTAGTTTTAGAAAATAATATACGCCAGTACTAGCATTCGTCAAACTACCCCCAGGAGTCACCATCCAGGGGTGCTATGGGTCCACAAAGAAGTTTTTACGTCTTCTAAATGGAAACAGATATTGTTTCGTGTGTTTTATGATTAATACCAACAAGTGAGTAATGCGGTTACCTCATTTATTTCCATAATGACTAACTCTAGCAAAGTGTATTAAAATTTATCATCTCGCAATCACCTGTATTACTTTTAAATGTGTGCTCTAACAATAGCTACCTACAGGTTAGAGAAATATCTCGTGCTTGAAGTATGACAAATTGTGGCCTTCGCTTTTTGCTTAGCCTTATCTGAACTCTACAACTATTTGTGTTACATACAAAGTAACTTGTGGTAATAGGTACGGGCAGCTACATAGAAATCTCACCCCCTTAGATTGTAAATATAAACTACTGGGGGTAAGATTTCTCTGGAGCTGACTGTACTATGCCTGACCCTGTCTTACCATTATTCTCTTATAACTCCATGTGTAATAACTAATAAGTTTAGCCTTCCAATTAAGCCTTTATACCCAAAGAGGTGGCAGAGGTTATACGCTCACATTTTACCATGTGCATTTTTGTCCCACGTAACAGGTGGTAAGCCCATTGCCGTGTAGAAATGGATAAGCGCTGATCGTGGCGACCGGGCGACCTACTGTTGAAAATTTTCAAGACGCGTATAAGGTCAGCCGCGTAAACGACTGTCATTTTACTGGCAACTGGGACTAATGGTTGAACCAATATCAAGTAATGAAGTGCTCGCTTTTATTAGTGCAACTCTGCAGAACATATCGGAGTAGTAATGGTAACCAATTTAGTCAAAATATAAATGGTGACGACGGTTTTATAACATGGAAATAATATCACTCCCATTGCTACTAGTACGACCCCTGTAAACCAGGGTGTTAATCTCGATTACAGTAAGCCTCGTCGTCGTCACGTATACTACTATGTTTAACAGACGAGACCACGCAGAATACTAGTAAATATGAAGTTTAAGGTCACCAAATTCAAATAATATAATAGACATTCGAGGTTGATCTGCTTTTTAGGGTTCCGTAGTCAACGGAGCACCTTTATAGGTACGCCACACGCTATTTCTGTTGGTTTACCTGCCTGCATTTTAACTAAAATACCCTTAACACTAAAAAGCAGCAATTTGGTATAAATTTTTTATTTTTTAAAATCGCAGGCCGTGTCTCTGTTCATAAACTTAACCTGCATACTTAATTCTATTGCGGTCTGTGCCACGTAAAAAGGGGATATTTTGTTTACGGGATACTCCGTACTTTTTAATTTGCTAAAGCCATTAAATTTTAAGGTGCTTGTTTTTGCCATAAGAAAAATTCACAGTATAGCATTAATCTCACGAAATTAAAAGGAAAGTGGTATGTTCAAAATTAAATAAATAAATGTCGTACAAATTACCGGTTACGGAACCCTACATGATTGGTCGGATTATGTGCATATTGTTTAGCATAAGTCGCCTGATAATAGAAATTAGTGTGTATTTCAAGGCCTACAACATCGTGCAAAGGTCTTTCGGTGGTGTCTACAAATAATATTTTTTATTGAAACTGTAAGCCCACATGAATAAATTTAATTTGTACACGACGAAAACATTCTTGAATTCTTTGGAAGAAGGAGTTGCCAAAAGAAGGTAGTTCGAATAAACTATAATAATTCTGGCAAAGTTACATTTGAAGAAGCATAGGGCCTATACGCACAGAGTGAGGGATCAATGTCACTCGCGCGCTCTCTCTTTTCCTTGCTCTGTGGACCTCACAAGGTCCCAAGGATTTGTTGTAAAGAATATTAAAAAATTAAATGTGTGTATATATATACGATTCGAGGGCCAATTCTCTTTACACATAACACTACCGGTTGACCAAGCCTTAAAACTGATGGACGATGATTAGGAACGACGCCGACGGTTGCTTCACCATACCAACCAAGGAAATCCACAAGTGGATTTTTCGACTTATTATATTATAACATTATTAAAATTATATGTAGTTTTTAAAAATAAATAAATTTTGTGGGACAATAATTGTATTAATTAATATATATTACAATTACTTTTTTCCACATCGCCGTCCAGTCTAAACTAAGCTTACTGTAGGATCTAGACAACTCATATTCATACTTATATATTTCTAAATACATTCATATTACACATAGCAAACACCCAAACTCCGAAACCAACATTTGTGGATCACACAAATATGTGTTCCGACCTGGGAATCGAACCCGGAACCTCAGCGCGGCAGTCGCATACACTACCACTGCGCCGCCGAGGCAGTTAGTAAACATTACTTATTCGTATATAATATACGGAACTTGGCAATCATAAACCAGTTCGTTTAATGAATTACAGTTCCGAGTCCGACACGAGTTGAACTTGAAACGGATAGACAACTCGACATCCTTGCCTTATTTATGTACTTTGGCTTTGCTGATCTAGTAACACCAACCTTACTAACGTAAAAAACATATTTATACTTTTAACAATGGCGCAGGGGCCGAGTCTATTATTGACAAGCCGTAGAATAGAACCAGAATCGCTGTTTTTAGCTGTCAAAATGTTAGTAGATTATCAAAAATGCAACTGACTAGCGGCCACTGGTTAGTAGAATTCTATCGGCCGCCCGATATAAGTCTATTGGAGTACGATTATAATAGTAGACTACGAAAAACTATCAAAATTGTACCAGCGGCTTTCTATTGAGCGGCGATTTCGACACGATTGAAATAGCAGACTCGGCCCCCAGATAATTAGGTTAGGTAATGCCAAATTTTGTAGAACTATTTATCATGTTGTTGTTGGCTTTGATTGTTCAACATTTACAGTCTGCTTGCGGGTAAGGTAGCTTGCTCCCTGGGGTAATACCCTTTAAAATCTTACGCCCTATACACCCTTTGGATTTACTGTCACTATCTATGTTAGGTAAAATTATTATATAGATACCAACCTAAAGACACCCAAATTCGGTTATTGCACAAAAACAATGTGTTACTGTAAGAATAAGATATTTTTCCGTGATAAAAATTGGTTATTAGACTCTTCAAATCCACGGTACTTTTAAAAAATAACTTAAACATAAATAAAAAAGCTTCTGATGCGAAACATGTACAAACAAACACATTTATTCATTAATTAGCATGTAAGTAAAACATTGGAAGAAGATAAAATGGGAAGACTGATGCACTTTATTGGCTAATATATTTTTAAACAGCATATTTCAGTTTTGGGGTCATTGACCACTTTTTATTGGAAACAATGAAGGATCTTTCCTAACTATTATACATATTGTTAGTGTTGAAATTTTTATTTACTTTATTTTTTAAATTCGAATACACTATTTTGCTAGTGACCCAGCGGACTCGAGAGTTCTGTAAACGATCAGTGCGTTAAGAAACTCACTACGGCTGGTCCTCGGATGGGTGACCACTTTGTGGCATTTATATTTGCAAGCGTTTCCGTGCTTCGGAAAACACGTTAAGCCATTGGTCCCGGTTGCCAGTAACATGGTAGTTGAAGGCCTTATGGGCGGCTTGAAATTTTTCTTCAGCAGGTCGCCACTATCCTGACCATTTAAGGCCATTACTTTGCCGGTTGACCTTGAAGATTTGATCCCTGTACTAGTATTTGTTTTTTGGCGCCACCTACCGACCAACGACCGTACTACAAAAAAAACGAACTGAAGATTATACAAGAACACAGATGTGTCGCAGAGTTGTCATCGTTTTTGCCTATTTCATTTGCTCTCTGAGAGGTCTAATAAATTTTGTTTGTCTGGTTATTGTAGTCTTGTCTTTTTCTAGTCTATCATAGTTTATATTTTATATTTATTTGTCTACATCATAATTTATTTTTAACTACACGATGCAATATGCTGCTGCTGACATAGCTTTCATTCTAATAAACACATAGATACATAATGAAGGTCTGATGATGACCAGGTAAGTGCTTATTGGTTCTCAGTAACGGAAATAGGATGACCTAGCTTTCAAAATTTATCTAATTGTGCACTGGTGCCACTACATGGTACATTCTGAAGGTCTGATGATGACCAGGTAAGTGCTTATTGGTTCTCAGTAACAGAAATAGTAAGGATGACCTAGCTTTCAACATTTATCTAATTGAGCACTCGTGATACTACATGGTACATTCTGAAGGTCTGATGATGACCAGGTAAGTGCTTATTGGTTCTCAGTAACGGAAATAGTTAGGATGACCTAGCTTTCAAAATTTATCTAATTGAGCACTGGTGCCACTACATGGTACATTCTGAAGGTCTGATGATGACCAGGTAAGTGCTTATTGGTTCTCAGTAACAGAAATAGTAAGGATGACCTAACTTTCAACATTTATCTAATTGAGCACTGGTGATACTACATGGTACATTCTGAAGGTCTGATGATGACCAGGTAAGTGCTTATTGGTTCTCAGTAACGGAAATAGTTAGGATGACCTAGCGTTCAACATTTATCTAATTGAGCACTCGTGATACCTCATGGTACATTCTGAAGGTCTGATGATGACCATGTAAGTGCTTATTGGTTCTCAGTAACGGAAATAGTTAGGATGACCTAGCTTTCAACATTTATCTAATTGAGCACTGGCTATACTACATGGTACATTCTGAAGGTTTGATGATGATTAGGTAAGTGGATATTGGTTCTCAGTAACGGAAATAGTAAGGATGACCTAGCTTTCAACATTTATCTAATTGAGCACTAGTGCTACTACATGATACATTCTGAACGTCTGATGATGACCAGGTAAGTGCTTATTGGATCTCAGTAACAGAAATAGTTAGGGTTATTATCAAAATAAACAATAAGCTATAAATAATCACCTTTATATGGATTTGCTAAGTGCTTTGTCCCAGGCATTGGAAGCAATGTCGTGGCGTTTTTGGTATACAGGTTCAGACATCACGGGCAAGTCAAATGCTGATAACAGTTCCTCTAATTGCGAATAACCTATACCAACTGAAACGGTGCCCGCGACCGCTGCTGTATTAATATCTAAGTCGCCAGTGACATTACAAAGAGAAAACTTCTCTTTACACATTAAACATTCTACTGTAAACTTAGAAGCAAGTCCAACACGTTTCTCTCCTATAAGTTTTAAACTTTGTATACCACAGTTAAAAGCACCATGGCCGCCTATTTCTTGTATTTTGGAAAAGAAGTAAGCTATATCTATAATTCGTCTTCCAGATATATTTTTTGTTTCTGCTTGTGATTCTTGTTCTTCAATAATCAAATCTGGTAAATCTTCTTCATCTTCTTCAACCTAAAACAAACATTTTAACAATAGTGTCAAATTAAATTAGCTAGGGAAACTATCGAACATATACCGCAGTGTAAGCAAACACAATAAGTTACCGGCATAATTTGCTCTGCCCCTCATCAACTGCCATACTATACAGATCGTGTGTATCTGTTAATGGCTGAAGTTCCTGATTTTGTGATTCGGAGTTTTGCTGGTTTCTTAATTGCCTGAAAAATAATAACTTAAATGAGCTAAAGTAATATTTTTTGCTATTACAGTTTGGTGATAATAGCCATATTTACACCACAAAAAGACTAAAAGGTATTTTAAATAGTTTTTTTTTTAAACAAGATTATTTTACCGGTGACCTTAGTTTGAGGTCCCAGATGACTGGCGAGTAGCAGTTGTAGTACCTATTTACAAAGGGAAAGGCTCGCGCCTAAACTGCTCCAGCTACAGGGCGATTAGCTTGGTCAGCTTAGCTAGTAAGGTGTATGCAAAGGTTATAACGGCACGAATGCAAGAAAAGTCTGAAAGGTATTTATGGGAGGCTCAAAGCGGATGCCGACGTGGAAGAGGTTGCATGGATCAAGTATTTTCTCTCCGCATGATCGCGGAAAAGTTTCTGGCTGTTAGCCAGAAGGTTTTCTGCGCGGATCTAGAGAAAGCATTTGATAACGTTTTGAGAGAAACGCTGTGGGACTTGCTGCCCGAATATGGCGTGGACGGCTCGCTACTGCGGGCAATACAGTCGCTTTATAGGGACTGTAAGGCTTGCGTGCGAGTGTGTATGGTGGGGGGGGATGTGTCACCTCTTTTTGATGTCTGTACAGGCGTCAAACAGGGATGTGTCATGTCCGCCTGGCTGTTCATAGTGTATCTGGACAGTTGCCTGCAGAAGTTGAAAGATTTTAATATGGGTGTGAATTTGGGTGACTTTACAGTAAACTGTCTGCTGTACGCTGATGACGCGGTGCTCATGGCCTCATCAGAAGCCGACCTTCAGACATTAGTCACTAATATGAAAGAGGAGTGTGAAAGTAAGGGTCTTCGCTTGAATGCAAGTAAAACTAAGGTTCTAATATTTGAAAGAGGTGACGTAAGAACTAAATGCAAGATTAGGGTAAACCAGGAACGTCTAGAGCAAGTGAATGAAATTGTGTATTTAGGAAGTATGTTTAGCGCGGATGGAAGATGTGATTCGGATGTAGAACGGCGAGTAGCTGCCGGAAACAAAGTTAACGGTGCTTTGTCCCAGTTAGTAAAGCGACAAAGCATCGTAAAAGAAGCACGAATGGCGATTCATAACGCAGTGCTAGTGCCAATTTTGCTTTACGGTAGTGAAACCTGGGTATGTCATTAGATGCATGAAAGTAAATGAAATGCTGTGGAGATGCGATCACTTAGAAAATTGTGCGGCGTTACCTTGGCCGACCGTATACGTAACGAAGTGATACGCAATATGGCAGGTTTGAATGAAAGTGTCAGCGTTAAGCTGGAAAAGGGCGTGCTCCGTTGGTTTGGACACATCCAACGAATGAGTGAGGAACGATTGACGAAGAATATATATTGTTCAAAAGTAGAGGGTAGAAGGAGTCAGGGTAGGCCGAGACTTACATATGAAGACCACGTGAGCAGATTGCTCAAAAACGGAAAGGTCAAAAGTACTCGGATACCCAGACGTGCGTGTATGAAGCGATTGATGAATCTCGAAGAAGCGAAAGAAGTATGCATGGATCGCGAAGCCTGGCGATCTGTCCTCTCTGACTACCCCGTCAGGGATACAGCGTGAAGATAGTTAGTTTTTTAGTTAGTTACCTTAGTTTCCATGACCTCTTACAAATGGATCCAAACACGCTGGTTCTACGTAGCTCCGTCACTGAGATCCTGTACCCACCTTCGTAGTCCACCATCAGGTAGGTGACATCAGTCACCAAGGTCTCCATGAGACCTTTGAAGTGAGTCCCATCACGATGGTTCTACATAGTGCCGTCACTGCGATCGTATACCCACCTTTGTAGTCCACCATCAGGTAGGTGACATCATTAGTCACCAAGGTCTCCATGAGACCTTTCGAATGAGGTTAAACATGCTGGTTCTACGTAGCGCCGTCACTGAGATCTTATACCCACTTTCGTAGTCCACCATCAGGTAGGTGACATCATCAGTCACCAAGGTCTCCATGAGACCTTTCAAATGAGTACAATCACGATAGTTCTACGTAGTGCCGTCACTGAGATCCTATACCCACCTTCGTAATCCACCATCAGGTAGGTGACATAATTAGTCAACAAGGTCACCATGAGACCTTTCGAATGAGTCCAAACACGCTGGTTCTACGTAGCGTTGTCACTGGGTTCGTATACCCATCTTCGTAGTGCACCATCAGGTAGGTGACATCATCAGTCACCAAGGTCTCCATTATACCTTTCAAATGAGTACAATCACGATGGTTCTACGTAGTGCCGTCACTGAGATCATAAACCCACGTTCGTAATCCACCATCAGGTAGGTGACATCATTAGTCACCAAGGTCTCCATGAGACCTTTCGAATGAGTCCAAACACGCTGGTTCTACGTAGCGTCGGCACTGGGTTCGTATACCCACCTTCGTAGTCCACCATCAGGTAGGTGACATCATCAGTCACCAAGGTCTCCATCCTCCGTCATTCGAAATTCTCAAGATAGCTTAAAACGATAAAAAATAAACACAATAGAAATAATGTACTCAATAGGGTAGGTACTTACCAATAGTTTTGGAGAGCTCGGCCACGCTTCACCTTACTTTTATTCTTATATTTAGGCATAGTCAGACTTACTCTATGATCAGTTGAAAAACAAACGAAATTACAAACTACTTTAAATATATTTACAAACTTAATTACTAATGTTGTTTTACGAAATTATTATATTTGTACTATTTACAACAAGATTTCATTCATAAAACATTCAAAACGTGGACTTTTAGATTTTATTTGGAAATATAACCCGTCACAAGAGTCTTCGAGACACTGAAGTAACGCGTCCCGAGTAAGCGTCACAGGCCTTAGCGGGGGTGCTTCAAGCGGGGTGCTGGTGAGGTTTCGGGTTTTTATTCATAATTTAAAAATATTAAAAGATATTAGAAAAAAAAAACGATACAAATTGTGAAATATCAGTACATATTTTTTGATACAAAATTCATGCCTAACTATTTAGCCGTTACAGAGAAAATTTACAATTTAGGTTGAAAAAGGACCTATTTAATAAGATTTTTTATCAATTTTTTAGGAAGTTTATTAAAATTTTAAACAATAAAATGTATTTGTGATGACCTTAAATATACCATATATTTTTTATAAGGGAAACGCGCAAACGGATTCATCTGCAATCTTCTTTAAACTTACCTTGTTTTTGGGATTTGAGCGAGGTAATCCCCTTAAAGACGGTAATTAATAGGCTCACCCACCACCTGTTACATCAGTCAAAAAGGCATACGGTGAAATGTGGGCATATAGTATGCCTCTGCCTACCCCTTCGGGGATAAAGGCGTGACAATACATCAATTTATTGTAAAATAGAGAACTTTACAACTGCTGCATCTGTACTATTTCTTCATAGTGTTATGCCATAACTTATTCAGAAGTACGCTCAGCTGTCAAAGCTGCTTTCAGTTGCTATTTTTAGGACTAGATTATTTGCCTGGGATATTCCGTGAAAATTATTTATCTGATTCCAATCAAAATATGTAACGACAGGTAAAAATAACAATAGATAATCTTCCACGACATGTGTATTTTTACACCGTTGTTGTACTTACGATTCGGTAATATTGAATGCCCTTAAATCACTGATTTTTTTTTTAATAATTATTTATTGGCCTGGTTTCTAAGACCTTTTAGCCAAATCTTATTTTTTATATCATATTTCTTCAATCTTATCTTCTAATTAGTCCTGTCCTGTCGATGTCATGTCCTTATTGTCCGTCCTGGTCCTTGCCTCAGTATAATGGTGATTCTTATACTAAGGTTGAAAGTGGACGTTTCGCGGCAAGAGAGAAAATAGCATTTCACTGCATATATATCATTGTCTTTCACTATAGCACGTTAACACAACTTTTATGTCCAAGAAATCACCACTCCCGCACATAAAACAAGATAAATGCACTAGTTTTAGAAAATAATATAAAGCAAGCGTCCGCACTTGTCACTCTTCCCGCCAAATGTCAAAAAAAATCACTTTCATAAAAATTCTTAACAGATTATATAATTTTTGAAATATTTATTAAAAGGTATTTTCAATTGAGCTATATTTATTAATAATGTCATCCATGTCATCAAATTTTTTTTTCTTGTTCTTGTGGTAATGCCATCAAATTGTCACTGCTTTTTTTTATAATAATTATTTAATGGCCTGGTTTCTAAGACCTTTTAGCCAAATCTTATTTTTTATATCATATTTCTTCAATCTTATCTTCTAATTAGTCCTGTCCTGTCGATGTCATGTCCTTATTGTCCGTCCTGGTCCTTGCCTCAGTATAATGGTGATTCTTATACTAAGGTTGAAAGTGGACGTTTCGCGGCAAGAGAGAAAATAGCATTTCACTGCATATATATCATTGTCTTTCACTATAGCACGTTAACACAACTTTTATGTCCAAGAAATCACCACTCCCGCACATAAAACAAGATAAATGCACTAGTTTTAGAAAATAATATAAAGCAAGCGTCCGCACTTGTCACTCTTCCCGCCAAATGTCTTAAATCACTGATATTTATATCGGTCATATATATAAAATTGTATTAAAATTTATACCCTTAAGTGGAAATATTATAGTTGATGCCCGCTGCTCCGCCCGCGTGATGAATCTTCCAGTTCCCGATGCCATTTTCCCATATTTTCCTCCATTAAAACCTTCCTTAAAGTTCAAGGGAAAAGTTTAAAAAAAATACTCTAATTGGTCCAGCCGTCGTCGAGTTTTACGCTTAGCAACATTTTTTGAGATTCATTTATATAGATGTATCTAGACATAGACCACGTGAGCAGATTTCTCAAAAACGGAAAAGTCAAAAGTACTCGGATACCCGGACGTGCAGGTATGAAGCGATTGATGAATCTGCAAGAAACGAAAGAAGTATGCATGGATCGTGGCGATCTGTCCTCTCTGTCTACCCCGCTACTACAGCGTGAAGATATTAGTTATATTTAGTTATCTAGACATAAAAAAGATATATTTTGTAATTCAAACTAATTATGACGGACTTACATGGTTTCTGGTGTATTTAAATGAATACTAATAATTTAGCCTACCGTAGCGCCTTATGGGTGGTTTGAAAATTTCAACAGCAGGTAGGCAGAACCTGCCCCTGTCCGTTTAACCACAACAATAGTCTCAAAATACAAAAAGTGAATTGTAGGTGTGCAGTCTGCCTCTGTATACCCCTTAGGGTAAAGGGCGTGTGTAAAAAAAAGATTTGGTCTATTCCTTTACTGTATATAAACCTGTCAATATAAGTAGATTTCTTTGCATTAATTGCGGTATTCTAAGGCAAGCAATAAAGTTATTATCTAAGAAGTGGCTGACCTTGAATCACCTTGACCAAATTAGTTTTGCTGGCGTAGTTTACGTGAAAATAGCCGCTGCTTCGACGCGAGTGCGTGCTTCAATGGTAACTTGTTTCTAACGTTTCGTTAAAATATTTATCATTTAACGCGAAAGGAAATATTTTTTCACTTGTGTCAACTTCCGTCGAAATTATCTAGTCAGCCTGATGAACTTATCTAATATGATGGCGTCCTACAGGATAGGTAGCTTAGAAATTAATAGTTTTGATCATAGCTTCTTTAAATGAAAGGCCTAAAAGAGTCCTTTGTATTGGTTCATGTGATAAATATGGTTCATAAATATGAACCAATGCAAATGACAGACCTTGATCACTCGTGTTCGAATCGAATTGACCACAGAATTAGAAATTTCCTTCAGCAGATAATGTAGGTATGTTCTCGAGCTTTACACACAGATACTACAGTAGGTACTCGTCTTTTCCATACATTGCAAATAGCAATTGGATTCCAAATTCCAGGTTAGCCTAGTTTAGGACGCTAGCAACTTTTGGACCTTTGCGTTGCATGATGATACGAGGGCGGCACTGAAAATTTCGGGAATCTAGGAAGTGACACAACATTACTATTTAAAAATGTATTTATTGCTTTTAGAAGTATTCTCCGCGAAATTTGACACATTTTTCCATACGATGGAACCAATCATTAAAGCAACCATTCCATTCGAAAGTTAGGGTATCCAAAATGGCCGTTTTGTAGGCGTCCACAGCTTCTTCAGGTGAAGAAAATCTCTGACCACGCAATTTATTCTTTATTTTAGGGAAAGTATAGAAATCATTAGGGCTTAGTTCTTTTCTTGCTCTAAAAACTTTTTTGTTCTGTGCGCGGTGTGAGAACTCGTATTGTCGTGATGGAGGATGATGCGGCGGTTGCCGTTCTCTTTACGGAGTTCAGAAACGACCTGTGGCAAACATGCCAGCATACAATTCTGCATTAACCGTTCTTTGTCCCTCAAGAGGAATAGTCGCAACATGGCCGGTTTTGGAGACAAACGAGGCCACCATTTTTTTTGCAACACTCCGTGAACGAACAATTTTTGTTGGCTTTAACTCATTTTCGAACACCCAAACTCGTGACTGGTTTTTTGTTTCGCGTTCGTACGCGTATATCCAGGATTCGTCACCTGATACGATGTTGTATACAGCATTTGAGGATCCTGCGTGGAATCTTTCGAGAGTTCTGACGCACCAAGTAACGCGAGCCGCTTTTTGCTCTTCACAGAGCGATCTATCGGGAAAACAACTTTTTTACACCTAATTGTTCATGCAAGATTATTTGTATTTGACTCATGCCAATGACTAAAGTTGCCTGAATTAAGCGGTATGTCACATGTCGATCTTCCTCAATCAGCTTACGCACAGCATCAACATTTTCTTGGGTGACTGCAGTTTTTGGACGACCTTGACGGATCATCACTGAGCTTGACACGTCCACGTTGAAATTCAGCAAACCAGCGATAAATTGTGGTTTTGGATGGGGTTTCATCACCAAATGCAGAAATCATCCCGTCAACACACTGTTTTTGTGTTAAACCACTTCGAAAGTCATAATAAATCATTGCTCTTAAATTTTCTCGAGTCAATTCCATTTTCTCAACGACTAAACAAGTTTGACAAAACCTTGTGACAAGACCGAGAATCGTTTTTTTAAATAAATAAATGGTATTCGTTTTTTGAAACCAAGGAGTTTTCAATTAAAAAGATTTTCGATCGCTTTAGTATGACAGGAACAGTGGAAATGTTCCATTCCCGATACTTTTAGTGCAGCCCTCGTACAAACAAATATTTATTACTAGTTGTCGCCCGCGGCTTCGCCGGCGTAGACAAGTTTTCCCGTTCCCGTTTCCCACAGGAACTTGTTCCCGGGATAAAAAGTAACCTGTTATTCTGATGTATAAGCTATATTATTGTAAACTTTCATTAAAAGCTATTCAATAGTTTTTACGTGATAGAGTAACAAACATCCATACAAACTTTCGCATTTATAATGTTACTAGTTGACGCCCGCGGCTTCGCCCGCGTGGAGAAGATTTCCCGTTCCCGTTTCCCACAGGAACTTATTCCCGGGATAAAAAGTAGCCTATGTATTATTCTGATAAGCTATATTACAGTAAAGTCTCATTGAAATCCATTCAGTAGTTTTTACGTGAAAGAGTAACAAACATCCATACAAACTTTCACGTTTATAATATTATTAAGGTAAGATTTTAAAAAAATGTATGAATGCGATCTATTTACTTACCTTGAATTCGATCGAAGTTTTGACTGGGTTGTACCAGCCGTGGTTTACGGCTTCTGACCACGGCTGCTGCAATCCAGTCGAAACTTCATTTAATATTTATTTTATTATGGAAGCTAGAATTGTACTCACAACCCTTTTGTTTTTCTGTCGAACATTATATTTTCTCAGACAAATTTATATAACATTTTGTGGTTGGGAGCTTTTTACGTTATCACTGGCACACGGTTGTGCATAAACCACATTGAGTGCACCAAAGTCGATAAGCACACCTACATTCTAACTGATATTTGGTGATATGTCGCAGTGTTATCTACTTACCTATTATTAATGAGTATACGGAATCCCTAAAGCATGACTGAAATATAAAGCCCTATTAGGTAGGTACGTTTGAGAACAGACCGTAGCCATTGCCTATACCTTGCACAATCACTGAAGCCGTCCGATCCTAATAAAGGTCTGATTTGAATTATTTTGATGCATTTTAAACTTCCAAATTAAATCGAGGTGAATAGGTCTCTAAAACTACAAAGTAGAAAAATGGAGAAGCTCTAAAAGTCAGATTGTGGTTATTGCACGGCTATTACAAAATAGCCGAAACGTCAAGAGGTGACCAAAAGTTACCCGAAAACCATAATGCATAGTCGCTCGTGTGAGTTTAAAAACATTATAAAGCGATAGGAATCGGTCAAAAACTTGAAACAACTCTATATTGTTTCTACCACCGATTGATTAGCTGCCATATCAATCAGTCGCAGTCCATTGCTGAACGTAGACCTCTCTCAATTTTAGTTGCTGTAGGGTATTTTTATACTAAGTAGGTATGGTATTATAATATACTTATCATTAAAACCAAAATATAAATAAGTGATCTTTATTTTCAGGTTAGAGCGAAGATCAGCGACTTAACGTCAAATAAACGTACCAAGGACACCTCTTGTGCGCCCGCAAAATGCGATGGATGTTCCGTACTTATCATAGGCGCAGGCCCGTCTGGCGCCACGTGCGCTGAAACACTTCGCAGTGAAGGATACAATGGAAGTATTACCATGGTCGGGAAAGAACCCTACTTACCCTATGACAGAATAAAGGTCTCCAAAATTGGAACGGTCACAGACATCCAAAAACTCCAAGCCAGAACCCAGCAGTACTACCAAGACTCAAATATTGAAATTCTAAAAGGTGTGGAGGCCGTGAACTTGAATACTGAACAGCGAATTGTCACTTTGAGCGACGGGAAGACGCTTCGTTATAATACGTTATACCTCGCAACTGGCTCCAGTCCCCGGGTGCCAGACATTCCAGGAATAAACCTCAAGAATGTCTTCACTGTCCGCAACTATGATGACTCTGTAAATATTTTGAATACAATAGGATCGGAAAAAAGTTTAGATGTCGTTGTCTTAGGATTGAGTTTTATCGGTTTAGAAGTAGCCGCCTCGTGTAATGAAAAAGCCAAATCAATGACAGTCGTTGGTAAGGATACTGCACCGCTTGGCTTTGTGTTCGGTGCTGAAATAGGTCAAAGTCTTAAAAAGCTTTTCGAGTCGAAAGGTGTCAAATTCCAATTTGAAACCACAATAACCAAATGCAATGGTGAGAACGGTGTGATAAAATCGGTGGAATTGTCTAATGGAACCACACTTCCTGCTGATATGTTAGTGCTGGGCGTGGGAACGACCTTTAACACGGAATTCTTGAAAAATACTGGCATAGAATTAGAACAGAATGGTGCCATTCGCGTGAACGAAAAATTAGAAGCTAATATAAAAAATATTTATGCTGGTGGTGATATTGCATACGCTCCTGTTTTCGCCAATGACAATAAACCAATGAGTATAGGACACATAGGGTTAGCTCAGTACCACGGTCATGTAGCTGCTTTAAATATATTAAAAAAAGACGCACCTCTGAAAACTATTCCATTTTTCTGGACCATGCTTTTTGGTAAATCTATTCGATTTGCTGGTTGCGGGAAACCAGCTAGCACCCAAGTAGAAGGAGATGTCGACGCCCTTAAGTTTGTAATTTTCTTCTTTGATTCTTCAGACAAAGTTATATCAGTAGGTTCCTGCATGAGAGATCCAGTGGTTTCCCAGTTCGCAGAGTTCACTAACCAAGGAAAAACCTTACACAAAAAGGACTTAAAGGATGATCCATTTGCATGGACCAAAAATAACTGAGAATTTCTACCTTCAAACGAATTGCAACTTTATTTTTACTGGAGAAGCTCATATCTTTTGGACTGCCTTTATAGTTAGCTATCGTTTTATTCATGTAAGTAAGACACTATAGCAAAAAAAATCGAATATTTGATTTATATCTCGTCTTTCACCTTCTTAGTCCATCCAGTTGCACCATTATTTCTTTTCTGTGGTACACCTGAATCTGTCATTATTTATAATGAGTTCCTCACATGGTCTGCAATTTGTTGCATTTAAGTACTTACTCAAATAAAAGCGTTTGAAAATCTCATATATTTAACGTACTTATTATTAAAAGATTTTTGGTTAAGTTGAAAATGTATTTGTTGATTTGACTAGAATGAAAATGTTTGTTAAATAAGAAGCACACGTCTATTTATCTCAGTAAAATCTATACTCTATCTGTGCTAATATATAAAGGTAAAAAGTTTGTTTGTTCATTTGTTTGGTTGAACGCGCTAATCTCAGGAATTACAGATCCGAATTGAAAAATTCTTTTTGTGTTTGAAAGTCCATTTATCGAGGAAGTCTATAGGCCATATATCATCACGCTACTACCCAAGAAAGCGGAGCAGTAATCTAAAATGTCAACAAATCGGGCTACTTTTCATACATTTTTGTATAAGTATAAATGACGGGATCAAATGGACGCGACGGAGGTTCAAAATTATGTCACGGGCGAAGCCGCGGGGTCATCTAGTTAAGTACATAAGTACTTGCTTCTAATAATGTCATGATTTGTAAATATTAGCTTTTTTCATACTTTCATATTTTATATACTTGGGACTACATGTGAAATAATATTTAGAAACTTACATAGTCTATCTGCGACAACTGGCTCTGCAACAGGTACGAAACCTCGGTGTATGTAAGTAAATATTATTTCACGTGAAGTCCCGAATAGTAAACAAAGTAGGTACTAGCCATTTTATGAACAAACCATCGTTATCTTATCTACTTTTGAAACATTAATAAGTGTATGCACAAATTCTTGAGTACTAAGTGCTACAGTAATGTAAAATATCTAAACAAACTTACACACAAATAAATAAAATCGAATCATCGGTGATATTTCCAAATAAAAACTTTTTACATAAAATATAATAATTTAGGCACTAACACAAAAATGCAATTTAAAAATCTCCATCTGCCTGTTTATTTGTTCTGGGTAACCTCGGCTGTACTGATTTTGACAATATACATAAATGGCTAATTTTACAGAACGTAACTAATGCACTTTTATTTTCGAAAAAGGAATATAAAACCTATATAATGCCAACTAGCTGTCCCGCCCGGCTTCGCCCGTGACATACTTCGAACCACATGGTACCCGTTTAATCCCGTCTTTTATTAACTTCTCAATAATGTATGAAGATTTTCCGAATTCGTTGATTACTTCGCTCTCCAGTACCTACCTACGCCCGCACGGCCTTGTCGAATATGTAAATAATGGCGCTAATTCTGTTGTTGAAACCTCTAAACTAAATTTCTCTAAAATTTTCTTATATTTATTAAGAGATTGCCAAATGCTATTCTGTTATTACGTCGAACTAAACTTGGTGATATTATAAACAGCACTAAATTTGTATCTGACATCATTAAAATTCCTTTTATGTGATAATATTCAACAAAACATGTATTTAGATGCCGACTACCTTAGTGATTGAACTGTCTATGTACATTTTTCACATTTTGTTCCATTTTATTACATAAAATAACCTATTTTGGGTTACAGCAAAGATAATGTAACAGTCTATTTAAATGCGCTAAAAAGAATTAAATAACAAATTATTAAATAACCTTAAAATATGATAATTTAAAATATATTAATATAAGGAGTCCCTTTAGGCAAGGTTCCGAAGATACTGGCAGCGTTCCCCCTTTGAATAGCTAAACTAATTCTTTGGCCGAGGTAGCTGCCAGCTCTTCGGTCTCTTGTGATGTCGACTAACCTTTTTGCTATTTCTTTAAAAAGCCTTGTAGCCCTAGGACCCCAAAAAACAAAATTCTTTTTACATAAAATGAATTTTAGTGATGTCAGATACAAATTTAACGTCACACAAAATTTAGACGTTTTCACTAAAATGAACGATGATGAACTAAAATGAATGACGTCACCTAAATAGGTGACGTCAAATTTTAGTGAAAAGACTAATTTTAGACTGACTGACTATCTTCACGCTGTATCCCTGACGGGGTAGTCAGAGAGGACAGATCGCCAGGCTTCGCGATCCATGCATTCTTTCGCTTCTTCGAGATTCATCAATCGCTTCATACACGCACGTCTGGGTATCCGAGTACTTTTACCTTAAAAAAAAAAAAATAATAATAATAATTATTATTATTATTTTATTACTAATTTTAGTGGGACGTTTATTAATTTTAGTAACAGTTTGAAACGTGAAAACTTTTAAAACGTTGTAACGTGAAAAATGTACATAGGCAGTTCAATCACCAAGTTAGTCGGCATGTATTTACATTCGACTGACTAAATACATTTTTCAAGTCTTGTTCAATTTTATCACATAAAATGAATTTTAGTGACATCAGATACAAATTAAGTGCTATTTAAGATATCACCAACTTTAGTTCGACTTAATAACAGAATAGCATTTAGCAATCTCTTAACAAAAATTAGAAAATTTTAGAGAAATTTAGTTTGTGATCTCAACAACAGAATTAGCACTATTATCTACATAAACTGTACTTAGTGATGAAATAATTTATTTTGATAAGGATTAATAGCATGAGTAAAATAAACGCGTTTAAATGTAGTCCAAAAAAAATTCAAGATTTAAAAAAAAATGGTTGTTGTGCCTCACTCGACATAGATAGGTATAGTGTGTTGCGGACTTTTTTGTAGATATTTATAAGATCTACAATTATTTAGAACATTTTCTGGATCTATCTTTTATAGATTAGGCAGCGATCGCAAAATAAGTAACTTTTCTGGTTGATTTTTTACACCTTGTGTCCGAAAAACCCAAATATCTTACGGAACCCAATTTTTTTTCCATAATAAAATATAGCCTATGTTACTCGTGGATAATGTAGCTTATAAATGGTGAAAGAATTTTTAAAATCGGTCCTGTAGTTATTGAGCCTATTCATTACAAACAAACAAACAAAGTTTTCCTCTTTATAATATTAGTGTAGATGCACAAAGTTGCTTTCATCTAATGATATTAAGGTATGTAGGTATCTGTCTCGCCAAACTCAGTATATTCTATGGGCGGGTCCTCCTATACAATGCTGTAAACGAGTTGCCTTTATTTATGTACTCTAAATGTAAATGTACTTATATAAATATGTTTGTATCGTTACTATTCATCCGTAGTAATAACTGTTATAATAGCTTGCGTTTTGTCACTTTTTGTAAACGCAAATTTGTTTATTGTGAGTGAATATGTACGTATGACAATAATTTACTTAATGGTCGGCATTTAAGAGAACCATATCGCACCTTCGGTAGAACAAGGGCATAATTGCCATGTTTGTGATTTTACAGGACAGATATTTTAAGTTTTTTTTGTGATTAGAGTTAATTTATCTTCTTCTTATATTGACCTTGAGGTAATTACCTTAGTGTGAATTATACCTTATAGTTTTTAGAATAATGGCATGCTCTCTACAATGGTTAAATATTTATAGTTTAAATTATTTTCATATAAATATAAAAACATACCCACACTAAGGACTTTGTTCCGCCAACATTCTTAAAAAAATAGTAATAATGTCCGTATTTCTCTTTATTTTTATGGGATGTGTTTCAATAAAAACAGCAATATTTTTTAATAAAGTTTTAATAGGAACCAACAGACTCAATAATAACACTTAGGTAGTAGTAGTAAGACTACAAAAAATCTTAAATTATAGCAATGAAGTATGGCAAACAACATTAAATTCTAAAGTCTTTGTTCTTAACTTATTACAGTCTTTGCAATCTTAAATATTATGAGATAATCAATACTATTAAAGTTATATAAAAAATATAGAGACGATTTATATATTTAAACCAGACTATTATATATTTTCACTCAGATTTAATGGCAATTGAACGTACCTGAATGGAAAATTCTAAAACACAAGTTTCTAAAATCAAAACAAGGTACAGTAATTATAGCCGCTAAAAAAACTAGTAATGTTTTTTTAAATCTTTATTTAGTAATAGTTTAAGCAATCACTAACATCTCTGAGTGCGGCTGTTAAATAATGTACTAAATAATTTATTCGAAAGGTGAGATCGTTCGTTGAATAATCATCTTAATTAAAATCAACAATAAAAGTTTCAAAAATCTAAAATATACGGTAACTAACTGTACCTACTCATTCAAATATGGAATCGTTTCTTATTTATTGATCTAGTTGAGCAATTAACGTTAGGCATAGAATCACAGTTAAAATAATCCATTATAATACTGTTCATAAAACTTCGGCACAATGTTTGAGGCAATTAACTGCCGAATGTCATCTCTCTTCCGATCGGGGATTGGTAACTTTTCGGTGTATAGCACATTTAGCTTTAAATCTTTAATTTGTTTTTTGTTACCGGTGCGGCTTATTTTCACATTAGCTTCCGTCCAGATATCTGATTGATAGCTATATCTGAATTGGTACGTCTCTAATTTTTTAGTAAACTTAATGACTTTTAGCTCAGATAATCTTATATTATTTCGGTCAACGTCTTTGTTTAGGTTTAAATTCACTTCAACCGACAACGATTTTAGATCAAAGAATGAATCAAAGTTCAGTTCATTGACAATGAAGCCGTTGCCTCTTTTTTTAGCGTTTCTTATAAGGCTTATGTATTCGGCTGGGCAGTAAATTGGTCCAGCTTTCTTTGCCCTTTTAATATTCTTTTCAATTACAGAATGAACTGAGTCTGCTTTATTTTGCGTATGTCCTCTAATAAGGAACTTATGTGTGATTGATTTGATGGCCAGTGTATTTACAGCGTAATAGAACATTCCAAACACGAACCTGAATGAAAAAAGAAGGATGTTTTAAATTGTGACGACCAAAGAATTAAACAATTTCTGTATAATAGAAAACCACCACAATCTACATACTTGTTTTTTTGCTGCCCGCAGCAATTATCCGAGTAGAATATTATGTCTTTACCGGGTTGGTTGTTAGAAAGTTCCTCCAAAAACTTATAAACACACGTTCCTATTTCGTTGGCACCACGCTTTGCCAGGCCTTCGTGCCAAAAAAAACAAAATGTTTTGTCTTCATTCAAATTGGAAACCTGAAACAAAGATTAGAATACAAAAATATAATAGAATTCAACCTGTATGCTTACCATCAATCAGTACTTTATTTAATGCGCATAAGTGATTTGCTTCAGCCCGTGGTTTCGCTCATGTGGTACTTGGATAAAACATGAACATGGAACTCCAGATTCAGTGAAAAAATCTTTGAAATCGGTCCAGTAGTCCGGAGATTAGCCACGACAAACAGAAATATTTATAATATTAGTATAGATTTAAAAAAGTAAGTAAGCTATCTTTTCCTACCGTAAAATTGTAGCAGTTTAGCTTCGACTTGTAAAAAAAGGCCGACGATTGGCCAATTGGACATGGAAGAACAGCTTGTAGGTCGAATATGGCTACTATGGTATTTGAATCTGGTTGTTTACTTTGTTGTATATCCTTTTCAAGTTCTGATCGGGCCAAACGTTTTTCTTCCATGTGTAAATTATGCTTAGTCAATAGTGGTTCCTTGTCTATAGCGTTTTTGAATGCCTCACACTCGTCGCATTGATCTTTACGAGGTGCGTATAAGCCAATGTTAAAATTGTTGTGGAATATTCGGTAGTAAGCGTCATAATTGACGGCTTGTCTGCCAGCTGCTTGTCTGAGCGCTTGGTAGTCGCGATGGAGTTCCGCTACAGTCAGACTTCCATCTATAAATTCTCGGGTGGTGTTCGCTCTTAAATAATGGCTTTCTGTTCGTGGAATTGAATTAATATGAACAAATACTGATTGTAGAACCTCGTCACTTAGTTTACTATGATTGCTGTGCTTTCCACGTTTATCAGTAGCGCTCAAACTCAAAGCACTATCGAATGTATTGTTTATAACTTTCCGTAGCGTTTTTTCACCGACAACCAATGTATTTAGCAAAAATGTCTTGCACACTCTAACTTCTTTTCCGTTTACAACAAAGTAGTAGCTTGAGTTCGGTTTTCTTATTGGCTTATTTCTGGGAATGTTTACAGGAACTATGATTTTTCGAGTTGCTGGTTGAATTTGTTTCACACAAGATGCAAGAAAATCTCTTTGTCTTTGATGATCTCCCAGTTCCCAGTAGGACTTGAAAATATTTTCCCTATTTTCAAAAGAAACTTTAGTGGTACACGAAAGTCTGCATTTGTCATTGCATGGAGGAAGAATGGATTTCGCTGGCACAACTTTTCCTCTCTTCGATGTATACTCTTGGCCACAGTTCTTCAAACGCTTCGATACAGTTTGTTTCCACGCATGCGTATTTCTTTGACGTTTCCTAGACTGCCTCTTATTAGATTCTGGTAGAATACCTTCATCATTCGTGGGCAAAGCAGGTACTTGTTCAATATTACCTCCATCATTTCCCAAATCTGTCGTATTATTTACGAGCACAGGAGCCCTGATACTGGAACTACTACTGGAGGTACTACTTGAACTAGAGCTGCTACTGGAGCTGGTGCTGCTGCAACTAGTCCTACTTGACGGACTAGGCACAATCTTGCGTCTTGTTTGGCGTGGGGGCTCATAATCAGATCCTTCAGATGGTGAAAAATCTTCGTTCTGATAATCTTAAAAAATAAACTCATATAAAACTTTATTATTATAAACTAGCTATACCCGCGACTCCGTTCGCGATTGCTATAGCTGACATTACTTGACCACAGTTTCTCTAAAATTAGGAAACACTGTAATTTCAACTGTCTACCGCTTCATGAGGTACAGATCGCTGACGGACGGACAGACAGACAGCGGAGGCTTGTAGATAATAAATCGTGCTATTGAATAAATATAATAGCTTATTACGTATTCGATGAATTCTGTGGCGCAGTGGGCGATAGTCCACCCGACGCAGGAGGTAGTGGGTTCGATTCTCGCCTCGGAACAAATGTTTGAATGATCTGTAGATATTTGTGCAGGGTTTTCTAGACTTTTTCTATGTATAATAAAAATATCTATCTATGTATTTTATTTTATTATGTACATAATATCATTTATCTTGTTAGTATCCATAACACAACACAAGGTCTGCTTAGCATGGGGTAGATAATGCTGTGTAAATTGCTATTACTTATTTATTCATACCTGAGATTGCATTTATATTATGTTTTGGTGCGTTTGTTGTTTCCGAAATTTTATCATCAACAATAGTAGAGTTTTGATTTTCAATGACATGTCTTTCAGTCAAGGGCTCAACAATTATATCCTTGCCCGAGCTTGCATTCATCATTGGTGGGTTTCCTGCTTCCACAATCGTACTATCCAAAGACATAGCTAACTGATTATCAAAATTATTACTGTCTATCCATTTCTGAACTATTGTCGAAGGACTAGGCGGGTAATCTGAAAACAAATTATTAGGTTAATTTAATAGCAATTTTAGAATATATACAACATAAAAAATTTAAAAAAAAATTATTATATTGTAGTATTGAATAGGCAATAGAACAGTTATTACGTATCCATACCTGAGATAGTATTTATATTGTGTTGTGTGGGTGCGTTAACAGTTTCCGAAATGTTTACTTACCGTTTACCGTTAATGTTTTCATTTTATATAAATCTAATATTTTTTATAATCTTTAAAAATTTAGTATTTATTTGACTTAATTACCTGCTGATGAATCAATGTTTAAATTATGAATTGGCTTATTCTTCTCATCTTCTTCGATATAGGAGTTTTCATCATGCTTATCTATCTGAAGGTCAACTCTCTTTCTATTCGTTTTGTCATCATTAAGCATCATTAATATTTGTCTGCTACGTGCGTTACGGGTTCCCATTTTTATCTTAAATAATAAAATAAAAAATCATCAACTCACAAATCTTACAAATTTTGCTCAGTATCGTTAATTTATTGTAATGATAAAGCCATAACAGTTGTTATTATATCTATGTAATTATGGAAGCAATCGGAATGACAAACTCATACTAGTATATTTTATGTTGACCTACTAAAAAATATTTCGGCATTACAAAGTGACATTTGAATAAAAGACTACGAGTTTGTTTACATTTTGGAATAAAATGGTCACACTTGATTTTACGACTGCGCGATTGTTTACATTTTGGACATACAAAAGCACAACAGTTCGAACGACTTTGTACCACCAAATTATCATCTAAGAAATGGACTTATTTAAAGAAAGTGAGACCTTGTTCCTCCAAAAATCTGAAATTAAAAGGGCATATTTACCTTAACGACTTGTACGCTCCAGCTGACAACCACTCAGCGCGCCGGCAGCGCCGCAACTAACCAATAGGATTTTGTCACGCCAATACGTTTGAAAAAACGCTTCAATGTGACAAAGACACTGTCGCCCTCTGGCGAAATTAGATAGAATTGAACGGGTGTCTTTGTTCCTTCGGGTAAAAGTACGTTTTAAAAACACTTTGGCATACTTAAGACATTTTTCGAAAACTTGGTAGTTCGGCCCTTGTTCTACCGAAGGTGCGATATGTTAAGAAGAAAATAAGTATAGTACAAAACAAAACTTTGCGTAGAGTTAGGATTTTTTTTTCTCTACAGAATGTTAACGATTTACGGCAATTTTGAAATTCTTTTTGTAACCACTACAGGGCCATTAAGCGTTAAATTTTTTAGCCGTTTGGCTAATCTATGGCCACCAACAAGCAATTTTTAAACTTTTGATTAATTTATAGCCATTTTTCCAGACGGTCGACCAATTCGGGGTCACACCAAATAAGCAATTTTTACACGTTCGGCATTAGCCGAAACTGAATTATCAGTGAAAATAGCGAAAATTTTCAAAACATTTTATAGCCATTTTTCCAGACGGTCTACCAATTCGGGGTCACAGTAAATAAGCAATTTTTACACTTCCGGCTAATTCAGTGAAAATAGCGAAAATTTTCATAACATTAACTCCAAACAAGCAATTTTTTGGACTGCTCTTTTTCAAAAATACCGTCTTGTTTTCCAAGTACATATTGCTGAGATATTATTAAAAAACTTTGTAAGGAGTTTTTATGATATTTTTTGGTTTACAATCAAGTGCAAATTATTAAGTTCCAGTATTATTTAGATTTGATTCTAATAGGATTTATTTAGGTTACATAATTATAATGCAGTATGACATTTTAAAATAAACCTTACAATTATTACAGGCGCCTAAAAGACACCTATTACTGCAGAACTAACCTGAAGTCATAAACGGACTTATAGCTAGATTTGACCAGTACGAGTTCATACCACTAAGAGTATTTGAGCCTTATTTAAGTGTGACTATTTTGTACTTAGGTCCGTATTCCAGAACGTTACTCAATACTCAATCAACGCTTGAGCCTAGTTTTTGCCTTATAAAATCTACTCTCAAGGGTCGATTGACTATTGAGAAACGTTCTGGAATACAGACCTTACAGTAAGATACATGTAATTTTGTTAGAATCGTTAAGACCGCCACGTATGTACGGACAGATTATGCCTAGTTCTTATACACTTATTTATAATAACACAAAGTGTTAAATGATATGTGACCACAAATTTTTGCATTAAGTACAAGTGTATTTTTTTTTGTGCACCTACTGCACCTTGTATATCGAACTGTATTTTGACTAGTCTATGTGTCACGTTGATGAAATATGTTTATATGTTGTATTTTGCTGATTAAAGTCTATGTATATTAAGTACTGAACATAGTTTTATTATATCTACCTCCATCCTCACCATACTAAGACTAGAGCAGGACAGCGTCGTGTATTGTAAACGATACCGCAATTTTTACATACATTTAACTCGGAAACAGATCATATCAACCGTATTAACTCATGCTGTTTGGTATTTTTTATTGAAACTTCTTAATGCACAACACACTCAGGCCCGTATTCCAGAACGTTTATCAATACTCAATCGACGCTTTTATAATTCAAAATCTAGCCTCAAGCGTTGATTCAGCATTGAGAAACGTTCTGGAATACGGACCTCAGAATCGTAACGTAAACGACTCGCCTAGGGACAAACTCACAAAGCGCAGTGTGGAAAGTGGTCTCGGTCAGCGCGCTTGCATCTTTTCGTTGCATTCCTCCCCCTTATGACACTTCGGCTACCGCGATTTGCCTTCAATTTTCCTTTCCGAAATGGATTTAAAATGAGAGGTCAATCCATGGCGCAGGATTGCCTAATCATAGCTAAGTGAACGTATCGGAGCTGCTGTTACGCGTGCTTACGTGGTTGACGCCTGTTTCACCACGCCAAAGCGAATGGCGATACGGTGATGAGTGGGTTCTTCAAAAGCCTAAGTAGTCAGATTTTAGATGGGTCAGCGTAGTTCGTGAAGCACCTCTGGTGGTGCAAACGGTCATCAAGGTGGTATAATTTTTTTTTCCTATTAGTTTTTTCTCTGCTTTCTTTTTTTAAAATCTTATTATCAAAACCTGGCAGATAGGGACTAGTCAACTCACTAGATAAACTTCCTCTTTATAGAGAGTTTATCCTGTGACTTTATAGGATAAGGTTTATACCTTATCCATACTAATATATAAAGCTGAAGAGTTTGTTTGTTTGGTTGAAGGCGCTAATCTCAGGAACTACTTGTCGGATTTGAAAACTTATTTTTGTGTTGGATAGCCTATTTATCGAGGAAGACTATGAGAGCGGAGCAGTAATCATAAATGTTGACAAATCGGGCAAGTTTATTGTTATAAACGACTGGATTAAATAGATGCGACAGGAGGTCGAAATGCTTACGTCACGGGCGAAGCTAAAGAGAGCAACACCTGTTTGAGCGGCTAGGGGCGTCGAGACCGAGAAATGACACTGCTGCCCTGAGCATATAGTGCTGGCTTCATCCATTTGATTGGCCAATTAAGGGAAGCCAGAGTGGAGATTTGTTACACTCCATGGGAGTAATGCAATGCCCTTTGCTTGCCCATTAAATGCTAACTGACCGAGAAAGGTCACAAACTCAGAAGTTGGGACAGATGTGTGGCCACACACATTCAGCTCACAATATGTGTGTGCTTATCTACAACTTTGTGATGGTTGTTGATGGCAGTACTTCACTCCATCATCATCCGAGCGTCTGTCCCAGTTGAGTCTCGCGACGCCCGGGGCGGTCCGCTTTCCTACATTTTCTCCTCCACTTCGCACAGTCGTCGGCATCCCCTGTTGTGAGACCATTGGCACGCATGTCATCCCTTACGACGTCAAGTCAGCACTTCTTGGGTCTTCCCCTCTTACCGGGACCCGGCGGGGCTGACATGGCCAGACATTTGTTTCCTACGTACCTACGTAGTTGCCGCAAGACGTGACCATCGACATTCTTGCAACTTGTCTGCAATGTCACGGACGTGAAAGCTGCCGCGGATAATAAATAAAAATAATTATAATTATTTTATTTCTCAATAATTTTACACTTTCATGAACAATAAGCTTTTTGGATGCGAGAGTTCCTCACGCGGTCCATCCGCGTGACTCCACACATCCACTGCAGCATCTTCATTTCCGTGACACGCAGCTCCTGCTTGTGTCGCTCCAATATTGGCCACGTCTCACTGGCAAATGGCACTGCCGCGCCTTATTGAGAGCACTAGTTTTTTGGACACCTTATCCTCTACACTGAACTTTTGTTATTGTACTAATTCTGTAAAAATCTATTATCTAGTCTGATTGAGCAGCCATTACTTTCTATATCTATCTTTCTAAATTCTATATCTAAAAAATATCTTTTAAAATACAGACTTTGTTAGTTTCAATGAGTGTCCTGTCAAATAGGTATAAAGGGATAATTGTATAGAGGTGACCAGCATGTTTAAATTGTATTAGCAAATAAGATACAGTTAATTTTTTTTAGGTTTTCATAGTCTCCTCTATTCCAATGGTTTTCTAGTGTGGTCAACTCTGGGATAACCAAACTGGTAGAAGTTTGGTTATCCCATTAGTTATCCCAGCATTGTAAGTTCTTATTAGGGATTAAAATTTTAAATAATGATGTAATTATAAATATGCAAGATACATGATACCTACATGATACATGGAAAGATGTATGCAAGAAAAGACAGAGATGCCACATCGGGAAGTGGAGCTCACTTCGATGCTCCGGATCCCGATGTCATTGAAGTCATTAGTATGAAAGAAATAGAACAAGCGATAAGAAGTATGAAATGTGGTAAGGCTGCGGGAAAAGACAGAGTTACTGTTGAGATGATCAAGTACGGTGGGTCGCGTGTCTGGGACACACTATGTCTGTTATGCAACTTGTGCTGGCGGACGGGTGAGGTCCCGGATGACTGGCGAGTGGCAGTTGTAGTACCTATTTACAAAGGGAAAGGCTCGCGCCTAAACTGCTCCAGCTACAGGGCGATCAGCTTGGTCAGCTTAGCTAGTAAGGTGTATGCAAAGGTTATAACGGCACGAATACAAGAAAAGTCTGAAAGGTATTTATGGAAGGCTCAATGCGGATTCCGACGTGGAAGAGGTTGCATGGATCAAGTGTTTACTCTCCGCATGATCGCGGAAAAGTTTCTGGCTGTTAGCCAGAAGGTTTTCTGCGCTTTTGTGGATCTAGAGAAAGCATTTGATAACGTTGTGAGAGAAACGCTGTGGGACTTGCTGCCCGGATATGGTGTGGACGGCTCGCTACTGCGGGCAATACAGTCGCTTTATAGGGACTGTAAGGCTTGCGTGCGAGTAGGGGGGGATGTGTCACCTCTTTTTGATGTCTGTACAGGCGTCAAACAGGGATGTGTCATGTCCGCCTGGCTGTTCATAGTGTATCTGGACAGTTGCCTGCAGAAGTTGAAAGATTTTAATATGGGTGTGAATTTGGGTGACTTTACAGTAAGCTGTCTGCTGTACGCTGATGATGCGGTGCTCATGGCCTCATCAGAAGCCGACCTTCAGGCATTAGTCACTAATATGAAAGAGGATTGTGAAAGTAAGGCTCTTCGCTTGAATGCAAGTAAAACTAAGGTTCTAGTATTTGAAAGAGGTGACGTAAGAACTAAATGCGAGATTAGGGTAAACCAGGAACGTCTAGAGCAAGTGAATGAAATTGTGTATTTAGGAAGTATGTTTAGCGCGGATGGAAGATGTGATTCGGATGTAGAACGGCAAGTAGGTGCCGGAAACAAAGTTAACGGTGCTTTGTCCCAGTTAGTAAAGCGACAAAGCATCGTAAGAGAAGCACGAATGGCGATTCATAACGCAGTGCTAGTGCCAACTTTGCTTTACGGTAATGAAACCTGGGTATGTCAGCAGATGCATGAAAGTAAATTGAATGCTGTGGAGATGCGATCACTTCGAAAATTGTGCGGCGTTACCTTGGCCGACCGAATACGTAACGAAGTGATACGCAATATGGCAGATTTGAATGAAAGTGTCAGCGTTAAGCTGGAAAAGGGCGTGCTCCGTTGGTTTGGACACGTCCAACGAATGAGTGAGGAACAATTGACGAAGAATATATATTGTTCAAAAGTAGAGGGTAGAAGGAGTCAGGGTAGGCCGAGACTTACTTATGAAGACCACGTGAGCAGAAGCAGAAGTTTGCTCAAAAACGGAAAGGTCAAAAGCACTCGGATACCCGGACGTGCGTGTATGAAGCGATTGATGAATCTCGAAGAAGCGAAAGAAGTATGTATGGATCGCGAAGCCTGGCGATCTGTCCTCTCTGACTACCCCGTCAGGGATACAGCGTGAAGATAGTTAGTTATGTAATTATAAAGAACGATTATAACCAATCCTATCGGTTGGATGATTTATAATTCTTAAAAGATGTAACTAGTATATTTCCACAAAACGGCATAGGATATAGGTAGGTTCGTGCATTTAACACCTTCGCCAACTCCATAGGTCGTCGCCGATGGGCGCCAATGGGCACAACGTCTACCAGCACCACGACAAACAGTACTAGCAGATCTTCGTATGGCATGTATGGATGGTTATGCAGGGGCAACAGCAATCATTATAAGCTAGGTAATTTATTTAAAAATTCTAATATAAATATAATAATATTTTATCTAAATTAACTGTTTCATCTAAATACAAAGGATTATTCCCAAGATTCACTGACTCGTAGGTGCTTCAATCGCTCATATAATGTTACATCCTGCTTAAAAAGTCTCCTGCTCTTGTCGCGTATTTCTTCTGTTCTGATTTCCGGCTTTCCAAGGGCTCGAGCATGGCCAAAACTTTCAGCCTGAAATATGTATTACAACATTAACTGATATTTATAAATGCTTGTGAAATTACATACACAATTTAGTTGGCTTACTTCTGAGAGATATGGAAAGCGCAAATAGAACATATTTTTCTCTTCTATCTCAAAATCTTGTTGGAGTTTTCGAAGATGTTTTGGCTCTACTTTTTTCACCAGCCGATCTTTCCCTCTGAACAAATGTCCATTTGGTAGACGATTGCGGCGAAACAATGCAAGTGTTAACTTCATGTCTGAAAGTTCAGAACGACCTGTGGAGATAACAGATATGATTAAGTTATGATTCATTGGAAGTCGCAGAGCATAGCTAAGTAGGTTTTGAATGGTATTTTAACTAATAATAATATCCCAACATGAGCTCTTTTCTGAGTTAATTCATAAGAAAAAAATAATGATACGCTTAGAATATTATTCAACTCACTTAGTGGATAAGAAACTGTGTACTATAATTTAATTAATAGAATTTCTAATTCTTTATAATTATAACCTCGTTCCAATGTTGACTTGACAATTGCAGAGCAGACAATTGACAAACATGACATTTCGTTACGTAAGTTTTCTTTGCCATTATCATGGGCAGGCAAAGGAAATGCAGTTATTATTTGGAATAACCAGGAATAACTCACTAAGATGTTTAAAATCTTATCTTCATATTTCTTCAATCTTCTTATTATCCTATAGCGACCATTTACAGCAGGCCGCATTGCCGTCCACCGCTTTAAGTTGATTGTGAATGTTGTTGTTGCATAGCAGCCGGCAGCACCGTGCACGACTCGAGTCCAGCACAAACCTGAAAGCTCAGCCCACCGCGTACAGGCCGCCACGCAATGCAGGACTTTCAGTGAATTGGTGTCCTGCGTGGCGAACTGCCGTGTAGCAAGCAGAAACGTGAATTTGAATACAGGAATGCAGTCCGCCGTTTTGTTTAACAATGGACAACACGGGATTAGAGAAATGTATTGATACACATACACACATATTCATGCCTTTATCTCCGAAGGGGTAGGCAGAGGCATACTATACGCCCGCATTTTACGGTATGCATTTTTGTCCCACGTAACAGGTGGTGAGCTCATTGTCGTGTTTATTTAGAAAATTGCGGTTTATGGCATCGAATATCTCTAAATTTATGGTAACAAAGAATTACGAAATACCGGTTACGGTATACGGTATCTATTTAGGGTACCGTACTAAAAAGAAGAAAAAAAAACCTTAAAAGATTACTTTCTTGTTCGTCTGTTAATGACTCACGATCGGTTTTTTCATGATCAGGTGGATCTAGCAAGTTGAAATTTGTACCAGATACTGAGCTCTAAAGTCCCTATTAGGTGTATATAAATCAAGTTTCTGAGTAAACACGATAAAGAGATATGGGCAAATTTTTAGTGTCGCAAAAACTTGTAAGTAAAATTTACCTTAATTTTAAACTTTTTTTTTCCAGAATAATCTATTTACTTGTACTGTACCATGCTTTTAACTAAAATTGATAATGGATATGACCGAGTACTTGGCACTAAACTCGACAGATCCCACATTCGTCCGCATAGGCGGTGATTTGGTGGAGCGCACGGACCAGGTTAAATAATTGGGATCTGTTTTTCACACGTCCAGTGACATCGATTGCGATGTCAAGTCACGCATTGCTGCCGCGTGGGCCAAATGGCGGGAGATGACCGGTGTCATTTGTGACCCTAAAATGCCGATCCGGTTGAAGGGACAGGTCTACAAAACCATTATTAGACCTGTCCTTTTACATGGCAGTGAGACGTGGCCGATATTGGAGCGACACAAGCAGAAACTGCGTGTCACGGAAATGAAGATACTGCGGTGGATGTGTGGAGTCACGCGGATGGACCGCGTGAGTAACTCTCGCATCTGTGGCAGCTTTCACGTCCGTGACATTGCAGACAAGTTGCAAGAGTGTCGCCTTCGTTGGTATGGTAACAAATGTCTGGCCATTTCAGCCTCGCCGGGTCCCGGTAAGAGGGGAAGACCCAAGAAGTGCTGGCTTGACGTCGTAAGGGATGACATGCGTGTCAATGGTCTCACTACAGGGGATGCCGACGACTGTGCGAAGTGGAGGAGAAAATGTAGAAAAGCGGACTGACAACTGGGACAGACGCTCGGATAATGATGATGATGACAAACGTTTTTACTTGACATGCCCAATAAATCTACAAAAAACTACGAAAAAAGTGGTGTTTTTACTTTTTTTATATTTTAAAAAATGGCTGAAATATTTACTATCAAAGTGCGTATTTTAAAAATGCTAGCGGCCGCTAACTGGCCTATGACGTCACAACGTAACTCATTCAGCTGTAGCACTCTCGTTCGCACACCGCTTCGCAGTAAAAATCAAAATTATTAAGTTATCAGTGGTGAAATGGTAAGAAAACACTGCATTGTCCCTTATTGCTTCAATTCAACAGGTATAACACCCGTTAACTCTTTTTTTTATGAACCTTTGAACCCGAAAATGAGGAAAAAGTGGATGACGACCGTAAATAGAGTTTATTCAATAGACCCTAAAACTAAAGCGCTCTGCTGGGAAAACCATTTCGATCTAAGTATATGTTAATAATATTTTAATAATAACTTCTTCTCTGCATAACTTTACCATATTTTGACCCACTTACCGATCCTCCTTGTGTACTTTTCTTTTCGTTATTTAAAATTGGCTTCTCAACCGACTGTATTCCGACCCGCAACGTAAACGCGTTACGTAAACATTTGAACACAATTCTCGTGTTTTTTATGTTTTAATTTGTTTTTATGTGTACTGTGGTATTCGTCCCCATATTATGTATAGAGGACGCATGTCACGGTATGGGGCCAAGCGAGCTGGCTGTTCGCAGCGATAGCTATTAGGCAAATAAATAATTATTGTTTTTAAATTAAGAACGGAAAATAAAAGAGGATAGGCTGATGTCACTTCGGAGATGAATAGATGGCTGAGCTCCATGGCGACGACTTCGCTGCCGATTGCCATCATGTTACTGGTAACCGGGACCAACTGCTTAACGTGCTTTCCGAAGCACGGAAGCAAGCACGGAAGCACTCGAAAATTTAACAAACAAATAAATTACAAGTGACAAAGTGGTCACCTATCCGTCAACAGCCATAGCGAAATTTGCTTCACGCAGTGATCATTTAATTGGTTCGTCGTCGCCACGAGCGTTTAATTTGTTAAAAAATGTTATTATTTTTTGTTGAAAATTACATGGAAAACTATAAAGTATAAACTAGTTGAAGGCAAACTTAAACTCAAGAAAGGCAGTGCCTTATAGTTCGCTTGTCAAAAGCCACAACCATTGCCACGTCGTATGGCAAGGCTTAGCCTTTGTGTGAAAAAGATACCATCCATCGAGTAGTGTTAATAAGACGCTTTACAATCTCTTGAAATAGGTTATGAGCGTCTGGTAAAAGTCTCGACCTCAAACGGCTCAAAAACGTAATCACTTACGAGTTGCAAATATTTACACACAATAGCGTCCCACACCAAACACCTACCTATCCTCCACGGCATTAAAGACATATCGTGGTCGCGAGCCAAACAATTCGGTTCATGTTTAACTGGCACACTGGTAGTGACAAGAGCACGTCGGGATAAGTCGTTAAAGCTCGCGTACCGTGGTAATCATCCACCACTCCCGCACCAAGACAAACCATGATGTCCAAGGCGATCGACGACTACTCTACAAAGGCGTTGGTGCCCTGGCACCCAACTGCTCTTATAGAAAATCTGCTTCCATTCTATACACTTTAGTGTAATCTACGAGTATATATATATGTAAATACCAGCTGACCCCGCAAACTTCGTACCGCAAATACTTACAACTTGTCTTTATATAGTACTGTTTACCCGCAGAGTTCCCGTTCCCGTGGGTATATGGGAATAAAAAATAAATTTTGACCGATTCTCAGACCTACCTGATATGCACACAAAATTTCATGAGAATCGGTCTAGCCGTTTCCCAGGAGTACGGTAACTAACATTGTGACATGGAAATTTTATATTATTAGATAAAAATGAATCCTTATTTCCCTTGGTCACGCCATCACACATGAACGGCTGGACCGATTTGAAAAAATATTTTTGTATTGGATAGCTCATTTATTGAGGAAGGGCTATATGTCGTCACTCCACTACACAGGAGAGCGGAGCAGTAATCATAAATGTCAACAAATCGAGGAAATTTTCATACATTTTTGGAAAAGTAATAAGCGACGGGATTAAATAGGTGCCAAAGGGTTGGAAGTATGTCACGGACGAAGCCGGGCAAGTCAGCTACTCGGATATAAAGGATATTAAATAATATTATTTCTTTGAAATACGAGTAATAGGAAAACGAAGAATATCGAAAACAAAATGAAACGAAACGCCTGTAATTTAGTAGGGTCAACCCACCGGGCCGAACGCCGTGTCGCACTGTGACTGCATAATGAGCGCACCTAATCTCGGAAATTCAAAAAACGGGCTAAAACTTCTCACCATTATAACTTCGGAATGACTGCATGTATTGAAGTGAAATAAAAAGTAATGTAATGTACATGAGCTACGCTCCAATTTTAGCTGTATTTGATAGTAATATTTTGACCCTTTCGTGTTCTCCATTCAAGGTCAACTGGAAGTACCCTATAGGTTTTGGGTCGATAAACCTCAAAAAAAATCACGAAATTTGGCGAAAAGCTAGATCTTACAGTACAAATAAAAGAAAAGCTCCAATGATACATTAAATTGAAAATTACGGGGTGTCCCTATACACACCTGTTATACACCAATTAGCATACACCTTTGAATTGTATAGGCGCTAGTACAATTTGGAGGTCTAGCTTAATTGGCAACTGCCTTAAACAAGGTACTAATTGTATAGATATAAAGTGTAGTGGGTACGGAACACTCGGCGCACGAGTTCGATCCGCACTTGAACTGTAATAGTATATTTTTGTTTATTAACAAAAAAAATGCATAATTGCTATTTTCTTTTCTTTTTGATATAGCACGCAACATAATTGAAAGAGTACCGGTACAAGAAAAAGAATAAAGGACTGGTGGTGGACAGCCAAGCAGTACTTTGTGCGAGCTACGACCTGCTACGTCCTGCTTCGCAGTGCTGCACGGCAGACTGTCATGCTGGATAGTGAATAGGCATCTGAAAACCTCTTTATCTGCTGGGTCTTAGTCAAGTTTAGTCTTTATTAAAGGTCAGTCATACACCAGTATAGCAGTGGTTGCTGTACTACTGTTTTTAGTGGATTTTACGCTACAAGATGGAAAATTGCATTTCATTGCATATATATCACCGTTTTTCACTATAGCACGATAACACATTTTTTATGTCCAACAAACCACCACTCTCATACTTTACATAGCAAGATAAATGCACTAGTTTTAGAAAATAATATTTTCCCGCCTAAAATGCTCAGGAAACTCAGTCCATATGTTCTGTAGACAGAGAATATTCTACTCATAAATTTCATAAATTTGCCTTAAGCCTTAGCTAACTCTGACTCCTATCCTATTCCATACCTTTATACTATAAAAGCATTTCGTTCATTGTTCATAACTTATTCATTGAAATTGTCCAACCAACCAACGTAGCATGACCTTTTCCAGCTGAATGCTAGCGCTTTCAAACTGTTGACTTAAGTTTCAGCGCACATTTTTTGCAGTGATTGCATGTACACATTGCACCTTCTAATATACCAATGCCATTACCATGGCAGTCGTAAGGCCAACCAAAAATGCATACGGTGAAATGTGATCGTATAGTATGCCTCTGCCTACCCCTTCTGGGATATAGGCGTGACAATATGTAATATTTATATATTACCTATGTTTATTTTTTATCTGTATCGTGTATCACAATTATATCATTACGTGCTGAAGCTTTATTATAATAGTGATAGGCTTGTTGTTACTAGGAGTATCCACCCTGATAAAGATCCTACTATTAAATAAGTTGTAGCCGGGCGGGGCAAACACACTTATTGTTTCGATTAATGAAATTTATCATAGTCTATGTTTAGTTTTCTATCTATGGTCAGAATGGCTGTCGATCGAGCGTAGGGGTGTTGTATTGTCGTAAATAAATTGTTTGGAAATCAATTATTTTCTAATGTAATCTTTTTGTTATTATGTTTAACTATATTTTGTAAGTATGGGATCGCGGGGCTGACACAAGTGCTTACTTTTGGAGCAGTCTCCGTTATATGTAAGTAGTTTTTGTATCTAATATTATCTTTCGTAAATTTGTGTTTATAATGTTCCCGTTAATTATATTTTAATGTTCCGAATTATTGAGTGATATGTGCTTTGATTGCAGCTTTTTCTTACTATCAGTTGCTATAAATTGATGAACCCTTTCCTGGGCAGTGAGTGTTTGGTTTCGATACCCTTTCACTTTGTGTACATTATTTTCGTGCTCTACTTATTTGGAGCTTGACTATTAGTTTTAAAAATCTCCCTTTGCCACGAAACGCTGGCTCTTAATATTTTGATATTCTCCTAAAAAGTGCATGTTTATTTTACCAACATGACTGAAAGAATAAAAAGTATGACCTAAAAAGTATAAATTAGAGTTATCAAGAAGACAGCATTTTGTTCGTGTAGTTCAGTTCCGTGCTTATTGAACATTTTGTTTAAATTAAAAATACAAACAAATTATAAAAAGTTGTGTGACTAACATAGGGGTTTAGCCACAGTGTAACCAAACAAGTAGTTTACTGCCATTACATTATTACTTAATCATGTTTAGTCTATTGTGCGCTGGTTCGGGAAGTCAATATGCGGCTTGTCAATCTACACTGCCCTAATGAATTAATGATTACCAAATATATATCCGGGATGATGAAATGCTTTTGAACTTTGGTTATCCAGGATAACGATTCTATGGCTCCAAAGGATTTTGCAAGCTAGATTGACACTGACCAAACTACTCTCGAAATCGCATATGTATTGCTACGCATTCATGACACCTGTCATACAGCATGTATTTTTTATATGCCTAAGTGAACAACATGTGGACTAAAGTGGCAGAACATGATCCCTTTTTAAAAATGCTACAGCAAGAGAAAATATTTTTACAAAGGATAATTGCATCATGACTTGTACACAGAATTCAGTACAGGCTGCACAAGGTATATTTTGAACCTATGCTGCCTAACCTATTCTAACCTAAGATTGTGCCATAGGATCAAAGTCACTATGTTGGACCCACGGTACCACCGAGCCAGTCACTGTTTATGTGCATCACCAGGCATTTAACCTCATTTGTTATTAAGTGTCACTGCAAATATTGTAGACTGAAATAGCCAGGTTATGGCTTCGCCTAAATATACTTTATTTTTCGCCTAAATATATTAGGGTAAATGAGGAAAATGCTCAATGATTCACAAGGATTGATGAAGTGCAGTGCAAGAACACTTGAACAGCTCACTGTAAGGGAGGAAATGCTTAAAAGCATAATGTTATACAAGGCTTGAATCACACATCACCACAACAGATTGTGAGTAATCCTGTAATTACAAGATGGCTAAAAAGAAAAAAGACAACCCTTAGTGGCTTATGGGTTGCTTATAAAATTATTTTCATTTGATTTTGTTTCTTTTGTATAAACACATTACTATATAATTTGTTTAAATATCATGTAAATAAAACTAATGTAATTACTGGCAGTTAGAAAAGAGTGGCCATGAGTTTTTTTGCCATGTTCTTCCTCAGGCTCTACCTATTGTTTTGCAAATCTGGCAGTAAATGTAGAGGAAATAATCTTGATGTTGATCACCTGAGAAAACCTTTAAGCAACAAAGGAGACAGATCTAAAATGGAATGGCATCCCTCTTCTCTTTCTGTATTTCCAGTTGCTTTCAAATCCTACCTGAATTTGATGTCAGGAGTTTACTTTTATTAGGCTACTAGGAGCCTCCTAAAAGTGCATGTAATATTGCCTCGAACCTGACTCTGAAGATGCACCACTAGCAGGTTAGGTTGCTCAGGCCCCAGAAATCTTGGTGGGGACTCCTTACACCCAAGGACGGCATGTCTAAATTGCCATATTTCTAATTATTGACTTTTCCCGAAGCTGGAAAGCACATATGTTGATGACAATGACTGCTTCTTTGCAAAAATTTAAAAAAAAATGAAAATCTTTACTCTCACAACTGTAGAATATTAGTCAGAAGTAAAAGGCCATAACAAAGTCACTAAGAGTTCTACACTCTAGGCAGAAGGAACATACTTTTTTCTGTGTATAGAATAACAATCCCTTCTGCTTTCTTCAAATCCTCTGCTTGACTGATATAGGCAGTTGGATCTTTGTGTAAGTATGTCGAATTCATGAAGAAACAAGGGACCCACTTCTGGGCTCATCTATACTAAAGAAGTGGAAGAAGAAAAATCTTTCTGATTGTAGAAAGTTGAGCGATGATGTTATTTACATTGTCAAAGATGCTCTAGTTCAGTATTTTTTCATGGTATATTAAATTGAAACTTAGCAGTTCGCGTAAGAAACACTCGACATGCTATCGAAATTACTGTCAGAAGCTTCTAACACGCATATCCTATTACATAGTAACAAGGAAATTTAAATAACAATGTAAATAAATAAACTAATATCGGAGTATCTAATTAAGATTAGTGCATTATGTCCACTTCGTAAACTTGATTAAATGAGTGCACTCTATCCTGATTGTTATTGAAGGGCATTGCCCCTTTCTTTAATGTTCTTAATTACTTCTGTTTATTCCTTCAGCCCGCATGCAGCGTCAGTCATAAAGCATTGGGACAAATTTCCCTATTTATAGATTAGGTACCTAATAAGTGTTTATCACACCATGTAATATAAAAAACCTTGTTTCCTGAGCCTAAAGAAGGCCGCACTGAACACGGAGGGAGAGGAAAAATATTTTTACTCAAATTGTACCTTCAGACCCAGCTTAGGACGATTTAACCACCATATGGTTAAATCGTCCGAGGACCCAGCCTATGCAATTCTGACGTACCATCTCTAAATACAATCCATAGATCCAAGCACAGCAGTGGCCCTAATATCTAACCTTGTGGAACTCTTTCCATCTCTCAAATGATAACAATATCGATAGTAGCACCTCTCAGTCGATTTTTAGTAAGGAATACCATTAATGGTGTCTCCTGCAGTTACAGCGGATGGTTAGCTAGTATCATATTAATACGTCATATATTTCGAAATTAAATCCATGTACGTACACTATTCATTGACAATGGGCTTACCACTGTTACGTGAGACAAAAATGCATACGATGAAATGTGTATAGCATGCTTCTGAGTATGCCTCTGCCTACCCTTTTGGGGATAAAGGCGTGACAATATGTATGAACACTACCTCAATAAATAATTAAAAAGAAGTGCAACTAAATTATAATTAGATATTATACCAAACCAGCAAGCGGCGTGGTCAAAACAAGGTCATATTTTATCCCCCAAAATTTAATTATTCAATCCTTGGGCCCATGTTCAGTAATCGACGTTGATCGACTGAGATTGATGGATTGAATCTTCAATTGAGTATAACCTCAAATTAGTAGAAGACACTATTTATAACCACACATGTATTGTAATTTGCTCTCTTGTCATCGCCTATTTAACTAAAATTGGACGCACTTGTGGTTAACTCAGTGTTCTGTAAACGATCACTACGTTAAGCAACTTTCGCTATATCTGATCCTAGGATGGGTGACATTCAATTTGCGAGCGCTTTGGTGCTTCGAAATGTACGTCAAGCCGTTAGCCCCGGTTGCCACAAAAATGGCAGTCGTTAAGCCTGATTGAGTTTTTGAATTGAGAGATTTAGGAAAGCGGACCCCGGGCGTCGCGAGACGCAACTGGGACAGTCGCTCGGATGATGATGATGTTAAGCCTGATTAAGTCTCTTATGAGCAGCTTGAAAATTTCAACAGCAGGTCGCCAGAGCCTGCACCTGTCATGGACATGGGACGAAAATGCATGCGGTGAAATGAGGGCGTATGGTATGTCTCTGCCTACCCCTTCGGGGATAAAGGCATGACAATGTGTATGTATGTAGCTATGTCATAAAGTAGGCTAGTAAAGCTGTATTTTATCTTAATTACTAGATTACACTCGCGGCTCCGCTGGGCGTGGTAAGTTTTCCTGTACTTACCACTGCAACCTGTTCCCGGGATAAACAGTAGCCTTTGTTAATCCAACGTGTCGGCTGCACCAAATTGATGTAGACGTTTGAACGTGAAGATGTAATGTAACAAAATACACACTCACAGACATTTGTCTTTATTATATTCGTATTAGTACTGAATTTCGTGTATAACAATCTTTTTTTTATACATACATACATATTGACACACCTTTATTCCTGAAGGGGTAGACAGAGGCATGCTATACGCCCACAGCTCAACGTATGCATTTTTGTCCCACGTAACAGGTGGTGAGCCCATTGCCGTAGGCGCAGGTCGTGGCGACGTGCTGTTGAAATTTTTCAAGCCGCCTATATGGCCTTCAACTGGGCTTAACGACTGCCATGTTACTGGCAACCGGGACCAACGGCTTAACGCGCCTTCCGAAGCACGGAAACGATTGCAAATGTATACTGTTTACAGAACACTGAGTCCGCGGGGCCACGAGCGCTTGTATAAGTTGTTTTAAGTCTCTAATAATGTTTTGAACCGTACACATTATGTTCTATTGAATTAAGGTTAAATATCGATGGTACTTAAATATCATATAATTAATCGATATTGGTTTTCATCAGTAGTATTTATTTATTTATTGAAAGGTACTTCACAGTTTACAGTAAATTTACTCAATTTAGTATTACTTAATTTATTTGATAGATAAATAAATACACACAATGTAGCTGTTTAAATATTGTGGGATACTTTTCACACAGCACCTCTAGCTCTGAAAGTAAGCTTGTGCTATGGGATTTTGACAACTGATAATCATACTTATATGGAAACACCCAAATTCGAAACGATCATATTTTGTAGGTCGCACAAATATTTAACCCGGGAAATGAACCCGGGATCTCAGCGCGGCAGTCGCATTCCCTAGCACTTACGCCACCGAGGCAGTCGATAGATATTTTCGATAGTACCTATTGTAGAATAGCAATACTGACGATAGATGGCTAGTTTTCTTTCCTTCTCCAAGAAATTATTCGTGAATGTGAACCCATTTTCATTTACCATCCCCAGCTATATACATTTACCATCGGATGAACTTCAGGCGCCCGTGTAGTGGTTATGTTTAGGTCAAACTTGAAAAAAAAAGTTACCAAATTATAAATTATGCATTTTAGAAACATGATTTTGATTCAAATGAAATTAAGTCTTAGAAAAGACGTATGAATGCATGTACAAATGTAGATAATAGAATAGATTACTAAATAGCTAGTAATAGTTATAATAACAGGTCAATACTTCCATAAGAGCGTATAATGTTATTATTATCATAAAACGAAGATCACGTTCCTACTGTCTTGTTATGAGATAAATGCCAGATTGTTGTTATACTTCTCAAATATCGGCAGCACTTGTATCTACTGTAACCAATTAGGCACGCCGTCGGTCGTGTGTAGAAACATCTACCGAGTACCTATAGTATTATTGCTTTGGCGAATATCGATGTATGGGAACGGGAACTTGACATTCCGTTATGAGCTCTTTTAATGTAAAGAGTTCATTCATTTAAAGTAATTTCTTAATAAAAGCACTGTTTGTGTGGATTCATAGATTTTTTTATTGTTATAGAGCCCCAGACATCATCCCGCAATCATACCGACCCAACACGAAATTGCTGCTTGTCTGAGGTGTGCTGAAGATGGCGCAGGTCGGAGCTAATATGGAGTACCAAGAGTATAAATGGGCCTACTCAATCATGGATTCATCCAAGTAAGTATAACACTAAGTACTTGTGTAGGTCATTGTGTTAATGACCTTACCAACTTCTACTGCTAGCAGTTTCACCAGGCTGACATTGACATAGGTTTTGCTCTACGGATTGGTCACATAAAAGTAAACTCATCCAAATGTTTAACATTTTTTCCTGAACAATTGCTATTGTTCAAGCCTTTGACTTGTTACTGGCTATATATGACCCTACTTGCAGCCCTCAGTGGGTCTAGCCATAGTCACTATCCATAGCACACAATGAAATACAACGCTATATACTCGTAGACAAAGTAATCTGTGACTGAGGTACCAAATACCTACTAAGCCCTATGTGAATGGCAAGTGCAAGAGTGAAAGCGCACAATTGCGAAAGTAGGAGACATTTGGCTACCACAGACATTTTACACACCTCAGAACATTATGAAAAGCTTTTCCTTCTACTAGTAACAATTCGACGCGTGGGCAATTGTTTTTAGAATAAAATACCCAATTCTTCAGTGGGATACCGCGTTCTCAAGTGCCTTATCTGCAGTGGCGCAAGATAACAAGATAATTTCCAAATTAATGTTGTTGCGATCTACTTTTCTTCGTTGTCTTCATCTATCTATCCTTGTCTTCAAGCCGTTGAAATACCCGTTAAACTTTAAATTAATTTTCTCTTTCGTTTCAAAATGTACAATAATTGAAAATACTAATAGCTGTGTTGTGTGTAGCATGTTCTGTGTACAACGGCAGAATTGTAAATAAACAAATACGCGATGTGCCTTGGCAACTTGTACAGTTGGGCAAGTTACGAAATCCCTTTGTGTATTCGCAATGAAAGTATCGGCGCGTTGCAAGTAAGATCAATGACAACGAATTGCGTAACAAGGCTTCAGCCATTTAACGGACTTCTTTTTCAATGCATAAGCAAAACCTCTATTGTTCGAAACTTTATTGTTACACTTTTTATAACCACTGACAGGTTCTTTAAAAGTATTACATAGTTTCGTCAGGATGTATGCATAGTGTTGTGAACCTGACTATAAAGATTTATTAGTTTAAACGATAAAAGTGTGAAATTGTCCACTATCTGGGGGCTGTCATGGATCACTATCTAGATTTCTCATAAGCTTGTCAGTACCCTGGTAAAAAAACTTATGGCTCTCTCTTATTGGCGCGTTATTATAGGTCGATAATATTGAAATGCGTTATTCCGAGAATGCGTCGAGAGTCCGTGCACATAACTGCGTTTTTATTGTTTGATCATTCTATATCTTATTCCTTCACACTAGACCATATCTGCTCTCCCTTAAAATACTAATTATCTCGCATCTTGGGTGGGACTGTGTTCGTTCCTCCTATTAGAAATGCTCTTCGCATATCGGAATATCGCATGACGGAGGAACGCAAGCGTCCTACTTTTATTGCGTCGTTATAATCGCAGCAGTGTGTCTTCATTACCATAATACAACATAATGTTCTTAAAACAGATATCGCAATAACTTATCCGATATTATTAACCGATAATATCGCGACAATGAGGGAGAACCCTTATACGAGTAAAATGCTTTGACTCTAGAATTCACGTTTTATGTTCAAAAAGTATATATTTTTAATAGACCGAATCAATTACGATGCCAAATGAGTAAAAAAGAAATTAAAAATTTCACTAGAGACAGGTTTATAAAATATTTATAAATTGTCGCATAAAGTTAGTAAGTACGCGGGTACATAAACATTAAAACACAAACTAATGAATAATCAATTTACATAATAATGTCATGTTTATTTAGAAACAGGTGTGAAAATAACAAATAGTTTTTATATGTAACTAGTTGACGCCCGCGGCTTCGCCCGCTAAGATAAGTTTTCCCGTTCCCGTTTCCCACAGGAACTTATTCCCAGGATAAAAAGTAGCCTCTCCTGGCTCTAAGCTACCTCCCCACAAATTTTCAGCCAAATCGATACAGCCGTTGTTGAGTTATAAATAGTGTAACTAACACGACTTTCTTTTATATATATAGATTTATTTAATATTACTTAATTCTACCTATCATCAACTACATATTATAAAACAAAGTCGTTTTTCGCTGTCTGTCCGTATGTATGCTTAGATCTTTAAAACTACGCAACGAATTTCGATGCAGATTTTTTTAATAGTTAGAGTGATTCATAGAGAAGGTTTTTGTGTATAATTTGTAAAGTTTTTGTTTACATTAACATAATTATAACGATATAATCTTAGGGGCGTCGGAAAAAATGAGCCGTCTGGGAGGTTTTAACGTCAACGCTGCCTAAACGAGATATAACAAAATTATGTATAGTGGAATTGTGTATCTAATATAGGTATACAAAAAAGTCCGCGAAGGTATATGTCTATCTCTTAAGGATAACATACTATATCCATTTTAATCCTTTAATAAAACAGCAATTACAAAGCGGTAATTTGAAGGCTATTTACACAAATACAATATTAATCCTAAATAAAAATAAATAAATAAATATCCATCACGCCTTATCCCCGAAGGGGTGGCAGAGGCATATTATATGCCCACTTTTCACCGTGTGGATTCCTGTCCCACGTAATAGGTGGTGAGCCCATTGCCGTGTTGAAATAGACAGACGCAGGTTGTGGCTACCTGCAGTTGAAATTTTTTATGCCGCCCATAAGGCATTCAACCAGGCTTAACGACTGCCATTTTACTGGCAACCGGGACCAACGGCTTAACGTGCCTTCCGAAGCACGGAAACGCTCGCAAATGTAAATGCCACAAAGTGGTCACCCATCCGAGGACCAGCCATAGTTAAAGTTGCGTAACTCAGTGATCGTTTACAGAACACTGAGACCGCGGGGCCACGAGCGCTTCTTAATCCTTATCATTTTAAATATGTTAGTTGGCGTCAGCATTTTATGAAGATTATTTTGGCCCTTTACACATTGCTAATTAAATGAATATAATATAAATAAATAAAAATGCGCAAAGAAATTTATTTCGGGTAACCAAATTCGACCGGGCCTAGCGGGCGTAGGTAGGTACTTAAGAGCGGAGAAGTAATCAAGTAATTTGCAAAATGTTCATACATTATTGTGAAATTAATAAACGACGGGATTAAAAGCATGCCACGGGGTTTGCGGGGCAGGATGATGAGCTCGAACACGTCTCTTCAGCTCATCCCATAGATGCTCTATAGGATTCATATCAGGACTTCGCGCTGGCCATCTCATAACAGTGATACCAATGTCATTTAAGTACTCCCTGACGATTCCCGCAGTATGGGCCCTTGCATTATCATGCATTAAAACGAAATCTTACCCAATAAATCCAGCATATGGCATCACGTGGTTCTCTAAACATTGGCGAACGTATCTATTGCCATCTAGGGGCGGCAGTCGTGGTCCCGTCACTACCTCTAGCTCAGTTTTGCCTTCCATAGAGATTCCTCCCCAAACTGTCCATGATCCTCCACCATAACTCACTTTCTCGTCAATACAGCATTGCGCGAAACGCTGGTTCTGTCTTCGGTACACCTTACTCCATCCGTCATTATCGTATAGCATTATCTTGGACTCATCTGTGAAGAGAACCTGGCTCCATTGATGTCGAGTCCAATTTAGATGTTCGCGCGCAAACTCTAGACGGGCTATTCGGTGTGCTCGTGTCAATTCTTATGGGGCTTTAAACCACGTTCATTGAGTCGCCTTCTAATGGTCCGAGCACTTACAGCCACTCCGTGAAAGTCCCTGAGCTGTTCTTGTATCTGAACAGAGCGTAAGCTAGTAGTGACAATGTATTGATCTTGTCTCGCCGTTGTCACTCGGTAACGAGGTCCTCCTGTTCGCCGAACGAATCCGCCAGTCTCCAGGTATCGGAGGTACACTCTTTGAACAGCGGAACGACTTATGTGATGTTGTGAACTCACATCTCGCTGACTTAGCCCAGATTGAAGAAGTGCTATAGCTTGCGCGGCTACTTCAGGTGAAGTATCCATAATTTTATAGCCAAAAACGGTTCAAGTTATAGAAAAATAACTAAACTAATCTTTGGTTAACAACAATTGCGAAAATTCTAACCAAATCGACATTAAATTGCTTCAAAAGCAACTTTCAACAGTCATTATTTTTTTTCAAATCAGTGACCAAGCTCGGCTTTAGTTCTTTATTTTAAATTCTAACATTCAAATTTGGAATAATACATACGGGAAAGACGATGAAATATGCCAGCATTAAAAATGCATATAAACTTTTTTAATATATTGTATATTTTATTTGTGTATTGGGCTTTTAGGCCCGGGAATGTAAGGTGGCTCGATTCAAGAGTCCGGGAGTGTATTTCATCAACCAAACCTGTCATGGCCGGGGCGTCACTCTTTTTTTCATACGATTACACTAATTACTACATACGAATGATAGGTCGCGTAAGCGATTATCGCATAGTTTCACGAAAACTAAGCACGCGGTATAATTATTATTTTCGTCTCTGTTATTTCTTGCCCTTTGTATTCAGTAACTAACTAACTAACTATCTTCACGCTGTATCCCTGACGAGGTAGTCAGAGAGGACAGACATTTTTGTTAAAGTAATAAGCGGCGGAATTAAATAGGTGTGATGGGGATTATGAGTATGTCACGGGCAAAGCCGCGGGGGTCAGCAAGTGGTTATATAAAAATAAGACGGCATCTAACAAAAATAGCTGGCAATATCCTGTCCGTGAGTGATATTGGGGCATGTTGTTAATTGAGACGATCTTAGTAACGGTTCATTAAGAGATGTCCCGCGGGCCGAGACGGAAACAGCTTCATTTTATTAGATGAGGTCGGTGGGTCATTTCGTAGTTAGAAGGGGCTGGCTATAGCCCATTGTTTACATTATCTACAAGCCGCGTGATAACTGCTGCCCTATAACGATAAACCAAGAAAAAATCCCGTGGTGTCCTAAGCAATATTTAGAAAGAAAAATACACTTGTAATAATATTATCTACGTCTATAATACTACGATTCCATCTACCTCTAGCATATTCGATTCTGCAAGCTTCGATTCTGCCTTTAATGGGAATATGAACAGTCAAGTGAGAGGAATGGGTTACGAGATGATTAGCCTTCGGTAATAGCAATGATCTGAAAATCACCAGGAATTAATTGTTTATTATATTTCAGTGCAATTATAGTTGACCACATGACCCACACGGCTTTGCCCGTGACATACTTCGAACTCCCATCGCACCTGGTAAATTCTCACACGAGGATACCAGACAGGGAGAACGAGCAAGGTGCATTGCTGAACTTCCTGCTGACTACGCGTTTGGACGGATACACGAAATCAGTGGATGCGCCGCTTGCACATCAGACCACTGCACTGTCTCGTTCGGGCGCGAGTGTCTCTCGCGAGGCCTGAACCGCCCCGACCCAAGAAGTGAACAAGTCAGCAGACTGGGATGGACGGCGAGAATTCTTTGCCCGTGAAGGCGGCTTTACCATTCAGACGATGTGGACTCCTACGCTGCAGTAGTTGCTGAGGGGATCTTGGCGGGCATGGAGTATTATATTCCTCACCGCTGGATTCCTGCAGGGGCCAAAAAGCGACCGTGGTAATAATATAATAATCGGCTTTGTAGAGAAGCTAGACTGCTGAAGGATTCTGCCTACAGAGCTTGGACCACGGCTCGTGCTAATAATGATCTTAACATCTCTGAAGTGAAACTTAAACTATATGCCGCCTCGAGGGCCAGCAAAAGAACAGTTTTCAGGGCTAAATTCGATTTCGTCGGCAGAATTGCAAGCAAAATTCACGACTCCCAGAAGGGTAGCCCCTTCAAAGCCCAGTTAAAACTGCCGATGGAAACTTTTGTCGGTCTGATTGACCACCCTTACTTAAACCTAACGGTTCGACGAGAAATCCGACCTTCTGGGTTCTCTATTTGCCTCTAACTCAACTATGGCCGACGGGGGCGCTTTGTCGCCTGGCATTCCGTGGTGTGGAACTTCCATAAATTCACATAGCGGGAGGTCCGGCCAGAGCTTCAGTCCCTCGACGTTCATAAGTGGAGTGGGCCAGACGGTATACCCGCGGTGGTATTAAAGTAGTGTGGTCCCGAGTTGTCCTCAGCACATACGTCTTTTCCACGCTTTCATATTCCATGAAATAAGTCCAGGCTTCATGGAAGACCGCGAATGTGCATCCTGTACCTAAGAAGGGTGACAGGACCGATCCGTCCAATTATAGGCTTTTAGCCGTAACCTCCCTTTTATCTAGCTAAGGTGATGGAGCGTGTAATCAATACACAGCTCCTGAGGTACCTAGAAGAACACGACCTGCTCAGTGACCGGCAGTACGGTTTCCGTCGTGGTCGCTCAGTTACGTCGCCTCAAGAAGTAAAAGAGGTGGATTAATTCGTCAGTTTCGAGCAGGTCACGGTAGTGTAGTTGGTGAACGCGTCTGGTGCGTTGAACCAGAAGACGCTGATTCGATTCAGCTCGTGACTGAAATTTTTTTCCACTTTAAAATTGAAATTTAGAAATATGGTCATGGCGAAGAGAAGAAAATCTTGAACCGAAACTGTATCAACCCGCCTGGGCCACATTGTACAGTGAGTCCAATCACCCTTCAGGGCTCAGTTGACTAAAGGGGTGACTCGTTCATGTTAAAATCTAATAGTTGCCATACCACTTAGTTTCAAAACTACCAGTTCGTTCCTACCAATATTACAGGTCGCGCGGCGAATGATGAGCTCTGACAAAAATTAGTGGGGATAGTGTGCGCATGTATAATCGCGCACAATATTATTACACAAAGAATCAAGTTTAATACGACTCTGCTTTGAACCAAACTTTTTAATTATTTTATAACGTAGGTAGGTGGGTACGTAAGTAGGTATATATAGTAGGTGTATATAATGTAGGTATTAAAGTAAAAGAAGTGGAAGAAGTCTCTGCTTACCCTGGTGAATGAGGGGCGTGATTTTAATTTTTTTTTTGTATTAAACAAATTAAATTGTTGAAAATTTATAACTAAACTAACTATATTCACGCTGTATCCCTTACAGGGTAGTCAGAGAGGACAGATTGCCAGGCTTCGCGATCCATGCATACTTATTTCGCTTTCTTAAGATTCACCAACCGCTTCATACACGCACGTCTGTGTATCCGAGTACTTTAGACTTTTCCGTTTTTGAGCAATCTGCTCACGTGATCTTCATATGCAAGTCTCGGCCTACCCTGATTCCTTTTACCCTCTACTTTCGCACAATATATATTCTTCGTCAATCGTTCCCCACTCGATCTTTCGTTGGACGTGTCCAAACCAACGAAGCACACCCTTTTCCAGCTTTATTGCTGAACTTGAACTGAAAGTGACTTTCATTCAAACCTGCCATATCGCGTTTCACTTCGTTACGTATTCTGTCGGCCAAAGTTACGCCGCACAATTTTCGAAGTGATCGCATCTCCACAGCATTGAATTTACTTTCATGCAACTGCTGTCATACCCCGGTTTCGCTACCGTAAAGCAACGTTGGCACTATCACTACGTTATGTTTCGCCAATAATAATAATTATAATTGGTATAAATATTTGATCAAACAAATAATATATATATAAATATATAGATACATAATAAACCATTTTTCGTTCTTGTCCAGATTGGACAGACAATTTTCTCGGGGCATCAAAACGTTGGCACTATCACTACGTTATGTTTCGCCAATAATAATAATTATAATTGGTATAAATATTTGATCAAACAAATAATATATATATATATATATATATATATATATATATATATAGATACATAATAAACCATTTTTCGTTCTTGTCCAGATTGGACAGACAATTTTCTCGGGGCATCAAAACCTCAATACGCTATTACAAGATTTGCCAAAAAGAGTAGAATATTTTATGTGCGTGACAGTACCGAGGCTAGTGACAACACGTGCCGACATATCACAGAGTAGTGTGCGGCTGTGCCCTAGTGTGTGTGTAGGATTTCGACCATTCCTGCGTCCACGCTCCTACTCTCCGACCCTTCACCCCCTGTCAACCCGCCAATTAGACCTAATTTATGAGTTCTGCGCATTCCCCTTCACTTTCTTACAGAGCTCATCATTCGCCGCGCGACCTATACTGCAATGTTTTTATCAAATTGTAATACTATCTTGTTTATCAATCACCTTTATTCCTAAAGCCCACAATTCACCGTGTGCATTTTTGTCTCACAACACTATCTTACCGTACAATAAAATGTAAAATCATAGAAATCGGAATAACTGCATAACTTTTTTTTAATAAGTAAATAAAGATTATGATAATTTTAGAAAAGAACGATAATGTATGTTATCAAATGCTATAAAGTTGTAACTATTGTAAATGAGTAAATAGGTAGTTGAGGTAAATGAACGATAAGAAATATCGAGTTTAGTAATCAATATTGATTTAACCAATTAAGATAAACAACTAACTCGGAACAATTTCCCGCTGCGCATAAATGTTGTAGGTAGCGAAAGGTCAAGCTTGACATTCGCATAAACACACCTATATCTTAGCAAAGGTAAGCAGAGGCTTTCCACTTCGCTAGTTGTATTGTATTCGGTGCTAGATGTGGCAACTAATATGTAATGTATGTAGTAATAATTGTGTCTAATGAAGTAATAAGATGGACATCTGGTATCAATAAAGTACTGCTGTCTAGTAGCCTAGGGTTATGACATCATCATGGGGGAGGTTAGCCATAACAGCTGATGATAATCCTTAGTCCACTTCCATTTTAACCAATTGTGACTGCTTGCTTCTTTTCTTTGCATCTGTATTCGACTGCCTTTGCGATGGTAGCGGGTTGGAATCTCCAGTCGGTACATACCTATATGTATTTGTCTGATGGGATGAGCCGCAAATATTTATTTTGGATTTTGGTTGCTTTCTGTTTAACTAATACTAGCTGACGCCCGCGGCTTCCCCGTGACAAATTTTGAACCCCCGTCGCATGCATTAAATCCCGTCGCTTTTACTTTTACAAAAATATATGAATATTTTGCCGATTTGTTGACATTTATGATAACTGCTCCACTCTCCTGGAAAGTAGCATGATGATATATAGCCTTCCTCGATAAATGGACTTGGAATGAATGGTAAAAAATAATTCTCCATTAAAATAAGCAGCAGTCTAGCAAGGAAATCCTCTAGAAACAGATTTTTTATATTTTTTTAATAAATACCTTTACCAATATTTATAAAGTATAGGCGGTGATTTGGTCGAGCGCACGGACCAGGTTAAATACCTGGGATCTGTTTTTCACACGTCCAGTGACATCGATTGCGATGTCAAGTCACGCATTGCTGCCGCGTGGGCCAAATGGCGGGAGATGACCGGTGTCATTTGTGACCCTAAAATGCCGATCCGGTTGAAGGGACAGGTCTACAAAACCATTATTAGACCTGTCCTTTTACATGGCAGTGAGACGTGGCCGATATTGGAGCGACACAAGCAGGAGCTGCGTGTCACGGAAATGAAGATGCTGCGGTGGATGTGTGGAGTCACGCGGATGGACCGCGTGAGAAACTCTCGCATCCGCGGCAGCCTTCACGTCCGTGACATTGCAGACAAGTTGCAAGAGTGTCGCATTCGTTGGTATGGTCACGTCTTGCGGCAACCGCCGGGCTACGTAGGTAACAAATGTCTGGCCATGTCAGCCCCGCCGGGTCCCGGTAAGAGGGGAAGACCCAAGAAGTGCTGGCTTGACGTCGTAAGGGATGACATGCGTGCCAATGATCTCACTACAGGGGATGCCGAAGACCGTGCGAAGTGGAGGAGAAAATGTAGGAAAGCGGACCCCGGGCGTCGCGAGACGCAACTGGGACAGACGCTCGGATGATGATGACCAATATTTATAAAGTGTTATTTTAGATTTACAACCACCATTGTCACGTACTGATTGACGTCTATGGTACTTAAATAATCATATGTTGAAAAGGAAAAATGTTTGATTGAAACATGACACGTACCAATTCAATGTGATCACTAATTGCTTTTATGGTTTCACTCTGGTAGCGCTTACCAATATAAAACTAGTTGACGCCGGCGCCTCGGCCCTTGTGGTGTATTTTCCCGTTCCCATTTCCCACGGGAACTTGTTACCGGGTTAAGAAGTACCCTATGCGTTATTCGGATGTATAAACTAACTAGATGACCCCCACAGCTTCGCCCGTGGAATATTTCGACCTCCCGTCGCACCTATTTAATCCCGTCGCTTATAAATTCTACAATAATGCAATAAAATTTGCCCGATTTGTCGACATTTATGACTACTGCTCTTCCCCCAAGTGTAGTAGCTTAATGATATATAGCCTATAGCCTTCCTCGATAAATGGGCTATCTAACTCAAAAATAAATCTTTAAATCCGACCAGTAGTTCCTGAGATTAGCGCCTTCAACCAAACCAACAAACTCTTCAAGAAGTACCCTATGCGTTATTCGGATGTATAAACTAACTAGATGACCCCCACAGCTTCGCCCGTGGAATATTTCGACCTCCCGTCGCACCTATTTAATCCCGTCGCTTATAAATTCTACAATAATGCAATAAAATTTGCCCGATTTGTCGACATTTATGACTACTGCTCTTCCCCCAAGTGTAGTAGCTTAATGATATATAGCCTATAGCCTTCCTCGATAAATGGGCTATCTAACTCAAAAAAAAATCTTTCAATCCGACCAGTAGTTCCTGAGATTAGCGCGTTCAACCAAACCAACAAACAAACAAACTCTTCAGCTTTAAAATATTAGTAAACTAATTTTATTATTATTGTAAAGTATCATCAAATTTTTGCGTGAAAGAGTAACAACTAACAAACCTAGGCTACAACCATACATTCTTACCAACTTTCGCGTTTATAATATACTAGCTGACCCGCCCGGCTTCGCCATACTTCGAACCCCTTGGCACCTATTTAATCCCATCTTATATTAATTTCACGATAATGTATGAACATTTTCCAAATTACTTGATTACTTCTCCGCTCTCAAGTACCTACTACGCCCGCGCCCGCACTGCCCGGTCGAATTTTTGTTACACGAAATTAATTTCTTTGCGCGTTTTTTTGATACTGCCATATCGCCTAAGATATTCATTTAATCTGCAAAGTGCAAAGGGACAAAATAATCTTCATAAAATGCTAAAACTAACTAACATATTAAAAATGATAAGGATTAATAATGTATTTGTGTAAATAGCATTTAAATTACCGCTTTATTATTGCTGTTTTTTAAAGTATTAAAATGGATATAGTACGGTATCCTTAAGAGATAGACATATACCGTCGCGGACTTTTTTGTAGACCTATATTAGATACATAATTCGACAATACATTATTTTGTTATATTTTAAAGGGTTTAGGCAGCGTTTTCGTTAAAAGCTCCCAGACGGCGTATTTTTTTCCGACACTGCCAACATATATCGTTATAATTAAGTTAATGTATACAAAAACTTAACAATATATAAACCTTCTATAAGAATTACTCTATCTATTTAAAAAAACTGCATCGAAATTCGTTGCGTAGTTTTAAAGATCTAAGCATACATAGGGACAGACAGCGAAAAACGACTTTGTTTTATAATATGTAGTGAAGTACAATTATCTTAGAATGATTTTCATAATGTTAAATTATAGTCGAACTCCTCCAAAGCGTATGGACCAATTTTAATGATTTTTTTTTATGTCTACATAGTGAATTTTTGAAACAGGAAATTGACGGTTCGATAAATTCCAAACTCTGATTATAGTATTATATATGTCCCTTAGGGAAAATGTGGCCAACCGGTCAATAGCGCCTATAGCTAAAAGGCCAGTCAATTAGAATACAAAAAAAAAGTTGCGCTTTATTTTTCTTCTGAGGTTATCCAGAGGAAGATGCTCAGATGCTTTCGAATTTTTATTTGAAAAGTACTACACAATTGGGCACGGTTTCTTTTAAAATTTCTCGAAGTAAGTATTGCCTATACATCTCAAATGGTTTCGTCAATAAACAGTAGTTCTTGAATGTAATCAAGTTGGCCACCTCTGCTCTAGGGTCTCACCTAAGTTAAGTATTATAATACAACACATTCTTATATTATAAAATTTCTTAAAATTGTTGACACAATCTTAATAATATTATAAATGCGAAAGTTTGTATCGATGTTTGCTACTCTTTCACGTAAAAGCTACTGAATAGATTTTAATGAAACGTTACAATAATTTAGCTTATACAAGTTATACATCATAATAACACATAGGCTACTTTTTATCCCGGGAACAAGTTCCTGTGGGAAACGGGAACGGGAAACCTTTTCTACGCGAGTGAAGCCGCGGGCGTCAACTAGTACTTTTCTACGCAAGTGAAGCCGCGGGCGTCAACTAGTACTTTATAATCGTTATATCATAAAACGATTATAAAGTACTAGTTAGTAGACTCAAAACAGGACGTTATTTTTTTTTCCTTCAATTATAAACGAAAAAAAAAAAAAGAATTTCCCAAATACGGTTCTTTGTTAATCGGTGAACATACATATAAAAATATATCGTCGCATTTGAGTAGGTACCAGGTACATACTTCTGTTTTGAAGTCTGTAAAAAATTTGCAGATCAGCTTGGCTTTATCGGACGTTCTGTATTCAATAAAATTAGTCTACGGTACTAGACGTCACTAAAGGTTGCGTCTACAAAGATCTCGATAATGGAGATTTAGAGAGAGACCCTGGAATTATAGCGCCATAGTAAATAGAACTTTCTACTTCTTCTAGCGGTGAATACACAAATTTGAGTTCAGGGTTCAATTGACCAAGATTTAGTCTACCCCAATCGAACTCTTGTAAGAATAACGTCGATTTCAAACAAGTTGTTCAAGACTTTCTTCCACTACAGACCAGTGATACTGGTGCGACCCACGTAATAAGTGTCACCTGTAAGTCATCCGCATAGCAATGGATGCCGTTGATGTCAATAATATGCAGAAAAATCAGGGTGACACGAGTGCTACCACGGCGACTGATATTTGGGCGTGCCCTCGAGGCGTCGTGCACCAGCTCGTCCCCGCTGGTGCGAAATATGTGTGCCAGAGTGGCGCAGGGGACCGCCACCCTACAAGCGTGGCCCAATACGGTAGGAAGTGGAGGTCTGAGTGCAGGCTAGCTGCGTGGAATAAATGAGGGAAAATTTGATGTTGTGTGCTTGACAGAAAGCACACAACATCTAATTTTCCAAGCGGAAGGGCAGCGAAATCTTAGAGCTCCCGATTGGTGTGCTGGTATGGCAGTCGAGAGTTGTAATTTTGTTGTCCTCACGATTGGTCTCCGCTATTTATGAGTATAAACTGATAGGTCCTAGAGTCCTCTGAATTCGTTTAAAGTTCAGTAAGCAGCTACCTGCTGCTTACGCGAAACGCACTTAGAAATATCCAGTTTTACTGCTAGAGCCCCTCCTTTACACTCAATAGCCGCCGTGAGCCAGCTGTGTGTGAGGTACCCAAGAAGATTGCTAGTCGAGTGACAGAGCCTTACTGATGATCATTGAGCAGGTGCGGTTCGTAAGGTGTACCTCAAGGTTGAGTACCTATTGATTACAAGCTCATCAAACGAAAGGTAACGGCTATAGGTCTGTTATTGGACAGTTCGATCTTGTCACCTTTTTTGAGGGCAGTATAATTGTGCGTGGTCACAACTTTGGCAAACGATTGGGATTGACGACTCCCAGAAGATCCCGGTACTTTACTAATCGGCTATTTCTTATTATGTAACCGAAAGTGCGCGGGAATGGCAGCGATTGATTATGTCGCTCCATCGCGCTCACTCCGGGAATAGCCATCGAGATCAATCGCATGCCAAATTCACTCGGCTTGGGAAAACGGGACAATTTTTCGTCCCGAGGATTGCATCGGGGACACCGGGACGGAGAACCGTAAAACGGGACGGTCCCGTTCAAAACGGGACGTATGGACGTACGTTAGTTATATTCAGACTTAAAACATGACTTAACATGACCTATTCTGCTGTTAATCGTTGACATAGTTGAAGCGCAGTGGCGGAACTTTACAACTTCCGCGTTGTTACGGGTTCGATCCCTCGTAATTAAACTACTTCATGGCGTTCGTACCGTTCGTTCCTATCATACTAATGTGATAATCTGTTTTTATTCAATGACTCAAGCGCCGTTGTTTTGATTTCGCACACAAACAGGAATGTTCCTGCTATAGTGGATTACAATGCCGATTACGACATTGAGATTACTTTATCCAGATGGCAGAAGTCATTGGCTAGAAGCTGAGTTTCAAATAGAAATATATTAATACATATTTTAAAAAAGGAACGACAAAGACGGTCGTTATATTCAATTGATTTCTCTCCATATGAAGAAGTCTAACATTGTATTACTGTAAACTATGTACTTTTATTTTCACCGATATTTCACATATAGTGATGGTTCTATAACAGTATATAGGACCACCGCCATACAGGGGCAAAATCACCAAAAATTCAAAGTTCACCAAAATTTCAGTGAAAATAAAAGTACATAGTTTGCAAGATAAGTTGTAAGATATTCAGGAGGAAAAGTCTGCGTCAGACAATGACCAAATGTCCTGGGGACCTGGTGCCGGGAGGCCCAAGTATTTGTAAGGGATATTGGTCAGAGTCTTGTGGAAACGACTGGTGACTCTCGATCTGGATAGTTTCTGGTGCAGAGGTTGACCATCGCATTCCAGTGTGGAAATGCGGTGTGTGATGGGTACTATAGCGCCAGAAACGGCCAGGGCTGGTTTGGTTTTTGGGCTGGTTTTTTGATTAGTTTAGTAAGTTCGCCCGCGTACAGAAGATTTCCCGTTCCCATTACCCACAGGAACTTGTTCCCGGGATAAAAAGTTGCCTATGTGTATGTAAGCTATATTGTTGTAAAGTTTCATTAAAACCATTCAGTAGTTTTTACGTGAAAGAGTATCAAACATCCATACAAACTTTCGCATTTATAATATTATTAAGATGGTACATAGTAATGACCAAAATAAGGAACACTTAAGAAGTGAAAACGTGCAGATAAATTAAACAACGATAATTATTTTACAGGGTATCTGCGTGTCTCATCTCAATGTTACTGATCGTGTACGGCAGTTTTCGATCTTTGAATATGGAACGTGAAGCGAGAGAGCGAGCCGAGCGGGAGAGAGAGGCGTCACTGCTCGGTGGGAAGACTCCCACCACTTCTAGTTCATCTAATAGTAGTGAGTTTATTACATTTTATACCTACAATAACTTATTTTTTTGTGAGAGTGGTGTAATCCCACGATTATGTTTTAGCCCAATTCTAGTGCAGCGTGAAGAGGCACATCATTAGGCCTCCAACTTGAGGGCCACTCTATTGTGACCTGTGAGAGTGACATTCAATTCTTTAGATGTTGACATGTCTTACCATCAAGCGAGCGGCGGCATTTTTGCAATAAAATACACTGAAACTGAACTCTCTGTTCACCGAAGTTTTGGTTACCGGTTATACTTACGATTCCCAGGTAGTGCTGTGTCATAGGTCCAATCCTCATTGTCCCACCGTTTATTCCGGTTACATCTGCAGGTCCGTTTGCCGACCAATCAATTTCCACTTCTCTCTGACCTAACAGCATAACCTAGGCGATTTAGTCGCTTTTTACACACTGAATACTTAAAATTCAAAGCAATGATTGATTTACTTTTCTGTGACTCAACATAGCGACTGAACGCTGCACTCTTCACATTTTATTGCGGTCGCTTGCTTAAGCATTGGAGCTTGGAGCAGTCGCAAAAACTTGCGAATCTGATACCGCGTCCAAACGTAGATAGCCACGAAATCGTGATGCAGCTGTTGCGAAATAGGAGATAAGTGATGCTATAAGTAGCATGTGTGCTTTGGTCCTATTCTAACTATACTTATTATTATAAAGCTGAAGAGTTTGTTTGGTTAACGCACTAATCTCAGGAACTACTAGTAGGATTAAAATTTTTTTTTTGTTTTACGTAGCCCATTTATCGAGGAAGGCTATAGGTTATATATCATCACGCTACTACCCTGAAGATCGGAGCAGTAATCATAAATGTCAACTAATCGGGAAAATTTTCTTAGAAAAGTTTACATACAAGGGATTAAACTTGGTGCGACGGGAGTTCGAAGTATGTTACGGGCCAAGCAGTGGGGGTCAGCTAGTATAATAATACTATCGCTTTCCATTGCTATATCGGTATCTTCTTCTCATACTTTACTTCTAGTCTTATGTGATTATTATTATCAATGATGGGGTACTTATATGATCAACTAGTTAACGCCCGCGACTTTGCCCGCGTAGAGTAGTTTACCTGTTCCCGTTTCCCACAGGAACTTGTTCCCGGGATTAAAAGTAGCCCATGTGTTATTCTGTTGTAAAAGCTATATTATTGTAAAGTTTCATTAAAATCCATTCAGTAGTTTCTACGTGAAAGAGTAACAAACATCCATTCTTTCAAACTTTCGCGTTTATAATATTAGTATGATTACGACCAATAATGATAGGAAAACAAGCCAGATTTTATTTATAACCTTCTTAAACACATTTTATCTAGTGTTGTTATCGTGTTATTGTTTTGATATGCCACCGACAGATAGATGTTATGTGTATTAGTGCGTACAGCTTTTGGTTCACACCAACAACAAAAAACCAATCAAAACAAACCAAACAAATAAGATAGCGCGTATTAATAGCATACTATCACGCCTTTATCCCCGTAGGGAAAGGCAGAGGCGTACTATACGCCCACGTTTCACCCATTGGGTTTTGCTGGTGAGCCCATTGCCTTGTTAAAGTGGACAGGTGCAGGTTGTGGCGACCTGCTGTTGAAATTTTTCAAGCCGCCCATAAGGCCTTCAACTGGCTTATCGACTGCCATGTTACTGGCAACCGGGACCAACGGCTTAACGTGCCTTCCGAAGCACGGAAACGCTTGCAAATATAAATGCCACAAAGTGGTCACCCATTCGAGGACCAGCCGTAGCGAAAGTTGCTTAACGCAGTGATCGTTTACAGAACACTACGTCCGCGGGGCCACGAGCGGTTCTTAATAGCTCGCGTTTTAATAGCTCTCTTTAAATATAAGTTTTGCAGAAGATTGCAATTACTTACATTAAAAGAAAACATTCACCGTACATATATACATGTAATCGTCTTAAATAGGGCAGAATCTATCTACTATATTGTGTGTATATGGGTTGGCGCCGATACGTCGCTCAATCTCCACGTCTTTCTTTACTCAGATTGATAACGATTACAGCTTTATGGAAATGGGGACACTTATTTCTTTTCGTTAGAGAATATTGTGTTCCTTTATTCTACATTTGTTACCGCGATAGTTTCTCGTTAAACTAATGTACCCTTTGTCTATTATATAGAAGAGATCTTGTAATTTTCAACTGTTAACGAAGGGTATTTATACGAAATTATTTAAATGGATTTGAAATATAATAAAAAATAAATAATAAATAATTTTAATAAATAATAGTGTAAAAAAATATAAATAACACGCTTTTTGGCATGTAAAGTAAAAAAACGATTGCCAGACCAATGTGTCAACAAAATTCTTATTTTGGAAATTGTAAAATGGAATAATTTTATCAAATTAGTGCATTATCATCGGCCAAATAAATCTACAAAAAGTTTAAAGTTGATCAAAATCGCGCCCAAAAGAGTCGGTTACAAACATACATACAGGTGAAGCTAATAAAAGCGTGTAAAATAAGGTGGATAGCATAATCCGCTGGCACAATAAATGCAAATCTATTTGTAGAATCAACATTAGCAGTATAGTTAGAACTATAAAGTTGTGTGCTAAATTTACTTGTTCAGTTCGTGGTGTTGTCCATTACTAGCTAGAGATAAAGTGCAACACACTTCTCTAAACTCATTTATTTTTCATCGTGTCCGACGACCCTTATTTTCTCCACAAATTTATCAACTAAACTTCGAGAAGGGTGGCCGAACATATTGCACTTCAAATTAGCGATTTGTGTTAGCGAAAAACCTGGAGTGATAAATATGATAAGAGATATGTGACATGTGCTGTCGCATCGAATCAAACCCAACACAGTCTTAATTCAAAGTTCTAGACAGACAACTGTCGAGAAAAAATAAACTCACGTAATATCTTAATTGCAATCGATTGCCGTCAGAGTTGACGACATATCGGTAGCCGACGAACAAATTGTCATAAATCTGACACCTAGAAATTCGATAACGTACTCCGAATCTCGTAGACACGGTGTTCCATCGATCAGCTCTGATGAAGAGAGATTTCTACTCAATGCCCGCACTCTCCTGTCCTCTTAATCGTTATCATTTTGTAATAAATCCAAAGCCCCTGATCTTGATATTATTCGAAGCAGGGAAAAAACTAAAAAATACCGCCCACTGCACCGGTCTATATTTTTACTTTTATCATCATCATTATTTCGGTCATCAAACGGCCACACATGGACATAGCCTCACGGAAAGCCTATCTAGCGCTCTCTAACATATCTTCTGGTCCCATGCCAGCCTCACATGCAAGTGGTGTACCTGCTGACTAACGAACGAGGTCATGGTGAAGAAAAGGAAAATTCGAGACAAAACCCTGTACCAACACTGGCCAACGTGGTACAGTATATATTGTTGTTAGAAAATTACAGGATACGCGGTCTGAAATAAATTGAGTTGGAATTGGATACAGAGTGCAAATGGGACCTTACATCTTCGGGTCCCGAGCTAGCTACCTGCGAGTTGTGCACCTGCTGCTGACTAACGGACGAGATCATGGCGAAGAGAAGGAAAATTCGAGATAAAACCCTGTACCATACCAACCCGTCTGTCCATTTAACTGCACTATACTTACATGTATTATTACCTGCGTACTCATGACTATGTCAGTAAAATTATATGATACATGCCTTAGTTACACGTAACTTTTTAAACTAGATGATTGTTTTTTTTTGCAGATGTTCAAACACTGAATACAATGCAGGCGCTGTGTTTCCCGCTCGGCTCGTCAGTGGCTCTTCTCATAATGTTTTTCTTCTTCGACTCCATGCAGACGCTCGTCGCTATATGTACTGCAAGTGAGTTCTTTATAAGCCCATTTATGTCAATATTACCATTGACTCAAAATAATTACTTGTATGATTATTGATTTGATGTATATTTGCTCAGTTTAACTCCGTCTCTACATTATCTAAGAGTATACTGATACTAGGTGACCCCCCACGGCTTCGTCCATGCCATTCTAGGCAACACTTTAATTTTTTTTATATGTATACATTAGTGAACTGAAGCGCTCGTAGCCGCGTCAACCCAGAGTTTTATAAACGATCACTACGTTGAGCAACTTTAGCTATGGCTGGTCCTCGGTTTGATAACCACTCTCTGGCATTTACATTTATGAGCATTTCATTTTGTTGAATTTAATTGATTAGCCGTCAATTATCTCATTATATATTTTATCGAACAATTAAATCATTAATTATATCAATATTTGTAAACAATCATTCATTATTAGCGGGCAGTTAATTAACCCTGCTATAAAATTTTGTAAATATAACAACGGGTTATACACAACATACGGTTGAGCGAAAACGTCGTCGTCTCTCCCCTCTCGCTCTTGTTGAGCAACCGGGTCTGTGCGATCGCTCCGTAATTTTAATATTTTTTCTTTGGTTTAACTTTGTATTCCCAGCTCGTGAATTGGTTTATCACACAATCACTAAAATGTCACATTTTAGTGATTGTGTTTCGGTAACACGTAAGTGAAACTTGGTTATATTGTCGTTAATCGCGTAAATATTGCTATTTATCAATCGGTAAGTTTTTTTTTTATTTTCATTCTAAAGTGTGGGTATCAGTGAATTAAGTTGCGCCGATAATTTTATTGTTTACACTTTATTTAGACACTTTTTTTATTTGTGCTGTAGGTATAATTAGTGTTAAAAAATAATGCCCTTGCGAGTTGAAACTCCCGATAGAGGGGGAGGTAAACGCTTATGTGCCACTATAAGGTCGCCACCGGCAAAGCGACTTTTTAGTGAAATGTCTCCGGTTTTCCAAACACCCGAAGATGTAAACAAACGGGTACAATCAGTTAAATTGGTCAATAGTGACTTGTCGGAATACCATAATAAAGGCGAATATTGCACGTTAGTCGAGCAGGCAAACAGTTATATTGCTACAATAAATAATATATATTCAACGATCAGGGATCGCGAATCACTTTGTCTAATAAAACTTCTATCATGGATTTAAACCAGCGCTTGACCGGCATTATTTCTATTCTGGCATTAAAATCGTCATGCAACGATACTAAGGTGGCAAATATGACCAAAGAACTGCAAGCACTTAAATGTCAGCAACCAAAAATGTCATATGCGGATAAACTAAGGTTACGTTTGCCAGCTAAATCGGCTCCCGCCCCAGCAGCAGTGAAGGCTCTTCCAGCCCGACCCTGTGTGGTGGCTTAACCCCGCGCCTGATCGTTTAACCGAGTTCACAACGGCGTCCGCGACTAAACAGGCACTTATGAAAGCTATCAAGCCCAGTGACGATGGCTTCCAAATTGTAGGCATTAAAAAAACGGGGAAACGGGTGTAGTGTGTCGTGTTGCGAGCGAAAACCAACTCAAGAAGTTGGAGTCAGTGGACGCAATCAAATCGGCGGGCTTGCGCTTAGAAAAACCTAAGGGTCGTAAACCGCGAATCCTAGTTAAAGATGTTTCTGGGTCTATGGTTGACCATGACTTTATTAGAGCCTTATATCGCCAAAACATTAAGGACGAATTAAAAATTAACGAGGAGGACTTTATTAAGAATTCCAAAATAGTTCGTAGGCGTCGTTTAGCTCGGTCGGTCGTTCGTGGGTGGGTTTGGAGCTGGAGCCGGAGATCCGGAATCATTTGGTGGCCACGAAGGATAAATTATTTATTGATTGGGCACTTGTAGATTTATCAATGACCTCGAGGTAGTGCGTTGTATAAACTGTCAACAATACGGTCATGTTCACAAATTTTGTACCAGCAAGTCACCCAGCTGTGCTAATTGCGGCGAGGAACATGATACACGAGCATGTCCACATAAAGACAGTCCTGATTTTAAACCCATCTGTATAACCTGCAAAAGGTTTAAAAAGCCCCATGACCACCGTTGCGGCTCTCGGGAGTGTCATACCTATAAGCATAGGCTGCAGCAGCTCATTCTGAGCACAAACTACCTGTATTTGTTTCATTTAATAATAAAAAAATAACTTGGGACATGAAAAATCTATTGATAAATTTTTAAAGCAATTATTTGCTAAATTTCTCATATATTTTTTTAATAAAGTGGAAAAAGACAATTCGATTCGAGACAGGGATTGAACCTGTGACCTTTGCCTAACCAGGGCAATGTTCTAGCCACCTGAACTACCCGAACCGTATCGAATAAAGTTGAAATTCTCCACCATATTTATATCGTCATTTTACCTGGTTAGGCAAAGGTCACAGGTTCAATCCCTGTCTCGAATCGAATTGTCTTTTTCCACTTTATTAAAAATTTATGATGAAAAATCTAATTATAGGACAGCTTAATTTACGAGTACACAACGATAGGGCAGCCACGGCGGAACTGGACCGCCTAGTAATAGAGAACAAATTAGACATTGTCCTCTTACAGAACCAATATCAGAGCGCCCACCTGCGTAACAGAGTGGTACAATTACATGCCAAGGCACGAGCTGGGATTTATGGCTCTAGTACAAATTTTACTGTAACATCTTTGAGCAACCTCATGACATCTCATTGTGCTGTTGCTGAGGTTACTTCCTCGGCCTATAGGGTGTTTGTTGTGAGCTGCTACTTTCAATATTCATATCATATCGATCCTCACTTACACCATCTTCGTCACGTCCTGCAGTCTCTTGCGGGTCAAAGAATAATCATAGGCGCTGATGTCAATGCCTCTTCTACATTATGGTATGGCAAACTACGTGTATAGGGACCGGCGCTGTGCCGTCGAAGAATTCATTGCAGAAATGAATTTATCTACACACAATTGTCCCAATGCGCCACCTACTTTTTGCGGCCCTATGGGTGAGTCTTCTATTGACGTGACACTTTCACGCGGCGACGTCTCGATATCCGAATGGCGTGTCCTCCCGGATGCGTCCTGTAGTGACCATCGTCTAATCGTTTACAAGCTCTTACCCGGTGATGCACGAGAGGCGCAAAGTACTACTTGTAATTTCAAATATAAAAGTAGGGTCGCAAACTGTGAGCTCTTTGGTTCACTGTTTGCGGCTCACGCTAAAGATTTTGGTCGTGGTAACCTGTCTGTCGAAGAAAGTGCTTCGTTAATGTCAGAAACTTTTACCTACTGTGCCGACGTGGCCATTGGTCATGGATCTATTAACAACACTCGGAGATGCGATTGGGGGAGTCATCGTTTAGCTGAGCTTCGAAGGCGTTTCCGGAGAGCTCGTAGAAAATTAAATTATTTTAAATAGCATAAAATTAGTGCCGGTGCGGAATACAATAGCGCTTTACTTGCTCTTAGAGTTGCCAGGTCCCATTACAGGTCGGCTGTTGAAAAATCAAAGGGTAATTTGCTACGTAAACTAGTGCATGGGCTGGAAGCTGAGGGTCCGTGGTCGCCTATAAACCATGAGTTTAGGGCTAACCGTTCTATTGATCCTGCCTATGTACGAAATATCAAAATTAACAACTCGCATACTATAGGTCTGAAGGAAACCGCGGATTACCTCTTGGATTCTCTTATACCCGACGACTGCTCGGAGTTCGTTGTCCATAGGTAAGGCGTAGGGTGACGATAAAATATCTAACAAAATGATAAAGGAGGCTTGCAAGCTGTTGGGTGAAGTAATATTAAATGTTTCTAACCGATGTATTTACGAGGGAGTGTTCGCCCGTATTTGGCGATGTGGCTATATTAGATATGAGCGCCGATGCCTAAACTGCCGGCGGCGGCGCGCCGATTTTTGATTGTCGGCGGCGACGGCGTCTGCGGCGTGAACTTCATTTAACGACCTACCTTAATTTAAATTAAATAATATTTTAAGTATAATTAAGGATTTAGAGATGTGGGGGTGAAGTGGACACGCTGCCATCCCTGCCAGCAATTCTGAGGGCTGCCATTCTACTCCATCACGAATGCCACAAAGAGCCACTAGAGCTAGGGCCTTCCCCTGAGGCATCGCGCACCAGTTGGTACCAGCTAGTGCGAGAAGTGAGAGCCAGAGCAGCGTACTAAAGTGCCAAAATTTCGAAAAGAAAAGCCGGGAAGTGGAAACGGGGCTTAGGTTAGCTGTGTGGAATCCTGGTACTCGCGCAATGATCTGGGGCTGGACTATCTGGGGGTGAATATGGCAGTCCTTGCGATTGGCCTATAGTATGTCCGATTATAAAGTGATTGGCCCAAGAATCCTTTGAATCTGGTATTTCGAAGAGAAGCAGGAGGGCTTATTTCTGTTCGATAGCTGACTCCGAGTTTCAAAAAGGCTTAAGTACAATAGAGCACTGTTCGGCAGATTGTACAGAAGACAAAAACTACAATCAGCCCTCTCTGTAAGGCTTTTGTGGTCTACTAGAAAACTTTAGACTCCTGGACCGTCCTGGATCCTCTAAAGCGATGTTATGTTGGTTGGCGGGAAATCGAGGTGTTGAGATGCTTGTACGACATCGCTATCGTTCATGAGAGTTCAGCTTCAAAACCAAAGGACCAAAGCCATTAGCTGCGTAGAGGGGTGTGACAGGCTGATGTAATATCTCCCAAGTTCTTCACCAACGCGCTTAGGAGATTTCTTTAAGTCGCTGGACTGGGAGGTGTACAGCGTAAATATAAACGGCGAAAGCATCTCACACTTTCGATTTGCCGACGACATCGTTTTAGTAGCGGAAGTGCTGGAACAGTTGAGCGCGATGCTGCCCAGTGCCGAGGTGTTGTCATTTGTCAAGGTCATGCTTAATGAGCACGTAACGACGGTTCTAATATACGTCAAAGGATCGAGACTACAAATTGTGCAGGAACATACCTACCTTGGGCAAGTTATCCAACTTGACAAAAAGAACCTGTAAAAGGAAATTGTCAGAAAATAAAGCAGAATTAAAGATACGCTTGAGCTGGACAACATGAAGAAAACTGCGTCGGGTTTTCTATTTGCCTATACTGCAATGCCTGAAGACAATGTTTGTACCACCGGTTATGACCTAAGGTGCCGAAATGTGGACACTTACTTACTTAGTTCATTGCATATAATGCACAATGAGCTATGGAGCTAGCTATGCTTCGAGGGTCTTTGAAGGATAAACTCAGAAACGAGGTTATTCGTCAGAGCATAAGGTAGGTCGATAAAGCTGGCAGAGTACGTACGTTAGAGTTGCAATGAGTTGGCCAGATGTGTAGAAGAACCGATGGCCAATTCAGTAAAACGCGCCTTGGGTTTGATCAGAAAGTTTAGTTAAACTGACAGTGAGGCTCATGAAAGCTTTTGCAGTTTCACATAGTCTTAACAGACGTCACGACTCATACTCGAGATGGCGGCGGCGGCGCGGTCAAAATCGTGGCGGCGGTGGCGCGTCGGCGCGGCGCTCATATCTAGGCTATATTCGGATTATTCCTAAAAAAGACGACAAGCCGCCAGGTGACCCTAAGTCGTACCGACTGATCACATTGTTGCCCTCCTTGGGAAAGCTTTTAGAGCGTCTCATAGTACCCCGGCTCCTGCCGGGCGGTATTAAATTTCACAAAAATCAATTTGGATTTACAGTAGGAAAATCTACTAATGACGCAGCGATATCAGTGCGAAAGACTGTCACTCGGTTTCTCAATATGTGCTGGCCATCTTCCTAGATATTTCCGGGGCTTTCGATAACGCTTGGTGGCCAATGCTATTAATGAAATTAAAGTCTCGCGGTTGCTATAGAAATATTTACTCTCTTATTTATTCATATTTTTCACAAGGTACAACAACGTTAAAATTAGGTCATTATTCTGCTACCAAAACGTTAACAATAGGCTGTCCTCAGGGGTCTGTGCTAGGCCCACACTTGTGGAACATAGGATTTGATGACTTTTTCAGTTTACCATACCGGAGGCTGTTCAATGACTGGATACGCCGATGACGGTATGTTGCTCGTTCAGTCGAATACTCGTGCCGGACTCGAGAGCTTGGCCCACACGTGTTTGCGCGTCGTTGCGGAGTGGGGCGTACGAAACAGGTTATTTTTTGCACCCAACAAAACATTTCAGTTGATTTTAAAAGGAAGTTTGAAAGTACCACCGCGCATTAAATTCAATAACGTTTACATTAAAAGTAAAACTTCGGTTTGCTATTTAGGATTGATTTTAGAGAGAAATTTTGCATTTGTTGAGCACATAAAAACTGTAAAAAGTGGTGAAAAGGCTAAAAATAGCTTTTATGCGTTGTCGAGAATATCTACTGCTACATGGGGACTTTCGTTCGAAACACTGAAGGTCGTTTACGGAGCCACTTATTTATGCTGTATGTCTTACGGGGCGCCGGTATGGGCAGATAAGGCTACTATTGGTGCTGCACGTTTAAAGTTACTGCAAAGTCAACGCCATTGATATTTTTGTGCAAGTCTTACAGGACGGTTAGCACGGAGGCTCTGCCGGTGATGGCAGGGGTCCTCCCGGTTGACCTCGAAATTCAGAGACGCGCGGCTTTATACTATTCGGCTAAGGATGGCATGGATGATAGGTTTTTGTTAGAAAGAGATCGCCATAGAATTGCCAGACTGTATCGTGATAATGTACGTAAAGAACTTTTAGACTAATGGCAGCTGCGTTGGAACACTTTCATCAAAGGGCGCCACCTCTACCAGTTTTTCCCAGACGTTCGTGAACGCCTGGGAATATTCTGGCTGGAGGTTAATCACTGTTGCTCAATTTCTTACGAGACATGGTAACTTTAGGAGCAAATTACATTCGTTTAAGCTGGTTGAGTCACCGTTCTTTCAGTGTTCAACTGCTGACGCCAAATATGATCAGACCGCCCATCATATACTTTGGGAGTTTAGCATTTGGCAAAATGAGCGATACAATATGCTTAATTGTTTACAAGTAACGTCGGGAGTAGTTTATTATGCGGATCTCGTGGCATCGAGGCTGAATTTTCGTGCTTTTAAACGTTTCTGCCATACATATTACTGGAATCAAACATAGCTCACATAGGACCCGTAATATACTATTACCGTGGTGCTTCCCTATTTCTATATAATTTACAACTAGTTGCTTTCCAGGTCTCCCGTTTTGCAAAGGAGGGAAGAGGCATTACGTTTTCTTTTTACTTCCTCACATTAACTTCTGATTAATTTCGTTGCGGGTTCCAAGACATCCTAACTTCTCCTGGGACATCACTGAGATCGAGCTCGGTGTAACTTTTCTGGTGTTTTGGTCATTGCTGTAGATCCTGGTTTACAGGAGTCACAGTAATGGGAATGTGGGTGGGATTAGTCCCAATAAAAATAAAAATACATAAAGACACAATAAGGGATGGTCCCGTTTTACTTCGCCCTTAAGCTTGAAATTTGAGCGTAATGTTAAAAGAATAAACATATGTACTTATTTATTGAAGACATATATCACAAGTAGTCACTACAATAGCAGGATAATTCTTACTATACATAAATGCAGGAAATTAAACACCTCAAAAAATAGGTACTACGTAACATATTTTAACAATAATAATAATAATAAACTGGCAACACTATAGCAACATCACGTTATTTTCTCTTGTATCTTGGATTTTTTATTTTAATTAAAATAATGGTGAAAATTATATGAAAATATTATTCAGATTACAATGTCATTTAAGATAAATATAAAGAACAATAATAAATATTATCAAACTCAACATTTCTACAAATATTTTAAAATCAAGAAATCAATGGTTATGACAGCGAATGTCATTGAGAAAATAAACATTATTAAAATATATAAGAAGATACCTAATAAATTAACTAATGTTGACTAGAGCCAGGAGACGTATAGCACAAATAACACCAGCGGACTCGTCACTTTATTCCGCCTCTCCTCCATGCACAAGTGAAGTAGTCGCACAGGGAATAGAAGAGGTGTCGAGCGTAACATCCAGTGACGAGTATTTTTCCCCACCGACGTCGCCAAGACCTGTACATCGGTTGGAAAGACGCCGCCCGCCGTCTAGCTTGGGACCCAGAGGCCCACCGGCCACAAACAGGGCCCCCGCTTCCGGTGGTGATGTGCACCGCATGCGATGGACTAATTCGATGAATGAGACTGTCATGCGGGCATATTATACGGCTACAAAGGGAGGAACTATCTATAACTATGCGTATCTTGAACGTATGCTGCACTTGTTTCGCGAACTTGAACAATCTGTCAACGTTTCAGCTCAAAGATTATCGGACCAAGTGCGTGCTATCCAGCGTAATCAGATGTTGGATGGCAGCGTACTTGAGAGACTACGCTTAGAATGTCAACAGAATAACGATGTTATCTACGACCAACCGTTAAGGTCACAAGACCAAGTAAGTATTCCAATTAATCTAGAGTTTCATGAAAATACGGAAGTAGATGACATGGTTGTATCTGTAGACACTGAGTACAATGAGGAGATAAAGGTAGCTTTGGAGCGTGCGATTGAGGAATATCGGTCTATGCCCAATGATTTTAGGCCACGTCTACCTCGGTTACCCATGCATAAGAAAAACTTGGCACTGGTGAGTACTATTGATACACTATTGCCTATGTATTTAGACAATAGTGAAACTCTTGATGGTATTCATTCAATCCTATACTGTGCTGCTGTGGCAACATGTCGTCTAGCGGGGGTTTCATTTATGATGGAAAACGATAATACGCGACATAGACCAGTTGTCCCAGAGTGGCAGTGTAGGATTGAACGACGTATTGCTGAGACAAGAGTACTCATCAGCAAGTTATCCTGCTTCAGATCGGGTAATACTCGACCGAGGGTGATGCGCTTTGTGAACCGAGCATTTTCAGGAACGGGTATCAGCTCCAATGAATATGTGAGTCGGGTCACAGAGCGCATTGACTTCCTGAAGCAAAAAGTCTATGCATGGGCACATCGAATACGTAGATATAAAAAACGCGTAGACCGGTATACCATTAATCGCAGATTCGAAAGCGATCAGAGATGGGTTTATAGAAATTGGGAACGATTAGATAAAGGTGTGAGTGCCGGGCCCCTACCGGATTTTGATGACACAAACACATTTTGGCAAAGCATCTGGTCGGTGCCCGTCAGTCACACCGAGGGTGATTGGATGGGTGATGTCAAGCGAGCATGTGAAGATATAACGGAAATGGAAAAAGTCACAATTGACAGTTCTGATATAGCTAGTGCAGTGCGTCCGTTATCTAATTGGAAATCTCCAGGACCGGACGGACTGCACACTTTTTGGCTTAAATGGTTACGTAGTTCACATGCTCGACTGGCATCACATTTTCAATCTGCTCTTGAATCTGGGTCATTACCAATTTTTATGACAACTGGTGTGACCCATCTGCTCCATAAATCAGGAAGTACTTCAAACCCCAGTAATTATAGACCAATCACGTGTTTGCCGTCGATTTATAAAATACTTACATCCATTCTGAGACATAAATTAAATAAACATATTAATGAAAACAAAATTATGAGTACCTATCAGAATGGATGTAGAAGTGGGGCTCGAGGTACTAAGGAGCTTCTCCTCATTGATATGGCCATTAGCCAACAAGTTCGTCGTAACCATAAGGATATCTCAACATGTTGGATAGATTATAAGAAGGCGTTTGACTCTGTACCTCACACGTGGCTTTTGAGGGTGCTAGAGTTGTACAAAGTTGATACAACTCTATGCACCTTTTTAAAGTCATGTATGAGGCAATGGAGGACCCTTCTTACCTATCCAGGATGTAGGGATGCCTGTGGTAACGGCGAACCGATTAGGATCCATTGGGGTATCTTTCAAGGTGACAGTTTGAGTCCCCTTTGGTTTTGCTTAGCACTGAACCCTCTTAGTACACTACTAGAGAGTTCAGGGCTGGGTTATAGATTACGAAGAGGAGGTCAGGTTATATCTCATTTGCTTTACATGGATGACTTAAAGCTCTTTGCCACAAATAGTTCTCATCTGGTTGATTTACTAAAGGTAACTGAAAACTTTAGTAATTCAATCAAGATGGAATTCGGTGTGGAAAAATGTGCAGTAATGCATGTTAAGCGAGGACGGATAGTGGAATCAGAAGGTATTCAACTTTCTGATTCCATTCATCTGACATCACTTCTCGTATCTGACACCTATAAGTACCTGGGTATGTCACAGGCGTTAGGCATTAATGAAGCTGACATGAAACAGTCGTTACGAGAGCGTTTCCTTGGTCGCTTGAGAAAAGTCTTAAATAGTCTTTTGTCAGGAGGCAATAAGGTGCGTGCTTATAATGGCTGGGTCATGCCACTTTTGATGTACTCCTTTGGCATACTCAAGTGGACTCAAACTGAGCTCGATGCCTTAGATAGGAGAGTCCGTACATTGTTGACATCATATCGAATGCATCATCCACGTTCTTCGGTTATGAGGATGTACATCCCGCGGAAATGTGGTGGTCGAGGCTTCTTGAATGCTAAAACCCTACATAACCGAGAAGTGTGCACCCTTAGAGATTACTTTTTACACATGAATGTGGATATGCATCGGGATGTTGTCAAAGTGGATACTGGGCTCACCCCGCTATCCTTGGCTAAAGAGAACTGGCGCAAACCAGCTATACTTAGTGTTGGTGACCGGCAGGAGATATGGAGGAGCAAGGAGCTTCATGGTAGGTTTTATAAGGTTCTTCATGGACCTGATGTGGACCTTATAGCCTCTGTGGCCTGGCTACGATTCGGTAATCTCTTTGGAGAGACCGAGGGTTTTGTCTGTGCAATTGCAGATGAAGTTATCATGACGAACAACTACCGGAAATATATACTGAGGGACGGCACGGTTGATGTATGTCGAGCGTGTCATCTGCCAGGCGAGTCCCTTAGGCATATAATCTCTGGTTGTTCTCGTCTTGCTAACGGCGAGTACTTGCACAGACACAATCTAGTAGCCAGGATCATACATCAGCAACTTGCTCTGAAATACCGCCTGGTGGATACTGAGGTCCCTTATTACAGGTATGTAGCTGAGTCAGTTCTTGAAAATGGTCATATCACATTGTACTGGGATCGATTTATTATTACAGACAGGACTGTTGTAGCCAACAAACCTGATATTGTGGTCATAGATCGATCTGAGCGGCGAGCAATGATTATTGATATCACAATCCCTCATGACGAGAATCTCGTGAAAGCTGAGAATGATAAAAAAATAAAATATCTGGACTTAGCACGCGAGATTGTCGACATGTGGGAAATTGATTCGGCAATCATTATTCCTATAGTCATCTCCGTTAATGGTCTTATAGTTAAGAGCCTCGACCAATACCTAAAGAGGCTAGCGTTGGGCAGCTGGATCAAGGGCGTGATGCAAAAAGCAGTACTACTTGACACGGCTCGCATTGTGCGGAGGTTCTTATCTTTGGAGCCCTAACCACCGGTAGCTTGGTCCCTGTACCCGATGCCGGTGGGACACTATTTTTATATTTTTAAATGTATTTTTTTTAATAATATGCATATTTAAAAATGTAAATAATATGTTAGTTGTCTAAATAAAGAGAATAATAATAATAATAACAATTTATTGCATTAATAAACAGTTACAGTAAGTTACAGAATTCAATAATTATCAAAAGCTGTGTACAATACAATTAGTGGTTTCGTTAAGGTTTTGAATATAACGAGAGGAAAATCGTGATTGCTAATTTAAATCTATACTAATGTTATGAAACTGAAGAGTTCGTTTTTTTGTTTGTTTGGTTGAACGCGATAATCTCAGGAACTACTGGTCGGATTAGAAAAAATATTTTTGTGTTAGATAGCTCATTTATCGAGGAAGGCTATAGGCTACATTATCATCACGCTACTACCCTGGAGAGCGGAGCAGTAGTCATAAATGTCGACAAAGCGGGCAATTTTTTATGCATTATTGTAGAATTTATAAGCGACGGGATTAAATAGGTGCGATGGGAGTACGAGCTATGCCTCGGGCGAAGCTGTGGGGCCATTTGAACATAACTAGCTGACCCGCGCAACTTCGTTAGCGCCACCAAAAATGTTATAAATTAAGAACCGCTCGACCGATTTTGTGCAAACTTCACATAAACCATCTACCAAATAATCCGAACAAAGCCTAAACATTTTGGTTTAGATAAGTTCTTGAGTTATAAAATTACAATGAAAAGTGGCATTGATTTTTATATATATTTATATACTAGTGGACACCAACTGCTCTATCCGCGTAGAATATTGATCCCAGTTCCCGTGACCACACGTCGGCTTACCAAAAAAATCTCACTTTTACATACTCATAATTTTCTTCCATTTGTAAATGTATTTTAATATTTGTATTCACAAAAAAAGTAGCGTACATTCCTATTATTTAAAAAAATACTACCCAATCAAACTTTCTTATGGTCCTTCGAGCCGGATCCTAATAGCCTTCTTAAACTCTTACTATACGCCCACATTTCACCGTATGCATTTTTGAGCTGTTACGTGAACAGGTACTGAGCCCATTGCCTTGTTGAAATGGAAAGGCGCAGACTGTGGCGACCTGCTGTTGAAAATTTTCAAGCTGCCCATAAGGCATTCAACCAGACTTAACGACTGCCATTTTACTGGCAACCGGGACCAACGATTTAACGTGCCTTCCGAAGCACGGAAACGCTCGCAAATGTAAATTCCACAAGGTGGTCACCCATCCAAGGACCACCCATAGCGAATGTTGCTTAACGCAGTGATCGTTTACAGCAGCGGGGCCACGAGCGCGCTCTATAATGAAAAATGTTTTATATCGGACTGTTTATTCCAGATATTAGCATTCAATAAAGTAAACAGCCTGTAATTGAAGTAAAACCTTCTTTTAGCGCGGTACGCATATTTTTTTAGATGAGATAAATTTCCGGACTGGGATGCAGCTATAGTGTGTGCATATAAAAAGTTTTTAAGTATTAGATTGATGATTTCGAACTCAGACCTTCGATAGCTCAGTTGGTAGAGCGGTGGACTGTAGATAGTTATAAATTAGAATCCATAGGTCGCTGGTTCAAATCGGGCTCGAAGGAACTCTTTTTGTGTATTTAAACACAGTCAAATTATAAATAACTATAGTGCTTTTTAATCCGATTAGTACATGCTTTATTCTTAAAGTAATTGGATTTCACCCTAGTACCCATCTAAAAAATGTCTTACGCGCCAAAATAAGTTTTCGATTCTGTCGGCTCTGCCGGAGTGCAACCTGTATTTTTTTAGTACATTTGTGTGCACAGTATGTATCAAAAAATGTATGTATTTATATTGTATGTGCAGTAATAGCATGCGCGGCGCTTGCGTTTCTGTTGACCCCGCTGTGCCAGTACGTGGCGGGGTCGGCCGGATTGGGAACAGCGCGAGCTCCCGTATGCGGCCGCTACTCGGCTCCGGAGCTAGCCGCAGCGCTGTTGGCAGCCGCTATCGTCGCTGTGTGGGTGCTCACTGGACATTGGCTGCTCATGGATGGTGAGTCTAACATATTACAGATTTATTCAACAACACATATACACGTACTCGTACGACCGCGCACACGCACACACAACATCCAAATGACACGTACTGTACTCACAAACAGGATATAAGGTTAAACACTTACCAAAATAAATAAATATTGTTGGGAAAACTCATACCACGCCATCTGATTCCACACTAAGCAGAGCTTGTACTATGGTAACTAGATAACTGATAAACATACTTATATATTTCTAAATACATACATATTATAAATACATACATATAATGGGCTACCGCCAAATATTAAAAAAGTGAACTCATTTAACGCATTTAAAAATAATCTTGCTAAATATATTATAGAACATTAAATTAGTATTTATATACAAGTGTAACGCATTGAATAATGTATATTAGGGTTACTATAAAGTCTGTTTTTGTGATTTTTCTCCAGTAAGTGATGTTGTTACGGTTACAAACTATATAAAAAATGAAGTGCATTGTAAGAGAAAGTACCTAGGCAAGCGAACAACTGTTAATTTTGTTTAAGTGTTCAACATTGTTCTCATGTAAGCGATGTAAATCTTTTATGAGAATAAATTTCCTTATACCTAAACCTATTATAAATAAATAACACCCAGACACAGAATAAAAAGTAAAAAAAATAATAATAAAATAGTTTAATTGATGTAACTTTTATTTTGTACAACTGACATTAAACTGTCATTACTGTGTAATCATATAGAGGGGAATACACTGACTTCTGCAACACAGTATTAACTAGCGCAGGAGTCAGGGGTTCCACCATCAAATATGTAGAAAGTTAATATGTCAATAAAGATTATTATTATTATTATTTATATCAGCGTTCCCCTTGTGTTCCATACATGTTGATAGTAACATATACAGGCTTATAGCTACGTATTGGTGTCAGGGGGACTGGCACAAATCGATCGTCACTGGTCGCTACTCAGAACCGCAATTGTCGCTGTAAGAGTACTTGATGTGTTTAAGTTAGATTCTCATTATAGTATCCTAGAGAGCGCTTTTTCATGTAGTTATTATAAATTGAGAGAGAGGAAGTGTAGGAAAGAAGGGAAGGAGGAGAGGGAGAGAAAGCGATAACACGCGCTGAACCCATTGTCTAAATCTAGGTAGTTTAAATACGTTATTTTAAAACGGATGGAGTGACTAGCGTGTCGAGAAACAGTTCTGCAAATATTTACAGTTTGACAATAAAGATGCGAAAATAATGAACTGCTCTGTTCATATCACCAAAAGCATCGTATTTTTTTTCGTTGAGATGTATTAGAATATTAGAATTATTTATTCAGTTTAGGACAGATAGTCTCTAACTTGATCCTTGCTTGTAACATACGTATCTATTCGAAGATACTTCAATTAAAAAATAATAATAATAAATAAATATCGTTGGGACAACTCACACAACGCCATCTGATTCCAAACTAAGCAGAGCTTTTATTATGGTAACCAGATAACTGATAAACATACTTAAATATTTCTAAATACAATATTATATATAAATAACACCCAGACAGAGAATAAACCATCGTGCTCATCAAACAAAGTTTGATCCTGGGTGGGAATCGAACCCACGACCTCTTCCGTAGCAGTCGGATACACTCCCATCGCGCCACAGAGGCAGTCAAGGTGCTCTGACTTTTAATCTCTAAAATCTGGTTTCCTTCTGTACTAAATCTAATACAAAAAAAAACTAAATAAATGCTTTAAATGTCATCTTTCTGTCACTATCACTTTACATACATACATGCATTACATATAGTCACGCCTTTATCCCCGAAGTGGTAGGCAGAGGCATACTATACGCCAACATTTCATCGTATGCATTTTTGTCCCACGTAACAGGTGGTGAGCTCATTGCCGTATCACTTACGATTTTTTTTTTATATTTCAGCAATGGGCATGGGTCTGTGCGTCACATTCATAGCCCTGATCCGTCTGCCATCTTTAAAAGTGTCAACATTACTGCTCACCGGCCTGCTGCTGTATGACGTATTCTGGGTCTTCTTCTCCTCCTACATATTCACCACCAATGTCATGGTTAAAGTCGCCACAAGGTAACTATTTCGTGTATATTAATTTGTATTATATTTATCATTACGTACATTAATATATAAAGACTGAGCAGATTGCTTAAAAACGAAAAGGTGAATAGTTTTCAGATATACAATATATGAAGCGATTAATGAATCTGCATGGAGCAGAAGAATTACGCATGGATCGCGATATTCAGTAATGCTAATCAAAAGTCAGATGATAGAGTCAGACTGTACGAAAGGGGAATAGGGAAAACTTCACCACGCTATCTAAGCCGACTAATATTACTATGAAAACAGTTTGATAGCCACCTTCAGCAAGTTCTTCAGTTCAGTGCGCACTGAACGTCACTGTCACTGACGAGTGCGGATAGCGTCCTACAAAATGTACGCAACAATATAATTTAACACTGACACTGATGTATATGTCACTGATCGGCACGTGTCGGCACATGTCGTCACTGTGCCGGCACTGTTGTGTGCGAATAGGCCTTTAGTGTGTTCCCTTGCAGGCCCGCCGAGAACCCAATGAACGTGGTGGCGCGCAGACTGCAGCTGGGCGGCGCCATGCGAGACGCGCCCAAGCTGTCGCTGCCGGCCAAGCTCGTGTTCCCTTCCATGCACCACCAGGGACACTTCTCTATGCTAGGTGAACACTTTCTACACTATTGTGGGACATTTTTAAGCTACGCGGCGACCGAATCAAGAAAATCTGTAACTAAAATAAAACAACACCCCCACTCCGCCTACCATGTAGCTCGGCGGAGTGTGTGTGTGTGTGTGTGTGTGTGTGTGTGTGTGTGTGTGTGTGTGTGTGTGTGTAAGTATGTGAGACTGAGTGAGTGAGTGAGTGAGTGAGGGTGAGTGTCTTGAGTGCGTGTGTGCGTGCGTCTTATTATTCTTAATTTAACTATTTTAATCTATTTTTTTTATTTTAAGGCGTGATGGATATTTATTTTTTTACCATCATATAAAATGCTTGGCAATAGCTTACCGCGGCAGTCGGGTGCCACAGGTTTTTTTTTTTTTTACACAGCGCCGTCTAGCCCAAATTAAGCTAATATAAGCTTGTGTTATGACATCTAGATGACTGTCAAACATACTCATATAAAAGTAAAATATTGATTCTCGGGATATTTACCATGTACACTTTCACGCGCGAGCATCCGATATTTCGGCGTTGTTGCAAGCGCCATGATCACAGAGTTATCCATTACAGATCTATCGCGTCGTCATCCCCCATTATGCTATCAAAGGACAGTGACCGAATCTGGCCTGAGCGCGGACAACAGTTTTGGAAAGTTATAAAACTTGTAATATTTTTTATTTATTATACAATAAATATTAATGACAATTTGGTTGTAGCCACTTATCTGAAATTCAAAACGAATTAAATAAATATTTGTCTTGGCTTAGAAAGGGATATTATTTTGATTGGTCACCCTTGTGTTGCATAAAATAAAAGTAATGACAAGAGTAGGAAATTATAATAAGAAATATACAAGATATTCGTTATATCTTGTATATTTACAAGATATAACGACTCTAAAAGTCGAAACTCCTTATTTATTAGTCACTACTATTTCATTTAATAACTGAAACTGTGCTAATTGTTTTGTGTCATTATTTTATTGTTTATTTAAAATACTTCTGTATTTTTAAAATGCATATTTTTATAAAAGATAAATCGTATTGGGTATTCTAGTTTTTATCTTCTAGCAACACTGATCAAACCTGTCATCGAAGTCGAACGACATTGAATGTATTGTAAACAAATAAACAACACAAAGTGTCTTATTAAAATTATATTTTTAACTATATAATTATATACCTAGTTCGCGTTTGTATTTATCAAGTGTTTTGTATTATAATAACTAATTCAACTTCTCATGACCACTTTTTGGGTCCTGTAATAAAGATAATGGCATTTTTTGTTTGTTGAATCTGTTGTGGTAATGATATTACAAACAGAAATCGTCATAACTCTAGACCTGATGGAAGTGCCGCATGTAATTCTTCAGTGGATTGTACTCTGAGTAGTAAGTTTTTTTAATTTCAAGTATGTTGTTATAAATGGTTGCTTACTTACTTTTAGTACTTTTAGACCCAGATACACATGTATAAAAGTTATATATGTAAGTTAAGTGTAAATAAACAATGAAAAGTATTATCTCACTTGAGGTACTTTTTTCCTTTTGATTTTTATTGATTTTGAAGGATTTACTTTTATAGGTATGTATTATTAAAGTGACCAACATAAATATACATAGACTAGCTGTGCCTCACTCCTGACTTCCCATTTATAATAATTTATTGAATATAATGTTATTCAGTATATAATTGTATTAAACTCTGCCCCCTTTTTGATATTTATAATTACTACTGTTTTACTTTTACACAACATAGCTTTCAAATGTTAAAACAATTGTATTTAATCAGTTCAGTGGGCTAGCCAGTAGCTGCAATACCTGCAGGTGATATATGGCTTGTTGCCATAGATTATTTTGGAGCCTCTTACATCAACATTTACCAATAGGTTTGTTACATATAACTATTTCAGTACTTTACATTGCCTTTTTTGTTTGAGTTAAACCTGTTATACTTGTTGGATTTGCCCAATGGGCAAGTAACTTCCAATCTGTAAGGACATAATAATTTTCAAGTCAAATAAAAGAACCCAGTAGGAACCGTCTTTTTGCCAGATTTGAAGAGAGCCGCTAATACTCTATTACATTGTTTTTTCTCCGGAACTGTGACTATGAAGAGAGACATTAAGTTTCTAGGTGGCTCAGAGTACATAAATAAACAAAGTATAAATGATATATACTACAGCAATGTCTGATTTGCCGAATCCATTTATAATTTCCTACTTGGTGACAAAAAATAATGTTTTTTTATTTTCTATATAAATCAATATTATATAGTAAATAAAAAAAACATTATTTTTTGTAGTTAGTAATTTAAAGGCTAAGTTATACCAAATAAAACAACCAGGATCATAATATTGTAAACACATAAGAAATAATGATACATATTTATTGTTGATATGTGCACAGATAGAACTAGCAAGATTTTGGGCATGATTCCTTTTAGCCGTCAACTGCAGATTATTAAGAGGTAAAAATATAGCAAACAAAATATGTTTTTTTGCTTATATATGCCATATAAGCAAAAACATATTTTGTTTATATATGAAAATAACATTGGTCCCAACAGACCTGTCCTTTTACATGGCAGTGAGACGTGGCCGATATTGGAGCGACACAAGCAGGAGCTGCGTGTCACGGAAATGAAGATGCTGCGATGGATGTGTGGAGTCACGCGGGTGGACCGCGTGAGGAACTCTCGCATCCGCGGCAGCCTTCACGTCCGTGACATTGCAGACAAGTTGCAAGAGTGTCGCCTTCGTTGGTATGGTCACGTTTTGCGGCAACTACGTAGGTACGTAGGAAACAAATGTCTGGCCATGTCAGCCCCGCCGGGTCCCGGTAAGAGGGGAAGACCCAAGAAGTGCTGGCTTGACGTCGTAAGGGATGACATGCGTGCCAATGGTCTCACTACAGGGGATGCCGACGACCGTGCGAAGTGGAGGAGAAAATGTAGGAAAGCGGACCCCGGGCGTCGCGAGACGCAACTGGGACAGACGCTCGGATGATGATGATGATGAAAATAACATTGGTAACCTAGACACCATAAAACATTATTGTTACAGCATTGTCGGCCAAACACTTATTGGTTGTTTGCTACTATCATGTTTGTGATGTGGTACTTAAGTTGGGTAAGGTATGGTGAAAATATTACTCCTCCAGCTCAATCCTAGACATTATTTTACTAAAATATGAAGATGATCACATTTGAAAATTAAATTGAGAATAAAACCTGCAGTTTCTTTTTTTAACTACCTGGTTATTAAAAAATCTATATCATGGGTTTCTACATAGTCTCAGCTATGTAATAGCAGTATTTTTAAGGCGCTACAAAATTGTCTGCGTCGAGGCCAAAACTTCATAGAGAGTGGTCACTGTCCTTTATTTGGCCCGTTTTTTTGAGACCTCTAAAGAGGTTAACATACGGCTCACGTGATCGAAGTAGATCACTGTAACCTTAACAACAAAAGTGCTACACTCGCGCTGCTTACCCTATTCATAGTGCAGTAAAAAAAAACATTGCAAACCAAATCGGTACCACATAAAATGCACATAGTAAAATGTTGGCGTATAATATGCCTCGGCCACCAATCTATACTAATATTATAAAGCTGAAGAGTTTATTTGTTTGTTTGGTTGAAAGCGCTTATCTCAGAAAGAACTGGTCGGATATGAAATGAAACATCAAAAATGTTGTGTTTGATAGCCCATTTATCGAGGAAGGCTATAGGCTTTATATCATCCCGCTAATACCCTGGAGAGCGAATAAAATGTTGACAAATCGGGTTTTTTTTTATAGAGTTTATAAGCGACGGTATTAAATAGTTTAAAGGTAAAACCTTGCAGAAATTAATTTCCCATATAAACTTACAACCCCTACAGCAACAATTTTGAAATGTGTACTTTTATAATATCCGTTTTGTTTTCTGCTTTTCAGGGCTGGGTGACATAGTAATGCCGGGGCTCCTGTTATGTTTCGTGCTTCGTTACGACGCTTACAAGAAGGCGACTTTAGTGTGTCAGATGGGACAGGTGCCTGGTCCTAGATCAATGGTAAGTCAAAATATTCCTTAATTTTATTATGCTTTCAGTAAAAATTATAAGAGTTTTGACGTCTGTTCGGAGTTTTGTCTTGTCCCCAAATCTACGCGCCAAAAGGCAGAAATAAGATGCTTAATAATATTAAACAAGTAACAATACGATATTTGGTGTGGCTAGCTTTGAAAATTAAGAATTTCTAATATAAACTTACTGCCGCTATTTTACCCACTATTAGGTAAAATTAGGCAAAACTACGATAGTCCATTTATTTGTAACCAGATAGGAACACCCTTTACACCTCTAACCCTTGAGCCTTATTAGCTTACAAATACTTTTATACATAACCTATTATACAGCCAGGTTAGAATTTTGGTAAACCCTGAAACAAATAATCATTTATTTTTAATCAGTAGTAGATAAGTAAATGAAATTTGGTGAAGTAAACTATTAAAATGAAAAGCCTTCCATATAAACTTAGAACCTCTGTTTTACCCCTTACAGGTAAATTTTTGCAGAACCGCAAATCACGTGACCATTTATTTGTTACCAGAAGCACGTGTACATAATTTTAGTCTTTTAACTTGGGAACGACGAACTTCCATAAAACTGCTTATCCCTTATTTTACCCCATTCGTTGAGAAATTTTAAAAAATATTTTCTTATTGGATGTCTCCATTATAAAGGTAGCTTACACCAACAAAACCAAGTTTGTTAGTCCAAGGCTTATCGTTCGCCCGGCGGTGCTGGTGTCCCCAACAAGAAAATAAAGTCTTAGGCTTCGGCTGGGCGTTGACTATAAGAATGAGATAGCCAGTAATTTTATTAATTTGGACAACCTCTATTTTATCCCATATGTAAAATTTAGCAAAACCATGATACATGTGTCCATTTATTTGTAATCAGGAACAGGATCCGTAATCACATGTCATTAACTTTGAAAATGACTAAATTTCATACAATCATTTATCCCTTATTTTACCGTAGAAATTTGAAAAATCTATACTTAGTGGGTGCTAACATTATCTTACCCTAAAAATTTCAAGATCCTGGGTTAAAGGTTTTCGGCTTGGCGTTGATATATGACTGAGTCACCCCATAATTTTATTTATTAAATAAGTATCCATAATTTAATAAATAAAACGTTAAACGTCGGTTGTAATGTGCACAGGGCTCACGGCTGACGTACTTCCACTGCTCGCTGCTGGGCTACTTCCTGGGGCTGCTGACGGCCACGGTGTCGGCCGAGGTGTTCAAGGCGGCGCAGCCCGCGCTGCTCTACCTCGTGCCCTTCACGCTGCTGCCGCTGCTCACCATGGCCTACGTCAAGGTTACAACTCACCCTTCATTAATGACTGCCACACCATTGCGACTAGTCGGTCAAATTTACCATACAATTTAAGTATCAAGCAAGTTGTGCAGCACCGTCTGACCCCCGCCTGCGTCGTTGCCTTTCGTTCGTTAGTCAGCAGGAGCACGACTAGACTAGCAGGTGAGGTCGCTGAGAGATCCCGGAGATCGTGTTGGGGATCCTCTTACACCCTAGTAGTGACTCTAATATATGTCTGTACTAGATGACCCCCACAGCTTCGCCCGTGGATTTTTTCGACCTCCCGTCGCACCTATTTAAACCCGTCGCTCATCAATTCTACAATGATGCATAAAAATTTGCCCGATTTGTCGACATTTATGGCTACTGCGCTGCTCCCCAGTGTAGTAGCGTAATGATATATAGCCTTCCTCGATAAATGGGCTGTCTATCAAAAAATAATTATTTAATCCGACCAGTAGTTCCTGAGATTAGCGCGTTCAACCAAACAAACAAACTCTTCAGCTTTATAATATTAATGTCTGTATGTGCAGGGTGATCTGAGAAGAATGTGGAGCGAGCCGTTCATAGCGCCGCCTGGCGGCAAGGCGGGCGCTGACTTCGACGTGTGACTGCCCGGCGCCTGCCGCTTGTGTCAGCCCCGCCCCGAGACAGTTGCCGTCTGCCGCTCCTACTGCCAACACACACAGCTCGTCCAAATACTCTACTCGCATATTATTAACCATGCGATGTGAAGACCACAAAACCCAAGGTCTCCCTTCCAAGGACCCTATGTTCGGTTCATGAAGACGAGCTCAGCGGTTGTGCCATCCATCTGGCTACCGAAAATACCTTTTGCAGTTCGATAGAAAACAAACATATACTATGTGAATTACTCGTGAAAAGGTTATTTGTGTGTGCGTTAAAATTTTAGTGTTTGTGATCTGTGTGTGAGGGTGAGTGTCAACGGGACAATCCTACTATCTTAATGTCAATACGTAATTGACTATTTGTTTAGAAAATGTTTTGCTAAATGTGATCAAAATATTCTAATTATGTTGTGAACACAAATATAGCAATAACTAACAAAATATATGTATATGAATGAATAGATTGTATAATGTTGTACTCGACTCTTTTCTGATCAATACAATACGTTATCTCTTTGAAATTCAGATCTCGACTTAAAAGTGTAGACATTAAAAATGCGGGTCTTATGTTTTGTCCTCTCTAAATATGATATTTGAAAACTTCCTGATGCTCATGACTGCGTACCCATAGAACAATAGTTACGTTTAATATATTTAATGAGGCATTTCTAATTAGGTTTAAGTTTCAGCAAATAAACGAACTAAAGAATATAAAAAGACAAAACGAATTTAGTTACTTGTTTGTAAAATAATGGTGTATTTAAATACAACACTTTGGTAGAGGGGATGCATTAATTTTCTATATTATATATTACTGGCGTTTGTATATTATATATTACTGGCGTTGTTTCGTCATATACATACATTATTAGTAATGAATAATTTTCTAGCAATAGGCTCACCACCTATTACGTGGGACAGGAACACACATGGTGAAAAGTAGGCATATAATATGTCTCCGCCACCCCTTCCGGGATAAGGCGTGATGGATCAATAATAATAATTTTCTAGCTAAACGAAAAAAATTACAAAAATCAGTTATGCTGTTTTGGATGAGTTTGATAAACAAATACTGTTACACAATCTTTTTTTAAAATGTGTATACTTTTCCCTTGAATGAAAAAAGTATATTTATTAGTATGAAATAGGCTTAGAGTGAATAATGGCAAAGAGGTATTTTATATTGATTAATAACTAACTAACTATACATTTAATATGTATATTAAATGTGTTATTCATGATAAAAGTAGCCTTTGCCAGCGTTAAAACAATTCCCATGTATAATAAAACAAGATTTCTTTATGTAAGAATCATACATACTTGATACATTTATTAAAAACTGTTAATTTAAAATTACAGACAGGCACTTTGGTTTTATTAATCTGTATAGATATTATTCATACATATCTATAACTAAACTAATTGGATTTGCCAAATGTGATCAGAAAGGAGTTTAACTATAACATAGTTTAGAGGTGAATGGTTGATAAAATATGTTTTATTTATACTGTTTTCAAATCTAAATGTGACCTATTAGTGTATAAAAAGTGTAAAAAAATGTTAATAGTTGGTTGCACATACATATATTATTATATGTTCGCTAACTGTACATGCCTGGGCCAACTGTGAATTTGTGTGTTTATCCACGAATATAGTAAAGAACTGTTTAGTAGCGAAACTGAGAAACAACCGCAGTACTTAAGTAAGGGACTAGCAAAAATCAAATCAAATTTTCAATCCCATGGTAGATTACAATGTGAAAGTACAGAGTATTCTGCCACTTGTGACATGTAAATATTTATGCTTAATAGCATAATAAATTATTTTATTGTAGATAGTTTAATTAGTTACAAGGTATGTAAAAAATCACTGTATTAAATTGTATATGAGTGACTACCGCGGTACTTTACGGCCCGCTTTTCTGCATTGTGACAACCCTATGTTACGAATGTTAGCTCAGGGGTCAGTGGGGTGAATAGCAATAGGTTATTTACTTGCAGTTTTAATACAACTACCCTCAGTAATTTGCTAGATTTGCTAGTACACAGTTCTGTTCTATACTTATGGTTTATTATTATGTTTTAAAGACATAAGTTGTAATGTTTAGGTTAAATGATACGCTTCTGTTATGTTAAATATTAAAATGTAAGATTGGAAACACGAGAACTTTGTATACTAGATCCAAGAAGAAAATTAAAGACCTCACTACAAACTAGACTAACAGGTTTAGAGCAACACTTAGTTTATTCCCTGGTTGTTTAAATCATACCTGGGGTCAGCAGTAACTTTTTCTTTCCTATTGAGCGAGGATTACGATTCTTTTCTGACGCGATTGAAATAGTAGACTTGGCCCCCTGCTTCTCTGATGTGCTAAACAGTAAATAGGTACAGTACTCGGCGATAAATAATGCACGTCGAATTTTAGAAAGAGACAACCTCTGGTTGCGCTTTGGTATAGCGTCATCTCTGTCGCACTACGTATGTAACGTTAGCTACACGTTTGTTCTATTAAATCGAACCCTTCCGATATCTCTTTTCAAAGTCCGATGTGCATTGTCGCCAGGTACTATTTAGTACTAGGTTTTGACCAGATCCTATACAAAATCACGATCGGGGATTGCTGATCGGATCTGAACTATGTAATTTCTTATTACTCACACCACAATATAAGAAATAACTTCTATCTAGTATAATATGGATTATATTGCGATGTACTAGTTTTGTACTCATTTTGAGAATGAATGAAATGAATAATATTTAGTGTGACACTAACTAAATTGGTATTCCTAAATACTCACTCAAATGTCTTGTATTGTTTTTTATTTCATTTTATTTATACAGTAATATATAGGATTTGTGTTACTCTATAACAGATATACTCAAAGTAAGAAAAAAACAAAACATATTAAGTAAAGTAATAAATGGATTAGTATTAAATGAACAATCTCTTTGTTGAGTTTGTCGTAGGTGTCACTTCTCGAACCGTCTTGTATTTGACTGGAACTATGATTAAGAATGGCACCGCCCTCTAGCTGTTAACGCAAGAACTTATTGCAAATTTATATAACATCACATAAAACTTTACTTCATAAGAGAATATTGTTATAATTGTGTTTTTTTTAATCTACTGTTTATATGTCATACATTTTCACAAATGAAGCTTACGAATGCTTTTCGCTATTTCTGACAGTTTCGGATTTAGCCTGTTATGTAAAGTTATATGGCGAGTCTGTTCAACATTATGAACTGTATTGAAATGAAATCATTTTTACTTTTTATGTGTAGCGGTTTATTATGTGCATTCTAGACATTTGTATAATTATATCAGGTTTAAATGATATAATAATGTGAATCTTAATCATCCGAGCGTCTGCCCCAGCTGCGACTCGCGACGCCCGGGGTCCGCCTTCCTAAATTTTCTCCGTCACTTCGCACGGTCGTCGGCATCCCCAGTAGTGAGACCATCCCTTACGATGCCTTGCATCCCAATCTTCATTTCCGTGACACGCAGCTCCTGCTTGTGTCCCTCCAATATTGGCCATGTCTCACTGCCATGTAAAAGGGGCAGATGGTTTTATAGAACTGCCCCTTCAACCGGTTATCTTCCGCCACTTGGTTCACGCTTTCGCCACTTGGTCCACGCTTTCGCCACTTGGTCCACGCGGCAATGCGTGACTTAACATCGAAATCGATGTCAGTGGACCTGTGTAATACAGATATTATCCTAGGTATTAAATCTGGTCCGTACGCTCAACCAAATCACCGCTTATGCGGACGGATGTGGGATCTGTAGAGTTTAGTACCAAGTACTGGGTCTTCAGCACATTAAGTTTCAGACCGCCGTTCTCAAGCGTCTCCCTACACACTTCACACGTCGCGCCAATCTGCCCGTGCGCGTCTGCCAGCACGATATCATTCAGCATACATGAGCACCTATGCAGGCTGATGCTGTCTGACAATACGTCTAATATCACACTGAACAGAAGCGGACTAAGGAACAAACCCTGGTGTACCCCAACGATAATGGGGAAGGGTTTCGTGTCGCCAACAGCAGCCCGAACCGTGGACTCGGAGTCGCGGTACATATCCCGCATAGTGTCAATATAAATCTCTGGAACCCCTTTGGTCCAGATCATCGCTCGAGGAACACAGTCGAAGGCCTTCTGCATGTCTAGGAACAGATAGTGCAGTGGCGTATTCTTCGTCTTGTATTTCCTTCGTGATAGGAGAGACTTCGCCTCCTTATGTGTGTTCTATCGCCTGTACAACGGTCTGTGCTCTGAGGAATTGTTTGACATGATGCCCACGGCTACCTTCTATCACTGTTTTTGGGCGAAACCCATAATGACATTCCGAGAGAGTACACTCCTGCCGGATTGTGAGTCAATAATCCTCTCGAAGATCTTCATGGTGTGGGACAAAACCTTTATATCGCGGTAGCTCTCGCACTCCTGCACTGACTGACCTTTGAAGACTGGACTAATAATACTCAGCCTCCATTGGTCTGGGATCTGCCTGCTGGAGGAGTACGCGGTTGAAAAGGTTTACTAAGAAGCCCACACTGCGAGGACCCATCGGTTTTTAGGCTTCGATGGGGGACTCCATCGATTTTTAGGCCGAAGCCTATCCATAGCCATCGAAATGGGGACAGCTTTCCGATTCATCATGCGGCGAAGAGCAATCTGAACTTCTGCAGGCGTTGCCGGTGGCACTAGTCCGTGATTCGGTGGGAGGTCTTTAGGCTGCAACGGATATAATAATGTTACTGTCAAATAATAAACAAGTACTTTCTCTAGATCAGTGAAAAATACAATTTTGTGTTAACTTCATAAAATCATCATTATGTTTGTTTTAATTTTAGTTCACCTTTTGTATGAATCTCATATACCTTTAGTACGTAAGCATCATTAGTTTTTCTTTTAACTAAATCCAGATAAAACAAATGTATTGCATATAATAGTCTCAAATATCTCAAAATTAAAATGAATAAATCTGGTGAAATAATTCAAATTACGAAAATAGATACTCGAAAAAAAAAGGAAATTAAAAATTCGTGCAATTTGTATTTTCCATAAATGTAGAATCTCAGCAATTACCACTTTTCACTGTTTTGTACAAAACACTTTTAAATTCTCGAAAGTTATTTTATTGCAACAATTACAGATTAATTTTTAAACCGAATAGAGAACTTGATCTCAAGAACGAATTATTATGATATTATTGTTAGATGCTTACAAAAAGTGCTTCACCAGTTGTTATAACGATCAAACTTTGTTGTCACTGCCTTAGACTGATGTTTTCAATGAAGATTTTTTCTATATTTGTGTTGAATGGAGTATTGTTAATGATATTGTATATAAAAAGATAGATATCGTACTAGCGAGCGTACCTAATCACATTGCCATATTTTATATGATTTAGGCTTGAGTGTAACTATTACAGGGTAACTTTACCCTTGCATATCTTTGGTCATGTTTTTCTAACTCACTTGAGAGTAACTTCAATCTCGGTATTGATTTACAAATTTAAAACATTTTTGATATGCTATTCTGAGCATATTAACTCTTAGAACAAAGGTGTCACTATAAATATAAGTCTAGAGTTTAGCTGGCACTTTAATTTGTGGCACTTCAACGAGGGTTTATTGAAATGTTCCCCGTGAGATGGCAGCGCTGTAACGTCAGGTCCAACTACCTGTCAAAACACATACACGATTTATATTTTTCGATCATTTTTTTGGTTTATTTATTCTTAAAAACGTTACAAACGGAATATTGTTTTCCAAAATGCCACAGTGTTGTGCAGTGCCTATGTGTGCAAATAAAAAAGGAGGACATAAGTTCCCTACAGAAGATAAAAGCCGATTAAAACAGTGGCTTGTAGCCATTCGAAGAGATAAATTTACTCCAACGAAAAATAGCCTCGTTTGCAAAAGCCACTTCACAGAGGACGATTACCAGCTACCGAAGGACTCAGTATTAGAAAAACGTAAGAATATTTTGTACTTAATTATAATGGTAAACTTTAGTTAAGTCACCTTGATTATGTCTGTGGGCGACTAACCTTCAATGATGTAGTGCAAACGTTTTTTAGTACTTGCCTTATCAAAAATTACTTCATTAAAACATTATATTTATTGAATTATTATTTATATATTGAATTATTATTTATAAATATATGTGTACTAGTATTTGCGGTCACTAATGCGAGTAGGTAGTTATTTTGCAGCATATTATAACCTCTTCTGTGCACTGCAGAATAATCTGACATTCCTATGCCGTCTTTATACAATTCAAGGAAATACGTATTTATGTTAATAATGTCAAAATTGGGTAAAACTGTTTTTGAATCCACACTTTTGTATAACTTTTCTTCTGGCCATTCTATTACATAATTAATCTCACTTGAGAGATTAGAATTATCATTTTCATTTGATTTGAAGTTGTTGTTTCTGTCATAGTCATTTAGCCTGGAATATATAATATACATTAATCAACAACAACTCACTAAAACACAAATAACTTCAATTTACTAGTTAAAAAAAAAACAATCAAATTGTGGAAACAAATAGAAGTAGATTATGTTCACCTTTCAATGAGCTTTTCTTTAGTACCAGTAACTTTTGCGCCTCTCTTTTTGAGCTCAATCTTCAGTTCGGCAACCTTTCTTTGGCCGTAATCCATAATAAAATCAATAACACTTCCAAATACATAAAATTTTACTAAAATAATAATACGTTCGGTAAGATTCTGTGCTATCTGACAGCTGTTTGGACCTGACGCATACGAAGCGCCGCCTGGCGGCAGAAAAAGTATCGAAAACACTCACTCAAACCTGAACAAATAGTATATGGAATTTTGTAGTGTTATACATCATTCATCGTTCTTTTTAAACCACATTTCTAAATTTAACCTTACCTTCGAATAAGTCAGAAAAATGTAAACCAAAAGTAAATTTACACTCGGCTACATCTGTTTGGTCAAATCTGGGCTCAGCATTCGATACTTGCTATATACTATATACTTCGGTACTATTTTATGACGTAACCAAACTCAACATCGCTTAAAGTAAGCGCGTTAAGAACTGATTTTTTGAACCATATCCATGTCTTTCATTACTTTACTCCATATAGGGCCCGTAAAGAAAGCAAGATAGACACGGGAAAATGATTTATGACCCGACAACACACACAGTTCATAAAGAGCTTACTGTAGTACGAACATAACAAACGATATTTATTTATAATATCATTGACTAATTATAGAAAAATGTTAGATTAAAATATTATAGGATAAGTTACTACTAAATATTGTTGTTATTGATATGACAACTGTAAAGTTGTTATAAATTATTTGATTGAATTTAATAAGAGATATTAAGGACCGTATTCCAGAACGTTTCTCAATACTCACTCAACGCTTGATGCTAGTTTTAGCCTTATAAATACTACTCTCAAGTGTTTCTTGAGTATTGATAAACCTTCTGGAATACGGCTCTAAGACACAATACATCGTAAGAGTTATACTTGGTAATGTGTGATTTACTTTTTATAACAATTTAGTTTTTGATTTATTTTGTACTAAGTAGTTATTTTGATAAGTTTTTACTGCGGTGTGTGAGCTAAACATGGTGTAGTATTTTCAAGTGAAGTGAGGCTTACTAATTTTATACAATAACATGACATTATAGTCTAATGAATTTTGCTGATAGCAACTAACTTGTTGTTTTGATTTTAAAGTTGTTTGTTTTGTTTAAAGAGTAAATTATAACCAGTAAGTTTGGTGTATTTTATAGATATTCATATAAATAGTCACCAATGGTTTCTCGTTGATGTACATAAAAATTAATGAAAATTTATATCAAATAAGATAATGTTCGATAAATAATTTGCATCGCCACTGTTTCATGTCTTCGATATTGAGACTATTACCTACTGTAAATATTTGATGCCCACACAATTCATTACCTGCCAAAAATTGGAAACATACGTTTAATATTTTTATATGTATCTGTGGGAGTAAATTGCTATAAATACTTAATAAAAATATTAGATGGCATTGTCTGTATTTTCATTTGTTAAGTTATTGATCATCTGCTGGGAGCCCTGGGGTTATCCTCCCGGGGGCTCACCCGGGACTTCTGGCCATAGACAAATGGAAGGCCACAGTGTGGTTTTAGTCGGTAAGAGTCCGGCATAGCATCCATGAGGATTTCCACACATAAAAAAAAGTTATTGATCATATAAAGTTTTAAAAAATGGCTTCCTTTTATGTCAGACTAAGGCTTATGAAAGAGTGCATTGGTGAACACCTGCCAGCTAGGCAGATAAGGTTGCCAGCTCTGCCTTTCTTGCCCATATTATCAATAGTTATTCTGTTAATTTATTCTTATTTCTTACTACTGCAGAAGTTGTAAAGGTAATTAGTATCTAATAACATTCAAAACCATGTTATTGTTAGGCCGTAACTGGCCTAGTCACGCTTAAGGTGTGTGGTGCAAAGGGCCGAGTAGTGCCCTCATGGGCAGCATTGGGCCGATCAGTCTCAGCCGATCGTGGTGTGAGCTATGGCCGGCTGCCGACAATGTTGTGTCGCTGTCACCTCTTCGTAAGCGAGGTGATGGCGGCTAAAAGTGCGGTGCTGAGAGAACGCATGAACTTGGCGGTAAGACGGATGCGTCTTACCGACAAGTTATTTATGAGTCAGGGAGTGGTCGGGTGAGGTCGTGTGACCGGAATTTTTGCATTATTTTTGTATTACATTTTAACGAAAATCGGCAAAATCGCCGCAACAAATACCAATCGTTTATGAATCTAATCGATTGCCGATTTGTTACTTATAGAACTTGGCACCGATAGTAGAATGATTATGCTGCTAAAAGAAAAGTACGAATGTTTTTGTACATAAACAAGATGACTCAGGAGGAGATTGTTTTGATTTTTAAACCAGTAGACTAAGAAATTAATCTCGACCTAAACTGTATTTACCAATAGGCTTCCAAATAACCTAGCCATTTTCAATGCAAGCAAACACAGACGTGTGCATTTACTACTCACGTTACACAGTGGTGGAGCATGCACTGAGCTCTGATACGCGTTCGTTTTGATAAGGTGAAGGACTTGTCGCGGGAGAAGCACTTTGTGCCCCGATAAATTCAAGAACCCATAGAGTTAGATGTATTTGTGAACTGAGGGACCATGCTCTTTTGTCGCAAAACTGAAATAGTATGTTTTAGTAGTAGTCATAATATAATTGTAGAACAAATCTAGGAATTTAAAGAAAAGAAATATAGAAATATAGTAAAGAAATATAGCAAAAACTACAGCCCTTAAAGTGTGGTCCCTCAGTTCTCACAGCCCATCAGCCAGATCTAGGATAGTATCTGCAAGATTAAGGTATTGTGACTACCTACAGACATTTAAGGAGGCAGCCGAATTTTAATACAGATGGGGGCTGGAGTTTACCTCCTACATTGAAGCCGTGCCTTCGTGGTGCTCGTTGTTGTGTGGAAAGCGAGTCGTTGAAGCAACAGTTATGCATGCAGAGACGCTCGGAGTAGTATTGATGGGAGCGATAGTGAAGCAGATCTCATGTGTGCCTCAGCGCAACCCTACGTCCACTGGTTTTTTTTTGTGTAGGATAGCCAATTTATCGAGGAATAATATACTAATAGAAAATAGGCTACATATGTATATACCCTAATGCTACTGCCCTGAGGACTGCAGAAATAACATAAATGTTAACAAATAGGACAGTTTCTTACATTATTGTAAAAGAGTTAATCGACGGGATTAAATGAATACGAAGGGTGTCCGAAGTATGTCACGGACGAAGCCGCGGTGGTCGGCTAGTATCTACATAAAGAGCTGATTTAGGCAAGTCTTGCGAAAACTAATTATCCTGAGTGTACCTGTACATGATACAAATTTGTAGATGCGTCAAATACGGCTCATACCTATGGGACATTTCACACATATTTCCTCCTCTTACAACCCTGGGTAGCTTCAAACAGAGTGAGAAGGGCCATTGGAAATAGCCTTGTGAACTATCAGTAACCCACAAATCATTGCCTGGCTTTCAATCAGGTCAGCGGTGAGCTAAATTTATAATCAGTTTATCAGTCATACCTGTATCCCTGATAGGGTGGTCAAGGCATATTATGCCCACATTTCACCAACATCATGACTACAAATAAAAATTATAGAGATGAAAAAAACGCATATTTGATGCCAAAAAAAAACAAATTATTTATTGAGTAGCTTTAATCTGTTTAGTTGTATCTCTTTTCTCAATGAATCTCAACTGCTTTTTCCTCATTCTTTTAAGCTTAGCAGTATTGGTAATAACTTGTACAACTTCAGATTTCCTTTTGTTTTCTTCAGTACGCTTGATGTTCTGTCGTCTCCGTTCCTTTTTATCAAGTTCCTTTTGTTTAATTTCTTCTAGAAGCTGTTTTGACAACTCTTTTGTTTTCTTTAGCTCAATTCGTAAAGCTGTTTTCTTTTCAAAGCTTGCTTTCAATCCTTTGGTTTTGTTTACTGTTGCAAATCTAAAATAAAACTAATTTATTTTTATTTATGTAAAGAAATGCTGGTACCTAACTCAATTTCAACATCAAAAAGTGATATGTATATTGTGTGTATACAAATCATTTTGACAGTAATACAAGCAAATATGTATGTAAATGCAGGAAGTTTCTTCACCAAAAATAACATGTATTGTTGTTCACAAATTATGGCTAGATACATTGAATATCTTATTTAAATCACTATATTTTAATAATTTCACATACGCAGCATAGTTCTACTAAACACTAGAATTAAAAGACTAGTAATACTATATAATACCTTTCTTTTTTAGTCTTCCAAAAACGTCCGGACTTGGGTATACCTCTGATGTCTTCATTTTTATTTGAACTTTTTTGGTTATGTTCCGGTTCTACTTTACCCATAGAATCATCTGTTGTTTCTTGACCTTTAACTATGTTAGCTACTATTTCAAGTACCTTATTCTGTGTTTCTTCAGTCATTTTTAATGTAATACTCTGATCAGAAAAACACAAATAACATGGTCTGGTCCAAAGATAATAAGTAATATTGAAATAGAGAGCCATCTTTCGGAATATTTGTGCCAATGAATTTGAAGCGCCATCTACATTTCCTAACGTTCTCGTTATCTATATAAACATATTATTATTTGTATGTAAATGTATGCAAGCATATAAGTATACCGAGTCGAACTATAAGGATTGATGTTTTTCAGTAAACCCGTATATACTTTTATGAGGATTGGTATGGTATGGTATATAATAACCAAATTAAATGTCATAAAAAAATATAAGTTTCTGAAAAAAAAAAGGATCCTTATAGGGCGGCCCGGTATACTTATATCCTTTGCCCACTGTACTTAGACGTAGAATAGCTGCACAATTTACAACTGAAACATTAGTAGTGATAGTAATTGGGGTACCGAGCTCCATGCAAGAAAGGGAAGTTTTTACGTGCCTATACAACCAGAATCTCGCGGATAAATTACAGAACTGCAACCTTGAGACGTTCTTGACCTCAATAAAACTAAGCCACAAGTCAGGTAAAAAGGATACAGAGACCTGCAACTATGTGATCGAAGTTTCTGCTGCTATTCGAAAGGCCCTCATCTCAAACGACCGAGTATTTGTAAACTGGTCTTCTTGTCCCGTAAGGGATTTTACTCTGGTCACACGATGCTTTAAATGTCAGCAGTATGGACACGCCGCAAAGACCTTTCGAGAGGCAAAATATACATGCGGACATTGTGGGGACCAGGGGCACTCCATAAAAGAATGCACAGAGAAGGCGGAAGCCCCGAAATGCGCAACTTGCTTGGGTTTTAAAAAACCATGCCAACAAACAACAGGAGCACCGGAATGTCCAGCAAAAATAGTAGCCGAATAAAGGTATATCAATTCTGTTGACTACGAAGGCGCCTGAGAGCGTCGTTACATTATAGACTAACTGTCCTTATAGTTTATTTTTCTCGTATTATTTGTACGTATTATTTTTGTGTTAGTTTAAACCCCTTAGTTAAAGAGTTTTATCATAGAAGTAGCTACTATGACTCATAATTTAATGGATGATATAGATTGTTTTGCTGTAGCAGACTCTAGAACATGTGAAGCTGAAGAGTGCAATCAATATTTAGCTGCCTACACTAACCCGATAACTATTATAACGCAAAACATTCGCAGCATCTATAAGAACTTTGACAATTTTACGACTTTACAACAAAGACTAGACTTGAACTTGGACATTACTGTTTTAACCGAATGTTGGCTTGCATCATCATACAATCTACCATTAATGTCGGGATATGATATGTATAAATGTGAGACTGTATACTTACAACCAGAACGATGGTGTAGTAGTATACACTAAAAGTCATATAAATGCATTTATAGAGGAACCGAATATAACAGATTGTAATTGTTTGATTATAAAAATCGGCATAGACTGGGCAATACTAGCAATATATAGGCCCCCCGCCTTTAAAGACAAATATAATTTTATTAACTCCCTTAATGACACTTTACGCAATCTATCTAGCTATAAGAATATCATATTAATAGGAGACATTAACATAAACATCTAACAAGGACGACAGGACGTAAAAGAAGATGCACAACAGTATCTTAACCTCTGCGCTTTCCATGGTCTATTCCCTACGCACACACTGATAACACGCCAGGATACTGGCTCCTGCTTAGACCATATTATGCTAAAATCTCAATATCACGCTCATGCATTAGTCATTAATTCCAGTATAACAGATCATAATGCTGCCCTACTAACCCTTAATTGCAATTTACCTAAAATATATAACACGCGCACAGTCACAAAATTAAATATAAATAATATTGACACCGAATTACGTGACATCGACTTTGGCCCAGTTTATTATTCTGATGATCCGCATTTTTGTATGATGTACTTGATTGACAAAGTGAGAAATGCAATTCAGAAAAATACGAGTACGGTCCGAGTGCATTACAAAAATTATAATACAAAGCCATGGATAAATCCTGGTCTCCTACGCTGTATCAAGCATAGGGATAGGCTGCACTTGAAAATCAGGCGTAGCACGTGTGACGTTCAATTAAAATTAGTATACAAAAGGTACAGAAATTTTTGTAATGATTTATTGAAAAAAGATAAAATAAACCATGACAGGCAAGAGCTACAAAAAGCGGGATCTAACAGTGGAAAGATCTGGAAACATATTAGAAATATAACTTTTACTAATAAACATAGGGAGTCTCCTTTAAGTTTATTGCACGCACATTCATCCCAGCTTACATCTGCTAACATGGTGAATAATATCTTCATGTTGGTAAAGATTTGGCACAACAAAGAATCAGACGTTCACACTTCCCCACAAATCAATATTTTTTATGTAACACTAGTTTATCATCATTTGTTCTCCTCGACACTGACGAGGAGGAGGTACATAGAATAATTACAACTTTAAGGGGATTACCTCGCTCAAATCCCAAAAACAAGGTAAGTTTAAAGAAGATTGCAGATGAATCCGTTTGTGCGTTTCCCTTATAAAAAAATATATGGTATATTTAAGGTCATCACAAATACATTGTATTATTGAAAATTTTAATAAACTTCCCAAAAAATTGATAAAAATCATATTAAATAGGTCCTTTTTCAACCTAAATTGTAAATTTTCTCTGTAACGGCTAAATAGTTAGGCATGAATTTTGTATCAAAAAATATGTACTGACATATTTCACAATTTGTATTGTTTTTTTCTCTAATTTCTTTTAATATTTTTAAATTATGAATAAAAACCCGAAACCTCACCAGCACCCCGCTTGAAGCACCTCTGCTAAGGCCTGTGACGCTTACTCGGGACGCGTTACTTCAGCATCTCGATGACTCTTGTGACGGGTGGACTATACGCTTGGAATTTTTTCAAAATAAAATATATAAGTCCACATTTTGAATGTTTTATGAATGAAATCTTGTTGTAAATAGTACAAATATAATAATTTCGTAAAACAACATTAGTAATTAAGTTTGTAAATATATTTAAAGTAGTTTGTAATTTGGTTTTGTTTTTCAACCGATCATAGAGTAAGCCTGACTATGCCTAAATATAAGAATAAAAGTAAGGTGAAGCGTGGCCGAGCTCTCCAAAACTATTGGTAAGTACCTACCCTATTGAGTACATTATTTCTATTGTGTTTATTTTTTATCGTTTTAAGCTATCTTGAGAATTTCGAATGACGGAGGATGGAGACCATGGTGACTGATGATGTCACCTACCTGATGGTGGACTACGAAGGTGGGTATACGAACCCAGTGCCGACGCTACGTAGAACCAGCGTGTTTGGACTCATTCAAAAGGTCTCATAGAGCCCTTGGTGACTAATGATGTCACCTACCTGATGGTGGATTACGAAGGTGGGTATAGGATCTCAGTGACGGCACTACGTAGAACCATCGTGATTGTACTCATTTGAAAGGTCTCATGTAGACCTTGGTGACTGATGATGTCACCTACCTGATGGTGGACTACGAAAGTGGGTATAGGATCTCAGTGACGGCGCTACGTAGAACCAGCGTGTTTAACCTCATTCGAAAGGTCTCATGTAGACCTTGGTGACTAATGATGTCACCTACCTGATGGTGGACTACAAAGGTAGGAATACGACCTCAGTGACGGCACTATGTAGAACCATCGTGATAGGACTCATTTCAAAGGTCTCATGGAGACCTTGGTGACTGATGATGTCACCTACCTGATGGTTGGCTACGAAGGTGGGTATAGGATCTCAGTGACGGCGCTACGTAGAACCAGCGTGTTTGGATCCATTTGAAAGAAGTCATGGAAACTAAGGTCACCGGAAAAATAATCTTGTTTAAAAAAAACCTAGTTAAAATACCTTTTAGTTTTTTTGCGGTGTAAATATGGCTATTATCACCAAACTGTAATAGCAAAAAATATTATTTTAGCTCATTTAAGTTATTATTTTTCAGGCAATTAAGAAACCAGCAAAACTCCGAATCACAAAATCAGGAACTTGACCCATTAACAGATACACACGATCTGTCTAGTATGGCAGTTGATGAGGGGGCAGAGCAAATTATGCCGGTAACTTATTGTTATGAAGTATGAAGCGCTCGTGGCCCCGCGGTCTCAGTGTTCTGTAAACGATCACTGAGTTACGCAACTTTCACTATGGCTGGTCCTCGGATGGGTGACCACTTTGTGGCATTTACATTTGCGAGCGTTTCCGTGCTTCGGAAGGCACGTTAAGCCGTTGGTCCCGGTTGCCAGTAAAATGGCAGTCGTTAAGCCTGGTTGAAGGCCTTATGGGCGGCTTGAAAAAATTCAACAGCAGGTAGCCACAACCTGCGTCTGTCTATTTCAACACGGCAATGGGCTCACCACCTATTACGTGGGACAGGAATCCATACGGTGAAAAGTGGGCATATAATATGCCTCTGCCACCCCTTCGGGGATAAGGCGTGATGGATATTTAATTTAATTTAATTTTATTTAACTTATTGTGTTTGCTTACAATGCGGTAAATGTTCGATAGTTTCCCTAGCTAATTTAATTTGACACTGTATTGTAAAAATGTTTGTTTTAGATTGAAGAAGATGAAGAAGATTTACCAGATTTGATTATTGAAGAACAAGAATCACAAGCAGAAACAAAAAATATATCTGGAAGACGAATTATAGATATAGCTTACTTCTTTTCCAAAATACAAGAAATAGGCGGCCATGGTGCTTTTAACTGTGGTATACAAAGTTTGAAACTTATAGGAGAGAAACGTGTTGGACTTGCTTCTAAGTTTACAGAATGTTTGATGTGTAAAGAGAAGTTTTCTCTTTGTAATGTCACTGGCGACTTAGATATTAATACAGCAGCGGTCGCGGGCGCCGTTTCAGTTGGTATAGGGTATTCGCAATTAGAGGAACTGTTATCAGCCTTTGACTTGCCCGTGATGTCTGAACCTGTATACCAAAAACGCCACGACATTGCTTCCGATGCCTGGGACAAAGCACTTAGCAAATCCATGAATGATGCAGCATCCATGCATGAAGAAAAAAGAATTGCTTTAGAAAAAGGTAACGTCAGCAAAGATGGGATACCTATTATAGATGTAGTTGTAGACGGATGCTGGAGTAAGAGGTCTTACAAAAATAACTACTCAGCAATGTCAGGAGCGGAGAAAAAATGTTTTTTTATTAATACAATTGCGGGGCATTCCAGAAGTCTTGTTCATGATGTTGACAGTAACATCGTGGAAAGTTTTCATAGCGTGGTAGCCAAATTTTTGGGAGGTAAAAGAGTGAATTACTCGTGCAGGCGTGGATACCAAACTCGATGTTCAGCGTCTGCAGTTAATTTTAATACTAAAAGAAAACCTGGTTCCAAATTGTATAAAACAATTGTCGGGCAAAGTCCTAAGGGCAAAATGAGCACCTTAGATAACAAGTATCGCAGAAAAAGAAATTTGTTAAACATATTTATTACAAAAAACGACAAACACATGGTGATGTAAATAAAGATTATGGAGAACAAACCACAAGGCCCGATGTGAGTGATGCGATGCTAGAACAAATGAAGGAGAATTTTGTATCCAACTTGGATAAAAGTGAGGAAGAAAGAAGACAAATTGAAAGTCAAACAATTTTGCAGAGCGAGTCAAGCGAATGGCTCGAACTCCGGCGCTCCTTGTTGACGCCTTCAAACTTTGGAAGAGTTATTAAAATGAGGCCTGATACTAGTTGCGCCAGCGTAGTCAAACAACTGCTCTACAAAATAAATATAGATGCTGCGCCTATACAGCATGGAAGAGAACACGAAAAAAAAGCGCTAGACGATGTACAAAACGATGTTGAAATTAGACCATGCGGACTTTTTATAGATCCCGAGATTCCATATTTAGGAGCTACTCCAGATGGGCTTATTGGAGAAGACGCGATAGTAGAGGTGAAATGTCCCATCTCAGCGCACAAGATAGGACTAGACGAAGCCATAGCTCAAAAAAAAGTAAATTTTTGGGTTAAAGATAAATCGGGCATTTTGCAGGTTAATAAAACCCACAATTGGCATTACCAAGTTCAAGGGCAATTGCATGTGACTCGGAAAGCAAAATGTTTATTTGGAGTATGGTTTAATGAGTCAAAGCCTCTGAAAACAGAAACAATAATTAGAGACGATGATTTTTTGATCATATAATGAAAATAAAATTATGTACATTTTATTTAAATTGTATGTTGCCGGAACTTTTGGATCCGCGGCACAGTCGAAATATGGCAATTAGAAATCCGCCATATACAGGCAATAAAGAACAAGGAAGACCGGAAAAAGGTGCATAACTTACAAAAAACAGAAGACGAAAATATGTGCGTACTTCAAGAAGAAAGCCTACATGCACCACCTTCACCAACACTTATCCCAATAAATGACCAACCGACCTGTTCACGATATTTAAATTTCAGTGACTTTTAACGGGAAGAGTTTAAGATTTTGTCATTATTATACAATTAATTAATAATTATAATTGTAATAGTTGCTTGACAGTGATAAAGAAAATAAAGGTGATTATTTATAGCTTATTGTTTATTTTGATAATAACCCTAACTATTTTCGTTACTGAGAACCAATAAGCACTTACCTGGTCATCATCAGACCTTTATTATGTATCATTTATTAGAATGAAAGCTATGTCAGCAGGCATATTGCATCGTGTAGTTAAAAATAAATTATGATGTAGACAAATAAATATAAAATATAAACTATGATAGACTAGAAAAAGACAAGACTACATAAACCAGAGGAACAAAATTTATTAGACCTCTCAGAGAGCAAATGAAGTAGGCAAAAACGATGACAACTCTGCGACACATCTGTGTTCTTGTAAAATCTTCAGTTCGTTTTTTTTGTAGTCCGGTTGTTGGTCGGTAAGGAGCGCCAACAAACAAATACTAGTACGGGGATCAAATCTTCAAGGTCAACGGGCAAAGTAATGGCCTTAAAGGACCATATATCTAACAAAATTCTTAAAAAATATCGAAGTATTCTAGTGCCGCCGCTAACTGATATTTTTAAGAAATGTTTAACCACTGGTATATTCCCCAAGTGCCTTAAGAAAGCTGTAGTTGTCCCTGTTTATAAGTCAGGAGCAAAAGATCAGGTAGGAAACTATAGACCTATCTCCTTACTTCCCGCAATATCCAAAATACTAGAAAAAATCATAAATAGTAGGCTTATAAAGTATTTAGAAGTCAATTCACTGTTATCTAACACACAGTTCGGCTTTAGAGCGAACAAGTCCACAGCTGATGCGGTCCACCATCTGACAGATTATATTGTCCGTGAGATGGATAAAGGTAATTATACAATGGAAATCTTTTTGGACCTTTCCAAAGCCTATGACACAATTTTTATCCCTACTTTATTAAAAAGGCTTGAAAACATAGGTGTTAGAGGTATACAACTGACGCTGCTCAAAAGTTATTTAGAGGAACGCACTCAATATGTAAAAATCGGCAAAACTACTCAGTGACGAAGGTAATAATACCTCATTTGGTATACCCCAAGGTAGTGTGTTAGGAAGTACGCGATTGGGACATTTTACCTACATGTGTTCGTATAAAACCGCGTAATGACATCGCATTTTCTCGTAGAATTCTTCAAAGCGCGAGTGTACGTCTCCTAAGACAATTAATACGCAATAAATACAGTGAACTGAACAGTGTACAAAGTGAGTTGAATGTGTTACACCTGGAGTGTAGTAGTATTTTATCTCGCGAGGACTATGATGTGTGTGATCGGATTACATTCTTACAAGCGTGTCGAACCTTCGAATTATGTAGTGTGACCCACGAGCGAAAGTTTTCGAAGGAGTTTAATCGCCGGTATAAAGAAAAAAAAACGTCAGCTACAGCGTCCGATCTAAGCAAAGAAACGGTCTTTTTGAATCTAATAAACAGTTTTTACGATTTAGGTACTGTCCCACAATCCTGGAAAAATCAAAAGGTGATCCCTATTCTCAAGCCAGGCAAGGATCCCTCTGATGCAAACAACTATAGACCAATAGCTTTGTCTTCCGTTCTTGCAAAAATTACAGAACATTTGATTAAACACCGCCTTGAATGGCTGGTGGAGAACCGAAATTTGTTGGCTAAATCTCAATATGGGTTTAGAAAAAGCAGAAGTACTATGGATAGTCTTAGTTTACTAACCTCAGATATACGTATTTCGTTTTTTAAGAAGGATTATTTAATAGGCGCTTTTCTTGACGTGTCATCAGCTTATGACAATGTTATAATTTCTTCGCTCAAGGATAAACTCTTATACAAGTTGAATATTCCAGAGAAATTGGTACGTTTCATTTGTAATATGCTATTAGAGAGATCCATTACGATTAAGTGTGGAGATCTCTCTTTACCACCTAGGATGATTTGGAAGGGTTTGCCTCAAGGCTCAGTGCTTAGTCCTCTACTATACAATTTATATACATATGATCTGGAACTCGTAATCCATCCATGTTGTCAAATTTTGCAGTACGCTGATGATATAGTTGTTTATTCAAGTAATAAATCTATTGAGGTAGCAACTGAGCATCTGTCAACATCTCTAGCTTCCTTGTCAGAATGGTTGTTATATCATGGCCTATCCTTATCAACTAGTAAAAGTTCTGTCGTTGTATTCACTAAAAAGCGATCAATCCCTCGAGTGGATATTGAAGTAGACTGTGAAAAGATTCAGCAGAGTAATGTGGTCAAATTCCTTGGTATCTGGCTAGATTCCCGTCTATCAGGTGTCAACCATATTGATTATTTAGTTGAGAAATGTGAAAGAAATATTAATGTTCTCCGTTCTCTTTCTGGAGTTTGGTGGGGTTCTCATCCTTTCTCACAGAAAATGCTTTATAATGCCATAATTCGTAGTCATATGGACTATGGATTATTTGTTTTGGATCCATGCAATAAATCCTGCCTTCAAAAACTAGAAAAAATCCAAGCCAAATGCCTTCGCATTATTCTGGGAGCGATGAAGTCCTCCCCTATAAACGCGATGCAGGTAGAATGTGGTGATCCTCCTCTTTCGATTCGCAGACAATTTCTTGCAAATAGGTTCTTTTTTAAACTAGCTCAAAATTCTGAGCATCCTCTTATTAATAAACTTGGTCTCCTTTATAACTTATTTACCAATCTCTATCCTCATTCAAATAACACTCCATGCCTTCTACTTGCCTACCAACAATTTACTCTACTTCCAGATCCTCTATATCAATCTTCTATTTTGCCTCTTTTTAGTACTCCTTATGAAGCACTAGTATTTGAACCAAATGTTATTTTGGACTTTGATATTGACAAGTCTACATTGGAGGCAAATAAACATTTTCAAAATAAAATTTTCTCCAATTATAAGAATTGGCACGTTTTTTTCACAGACGCGTCTAAATCGTCCCCAAGTGGTCCAGTTGGTGCTGCTGTATGGATACCTTCTACAAGAATTATATTGAACTATAAATGTTCTGCTACTTCCTCAGTCTTTACGGGTGAATCCATTGCAATTCTAGAAGCTATCTCCTTCATTAAAGCACATAATTTAAACAATTCTATAATTTTTTCAGACTCAAAAAGTTGTCTTCAAGCTGTTTTGTCAAACCCTTTTAATTCAAAATTAACGTCTCCCATTATCCTTCAAATAAGGCTGTTTATGTTTCGTTGCCACGTTCAGAATATTAATGTTACTCTTGCCTGGATTCCTGGTCACTCAGGTATCTCAGGCAATGAAACTGCTGATTCATGTGCGAAAAACGCAGTAATATCGGGTTCTTCTGCTCATCCAGAAATATATTCCTACGATCTATGCTCATCCTTGAGAATAAATTTAATAAACTCATGGACTAGAATTTGGAATATATCAAAAACTATTAAAGGCAAATTTTATGGGGATATACAGCCAGAAATCCCTCACAAGCCCTGGTTTGCAAAATGTCCTAGATTAGATAAAAGTACTACTTCTATAATCAGTCGTCTACGGTTAAATCATTCATGTACACCTGTATTTTTGGCCAAACTTAGAATAAGGGACAATTCTATTTGCGAATGCGGGTTTGAAGATGGAGACGTGGACCATATATTTTTCAGTTGTAATAAATTAAGATATTCGCTTTATGATGTAATTCCTTCTAATATTCCTCGACCTACGTCACTTAAACTACTTTTGCCCCTTGTATATACCCGTTTTGTATATAAACTAGGTAATTATATTAGTATTAATAAAATTAGGCTGTAATTTTATATATTTTCTAGTTAAGTAATTTTATTTCACAGTTTTAAAATAACGATAATTGATAAAATAAACGTAGCGTATGTTAGTTTAAAGTTGTAAATATCTACTATATTGTTAGTCTTATATATATATGTACCTATACAGTTATGTAAGAAAATTTAGTTTTTAAACAATTGGTCGGAAAATATAAATTCCTTTTGGCTGTTCAGTTGACAAACCGTACAATGAGTTTGACAGTTTGTCCTTCCGAAACCTAATCCGAACCGAAACAGTCCGAAACATGACATTGGCGGACTAGTGGAAGCCTATCCACAAATGCCACAAGCTAAAAGTTGAAGTTGAAGTTGAAAGAAACGGTCATCAATTTGTCAGACGTGAGTTTAGATGAACCTACCTTAAACATCTTGGCCAAAGGTATGAACTTTGCATTGACACCTAAACGAATACCATACGAGAACATAATCAGCAGCGTAGAGGAAACGATAGTACGTAATAAAATACCTCCCAATAGTGCCGAAATATTGAGATAGGACGTGTCAGTGATATTACGGAAATCTAAACCTCCAGCTAGTAACATCACTACAGAAGAGCGTCAAGCATTAAAAAACATAAGGGAAAACCGGGATATTTTAGTGCTTAAGGCCGATAAGGGAAACGCCACTGTAGTGATAAATACAGCTGATTATCATAGAAAGGTACGTGAGATGTTAAGCGACACAAACGTATACAAACCAGTTGCATATAACCCAACGGCCAGAGTAACACGCAAAATACGAAGCACAGTACTGGAACACCAGGACCTGTTCACAGAAGATGAGTACGATAAACTGTACAAACCAAAGCCACACCAACCCCCGAGACTATATGGGTTACCCAAAATACATAAGACCGACGTGCCATTGCGGCCTATCGTAAGTCAGATTTCATCTCCTACTTATGACCTTGCGAAGCACGTCGCGTCAGTATTACAGCCACTGGTGGGTAAAACACCATCTTTTGTGAAAGACTCTCGCCATTTCATTCAAATTGTAAAGTCCCTTACATTGGAACCAGGAGAAAAGATGGTCAGCTTTGATGTGGAGTAATTGTTTACCAACGTTCCAATTGAGGAGTGTTTGGATGTGGTAAAAGACATACTGATTGACAGCGAAATGGCATTGAATTATATTGATCTACTGAAACACTGCTTAGAAGGCAACTATTTCCTTTTCCAAGGTCAGCACTACCTCCAAGTAGATGGTGTCGCGATGGGGAGTCCAGTAGCCCCGGTACTAGATAATCTATGGATGGAACATTTTGAAGAAAAGGCGTTGAGAGATGGGCCCAAAATTATAAGGCTATGGAAAAGGTATGTCGACGATATTTTCAGCGTCGTCTCTGGAAATAAGCAGGAAGTAGATCAATATTTAAAACATCTTAACTCCATACACCCAAAGATGAAGTTCACTTATGAGATGGAAAAGGATCGTTCGTTGTCATTCTTGGATGTTAGATTGGCCGTGAGAACTGACGGGTTAAAGACCCGACACACTGTATTTACCGGAAGCCTACACATACAGACAGATACCTACACGCTGCGTCGCATCACCATCCTCGTCACTTACAATCCGTTATGACTTCTTTAAAGAACCGAGCTCAAGATCTTTGTGACCCTGAACATTTAGAGGGTGAACTTAACCATGTTCAGGAGGTACTTAGTCGAAACGGATATAAAGTGAAGCGATTACGACAGAGGCAGGCAAGGCGTGTTAGGCATCCAGAGGTTAAAAGACAACCTGCCTACTTGCCCTATGTGAAAGGAGTAACAGATAAGATCGGAACGGTGTTACGAAAGTATTCAATTCAAACTGTGTACACGCCGGGGGCTAAAGTAAACAAAATGGTGGGCACACCGAAGGATGTACTGCGTTTTCAAACGCCGGGCGTTTATAAAATAAATTGTAGCTGCGGTAGTTCCTACATAGGCCAAACAAAGCGGACCATAGCTGAAAGGATAAAGGAACATATCGCCGCTGTAAAGAACCGACAGACCAACAAATCAGCGATTGCAGAACATTTATTACAATCAGGCACTAATCACTGGATTGAGTTCCTTTTCACCATTTGGATGTTTTCCTTTTCCTCTTTGAAAATTTATAGGCAAGCATGTCAAATCATAGTATTTTTCTTATTTATCATGTTTCAATTTTCTATCATTCTTATCCTTGTATTATGTTTCTTCTAGTATGAATTTATAAATTCTTAAATATCCATCACGCCTTATCTTCGAAGGGGTGGCAGAGGCATATTATATGCCCACTTTTCACCGTGTGGATTCCTGTCCCACATAATAGGTGGTGAGCCCATTGCCGTGTTGAAATAGACAGACGCAGGTTTTGGCTACCTGCTGTTGAAATTTTTTAGCCGCCCATACGGCCTTCAACCAGGCTTAACGACTGCCATTTTACTGGCAACCGGGACCAACGGCTTAACTTGCTATCCGAATCACGGAAACGCTCGCAAATGTAAATGCCACAAAATAGTGAAAGTTGCGTAACTGACTGTGAAGAATCGGAAAGCTGTCGGACCCGATGGAGTCCCCATCGAAGCTTGGAAGGCGATAGGTGCTCGCGGTGTGGGCATCTTAGTAAACCTTTTTAACCTCATACTCCTCAGCGGGCAGATCCCAAACCAATGGAGACTGAGTATTATTACTCCAGTCTTCAAAGGTAAGGGGTCAGTGCAGGAGTGCGGGAGCTACCGCGGTATTAAGGTGATGTCCCACACCATGAAGATCTTCGAGAGGATTATAGACTCTCGGATCCGGCAGGAGTGTACTCTCTCGGGGTGTCAATATGGGTTCCGCCCTGGTTATGGGACCACGGACCCTGTTTTTGCCCTGAGGGTTGTCGCAGAGAAATACAGGTCGAAGAACACGCCTCTGCACTGTTTGTTTCTAGACATGCAGAAGGCCTTCGACTGTGTTCCTCGTGCGATGATCTGGTGGGCACTGCGGTCCAAAGGGGTTCCAGAGGTCTATATTGACACTATCCGGGACATGTACTGTGACTCCGATTCAATGGTTCGGACTGCTGTTGGCGACACGAAACCCTTCCCCATCACCGTCGGGGTACACCAGGGTTCGGTCCTTAGTCCGCTTCTGTTCAGTGTAATATTAGACGATTTGTCGGACAGCATCAGAAACCCACATGAGCAGCCTCCATGGTTGCTCATGTATGCTGACGATATTGCGCTGGCAGACGCGGACAGGGGCAGATTGGTGCGACGTGTAAAGGCGTGGAAGGAGACGCTTGAGAACGGCGGTCTGAAACTAAATGTGGCGAAGACCGAGTACTTGGCACTAAACTCGACAGATCCCACATCCGTCCGCATAGGCGGTGATTTGGTCGAGCGAAAGGACCAGGTTAAATACCTGGGATCTGTTTTTTACACGTCCAGTAACATCGATTGCGATGTCAAGTCACGCATTGCTGCCGCGTGGGCCAAATGGCGGGAGATGACCGGTGTCATTTGTGACCCTAAAATGCCGATCCGGTTGAAGGGACAGGTCTACAAAACCATTATTAGACCTGTCCTTTTACATGGCAGTGAGACGTGGCCGATATTGGAGCGACACAAGCAGGAGCTGCGTGTCACGGAAATGAAGATGCTGCGGTGGATGTGTGGGGTCACGCGGATGGACCGCGTGAGAAACTCTCGCATCCGCGGCGGCCTTCACGTCCGTGACATTGCAGACAAGTTGCAAGAGTGTCGCCTTCGTTGGTATGGTCACGTCTTGCGGCAACCGCCGGGCTACGTAGGTAACAAATGTCTGGCCATGTCAGCCCCGCCGGGTCCCGGTAAGAGGGGAAGACCCAAGAAGTGCTGGCTTGACGTCGTAAGGGATGACATGCGTGCCAATGGTCTCACTACAGGGGATGCCGAAGACCGTGCGAAGTGGAGGAGAAAATGTAGGAAAGCGGACCCCGGGCGTCGCGAGACGCAACTGGGACAGACACTCGGATGATGATGATGATGCGTAACTCAGTGATCGTTTACAGAACACTGAGACCGCGGAGCCACGAGCGCTTCAAAAATTCTTAATTTGAATTATAAATGCTACTTTGCCAGGGCAAGCAAGTTTTTCTTCTGTAGTGCAGGTGAGACATTCTGGTATTCTCTAGTAACTTACGTATCTATTAGTTTTCAGCGCTGAATATTAAAAACTACTTTGAAAAGGAATTGGTCATCATTATCACCATCCGAACGGTCACACGACCCTGGGGTCCGCCTTCCTACCGGATCAGCATTTTGTGTGCGTTGCGATTGCTCCGCCACGGAGCCCAATCAAAACAAACACTCCATATGTCAAAGTAGAAATAAAGAAGATAATAGGGTTTAAAGTTGGCCGCGCGAACGAAACGTGGAGGATTGCGCGGCCACGGGGGTCTCAAAAACTACATGGGTTTAGAGATGTAGACAGAGTAACCAAGTTAGAGATCTAATTCTTTTTGTCAAATAAAGATTGAATCTGTCAAAAATTGTCGAAAAATTAAGTTTAAGCTCTAGAGCAATTTTTTACCAAATATTCGCCATTTATATAGTTATGGCCGCGCAATTCTCCACTCGTTGGTTATTATTGTTGATTATTTTTTAAACCTTAAGATTTCGTAAAGTTATATTAATACAAGAAGAAGGATCTTAATTTCTCGAAACTAATGAAAGCAATAAATACTACTAAAGTTTAGCTAAACAGGAGATGTCGATCCAAAACAAAAAGTCCGTGGCCACGCGAACGAAACGCTACTTTGAAGGCTGATATCTCGCTACCTATAATTGCTAGGATTTTTGGTATGAACTTCTATTATTCAGCAAATTAACCTCATTAAAATGATGTTTTACCTTCAAAACAGTTTACTACGCTTTTTTGCTCTACCAGGATGACCATAATTTCCATAATTCCTAATTCATTAAAAAAATATTAATTTCCATAATTAATTTGGGAATTTGGGAAATTACATTCAATAACTGGAGGACAGCTATGAAATTGAATAATATCTAATCGATCTGAAAAAAATATTACGATTAAATATAAAAATTGGATACTTCTATAATCTTAATAATATTTTAAACGCGAAAGTTTGTTTGGATGTTTGTTACAATTTCACGTAAAAACTTCTGAATAGATTTTAATGAACCTTTACAGTAATATAGCTTATACATCAGAATAACATATAGGCTACTTTTTATCCCGGGAACAAATTCCTGTGGGACACGGGAACGGGAACACTTCTCTACGCGGGCAAAGCCGCGGGCGTCAACTATTTAAATATTTATCATTAACATTAAAAATCATTAAATGTAAAAATGTAAAAAATATAAAAGTCGAGAATATAGTAAAAATCAACAAATAAAATAAATGCGAGCTTTAGTAGATTCGTGGTCATGGCGATCAACCTGTCAGGGTCGGTGTATCCGAGTACTTTTAAAATATTTTGAGTATACTATTTTATACTTGACTAGAGGACGCCTGCGTGGTTAAGATTTCATGAACCATTTTCCCACAGTAATTTGATCCCAGAATAAAAAATAAGTTGTGTTAATCCAGTGTGTCCCCTTTATAACTAATTGAAATATTCCACAAAAAACACGCCGTTTCATACAAACTTTGCAGCTCCTTTTCTCCCCTTAGGGGTTGAATTTTCAAAAATCCTTTCTACGCCCACCTACATCACTTAAGAAATATTTATGCACGTACGTTTGGGTATCCGAGTACTTTTAAACTTTCCGTTTTTGAGCAATCTGCTCACGTGGTCTTCATATGTAAGTCTCGGTCTACCCCAACTCCTTCTACCCTCTACTTTCACACAATATGTATTCTTCGTCAATCGTTCCTCACCCATTCGTTGGACGTGTCCAAACCAACGGTGCAAGCCCTTTTTTAGCTTAACGCTGACACTTTTATTCATACCTGCATATTGCGTATCACTACGTTCAGGACGTTCTCATTTCCCAACTGGTTCTCCTGTCCCGTGTAGGACCACATTAGCATCCTTTGTGCTCTTAAATACCGACGAACAAGAGGTAGAGATATTAATCTTAAATTTAAAAGATGACTGCGCTGTGGGACGGAATAAAATATCTACTAATATCATCAAAAAATACCGGCACATCCTAGTACAACCGTTAACATTTATTTTTCAAACATGCCTATCAACAGGAATCTTCCCTAAATGCCTTAAAAAAGGCATAGTTGTTCCCATTTATAAGGCCGGTGAAAGCTAGAAAGCATTGGAATAAGAGGTGTACAATATGATCTCATCAAAAGTTTTCTAGAGGAACGGACTCAATGTGTCAAAATCGGTGATATTCTTAGTGATGACCTTCATAATCCCCCATTTGGAATCCTCCAAGGAAGTATTATGGGAAGCACGCTGTTTTTAATCTACATCAATGAACTTTGTAGCTTAATTATTTCATACGCAGATGACACAGCGCTCCTTTTTTCCGCGGAAACAGATATAGAAGCGTACAGGATTGCGCAAGGTGGATTCAATATCGTAAATCAATGGCTTCAGTACAATTTATTAACATTAAATGTAGACAAATCCAAATATATCAAATTCTCGATGCGCAAAAGAACTACAACCCATACTATCCCATCACTATACGCTCACCATTGTAAAGTCCCTAAAGAACAAGATTATAGGTGTTCATGACCAGTTATAACAAAAACCAATACAATAAAATACCTAGGTATTATATTAGACGAAATCCTCTCATTTAAGCAGTACAGTGATTCGCTAATTAAGCGACTTCGTAAGTTGATTTTTGTGTTTAATAAATTAGGAATATAGCTGACTCTAAAGTAATTAAACAAGTATACTTTGCACTTTGTCAGTCAGTCTTAACTTATTGCATAACATCTTGGGGTGGATCGGGTAAATCACTGTTATTGCCAATCGAGAGAGCGCAAAGAGCGATTCTAAAGGTATCAACCTATAGACCTTTCCTGTTCCCTACTAACCTCCTTTACAGTTCTTGTAAAGTGTTAACAGTTCGTCAACTATTTGTATTAAGTACTGTATTAAAGCAGCACGCGGCACTTCCATACGACACTGAAATGCTGAAAATAAAAGTGGTATCAACTTTTTTTAAAAAGGTATCCAATTCTTGCTGAAAGAACGGCCCAAAATTTGACTACCGCTCGAGATAATGTCACTGAAGCTGACATTGAAAAATGGTTTCAAGAAGTTGATAAATATTTGCAAGAGAAGAATTTGAAATCAGTGTTGGAAGAGCCTGAAAGGGTATTCAACACTGATGAGAGTGCTATTTTCTTAACCCCAAAGCCAGGTAAAGTACTGACAAAAAGAGGCGAGAAGCATGTCTACAGTTCTTCGGGAGATGAAAAAGATAACCTCACCGTACTTGTAACTGGGAATGCAGCTGGTCAGTTAGCTCCACCTATGATTGTTTACAGCTACGAGAGAATCCCAGCGTCAGTCGCAAATAAAGTCCCCGAAAACTTTGGTGTCGGAAGGTCTCAAAGTGGGTGGATGTGTGGGAGGGTACTTTTTTTGAATACATGACAAAAAATTTTCATCAGTGGCTCATTGAGCAAAGTATAAAGAAACCAATATTGTTTTTCCTCGACGGACACAAGTTTCATTTATCAAATTTCTGCCTTAAAAATGGCATAGAAGTCGTAGCATTAAATCCAAATAGCACTCACATTCTTCAACCAATGGATCTGGTTGTTTTTGGGCCTTTAAAAATATCATGGATAAAAGCAATTACAAATTGGAAATTGCAAAACTTCCGACAAAATTTACGGAAAGAAGACTTTGCTCCACTTTTCAAAATAGCTTTACAATCAATTTCTGAGGACCCCATCAAAAATGGCTTCCGTGCTGGCGGTTTATGTCCTTTCGGTCCTAGCTATGTAGATATGGCAAAAATCAAGTTTAGAAAAACGCCACAGACAGAAGATCTAATTATAAAGAATTTAGAGGTAGAACTAAAATCTAAAATAAGTGAAGATAAATTACTACTTTTTAAGGAACTCTATTACAAACCCAGACACGAATTAAATGACCGATTGCCCTGTGAAGATACTTCACTTTACCTAATATGGGCAAGCTCAAGACACTCAATTGGCGGTAAAATACCAGATGTTGACAAACCATCTGCGATTGAACCTGAAAATGAAAATAACATAGTTAAAGATGCTTCTCTGCAATCTCAAACAGCACTGACCGAACAAATTGAGCGTGAAACTTCAAGTTCTGCAAAAGAAAATCTTGTTGGAATTGTAAATCCCAGTTTTAAAAACCAAATATGCAACAAAGTCGCCAAACCTGGAACGTCTATAATACTAAATAACGAGCCTGGAACCAGCAATTATGACGTGACACACAAAACTCCTAAAAAGACTACCGATTAGAATGAACTTATGTTAAAACAATCCCAGAATGACGATATTTCGAAACCAGTGAAGCATAACCCACCTGTGAAAATAGGAAACTATATTGTACCATCTCCTTTTAAAAGAAATTAGCATTGCCGGAAGAAGATACAACAAAAGATAAAAAACGAAGACTTAGAGAAAAAGTGCCTTTTGCAGTGATTGCCAACAATGGAGAGAATACCACGAAAAAAAGAAGCGAAAAAGTACGGATACTGGAAGAAAAAGAGAAAAGAGCCTAACAAAGGAAAGAAAAACAAAATATGAAAGAAAAGCTTAACGAAGAGAAGAATTAGAAAGGTCCGTCATTGAAATTATAGATGCCCCAAAACTGACTAACAAGAGAGGATTTTATGCTGTAAAAGAGACGAGCAAGTATCACATTTTTACTGTATAAAGTTCAGTAGTCCAGTGCAGTTATTCCAAAGATTTTCTGATTATTTTGTAAGATAATGTGTCTGATCTCTTTGATAGTTGACCTCATTGATATGATTATTGATCTTTAACTTATTTTACCTAAACGTTTAACTGTCGAAAAATTAAAATTTTCGTTACTTTATTCTAAAGATTAACTGATTATTTTCTAAGGTACCTAATGTTTTGATCTCATTAATTTTTGATTGTTGATCTATGTATATTTTATCTTAATTTGTTAGAAAATTGAAATGTGTGTACTTTTTTTATTTTTCCGTAAGATTTACTGATTATTTTGTAAGGTGTAACGAGTTGATCTCTCTAGTAGTTGACTTCATTCATATTTGATTCTAGATATTTAACTTTTTAACCTAAACTTTTAACTGTTAAGAAATTACAATTTTCGCTACTTTATTCTTAAGTTAAACTATCTATTTTGTAAGGTAATGAGGTCCCGGTTGCCAGTAAAATGGCAGTCGTTAAGCCTGGTTGAAGGCCTTATGGGCGGCTTGAAAAAATTCAACAGCAGGTACCCACAACCTGCGTCTGTACATTTCAACACGGCAATGGGCTCACCACCTATTACGTGGTACAGGAATCCACACGGTGAAAAGTGGGCATATAATATGCCTCTGCCACCCCTTCGGGGATAAGGCGTGATGGATATTTATTTATGATTTGATCTCAGTATTTTTTAATGGTTGATTTTTTAATATTTTATATTTAATTGTAACGATATTAAAATTTGTTATCGTTTCAATATCCGCATCATTTCAAATATTCCGCTATTCCAAATTGTGCATAACTGGGGGTCCAATATTGGTTATCGTCCATAAATAGGTTTCCATGCTGGGTGTTGTTCATTATTGGGTGTCCGTCACTAGTTTCTTGGTGTCCATCAATGGTCCAAAAAAGAGGGTTTTTATTTGTTAAATTCCATAAAAGTTCGAGTATAAAGGGTAATTTACTATTATTATTTAAATGAAACAAACATTAAAGTCTAGTGTAATGATGCGTGGTCGAGCCGCGCCATCATACGACTAACGCCATCTATCGTACTGATGCGGCATTGAAGTTACTCCCGTATAAGCATGGAATGGGAGTTTCGAGGCCCGTCCAGCGCCTCGATCCACCCCTGGGCCCTATATAAGCAGTTGACAGGAAGTTTCGAGAACAACCTAGATATGTCTATTACGCTACTGTGTACTACAACACAACAGTTAGTCTTGACATAATTTGCAAATTAAATAGAAGAAAGAATCATTTATAAAAATATTGGACCCGGAATATCCTGGTAAGATTCTAATTATAATCAATCATCTTTACTAACTTTTGTTCCTGCAGGAAGGAGTGTTTAAATCTACTTCTATCTATAGTGTTCTTACCTATTTCCTTTTCAGCGTATGTATTACCGCAAATAATAGCTATTTTTATCATTGCTAAATCTATTACAATCGCTAATTTTCAGCTATAGCTATAAGTGGGGAGGAATACGTTTAAAGCTTTAATTTTCACTAGTGTGCCAACCAACCCTTATTAAATTCAATTCTATGTACCTACCACCTACAACCTATATGTAAGACTTCCCGCCTCTCCAGCAAACCTGGGCCTGAGGAGAGGCTGGAAGCCTTTTAGGTTTCCGGCTGAGGTTCTTTCCCCAGGCTTCTGTCTTCCAGGGTCCTTTGTTACGGTTGAACCTCTACGGTTCCACCACATATACCTACTACTTGTTGGCCGAGTGCTACTCCGAGGCTCCTTCTGGTTGCGCCTGGACCGGGAGTGGAAGCCGTCGCCAAGCCGGAGAACCTACCACAACTGCGAGAGGAACAAGATTCGACCCGTGGAAGATCACCTGGCCCTCCCTCAGATAAGTCCAGATTCCGCGGCCTCTCGCGGCATAGTCCACCTTACGGTTGCCTATTCTACTACTATTTTTATTTATCTCCCGTAGGGTCCTGTACAACCTAAAGGTTTACACTAGGTATGACCAAACAATATCTTTAAACTATCACAAACCAAATAAAAATTTACAAAAACAGTCAAAATTTTTCTTAAGGTGTCCATAATTGGGGTTGTCACCACCGGCATCGGGTATAGTGACCAAGCCACCGGTGGTTAGGGCTTCAGAGAGAGGAACCTCCTCACAATACGTGCAGTATTAAGAAGAACCGCCTTCTGCATCAAGCCCTTGACCCATCTGCCTAACGTGAGCCTCTTAAGGTGTTGATCGAGGCTTTTGGGTATTAGTCCGTGCACAGAGATTACTATTGGAACAATAATAGCTGAGTCAATACTCCACATGTCCACAATCTCGTGGGCCAAATCCAAATACTTAGCTTGTTTGTCTACTTCTGCCTTCACGAGACTGTCGTCATGTGGAATAGTGACATCAATTATTAATTGCAAGGCGCTCTAATCGATCTATTACCACTAAATCAGGTCTATTGGCAATAATAGTCCTGTCAGTGACAATAGATCGATCCCAGTACAATGTTATGTGGTCACTTTCGAGAACTGGGTCAGGCACAAATCTATGATATGGTTTCTCTGATTCAATAGGGTTATACTTCAAAGCAAGTTGTTGATGGATAATCCTAGCTACTTGGTTGTGTCTATGCAAATATACTCACTATTTGCGAGACTAGAACAACCAGAAATAATATGCTAAGAGACTCACCGGGACGGTGGCACGCCCGACATATGTCAACCGTACCGTCCCTTAGGATATATTTTCGATTATTATTAGTCATCACAACTTCATCAGTAATAGCAAAAACAAAACCTTCGGTTTCCCCAAACAGGTCACCGAATCGTAGCCAGGATACAGAGGATGGAAAATCTATATCAGCCCCATGTAGGGCCCGATAAAACCGACCATGTAACTCTTCTCATCCTTATATCCTTACGATCATTGAAACTTAGTATCATAGGTTCATGCCAGTTCTCTTTAGCCAGAGCAAGCGGGGTAAGTCCGTTATCAGCTACAACCACATCATGATGCACATCCGCTTCAGCGTGTAAGAAGTATTCTCTGAGGTTGCACACCTCACGGTTATGAAGGGTCTTGGCATTAAGTAATCCACGACCTCCACATTTCCGTGGTATGTACAACCTCATAACTGATGAACGTGGATGATGCGTTCTAAATGTAGTTAATAGCGTACGGACTTTCCTATCCAGGGCATCAAGTTCTGTCTGAGTCCACCTGAGTATGCCAAAGGAGTACATCAAAATTGGCATGACCCAACCATTAAAAGCCCGCACCTTATTATCACCCGATAAAAGACTTTTCAGAACTTTTTTCAAGCGTGCAAAGAAGCGCTCTTTTAATGTTTGTTTCATACCAGCTTCAGAGGGGTGCCCTTTCGATCGCATATTTTTTTTCAGCATAATGTAGTTTGGCATAACAGTTTCAGCATAAAGATTTCTCGCATAAATTATGATAAGCAGAGTGTTATAAACGCATAATGGTTTTATTGGCATAACATTAACTTACTCTAATTTTTTTATCATAATTTTATTCAACATAAATGTAAAGGGTATAAATGTTATACGCCTAAAGATAATTTATCATAAAATACAAAACGCATAATGGAGGTATGGATAACCGCTTAAATCATAAATGAATAAGAATTTGACTAAGAATATTTAAGAAATGATAAGACACCATTGTAAATAATCATCTCACTCATAGGCAACTTTTTTAGCTGTAACTTAAAAACGATATTTTAAGTGTTATTTTTTTTAGACTAGTCTTGAGCATAGTCGTAAATAGGTACGACGACGAGCGAAGCGAGGAGGAGTGTTAGGTCACTTGTTACCACAACGCTCGAGCCGAGCGAGCGTAGCGAGCGGGCCGCGGCAGCGGCCGGCGATGCGCCAGAATAGAATCGCTCGCTATTTTATTTATATATTCTATTTATAAGTGTTTAAATTTTGAACTTCAGTAAAGTGACTATCGACATTTTTAATCAGGGGCCGTTCAAGTATTACGTAAGCACCAAGGGGGGGTGGGGGGGTCTCTGTTTTGCTTATTTTGGATGACATGGGGGGTGGGGGGGTCTAGATGATGATTACGTCATCGTTAGTTATTTAAGTTTTTTCGGGGATTCCCGCAAATAATACATATGCGTAGGCACTCGCTTTGAGAACTGATTAGGGGAATTACCGCGCATTAGGGAAATTACCGTGCGCTATTCACTTGTCTAATAATTCACTCTCGTGCCGGCCGGCTGCAAGTGCGCATCTATCAGTATTGTTTTGTTTGGATTCTAAACGTATTGTAAGCATTGAAAGTTATCATTTGTGTTTATGTTGATGCAATTAGCCAAAGTTTAACGTTTTAATTATTTAAATTTAAATATCTTATTAGAATGTCATATCATATAGACAAATTCAAGTTATACCAAAAACTGTTCGAAAGTTTTAAAAAATCTCATACTGGGACGAAAGTGCAAAATGTACAAAAGTTAGTTAACGAAGTTTGGCGAAATTATAAATTACAAGCAAAGTCAGATAAGGAACTAGATATTATTGTATCTAAGAGAATTGAAGAAGAATTGCAAGCGGCGACTAAAAATAAATCCAATCTGCTTCATTTTTTTTCCAAGGTGAGTAAATATAAGTACAAAGTTTCTCTTTACGTTCTGTAACAATTAAAACGATTTATGAGTAAAAAATATGATGGCCTATCTCAAAGTAAAAAGGTAAATGATTGATATTTTATTCCTTAAGATCGACTCCGGCAATTGGTCACAAAATACACGGTGTTTTCAATATCTGTATTGGGTTTCTGTGGGGAAAAGCTTTCAATAATATTTAAACGTTGGTTTTATTAAATACGGTGAATTTATGTAGCTTAATAAGAGAATATCCAGCAGAACTCTTAGAAATTTTTCATTTTTAGGCATCGTCTTCTACCAGTAAACCTGCAGAAAAAACACAAATTATACAGCCATTTTCTAACATTGAAAAACAGAAAGAAGATAAAATTAAAACCGGCAATGAATCACAAGAGCAATGCGAAAATAATAATAATGCAGATAAACAAAGAGCAAAACCTTCTCAAGAAGCTTTGAAAAATAAGATTACTCTACTCGAAAAAAATCTGAACGCTTTGTATTCTGCCAGAGATACTATGCCAAATTGCGCTGAAGTTGATAAACAGATCATTAAGTTGCGCGAGGAACTAAAAACAGCAAAAATACTTTAAACAGGAAGATTCAAAACGCAGTTGCCCAGAAGAAACACAGGGATGGTATGAAAAGAAAGTTAGAAGATATTTGTCAGGAAAATCCTGAAATAAAAAGAAGACTATCTCTGAGGGATTTAGTAGGACATCCTAAACTTGAAAGCGATCAACCATTACTATTGAAAACAATTGCGGATATAGCTTTATTTGGGAGTGCATGTGATGACAGGAGACGAACGGAATCTATTCGCAGCGTAAAAACTCTTGACGAACTCACACAAGAACTGCGTAAACTAGGATTTGACATTAGTCGCAGTGCGACATATCTTCGTTTGATTCCCAGAAAATCGAATTCTACAGAGGGACGAAGACATGTATCGACAGTCCCTGTTAGGCTCATTCGTGCTCAAACTGATCACCACAAGAGCCACTTAGATAGCAAGTTCGCTGAAACATCAATCCATTATTTAGAGAACATAGCATCCATACTTGGACCAGATCAAGTATTTTTCTTATCTCAAGATGACAAAGCTCGAGTCCCTATTGGCGTCACTGCGGCAAATAAGCAAGCACCTCTTTTAATGCATATGGAATATAGAATCAAATTACCTGACCTCGATTGGGTAATCGCTGAGCGTCATAAATTAATACCATCTGTTTATGCTGGTATCAAAGTTACTTCCAATATGCTAGGACAACCGCAAGCCGTCGGATATTCTGGGCCAACATTCATCGCTATTCGAAGTGGAAAGCATAGTTCATCTACTACTAATACTCATGCTCAGGATTTCGAGACGCTTCTCGAACTTGAAGAGTTTCGACCATTAGCAAAAACTGACCATGGACTAGTAAAACCAGTAGTAATTATGACGGTTGATGGAGGGCCAGATGAAAATCCGCGTTATCAAAAAGTCATAGGGTTTGCTATACAACATTTTAAACGACATGATCTCGATGCATTGTTTATAGCTACCAATGCTCCTGGAAGGAGTGCGTATAACAGAGTAGAGCGAAGAATGGCTCCTCTGAGTCGGGAACTGGCTGGTTTAATACTGCCTCATGACCATTTTGGGTCTCATTTGGATGAACGTGGCATTACAATTGATGAACAATTAGAAAGATATAATTTCGAATTTGCAGGAAATGTATTAGCTGAAGTATGGAGTTCAATGAAAATTGATGGCTATAATGTTACTGCAAAATATGTTGAGGCTGATGAACAAGATGTTCCTGACGACAGCATTCTGTATTTTTACATTTTACAATTTGAAGCAAGTATTGGAAAGTCTGGAAATTTCCAGACATTAAATGGTACTCAGAACATGTGCGTGAAAGCCAATACTTGCTTCAAATTGTAAAATGTAAAAATACAGAATGCTGTCGTCCAAGAAGTGGCCTATTCAGATTACTAGACAACATGTTTCTTCCACCACCTGCAAAAGTAAAACAAACAGTTGATGACTTGGTTTTGGATGAAGGAGGACAATTTCTTGATCTTCCAGTCAATTTAGCTCTACGCTTGAGTACTACCCTCAAAGATTTTTTGCAAATGCCCTACGATTATTTTTGTCCGACGGTAAAATTGAGGCTCTCAAGCCGAACATGCAAAACGTGTGGTCTTTATCATGCTTCCGTCAAATCATTAAATCGTCACATCGAGAAGATCCATAAAAAAGTAAACACGCCCACAGAGGGAAAAGTTAGACCTGTAAGAGTCGCTGCTCATCGTGCTAATGAACTGATGTGCATTATTCAAAATTTAGAGCACCAAGATGTTGAATGGCTCGATGAGAGTGACGACCAAAATCGGATGAAAGTGAGCAGACTCACAACACTGAGCAGCAATCCAATGTCATCGATAACTTAGAATCATGGATTCAGGTTTCATGGACTGAAGACTGTTAATGTGTTCCGAAAATATTCTTTATGTTAGTTATGTTCTTTATTTCTGATTATATTTTTTTGTCATTTACTCTATGTGTATCAGTTAAACCTAATATTTTCATGAATTTTCCTATTTTAAAAATAACAATATAAAAAAACATTTATTACTAAAAATGTTTACGTAAGCATAGGGGGAGGGGGTAAGTGCTTTGCTTACTTTTGATGACAAGGGGGGCGGGGGGGTAAAAAATGGTAAGAAATCTGCTCACGTAATACTTGAACGGCCCTTCAGTGAGCATTTCAATCTTAGACAGTTCAAGCTTAGATTTAAAAAAAGACGTGTAGCACTCGGAGACTGCCGCGGTAAAGCTATTGCATAGCATACCTTATTATTTTCTTGTTGGGGACGCCGGCACCGCCGAGCGAACGATCCGACCGCATCCTTTGCCGCCCACTTCGCTCATTTCCCCGAAAAACTTCTCCTTGCGGTTTGGATTGGGTATCCCAGCAGTCTTCACGGCGCCCCGTCGAACCTTCTTGTTTCCTTGCAGAAGCTTACTATCTGATCCACATTCAGATGTTCTATGTCTTCTTCTTCTAGTCTGTCGGTGCCCATAATTTCCCATCTTGTTAACGAATACATGGGGCACTCAGATAGTAGGTGGAAGCTGGTTTCTTCTTCCTCCATGCATTCTGGGCATAATGGGTCATCCATTACTCCTATCACTGTTAGGTGCCTGTTGAGGCGACAGTGTCCTGTGATGATCTCTATGACAAGCCTCATGTTTGCTCTGGTAAGTTTGACCAGTCGGCTTGTCCTTTTCGCATCCATTCCCCTGATGAAGATCTTCGACTGTCTCATGCCTATCGAGGACCTCCATCTGAGGTTGGTTTCTACTGCTATGCTTCTGGTAATTACTCCTTTCGTGATCTTATGAGCGATCGGAAGCCATGGCTCCGGTCCGATCACGCATTCGTCAGCCCCTTCCCGGGCTAGTTTGTCCGCTAGTTCATTGCCCGGGACTCCCTCATGTCCGGGGACCCAGGCAACGTGGACTTCAGTTTTTTCCGCCAGCTTTTCGAGTGATGTTTTGCACTCCTTGACTGTTGCTGACATTGTCTCTACTTTATTTAGGGCTTTCAATGCTGCTTGACTGTCACTGTAGATAGTCACCTTTTTTATGTCTGTATGGCGATGTATAGTTTGCGCACACTCTGTGATGGCGCATATTTCCGCCTGAAAGACACTTGCGAATTTGCCTAACCGTATTGATCTATTAATCTCCGTTCCATTTGCACATTGTATGTGCACTCCGGAGCCGGAGAGCTTAGTAGATTCCTTTCTAGAGCCGTCAGTGTAGCAGATGACGCCTCCGGTGTCTTCCGTCTGCCAGCTCTCTCTTTGTCCTATATGTATTCTATACTTTTTGTCAAAAACCCTCTCCTTCTTGATTAGGTCATTGTTAGAGAGAATCATTGACAATTTGTCTTCGTATTTCTTATTGATACTAGCATGTCCGCCATCTTGAGGATTACCTCTCCATAGGCCCACGCTTTTCAATTTAAACCATTGTTCAATTGCTTTCTTTTTAATTTCTAGATCCAGAGGATGGAGTCCCAATACGATCTCTAGCTCAGCTGTGGGAGTTGTCCTCATAGCACCTGTTGTCATCAGGGCTGCCAGCTTCTGTACCTTGTCTAATTCTATTTTGTTTGTCTTGTTCGCTGCCTTGTGCCACCATACTATGGCCCCGTGCAGTATTCTGGGTAGGATAATTATAGATATTATATATATAGCATACCTTGGTTTTTCTTTGATATTAATTCAAGTTACACTAAAAAAACTAACTAACTAACTATCTTCACGCTGTATCCCTGACGGGGTAGTTAGAGAGGACAGATCGCCAGACTTCGCGATCCATGCATACTTCTTTCGCTTCGTCGAGATTCATCAATCGCTTCATACACGCACGTCTGGGTATCCGAGTACTTTTGACCTTTCTGTTTTTGAGCAATCTGCTCACGTGGTCTTCATATGTAAGTCTCGGCCTTCCCTGACTCCTTCTACCCTCTACTTTTGAACAATATATATTCTTCGTCAATCGTTAATCACTCATTCGTTGGACGTGTCCAAACCAACGGAGCACGCCCTTTTCCAGCTTAACGCTGACACTTTCATTCAAACCTACCATATTGCGTATCACTTCGTTACGTATTCGGTCGGCCAAGGTAACGCCGCACAATTTTCGAAGTGATCGCATCTCCACAGCATTCAATTTACTTTCATGTATCTGCTGACATACCCAGGTTTCACTACCGTAAAGCAAAGTTGGCACTAGCACTGCGTTATGAATCGCCATTCGTGCTTCTTTTACGATGCTTTGTCGCTTTACTAACTGGGACAAAGCACCGTTAACTTTGTTTCCGGCAGCTACTCGCCGTTCTACATCCGAATCACATCTTCCATCCGCGCTAAACATACTTTCTAAATACACAATTTCATTCACTTGCTCTAGACGTTCCTGGTTTACCCTAATCTCGCATTTAGTTCTTACGTCACCTCTTTCAAATACTAGAACATTAGTTTTACTTGCATTCATGCGGAGACCCTTACTTTCACACCCCTCTTTCATATTAGTGACTAATGCCTGTAGGTCGGCTTCTGATGAGGCCATGAGCACCGCATCATCAGCGTACAGCAGACAGTTTACTGTAAAGTCACCCAAATTCACACCCATATTAAAATCTTTCAACTTCTGCAGGCAACTGTCCAGATACACTATGAACAGCCAGGCGGACATGACACATCCCTGTTTGACGCCTGTACAGACATCAAAAAGAGGTGACACATCCCCCCCTACTCGCACGCAAGCCTTACAGTCCCTATAAAGCGACTGTATTGCCCGCAGTAGCGAGCCGTCCACACCATATCCTGGCAGCAAGTCCCACAGCGTTTCTCTCACAACGCTATCAAATGCTTGCTCTAGATCCACAAAAGCGCAGAAAACCTTCTGGCTAAGAGCCAGAAACTTTTCCGCAAACATGCGGAGAGAAAACACTTGATCCATGCAACCTCTTCCACGTCGGAATCCGCATTGAGCCTCCCATAAATACCTTTCAGACTTTTCTTGCATTCGTGCCGTTATAACCTTTGCATACACCTTACTAGCTAAGCTGATCGCCCTGTAGCTGGAGCAGTTTAGGCGCGAGCCTTTCCCTTTGTAAATAGGTACTACAACTGCTACTCGCCAGTCATCTGGGACCTCACCCGTCCGCCAGCACAAGTTGCATAACAGACATAGTGTGTCCCAGACACGCGACCCACCGTACTTGATCATCTTAGCAGTAACTCTGTCTTTTCCCGCAGCCTTACCACATTTCATACTTCTTATCGCTTGTTCTATTTCTTTCATACTAATGACTTCAATGACATCGGGATCCGGAGCATCGAAGTGAGCTCCACTTCCCGATGTGGCATCTCTGTCTTTTCTTGCATACATCTTTCCATAATATTCACTCCATCTCTGCAGGACGTCACTTTGGTCTGTTAGGACGTCATTGTTAACACTAAGCACTTTATTCATACTGCAGATTGCCGAACAACTCCGGGTCTTGCCTACCTCTTTCCAGAAGAGCTTGGCATTATCCCGGAAATTGGACGACAACCTTTCATCCGCTTTCATTCTGCACCTTTCACGAGCTTCTTCTATCAGTACCTTCGTGTTAACTTTCTGCAGCTTGTATCTCTCTTTCATATTAAAATCATTCCGCGAGGCTAAGTAGTCTAGCCATGCTTTTTTCTTCATTCGAACTGCTTCTTTCACTTCCTCATTCCACCATGCATCATGCTTATTACTACTGCCTCTTTTCGTTTCTCCACACACTTTCCCTAAGGTTCTGCCATACACTTTCCACATTCTCACTGCTTACATTGACGTCGCCAAGCTTTTCGGCTACCCTTTCATTATATTTATCCCTAATGGATGCATCCTGCAGCTTCCAGCTTTTGATGCTATAAGTCGGCCCAGGTTCAGGACACTCGGTACGATGACGCCAACCCGCGAACAGACCCCTAATCCTAGTTATGACTAGGTAGTGGTCTGATCCCAACTCAGCGCCTCGATAAACCCTCGTGTCCATCACCTGTTTACGGAGCCGACTATCCATTAGGAATAGATCTATCATGCTTCTCTTTGACTTACATCTCCTCGTATACATATGAATTTGTTTGTGGTTGAACATTGTGTTCGCCACAAACAAATCCTTTTCCTTACAAAATGCCAGTATTAGCTTGCCAGCGTCGTTCACCCTTTTATCCCCATATTTCCCGAGTACCGACTCAAAACCATCGCGAGCGGTACCCACCCATCCATTCAAGTCTCCACATACTATAAGTCTTTCATTTCCTTCTATCACATTTAGAGCTTCTCTCATACTCTCCTAGAAGTCCTCTAGCTCACTCGCGTTCGACGAAGATACTGGCGCGTAAGCAGCTACCAGGAAAATCTTCGTCAAACCAAGTTTTACACGGATCCAGAGGATTCTAGGACCTACCAGTTTGTACTCATACATACCGGAGGCCAATCGCGAGGACAGCAAAATTCCAACCCCCCGACTGCCATGCTCGCTCTCTGGTACTCCAGACCAAAGCGCGAGCATCCCACCCGGGAGCTCCAAGACTTCGCTGCCCTTGCGCTTGGTCTCTGTCAAGCACACTGCATCTAACTTTCTCTCATTCATAACATCCATCAACTCATTCATCTTATCTGTCATTCCTCCCCTAACATTCCACGCAGCTACCCTGGACTCCATCCTCCACTTCCCGCCGTGTCCGGCCGCGCGTGTAGGGTGGCGGTCCCCTACGCCGCTCTGGCACACACTTTTCGCACCAGCGGGGACGAACTGGTGCACGTCGCCTCGGGGGCACGCCCTAGCAGTAATCGCCCTGGTGGCACTCGTGTTGGAGTAGAATTGCAGCCGTAGCTGGCAGGGATTGCGACGTGCACGCTTCTACTCTTCATCCCCAAAACTCCCTAAAAAAAAAAACAAAAAAAACCCAAAATAAAAAAATACCCTCACCCTCTCCCCACCCTCACTCTTACAGTCACCCTCAGCCTCACACTCACACTTACTATCATCACGTCTCGATCCTTGCGAGCTTCGTACAATCGTACCATATAATATATGTACATATACGTTAAGCCAACGCTCGGCCGTGCTCGGTGAACTTCGTGTGACCTCGTCTCGACCTTCGTCTTAGGTTTTTTCCTTACGTAATTTCTTGATTAAAGCCCACTCAAAGCCCGTGATAAAAACTATGCAATAGCTTAATAAAAATATTTACTTGTTAACATTATGGTATTCTATATGCTTGTAATCTTTATGCGAAAGTGAGTGATATGCCAATAAATGTTATGATTAGTAATCGTTATTGTAAAAAAAATTATGCGTAAACATTTTATGCGGGTATATCATTATTATAAAAAAGTTATGGGAAAATAAAGTATGCCTAATGATTTATTCTGTTTGAACGTTATGCGAAACGAAGAGTATGCCAAAAAACGTTATGCAGTTTTAAGTTATGCCTCGAAAATTTGGACGGACCCGCTTCAGAGATGCCTAACGCCTGTGATAAACCCAGGTATTTATATATTTCGGTTGCAGAGAGACATTCAAGTCTTACAGAATCTGAAAGTTCTACTCCTTCAGATTCTATAATCCTACCTCTATTTGCATGCATGACCGCACATTTATCCACACCAAACTCCATCCTGATAGAATTACTAAAGGTTTCTGTCACCTTTAATAACTCAAGCAGTTGATGTTTATTGGATGCAAATAGCTTCAAGTCATCCATGTATAAGAGGTGGGATATAACTTGACCATCTCTTCGCAATCGATAGCCTAACCCTGAATTCTCTAGTAAAGTACTAAGAGGATTCAGTGCTAGGCAAAACCATAAAGGACTGTGACTATCACCCTGAAATATACCCCGCTCAATCTTTACAGTTACACTGTCCCCGCAAACCCGTCGACATCCTGGATAGCATAAGACTGTCTTCCATTGCCCCATACATGTCTTCATGAAGGCACGTAGAGTTGCATCAATTTTATACAACTCCAGTACCCTCAAAAGCCATGTATGTGGCACGGAGTCAAAAGCTTTCTTATAGTTTTCTTTCTTATATTTTATTTCTTTTTTATTATTATTCTCTTTATTTACTATACAGACATACAAATTACATTTTTAAATATATCTAAAAAAAACACATTTAAAAATATTAATATATTTATTATTATTTCCTTTATTCTTTCGTAGAAGCGCTCGTGGCCTAGCGGTCTCGGTGTTCTGTAAACGATCATTGAGTTACGCAACTTTCACTATGGCTGGTCCTCGGATGGGTGACCACTTTGTGGCATTTACATTTGCGAGCGTTTCCGTGCTTCGGAAGGCACGTTAAGCCATTGGTCCCGGTTGCCAGTAAAATGGCAGTCGTTAAGCCTGGTTGAAGGCCTTATGGGCGGCTTGAAAACTTCAACAGCAGGTAGCCACAACTTGCGTCTGTCTATTTCAACACGGCAATGGGCTCACCACCTATTACGTGGGACAGGAACCCACACGGTGAAAAGTGGGCATATAATATGCCTCTGCCACCCCTTCGGGGATAAGGCGTGATGGATATTTATTTATTATTTATTCTTTAACTACACATATCAATTACATTTTTAAATACATTATTTATATAAAAAAAAAACCTAACCACTCCGGGAGTGCCGACAGAAGTGAAAACTCAATTTATTAATAATTTATTTATCTAGACGCGTTGGTACATGCATATATGCACACACTATAGCTGCGTATCGTAACGGGGTGTAGCGAGTCCAGAGATTTATCTCATCTAAAAAATTGCGTACCGCGCTAAAAGAAGTTTTTCCTTCAAAAATTGACCGGGATCGACGTTAATGATGATGATGATGAAAAATAAATCTACACTGAAAAACTCCTAATTGATTACACAGCATTATTTAATAAGACCTGTAGATGACCGGAATCAACGTTAGATGATGATGATGATAATGGTCGCGAGTCCAGAGATTTTATCTCATCTAAAAATAAGCGTACCGCGCTAAAAGAATATTCACTTCAAAAATTGACCGGGATGGACGTTAATGATGATGATGAAAAAAGAATTCTACTCTGAAAGAGTCTTAATTGATTACACAATATTATTTAATAAGACCTGTAGATGACCGGGTTCAACATTAGATGATGATGATGATTATAGTCGCAAATCCAGAGATTTTATCTCCTCTAAAAATATGTGTACCACGCTAAGAGGCGTTTTCACCTAAAAACTCCATCCGTCTTACGCTTTTTCGATCAGGTCACGTGTCCTGACGCGAGTTTAAGATTTTATACCCATTACAGAAAAAGTGCTCAACGCCGCTAAATAAGTTTTCACTTCAAAAATTGCGTACCGCGCTAAAAGAAGTTTTTCCTTCAAAAATTGACCGGGATCGACGTAAAGATGATGATGATGAAAAATAAATCTACACTGAAAGAGTCCTAATTGATTACACAGCATTATTTAATAAGACCTGTAGATGACCGGAATCAACGTTAGATGATGATGATGATTATGGTCGCGAGTCCAGAGATTTTATCTCATCTAAAAATATGCGTACCGCGCTAAAAGAATATTCACTTCAAAAATTGACCGGGATGGACGTTAATGATGATGATAAAAAACCGTCTTACGCTTTTTCGATCAGGTCACGTGTCCTGACGCGAGTTTAAGATTTTATACTCATTACAGAAAAAGTGCTCAACGCCGCTAAAGAAGTTTTCACTTCAAAAATCTATTTAAAAATATAAAAAATAGTATCCACCGGCATCGGGTACAGGGACCAAGCTACCGGTGGTCAGGACTGCAGAGACAGAAACTTCCGCACAATACGTGCCGTGCCCAGAAGAACCGCCTTTTGCATCAAGCCCTTGACCCAACTGCCTAACGCGAGCCTCTTGAGATGTTGGTCGAGGCTCTTGGCAATCAGACCATGTGCCGATACGACTATCGGAACAATAATCGCTGAATCCACATCCCACATGTCGACAACCTCGTGAGCAAGGTCCAAATATTTTATTTGTTTGTCCTTTTCTGCTTTTACTAGATTCTCGTCATGTGGTATGGTTATATCAACGATTAATGCAAGGCGCTCTGATCGATCTATTACCACAATATCAGGCTTATTGGCTACAATAGTCCTGTCAGTGATAATGGATCGGTCCCAATACAACGTGACGCGACCATTTTCTAGAACTGGGTCGGGCGCATACCTATAATACGGTACCTCTGAATCGACAATATTATATTTTAGTGCAAGTTGCTGATGGACAATCCTAGCCACTTGGTTGTGCCTATGCAAATACTCACCATTGGCAAGACGAGAACAACCAGAAATTATATGTCTAAGAGATTCGCCAGGTAGGTGGCATGCCCGACATATGTCAACCGTACCATCTCTCAGAATATACTTCCGATAGTTATTCGTCATAACAACTTCATCTGTAATTGCACAGACAAAACCCTCGGTTTCTCCAAATAGATCACCGAAACGTAGCCAGGATACAGATGCTAATAAATCTACATCAGGCCCATGTAAAGCCCGATAAAATCGTCCATGCAGCTCTTTACTCTGCCATATTTTCTTGCGATCGTCAGTACTAAATATTACTGGTATACGCCAATTCTCTTTGGCAAGAGCGAGTGGGGTCAGTCCGATATCTACTGCTACCACATCTCTATGCACACCCACGCTAGTATGAATAAAATATTCTCTAAGGTTGCATATCTCACGGTTATGCAAGGTCTTGGCGTTTAAAAAGCCACGACCTCCACACTTCCGTGGGATATACAACCTCATTACAGACGAACGTGGATGATGCATCCGACATGCGGTCAATAAAGGACGGACTTTCCTATCTAGGGTGTCTAACTCAGTTTGAGTCCATCTAAGTATGCCGAAGGAGTATACTAAGACTGGCATGGCCCACCTGTTGATAGCGCGAACCTTGTTGCCGCCTGACAAAAGACTTTTTAGTACTTTTTTCAGGCGACCCAAGAAACGATCTTGCAACGTTCGTTTCATGTCAGTCTCAGTAATACCCAAAGCTTGCGACATACTGAGATATTTATAGATTTCAGTCGCGGAAAGAGACCTAAGTTTTGTGAAGTCTGAAAGATTTATTCCTTCAGATTCCACAATCCGCCCATTCTTAACATGCATGACAGCACACTTATCTACACCAAACTCCATTTTGATTGAATTACTAAAAGTTTCAGTGACCTTTAGTAACTCAGACAAATGGGATTCAGTAGAAGCAAATAATTTCAAGTCATCCATGTAGAGAAGGTGCGACACAACCTGACCTCCTCTCCGGAACTGATAGCCTAACCCTGAATCCTCCAGTAAAGTACTGAGAGGATTCAGTGCCAGACAAAACCATAAAGGACTTAAACTGTCACCCTGAAATATACCCCTCTCGATCTTGACAGATTCACCATTTCCAAGAAAGTGACGACATCCTGGATATACAAGAGCCGTTCTCCATTGCCCCATACATGCTTTCAAGAAGGTGCACAGAGTTGTATCAACTTTGTACAACTCTAGCACCCTCAACAACCACGTATGAGGCACAGAGTCATAGGCTTTCTTGTAATCAATCCAGCATGTCGCCAGATTTCTCCGGTTACGGCGGATCTGCTGATTAATGGCCATGTCTAGAATAAGGAGTTCTTTAGTACCACGTGACCTGCTTCTGCATCCATTTTGAGAGTTGGACATTATGGAATTATTATCAATATGAGTTGTTAATTTTACTCTCAAAATAGATGTAAGAAGCTTATAGACCGTAGGTAAACACGTTATCGGTCTATAATTTTTAGGGTCCGTGGTACTACCTGATTTATAGAGAAGGTGGGTAATGCCTGAGGTCATAAAAGATGGAAGCGACCCTGACTCAAGTGTTTTGTGTTTGTTTGTTTTGAAAGCAAGATGCCAAACAATTATGTGAGCTATGGAACCATTTTAGCCAAAAATTGAGCAGTCCGTCCGGCCCAGGTGACTTCCAATTGGGTAACGAACGAACTGCACTGGCGATGTCATCAGACGTAATTATTATTGGTTCCATAGTTTGAATGGACTCACATGACAATCCGACACCCCGCATCCACCCATCCTCTGTATGACTAACAGGCGCCGACCAAATGCTTCGCCAAAATGAATTTGTAGCTTCAGCATCGGGTAGGCACATGTCAGTCACACCATGATCAGGCTGCTCCCATCTTCTATACACCCACCTCTCATCTTTTTGGAACGAACGATTTTGAGCATAGCGATCTACTCTCTTCCTGTATCGTCGTATACGATTTGCCCACGCATAAACTTTCTGCTTCAGGTGGTCAATACGTTCTGTGACCCGTAAAGAATATTCGCAAGGACCGATATCAGTCCCTGCGAACGCCCGGGTCACAAAACGCATTACTCTCGGACGTTTATTACCCGCCCTGAAGCAACACAGCTTGCCAATGAGCACCCTAGTCTCGGCGATACGCCGCTCAATTCTGCATTGCCAGGCTGGGACAGATTTTGGTCGAATAGCTGATTCAAATTGTGTTATTTTAACACCAGCTACCCGACAAACTGTAACAGCCGCACAATACAGAATTGAGTGTGCATCACTTATGTCTACACAATTGTCAAAATAACTTGATAAAACCGAGTCCAGGGCACACACTAGCGCTATGTTCTTTTTATGCGTAGGCAAACGCGGCAGACGTGGGCGATGCTTAGGATCAGAAAACCTATACTCATTAATCGTTCGTTCCAAAGTACTCCTTAAATCATCACTGTACTGGGTACTTACTCTAGTAACGACATCATCCAGTACTTCATCAATTGATTCAACATGCTGTACGTCATTAGGTGTTTCATTTATTACACTAGATTGAGACGAAGTAGGAATGATGTGGTTACACTGTACTTCAGAGCGGAGCCTCTAAAGTGCGGCGTCATCCAACATGTGACAGCGTTGAATGGCTCGCACCTGATCCGACAGCCGTTGTGCCGAAACGTTGACATTTGGTTCTAGTACCTGAAACAAAGGCAGCATACGAACACGGTACGCAGTGAGATTAATTCCTCCCTCTGTAGCCGCATAATATGCCCGCATAACGCTTTCATTCATAGACGAAGTCCATCGTATGCGGTGCACATTACCACCGGCAGCGGGGGCCCTAATTGAGGCCGGTGGGCCTCTGGGCTCCAAGCACGTCGGTGGCCGGCGTCTCCCCTGTCGACGTACAGGTGTTGGCGACGTCGGGGGGGAGAAATACGCACGCAACGCCTCAGCAGCATTCAAAGTCAATACTTTGCGACGAGTCCGGTGGTGTTATCTGTGCATTTCGTGTTCTGGCTCTTGTTAGCATAATATATTTACATAATTTTCGTACTTTAATATTTTCTGTTTGACATGACTTTAGCCGTCATGTCATTCTCAACATCATAAATTTCTTGTATTTTGCATATTTATTTATTCTTTGGTTTAATTTTTCTATTGTATCTTGTAATGGTACGACTAAATTCTATTTTATACCTGAAAAATGTCTTGATGTATAAATATCTCTAAAAATTTAATAATTAATTATTAATTATTTATTTTTTAATAGCCAGAAACTTCTCCGCGATCATGCGATCAATCTCTTCTACGTCGGAATCCGCATTGCGCCTCTCATAAAACCTTTCAGACTTTTATTGCATTCTTGCCGTTATAACCTTTGCATACATACTATGTAGATAAGCTGACCAACCCGATCACCCTGTAACTGCAGTAGTTTAGGCGCGAGTCTTTCCTTTTGTAAATAGGTACTACAACTGCTATTCGCCAGTCATCTGGGTTCTTACCCGTCCGCTAGCACAAGTTGCATAACAGACATAGTGTGTCCCAGACGCGCTACCCACCGTACTTGATCATCTCAGCAGTAACTCTGTTTTTTCCCGCATTTCATACTTCTTATCGCTTGTTTAAGTTCTTTCATACTAATGACTTCAATGACATCGGGATCCGGAGCATCGAAGTGAGCCCCACTTCCCGATGTGGCATCTCTGTCTTTTCTTGCAAACATCATTCCATAATATTCACTCGATCTCTTCAGGACGTCAGTTTGGTCTGTTAGGACGTCATTATTAACACTAAGCACTTTATTCATACTGCAGATTGCCGAACAACTCAGGGTCTTGCCTACCTCGTTCCAGAAGAGCTTGGCATTATCCCGGAAATTGGACGACAACCTTTCATCCGCTTTCATTCTGCACCTTTCACGAGCTTCTTCTATCAGTGCCTTCTTGTTAACTTTTTGCAGCTTGTATCTCTCTTTCATTTTGAAATTATTCCGCGAGGCTAAGTAGTCTAACCATGCTTTTTTCTTCATTCGAACTGCTTCTTTCACTTCCTCATTCCACCATGCATCATGCTTATTACTACTGCCTCTTTTCGTTTCTCCACACACTTTCACAGCGGCATTTACCATATTATCCCTAAGATTTTGCCATACACTTTCCACATTCTCAATACTAACATTGACGTCGCCAAGCTTTTCGGCTACCCTTTCTTTATATTTATCCTTAATGGATGCATCCTGCAGCTTCCAGCTTTTGATGCTTTAAGTCGGCTCAGGTTCAGGACACTTGGTACAATGACGCCAACCCTCGAACCGACCCCTAATCCTAGTTATGACGAGGTAGTGGTCTGATGCTAGCTCAGCGCCTCGATAAACTCTTGTGTCCATCATTTGTTTACGGAGCCGACTATGCATTAGGAATATATCTATCACGCTTCTCTTTGACTTACATCTCCTCGTATACATATGAATTTGTTTGTGGTTGAACATTGTGTTCGCCACTAACAAATCCTTTTCCGTACAAAATGCCAGTATAAGCTTGCCAGTGTCGTTCACCCATTTATCCCCATACTTCCCGAGTACGTACTCAAAACCATCGCGAGTGGTACCCACCCATCCATTCAAGTCTCCACATACTATAAGTCTTTCATTTCCTTATATCACATTTAGAGCTTCTCTCATACTCTCCCAGAAGTCCTCTAGCTCATTCGCATTCGACGAAGATACTGGCGCGTAAGCAGCTACCAGAAAAATCTTCGTCAAACCAAGTTTTAAACGGATCCAGAGGATTCTAGGACCTACAAGTTTGTACTCATACATACCGGGGCCAATCGCGAGGACAAAAAAAGTTCTAACCCCCTGATTGCCATGCTCGCTCTCTTGTACTCCAGACCATAGCGCGAGCACCCCACCCGGGAGCTCAAAAGACTTCACTGCCCTTGCGCTTGTTCTCTGTCAAGCACACTACATCAAACTTTCTCTCATTCATAACATCCATCAACTCATTCATCTTCTCTGGCATTCCTCCTCTGGCATTCCTCCTCTAACATTCCACGCAGTTACCCTGCATTCCATCCTCCACTTCCTGCCGCGTCGGGCGGCGTATAGGGTGGCGGTCCCCTACGCTGCTCTGGCACACACTTTTCGCACCAGCGGGGACGAACTGGTGCGCGTCGCCTCGGGGGCACGCACACGACTTTTATATAATGAATAAGTAAATAAACAAAAAAGTTATTTTTTGATACGTTTCCCAAAAAGAGCAATTGTATTGTTATAAATATTTAGAAGACAAAACTCGTTGTAGATCATAGATTAGAATACGTACTACGTACATTGTAGATATATGTGACGAATCGATTCGATACAAGTCATCGAGTAAGAGTACTCAGTACTCAAATAAGTCAAATATTACCTACTAGCTGACCCGCCCGGCTTCGCCCGTGACATACTTCGAACCCCGTGGCACCCATTTAATCCCGTCGTTTATTAATTTAACGATAATGTACCTATGAACATTTTCCAAATTACTTGATTACTTCTCCGCTCTCAAGTACTAAGCCCGGCCGCGCCCGCACGGCCTGGTCGAATTTTTGTTACACGAAATTAATTTCCTTGAGCATTTTTTTGATATTGCCATATTGCCTAAGATATTCATTTAATTTGCAAAGTGTAAAGGGACAAAATAATCTTCTTGAAATGCTGAAACCAACTAACATATTAAAAATGATAAGCATTAATAATATATTTGTGTAAATAGCCTTTAAATTACCGCTTTATTATTGCTGTTTTTTAAAGTATTAAAATGGATATAGTACGGTATCCTTAAGAGATAGACATATACCGTCCCGGACTTTTTTGTAGACCTTTATTAGAAACATAATTCCACAGTACATTATTTTGTTATAGCTTATTTTTTCTGACACCGCCAACATAAATCGTTATAATTAAGTCAATGTATACAAAAACTTAACAAAATATCTATAAAAACTTTCTCTTTGAATCACTCAATCTATTTATAAAAAACTGAATCGAAATTCGTTGCGTAGTTTTAAAGATCTAAGCATACATGGGGACAAACAGCGAAAAACGACTTTAATTTATAATATGTAGTGATTATGTGCTTAAATTTACTTGTATCGAACTAGGACGATTTAACCAATGGACGCGTAATGTACTCAATAAAGTATGAAATCACGTTCAACCAACTTTCGTGCGGTGGGAAACTACACACATATTGTTTTCTTACTCGTGCATGAAGTGTTGTCACTGTCTAATAACCAATAAAAATGTGTCTGTTACTGTAATAATACGGTAGACAGTTATTATGTTAATTTATTTCATTTAAGAGTTTCGAACTTTGTTTCGAGTTGAGGCATAGTTGATTAGACGTACAAGTTGATGTGGAGCACAGAAGGCCATAGAGCGAATCAAGAGTTCAAAGTCCTGTATATTTTTGTCATTACCTTTTGTATACAGCTAAGAGATTAGTTTACGCAGGTATTCAAAATGAACATTTCAAAAATCGTTAATGTTTTTGGTGAGTAGCTGGAATAGTTCTAATTAGTTAATGGTTTTTTAAATTTATATTATAATCACGAATTCTTTCAGCTCCAGTGACATTAAGACATGCAAGATGCATCGCATCTTTGTCCGCATTACCAGATACATATCAAATGCTTTATAAAACCTGTCGCGATTTCGCCGAAGGAGAACTGAAACCCAATGCAGCCAAATATGATCGTGAACATTTATATCCTGGAGATGCCATCAAAAAAATGGGTGATTTAGGTCTTATGGCTATAGCTGCTCCAGAAGAGTTAGGTGGTGCTGGGCTGGACTACCTTGCTTATGCTATTGCTCTGGAGGAGATATCCCGTGGTTGTGCATCAGCTGGAGTGATCATGTCTGTGAACAATTCATTGTACTTGGGGCCACTTCTACACTGGGGTAATGATAAACAAAAGAAGGAATTCGTCACACCATTTTGTACAGGTTCGTTTTACACACTTTGCTATTTCTGCCAATAATTTACAAATAATTGATTTCAGTTTGAAACCTGGCATTTATTTTAGTACTAAAGGTTTTGTGGAAGGGTTCATGGTTATAAGTTAGTTCAAATTTGTTTTGTAGGATGGGTGATACCTGTGCCAAAAATGGTCTTATGCCAATTCTCAGGGAACAGCTTCTCCAATTTGTCTGCAGTATTGCTGCTGCCGAAAACCCCTCTTATATGGTGATGTAGATACACTCACTGATAATCTTTTCAGCAGATGCATATAATGATGGTAAAACAGTTCAAAAGTTTGAGTGTATAGTACCATCTTCTGCCAGCAATATTTTGTGTTACTTCAGATATCAGATTGTTTCTGATTTGTAATGGGAAACTAATATACATATTATTAGTAATTATTCACTTACAGTATTATCATCATTATCATATCAGTTATATTAATTTATATTACTAGTTGACACCTGCGACTCTGCATGCATGGTGTTGTTTTCCCGTTTCCCACAGAAACTTATTCCTGGGATAAATGGGCAAAAGTAGCTTAGGTGTTATTCTGATGTGTAAGCTATATTACTGTAAAGTTTTATCAAAATCCATTCAGTAGATATTGCATGAAAGAGTAACAAACATCCATACTTAGAAACTTTCGCGTTTATAATATTAGTAGAAAGATTCCATGCGTCTAATGATATTTATATGCTTAGATTGAACTACAATTGGAATTTCAGGAGACATAGTTGGTTGCTTTGCATTATCAGAGCCAGGAAACGGTTCAGATGCTGGTGCTGCATCCACTACAGCTAAGGATAATGGGGACCACTGGATAATGAATGGTACAAAATGTTGGATTACTAACGGTTATGAAAGCAAAGCTTCTGTTGTTTTTGCTACCACAGATAAAAGTAAAAAGCACAAAGGAATCTCAGCATTTATTATACCAAAACCTATAAAGGGCTTAGAATTGGGGAAGAAGGAGGATAAGTTAGGAATAAGAGGCTCGTCCACTTGTTCACTAATGTTTGAAGACTGTAAGATTGCTAAGGAAAATATTCTGGGTGAGCCTGGTTTAGGTTTTAAAATAGCAATGATAACATTAGATGCAGGGCGTATTGGGATTGCTTCTCAAGCTTTAGGAATAGCACAGGTAAAGACATTTTTTACTAATATCAACTTGGCATTAAAACTGTCATTAACAGTTAACAGATGCATGGTCTATAGTTGTATATAATCTTGAAAATTAGCAATACCATTTTGTTTAAATTGGGTAAGAATTATCAACTTGTTGCACAACAAATTTGTGCTTGATGTAGGCACAACTTTGCCTTGGAAAGAGGCCTTAATTTTATTTAAACTAATACTATCAACAAATATTTTATCACAAGTCCACAAAGTTGCTCAACAGGCCCATTCTATAGCATAGTTAATTTATCGATTTTCAGGCATCCTTAGATGTAGCCGTTGAATACGCCTCAAAACGTATGGCATTTGGAAAACCAATAATGAAGTTACAAGCCATACAAAACAAACTGGCTGATATGTCATTGCAACTGGAGTCAGCCCGCTTGCTTACATGGAGAGCAGCTTGGTTGAAAGATAACAAAAAACCATTCACTAAAGAGGCGGCTATGGCAAAGTTAGCAGCTTCTGAGGCAGCTACGTTTTTATCTCACCAATGTATTCAGGTTTGTTATTACCTACTTGTTTTTTAATATGAGAATATCAACAATCAAAATTTTTGAAGTGAAACTTCTTTTAAATTTTTTTTTATTAAAGTGGAAAAAGACAATTTGATTCGAGACAGGGATTGAACCTGTGACCTTTGCCTAACCAGGGCAATGTTCTAGCCACCTGAACTACCCGAACCGTATCGAATCAAGTTGAAATTCTCCACCTTATTTATATCGTCATTTTAAGAGTATGACCAGAGCCATCTATCGAGCTAATGAACAACTCGATACCAATGAACAGTGTTACAACTATTTTTAAACATTGATGCAATGGACTCCACTCAGTATATTGATAATTTTTTTTTTTTTTAAAGCAATTATTTGCTAAATTTCTCATAAATTTTTTATTAAAGTGAAAAAAGACAATTTGATTCGAGACAGGGATTGAACCTGTGACCTTTGCCTAACCAGGGCAATGTTCTAGCCACCTGAACTACCCGAACCGTATCGAATCAAGTTGAAATTCTCCACCTTATTTATATCGTCATTTTAAGAGTATGACCAGAGCCATCTATCGAGCTAATGAACAACTCGATACCAATGAACAGTGTTACAACTATTTTTAAACATTGATGCAATGGACTCCACTCAGTATATTGATAATTTTTTTTTTTTTTAAAGCAATTATTTGCTAAATTTCTCATAAATTTTTTATTAAAGTGGAAAAAGACAATTTGATTCGAGACAGGGATTGAACCTGTGACCTTTGCCTAACCAGGGCAATGTTCTAGCCACCTGAACTACCCGAACCGTATCGAATCAAGTTGAAATTCTCCACCTTATTTATATCGTCATTTTAAGAGTATGACCAGAGCCATCTATCGAGCTAATGAACAACTCGATACCAATGAACAGTGTTACAACTATTTTTAAACATTGATGCAATGGACTCCACTCAGTATATTGATAATTTTTTTTTTTTAAAGCAATTATTTGCTAAATTTCTCATAATTTTTTTATTAAAGTGGAAAAAGACAATTTGATTCGAGACAGGGATTGAACCTGTGACCTTTGCCTAACCAGGGCAATGTTCTAGCCACCTGAACTACCCGAACCGTATCGAACCAAGTTGAAATTCTCCACCTTATTTATATCGTCATTTTAAGAGTATGACCAGAGCCATCTATCGAGCTAATGAACAACTCGATACCAATGAACAGTGTTACAACTATTTTTAAACATTGATGCAATGGACTCCACTCAGTATATTGATAATTTTTTTTTTTAAAGCAATTATTTGCTAAATTTCTCATAAATTTTTTATTAAAGTGGAAAAAGACAATTTGATTCGAGACAGGGATTGAACCTGTGACCTTTGCCTAACCAGGGCAATGTTCTAGCCACCTGAACTACCCGAACCGTATCGAATCAAGTTGAAATTCTCCACCTTATTTATATCGTCATTTTAAGAGTATGACCAGAGCCATCTATCGAGCTAATGAACAACTCGATACCAATGAACAGTGTTACAACTATTTTTAAACATTGATGCAATGGACTCCACTCAGTATATTGATAATTTTTTTTTTTAAAGCAATTATTTGCTAAATTTCTCATAAATTTTTTATTAAAGTGGAAAAAGACAATTTGATTCGAGACAGGGATTGAACCTGTGACCTTTGCCTAACCAGGGCAATGTTCTAGCCACCTGAACTACCCGAACCGTATCGAATCAAGTTGAAATTCTCCACCTTATTTATATCGTCATTTTAAGAGTATGACCAGAGCCATCTATCGAGCTAATGAACAACTCGATACCAATGAACAGTGTTACAACTATTTTTAAACATTGATGCAATGGACTCCACTCAGTATATTGATAATTTTTTTTTTTTTAAAGCAATTATTTGATAAATTTCTCATAATTTTTTTATTAAAGTGGAAAAAGACAATTTGATTCGAGACAGGGATTGAACCTGTGACCTTTGCCTAACCAGGGCAATGTTCTAGCCACCTGAACTACCCGAACCGTATCGAATCAAGTTGAAATTCTCCACCTTATTTATATCGTCATTTTAAGAGTATGACCAGAGCCATCTATCGAGCTAATGAACAACTCGATACCAATGAACAGTGTTACAACTATAAAAATAAGGTGGAGAATTTCAACTTGATTCGATACGGTTCGGGTAGTTCAGGTGGCTAGAACATTGCCCTGGTTAGGCAAAGGTCACAGGTTCAATCCCTGTCTCGAATCAAATTGTCTTTTTCCACTTTAATAAAAAATTTATGAGAAATTTAGCAAATAATTGCTTTAAAAAAAAAAAAAAATTATCAATATACTGAGTGGAGTCCATTGCATCAATGTTTAAAAATAGTTGTAACACTGTTCATTGGTATCGAGTTGTTCATTAGCTCGATAGATGGCTCTGGTCATACTCTTAAAATGACGATATAAATAAGGTGGAGAATTTCAACTTGATTCGATACGGTTCGGGTAGTTCAGGTGGCTAGAACATTGCCCTGGTTAGGCAAAGGTCACAGGTTCAATCCCTGTCTCGAATCAAATTGTCTTTTTCCACTTTAATAAAAAATTTATGAGAAATTTAGCAAATAATTGCTTTAAAAAAAAAAAAAATTATCAATATACTGAGTGGAGTCCATTGCATCAATGTTTAAAAATAGTTGTAACACTGTTCATTGGTATCGAGTTGTTCATTAGCTCGATAGATGGCTCTGGTCATACTCTTAAAATGACGATATAAATAAGGTGGAGAATTTCAACTTGATTCGATACGGTTCGGGTAGTTCAGGTGGCTAGAACATTGCCCTGGTTAGGCAAAGGTCACAGGTTCAATCCCTGTCTCGAATCAAATTGTCTTTTTCCACTTTAATAAAAAATTTATGAGAAATTTAGCAAATAATTGCTTTAAAAAAAAAAAAAAGAAAAAATTATCAATATACTGAGTGGAGTCCATTGCATCAATGTTTAAAAATAGTTGTAACACTGTTCATTGGTATCGAGTTGTTCATTAGCTCGATAGATGGCTCTGGTCATACTCTTAAAATGACGATATAAATAAGGTGGAGAATTTCAACTTGATTCGATACGGTTCGGGTAGTTCAGGTGGCTAGAACATTGCCCTGGTTAGGCAAAGGTCACAGGTTCAATCCCTGTCTCGAATCAAATTGTCTTTTTCCACTTTAATAAAAAATTTATGAGAAATTTAGCAAATAATTGCTTTAAAAAAAAAAAAATTATCAATATACTGAGTGGAGTCCATTGCATCAATGTTTAAAAATAGTTGTAACACTGTTCATTGGTATCGAGTTGTTCATTAGCTCGATAGATGGCTCTGGTCATACTCTTAAAATGACGATATAAATAAGGTGGAGAATTTCAACTTGATTCGATACGGTTCGGGTAGTTCAGGTGGCTAGAACATTGCCCTGGTTAGGCAAAGGTCACAGGTTCAATCCCTGTCTCGAATCAAATTGTCTTTTTCCACTTTAATAAAAAAATTATGAGAAATTTAGCAAATAATTGCTTTAAAAAAAAAAAAATTATCAATATACTAAGTGGAGTCCATTGCATCAATGTTTAAAAATAGTTGTAACACTGTTCATTGGTATCGAGTTGTTCATTAGCTCGATAGATGGCTCTGGTCATACTCTTAAAATGACGATATAAATAAGGTGGAGAATTTCAACTTGATTCGATACGGTTCGGGTAGTTCAGGTGGCTAGAACATTGCCCTGGTTAGGCAAAGGTCACAGGTTCAATCCCTGTCTCGAATCAAATTGTCTTTTTCCACTTTAATAAAAAATTTATGAGAAATTTAGCAAATAATTGCTTTAAAAAAAAAAAATTATCAATATACTGAGTGGAGTCCATTGCATCAATGTTTAAAAATAGTTGTAACACTGTTCATTGGTATCGAGTTGTTCATTAGCTCGATAGATGGCTCTGGTCATACTCTTAAAATGACGATATAAATAAGGTGGAGAATTTCAACTTGATTCGATACGGTTCGGGTAGTTCAGGTGGCTAGAACATTGCCCTGGTTAGGCAAAGGTCACAGGTTCAATCCCTGTCTCGAATCAAATTGTCTTTTTCCACTTTAATAAAAAATTTATGAGAAATTTAGCAAATAATTGCTTTAAAAAAAAAAAAATTATCAATATACTGAGTGGAGTCCATTGCATCAATGTTTAAAAATAGTTGTAACACTGTTCATTGGTATCGAGTTGTTCATTAGCTCGATAGATGGCTCTGGTCATACTCTTAAAATGACGATATAAATAAGGTGGAGAATTTCAACTTGATTCGATACGGTTCGGGTAGTTCAGGTGGCTAGAACATTGCCCTGGTTAGGCAAAGGTCACAGGTTCAATCCCTGTCTCGAATCAAATTGTCTTTTTCCACTTTAATAAAAAATTTATGAGAAATTTAGCAAATAATTGCTTTAAAAAAAAAAAAAATTATGAAACTTCTTTATCGGCGTTGAAAGAAATTTTATAGCTGTACAAGAAAATCGTCACGTTTTTCGGTTACGCGCCATGTTGTTTGGAAGTGAAACTACTTTGAGACATAATAATATATTTATATAATTATTTCTTAAAACACAGGCGATTTCTATTCTAGCACAACTTGAGTCATATATCACAAAAAAGAATGCAAGGATCAAATGAATGTAGGAGTTGTTGTCACAGAATATGTTACAATCTCTTCTTACAACAGTATTTTATTATTACAGATATTGGGAGGCATGGGCTATGTTTCAGACATGCCTGCTGAACGACACTACCGCGATGCCAGAATAACAGAAATATATGAAGGCACTTCTGAAATTCAGAGGCTCGTTATAGCAGGCCAAATAATCAAGGAATATGGCCTCAACTAGTGTAGTCTATTTTTAGTTTGTAGGTGTTGTTTTAATTGTAAGTGCAATCATTGTATTTAATTTTATTGATCATGTATAGTTGAATGGTTTTGTAGACGCTTTATGCTTTGTATATCCATTTTACATAAAGACTTCACTTTTCTATAATGACGAAAGTATCACTTGTATGAGCTTTCATTAATCAATGACTACTTGTTAATGAGTCAGAGAGTTTCGTATGTGTAGCTACATACCCAGGGTACTAAATTAATAATTCATTATAAGGCAATCAATCTATGTCAACCTATCTTTACCATGATCTATCTAGCCGGGTAAAGATTTAATTCTCTTATTAGATTTGCAGCTACATTCTACTTCTTTTACTGTAGTAAAGTAGGCTGCCTCTGTGGCGCGGTGGGAGTGTATCCGACTGCTACGCAAGAGATCCCGAGTTCGAATCACGGGTCGGAACTAATATTTGTGTGATCCACAAATGTGTGTTTCGGGGTTTAGGTGTTCCTATGTATAATATGTATGTATTTAGAAATATATAAGTATGTTTATCAATTATCTAGATCCCATAACACAAGCTAATATTAGCTTACTATGGGCTAGATGGCGCTGCCTGTGTGAAAAGTGTCCCACAATATTTATATGGTAGGCATTTCCAAATTTTGCTGTAATTCGTTGTGCTTTAATAACATAATGTATCTGTACAATTTCTAGGTTTTTGTTTTGTAGGGTAATCCATATTTCGGTTTCTTAACTCCCCATGGGTTTTATTGCAGATGTAGATGTTTTCTTCTAAGCGTTTTGATAGTTGGATCACCTTTTCGAGTGCATCCGGCTTGCCCTGAAAAATCTTTTCCTTGATATACAGGTTATTTGCGTTCAAATTGAGGCTGAATATATCTTAGGATAAAATCATTGAGTGACTCAAATTTACACTGCCTTGCTATTTTTAAATCCTGTATGTAGGTATCGATGGACTCGTCCACACCCTGACGGCGGTTAAAAAGTTAATTCCTTTCTATCGTAACCTTAATTTGCAGCATAAACTGCATTTCAAATTTTGCAATAAGTTCTTTCAATGAGATTGTATCAATGTCTACATCGAACGAGTAAAATGTGTCTAGAGCGTCTTGTCCTAAGTAATGTAGCAAGATGGCGAATAACCTATTATCCTTTTCTTTTTCCAAGTTGTTGGCCCGCAGATATATTTTAAACACGGTCAGCCAATTCTTCCACGCTAGTGGCATATATGAATTTTTCATGTCTAGCGGAGGGATACGACCACGCATTTGATTTTCAGCTTGCGGCTGCTATTTCTTTTCTTCGTCCGGCATATTGAATTTGTATGTAGCTCGGCGGTGACGATGTGTTTTCTGCGTGAATGTTCTTCAAACTCTTCTGACGCCACACGCAGTTTATAATGTTTAATCTAATATAATTTTATTTAATTTACAATAATCACTTGAACGTAGCGAGCGCGCCATGACGGGAGACATCAAGAGAGAGGGCGCCGCTTGTACTTGTAGTGTTGCACAGCTAATAGGTTTAAGGACTGACTTCTAAATCAATTTATTGTTAAATGACGATTTTGAAGTTCCTTCCAAAAGCCATTGAAAATTGTTCTTTTTCTTTTGTAAATGGACGGTTGAGCCTAAATGAATAGAAGCAGTTTGTGTCGTTGGCGAATGTTGCTGTTATCACATTTTCAATCTCCAGCACATCAGCTGTGTAAGATTGCAATCAGATACCAAAGTTGGAACTCCAGAAGTTATATTATGCGATTTTAGGTGATATTTGATTTGAAGGCACTGTTGTTGGACATCAAGAGAGCCGTGGCGAAAAATATATGTACCTACTGCTGCTACATATAATAGGATGTTTTATAGATGTATTACTTCATACCTGTAACTCGGCAATCCATTAAGAAATCTATTATTTATTAACATACGCAATGACAGGTTATCAGAGTACCTATTTGTTGAATCAAGACTATAGCTTATCAACTTGTTATAAAAGTTACTAAAAGTTCATTACTATTGTCATCATAATAGTCGAAAGAAAGCTTGTGTGGAAGTATTATGTATTTAATGACTACTTTCCATCAGGTGGGCCATATGCTTGTCTGCCACCTCAGTTGTATAAATAAATATAAGTAAGCATGTATTCACCAATCTATTAATTTAACGCATCTAATTGATGGCAGCTGAACACTTCTATTTCTTCTAAAATATTTGTGTTAATTTGATATTGTATCAATGAATAAGCATTGCACTGTAAGCTCGAAAATTATTTTATACCCCCCCTGTTAAGCAAATACAATATTGATGTAGCCAATTTAATATTATTGTAGCAAATTGTGTTCATTTTACTGCAATCATTATCAATTTTATGATCCTTTTCATAACGGCAGCTGAGCATTGGCATTTTGAACCTATGTGTGTTGGTGCAATTTCATGACAAAATTGGATGCTGAAATGATGCAGGAACATTAAATTTTCATGAAATAGTTGTGGTAATTTGTAATTGTAACAACAAATAAGCATTGCACTGTAAGCTCCAAAAATGGCTTCGTCGCAGAACGTCACTTCCGCTGAATGACCCTAGCTCGCAAAACGTTCTTTTCGTAAAATATCTCTTTCGCAATTATGAAAATACTGCTATGAAGAGCATGCAACTGCCGCGCTAATGTCCCGGGCCGGTACAAATATTTGTGTGATCCGCAAATGTTGGTTTCGCAGTTTGGGTGTTTGCTATGTATATTATGTATGTTTTTAGAAATATATAAGTATGTATATCAGTTGTCTAAGATTCCATAGTACCAACTTCTAGCTTAGTTTGGGCTAGATGGCGCTGTGAGACAAGTTTAGCACAAAATTTATTTATTATTGAAGCGCTCGTGGCCCCGCGGTCTCAGTGTTCTGTAAACGATCACTGAGTTACGCAACTCTCACTATGGCTGGTCCTCGGATGGGTGACCACTTTGTGGCATTTACATTTGCGAGCGTTTCCGTGCTTCGGAAGGCACGTTAAGCCGTTGGTCCCGGTTGCCAGTAAAATGGCAGTCGTTAAGCCTGGTTGAAGGCCTAATGGGCGGCTTGAAAATTTCAACAGCAGGTAGCCACAACCTGCGTCTGTCTATTTTCAACACAACAATGGGCTCACCACCTATTACGTGGGACAGGAATCCACACGGTGAAAAGTGGGCATATAATATGCCTCTGCCACCCCTTCGGGGATAAGGCGTAATGGATATTTATTTTTATTTTTTATTTATTATTTAACTACTTTTATCTTTTACGACTATATTTCCCCGAAGAGCAGGAAGAGGTGTACTGATACATCCACATTTTACATACACAGTAGAAATTCTGGCGACTACTGCACAACGGGCATTTTGTCAAAGAAACGTTTTGCGAAAGGGACGTTTACGGTACTAGCCAATTTAATATTATTGTAGCAAATTCTACATTTTCTTGCAGATTTATTTAATTACTTTTATGATATATACTTTTTTAATGTCAGCTGAGCACTTCTATTTTAAGCCTATGTATGTCTGTGTGTGTGATGACGCAATTTCATGAAATAATTTTATGCTCAAATTATTCCATGAAAATTATTCTATAGGCACCCCAACTGTTAAGCAAATACAATATTGATGTAGCCAATTTAGTATTATTGTAGCAAATTGTGTTCATTTTTCTGCAATCATTATAATTTTTATTATCCTTTTCATAATGGCAGCTGAGCATTGGCATGTTGAACCTATGTGTGTTGGTGCAATTTCATGACAAAATTGATTGCTGAAATTATTTCAGGAACATTAAATTTTCATGAAATAATTGTGGTAATTTGAAATTGTATCAATGAATAAGTATTGCACTGCAAGCTCAAAAAATATTCTCCTTCTTTAGCAAATCAAAAATTGTTGAAGCCAATTTAATATTATTATGGCTAATTGTGTTTAACTTTACATATTACCTTTATGATACATTTTACAGTACACATAGTATGTTAATATTGTATTACAAAAATATTTACAATGAATAAAGGAAAAAAATATATTGCAAATGTTTATTCACTTATAAGCACAAAATAAAAAAGAAATTTTGTCTGGAAACATAAAATTATAGATTTTCGATAAAATTCATTTTTGTGAGTAATGTCTTGAATAACAATATTAGAGCATAAATTAATAATAATGCACGATTATTTAAGTGTTCAAGGAGTACTTTAAGGTCTTTTCACATATTCTCAATGGTAGAAGTAATAATGGCTTTATGTTAATACTGGTTACTGTCCAGGTCCTGAGAGTGACTTGTCCATAAATTTCCTCTTGGCGAAGCAGAGCCACCACTTACTAGGCTTGCCATCCTCTGTAGCGAATACCTTTAATAGTAATAAAATATCATCATCAGGTTTTTATGAATAATAATCCTAATTAAAAATGCTATTATAAAAGTAAAGATAGAAACAGAAATGTTAAGGTATTAGAAATTTGAGAGAGACTTTACACCCAGCAGTGAATTTGAGGGCAACACGAAAAGATAAGATCAATTCTATATATTAATTACGGGCCATGCAATTGAAATCCAATAATACTCAACAATTTCTTTTAACAACAACTTACAACATACTTAAAGGTACTTGAATTAATTTTTATAAATATTATAACTCTTATAGAAACTTAAAGACGGTCCAAATCCTATAAATAAATAATTGAAGAACCTTCAACTTGAAATGAGAGTATAAATATCCATCACGCCTTATCCCCGAAGGGGTGGCAGAGGCATATTATATGCCCACTTTTCACCGTGTGGATTCCTGTCCCACGTAATAGGTGGTGAGCCCATTGCCGTGTTGAAAATAGACAGACGCAGGTTGTGGCTACCTGCTGTTGAAATTTTCAAGCCGCCCATAAGGCCTTCAACCAGGCTTAACAACTACCATTTTACTGGCAACCGGGACCAACGGCTTAACGTGCCTTCCGAAGCACGGAAACGCTCGCAAATATAAATGCCACAAAGTGGTCACCCATCCGAGGACCAGCCATGGTGTAAGTTGCGTAACTCAGTGATCGTTTACAGAACACTGAGACTAGGTGCCACGAGCGCTTCAAAAATGAAATGAGAAACGAAATGAGAGTATACTTCTAACAATAACAACTGTAATTACTAAACACATATAGAATAATAGAAACAATTGTCACCTTAATATTGAGAAAAACACTTTCAACTGTAACACATTTTTTAATAGTTCAGGGAATCCCATAATGTAATGGATCCAATATTTGTATTGTTATAAATAGAAAAGAAACTTTCTGTATATTTACCTTCTCACAGACTCTGGCTCCAGTCTCATGTCTCAGCTGCTGTAGGTATTGCCTCATCAACTCTAATTAATCAAAAATAAATAGATTAGTCATACCTAATAAATTTACATAACTGCTTGTGTAAACAATTATATCATATAAATTCCAGATTCTAAAACATAGTTTTAGCGATTTGCTAGCAATTCTACTCATTATTTTGAGTTTTGCTGTGCAGGGATTTTTTTTTAATTGGGAATACAATTTGCAATAGACTCCTTTTCTGGATTTATTTGGCACTTTTCCTCTTAAATGGGTGTGATGTGTGTGTTCACATGTTTTGGAACCTAGTTTTAATAAATTTAAAACTACACTTACAAAATTATGCTCAAATAAGTTTTAAGGATAATTTATAGTTTGGCACATACCGGCATCATGGCCAATAGGTTTAGCATACACAGAGTTGAGAGGGAAACCAGGCTCTCCAGGAATATCAAATTTTGATATAGCCAGCATATACATCTCCTGTTGTCCTTGGTTCTTGTTGGCACATTTCTGGAGCCGTTTCAAGCACTCAGAGATATATAAGGTGAGGTAGATGAGAACTCTGTCAGCATCAGACTGAAATATTTTCAACATCAATTATTTCACATTCACCAATTAGATAACAGTTTTAGTAACAAAACATACCTTTATTTCATAGAATCTGAAAAATACATTAGCTTTGAAATAGTTTAGGGCTTCTTCAACAATATCTAACTCGATCTTCGGACTAATTGGTGCTGGGCCTCTAAACGTTGTACGTAGTGGCAGCAGAGCTAAATTTCCCACGGACTGGGTGTAGTCAGTCAGAGTTGAGTGATAAGCCTATGGAGGAAAATCGACTTTAATATTGTAATATTTGTAAATTAAAATTTGTTTGCAATAAATACAGTTTAAACCAGATTTAAACATGACTTACAGGCATTTTACACTATTATATCACCCTTGATTAAAATATCACGTCAATTTTGTTCACCGGCCTGTTTACAATTTATAAACTATTGATTGTAAGATCACGTATCAAACTGAACGCATAAACCACACTAATAATCGAATCGATGTTAACTGCCTCATGGATGATTTCCAACATCAAAGAATTGGTAAATTCTAATCTAACTAGAGAATTAGTATCACGAAATGAATCATTTTAGTGCACATCTTCACACTAAAATTCTGTCAGCCAGATTCACAATCAATTTAATATCGTCAATGTCATCCATGTCATCAAATTTTTTTTTACTTGTTCTTGTGGTAATGTCATCAAATTGTCACTGCTTTTTTTTTATAATAATTATTTAATGGCCTGGTTCCTAAGACCTTTTAGCCAAATCTTATTTTTTATATCATATTTCTGCAATCTTATCTTCTAATTAGTCCTGTCCAGTCGATGTCGTGTCCTCATTGTCCGTCCTGGTCCTTGCCCTCAGTATAATGGTGATTCTTATACTAAGGTTGTCAGTGGACGTTTCGCGGCAAGAGAGAAAATAGCATTTCACTGCATATATATCATTGTTTTTCACTATAGCACGTTAACACAACTTTTATGTCCAAATAACCACCACTTCCGCACATAAAACAAGTTATTTTTTTTTGTTTATGCCACGGAATTACAAGAGGCTTGAGCAATGCCAGAGTTAAGTATTTTGACTGTTTCTTGTTGTTTTCGTTTTCATGTCGAAAGTATAGTCTTCAATTAATTTTATTACATTCTTACAGATAGTAGCGTATTCATATATAGGTTAGTTCAAAATTCTACTTTAGTAAAGTGTAAATGAAAATTGTAACTTTACTGAAGCTGTATGTAGATATTGGAAGGCAACAGAAAATGCTGCAATCCACCGAGTTCTCCAATTATTTCACAACAATTGTGCACGTTTTTGACGTTTTTTATACAGTAATACAGATTTCAAGTTAGAAAAAAAAAACGGAGTGACGTCCGCGTCTTTCGCTGTTCGCTTCAAACTCCTGTCACCATGATATACAGAGCTGAAGGACCTGTAGCAAAGAATTAAAATAGCCAGAAAAAAAAGTAAAAAACCGGGTCGGATAAAATATTTGTGTGATCTGCACAATTTTCGAGTATTTCTGTATTTATTGACTGAGGAGGCGAGCGTAGCGAGCCCATGAAAATCTCCGTTTTAACTCCACTGGAACGGAAAAATGCTAATGATCTCCGTCCGTCCATTCAGTCTACAGGTCGCATTTTGCATCGGATTTGCATGCAACATGGCATGGACAATCCTTGATGTAGACAACAACTTTTAGTGAGGGGGTTTTTCGATCGGGGGGGAAATGTAGGCAGGGGAGGGGAAATGGTCCAGCAGTGGTTGGCAAGAGCGCTCAAGTGAAAAAAAAGCAAAGCTGTTTTTTTTTAAATCGAATGAAAAGAAAAAAAATAAAATAAACAAAAATTCTCTTATGTCTACGGTTCACAGAACCACTAGTTTAATCATATATTAGTATGTTTATCAGTTGTCTAGATTCCATACTATAAGCTTATATTCGTTTACTTTGTGCTAGGCTGGACTGTGTCAAAAATGTCCAACATTTAAAGGAATTTATTAAAATAAAACACATTCATACATATTCTCACGCCTTTACCCCCGAAGGGGTAGGCAGAGGCATACTAAACGCCCACATTTCACCACTTGCATTGATTTTGTTTGTTTTTAAAAAGTCTTTATTTAAATATAACAATGAAATTAAGTACGAAACTTAGAATTTAAAGTAAATACAAGTTTTTATAGGCGAGTTAGTAACACCTTTAAAAAAAAACTATAGAAGAATGTACTCTAAGGTTTTGTAACATATTGTTATTTATAACATTATAATAATAGGTACTTACATAAGTGTTGCATGTGTTGCATGTAGTGAATGCGAACTTATTTAAAAGGAACCAAAAATATGCATTGTTGACTCACGTAACAGATCGTGAGCCCATTATAGTGTTGAAATGGTCAGGTTCAGATTGTGGCGGCCTGCTGAAGAAATTGTTTAAGCCGCCCATAAGACCTTCACCTGGGCTTAACGACTGCCATGTTACTGGCAACCAGGACCTATGGCTTAACGTGATTTCCGAAGCACGGAAACGCTTGCAAATATAAATGCTACAAAGTGGTTATCCATCCATAGATATGACCAGCCATGCATGGACTAGCCATAGTGAAAATTGCTCAACGCAGTGATCATTTACCGAACACTAAGTTAGCGGGATCTCGAGCGCTTCATTGAAAAAGAGTATAAAAAAATCCTGACCATTCCAAATCACGTTTAAATTTTCATCTTAATAAACACTTAAACTTAACTTAACTTAATTATCTTCACGCTGTATCCCTGACGGGGTAGTCAGAGAGGACAGATCGCCAGGCTTCGCGATCCATGCATACTTCTTTCGCTTCTTCGAGATTCATTAATCGCTTCATACACGGACGTCTGGGTATCCGAGTACTTTTGACCTTTTCGTTTTTGAGCAATCTGCTCACGTGGTCTTCATATGTAAGTCTCGGACTACCCTGACCTCTTCTACCCTCTGCTTTCGCACAATATATATTCTTCGTCAATCGTTCCTCACTCATTCGATGGACGTGTCCAAACCAACGGAGCACGCCCTTTTCCAGCTTAACGCTGACACTTTCATTCAAACCTGCCATATTGCGTATCACTTCGTTACGTATTCGGTCGGCCAAGGTAACGCCGCACAATTTTCGAAGTGATCGCATCTCCACAGCATTCAATTTACTTTCATGCATCTGCTGACATACCCAGGTTTCGCTACCGTAAAGCAAAGTTGGCACTAGCACTGCGTTATGAATCGCCAGTCGTGTTTCTTTTACGATGCTTTGTCGCTTTACTAATTAGGACAAAGCACCGTTAACTCTGTTTCCGGCAGCTACTCGCCGTTCTACATCCGAATCACATCTTCCATCCGCGCTAAACATACTCCCTAAATACACAATTTCATTCACTTGCTCTAGACGTTCCTGGTTTACCCTAATCTCGCATTTAGTTCTTACGTCACCTCTTTCAAATACTAGAACCTTAGTCTTACTTGCATTCAAGCGAAGACCCTTACTTTCACACTCCTCTTTCATATTAGTGCTAATGCCTGAAGGTCGGCTTCTGATGAGGCCATGAGCACCGCATCATCAGCGTACAGCAGACAGTTTACTGAAAAGTCACCCAAATTCACACCCATATCACAATCTTTCAACTTCTGCAGGCAACTGTCCAGATACACTATGAACAGCCAGGCGGACATGACACAACCCTGTTTGACGCCTGTACAGACATCAAAAAGAGGTGACACATCCCCCCCTACTCGCACGCAAGACTTACAGTCCTTATAAAGCGACTGTATTGCCCGCAGCAGCGAGCCGTCCACACCATATCCGGGCAGCAAATCCCACAGAGTTTCCCTCACAACGTTATCAAATGCTTTCTCCAGATCCACAAAAGCGCAGAAAACCCTCTGGCTAATAGCCAGAAACTTCTCCGCGATCATGCGGAGAGAAAACACTTGATCCATGCAACCTCTTCCACGTCGGAATCCGCATTGAGCCTCCCATAAATACCTTTCAGACTTTTCTTGCATTCTTGCCGTTATAATCTTTGCATACACCTTACTAGCTAAGCTGACCAAGCTGATCGCCCTGTAGCTGGAGCAGTTTAGGCGCGAGCCTTTACCTTTGTAGATAGGTACTTCAACTGCTATTCGCCAGTCATCTGGGACCTCACTCGTCCGCCAGCACAAGTTGCATAACAGACAGAGTGTCCCAGACGCGCGACCCACCGTACTTGATCATCTCAGCAGTAACTCTGTCTTTTCCCTCAATCTTACTACATTTCATACTTCTTATCGCTTGTTCAATTTCTTTCATACTAATGACTTCAATGACATCGGGATCCGGAGCATCGAAGTGAGCTCCACTTCCCGATGTGGCATCTCTGTCTTTTCTTGCATACATCTTTCCATAATATTCACTCCATCTCTGCAGGACGTCAGTTTGGTCTGTTAGGACGTCATTGTTAACACTAAGCACTTTATTCATACTGCAGATTGCCGAACAACTCCGGGTCTTTCCTACCTCTTTCCAGAAGAGCCTGGCATTATCCCGGAAATTGGACGACAACCTTTCATCCGCTTTCATTCTGCACCTTTCACGAGCTTCTTCTATCAGTGCCTTCGTGTTAACTTTTTGCAGCTTGTATCTCTCTTTCATATTAAAATCATTCCGCGAGGCTAAGTAGTCTAACCATGCTTTCTTCTTCATTCGAACTGCTTCTTTCACTTTCTCATTCCAACATACGTCACGCTTATTACTACTGCCTCTTCTCGTTTCTCCACACACTTCTACAGCGGCATTTACCATACTATCCCTAAGGTTCTGCCATACACTTTCCACATTCTCACTACTAACATTGACGTCGCCAAGCTTTTCGGCTACCCTTTCTTTATATTTATCCCTAATGGATGCATCCTGCAGCTTCCAGCTTTTGATGCTATGAGTCGGCTCATGTTCAGGACACTCGGTGCGATGACGCCAACCCGCGAACAGACCCCTTATCCTAGTTATTACTAGGTAGTGGTCTGATCGTAGTTCAGCGCCTCGAAAAACTCTTGTGTCGATCACCTGTTTACGGAGCCGACTATCCATTAGGAATCGATCTATCATGCTTCTCTTTGACTTACATCTCCTCGTATTCATATGAATTTGTTTGTGGTTGAACATTGTGTTCGCCACAAACAAATCCTTTTAATTACAAAATGCCAGAATAAGCTTGCCAGCGTCATTCACCCTTTTATCCCCATACTTCCTGAGTACCGACTCAAAAGCATCGCGAGCGGTACCCACCCATCCATTCAAGTCTCCACATACTATAAGTTTTTCATTTCCTTCTATCACATTTAGAGCTTCTCTCATACTCTCCCAGAAGTCCTCTAGCTCACTCGCGTTCGACGAAGATACTGGCGCGTAAGCAGCTACCAGGAAAATCTTCGTCAAACCAAGTTTTACACGGATCCAGAGAATTCTAGGACCTACAAGTTTGTACTCATACATACCGGAGCCCAATCGCGAGGACAACAAAATTCCAACCCCCCGACTGCCATGCTCGCTCTCTGATACTCCAGACCATAGCGTGAGCACCCCACCCGGGAGCTCCACGACTTCGCTGCCCTTGCGCTTGGTCTCTGTCAAGCACACTACATCTAACTTTCTCTCATTCATAACATCCATCAACTCATTCATCTTATCTGCCATTTCTCCCCTAACATTCCACGTAGCTACTCTGCACTCCGTCCTCCACTTCCCGCCGTGTCAGGCCGCGCGTGTAGGGTGGCGGTCCCCTACGCCGCTCTGTCACACACATTTCGCACCAGCGGGTACGAACTGGTGCGCGACGCCTCGGGGGCACGCCCTTGCATTATTCGTCGTTACGGTGCTCGTGTTGGAGTAGAATTGCAGCCGTAGCTGGCAGGGATGGCGACGTGCACGCTTCTACTCTTTATCCCACTTAAACTGTTCTACTTATTTACTATTTTAACCTGTCCGTTTCGCCTTCGGGCATTTTTAAAGGTTAGAACATATTTTAGTAAATAAGTAGAAGTACAAGTTTTAACTAGAAAACTAACGTTATTATTACACATTATAAATAAGTAAACGGGATTAAAGTACAAGTGTTTTTAATCAAGATTTGTAGCAAGTTCCAGCAAGTGCCATCAATCAACAGCATAAACGTTTAAGTTTTAGTTTTTGTCGTTCAGCACTCTTTTTTTGCTTACCTCTACGGAATAGGTACCAATATTTTTCATCGCTCTAGATTATCACTTTTCTAAACCTGATATGGATACGGTGCTACTAGAAGTTAACCCTAATAAATGAAGAAGATTTATGTTTTAGTAAAGTAAAAACCAACCTTAAAACAAAACAAATAGATCCATAAGTACCTTGATTGTGTTTAATAAAGGTGAATTAAGATACACAATGTGTTCGAAAATGTGGATAAGTTATGGACAGTGAAACGTTGCAGTTAACAGCGGTGTTCTATGTGTTAGTGCCTAATCTCCATAGAAAGCCCTAGTAAAGGGTCCACTAAGGTAAGGATCAGGACTTAGGACTGAGGACTTGACATCGACAAAGGACTAGACTAAATGATAAAAAAAATATAAAAACGGAAGACAAGGCTGTATGGATCAAGTTTCCTTTACCTGCCAAGATGGGCGAAGACAACTAACAACAACAAGAATCGAACTGTGGGATTTGCGCGGGTCTTGGTAAATGGTAAATGGCGACCGCTTCCTGCATGTTATTTTCCAAAACTAGTGCATTAACCTTGTTTTATGGGTAAAAATGGTAGTTTCTTAAACATAAAAGTTGTGTCAACGTGCTATAGTAAAAGTCAGTGATAAATAGCAGTGAAAAGCTATTTCACAACTTGTTTTGAAAATTCCACTGAAAGACCTCAATAACGCTCTACCACGCTAATGGGGCAAGGACACAGGACCGACGACTGGACTTGATATCGACAAAGGACAGGACAGGACTAAATTAGAAGATAAGATTGACGAAATATGATAAACCAAATAAGATTTCTAAAAGGTCTTAACTATCAGGCCATAAAATAAATACAAAAAAAAATCATACTGTCAAAGTAGTCAACTGTCAAACAAAAATATTAAAATTAAAAAATTACAATGTATAAAAAATGGAGATATTGTTAAGATTTTTACCAACAAGTCCAATTAGAATATCAATTTCTAGAATATTTTTAACTCAAGTAGCTCAATATGCTAGGTAAGCAACTGAAGGAATATCGAAAGTAAAGACATACCTAACCTATACGTTTTTTTTAACTTTTTTTTTTGCATTTCAGACTAGCGGAGGTTGGTAAACTCGAATCACCAAAGACTAGCGGCAAATATGATACAGGCCAGTTAATTTTACACAAGGTATTCGGTTATCGAGGAGTGATTTTGTTCCCCTGGTTGGCTAGAGTTTACGATAGAGATGCAACAAATAAAAAGGAAAGCAAAGATACTTCGACATCCACGGATTCTGGAGATTCTCTGTCGAACGTTGGCAAGGAAGTTAAGGGCAGAACGCACACATTCTATCAAGTCCTTATAGACACCAGAGATGCTCCTTATATTGTAAGATTTACCTATATTACAGTACTAAAATTATTGGTTATATTTAGCTCTATTTTATTTATAACGATCATTTCAATATGCTAAAGCCGGAGTTTAAAAGTTTGTTAATGTTTTCACTAAAATAATTCCACAAGAAGATTGTATAAATGCAAGCAAACTTAACCTGCATAGCAGCAAAATTAACAGGCAATCAATTTGATAACCAATTCATTTATTGGGATAATATAGTTGTATGTAAAAGATATTAATTATAATGATAACATAGTTTCTGTTTGTACCCATACCCATGTATTATAAAGTGGAAAGGCAAAAGAAAGTATAGAAATGAATAAATTAACAATAGAATATATCCATATCATTCAATTTTTTAAATTTATGCATCTGTTTTGATTGGATAAGTATGTCAGCGATACACTGTTAATTGCATTAACATTTAGAGGTCACTACAGAGTGCAGAATATTTATATTTTAATGCTTTTTATTTTCTCTGTATAGTCATATCCTCCTTTCTAAGTGAGGTCAGGAGGGATTGAGAGGTCATCACACAACATTAGTATATTTATAATTTTAATTTTTCTAATTTAGTTATTAGTGTTATAAACATACTTTGTCTACTATTGTTTTTCAGCGTGCTCAAACTGAAGCTGTAACTTTCCTTGGCAACCAGGAGTCAAGTCGTAGTCTATATGCAATACCTGGACTAGACTATGTGGCACATGATGACATTATACCATACACATCAGTTGAGAGGGTCCCTCTGCAGCATGAGCTTTTTGACAAATTTCTAATGCATAATCCAGATAAAGGTGAGTTTTACCAGTTGCTTCTAGTTGTCACTGCAAAATTGGTTTGAAATTTTTGGTGAAATTGCCTTTTAGGGCAGCTTTGATCAGAGATGTTATGGAGCTCTGTAACCATAACTATCGGTTTTCTGAAATAAAAAAATATCTGTAACCAAATCCAATATAAAAGTCTCAGATAATTTCGGATAAAATCAGAATCTAACTAAATGAATTATGTTATATGTAATAGGTTTTAATTTTGTTTGGTCAAAGCCTCAATAGTTTGTTAACACTTTGCATAGTCAGTTAGTGTGGAATGATGTTACTTACAATTTTATATCTAAGTGTATTTCATTCAAACATGTGTTGTGTTATCTGCTACTTGGATTTACTTGGATATATAAAACTTAAAATTAAGTAAATAGCTATAATATTACTACCAACTTTTATTATTGACTAGATGACCCCCCCGGCTTCGCCCGTCATATACTTCGAACTCCCTCCGCACCTATTTAATCCAGTTGTTTAGAAAATTAATCCAATCAATAAGTAAATATTTAAATTAAATCTCAATACAATAGTCACAAAAATTCAATATCAATCACATAGAAACAATTCTTTATTTTAATTTGTAATTTGACTTAAATTGACATGATAGTTGCTGTGTAGTTTTTGGGTATGTCATGCTCGCCTAAGTGTCCTGGCAGTGGTGGCGTATGTATCGGGTCGCCTTGTTCCCTACAATACGGTTGAATAGGGCGATGGCTGATATATGCGTCATACCCGTGAACGGGTGCCGTCTGTTGGGACTGGTCAGCTCATAGCTGTTATAGCAATTGTTACAAATAATATTATTTAAATTTAAGGCAAACTAAGTTTAGTCGACTGTTCTCACATAAATTCAAAGGAACTATGTAAGTGTAATTTTAATGAACACAAAATTTATTTTGTTTTTTTTTTTTGTAAAATTTCTTTACTGTATAATTGGTCAAAAATCATGTTAATCAAACTGTGTCAAATGGCGGTTAGAAAAAAGTGGCCATGAATTTTATTGCCAGGTTCTTCCTCTGGCTCTACCTATTGCTTTGCGAATCTGGCAGTAAATGTAAATGTAGAAGCAGTAATCTTGACGTTCATAAGTGTTACTTTGTGACCTACATGAATAAAGATTTTTGATTGATTTAAATATTACAATATCACAAACACAACAAACAATACATTAAAGATTTTATATCAATTTAATAATATAGTCATGTAACGTTATCAGATTTTTATTAACATAAACATAAAAAAGAATTTGAGTTTTATTAATTATAGTGAATTACAGTTCATCTATAGAATAAAGACATCTCTTTAAAAGATAACCCCTTAACTGGACCTTAAATGAGTTAGCATAAATAGATTATTTTTAAATCTACTGGCAATCAATTGAAAAACTTAACACTATTGTAGAGGGAGCTGTGCTTGACTATGTCTAAAGTGGGAGCTATCATACCAGCTATGTCCAGTTTTCTAGATTTCTCGCGTTGTTTACGTTCATTATCCGTTTCGTATTCATGAATGTATTTCCTTAAATGCATTAATAGGACCATGATATAAAGGCTAGGCACTGTTAATATTTCAAGATCCTTGAAATACGGGCGACATGACTCTTGCTGTTTGATTCGCACCATGGTACGTATTGCCCGTTTTTGTGCAATAAATGCTGTCTAAATATTATATTCATAGCTTCCACCCCAGAACAGGAGACTGTACCTTAATTTAGACATTCATTAGAAAGCTACATTCTTCTTGAGTAACATAGGATATTTGATTTTCAAAAAGTTTAGGGTTCCCTACGAAATCTCGAATAAGAAAACTTCACCACTCGGGCGAAGCTGCTGGCATTAGCCAGTACCAGATTTTTTCCATGACTTGAGAAGGTTTTAAATCCAGTTTTTACATGAATACGCTGTATTTAATATAAATTTCGCGGTGGAGATTCAAAGAACACTTTGTCCGACGCGCCGTTAATACAAGAGTTACAAAAATTACCTTGAGAAGGACATTTAGCATGTTGCAGCGACATATGAGTGTTCCTGCTTGTAATTTCCCTTGTTTATACAATTTCTATGGTAATAAAACTAACTTTACATTAAAACTAGTTGTCGCTGACGGCTTCGCCCGCGTAGAAAAGTTTTCCCGTTCCCGTTTCCCACAGGAACTTGTTCCCGGGATAAAAAGTAGCCTAAGTGTTATTCTGATGTATTAGCTCTATTATTGTAAAGTTTTATTAAAATACATTCAGTAGTTTTTACGTGAAAGAGTAGCAAATATCCTTACTTACAAACTTTCGCGTTTATAAAATTAGTAGGATCTCTTTTGAATCTAATATCAGTCACGCCTCCATCCCCGAAGAGGTGGCAGAGGCTTATTATATGCCCACATTTCACCGTATGTATTTTTTTCTTACGAAACAGGTGGTGAAGCCGTTGCCGTGTTAAAATAGACAACTGAAGGTTGTGGCGACCAGTATTCTCAAATGTCGGATCCAAATCCTCTACTGCGCAAATGTCATCGATATTCGAGTTCTATGAATATCAATGACATATGCGCCGTATCGGATTTGGATCCGAGATTTGTGAATTGCATAGCAGATCCGAAATCTCATCCCTAGCTTTAAATAGACTTTTATTATGGGCCACCTAATGAATGACCTTTCACAACATGCTAATGTGTGCTAGGACCCTAAGTAATTGCAACAGCAGTCTAAAAAGACATGGTCTCAAAAGCCTGCACTGCTTTGATTACTCACTCACATCACATCACAATTAACATGACCAATATACAATTATACAGCTTGCAGTAAGGTGCTTACTCATTTGACGTGCTGCAATCCCACTGCATAGAATACAGGTTCAACGAATCAATGACAATTGGGCTCTATTAGAGACGCCGTACTGTATACCTATACCTATCTATACTAATACAAGTGGTTCTGTGAACCGTAGACTTTGGGAGTATGTTTTTTTTATCTTCAATTAAAAAAAAGAAATCAACATATCTTTTTTCGTTTTGAGCGCTCTTGCCAACCACTACGGGACCATTTTCCCTCCCCTGCCTCCATTTCCCCATCCCCCCCCCCCAATCGAAAAACCCCCTCGCTAAAAGTTGTTGTCTACATCAAGGAGTGTCCGTGCCAAATTGTATGCAAATCCGATGAAAAATGCGACCTGCTATGCATTTCACTAAACTCGGATCCTAATCCGCTACTGAGCAAATGTCATTGATATTCGAGCTCTATGAATATCGATGACATTTGCGCTGTAGCAGATTTGGATCCGAGATTTGTGAATTGCATAGCTGTAGACTGAATGGACGGTCGGACAACAATAGCATTTTCCCGTACCGATGGAGTAAAAACGGAAACTTCGTCGGCTCGCTTTGCTCGCCTCATTAGTCAATTATAAAGATGAAGAGTTTGTTTATTTGGTTGAACGCGCTAATCTCAAAAACTACTAGTCGGATTTGAAAAATTCTTTTTGTTATGGATAGCCCTTTTATCGAGGAAGGCTATAGGCTATATATCATCACGCTACTACCCTGGAGAGCGGAGCAGTAATCATAAATGTCAGGAAAACATTTAAGCATTTTTGTAGAATTTATAAGCGACGGGATTAAATAGGTGCGACGGGAGTTCGGTTAGGGGCGAAGCCGGGGGGGTCACCTAGTATTTCATAAAACTAAGTGTGTCAGTGGCGTCACTGTTTCATCACCTTATTTATACGATTACATTAATTACTATGGACGATGGGCATGCAAGTGACAGGCCGCATATTAAATTTTCGCCTATGCGGTATTATTATTACTTTCGTCTCTATTAGGACGCGAGTGTGAGGGAGGGAACAATATTTCTTACGGTGTCGAACAGATATTTTTATATTTATTTTCTTGTATTGTGTCTTTAGCACCACCCATTAAGAATGATCTTTGATAAGGAAGACAATGTATTTAGCTTGGCGTTTCTTGTTTTAAATTATGCTTCCAAGAGTATTAATTGTCAGTGGGAAGTGCAGTTTTTATATGAGGACGGATTGAGCTAGTTGAAATTATAACTATAAATAGTGTATAGACATGTCACATACAAATCATACAAATATACCATATATGCAATGAAAGCAAGTTTGAGCCAGACAGCAGCTCTCTTTTCTCAGATGTCATCGGTAACTTTACAGACCCTCCATTTATATCTCAAGAAACTCTCCGAGCATGGCAGAAGAAGAATCACCCATGGCTAGAACTAAGCGACGTACATCGCGAGACGACAGAGGGCGTGCGCGTCACCGTCATACCATTCTACATGGGCAGCCGTGAATCGCAGAACTCTGCTGTTTACTGGGTAATAATTATAGAATCAACGGTATTGTTTTGTTGGGACAGTACGGTTCACAAGGATGAATGAGTGCAGGGTGTGGTGTGTTGCAGTGGCGTTACTGCATCCGGCTGGAGAACCTGAGCTCGCAGGCGGTGCAGCTGCGCGAGCGGCACTGGCGCATCTTCTCCCTGAGCGGCACGCTGGAGACGGTGCGCGGGCGCGGCGTGGTGGGGCAGGAGCCGGTGCTGGCGCGCCACTCGCCCGCCTTCCAGTACAGCAGCCACGTGAGCCTGCAGGCGCCCAGCGGACACATGTGGTGAGTGCCTCCCTAGCTAACAGTGGTGCGCCAGGAGCCGGTGCTGGTGCGCCACTCGCCCGCCTTCCAGTACAGCAGCCACGTGAGCCTGCAGGCGCCCAGCGGACACATGTGGTGAGTGCCTCCCTAGCTAACAGTGGTGCGCCAGGAGCCGGTGCTGGCGCGCCACTCGCCCGCCTTCCAGTACAGCAGCCACGTCAGCCCGCAGGCGCCCAGCGGACACATGTGGCGAGTGCCTCCCTAGCTAACAGTGGTGCGGCAGGAGCCGGTGCTGGCGCGCCACTCGCGCGCCTTCCAGTACAGCAGCCACGTGAGCCTGCAGGCGCACACACACACACACACACACACAAACACACACACAGACACACACACACCCACCCACACACTCGCCCGCCTTCCAGTACAGGAGCCACGTGAGCCTGCAGGCGCACACACACAAACACACACACACAATGCCCACCCACAAACACACACACACACACACACATACACACACACACACACACACACACACACACACACACACACACACACACACACACACACACACACACACATCCCGTTGCCAGTAACATGTAAGTTGTTAGGCCAAGTTGAACCTTGTGTCTTGTAATATTTCAATAGTAGATTGTCACAACCTGCTCCTGTCCATTTCTACATTGCAATGTTCTCACCAACTGTTAGGTAAAAATACAACGGGCGAAATTTTCGCGCATAATACCTATGTCTCTTTCTACCCCTTCGGGGTCCGTGATAGGTAAGTAACTTAACAGTTCTTTACTTTATTTAACAGGGGCACATTTCGAATGGAACGTGAGGACGGCTACACATTCGACTGCCGGATCCCGCCATTTTCTTTGGAGTCTAAACCTGACGAAGGTGTGCCCGTCGCACCTGCTCCGACTTCGTGACCCTCATCGACTAAACATCCGTCCGCGGTCTGAATCATCGCGGAGGCGAACATCTGGAGTTTAGACCATACGAAGACTCCAAAAGCCTCGTCAAATATGAAGACCGTTGACAATTTAAATTGACGTTTGTTGGGATGTAATGAATGTATTATCATTGATGTGATATTATTCAGAATCAGTCATTTAATTTTAGCATCATTCTAGCTAATTGATAAAACCCTTTAATTTAGCTTTATTTATTATATTGTTGATAGTAAAATCCTATTAATGATATTCATTGCATCCATTGTTTTGTAAGACATGAAATTCCTTAGTTGTTTTAAAATATTATCTAGATCTGTAATAAATTACAGTATTCTGTTTGCTCAGTTTGAACTTATTTCCTAGTTTTATAGGAATACCCGCGACAGCTTATTTAGATTGGCAAAGTAAATGTTTGTATTTGCAAGTTTCAAATCTGAGGGCCGAATCTACTATTGACAAGCCGTAGAATAGAACCAGAATCGCTGTTTTTAGCTGTCAAAATGTTAGTAGACAATTAATAATGCAACTGTGTGCGCTGTGTGTTAGTAGAATTCTATCGGCCGACCGATAGAAGTCTATTGGAGTACGATTGTAATAAATAGTAGACTACGAAAAACTCAAAATTGTACCCGTGGCTTTCTATTGAGCGACAATATCGACATGATTGAAATAGCAGACTCGGCCCCCTGACCTCTTTGACTACCCCGTCAGGGATACATCGTGAAGATAGAAGTTCAATTTTCATATTGGTTAACCAAATCATATTGGCATACTTCCCCTCCAATGCATGATAGATAGGCCAAAGCCTTTATACTTACAACTCTAGAACGATTTGACCACTGGACGCGTGATCTTACCGTTTGCGCCAATACCTCGCTTGCCACGAGCGTAGAAACTTTAGGCTAGGCTAGGTGATATTTTGCGGACTCGGTCTATTTAAAGTAGCTAGTTTGATTATCTTATACTTGACTTTTCCAACTGAGATGACTTCTCAGTCGGTGGCAGTGTGGTACATTGGGTAAAAGATAATATGTGTAAGGGTATACAGGGTTGCCCTACAAGGACGGGTTTTTTTTTTTCAGGAGACCTGTATGTTTTATAAGGATTTGTATGGTTACACAATAACACTCTCATTTAATACCATAACAAATGTTCTAAAAAAAACACAATCTCTATAGGGCATCCCTGTATCCAATATCTCATCCATTTATTTTATATATGACTAAACAATCATCTAATTCTACTGACTAAAATGTGAAAAGTGACGAATTCCGTAAACTGACATGAGAATTAACCAATTTGACTAAAACTCGAATATTTACCTACTTCGTCAGTTTCCTTATTTTCCAACTGACCAATTAAGGAAAATGACGGGTAACGATCTAATTACCTAGTCAGGTCATAAATTCTGTCACATGTTTAATATAAAATAATTGAAACAAGTTTATTCATTATGTAACCATTTATATACCAAAATTAACTTAACAAAACATAGATTCTTATGACAATAAAGTTTAATCAAAATGACTTCCGTGATTTTGAATACAGGCCTTCAATCTGCGCGGCCAGTCGTCTATCGCAGCGCGAACGAGGTCTATCGGCGGCTGCCTTAATCAAGGATGTCTTGAGTGACTCCAAATTGGGATGAGGCTTTGAGCACGCCTTTTCCTCCAAGTGTTGCCATATCTTGTAATCTAACGGACTCAAATCTGGACTGGAGGAGGGCCAGTCTTCGTGCCGGATGAAGTAGATTTCACGCGCCGCCAGCCAGTCTTGTGTGCTCTTCGCTCTATGAGCTGGCGCCGAATCTTGTTGAAATACCCAGTGCCTGTTATTGAACATGGTATGAGAAACAGGTTCCATAAGGTTCGTCAGGACTGTATTTTGATACACAACTGCATTCGTTTTTACACCTTTCTCACAAAAATGTACCTCTGTTAAGCCCCAATAAGAAACTTCCAACCATACCATGAGCGAGGGTGGAAAATGACCTCGTTGGACACGCGGAATACGGCGACTCGCTTCTTCACTACTGTGTGCGTACACCTTATCATTTTGTATGTTGTAACTCTCTTCTACGGTAAAAATTTTTTCATCCGTAAAAAGTATTCCCGATATTTTTTTCCCGCGTACCGCTTCAACAAAGCGCGGCATCTCTTCAGTCTCAGGTCCATTAGACGAGCATTTAAACGATGTCCTGTTTTTCTTCGATATGACCGAAGCCCTAAGTCTTCATTTAACACCCTTTTCACCGTGGTTCTGCTTAACCCCATCTGAAGGGCCAACAGTTTCTGCTTACGTTTGGGATTTCTTTGAATTCGCGCCTTCACAGCTTTTATCACTGCTGGAGTCCTAACAGACCGAGGGCGACCACTTCTTGACCTGTCATCTACACTAGAGTCTTCATTGTATCGTTTGATGGTACGATAAACGAATCTTTTGGTTATATTCAAATTTTTCAGTATGTCAAAAATTTGAATTGGCGCGTAACCGCAACGATGCAACGCAATAACTGCAACACGGTCTTATTTAAGCGTCCACTCCATATTTAAAAATGAGTAAAATTCTAAATAGTATAAATTTTTATATTCATGAACAATTCGAAATTCGAATTTAATAAACTTTTTTGTGGCCAGCATTCTAAAAGAATAGTTTTTACTGTGTGACAATACTTATGACCTGACTAGGTATATATTTTGCCCACTGTACAAAAATTGTAGTCGTTCGCCAGGGAGTTTATTATATGTAACAAAGACCTTATACTAGACTGCACTACGGCGAAAATATCGGTCCTCGCGAGAGGGCTCTCGGTGGTAGTGTGTCCCTTTCTAAATAAGCGACCATGACCAAACAGACAGACAGGACAAATTGCTTGAACGATTGATCGAACCTACGGAACCTACCTAATTTAATGAGTAAAAATAAAAAAAATAAAACATTTTTTTTTAAATCTACTTCGATCAATCTACAATCTACATACCCTAAACGTGGGTTACGTGTCGGAAGTACCTTTGTTGCTGCTTTTCCAATAGGTATCATCTAACCTGCCGTTGGTACCGTACAATACCGTGTACCTATCGAGTGGGTGCGTGTGCCATGTATGTCTTTACATCATTGCTGCGGCGGAAGCGCAGGACGTTTCGGTACATCTCTAATTTAAAACAGTCCGTACGTATCTACCTACCTACTATTATTGTAAAAATATTTGATCAATAAAATTCATAGTGACCCTAAACTTTAAGCAAGATTGTGGATTAGGTAGTACGTATTCTAATCTATGTTGTGGATCTTGTTCTTCAAACGTTTAAGTACTACTCTTACTAAGTAATAATGAGTTATTTTTTGATACTATGAAATTACAATTATAGGAAATGTAGAAATATTTAGATAAGTCCCAAAGTTTGTGAATTATTAATTTTAATAAATCATAAAAACAAAATGTAAAATTTTAAACAATTTCTACCAAATCCAGTGGTAAGTTGAGCTGGCAGCGCGTCAGACAAGGACACACTACCATTCGGAGCCCTCTCGCCAGGATTGATTTTAGCTAGCTACCGCTTATAGATGTAATTTTAGCTCAACCAATTTTTTTGGTAATCAGTCTAGTTGTAAGTATAAGGTCTTTGATATGTAATAATAAGAAACAACCATTCGTCACTTTCATTATATCCGTTCACTCATAGTTCTTTTCGTACGTTTCGTGTCCCACATGTAAAAGATAGTTACAATTTGTAACTTTTTAAAAACAGAATGTTGATACTGACACGTAGCTTTTACTACGTTTATTGGCGCCAATATTATATATATATATATTCTGTAGTTGAGAAAGAATTAAAAGAAACGATGATAAATATCTTTGGAAAAATATGTAATAATTCAAACATACAAATATTATTTTGATTGGAACAATCTTATGTACCCATATAATGCTAAATGAAAGACACAAGTAATACATTTTATTTTTGTGAAAAGAATCAACATGTCTTAATTTTTAATTTCTAGTATTTTTTATGTATGATTCTTGTATCGCTAAGCGTACAGAAACCACCCCACCACACATTATTTTATGCTATAGCAACGCAACTATATAATAAACTTTAAAATTACGAAACTAATTCCTACGAAATCTAAACATTATACAAACAAAAAACAGCAAACAGCTAGTCTAATAATACTTTTACCCTAAGACAAGAAATCCCAAAAACCATTTTGAATCATCCAAAAACGCGAAAGTGGCTTAGCTACGATTATCAAGCCAGTGCATATAAATATTGAAGAACAATTTTTACACAGCGCCATTTAGCCCAAACTAAGCTATAATAAGCTTTTACTATAGGATCTAAACAACTGATATACATACAATTAATTCTAAATACATACAACCATAAATATGATACATAGGAAACATCCAAACTTCTAAACCAACATATTTGTATCACACAAATATTCGTTCCGACCCGTTATTATTTTTTATTGTTCCGTTTATTCGACATTTGTTCAAGTCATCCTCATATTGTCCAGCGTTAGAAACGTAGCGCTTTGACAATACACCAGGGGGCCGAGTCTGCTATTTCAATGATGTCGAAATAGAATCGAAATCGTCGCTCAATAGAAAGCCACCGGTACAATTTAGACAGATTTTCGTAATCTACTATTACAATCGTACTCCAACAGACTTCCATCGGTCGACCGATAGAATTCTACTAACACAGCGCCAGTGGCCGCTAGTCAGTTGCATTTTTGATTGTCTACATGAAGCGATTGATGAATCTTGAAGAAGCGAAAGAAGTATGCATGGATCTCGAAGCATGGCGATATGTCCTCTCTGACTGGAGAGATTCAGCGTGAAAATAGTTTAGTTTTTTTTACTAACACTTTGACAGCTAAAACCATCGATTCTAGTTGCCGACGCAGTGAAACTCCTATAAGGCAACAAAGAGCAACAATTGCGTGAGGCGCGGCACGATTCACGCACACGTCTTAAATATTCTAACATTTCTTTTTGCGAATCGATCCTCGTAGTTCCCCCAGGTTAACCACAAGGAAAACCTTATTTATGCTGGTGAGCCCACTGTAGATATTGAATCTGTTATCGACAGAACATGGTCCGAAAGACTAATATTTGATACCTGTAGGTGGTTTGATAACTGGTAAAAACAAAGATTGGTTCGAAGAGTACCATTCTGAAGTTATTTTTAAACTTTCGCTGTTTATACTCATATTTTATATACTACTCGGGACTTCACGCGAAACAATTTTGTACTTAAATTCACCGACCGGTAGAAAACCTGTGCCAAACAAAACTGACGTAGTGAGTGCAGTGTGTCGCCGGCCTTATCCTGCATTATAATAATAATGGAGGGTAGCTACAAACAAAAGTAACTCCATGCATACTCTCGGCCCTCACCATCAGTCCAGCCGCGACCACGGGCGCTGCAACGCGCTCGAAACGTCGGTGAATGTAAGTACAAAATTGTTTCGCGTGAAGTCCCGAGTAGTATATAAAATACCATTCTGAATTTCGACAGTTATTTCGAAACTGTCCCAATTTCAAAAACACAATGCTTCGACAGAACATTTCGATTAGCATTAAATCCGATAAATCATACTTCGATAAAAACCTTCGACACGCATTTGTTGTGACACCTTTTTTTTCGGCGGATTATATTTTGACGGAATGGTACTCGTTTTCACAATATTACTGATATGGTTACGTCTTGCGGCAACCGCCGGCCTACGAGGTAAACAAATGTCTGGCCATGTCAGCCCCGCCGGGTCGCGGTACGAGGGGAAGACCCAAGAAGTGCTGGCTTGACGTCGTAAGGGATGACATGCGTGCCAACGGTCTCACTACAGGGGATGCCGACGACCGTGCGATGTGTAGGAGAAAATGTAGGAAAGCGGACCCCAGGTCGCGAGACGCAAATGGGACAGACGCTCGGAAGATGATGATCAACGTCATTTACGGACTTCCAAAACACATTTAGAGGTAAATGTTACTAACGTAAAGTAACAACTAGGTATATCACGAGAACTACCCTTTTTTACAAACATCGTATTGTACATAATGCATATGGTACCATGTTCTATAATATATAGCCATTGGTGTATGTACCTATCTGTAAGGCTCTTTGCGGCAGAACTATGTAATTAAAGGGTTTTTGTAAATATCCTTCAGATGAACTAGGAACACGCAGTTTTTATGTAAGAAAATGTTTCAACGTGCTTGTCATTAGTCAAATATATCCTTATAAATATTTTGGTCAAATGTTCTCTCGTCAATAGGACTTTTAAATGTATTTAAAAAGCATAAAGCATCAATCGAAAGTATATTCTAATAGAATTTTGAGTATTTCTGTTTTATTAAATTGCACATCAGCCATCAAACACAAATTTATGACACAATAATCTCTGCTCATGATTTATCACACACATTCTTGACACACTAAGGGTAGTATTCCAGAACGTTTCTCAATACTCAATCGACGCTTGAGACTAGTTTTTGCCTTATAAATTTTTTATAAGGCAAAAACTAAAAAGAAAAAAACCTTTTTGTTTCTTGAGTATTGATAAACGTTCTGGAATACGGCCCTTAATAGTGTATGGGATAACAAACACATATAAAATTTCATATTAATAATTAGTAGCAATTTATGCGATATTTTGATATTCAATTTTGCTATCTAACCATTGGAAAGATTAACCAATACACTACACAGCTATCCTCATCCTCACTACCGGGCTAGTTGTATAATTAGAGCGGCACACATTTCAAAGAACTCCATTGTATGGTGGCCTTGTGACTGTGTTGGTGACAAAGGGGGTGGTGTTGGTAGAGGAGCTGCTAGGGGGGATGCATCTTCTTCCGTGTCTTCTTTCTCTCCAGATAATGACTTAAAGTCTAAAAGATAAGACTTGTAGTCCACTTGATATAGCTGGAGTGACATCTTCACATGCTTCTCAGTCATTTTGTTCAGTGTGCGTACTCTGAAAAATGAGTTAAGACGGTTATAATAATATATATTCGAGGACGTCATGGTGGCGTAGTTGGTAAACGGGTCTGGGTCATACATACTTACATATTGCCACGCCTTTAACCCGGAAGGGGTAGGCAGAGGCATACTATACGCCCACAAGAAGACCCTGGTTCGAGTCCAGTTCATAACTGAATTTTTTTCCACTTTAAAAAAATAAATAATAGATAGAATCAGGCGATATTTGGTTCTACTGACTACAGTGCGTGAGATTTTTCTAGGACTCAAAGGGAGGATCCTCGGTCTTGTTGAATTTACTTATAAATAAATATTGTGGGACCTATTCACCCAGCGCCATCTAGCCCAAACGAGCTTTAAGACATATATATATTTACATACATAATTATAATAGCAAACACTCAAATTCCGGAACAAACATTTGTGAATCATACCTGGGAATCGAACCCGGGACCTCAGCGCGGCAGATACATAATCTACCAGATACGCCAACGAAACAGTCGTTAAATTAAAGATAACAGAATTATGAGGCAAGCTTATTATCATGACATTGCGTAAAAGCGTAGAGTTCATAAATTTATAGTGGAAAAATTTTCAGCCTCAAGTGGGACTCGTATCTGTGAATTTTTCCTTACCGGGGAGCTGCTTAACTAACTAAGGTACTGAGGAGGAATTTATTTACGACTTAAGGCGACTTATCTACCAGTTAAACCGTAAAGAAATCATTTGTAATCTGCAAAAATGACAAAATTTCACACTGCGACGAAAATGCTTTATATTTGCATACACCGCTAAGAGTTCCTGTAGAAGGCTGCACACTATTATTTATTGCTGAAAGGTTAGGATCCTACTAAACAAAGCAAGAAGGCAAACATCTTGAGAAACTCACCTGACGTGATAAGGGTTAATCACCTTCCACTCGTAGTCAAGAGCTTTCATAGCACGGAATACTTCCAGCATTATGTCATTGGGTTTGCTTTGAGATCGAATGCCTAGATGCCATTTCGCTCTGCAATTATAATAAATTTTAAGCTGGTCTCAACGCTTCGGCCGTTTACGAAACCAGAATAAGACGCATAACATTTTAAAATCCCACTGAAGTCAAACATAAAGTGAGGACGTCGAAATAGAATCTTATACGGTGTTCAACAGTGGCTGCCCGTGGCTGGGGAAGGCGCCAAGAAGGTCAAAGAGATGAAATACGCAAAGTGATTTTTGAAGTTATGTTATATATTCAAATTGCTGATTAGAAACAACAGGGGTCAAGTCCACTAATTCAAACGCGTCAGAAAAGAATATAAATCGTCGCTCAATAGAATGCCGACGGTAAAATTTTGTCAATTTTCGTAGTCTACTATTACAATCGTACTCCAATAGACTTCTATCGGTCGGCCGATAGAATTCTACTAACACGCTAGTCAGTTGCGTTTTTGATAGTCTACTAACATTGTGACAGCCAAAATCAGTGCTTCTGGTTCTATTCTAGGGCTTGTCAATAGTAGACTCGGCCCCCAGGTTATTTACGATAGTAACCATCCTTAATGTGGTGGTCATACGGTGAAAGAGCTAGGAGTGGAGTCGGCACTATGAAAAATAGACTGACAAGGTCATTTAGTGAATTTTCCTTATGGGTCCTCTTAACTGCTCCAACCTCACAGAGGATACCAGACAAACAAGACAAGGTTTTGTTTCACTTCAGAAGATTTGTTATTATGTGCTCAGCATTAGTTGAGACAGTCTTGGATGACATGGATGATATTCCATTTTTTATTTTTTATCATAGCTGGATCGCAGCAGGGGCCTACGAACTACAGTGACTTAGCTGGGTTTACACAGATGCTAAAATGCTGACTTTGCCTATGGACTACAACTCTCTCTTTGAAGTGAAATATTCTTAATTTCATCCGGAGTGCCTGGATACAGTAAGGTCATATAGAGGCTTCCTTCTGCATATGTATTTAGATTGTGGAATAATAATAATGATAAATATTGTGGTACATTTTTACACACCGCTGTCTAGCCCGAAGTAAGCTAATATAAGCTTGTGTTATGGGATCTAGACGACTGATAAACATACTAATATATCTCATAAATTTTTAATAAAGTGGAAAAAGACAATTCGCTTCGAGACAGGGATTGAACCTGTGACCTTTGCCTAACCAGGGCAATGTTCTAGCCACCTGAACTACCCGAATCGTATAGAATCAAGTTGAAATTCTCCACCATATTTATATCGTCATTTTAAGAGTATGACCATATTAAAAATTTATGAGTAATTTAGCAAATAATTGCTTTAAAAATTTATCAATACTAATATATTTCTAAATACATACATATTATACATAGGAAACACCCAAACTCTGAAACAAATATTTGTGAATCACACATATTTTTTCCGACCCGGGAATCGAACCCTGGACCTTAGTCGCGGCAGTCGCATACACTACCACTGCGCCACCGAGGCAGTCAACAAATGAGCTCTCTGACTCCGTTACATAAATCAGTACAAAGGGGTTTCTCTTTATGGGTTCTCCAAAAGCGGTCTTAGGTTCAGAGAGTAAGATCCTCTGGGGTTGCAAACATTCATAGGCTACAGTGACCACTTTCGAACAGGTATGCTTGTCTGTCCGGTCACTTTGTTATTATAGAAAAAAAAAACACTTTCCCTAGACTAAGTGGAAGTGTAGACGTATTCATATACGTAGCTATTTTTCGTAATTTTTCAAGCTGGAAAAGGGCGTGCTCCTTTGGTTTGGACACGTCTAACTAATGAGTGAGGAACGATTGACGAAGAATATATATTGTGCGAAAGTAGGGGGTAGAAGGAGTCAGGGTAGGCCGAGACTTACATATGATGAAGACCACGTGAGCAGATTAATCAAAAATGGAAAAGTCAAAAGTACTCGGATACCCAGACGTATCTAGAATGAATATATGTATATACAATAGAAATATATGAAGCGATTGATGAATCTTCAAGAAGCGAAAGAACTATGCATGACGATCTGTCCTCTTTGACTACCCCGTCATGGATACAGCGTGATAGTTAGTTATTTTTTTAAATGATCGTTTTATATTGAGTAGTAGAACCTCTTGACGGGAGTGCCCCTCGCCTTGTCCTGCGGGCCCCCGGGGTGCGGGTGCGGCGCGATGCGCTCGGGGTGCGGCCGCGCTGGCTCGGTAGGGATGGACGGCGGGGAGTTACCTGCATGGTATGGACCAAGTGATAAATGGACATAAATACATACACATTGTCACGCCGTTAGCCGCCCATAAGGCCTTCAACTGGCTTAACGGCTGCCATTTTAATGGCAACCAGGACCAACGGCTTAACATGCCTACCGAATGGACATAACAGGCGTTATAAATAATGCCCTCATCAATAGTATGTTCCATAATATTTACATACAATCTCGCCTATTTCTTCACACTTCAGTATCTACTTGTATCTAGGGCCTAGATTCTAGGCTAAATGAAGGAAAGCTTATGAATGTCTTAAGTAATTTGTCTCCTCTACACATTGATGGTGTGTACTGTAACTACAGAGATGTACATCAGTAGATTTTAGTAACATGCTGTTGTCTGGATTAGGGGTATAAGATAGGTCGCTCAGGGTTTTCAAAGAGGGGTAATATTGCGATTGATATTAGAGTGAATAGCTTGGCTTGAGTAGTCCTATACGATACTATACACTAAATGACGACGCTATAACTTAGGCACCTGTAAACATTCGGAACACAGCTTACAACTACATGGTACACAACTGTGCAAAATAAATTATGGACTCCAGGGCTCTAATTAGAACTTAAACTAAAAAAAGGTCAACACCCTAAGGTGCACTTTAAAAGGTTGTCTCGTTGCGAAACAGCAATCAGAGCAGCTTAAAAATCCATGTGTATACTTACTTACGGTTTATTTGAAACTACAACAACTGTAAAGCCGATGGACACACTAAACAGACATAGTACGCAGACATGGCACAGTCTCTTTCGCGTCTGCTTCATACAAAATGTATTGAAACGTTACTAACGCAAAGCACATAGAAAAGATACGGCGCGGATACTACGGTTTCTTGCCTCCGTCATATGGTAAAACACACAGAAAAGATATCGCGCCGTCGAAATCAAACGCGAGCGGGCGAGGGAAAGGCAAGAAGCGTCGCTCTTACACAGACAGCCATACCCTGTGGCCACGAACTAGTCGCAAATAATAGTAACAATTACAGTCTTATTTAATTACTTGACTGTAGGTACCTACTAAGATACTTTAAATCCCTACTTATTATTAATGTGACTGATTCTAAATATAGGTACTTACCTATTTATAATTTAAAGACTTACTTGTAGTTCGTGTGTATTTTTAAATAATAACACAAAGTTTTATTTTTTTTTCTATCACGCCTTATACCGATGGCAGAGGCATACATATTGTATGCCCACTTTTCACCATGTGTATTCCTGTCCCACGTAGTAGGTGGTGAGCCCATTGCCGTGTTGAAATAGACAGACGCAGGTTGTGGCTACCTGCTGTTGAAATTTTTCTAGCCGCCCATAGGCTTAGGGGGTAACTCGGACACAAAAAATCTGATCAATGGCCGAGTTTCCTACTTAAAAAATTTTATGTAGACTTTTCGACCACACTTATTATTTCAGTGCCCGAGATTGCTTCGTTTAAGATTTGAAGTAGTAAATTCGGACAATGGTTTATTGTTAAGAGAAATAACTTAAAAACATTTAAAATCTCAAACAATAATAAGTATTAGTACTTAAATGTATTTGAATCGACTTATCAATTAGTTCTATGTTGACAGTAATTAAGAAATGTTTTCTTGTCAATTACCTATCTATCTATCATTCTTGCGTAATGAGCAAAATTGTAAAATAAAATATATTTTTTAAGTATTTGTACCCTTTGTTGAAGTAATCTCGGGCACTGAAATATTAAGTGTAGTCGAAAAGCCTACATCAAAATTTTTAAGTAGGATACTCTGCCCTAGATCAGGATTTTTTGTGTTCGATTTACCCCCTAAGCCGCCCATAAGGCCTTTAACTTGACTTAACGTCTGTTACTGGCAACCGGGACCAACGGCTTAACGTGCCTTCCGAAGCACGGGAATGCTCGCAAATGTAAATGCCACAAAGTGTTCACCCTACCGAGGACCAGCCATGATGAAAATTGCGTAACTCAGTGATCGTTTACAGAACACTGAGTCCGCAGGGATACGAGCGCTTCACAAAGTTAAATAGTTTTTTTTTTATTTTGTTGGTATATTGTAGGTACCTTAATATGAGAAATAAGTTTTCTGCAGGCGTTACTGTTGTATTGGAATTTACTTGACAGTACGAGTAAAGTCCTTTTCTATGTGCAAGAGTAAGTAGTTAAAAGTTTCTATACTGGTACTTGTGTATTCGAAAAAAATATGGGATAATCTCTATACAAAGTATGAATCTGTCCATACACTCCTCTTTTTCTATTTACTGAATGTATTTCTTGCCTATAATCAATTAAATCTTGGGCAAGAAATAAATTCGTTTCGAGAAAATAACGGGCCACTCAATACGTCCCGCGCAGTCGCCGTTGCCGTCGCAACTAGCGAGCCGTGGCAGGGGTACACTCCCGTCGCGTCGCAGGTCGCATCGCCGGTCGCGTCGCTGAAGGTCGTGGCCAGGCCGTCAGTGTCATCACTCGCGAAGGCCAGCCTCACTTCCGATGTTATAATATGTGTTTAAAAAAGTCGCGACTACGCCTTTGCCTTACGTCTTTTTTTTATTTATTTGGGTAAAAAACATTGATAAGCTTTATGTGGTTACATTTTATAGAGTAACTAGAAGTATAGAAAAAAATTACTGCACTGTATGCCCAGTCCATAAGATTACCTCGACAGTTGATAACATTGCATGTTCTAAGTTACGCCTAGGTATATGTTTCAATTACTTTGATTATATAAAACCAGTTCTATGCTCTGAATATTACTTACTTGCCACATAAAAGTCCTTTATTTCAGCTTTAGCAGCTTCATCAGCTATCCTTTTATTGTCTATGATGAGATGGTAGGCGATAGCTAGTTGATCGTGCGGGTCGCCGCTCAGCAATGCGTTGTGGACCTCATGTTCCTTTACACCAAATTTGTCGCATACCTCGGATATTGCTTCCGTGTCTATTACGCTACTGTCCTGCAAGTTGTGAAATACATAATTTAGGTTGATTTAGTGATTACATTTTGCGCACATTTTATCAAGCGTGCAGAGTTATAACCTGGATCGGCTGACTATTTCATCAAGGTACGTGTTTTGCGTGGCGGAGATCTATACAGGAATGTATTGTAATGCGTGTAGTGCGCATGTCTTCGGCGGGCTGCCACTCGACACAGTGGCGCCACAAGGGCTCCCACGCGGTGTTTCATTTTATTGGGAAAAGTCATTGAGTTACAATACTATAGAGACACAATCAGACAAATAAAATGTCCGCGCCGAAACTCGGCGCACGCTGCGAAGTGCGCAGAGTTTTTGTTTAGTTGTAAGGCGACCGCAATCCTCGTACAACGTCCGTGATGCCAAAGTGTTCGGTTGTTTCCTGCCCAAATAACAGCAGATACGTGACTAAAAAGGATGGTGTCTCGTATTTTAGGTAAGTATCAAAACGAATTTACGTATTTATGTATCCACAGTGCTTGTTTATACTGGGTGTAAGGGGCCCCACCAAGATCTTCGGGGCCCAAGTCAACCTCCCGTGCTAGTGCGTGCACCTGCTGATTAACGGACGAGGCTCTGGTGCTGGCTTTCCCCTCTGGGGTTGGGAGGTCTGAGGGCGTCGCTCCCATAAAAGCCACCCGCCGAAACAAAAAAAAATGAACAGTCAGAAAAGGAATGCTGCTAGGGATAGGGAGCCGCCGCAAAACGGCGCGCAGGAGCCCGCCCGACTCCTGTGGCAAGTGGGCTAGGGCTGCCGTGTGTCGGGCCAGCACGGCTAAAGAAGTTAGCCCCAACCCGAATCCGCTTCGCATCTTGGAACATTGGCACGCTGACTGGGCGTGCGGTAGAGTTGGCCGAAGTACTCTCTAGGCGGAGGGTGGACGTGGCGTTCCTGCAGGAGACTCGGTGGAAGGGCAACAGAGCCCGGCCCTTGCAGAACGGCTACAAGCTGTATTACACGGGTGCGCCTGGTGGGGAGAACGGGGTGGCCGTTGTGCTCTCCGAGGGGCTGCAGAGTGGCATCTTGGAGGTGAAACGCTGTAGCGACCGGCTTATGATCGTGAGGGTGCTTATCGATGGGATTATTACCCACCTGATAAGTGCCTACGCGCCACAGGCCGGTTGTAGCGACGCCGATAAGATGTCGTTTTGGGGCCAACTCGAGGGAGTGCTTCGGAGCATTCCGTTGTCATAGGGAATCGTTTTGGGCGGCGACCTAAACGGTCATGTGGGTGAGAGGTGTGAGGAGTTTGAGCGTGTTCATGGTGGTTTTGGATACGGCACCCGCAACGCTGAAGGAGAAACTATCCTCAGAACGTGTGGCCATTGTGAACACGTATTTCAAAAAGAAATCCGAACATCTCATCACCTACAAGAGCGGGAGGCGTACAACTCAGATCGATATCCTACTCACTAGGCGACACAGCATCGGCAAGGTGGCCAACTGCAAGGTCATACCCGGTGAGAGTCTTATTGCACAACACCGTCTCCTTGTCATGGACCTCTGCGTGAAGCCCAAAGGCAAACGCATCGAGCGGTGCCAGCGCCGCAACAGATGGTGGCTGCTTGATGAAACTAGGTCCCAGGAGTTCCTCTCAACTCTCGGATCCGGCAGGAGTGTACTCTCTCGGGGTGTCAATATGGGTTTCGCCCTGGTTATGGGACCACGGACCCTGTTTTTGCCCTGAGGGTTGTCGCAGAGAAATACAGGTCGAAGAACACGCCTCTGCACAGTTTGTTTCTAGACATGCAGAAGGCCTTCGACTGTGTTCCTCGTGCGGTGACAAGTGCACTGACACTGAAGGCGAACCAGTTCAAGATTACTGGGACAAAGTTCAGGCGGCCATCCTTGGAGCGGCGAAGGTGGTGCTCGGTGAGTCCAAGGGTAGACGCAAATGTGACAACGAAACTTGGTGGTGGAACGACGCAGTCCAGAGGGAGACTAGGGAGAAGAAAGCCCTCTTTAAAAAGTGGCAAGCGACCGGATCTCCTGAAGACCGCGACGCGTACAGGGCTGCCAAGCGCGCCACAAAGAGAGCTGTAGCCAGAGCCAGACGTGACCACTTACAACCTCTGTATGATAAGCTGGAATCGTCTGAGGGGCAGAAGCTCATCTATAAGCTGGCGCGCTCCAGGGTCAAAGCGGCACAGGATATATCCAAGTGTCGCTGTGTAAAAGACCCTGAGGGCAACCTGTTAAGCGAAGACCTCGCGGTAAAAGAGAGATGGCGCTCGTACTTCCACGAGCTGCTTAATAAACAGCACAAAGAGCCGGACCTCCCTCCGAATCAGGGACTAGTGCCACCGGTAACGCCTGGAGAAGTCCTGACTGCGCTTCGCCGCATGAAGAATCGGAAAGCTGTCGGACCCGATGGAGTCCCCATCGAAGCCTGGAAGGCGATGGGTCCTCGCGGTGTGGGCATCTTGGTAAACCTTTTTAACCGCATACTCCTCAGCGGGCAGATCCCAAACCAATGGAGACTTATTACTCTAGTCTTCAAAGGTAAGGGGTCAGTGCAGGAGTGCGGGAGCTACCGCGGTATTAAGGTGATGTCCCACACCATGAAGATCTTCGAGAGGATTATAGACTCTCGGATCCGGCAGGAGTGTACTCTCTCGGGGTGTCAATATGGGTTTCGCCCTGGTTATGGGACCACGGACCCTGTTTTTGCCCTGAGGGTTGTCGCAGAGAAATACAGGTCGAAGAACACGCCTCTGCACAGTTTGTTTCTAGACATGCAGAAGGCCTTCGACTGTGTTCCTCGTGCGATGATCTGGTGGGCACTGCGGTCCAAAGGGGTTCCAGAGGTCTATATTGACACTATCCGGGACATGTACTGTGACTTCGATTCAATGGTTCGGACTGCTGTTGGCGACACGAAACCCTTCCCCATCACCGTCGGGGTACAACAGGGTTCGGTCCTTAGTCCGCTTCTGTTCAGTGTAATATTAGACGAATTGTCGGACAGCATCAGAAACCCACATGAGCAGCCTCCATGGTTGCATGTCAAGTCACGCATTGCTGCCGCGTGGGCCAAATGGCGGGAGATGACCGGTGTCATTTGTGACCCTAAAATGCCGATCCGGTTGAAGGGACAGGTCTACAAAACCATTATTAGACCTGTCCTTTTACATGGCAGTGAGACGTGGCCGATATTGGAGCGACACAAGCGGGAGCTGCGTGTCACGGAAATGAAGATGCTGCGGTGGATGTGTGGGGTCACGCGGATGGACCGCGTGAGAAACTCTCGCATCAGCGGCAGCCTTCACGTCCGTGACATTGCAGACAAGTTGCAAGAGTGTCGCCTTCGTTGGTATGGTCACGTCTTACGGCAACCGCCGGGCTACGTAGGTAACAAATGTCTGGCCATGTCAGCCCCGCCGGGTCCCGGTAAGAGGGGAAGACCCAAGAAGTGCTGGCTTGACGTCGTAAGGGATGACATGCGTGCCAATAGTCTCACTACAGGGGATGCCGAAGACCGCGCGAAGTGGAGGAGAAAATGTAGGAAAGCGGACCCCGGGCGTCGCGAGACGCAACTGGGACAGACGCTCGGATGATGATGAGTGCGTGTTTATATTTAAATTTCAAAAAAAATCTTTTTACTTAGCAAATTTAAAATGCTGACCGCCCGACCGCGCATCGCGTCTAAAGTGTATCTCTTTCACACTTTAGATAAATATGCAAGAGTAAAAGAGAAACAAATAGTGTCGCGTCCGAGAGTGACTTGCAAATTGTGTTCTAACGGAAAGCTATGGAGCGGATTGACACTAAATATTTTTTGAGTTTGTGAACTAAATATTTATACGTATGTATTACCATGTTTTTACTATTTTAAAGTATACTAAATTAATTTATAAAGGTGTTCTTAATAGTGTTCTTAACAAAAATGTTGTTTAGGTTTTTTACTATACAACAATACAATTTAGAAACGTTGTTGTATTTATCCTGCTATGTTCATGAAAAGTATTTTTCCTATCTAATGTAATTATTCCAGATTTTTCGGTTCATTAATTAAAGTTCTAATACATAAAACCTTTATTCCTCATATTAATTTTGTTTTATTCTGCTTTCTGCTCCACGCATAACCACTACTTACTTAATTTACTAGTGCAATAATATGATAGGTAGTTAAAATAAAAATACTGAAACCTTTTTTGAAATCAGATGGTAGTTACGGAGTTCTTCTAGGTATATTTTAACTCACTCTTTTATACAGTCTAGTTTTGTTATATATTACTCTTTACATTTTACATTATACACTCCTTCTAGGCAAAAAAATATAATAATTTGAGTATCAAAAACGTCTCCAATGCTGACTTGTTCCCTATTCGTACGCAAGCCCATAGTGAATGATGATGACATTGCATACGAGCGATTTTGAACATTATGCAATCGGCCTAACGCCTAAATTCGAGCAAATGTCATTTTGAACTTTGTTATATTAAATGTATAGGTATGTAGAACGGCGCTCGGACATTTTTTGAGTGTTGTCTGTTTATGATTGTGACTCTATAGTATTGTAACTCAATGGGAAAAGTAGAAACTTTACGTGTGATACTGGATGATTTTCATGTAATATAGCAAATGTTCCTTGCTTTGTAAACTAATGACATAAACAACAGGGTGCAAGGGCCACCAACATGCCAATAGGGCCAGGCCCAAATGATCTCATCTGCTAGTGGTGTATCTACTGATTAGCTAACAATGCAACGATACAGAGGCCCTTACAGTTCAGCAGTTGCCTCCAACAATGCCAATAATTTAAAACTAAACAATAGCTGCTCTTGCAAAGTCAATTAAAGTAGTGGGCTCGTAATTTCGAATGTAAAATGGATTTCACATATTCTGTTTACAGTCTTGTTAAATTTATTATACAGTTTTGGACAAACCGTTTGATATATTAATAAATAAATAGACTAATAGCCAAAACATATGATTTTCCCATTTTGCGTCCATAAAATCCAGATTGCAACCACCTGTGAACCAGTTTGCGTCCACCAACTTAGAAGAGATAAATATAAGAGAAAACTATTTAGTCTTTAAAAAAAATTGGAGATTTTAGGTGTAGTATTGTTGACAGAGACTAAGCGCAAGAGCGACGATGTCTTACAGCTCCCGGGTGGAGTAAAACAGATCCACAAGAGCACAGTAAATCTGTGCGCTTGTGGATATGGAGAAGGCACTTTTTGTGTGTGACTAAAATGTGAACGCAATCTTTTCTTAGGTCTCACCTATAGGTACAGTTTGCATCCAAGTATGATTTTCGACATCTGTGTCTATTTCTATAGCCGTTATAGTGGACGCAAAGAGGTTATTACAATGTATATGTTAATAATGACGGAATCAATATAAAACTCATAATGTTTGTCATGATTTGTCATATAATAAAAACCCTCCAAGTTAGAATTAGACCAGATGGCGTCCATTGCGGACGCAATGTGGCTTTTGTATAAATTTGGTGGTGCAGTTCGCGTCCAGCGTTATTTTAACTGTTAATCAAAAAAAAATTGAGCATGAACATCTTTACTAGAATAGAATAGAATATAACTTTATTTGTACACCAAGTAAATAAAGTTTACAAAAAGTAAAATTTTCAAGGTATTGTACAAAGGGCGGCCTTACCGCTAAAAAGCAATTTCTGCCAGGCAACCTTGGGATGGACAGAAAAAGATATTAGAAATAAGATCGATGGGTAGTTTTGGTGTAGAAATAGGAAGATACTTACACAATACATACAAGTCAGTAAGTAAATAAACATAAAATAGCATATATATATACATACACTTATACATACATATATATATATATTTATCCATATATATTTATACACATATATTTATACATATAATTATACATACACATACAAATTCAGTAAAAAAAAAATGATTATCAACTCCACAGCAATTTTTGCAACAGCAATTAGAAAGGTATTAACTACAGAGTTAAATAATATTCCTTTATCATTCTCTTAAAGACAGTTAAAGACTTGGCCCGTCTAATTGGTATAGGCAGAGCATTCCATAACCGCACAGCCTGTACGGTGAACGATTTGTCATAAAAACTAGTGGAGTGACTGGGTACTGCCAATTCCAAAGATTCCGACGACCTCAAGGATCTTGAATGCGTGTCATTAAGGAACATGAAACGCTCTTTGAGATAAGTAGGGGAATATGGATTGAACATTATATCGTAAAGCATAGCTTATTATATGATTCATAATTAAGGTTAAGAAACGATAATGTATCCCGAATTTGAAATAAAGCCATTAAAACTTTGCCTTGAAACGCGCTGCTGCTCACTAATTTTTTTGCAAAATATCATACGATTGCGAGTATTTGTATTATTTACAAGATTTTAGTATATTTGTTTCGTAATGGTGGTAACGCGCTCAAAACTTTTATTTATATGCATATACCTACCACGTATCTAAGCTTTAATAGAAATACCGTTCAATTTTGTTAGTGACTCGGTATGGTTATTACCCACTGTTTTTGAGGAGTGCCCCATCTTTTGAACGCGAACAGCCGACAGTACCCTAGTCCTGGTAAATTTAAGCGTGATATGACTGATTACTGGTTTGTGTCCATATTCTAAGTACTTTTGTATTCTGATTCTTCATAGGAGTAATCTGATTAAAAATACAAGCTAGTGTTTACTATTATGTTTACTATGTAAGTAGTAACTAATACCTACAAGTACCTAATACTTACTCGTATATGCGAAAACGTATCAATGGTGTCTAGCTATACATATAGTATTTAAGTATAGTCATAAATGACTGTTTCTTTACTAATAAAAAAAAACGGGTTGCACCCCGAGAGTAACGACTGAAGTGAAAAATAAATTTATTAATGATTTTTTTATCTAGACGCGTTCGCGGTCTGCTACCTGTACATTCTGTTTTGGTAACCAGTTATTAATGGAGAAAAACATTCCATTATGGTAGCTGGTTATGAAAACCAGTTATTAAGACTGAAATTTGATTCTGTTTTCGTAAGTAGTTATGAAACGAGAAAAAAAAATCCACTTCGTCTGCTATATGTACATATACATTCTGTTTTGGTAACCTGTTATTAATGGAGAAGAAACATTACATTTTGGTAGCTGGTTATGACAACCAGTTATTAAGATAAAAATTTAATTCTGTTTTCGTAACTAGTTATGAAACGAGAAAAAAATTTCACTTTCGTACTGCTGGTTACGAAAGTTCAGCTACGAAAGTAGATGAAAGGGTATATATGCACACACTATAGCTGCGTCTCGTAACAGTGTCGCGAGTACAGAGATTTTATCTCATCTAAAAATATACGTACCGCACTAAAAGATTTCACTTCAAAAAAAAATGTAACCTTACCTGCTCTACAGGAGAAGGGAATAGATATCCAGGCAAGTCTTTCTGGAACCATTCATGTTTCTTCACATCTTCAATAGAGGCCCGCTTCATTGGATCAACTTGCAACATCGTACATAGTAGACTAACAACACTTTTGTTTAAATATTCAGGTATAGGGAATATACCGGATTTAATTTTTCTAAACAATGTAGGTACGTGTTCATCGTCAAAAGGCAGTGTACCACAAAGCAGTGCGTATAGTATCACACCACACGACCACACATCTACTTCTGGGCCGGCATATAATTTTCCTGATATTACCTTAAAAAAACATAATAAAATAAAAATAGCTCTTATTTCTCTGAAAATTTACCAATTATAAAGGGTCCATTGAAAATTGTGCCTGTGTGAATGCCAGTTTACATATATTTCGTAAATTTGTATGACGAATACTTGTACAGGTAACCACATGGAGCGCATGTTTACATCAAGCATTTTCAATTTTAGTACTGAAATTTGTTTAAACATTTGTTGCAATTTTTTGAACAAATTTATTGAATTTACTTTGAACTAAAAAATAGCATTCTCAAAAAAAAAAATCATTACCTCAGGTGCTGCATAATTAGGTGACCCACAGGAAGTCCTTAAAAACTCTCCATCCATCATCATGTTTGAAAGCCCAAAGTCTGCAATCTTCACATGCATATTGTGATCTAGTAACAAGTTCTCTGGTTTCAGGTCACGGTGCACAATCATATGTCGATGACAATAATCCACACCAGATATTATCTGTTGGAAGAACCGTCTGGCTTCGTGTTCTTGAAGTTTGCCACGTTTAACTATATAGTCAAATAATTCACCTCCAGATACATATTCCATTATCATAAATATGTCTGTTGGGGTAGATATTACCTGAAATATTGTGTCCAGTGAATTGATGTAAGAACTGGTCAAGTTTAACAAAGATATTGATAACACTAACTGTCATAACTAAATTATTCAACAAATTTTGAGCACCGTTTGCAAAAAAAATGTATAGCGCTTGTGGCCCCAATAACTTAGTGTTCTGTAAATTATCACTGTGTTAAGCAACTTTCGCTATAGCTGGTCCTTGGATGGGTGACCACTATAGATATCTTAACTAAAGAAATATGAAACAAGCGCCGGCGCTGACTCCATTTGTAGAAGAAGCGTTCTTCATTTCGATTTTAATGTAAATTATTCACTCAGTCGCATCGCTATATTCGCCGGTAACAACAGTAATATCTAAGCAAAAAGCCGACCTATGCAATAATTACTTGTAGTGAGACTTGCCAAAACTGGTAACTTATAATTATTTTTATACAATATTTCAATTAAAATCCATTTTTACAACAAGTTTAGCGCAAAAATCATAGTAATTTGTCATCATCATATATTCAGCCATCAGCTAGGTCACTAATGGACGTAGGCGTAGCTGAAAGCCAATCTAGCGCTGCTCTTTCGGTTTCTGCTAACAAACATACATACATATATCTGTAGGACAATATATTGTTATTACGAAAAAACAGGATACTGTTTCAAATAAAATGAGTTGGAGTTGGATATAGGGTACAAATGGTGCCCTGCCTTTATCTTCGGGGCCCAAGCCAGCCTAACATGCTGACTAAATAAGCGAAGAGAAAGATAATTAGAGACAACCCTGTACCAACCTGTCCAGCTAGTGTCGTACAGTAAGACCAAATACCTACAACACTCCCCAATATGAACAGACCCCAGTTTCGGCACTTCCACTGTTACCGGTTACGGTAGCGTTGGGGTAATGATGAAAGAGGGGGTGCGAAAAATCTCCGGGCTACGGCAGGCTACCACAGACGACTGACCATAGCAACCTATAATGGAAATACTCTACGGCTGGACGAGCGCCTCACCAAACTCGAGATAGAACTGGGTCGTATTAACTGGCAGAGTTCCGAAGAAAGCGGAAGGACACGCTAACCCTTGCGTCGCCGACGACTTTCGGAAAGGTAATGAAAGGTATTTCGCCGTGGGCGGTAACGGTTAAATGGTGAAAATGGATCTTATTAGCAGCGTTGTGGAAGTCAGCTGTGTGTCAGTTTGGATAGCATTAAACACTCGAGAAGGATACTGAACGAGGCAGTTGAGGCCAAGTACGAGGACATAGCAAAGCATTTTGTAGTGAGCTAAGAGAATAAACATAGACTATGTTTTGTCCCTAACACTAGTTTCTGTGGGAAAGAGGAACGGGAAAGTTTCATTACGTGGGCGAAGTGCAGGTATCAAGTAGTTCAAAAGTGTTTTTTATGTTAAAATACTTTTTAAGTACTTTTATATAGGGCGTGTCTATCTAATCTACTCTGACAGGGGTATATTATTGTTCTGGCTAAATGCATGGTGAAAAACATTCGAGAACGGCGATTAAATGGTACGTTTTGCAATAAACACTTGAAAAACATTTAAAATTTGCATTTGTAGTAGTGCGTACACTTAGTCAATTATATATGTGTGAAAGCCAATGACTGACATTAGTTTAAAGTGTGTGATGCACATTAGTGTGGGATTTAATATTTGTATATGACTCGTATGTATTATGTAACGTTGTAAAACGTCACATTGGAATGTCATTGTTAGTCTTGAGATTTAGAGAGAGAGGTGAGTAGATTGTTGACTCTTTCGCTCCGTGTGTCATCGATTTTAAACAAATTGCGATTTCTGGATGGCTGTATGCCTGCCTTAGTTTCCATGCCATAGGGTAGACTTTAAAGAAAAAAAAGTAATAAAATAGTTTTGTCAATTGGTCAATGTTTTGGCAGCCATGCAAACGAAACAGTATTTTGAAATTGGAACGTTATTCGTCTAGCTACATCGACGTCAAAAAGATGTCGATTGTAAATATATTTTTTAAACTTCGCTTAAAAGAAGTAATCTTTTATAAATTGTATATGGAAGTTCACGCCTGTGAATCCTTATTAATAGTTCTACCAAAATAAATATGTATTTCGGTAAGAACTTTGGATTTTTGAAACCACCTTTCTAACCTTGGTGATCTTTAGTATTTTGATGAAAGATTATTCGCTTGTTTACAGCTTATTACGATGGTTGGAGCAGCGTTAATGGAATATTTGCCTGCTCTCCAAGATTTATTGGTTTATCTTTAAAAAAAGTGGTAAGTTCTCTTTACGTATTCGAATCACGAACAAATCTCCAATTGTTTTTCCAAATCTAATGGAACTAATTCTTTTCTCTGCAGCTGAAAAGCACTTTTTTTATATTAACTTTATTCTTAGATAACATTTGCCATGAATGCTGACCATGTGGTTGCGGGCTCGTCATTCACGTGGTCCTGTCGCGGTCTGCAGACGTGATTTCGAATCCCGTGGTAATGTAACCACGCTATCAGGTACCTAAAATTGTTTTTCTTTTGTGTAGATTAATCTAGTAATGTTGCACGACTCAATGATTTGGCTCATGTTTTGAATCATGTTACGATATATATTTTGACTCATAAGCTGGCCTTATGCTGGATCTCACTATTCTAAATTTCAAGCCTCAACCCTGTGAATAGTTAATCTTTAGCTTACTAAATCACTAGAATAGGTTATACCAATAGTGATAACATATACAATGTATATTCAATCAATTCGCCTATAAAAATATAGAAACTTTCTTCTAGAGATGTATTCTATTATTTTTCGTTCCTGCTCTTATGATTAGAAGCTCAATCTCTATCGCCGATATCCGTGTGCATAAAGTTGGTAGGACTTATCCTCCTGGCGCCTGAACCGAGTTATAACTTTTGTTTGTTTGTTAGATCAAGTCTCCGTAATGAGACATGTAAGATTTCCTTTCATGATTAGATGTACTGTTAAGGTAAATTAAACTACATTTGCTGTATATCCATTCATTTATTTTATATCAGGGACCTAGTAGTCATCATCGCCATTAATAACCAATATTATTATTACAAGTAGTGTAGTCAGTAGTAGGATAAACTTGGTAACACCGGTTTGCATAATAAACACTGCTTTTGCCAAATCTTCTTAGTTAAGATATCTATGGTGACCACTTTGTGACTATAGTGTTTCCAAGCTTCAGAAGGCATGTTAAGCCACTGGACCCGGTGGCCAGTAAAATGGCAATCATTATGCCTAGTTGAAAGCCTTATGAGATTATAATTTCAAATGCAAGTAGCTACAGACTGTGGCTTTTCATTTCAACACAGCAATGGGCTCACCACCTATTACGTGGGACAGGAATCCACACGGTGAAAAGTGGGCATATAATATGCCTCTGCCACCCCTTCGGGGATAAGGCGTGATGGATATTTACTAACTGTTATGTGAGACAAAACTACATACTGTGAAATCTGGGCATATAGTGGCATACTATATGCCCAGATTTCACAGTATACAGTTGCTGCTACCGTACTGCCTACCCTTATGGGGATAAAGGTGTGACAATATGTATGTACATTTTGCAGGCAATGGAATAAGAGTAAACTGTGGGACAATAAGCTGAACCTATTTACAGTATATAATTTTAGTATTTTTGTGTATCTAAGTAAAAATGTAGAACATGAAATTCAGTACTGATAAATTTGATCAAGTATATTTAAACCTAGGTTTACAATTGAGAAATTACTGCTTAAATTACTTACTGTTTTATTGTACCCCAAGAATATAAATAAACAGATTAGTTTATAATTTACAGGTGATACAATAAATGTATTCTATTAAAATTATTAAACTGAAAATGTAAATACAGACTGTTGACAAACTTACCTGGTAGAGTTTGATTATGTGAGGGTGTCTAAACAACTTGAGATTTTGGATCTCACGTCTTATTTTGCCCACAACATCTAGACTCTTTATTTTCTGTCTGTTGAGTATCTTTACGGCTACTTTGTGTTTCGTCAGGACATGCTCACCAATTTTCACTTTGCCAAAAGTTCCCACCCCGAGGGTCACCCCCAAGGTGTAATGTCCTATTTTAACAATAGGCTGGTTACTGCCGCTGATCGTTACTATTTTTTCAGCCATCTCGTGACTAGTTATATATATTGCACAGTAACAAAAACACTTTAAATTAAACAATAAGAGAGTTCAGTTTATTAACTACGCTACACTATACAGTCTCAAGTTTTAAAAGGTTACTGGGTTAACATAGCGTAATAAAAATAAATAGTGATACCAAATACTACGCAATTCAATTCAATTGGGGGAATAAAAAACTATTCTGCTACCATACAACTAAAGAGTCATACAACTGAGTGCCATCTGTCATGCCAATGCCAACTGTCACTGTCAATTAAATGCTTTTTTTTACTACGCCCATATTGGGCAGCAAAGAAAACCCAGTTTCCATCCCATTTTCCATGCAACCTTTCTAGTGTAAAATCTTTAGTGTTAAATGTTCTTATTATTTTGTTTTTGTCTAGTCCGTTGTCGATGTCGAGTCCTCAGTCCTAGGTCCCCGGTCCTTGCCCTAGCAAAGCAGTAGACCCGTTACTAGGGCTTTCTATGAAGATTTGGCACCAACTCAAAAAACTCCGCTATTTACTGCAATATTTCACTTTCCTTCACTTATACACATTTTCGAGCACTTTAGAAGGGTAGACCCTTATTTGACGCAAAATCACAACTCACAAATCACGCCAAACATCTGTCAATTAAATGACCTTATTCAAATGTCAAAAACCGTTTAGTTTTTTTTTTAATATTAGCTGTAGAGCGGTGGACTGTAAATGTTGTAGGCACGCATTTTTGAAAACACTTGAAATGTTCGACTTACATTTACTATTATTTTCAAATTTCCAAAGGTTAACAAAACCAAAACCACCACACATGGTTTATGCATCTCTCCAATGTCATTAAGTACCTACGAAATATATGAGAGTCTAACAATACTTGCGTAATATCAGAAATATTATTATACCACTTAAATAAATAAAATAAAAATAAATATCCATCACGCCTTATCCCCGAAGGGGTGGCAGAGGCATATTATATGCCCACTTTTCACCGTGTGGATTCCTGTCCCACGTAATAGGTGGTGAGCCCATTGCCGTGTTGAAATAGACAGACGCAGGCTGTGGCTACCTGCTGTTGAAATTTTTAAGCCGCCTATAAGGCCTTCAACCAAGCTTAACGACTGCCATTTTACTGGCAACCGGGACCAACGGCTTAACGTGCCTTCCGAAGCACGGAAACGCTCGCAAATGTAAATGCCACAAAGTGGTCACCCATCCGAGGACCAGCCATAGTGAAAGTTGCGTAACTCAGTGATCGTTTACAGAACACTGAGACCGCGAGGCCACGAGCGCTTCAAAAATCGGTCAGGTTAAAAAATAAACAAGTCCAAGAAGCGTATTTTGAAATACTACTCGGGACTTCACGCAAAACAATTTTGTAATTCCATTTACCAACAAACGTTGCTGCAACGCGCTCGAAACGTCGGTCGTCGAGTATAAAATAACATTAGCAAACCGGAACGGGCCGGATATTGCAGTCCAGTAGCGACCACGGGCGCTGCAATGCGCTCGAAACGTCGGTGAATGTAAGTATGGCTGAGGAAGGCGTAGCTGGTGACGGATGCCTTAACTTCGTTAAGGTTGAATGAGAACTGGTTTAGGCAAGAAACTAGTAAGTAAGTAAGTAGTTGAGTGTCTGGATCAAGCCATCACTTATAGCTTTTGATGATGTTCAACAGCACATACTGAATAATGACCTGTTGTAAGAGAAAGTAATGTTAAAATGCAACAGTCAATCATCAGTGATTTTAAGATTAGAGTTGAACCACAAAAGACTTGTTAGTGTTTACATTTAAGAGGTAGATTCCTTGTGACTGTAAATGCAAATAATGCACTGTTTTTGAAGGAGATTTTTGGATATTATAATAAACTATAACAAGTAATTATTTTAGTAATAAGTTTTAATGTCAACCCGCAATAGCTCACTCTTATAAAATACCATACAATGACTTTATGAAAAATATAGTACCTACTCCTGCTTATTATTTTATTATTATTTGTAATGTAATGTGCTATTATTATTTATTTCAGATTAATACATCTGATCACCTGTTGTTTGTGCGCTATAATATATAAGTGGAATACTGTGTTTGATTGATGTGCTATAGGAGCAGCAGCCATTGGGAAGCATTGGCAATCTGCCGGCAGTTAATCCTACAACAGAAGTTGCTATACTAGGCTATAGAAGAGCTGCAACTTCAGACAACTATTGCATTTTCATCAGACAAAAAAAAAGTATTAATCCCCACCAGCCGATTGAGTAAATAAAAAAAAAATGTTTCAATAAATATTCAATGTGATATGCTTGTATAGTTATTTTTCCCCTGATTTATGATCTGCATCTAAATAAGGTCCAAGTCAACTTCACTTGTTGTCGAACGAGTGAACTGAATGCCGATACAAAGCTTGTCAAACCATTTTAATTAACTACTGTGAACATTAAGGCTATTTGTGGTAACTAGGACTAAGGCTAAAAAGGGATAAATTCCTTGGACAAGGTACTACAAAACAGCCCGAATTGTCAAACCAACCCCGCTCTGCTTGTGGCTGAAATCATTAAAAGAAAATGCAAATGAAAAATCACTCTTTCGAGTTTGGTTTATACTGATATGCCTAAAATCAGCTGATATAGCTCGAAAGTATCGTCTTTCGTGTTTGGGTTACACAAAAATCGGGTTACACAAAAATATACCTATTCCATCAGGCTATGTAAAATAAGTATAAAATAAATAAAATAAATAAATATCCATCACGCCTTATCCCCGAAGGGGTGGCAGAGGCATATTATATGCCCACTTTTCACCGTGTGGATTCCTGTCCCACGTAATAGGTGGTGAGCCCATTGCCGTGTTGAAATAGACAGACGCAGGCTGTGGCTACCTGCTATTGAAATTTTTAAGCCGCCTATAAGGCCTTCAACCAAGCTTAACGACTGCCATTTTACTGGCAACCGGGACCAACGGCTTAACGTGCCTTCCGAAGCACGGAAACGCTCGCAAATGTAAATGCCACAAAGTGGTCACCCATCCGACGACCAGCCATAGTGAAAGATGCGTACCTCTGTGATCGTTTACCGAACACTGAGACCGCGGGGCCACGAGCGCTTCAATTTACTCCCAATTTATTTTTATGGCTTAGAGCTGAATGTCAGGTAGATAGTTGAACAGAAGGCTAGGCTGTTAAATGAACGGCAGATCAAGTAATTATCTGCGACTGCGACGTATAATACAATCATTACACATATCAATTTACCACGTAAACCGTAAACATCGACATAACCTCCAAAATTTCAAACTACAATATCTTTTTTCTTAGGGTCCTTTGGCTATCAGTGTAACATAAAAGATTGCTCAAGAATAAATTCTCAATCGATTGATATAAGTTGCTGATCTAAACGCTCCAATTCTTTTCAACTAATTTCATGTATAGAAACCTGCCATTACCCTTTAACGTCACACACAATTTAGAAATTTTCACGAAAAGACTAATTTTAGTGGGTCGTTTATTAATTTTAGTAACCGTTTGAAACGTGAAAACTTTTAAAACGTTGTAACGTGAAAAATGTACATAGGCAGTTCAATCATCAAGTTAGTCGGCATGCATTTACATTCGACTGTCTGTGTACATTTTTCACGTCTTGTTAAATTTTATCACATAAAATGAATTTTAGTGACATCAGATACAAATTAAGTGCTATTTTTGATATCACCAACTTTAGTTCGACTTAATAACAGAATAGCATTTGGCAATCTCTTAACAAAAATTAGAAAATTTTAGAGAAATTTAGTCAACAACAGAATTAGCACCAATTAAAAGAAAAAAAACTAGGTATCATGATTTGGCAGTGGAGCAGCTAATGTTTAGTTCCGGCATTCGTTGCCTCGACGTTACTCGGTAGTTAGATGCACTGCTAACACGTGAGGTAAGTTTGGTCCCAAAGATCTTGGTGTTCTGTGTAGTAAACGATTAAAGTTATAAGGGACCCCACCTTTAACTACACATTTAATCGTATATTATATAGATATAGGCATTTAAGCGAGCGGGGGAGCGCTCCGTTTTTGCATTTGGCTTCTAAAACCTACTTAGTCACCGGTTGCGCATACTAAATGAAGCTAGTTTGTGGAGGCCCTAAATAATAAACGAGAGCAGTGAGAGTTAAATCAGCCTTCTTTAAATCCTAAAAATTGACACCTTTTACGATTTACGTTTATAGCACAGATTCTCTTCTATATCTGTGGTTTATAGTTGGGCTTTAAGTGGTTGACATTTGGCGGGAAGAGTGATAAGTGCGGACGCTTGCTTTATACTATTTTCTAAAACTAGTGCATTTATCTTATTTTATGTGCGGTGTAATGATGCGTGGTCGAGCCGCGCCATCATACGACTTACGCCATCTATCGGACTGATGCGGCATTGAAGTTACTCCCGTGTAAGCGTGGAGGGAAGTTCGAGGTCCCGTCTCCCGCGCCTCGATCCATCCCTGGGCCCTATATAAACAGTTGACAGGAAGTTTCGAGAACCACCTAGAATTGTCTATTACGATACTGTGTACTACCACACAAAAGTACTTTCCTAAAACTATTTAAATATATAAAATATTTGTAAAAAAATATTGGACCCGGAATATCCCGGTAAGTTCTAATTATAATCAATCATCCTTGCTAACTTTTGTTTCCTACAGGAAGTGTGTTTAAATCTAATTTCTATCTATAGTGTTCTTACCTATTTCCTTTTCAGCGTATGTATTACCGCAATTAATAGCAATTTTATAAATTCTAAATCTATTACAATCGCTAATTTTCAGCCATAGCTATAAGTGGGTAGGAATATGTATAAAACTATAATTTTCACAAGTGTGCCAACCAACCCTTACTAAATTTTATTCTATGTACCTACCACCTACAACCTATATGTAAGACTTCCCGCCTCTCCAGCCAACCTGGGCCTGAGGAGAGGCTGGAAGCCTTTTAGGTTTCCGGCTGAGGTTCTTACCCCAGGCTTCTGTCTTCCAGGGTCCTTTGTTACGGGTGAACCTTGACGGTTTCACCACTATACCTACTACTTGTTGGCCGAGCGCTGCTCCGAGGCTCCTTCTGGTCGCGCCTAGACCGGGAGTGGAAGCCGTCGCCCAGCCGGAGAATCCTACGACTGCGAGAGGAACAACGTCCGACCCGTGGAAGATCACCTGGTCCTCCCTCAGATAAGTCCAGATTCCGCGGCCTCTCGCGGCAGAGTCCACCTTACGGTTGCCTATAGGTCGCGCGGCGAATGATGAGCTCTGTAAGAAAGTGGAAGGGGAATGCGCAGAACTCATAAATTAGGTCTAATTGGCGGGGTGACAGGGGGTGAAGGGCGGGAGTGTAGGAGCGTGGTCGCAGGAGTGGTCGAAATCCTACACGCACACTAGGGCACAGCTGCACACTACTCCGCGATACGTCGGCACGTGTTGTCATTAGTCTCGGTACTGTCACGCACATAAAATATTCTACTCTTTTTGACAAATCTTTTAATAGCGTATTGAGGCTTTGATGCCCCGAGAAAATTGTCTGTCCAATCTGTACAATAAAGAAAAAAGGGTTTATTATGTATATGGTTTGATCAAATATTTATACCAATTATAATTATATAACGCAGTGATAGTGCCAATGTTGCTTTACGGTAGCGAAACCTGGGTATGTCAGCAGATGCATGAAAGTAAATTACATGCTGTGGAGATGCGATCACTTAGAAAATTTTGCGGCGTAACTTTGGCCGACCTAATACGTAACGAAGTGATACGCAATATGGCAGGTTTGAATGAAAGTGTCAGCGTTAAGCTGGAAAAGAGTGTGTTCGTTGGTTTGGACACGTCCAACGAAGGAGACGATTGGCGAAGAATATATATTGTGCGAAAGTAGAGGGTAGAAGGAATCAGGGTAGGTCGAGATTTGCATATGAAGATCACGTGAGCAGATTGCTCAAAAACGGAAATGTCTAAAGTACTCGGATGCCCAGACGTGCGTGTATGAAGCAGTTGATAAATCTTAAGGAAGCGAAATCAGTATGCATGGATCACGAAGCCTGGCACGCTGTTTCCCTGACGGGGTAGTCAGAGAGGACACTCTCTGACTACCCCGTCAGGGATACAGCGTGAAGATAGTTAGTTTAGTTATAAATTTTCGACAATTTCATTTGTTTAATACATAAAAAAATTAAAATCACGCCTAAAACAATACTTATTTAAAGTAAAAAGTCTTTTACTTTAAATAAGTATTGTCAGTGTCACACACATTTTATGACTATTTCTACATTAAAATATTACAATATTTTTTTTTTAAATACGATCACTGAAAAATAAATGAAATATCTATCATGGTTTAATATTTTAACGCAAAACACTTTGAACTCACTTGTTGTAAATAATATAAACCTACTTACGTACACACCTAGCCACCTACCTAAGTTATAAAAAAAAATGTTTAATGGTTCAAAGTAGAGTCGTATTAAACTTGATTCTTTGTGTAAATATATTGTGCGCGATTATACATGCGCAAACTATCCCCACTAATTTTTGTCAGAGCTCATCATTCGCCGCGCGACCTATACCTATATTCAACACCCCCGACCCTGACTATACTACTTTTGGCCCTATCGGGAAATATTATACTATTTTTCTAACTACATCTACTTTTATTTATCTCCCGTAGGGTCCTGTACAACCATAAGGTTTACAGCGGGGATGGTGGTTTCTTGGACATAAAAGTTGTGTTAACGTGCTATAGTGAAAGACAATGATATATATGCAGAGAAATGCTATTTTCTCTCTTGCCGCGAAACGTCCACTGATAACCTTAGTATAAGAATCACCATTATACTGAGGGCAAGGACCAGGACGTAGCCTGAGGACACGACATCGACTGGACAGGACTAATTAGAAGATAAGATTGAAGAAATTTGATATAAAAAATAAGATTTGGCTAAAAGGTCTTAAGAACCAGGCCATTAAATAATTATAAAAAAAAACAAAAACTTTAAGTGGTTGTCTATGATTTTATGTCTAATCCATCCCCGGATATCTAAGGAAAAGGGCGCGAACTTTCGAATGTAGTGGCGACTTTTTCGATAATTATTTTCTAAAATTGTGTAATAGTCGCCCTTCTTCGTTTAAATTCAAATAAAACCTATAATCTAAGTGTGTAAATAATTGTTAATAAGTTAAAATAAGTTATGACTGAAGACAGTGGTGGTAGGGCTTCTGCCCACAAACGAAAACTTTCCTCAGCAGATGAATCTTCACCACCAAAAATGTCAGCTGCATTTGTAAACACCAAAAGAGGCTTATTCAAAGACTACAATCATATTTACACAGAAAATGGCAAAAAGGAATACCCAATACTTTTATCATCCACATCTACTAACAAGACCAAAATGGATATAATGAAAGCAAATAAAATTTTAAGATCTATAAATTGCTCTGGGGTAATGTTTGTTAAACCTATAGGTAACCATCTGTTGAAGATATTTTTTAACAACCTTAAGGATGCCAATTATTTCCTATTAAATAAACGATTACTGGAGGAAAATGAGTGGAAAGCCTCTATTCCATTTGATCACCTAGAGAGTCAAGGTATAATTAAAACGCCAATAGACATAACTGAACATGATTTATTGTCTAATATCAAATCAACTGCTGAGGTTATAGGAGTAAAACGTTTTATGAGAAAGAACATTGATGGCTTGCTTGTCCCAACCCCAACTGTATTAATTACATTCCTCAGTTCGACACACCCAGACCATGTGACATTTGATTATATCTGGTTTGATGTTAAGGAATACGTCAAACCAATTCGCCAATGTTTTATCTGCTACAAGTTTGGCCACAGCAGAGGTTCTTGCAGGAGTGCACAGGTTTGCTCCATCTGCTCTGGTAATCATTTCTTTAAAGACTGTGATAATAAAGACAATGTTAAGTGTACAAATTGTAATGGCCCACACATGGCTGTTAGTACATCTTGCCCTGTGAAAGCAACGAAAATACAAGACTTAAAAAATAAAATTAATGGTACATTGACTTATGCTAGCATGGCCGCTAGACCCACACAAGATTATCCCTTGCCACCTATTGCATTCTCTCAAACATCCACTCCAACAACACATCAGAAAAACAAGAGAACACTAATTAATATGCCTCAAAAGAGGGCATTATTCACTGATATACTTAATTCTGACGATTTATTAAACATTTTGACAAAAACACTTGTAGATATAACAATTAAAAGATCTGATCCAATTCAAGCTAATGCAACTATTTCCTCTAAACTCATAAAAGAAATGCTCATTAGTAATTTTACAAGTTAATTAGTCTATGGATAGCACAAATTGTAATGCTAATCAATTGAATATATTTCATTGGAATTGTCGTAGTATATTACCAAAAATTGACCAGTTAAAGCACTTTATCGTTACTCATACTAATATTGATATAATTCTGCTTAATGAAACTTGGTTGAACCCTATGAAATCATTTAAATTGCCAGGGTATCACATCGTTCGATATGACGCTGACCGGCTTCATGGAAGCATTGCAGTGGCTATAAAAGCTAAGTATACATACACTCTAATTGACACACCTTCGAATTATCATTTTCAAAACTTACTGATATCTGTTAAAATTGGTTCTATATCGATTGAAATTCTTTCTGTGTACATTCCTCCTACTCCTAATGGCAAATTTAACTTGAATATGTTGACAGACACTTTCGTCAAAATTAAAAGTAAAAATTTCTTGATAATTGGCGACTTTAATGCTCACCACCTGTCCTGGGGTTCACGATTTAACGACGGCAGGGGTAATATAATCAATTCATTTGCAGATGATAACAACCTCGTTTGTCTGAGTGATTTCACTGAAACTACTGTAGCGGCTTTCGGTCAATCTGGTAATGTCTTGGATTTAGCATTTGCCTCACCATCGGTGAGTACTAGTTGTTCTTTCATTGTTCACGATGACTTGATGAGTAGCAATCACTACCCAATTATAGTTGGCGTTCTATATAATAGTACCTCACCTAGTCAAAGTTCTCAAGCTGAGATAGACTCCGATGATTCAACCACAGGTTGCTTATCTAGTATTAATTTTAATAAAATAGATTGGACTGAGTTTAAGGAACTATGTGAGAGGAAATTTTCAAGTTTCTCTCTAAATAACGAACCGTTAATAAGTTATGATGACTTCATTGAAAACCTAACTGACGTTTTATTATTGTTTCCTAAGAATTCAAATAATTGCCATTTTAAAAAACGCAAATCTATAATTTGGTGGAATGATATTTGCTCTCAGGCAGTCAATCAATCCAAGCTTGCATTTAAATCATATAAAAGTTATCCTACACTTGAAAATTATATCCTGTACAAACAATTCGACGCCAAGAAAAAAAGAACCTTATCGGAGCAAAAGCAGCTTAGTTGGGTCAATCTCTGTTCTTCTTTTAATAGAATGACTCCTGTAAAAGTAGTATGGAGTCATATTAAAAGGTTAAAATTTGCAAAATTAGGCACTAATACTCATTCGCTTAATTTCTTTGAAACCCCTTCCAACGCCGATGCATATTTAAATAAAATAGCATCCGGAAATTATGTTCAGTATTCTCAAAATTTTTACTTAAATTTTTTAGTTCAGGGGTCAGAATCCGCTCAATGGATTCAGGAACCCTTTGCTCTTTTTGAACTGGAAGCTTCGTTAGATAGTAAAAAGAAGAACACATCTCCTGGCCCTGACTACATACCCTACGCCGTCATCAAAAATCTACCAAATGAAGTACAAATCATCCTTTTGAATGTTTTTAACCAAATGTGGAAGCAAAAGATTATTCCACCTATTTGGAAAATTCAATTTGTTGTCCCCATCAAAAAACCAAACAGGGATGTTAATGAATTAGATTCTTTTAGACCTATTTCGTTAACATCTTGTTTTGCAAAGATTTTCGAAACTATGTTAAAAAATCGCCTAGAATGGTATATTGAACATAATTCTTTAATTCCAGACTATCAGTTTGGTTTTCGTAAAGGTAAAAATACAATGTACAATCTGAGCTGTCTTATAAGTGACATTCAAAACAATTCCAAATGTAATAAGTTAACTCTAGCGGTCTTCCTAGATATAAAAGGCGCATTTGATAACATAGATCATGAATATTTAATTAGAAGCCTTCGATCCCTAGGAATACCTGGCTCGGTTTTGTTCTGGATTTTCCACTTTTTAAACAACCGTACGATATTTTTAAAACTCAAAAAAAAGTTGTATGGTCCAAATCGTACATATAAGGGCACTCCTCAAGGTTCTGTAATTTCTCCATTAATTTTTATTTTATGCATTGTAAACTTCATGAAAGCCATCCCGAAATCAGTTAAATATTCTTTTTATGCCGACGACCTTGTCATTTACACAGAATGTGATAACGTAAGGCAAGGAGAAATTATAATGAACAATGCTTTAGAATCTTTGAGTATGATTCTAAGCTCCCAACTTAAACTTGAAGTTAACATCGAAAAGAGCTCAGTTATGTTGTTTAGTCCATATTACATTAACCGTCCTAAGATATATTTCCAACAGGTTTTATTACCTTTCAAAACTTCAGAATTGTATCTAGGTATTTTACTCGACTGTGAATTATCTTGGGGTCCTCATGTTACATATATATGTAAAAAAGCTGAGTTACGTCTTAACATTTTGAAATCTCTGGTTGGAGTGCGTTGGGGTTCTGATCCTAAGAGCCTCAAGACATTATACATATCTTTAGTTCGCAGCCAGTTTGATTATGGATGTATTCTCTACTCATCTGCTTCTAAAACTTTACTTCAAAAACTTGACATAATACAAAATAGAGCTTTACGTATCATCACTGGAGCTATGATGTCATCACCCATAAACTCTTTAGAAGTTGAGGCTGGTGTAACTCCTCTAATTGTAAGGAGAAGCTATCTTACTGATAAATTTTGTTTAAATTTAATTAGTCGCGATAATGTGCTAACTGGCCGACTTCTGGAACATTTTACAGTACCGGAGTATAATGATACACCTCTTACTGTTTTCACTTCTATCGTTGACTCTGTCACGTACTTGAATTTTAAATTTCAAGATGTAGTTTATTGGAATAAGTATATACCTTGTTTTTCTTATAGTTACGAGTCAATGATGATGCACATTCCAGTTACAACTAATAAATTTACCTGTAAATATGATTTTTATGAGTTTATGGAGGAAAAAGTAGATTTTATTCAAATTTATACTGATGGCTCCAAAACTAACCATCGGACAAGCTTTGCCTTTTATGATTCTTCTAACAAAACTGGCAAAGTATTTTCTTGCTGTAATTACTTTTCTATTTATTCTGCAGAAATATTGGCAATGGTTTTCGCTTTGCAGTATGTTATTAATATTCGCAAGAATAATGTCTTCTCAAAAGTAATTATCTTATCAGATTCACTGAGTGCACTATCGACTTTGGAGAAGAAATCTATAAGCAATAGTTGTAATTACTTGATTTATGAGCTTAGGCACTTAGTTTATTTGTGTAATTGCAGTGATATTTTGGTAGAGTTTTGTTGGGTACCCGGGCATTCAGGCATTTTAGGCAATGAATTAGTTGACATTCTTGCCAAATCTGCCTCTGATATAACTAACGTGGAATACAGAGTACCTCATCTAGATTTAGTCAACTTTTTAAAGGATAATCAAAACAAGCGTTGGATTAAGTTATTGAATTCCTCCCGTCTTAGCAAAGGAAAATGGCTCACCAATATTATTCCTGTTCCCAGTACTATCGCTTGGTTTGAAAAACTCCCTACCTATCCAGGCAGAGAATTTATTACTAGTTTATGTAGATTAAGAATTGGACATTGTAAATTTCCTTCACATTTGTACAGACTTAAACTTAATAATAATTCTATATGTAAATACTGTTTTGCTAATTTTTGTGATTTAGATCATTTATTTTTAGAGTGTAAATATTTTAATATTCAACGTTTACTTTTAATTAGCCTAGCAAAATATATTTTAGATGTGAATGATTCTTTTCCTCTCAATGTGCAAGAATTTTTAAAATACCCTCAATTGTATACACCTCTGTATAATTATTATATTAGCACATTCGGACCAATTTAATACGCTCATGATTTTGCTTTTACAATATTTGTAACTCTAGCTTTAATATAATATAATTAAAAAAAATAGTAAATAATTGCACTGTATAGATTTTATTTAGTTTTAAACATTGTTTTTGTAAATTTTATGACTAATAACTTCTTAAGCTGATGGCTTAAAAGCCAAAGCTTCTAATAAAAAAAAAAAAAAAAAAAAAAAAATCCATCCCCGCCCTGCACTACACACTGCAGCCCCCGGCAGTCCCCGCACACGCCCCGCCCCCAGTGGTTTTTCGGAGAGCAAGAGTAAATTTTGTTCAATTTAAGATTTATATGTTAATTGTTTCATATTGATATTATTGTGTGTGTGTCCACTATGGACAAATGCGGTATATGTCTTAAACCTGCTGTTGTAAGTATAGTTTTACTTTATTATCAAGAACTGTCTTTATACATTTCATCAATATTTTTTTGTTTTCATTACGAAATTGTTATAAAAATAACGCCCCTAGGCATCAGGGTTCTATCCTTTGCCCTTCTTTTACATTTAAATATGGATTACATTGAAATTTCGTGTAAGGCGACATACAAAATATAAAAAAAAACTTGACATTCGAAACCTGCCCGCGTATTTTTTTTCTTCTTTTATCAGACTGTCTGTTTTTTTACGTCTGGCTCAGCGCAGTAAAAAACAACGAGCTCTTTTTTCTGTACTTGAATAGTGAACCTTGGCATATTATGCTATAGGAGATAGGTATGCAACCAATATAGCTATACATTATATATTTTGCTTCATATTGAAACAGGTATTATTTTCATGACAAGTTGGTTGTATATGTACTGTGTGTGTTTATGTAAACATAGTCTAAATTATAAATGTGTACATACTGAATATGTCACTGTTATTTATTTCTGAAGCTGTAGACTTGTTACTATAAACTTTAACACATTAAGCAAATATTTAGTAGATCAGTGAAAGTTGTAGACATGATTAAGGGCCTGTTCCAATAACATTGAAAATTGTTAGGTTGACTATGCAAAACTATGAGTGGATTAATTGCAGCTTAGGCTTACTAATAGGACTTGCTTCTTAAAAAAATATTAATATTTTTTTTTAAATTAGTAAATTAATTTTGTAACATTTTTACACATTTGTCTAGAGTCTAAACAATTGTTAACATATACATATATTTCTAAACTCATACATAGAAAACACCGAAACTCCAAATGAAACATTTAGAATCTCACAAATATTTGTTCCTAACCGACATGAATGAAGACATGCCTAGACATTCATGTATGAAGCTATTAATGAATATACAGGAAGCGAAAGAAGTATGCATGGATTGTGAAGCCTGGCAATCTCTCCTCTCTGACTACTCCGTAAAGGATACAGTGTGACATTGAAATCTGAGGCTCTGATAGGAAAATCACATATAGGTACTACCACCATCACACAGAGGCTGTCAATAGTAAAGTAGCTTTTTGTGTTTGTCCATGTCCACATGAAAATTGTAAAGAGTTTTTAAGCAGTATTTATGTTATCCAAACTCTTTTTTTAAGCAGTATTTATGTTATCCAAACTCTTCATCAGAAAAAAATAACACTTTTTTTTTTAATAATTATTTAATGACCTGGTTTCTAAGACCTTTTAGCCAAATCTTATTTTTTATATCATATTTCTTCAATCTTATCTTCTAATTAGTCCTGTCCAGTCGATGTTGTGTCCTCATTGTCCGTCCTGGTCCTTGCCCTCAGTATAATGGTGATTCTTATACTAAGGTTGAAAGTGGACGTTTCGCGGCAAGAGAGAAAATAGCATTTCACTGCATATATATCATTGTCTTTCACTATAGCACGTTAACACAACTTTTATGTCCAAGAAACCACCACTCCCGCACATAAAACAAGATAAATGCACTAGTTTTAGAAAATAATATAAAGCAAGCGTCCGCACTTGTCACTCTTCCCGCCAAATGTCATTAAAAAAACCCTTTCATAAAAATTCTTAACAGATTATATAATTTTTGAAATATTTATTAAAAGGTATTTTCAATTGAGCTATATTTATTATAAAACTGTTAGTTACTTTTTAAATATAATAATAAAGCTTCATCAATAAACTTCTTTAATAAATATAATTAATCTGCAATTTATTAAATAACTAGTTGTTGCCCGCAGCTTCGCCCGCGAAGATGGGATTTCCTGTTCCCGTTTCCCACAGGAACTTGTTCCCGGTATAAAAAGTAGCCTATGTGTTAATTTGATGTATAAGCTGTATTATTGTAAAGTTTCATTAATATCCATTATTTTTTACGTGAAAGAGTAACAAACATCCATACAAACATTAAATTTGCATTTATAATATTATTAAGATTAAAGATTCTGTTTTATAATTTTAGATAAATTTAATTATGATGGGCATATAGACTAGGGCATTTTCAAAATCAATTTCCTGTAGGAGTATATACCTAGTCAGGTCATAAATTCTGTCACATGTTTAATATAAAATAATTGAATCAAGTTTATTCATTATGTACCCATTTTTATACCAAAATGAACTTAACAAAACATAGATTCTTATGACAATAAAGTTTATTCAAAATGACCTCCGTGATTTTGAATACAGGCCTTCAATCTGCACGGCCAGTCGTCTATCGCACATGAACGAGGTCCATGTCAATATTGGCAGCTGCCTTAATCAAGGATGTCTTGAGTGACTCCAAATTGGGATGAGGCTTTGAGCACGCCTTTTCCTCCAAGTGTTGCCATATCTTGTATTCTAACGGACTCAAATCTGGACTGGAGGAGGGCCAGTCTTCGTACCGGATGAAGTCGATTTCACGCGCCGCCAGGCAGTCTTGTGTGCTCTTCGCTCTATGAGCTGGCGCCGAATCTTGTTGGAATACCCAGTGCCTGTTATTGAACATGGTATGAGAAACAGGTTCCACAAGGTTCTTCAGGACTGTATTTTGATACACAACTGCATGTACACTCGTTTTGTACACCTTTCTCACAAAAATGTACCTCTGTTAAGCCCTAATAAGAAACTCCCAACCATACCATGAGCGAGGGTGGAAAATGACCTCGTTGGACACGCGAAATACGGTTGCTCGCTTCTTCACTACTGTGTGCGTACACCTTATAATTTTGTTTGTTGTAGCTCTCTTCTACGGTAAAAAATTTTACATCCGAAAATAGTATTTCCCGATATTTTTTTCCCGCGTACCGCTTCAACAAAGCGCGGCATCTCTTCAGTCTCAGGTCCATTAGACGAGCATTTAAACGATGTCCTGTTTTTCTTCGATATGACCGAAGCCCTAAGTCTTCATTTAACACCCTTTTCACCGTGGTTCTGCTTAACCCCATCTGAAGGGCCAACAGTTACTGCTCACGTTTGGGATTTCTTTGAATTCGCGCCTTCACTGCTTTTATCACTGCTGGAGTCCTAACAGACCGAGGGCGACCACTTCTTGACCTGTCATCTACACTAGTCTTCATTGTATCGTATTGTATCTTTTGGTTATATTCAAATTTTTCAATATGTCAAAAATTTGAATTCGCGCGTAACCGCAACGATGCAACGCAATAACTGCAACACGGTCTTCTTTAAGCGTCCACTCCATATTTTAAAATGAGTAAAATTCAAAAAAGTATACATTTTTATTTTCATGAACAATTCGAAATTCGAATTCAATAAACTTTTTTGTGACCAGCATTATAAAACAAAAGTTTTTACTGTGTGACAATACTTATGACCTGACTAGGTATATAAGTTATTAGTGTCATGGAATTCTTATTTAAAAATATCCACTTGGATTTTTCTCCATATTCCAATTGTGGTGCCATGAAAGTAAAAGTATTTTCAATCTAGAATCAGTTTGTGAGTAAAAAGCTTTACCCAAAGCCTATCTATATCGCCAAATACTCTTTGAATCCCACTTAATAGGTGATCAGCTTCTTGCCTTTTCACCCATATCATTTTATCTGCGTTGTCCTTTTTTAAAATTACAGCAACTGTTTGAGACAGGGAAAGATGGCATATATGCATGCTTTAAATGTCAACCACTTGTGCCTGAAGTAACTATAGGAGAGAATGGCACAGATCAGCCACAGACTTCTAGCACCAACAGTGAAGAGGTAATATTTTGAATAATCTGTATAAATTAGTCACCATAAGTTGCATCTATCTCTTTGTGAATTATCAATATTGTGTGGTAAAATATATCGATGGGACAACTCACACAACACCATCTGATTCCACACTAAGCAGAGCTTGTACTAAGGCAACCAGATAACTGATACACATACTTATATATTTCTAAATATATACATGTTATAGATAAATAACACCCAGACACAGTTCAGCTCATCATACAAAGTTTTATCCTGAGTGGGAATCGAACCCACAACCTCTTGCGTAGCAGTCAGAAACTCTCCCACCGCGCCACAGAGACAGTCAAGTCAGTATTCCTGAGAAAAAGTGCATAATCTATACTAATATTATAAAGCCTAAGAGTTTCGTTTGTTTGGTTGAACACGCTATCAGTAGGTCGGGTTTGAAAAAATCTATTTGTGTTGGATAGCCTATTTGTCGACGAAGGCTATTGGCTATATATCATCACGCTACTACCCTGGAGAGCGGAGCAATAATCATAAATGTCGACAAATTGGTAAATATTTTATGCATTATTGTAAGCGACGGGATTAAATAGGTTCGACGGAATTTCAAGTATGCCACAGGTAAAGCAGTGGGGGGTCATCTAGTTATTAATATAATCCATCCTGCTTCTACTCACCAGAGTGGAAATACGTAAGAGTGTTTGAAATTATTTCGATTGCAGGAAGGGGATTCATCATTGTATTGTGGGATCTGTCACAAGTCTTTTCAAAAAAATGTACAATTGCAGAACCACTTGCGCAACCATCGTGCGGAGAGGCGCTTTGTATGCACCTACTGTAATAAAGGTATGTATGATAATGTCGAATAGATATTTCATCATTTTCCATATGTTAAGTTTTATTTTAAAAAAAAACCGGATAGTTTTATATCTACGGTACCAAATCAGGTTTACCGTAAAGCGCTCTTACACTGTAACTGCATGACATTTATTATTGATCTGTGTAAATAAGGCAAAGGGTTGTCGCTTTCTTTTCAATCTTACTTTTTTAACGCGACACTACGGTGTCATAAACTTCCATGGGGCTACTGTAACCATCATGAATTAGTAGACGTATGCTTGTTTACCTCCTCAGTAGTATAAAAAACTAATATGACTGCCATGTATTTTTTTTGGTAAACTAAGTACAAAGTTTTTAGTTTATTCATGACGTTTTTTTCGAACTCATGACTCAAGATTGTCCCCTTATACGGTACCGGGGATAATGGCGCGACTGATAGATATAGTTTGACCACGACCGCTGTACCGCTCATTACATACAAAATTGTACGCAGTGAGCGGTGCAGCGGTCGTCGTCAAACTATACTGAGAAAAATACTGAGCTAAACATTTTTGCGTCAGCCCTTGCAGCCGGTACTCGAATGTCCCATCTCATAGACACGACTGCCTCGTCTAGACGGCTTCCTACACACTCTGTATTCTAACAGTATGATGTATGTAGTACACAATAAAAAAATGTGAATTTTTTTCGTCATATAAGTAAAATATGCGAACAAGCTTGTTACACCGAGCATGAAATGCGTTTTTTTTCTTAAGCTACTCTTAGTTACTTATATCAGGGGGTACCAATGCGAACAAAATATTTTTAATAACATTAAATTATCCCTAGATGGCAGTAATGGTATCAAATGCAAGATTACAAAAAATAAAAATCTTATTTAGCTGTTTAAAGTCCGGTATATGATTTTAAAAATAAAAACCATATTATAATCTGTGATATTAACATACTAAACTCGTTAATAATACAATTAATGTAGATTGCGTGAATAATTGGTTCTCGATACTGTTCATTTATAATAATAGATGGCGACGTAATAAGTTGAACAGTTCTGCACCAACATTCGTCTCTCTATGCCAATAGTACCTGTAAAAAAAGATCATTCTATCTCTTTCGGTCGCGCACGTCACAGCGATGCACGCTAGAATAATAAACTTATTTGTAAAAATATTGTGATATGACGACGAGGATTAATAAATATCCGCAATAATCAAGTAGTAGATAAATTCATTATATTACGTTACAGTGTGTGTGGCCTGGTGGTTAACGGCGAGAAGTAGAAATATCGTTTATTTAGTATTTTTCCCAAGTATAGAGTCCCAAGATCGAATCCTAATTGTTTTGATTTTTGTTTTTGCATTTTAAAATAAATATTAACAATTGTGAACACAAAACACCGAAAAAGTAATACTTTTTTTTTGGTTTTATAGAAATTTACTAAATAAGTGTTTATTACGTACCAGATAGAGCAAAGTTTCATTAAAAAAAACAGACTATCACTGCCTTTCCGACCCACATTTTTTTTTGATTGCAGAAATAAATCGTTTTATTTTATATCAAACGCGATGTGGCATCTGAATTGTAATCAAAACAAATCCAGTGATCCGATCCGCCAAAGTAAACGATATTTCACTTAAAATAAAGTTCAAAATAGAAGCGCGTAATAACTGTCGGTCTCTGTCAACCTGCTAATAGGGTTCAAAGTGGTATGACCGCCGCGCCGGCACTACTCTTACGTCAAAATATTATTAGCGCTGCATCGTATATTACGATGATACATTGCGCTTTGACAAGTAAAAATATAAAAAAGCTAGTTGACGGCCGCGGCTCCGCTCGCGTGATGGGAACTTGTTCCCAGTATAAAAAGTAGCCTAGGTTGTAAATCCATTCAGTACTTTTTACGTGAAAGAGTAACAAACATACATCAAATCTTTTAAACTTATAATATTTATATCTTATATTTATATTAAACTAGTTGACGTCCGCGGCTTCGCCCGCGTAGAAAAGTTTTCCCGTTCCCGTTTCCCACAGGAACTTGTTCCTGGGATAAAAAGTAGCCTATGTGTTATTCTGATGTATAAGCCACATTGTAAAGTTTCATTAAAATCCGTTCAGTAATTTTTACGTGAAAGAGTAACAAACATTCATACAAACTTTCACATTTATAATATTATTAACATTAAGATAATCATAATCTATCAAGGGACAGTCTTTTATTTTGCTTTCATTCATTATAAATTTCACGTTCGGAGGCCTGATACAATAGATTATCTACCTATATTATAGAACTTAAGGGTTTATTTGACCCCTGGTTTCGGTCTCTGTAGCCTGCACTGTAGACAATAGGTATATCTTACAACCTAAACCCCGAGATCTCGACCATAGACTTAGCTACCTCGGAGCCAGGGGCTATAGACTTCCATTGACTCTAGACAGTTGACCTTGACCTCAGGATCTAAGGTCTCGGGGCCCTACCGGCTCTAAGCCCACAAACTCAGATTCTAGCATAGAAGCCTGGACTTCGGATCTAAGACCCTGGAATCTTGACTCAGGACCCTGGACCCCGGATTTTGGGAACAGGATCATGAACCCTAGGCCCTTAACCTTGGATCCTAGCCCCTGTACTGTGAGGTCTCTAGAGCCTCTACTGCATACCCTCGATGGAGAACCCAACCCTTGACTCTAAACAGAGGATCTGGAGTAGCTGACCTTGGACTCTCGATCTAAGACACAGAAGCCGGAATTCGGGATCCCAGACCCCGGGTCGGGGATATGGGCTCTACGTCTTCGAACTTGGATCCTGGCCCCTGAACATTCATGAACCCTGGAATGGGTTTATAATGTTTATTTTAGAAGTTCCTATGGCCACCTTCCAGTGTCCTCTACAAACAATCTCCATGCATGGAAATTACAAATGGTCACTTACGAGTACCTACGTAACTAAAAAACACTGAATGAACAACTCTAGTTTTATAATATTAGTACCTATAGATAAAATATCCAAATAAGTAAAACCCTTATTTGTTGCGTTATAACATGACCTTTATCATGCCCGTACAGAATATTGATAACGTCAATTAGCTAGAAAAGGCATACGGCAGAGTATTTCTGTTTATAGTGACATCTAGTGTAGTGTAGTAAATAATAAGAATAGTTTGCCAAAACATTGTCGCCATCTATATACAAACTCCCGTGCTGCCTGCCTGCTTGGAAAGTTAAGGCCGTGACCATTTTTAGTTCCTGTTCGTGCATCTGTATAAGAATTATATTATATTATCTGTGCTTATATTTTGTTTTATTACAGCCTTCTCTCAGTCGAACAATTTGAGAGCGCATCTTCGTATCCATACCAATGAACGACCATTTAAGTGTGCAGAATGCGGCAAAGCATTTACACAGGTATGTCACACTTGCTTTCATAGCTTCTAGATTCGTCGAAATTGTCACACACCCCGCTAGCACAAGTGGGATGTCGGACCCGTCTGACATACGCACAGAAATTAAACTGTGAAATAACTTTTATATGAATAAATTAATAGTTTATTTAACTGTAGTTTCAACTGAAAAATCACAGTCAGTGATTTTCAGTCACCACAAAATCTCCAATACAATGTATGTCAAAGTGTAATGATATTACGTAAATTAGGTTTTGAATAGTTTAAAAGTCGTAATTTGAATTTCAAATTTTTTGTATATACATTTGTTTTGTTACACTAATGCATAAAGAATTATTTACATTTGATGACGGTATGTCGTCAATATGTAAATAATACTATTATATTCACACAGACATATAAGCTCACATTCACACAGACATATTCTCACCATCCGAAATTCACTACTCTTCATCTTAAGCGTATTTCCAGTTGCTTTCAAAAGCTACCTGGAATTGGGACAGGTCCGCTTATTGGTAGCAGCTCCTGTTACGGTTAAGATTTTTTGATTAAAAAATCGAATGATAACAAAATCTGGGGATACAGTTCGGTGCTGTACCTACACCTCTATTATATTCATCCAAAATTCAGTTACAAATCTCAATAGTTAAATATCAAAGAATTTATTACGCTGAGTAAGGACTGTGGCACATGTGCGCGGGCAAAGGATAATCGCAACCATTTTGAGGTCATTTTACTGCGTGTCGAGATTTCCATTTAATATAACTTTACGAGAAGTATTCACGTACAACAACCATGTTTATAACACAGCCGCACCTAATTTTTTTTTCTTTTGTTCGGTATCCCAGTAGGCTAAAGTTATTTTTTTCGTAGGTGACAAATCTAAATAATCATGTTCGACTGCACACTGGTGAGCGGCCGTATGTTTGCCCGGAACCTGGCTGTAACAAGGCGTACGCGCAGGTATTTATGTGCAAGGCTTTTTGTTTTTTTTTTTGAGAATTTTTTTTTGTAGAATTTGTAAGCGACGGGATTAATTAGGTGCGACGGGAGGTCAAAATATTCCACGGGCGAAGCTGTGGGGGTCATCTAGTTTATCTATAATATGTATGTATTTAGAATTATATAAGTATGTTTATCAGTTATCTGGTTACCATAGTACAAGCTCTAGTTAGTTTGGAATCAAATGAAGTTGTGTGAGTTGTCCCAACGATATTTATTTATTTCTATAATAATAATATTTTTATTTTACAATAACAGAATTTAAGTTCTTAAAATGCCTAAGTAACAATACAATGGCTCAAAAAGTAGCAGATGTCCTTTCTGAGGCTCTAGACTTATCTCTGTACCAAATTTCATTTAAATCGGTTCAGTTTGCGTGAAAGCGTGACAGACGGACAGACAGAGTTCCTATCACATTTATAATAATAGTAAGGATTAAGTTTCAAGATTGTATTTAACAATGCAACGAGTTTCTGGTTTCAAACTGGGAGTTATACTGTCTGTCTATTTACAAAGTTTAGATTTTTACTGTGGAACTAAAGATTACCAAAGACAGGATACCGAAATTTCGCAGTCCTAGGTCATCCTTAGTTCCCACTCACCAATGATGACATTAGGGAATTATAGTTTCGCATCATTTGACTGCCTCTGTGGCGCGGTGGGAGTGTATCCGACTGCTACCAAGAGGTCGTGGGTCCTATTCCCACCCAGGATAAAACTTTGTGTGATGTGCATGATGGTTTATTCTGTGTCTGGGTGTTATTTATCTATAATATGTATGTATTTAGAAATATATAAGTATGTTTATCAGTTATCTGCTTACCATAATACAAGCTCTGCTTAGTTTGGAATCAGACGGCGTTGTGTGAGTTGTCCCAACGATATTTATTTATTTATATATTTATTATATGCTTAAGATATAATGGGCATTTTTCTCTAGGTGACGAATCTGAACCAGCATCGTAAGCGTCACCTTAACGGGCGGCCCGTGGAGTCCACGTACGACTGCACCGTGTGCGGAGAGCAGTTCGACCAACGGAACCACATGTACAAACACAGGTCAGACTCTTTTTATTCAACATACCTTAAAAGCTTCTTAAAGTACATACAAGCATTATAACCTAGGTTTTTTTATTTATTGTAACAATAGGTGTTATCTTAGTGCAAACTCTGATTTCCAAACTAGCGTACTGCTTACTTAGCAATGAGATGAACGAGCGTGAAATAATGTTTGCTTAGCAATGCGATTACATAATGTACATTATTGGAGCGAAGCGAAACAAGTGAGTTTAGCTCCACTCTCTTCCGATTTGGATTTTCGCTTTTCCTCGAACTCCTCCCAAACCACTCAACATTTTTTGAATCATATTTGACCATAATACGACATCTAGCCATAGATGGTTTAGAAAAATAGAATTGAAAATTGGACATACCACGGAGGAATATTCATCTAAAGGAGAATAGACATCGACAAAGGAACTCGAATAACTGCAAAATGCTTCGCTCCGTTTAGTATTACGGGGGACAAGTGCACCTATACTAGCGGCACGCTATGATGGCCGTTTTGACATATTGCAATAGTGATTATGTTTTACTTGATTTACATAAGTACTCTATTTTCTACCGTAGTATAGTGGCTAAGCGCGTGGCGTAAGCGCTCGTGGCCCTGCGGTCTCAGTGTTCTGTAAACGATCACTGAGTTACGCAACTTTCACTATGGCTGGTACTCGGATGGGTGACCACTTTGTGGCATTTACATTTGCGAGCGTTTCAGTGCTTCGGAACGCACGTTAAGCCGTTGGTCCCGGTTGCCAGTAAAATGGCAGTCGTTAAGTCTGGTTGAAGGCCATATGGGCGGCTTGAAAATTTTCAACAGCAGGTAGCCACAACCTGCATCTGTCTATTTCAACACGGCAATGGGCTCACCACCTATTACGTGGGACTGAAATCCACACGGTGAAAAGTGGGCATATAATATGCCTCTGCCACCCCTTCGGGGATAAGGCGTGATGGATATTAATTTTTTTAGTATAAATATCTTATAATGTGGTAGACTATTCACATATTTCTACAAATAAAATGTAATTAAAATTAATACGAAACTTCATGTAAGGACAAACGGCCATCATAGCGTGCCGCTAGTATAGCATTAACTAACTAATTATCTTCACGCTGTATCCCTGACGGGGTAGTAAGAGAGGACAGATCGCCAGGCTTATCGAATCCATGCTTACTTCTTTCGCTTCTTGGAGATTCCTCAATCGCTTCATACACGCACGTCTGGGTATTCGAGTACTTTTGACCTTTCCGTTAGTATAGTTTTGGTTCGGATATGCAAAGCAACATGTTGAGTGGTGTGCAGACGGGAGGCGCACTCGGAGAGCGCGGGCCGCGCGGCCGCGTGGCGCCACGCGTGCGGCGAGTGCCCCGCCACGTTCCCCTCGGAGCGGCACGCGCGGCGCCACGTGGCGCAGGCGCACCGCGCGCCCGCCTCGCCCGCCGCGCCCACCTCGCCCACCTCGCCCGCCGACCCGCAGGATGAGAACAGTACGTACATTATTTTTTAACACCGACACCCTGAAGTGAGCTGATAAGTGTTTCCATGATAACTGTTTTCACACGGCCCGAAGTTAACTATAGTCAATGTAGGATACTTGGCTCTAAGTTGATGCCACGACTCGTAGGTTACGAGTACTATGATATAGCTGAGTACTGTATCCTACGTAAGTCAGAAAAGATGCTGTAGCGGGGAAGCTGCTCACCACATGCCTGCTTTGCTGCTATACTTACACTTTCAGTTTAATTAGGCTGCTGCGTGTTCTCGGACTTATACGGAGTCGATGGTAATAAGAGTAATACTCAAAGTTAGTGAAACGGGATAGATCGCGTGTAACATATTACATGAGGTGATCGCACCGATAGAAGGAAGCTGACACGCTACGGTTCTAATTGCAACTCGATGTTATTGCATCATCCTATGACGTATTCATGAATGTCACATAATGTCACATAACAGTCAACATTTTAGTTTTTTAACCGTCTTACAAAAACGAGGAAGTCATGTGTTCGATTGGTATTTTTTTTTTATGTATGTACATCGATTACTCTGTGATTTACGTGATTCTTCTTTAGTTTGATGCGGAATAGTTGCCATTTGGTCTCATATTTTTTTCTACAAACGTAGCATATCAATCAGTCTTTTAGATCTAGTATGTTTATCAGTCGTCTAAATCCTATAACACAAGCTTATATTAGCTTACTTTGGGCTAGACGACGCTGTGTAAAAAAATGTCCCACAATATTTGTTTTTTTAGGGTGGCCCTGCATCCCTACTTATATCCTTGGCCTACACCGTTAACCGTCTTGGCAGCTTATTTTTTGTCATAATTAAGAATTCGACGTTAATTAGATGCCAATTTAAGGCCTATCCGCACACAACAGTGCCGGCACAGTGCCGACACGTGCCGGCACAGTTATGTGACAGTGAAGTTCAGTGCGCACTAAACGTACACAGTCGTCACTGACAAGTGCGGATAGCTTCGTACAAAATGTATGCAACAATATAATTTTTCACTGACACTGATGTATACGTTACTGATCGGCACGTGACAGCACTATGCCGGCACTGTTGTGTGCGAATAGGCCTTAATATGTGAACTTGTGGTGTTCAGGCGGGACGTACTCGTGCGTGTTCTCGTCGTGCGGCGCCGTGCTGGCGTCGGCGCGCGAGCACACGGAGCACCTGCTGCGGCAACACCAGCTGCGCGTCATGGCGCACGCGCACCACCCGCCCAAGCGCGGCCGTCCTCCCAAGGTACCGTCTAAAACAACCAAACACACACACACACACACATACACACACACACACACGCAAGCACGCACGCGCACCTTTGATAAGAATTTTGACGGGTTGCGAGCAATGTTGTAATTACTAGCTAAAATGCTTCAGCTTCTGAAACATGCAAGGAAATATTAATTATTTTCGATACTCGAACTTTTAATATAAATTAGTATGTTTTATTTCCTTGCATTCTTTTGCTAAAACCACTATACATATATGTCTCGGCGGAAATGGCAATTGCCCGTCTCATATTAGTGAAGTCTTCGCCTACGGCTCGGCCTTCAAACTCATACTGGACCTACAATTGTACTACTACCTACTTTTGCCGTAAATTCCCGTTCTTTGTCCGTAAATTCAATACTTCGTGTGTTCTTTTTTCACAAATAATAACAATATTTCCACGCCTGTTTGAGAAAAATAAATTTAACTTCGGACGCAAAAAATGGTATTGTCCCCCTATCTAGACCACTATCTATCCGTAGCTCTTAAACAAGTGAACCTATTCAGATACGGAGTATTTAAAGGCTGTTTTCTAATGGCGAATGTTATCTATTTATTTTCTTAAAATTCGCTTAAATTACTTGGTTGACGTCTCGTTTTAATTACAAAAATGCTTGTTGTTTTCAGATGCTGAAGGATCCATTAGAGATAAGTGAAAATGCAGAATTTCATGAGGTGAGTTACATGGAACGAAATAAATACGTTGTCCACACTCTCCCTTGTGTTACTAGTCTTATCAAAACTTTGCTCACCTGAACTATGGTGTTTACAATAAATGGGCACTGTTCACTATTTAAAAATGTGTTATAAATTAAAAACATATCGACGAATTATGTTATTGATCACTAGTTATGATTTGAAATGAATAATTATTAGTATTTCAGGCAAAATGTAAAGAATCTTTATTTAACCTTAAAATGACGTCAACGTTGGCATTACGGTAGTAACGCCTTTGCCTAGGAACGGAAATAAAGCTCAGTGTTAAACTATTTTTTTGAGTATTACATAGGCAAAGACCCAAGGATGTCATGCCTTGTGAATAATTTCTAAATATAATATAAATACGATGGACTGAGTCGTTGCCTCGTCCGTCAACCAGCAGGTGCAGTTTCTACTGAAAACTAGGTGAGTCCCATGGCGTCACCCGTGACATACTTCGAACTCCCGTCGCACGTATTTAATCCCGTCGCTTATAAATTCTACCGAAATGTGTAAAAATTTGCCCGATTGGTCGACATTTATGATTACTCCTCGCTCTCCAGGGTAGTAGCGTGATGATATATAGCCTATAGCCTTCCTCGATAAATGGGCCATGCAACACAAAGATAATTTTTCAACCAAACAAACAAACTGTTCAGCTTAATATATTTAACTTAAAATTAACGGATAAATAATATTTCAGGTAAAAATCACCAAACAAACGCAGCCCCAATACTTGCCGAAACTGAAAGTGCAGAGTTTGTTCCAATGAGTGTGCAATGCCTCATGAACGGATTTGGTTGCCCGGATGGTAGCAATTGGCAAGCAACTAGTGCGACATCTGTGAACGGTGTCGTATCTTCAATATAACTTAGGGCCAACTAGTTAAGTCAATTTTAAGGGCGCACGCAGACTGGACACTTTTTATTGATAAATACTTGCCTTGATATATTTTATACTAGGCCTAGCTGACCCGCGCAACTTGTTTAGCGCCTTTTAAGACATAAACAGGATTTTTTGACAAACTATTTTTAATATTTCGTGAAAATTTTTTTTTCCAATAAATTACACCTATCATATGTTACTTCTAATACCACCAAGACTATGTGTACAAAGTTTCATGATGATCGGTTGAGTAGTTTTCGCGTGAAAGCGTAACAAACAACCGTACATTCACATTTATAATAATAGTAGGTATAGCTCTTCAAAAATGAGTGGTAATCACCAGAAGTCAAGTACCCCGCATGTGTGTACCCTAAACGCCGCTTTTGCAAAGGGTTAGGGCGGAGTCACAACGGACTATGCTGAGTCATTATTATTGAAATCGATAGTAAGGTGTACTAGGGCCTCAAGACTTGAGGCAAAGCCGGAGTTGAGCGTAGCATACGTCACAACCCTGCTCATTCAACATTCGCGATCTCGTTCGCACCCGAACGCCACGCCGCGCCTTGTCGCAGTCTGTGCGAGGCTGTGACGTCATAATGGGCGCGACTATTTTTGGAAATTCAAAAAACTACTAAAACTTCTCGTCGTTATAACTTCAGAAATACTGCATTTACTGATCTGAAATGAAAAAAAAAATGTAATGTACTTGAGCTACGCTCCAATTTTAGCTGCATTTGACAATAATATTTTGACCTTTTTGTGTTCTCCATTCATAACTGCTCCTAGTAGAACCCAGGATCAAAATACAAGGAAAACAATTAGATACTGAGAGCATTACAACACATATCATTCTCCATGATGTGAATTGTTTGTTTGTTTGTCATCCAGATAGTATCAATGCATATTGTGTCATGAAAAGTGTCCAGACTCTGTGTACTTAACATATTTTTTATGCTTTGTTCAATTGCATGTACAGAATTACTGCAACGTAGTAGATACCTACTAATTTTGAAAGGGAATGCATTGCGTGCAGCATTTAGCGACTTTTAATGGTCACTTAAACGGTATTTTAGTTTATTGGTGGGGCAGTGGTAGAGTATGCGACTGCTGCGACAGAGGTCCCGGGTTCAATTCCCGGGTCGGAACAAATATTTGTGTGATCCACAAATGTTTGTTTCGGAGTTCGGGTGTTTCCTATGAATTTCCTATGTATTAAGAAATATAGAAGTATGTTTTTCAGTCGTCTAGATCCCATAACACAAGCTTACTTTAGACAAGACAGCACGTGTGCATAAAAATACGTCCCACAATATTTATTTCATGATGATGCATAGTTTGGTGTTCGAATGTGTCAAGAGTCATTAATAGCTATACATAGAGGAGTGTTTGTACTTAATAAATACTAAAATTATTAGAAGAAGGTGACAATGAGATTCTATAAAGGGGCTCCGGGATTCAAGATCCGGGATCTGGAGGCGCACCGTTAGCAATTGAGGTCATTTGGGCCCCAGAGGTCTTGATAGGGCGCCTTACACCCATCCTTTATAGAATATTGATAGTAGCGAGTGGAATGACATAGTTATATTCGAAGAATATCATAGACAAGTCATTTACGAAGACTGCAGGACAGTATTTTTATAAACTTAAACGTCGCCTAATACTCGTTTAAGTAAGCGTTAAATGTCCCTATGTGCATGTGTCCGGTTGTTAATATGTAAATGATATTATAGACAGACCGACAAAATAAAATTATCCTGGGAAAAGCTCCAGCGTTATTTAACATAGGAAAGTGCTTTTCGTAATATAACTTTCAGCCCTCATGTATAATAGTCATGATATACTGAGAAAATAATATAGCTTGTAGCTGTCACACTCACTCACACTATTACATACCCCGATAGGTAACTTATGTGCATAATACGAGGGCGGCACTGATAATTTCGGGAATCAAGGAAGTGACACAACATTACTATTTAAAAATGTATTTATTTTTTTTTCGAAGTATTCTCAGCGAAATTTGACACATTTTTCCATACGATGGAACCAATCATTGAAGCAACCATTGCATTCGGTAGTTGGGTATCCAAAATGGCCGTTTTGTAGGCGTCCACAGCTTCTTCAGGTGATGAAAATCTCTGACCACGCAATTTATTCTTTATTTTAGGGAAAGTATAGAAATCATTAAGACTTAGGTCGGGGCTGTACGGCGGATGGTCTAATAATTCTGTTTTCTTGCTCTAAAAACTCTTGTTCTGTGCGCGGTGTGAGAACTCGCATTGTCGTGATGGAGGATGATGCGGCGGTTGCAGTTCTCTTTACGGAGTTCAGAAACGACCTGTGGCAAACAAATGCTAGCATACCATTCTGCATTAACCGTTCTTTGTCCCTCAAGAGGAATAGTCGCAACATGGCCGGTTTTGGAGACAAACGTGGCCACTATTTTATTTGCAACACTCCGTGAACGAACAATTTTTGTTGGCTTTAACTCATTTTCGAACACCCAAACTCGTGACTGGTTTTTTGTTTCGGGTTCGTACGCGTATATCCAGGATTCGTCACTGATACGATGTTGTATACAGCATTTGAGGATCCTGCGTGGAATCTTTCGAGAGTTCTGACGTACCAAGTAACGCGAGCCGCTTTTTGCTCTTCACAGAGCGAATGCGGTATCCATCGGGTAAACAACTTTTTTACACCTAATTGTTCATGCAAGATTATTTGTATTTGCCTCATGCCAATGTCTAAAGTTGCCTGAATTTCGCGGTATGTCACATGTCGATCTTCCTCAATCAGCTTACGCACAGCATCAACGTTTTCTTGGGTGACTGTAGTTTTTTGACGACCTTGACGGGGATCATCACTGAGCTTGACACGTTCACGTTGAAATTCAGCCAACCAGCGATAAATTGTGGTTTTGGATGGGGCTTCATCACCAAATGCCAGAAAATGGATCGTCCGGTCAACACACTGTTTTTGTGTTAAACCACTTCGAAAGTCATAATAAATCATTGCTCTTGAATTTTCTCGAGTCAATTCCATATTCTCAACGACTAAACAAGTTTGACAAAACCTTGCGACAAGACCGAGAATCTTTTTTTTAAATAAATAAATGGTATTCGATTTTTAAAACCAAAGAGTTTTTAATTAAAAAGATTTTAATATGACTGGAACAGTGGAAATGTTCCATTCCCGACACTTTTAGTGCAGCCCTCGAATAGGAGTTATTAAGCTATATCTCAACTTGTGCATATGATTTTACTTTTGAGCGAAACAGGTTACCCGTTGCTAAGGTATATTACAGTCGTTAAGATAACTTAAAGACCTAATGGACACCTAGAAATTTTTTAACAACATGAAGCCAGCATGTTACGCTAACGTCAAACGTCCATAGGCTATTGTGGTCACTTTTTTCATTTTTAACATGTTACTTTCCAATCTCCTCAGTAAGCCTCAGTAAAGTTTCCACCGTTTACTGGGACAGGGAGACGGGACTTAAGACGAATTGACGTATAATAAACAAATTTAAATACAAATTTCAAGGCTGTATGGACCGAGGTTCTTTGCATGCCCAAGATAAGGGCGAAGACAATAAAAAACAATGTCCCATTCATATACACCTGTTGTAGTCAGAAGATACGGTATAGGGCTGAGAGTTACTTACTGACTTAGTGATAACTTTCTAGACTTCATACACGCTGGCTCATCTCACAGGCTAATTTGGTCCATATACCTATAATCTATTAAGCTATTAATTATATTTAAAATTTAGTTTTCTTGAGTTGCATAAAAATATACCCTGGAGATAACGTAAAAAATCATTTTTTATGTTGCCATAAATAAATTGGTTCCTAGTGAACGACTATTGTAGACATTATTAGAGTTTGTCTTAATTGGAAAGATATGCCCACTATCGTATTTATGCTCTCAAGCTAACTTGTAAAATATAAATCTATTTTTCACTTTGTAGGCAGAATTGTCGTTTAACGACTTAAAAATATGTGTGTGTACCAGAGTACACTGGTAAGAAGTGAAACTTCTTTACATTTTTTTACAGCTAAAATTCTCTTTTATTTCGATAAAAAAGTGTCTCATATAATAAAGAAGTTTTAATTCAAAACAACATAGCGCGGAATCGAAATACGTGACGTTTTTTTTTTTTTTTTTGTTTTGTCGATGTCCGGCTTGGAACGATTTTTTTACAGCTATAAAATTTCTCTCAACGTCGATAAAGAAGTTTCACTTCAAAAAACGTTCGATTGCCGGTCAGAATTGAAATTTTTGGATTAGTTGACCAACTGGTCATAATATCAATCAAGTGCTGATTAGAATGTTGTTATCCGATTAGTTGACCAAGCAGTCTCAATGTCATTAAAGTGTAGGTTAAACTCTTGCGGTAGTTGATCAACTGGTCATAATTCTCGAAACTGCAAACTGGGCGCTTTTCAACTAAGACTATCTCTAATATAGTATCTTGCAAATTAAAAATTGTTACTCAGTCGTTTTTTTTAAAAAACAATGAAATGTTTTTAAAAAAATCTACATTTATAAAGGTTATTTTTAAACTTTCGCGGTGTATACTCATGTTTCGTCATGTCATGGACGCTGCAACGCGTTCGAAACGTCGGTGAATGTAAGTAAAATTTTGTTTCGCGTGAATTCCTGAGTAGTATATAAAACATACATTATTAATGTAAGTGATAATAAATAAGTGCAATTTATTGTAACAGATAAATAATATTGTTACATTAGAGTAAGCATTAACTTTGAATATTTTATTTTGAAAGTATCATGCAACACGTATTTTATAAGATATTTTAAGATCATTATTCATTGTAAATACTTTATTTCCTTATATTGTTTGGTGCGTATTATCATTGGAAATCATTATTATATTTATAACACTGTGATGGTCACATTTGCATTGGCAAGATATTATTTATACTTATATTTTATTCGTCGGCGAGTTAATCAAGTATTTTGTCAGTATTATTAAAATTATACAAGATTTTGGAAAAAAATTGGTTTAAGTTATGTATATTTTTTTTATTTATCCTTTGCTGGTAAAAATGTCAAACTGGCGGGAAAACAGGTTGATTTTTTTAAAAGTTATACGCTTCAGTCGTGTCTTATACATAATTTGATGGGAAGAGACAATTTTTAGCAATAAAGGCAGATAATTGTAGTGTCAAGGTGGATTCCACGTTTCATAGATTCTAATGAAATGTTCTTATTGCGACTAGGCGATACAACTAATGTTTCGGCAAAAAATCTATTATTAAAAGTGTTTTAAACCTAGATGGAGCGTAAAAAGGGTACATACATCGGTTTTTCATTTACAAAAGGTACAAATCACTTGAACTTTTTGTGGACGAACAGCTGATGGTACATATCAATTCTATGTGTAAACTAGGGCTTGCGAGTATTCGAAACTCAGCAATTAATTGGGTTGATACATGACCGACGAATACCATTCCTACAGAGGTGAACTTGTCAAATTGCGAATGAAATTGTGTTTGACATTAAAATGACCTTGGTCATAAGGGCTGCGCTGGTAACAAAGGTCGTTTGTAGACGTTGCCCGGCCGTTGATGACGCTGCGCACTGCTTTCCCGACAGTATAGTTCGCGTTCTAGATTGCCAGTACTGTGGTTCACGTTAGTCGTTAAGGCCATATATTAGTACAAGTAGGTACTTCATACAGTAGAAATTTAATGCCATGAGCTGAAAGATGTATTTCAGCTCCAATATCACACGCAGAGATCTTTTTAATAAACAAACACGGGCTTACCGCATGCCCGTGTTTGTTTATTAAAAAGAAGTTAATCAGTTCCTGACCAAAGTACCTCTGTCGGAATGATTGGTTTCCGAACATGTATCAGCCCTTTTATATTCATCACTTGTAGATAGGTGCACGAACATACACACACGTAAAGAAATACGGACAGTGAATCAAAATTTTATTCGTCTCACAAGAACTGCACTGCACTCACTCAAGATAACAAAATTATGTCCATTTGCCGCCATCTGCACTTAACTTTTTTATTGCACGGACACATAAGTTGGGATACAACATGTCGAGGTTAAATCAGTACATTTTTTACATTAACCAACTATCATAGATTTAAATTTGGAATTTCGATCCAGATTCATCATCCTCTTGCCCTTGACCGAATTTATTTAGAATCGGCGCAGTATTTTTTTTATTCATCCGTTTTATTCTTCATCTGAAAGGATAAGAATTAAATACTCCTTTCATATCACTCCTTACGCAATCCATCCATCAGCATCAATCAAGCCCATATCAAGCCATATTACAAAATTCGAATGCAAGCCTTAGTGTGGATGAAATACTCTAATGTAAATATAAATTACTGCCTAAATGCATAAGCAACCGTTCCGTCTACGTTTAAAAATGTTCTTCCATTTGTTATAACTTTTTATTTTTACCGGAAGCGCTATTTTCCGTGAGTCCTCTATGTAATATATAATCATGTTTGTTCGTATATTATGAGACGCTATACATAATTTTATATTTCGTTGCTTGTACTTGCACGAAGTTTATATAATTTACAAAAAATATTATTCAAACAACAAATTAATAAGTTTTCTTCTGAAGTAATAACAAGCTAAATAAAGGTATTCTGAAATTGCATGGCTACGCATCGTTACGTAGATCAAGTAATTAGCATACGAGTGCGTTGCTAACTTCACAGAGATGAGGTTTTACACGCTCTAAGGTAATACGATTTCTGCTTTCACTGATGGGTCGAATTTCAATCCCACTTGACTCGTCTCATTAAGTTTTGTTTCTAAAAAAACACAATTAGAATAGATTATTTTTGTAAAGTCACAGCGTCAGTACTGGGCCTCAAAATCTGCTATGTTATTTTAACGTTGGCCACAGTAATTCCACTGTCACTTTAAAAATGGCATTTATGTATTGTAAAAATGGCAAAATATACCATTAATTTTAAATATTTATCGGTAATCTATAAACTGTAAACGTATAACTGTATATTCTGTAAACGTTAAACTAAAACTTTGTATCACTTTTTTATGAAAATTACGCGAACAGATAAACGTGAAATTTGACACAGTTAAAATTTATATAGAGCTTTTAGAGCCAAGTGTATGAGGATTTATTATATAAAATATTTTAATTCAAACTTAAAAAATAAATGGTCGAATTGCGGCCACTAGGTGACCACTAGTTCCGATAAATTCACAAGAAAATGTAATTTTTTAAAGTGACAAAAGAATGAAAAGTAACTTGTGTTAATATAGAATATCGCAATTAAGACTCCATTCTAAAATCATAATGAAACAGCAATCATTGTTTGTCAATATAATATATATAAAACCATTTTAGTGGCCTTCTGTCAGCAAAACACGGTGGTATGAAATTGAATTATTATTTTTTTGTTGAGATTCCATGTGTTGTCTGCTTGCTATAATAGTAATATACCTAGATTTGTCCACGGAGTATACACAGAGAGAAAACGACTTAGGCACTGTGATTTTAAGCTTTTTGTACGCGGTGGAATGCATTTACGGCCGGTCTCAATAATCTATATATCTTTTGTTATTGTCTAAAATAATGTTAAAGTAGTTACCATCGGTACCTATCGACGAAAATTGCGGTTTCAATAACCAAAGATAGATAGAAATATTTAGCTACGACATTGAACTATCCGTCACAAAAGTTAAAATTCAACTGTTTAGCTGTGGTAGCAATCTATGTTTAACTGAAGATAGAATATTGAAACCAGCCATTAGTCACTTCAATAGTTTGCTATGGTCATCGGGTCTTAGAGAAGGACTCTCAGCTCTAGAAAGGCCGGAGGTTAAGTCACAGTGAGTGGACAAAGGGACGTCGCTAAATGGAGCTATCCTCTAGGTAGGCTAGGCCAGGTCAATTGGACGATCCTCAAAGCTCTTCAACATATATGAGGCGGAGAGTGAGCGCTAGGGTGCACAAGGGGAGGGGGGATGACAAAATCGTTAAGTAATCATTAAGTAGGTCTTGACGTGTCGTTTTGTGAAACTCGTCTTAAAAACTTAAGTTTTCAATTATCATTTTTGAGAAATTTGTTGTTGTATGAGTGGAATGTGTATTTCTGAAAGTATGTGGTATAAGTTAGTGCAATAAATGGTGCAGTGTATTCGATTATTTATCCCAATTTCGATTCCAGTAAATAAATTAGTACTAATATGCATTGATAGCCGCTAGCTCGTGCCTTAACAAAATGTATTTATATTTAAAGTCTATCAACTTTACATATATTAATTTAGTGTGGAATCTTATCCACATTTAATTCGTATATTTGAGGTCGAAAGGGATTTGAAATTTACTAATTGCTTTTTAAAACTATTACATACACAATATTTTCCACGAAGGGGTAGACAGAGGCATACTATTCACTCACATTATTATTAATAGGTCGTGCGTGACCACATTGCCTTGTTGACTAATATAATAAGTACGTATTATATTAGTAGTACAACACAATAATGTTTGGATCTTTCTGTGTATGCTCCGTGGATCGACGCGTGATCGTAGACCGTGTAGCTGTAGTGTAAACGTATTAGGTTAAGGTGCAAATGTTCCTATGAGTGTATCAGAGTCGTGTGCTATTGTCGGCGCGGTAGATCTGCGCCGCGTGTGTACTCGACCATTTCAATATATTTCTAGCCTTGTTAAGTGTCAGCATGTCGAAAATTTTTCTATTAACATACAAATAATATTAAAATAATAAAATATGCAAACGCTTGGACTTGTTTTATTTAAAGATTTTTTTTATCCATCACGCCTTATCCCCGACAGGGTGGCAGAGGCATATTAAATGCGCAATTTTCACCATGTGTATTTCTGTCCCACGTAATAGGTGGTGAGCCCATTGCAGTGTTGATTAATAGACAGACGCAGGTTGTGGCTACCTACTGTTAATTTTCAAGTCCCCCCATAAGGCCTTCAACTTGACTTAACGACTGCTATGTTCTTGCCTTCCGAAGCACGGAAAAGCTCGCAGATGTAAATGCCACAAAGTAAAATTCCGTAACTCAGTGATCGTTTACAGAACACAGTCCGCGGGGCCACGAGCGCTTCAATTTAAAGAATATAAAAATTCTATAGCATGAGAGAATAATGCGCGAAGTTGCAGAATGCAGTTTCAAAACCGAAAGCGGTAGATGCTTTAAAATCGCCGATATATCTATTCATGGTGTCTTAAATCGAATGCCGCAAACCGTTTGTCTCTATCTCTTATGGTTCCTGAGAAAGATACAGATAGTCTGACTAACAGACCGAGCTCAGACACTTTTCTGAACCAGTGTTTAGAAGTCTAAATAATATCCTTGGGGCAGCCAACCTCATCTGCAAATGGAACGTCTACTGACTGATGAGAGTCTGGAGCAAGCATTTATTGATATGGACGGCGGCGCCACGGAAGTCGGTCTTTCAACAATACCTTGGCAGTAAATCAAACAGTTCTTTTTGGTGTAGGTACCACTTGTTGTGTGTGCAGCTCTGGTGATCTGAAAACTATTACTACGGGTTTGTAATTGCCGGATTGGATTCTTGATACAAAAGTCGGATGGACACTGGCTTAAACCTACCGTCCGTTTAGTACCGAGCTATATCTTCTATATAATTCTACCGCAGCGGAAATCGATTAAACCAATTATACTTACTTGTGCTTAATAAGTAACATTAGAATAATGATCTATTTATGACAGAAAAGTTAAAAACAGACCGCCTCTATGTCATGTCCGGCAATCACCATCATCACCCAAGGGTTATTCAGGCTCCACGTCACACTGTTAGAACAGTTTTGCAGGATTTCATTTTATATACTCTGTATGTTTTTTTTTCTTTTAATAATAAATAAATAATAATAATCGTTTAGGTATTTGTCTTTTCTCCATTATGTCCTTAGTATTAGCACAGTCGAAAGATCGTAGGTAATCTCTCTTTATACTGTGGTATTAGGTTGTGCTCGTGGCCCCGCTACCTCAGTGTTCTGTAAACTATTATTATTATTATATGCGTTAAGCAACTTTCACTGTGGCAGATCATCGGATGGGTGACTTTGTGGTATTCCTATTCCGTGCTTCGGTAGGCACGTTAAGCCGTTGGTGCTTGTTGTACATGGTAGTCGTTAAACCAAGTTGAAGGCCTAATGGGCGGTTTGTAAAATTTCCACAGCAGGTCGCCACAACTTGTACCTGTCTAATTCATCACGGCAATGTGCTCACCACCTGTTACTTGGGACAAAGATACTTACGGTGAAATGTGGGCGTTTAATATGCCTCCTGCCACCCCTTCGGGGATAAGGCGTGATTCATAAACATTCTCAATTTTAAGTGTTTTCTCAGTTGATTTAAAACCCTACCAGGATTTTGAACCTAGCCTAGGGTCCACTTTTGAGTTGCTGGGAGGGGCTATTGTTTGGCTTTAAATTTTTGGCATTATTCGGAGCTACTGCCGTCTGACTTCCTATTCCGTACTGGCCTAGTGACCTACTTTCTCGGTTATTATCGCACTCCACCTCAACACCTAAGTATAATTTGAAGACCAAATAGATGGGTATTCCGACCTTTATTCTGGATTACTATAACCACTATAAGAGGTTGGTGGCTGCAGCAGTTACCAGGATAACGTTGTAAAACCCAACGAGCACTTACAAATCATTATTTGGTGTGATACACGTTTTCATCCTTGTGAAAAGTATCCCTAACAAATATATCCTAACTAGTAAATTATTGTTTTAACAATGACCCCGCCAACCCCACGACCACAGAATAATTAATAGCACCTATTAACGTAACGACTTAATTGTCTATCAGTCCATCACTGCAGGTCGGTAGCGGAGTTTGGAGAAAAACTAATTTACGTCTATAATTAATATAGCGTTTACCTATTTCACGGTTATGTTCCAGTTGAATAGGTATTCCAGAATCGAACAACTCCCTATTTTTTAGAACTTGTTGGAACCTTAATTCTCGCTGTTACGTATATTATCAAAATTTGCTTTTATCGCTCTCAATAAGAGTGGTAGATAAAAAAACCTATGAACACCACAGGACCCAATTATGTTGAAAGGGCAGGAAGCGTTGGATGTTGCACATAGTAGGTTCTTAATACTTATGTATCAATGAATGTTTGTTGACGGCCAAGACAGTTGGTTGGTTTGGCAATTCGAGTGGTGCAACTGTCACCGGTAATGCCAATGTACAGCGAGACCTTCGGAGCGAGCGTCACCACGCCTATCGCTACAGGTTGAATGTAAAATACTTATATAATTCTCATAAAATCAGCATCTACGCCGCAATACTTGATATTAAGTTTCTTTATATTAAGTGTTCCCCGTTGCCGCTGCAAAGAATCTAGAATGTCATTCTCTGTCGAACTTTATAAATTAGGCTGCAACTGCGGTATTTCCCATATAGGCAAGACGAAGCATATATGTACTATGCTCAAATGTTTAAAGGGTGTGACCCTGTGTGAGCGAGCTGTGTGCCGCTGATGTCAAGAACTGCTAGATTACCAAGTCGGCGATCGCAGAACATAATAGGCGAAGCGGGCACCAAGCATTGGAAATATCACCTAGCGCAAGACCTCTTTACTGTACACCACTTCTATTTAATAGTTGTACTCGTACCTACTTGAAAGGAATGAAATCGAAAGACATATTAATATTATTACTTTCAACAGGGAAGATGATTTTAAATTATCATATAGCATGGAGTGGAATTCATTGTTTAACAACATAAATACATCATAGGGGCACTATTCTGGTGTTTACCTGATTGCGCGTTGGTGAGTTAGTGTGACAGCACCCAAGATGTGTAAGAGGATGACGAATCATGTACCACACTGACAATACAGCGCGGCACTGCTGGGCCTGTGATCACAGTCGGTGCAATGCGAACGCAACTTCGGGCAACATAAAGGTATGAAACATAACCGTTTTTATCCTTATGTTTATTATTGTGTATTAAGTAGAATTACAGAATGAGTACAATTAAGTATTTTATTTGGGGTATAAATACGGAAAATTAATCAATATTTAAAAATGTTTCGCCTGTTAATAAAACAACAACCTGTAGAGGCAACAGGAACACAGTTTTGTTATAAGATATTACTTGGGTAACGTAGCGCTCCAATCAATGTATGTTTACGGTAACAAGCACATCTAGTCGGTCAGGTATGGGCCCTTTTTATTATTGCACCGATAAAGTTATTTCAAACTAGTGCTGGATAGAATGCGTTTCACCAAAATCCTTTGGTATGAAATTTAGATTCAACTGTTCTAAGAGTGTTATACTAGGTTTTCTATCCGATGTAGGTAAGTACTTATGTGAGAGTGCGTACACAACCCTTAAATAAATTTGAAGGGTCCAGTGAAGGCAAATAAGCTCGGATCGTTTCTACTTACGTGAGACTTAAAGTATAAAAGTTATTGTTACTGTGTTTAAGGATTTTGTAGCTCAGTTCTACACCGAAGAAAGAAAGAGTTTTATTTTAAATTATAAACACTGTGAAAAAAACAAAGAGAAATGATTTGTGTTTTTGTGTGGTTGTAATACAACTTATGAACTATTGGAATGATTTGGCTGAAAATTAGTATGCGGGTAGCTGACATCCTGAAAGGAAATGTAATATAGGTACCTTTTTATTCCGGGAACAAGGACCTGTGGGAAATGTGTAAAATAAGCTAATATTATTTGATTTAATTATCCGCACATTGGACAAATGGACCTAGTTCAGCATCTATTATTTATCAGGCACGACTAATGCAATGCTTTATTCTGGAACGATAAGCAACCTAATTTATACATAGACCTAATTTAGTAGACCTAATTTATGAGTTCTGCGCATTCCCCTTCCAATTTCTTACAGAGCTCATCATTCGCCGCGCGACCTATACTTACCTATTTCCGTACCGTTTTAAAACATATTAAGTAAATAGATAATTACCTACCTAGTAAAGATATAGGTAATATCTATAATTTAGTTGCCTAATTTGCCTTAATTTACTGATTGAACAAGTTTTATGACATTCTTATGGTTCATTAAATATAATGCTTAACGGTCGCAGTGTAAGTTTCACTTAGTTTCATGCGGAAAGTGTTTGCAGATCGTTGTGGAAATGACGCGGAATTGCTTGGCAGTATTCCTGGCGTTTTCTTTGCTGGCACAAGCGCTATGCTTACCGCCCGGAGCGGTGTATCGGTGGCGAAGGAATCCAAGAGACAATGAAGTTGAATCTGTAGATGAAGATTTAACTTTGGATAATAGTTCTGAAACTGTGAGTACAATATTTCAGTTCATACTGTAATAAGTTTTACTAACGGGGAACGGTTTCTACTGTCAAAAGTCTCCTCCTCCTCCTCGCCCGTTAGTTTTTTTTTTAGTATGCGATTATTAGATTCTTTTGTTAGTACACGAATTTAAATTAATTTTGTTATACTACTGTGGTGGCAGACAAGCATACGTCCCACTAGATCAAATGTGGTTACCAAGCCTACATTGACATTTAGTCTGTCCATAGACAAATGGAATGACACCGTGTAGTTTTAGTCGGTAAGAGTTCAGCATATAATCCGCGGAATTGTGGATTTACACACGAAAAAAGAAAGTACAACCGGTGCGTTCGATAGTCCAAGGTTATGACATTTACAGTGGGGCTAGTCCACACCCTCAAAGTCGCGACGCGACACGAGCTTAGCCTCTTGAAGAGATAAACTTCGAAACGAGATTATCTGTCAGAGAACCAAAGAGGTTCACATAGCTGGCAGAGTAAGCACGTTAAAGTAGGATGTGGTACGACATTACATAATATATCTCGTAAGCTTTTTTGTGGTGGCGTGTTTCCGAGATACAGTTAATGTTGATTAACGCGAGACGCAACTGGGACAGACGCTCGGATGATGATGATGAGTTAATGTTGATTAACATTTGGTGATCGCGCACCACACTCGTTAAAGATGCCATGGGCACGAAGAACCGCGATGGCCAATGAAGTAGACGAGTTCTGGAGTGAAAATCTCGTCGAAAAGTCGGTGGAGGAGAGAGGAGGGATTGAATGCGGGAAGTGCAGGACGATAACGAAAATTTGGAAGGATCTACGTTCGGTAGAGGTCGGTGATAGGCTGATTTGATACATTAATTTATTGAATATTATTTTAATCTATTATACCTTCTATAAGTGGATATTTCAGCAATAAAAAGATTTGATTATGAAGTATTCAGTAAAGTATATAAATTACAGAAAGACAATAGTCAAACGTCTTCAGCGGATACTGCGGGAACTACAACTAGCGATGACGATGACGACGATGACTTTGGTGACGACAAAACTACAACTTCGAATACGAGTAGTAACGGTGGCAGCAATATATTCAGCCTCCTCAACCTTGCCACTGCGATCCTGCCTTCGCTAAGTGGCAATAATAATGTAAGTTTGAATCTTTCGGTCATAATATGATTACACTTTAATAAATTATCGTGTGTCTAATTAAACTGTGGTATCACATAATAAGAACGTGCGGCACTCGGGAACTATAGCTCGTCTCGATCCACGCGAATGCTCGGTCGAGCTACATGGTAGGCGGAGTAGGTGGTGTTAGGTTTTATTTTCGTTACGGAATTTCTTGATTCAGTCATTCGGAAGTCGGAATTTCTTCATTCTGCGATAAAAGCTATGCAATAGCTTAAAAACATACGACCGATTTGACTACTGATAGTTATTTGATTATTGTCAAGTGCGCTATTTAGCAGTTTATTTAATCTTTGATGGGTTATATTCAATTTAAGGTATAGCACTTGATCTGCTAAAATCATTATTTGTCTATTCACTAGTACATGTACCTATGTTTTTATTTTTTACATAATAAATGCAAAAAAAAATGTCAATACAAAATCTGATGAGAATATCTCAAAAGATTTTGTATTGACAATTTAATATGTCGACATAAAAATCCTTTTAAAAAGTGAAATCGCGATTGTCAATGATGAAAAAAGGTATGCTTTGTACCTAATAATATAAGTCGCGAATAAGACCCGAAATATCATAAATATAAGTGAAATGATTTTAATAAACTAAGAACTACATTTTTTTTCGAAAATCTGCTCTCAAATAAAAGAGGTTTTCAAATTGTTTCTCTAGTTTAAGAGCTGTAGTGCCAGACAGACACATAGAGATATAGCCAATATTATAACCTCTTTTTGCGTTGGGGGCTAAATAGCGGTTATGATTTTTGTCCGGTAATCCTGTATATCAACTCGCACACGTTGTTTTGCACATTTGCCTTCAACATACGTATAGCCCCACACAGTGCACTTAAATAGAACGAAGGCTTTTTACTTTTATTTCTTGTTGTTTTGTGCCCACAATGCACTTTTACGAATTTTTAAGCACTGCACGCTTGCCAAGGTAAGTTTATGATTTTGTTTTAATTTGCACTGTTTACTCAGTACATATAAGCTTACAGGTAGGTACTGAGTCAATGTAATCTAAGTACCTTTTAGGCTTTTTATACATGATGGAATGCCTTTGGACACTTTACTATCCTTTTCCGAGAGTAGTAGTAGGCCGGCTTTGAGTTCTTTCTAATATTATTTGTAATGAATAAGTATTTCTAAAATAATAACTGTTTACTGGTGGACTCATGGTTGACTTCATACTAGTTATGTGATACGATTACGGCATTCTATAAAATAAGAAATTAATTTGACGCTTTATTACTTTCAAATTGGTTAAGAATTATTGCAAGTAATAAACACTATCATTTACAGGTGACAAAGAACAATGAAATGGTAAACAAGATTATAGAAAAGGCAATAATGCAATACAAAGTACGTACTTTTCAAAGAAGGTACGATACTAAAGATAACGATATAGAAATTGACAATGTATCACAAAGAAAGCCTCCATTATCCGAACGAAAAAAAAATGAGGATACTGTTGACATTTTGGAGGTTTCTGGTAGTTCTTCAGCAGAAGATACGGCAGAAGAAAGTTTTGAAGATTTGACAAATAGTAATGAGAATTCCAGCTCTAAAGAAAAACCTGAATCTAATGAATCTACTGCCGGTGGTGACAGTAGTACTAATTTGAGCAATGAAAGCAATGATTCAGACTATGACGAACCTCCAGATGGGGACGGTGAGGGAGGAGGAATATTAGGCCTTCTAGCTGGACTCAGCGGTGTAAGTATTAAAATACTTTCATGGGCATTTGCACTTGCAGAGACAATAATATTAGATTGGAAATCGCAAGTGGAAACAGCTCCTTTGAGAAAAGAAATTTAAGTACGTGTCAAATTAAATATTCTTAAATTCCAGGATGGGGAATCAGACCTGGGGTCTTTGTTGGCCGCGGTAGGTGGTATTGTTGCAAATTTGAGCGTAAGTATATTGAAGACGGTAGTTATACAAATTTAGTACGTGTAGCGAAGTAATAGGACTGACATTCTATGGTTTATTGCAGGGTGATGGTGTAGACATAAATGCCCTTATAGCAACCGGCTTAGGACTTTTTGTTGGTTTATTGGTAAGTATTACTAGTTTGCTGGTAAGTAAAACTGATATCAAACTTACTGTAAATTTATTACGTAATAAGAATCGAATGAATGAGCTATTAAATAGTAATGAATTGCTTTTCATTTGTATCTATTACTTAATACTGTAGGTACAGGATGGCACATTTTTATAACACTATAAGAAATTATAGCGATTATGGCATAGATTTGACTGCCTCAATGGCGCAGTGATAGTGTATGCGACTGCCGCGACTGAGGTCCCGGGTTCGATTCCCGGATCGGGAAAAATATTTGTGTGATCCACAAATGTTAGTTTCGCAGTTTGGGTGTTTCCTTTGTATAATATGTATTTATTTAGATATATATAAGTATGTTTATCAGTCGTCTAGATCCTATAACACAAGCTTACTTTTGGCTAGACGCCGAGTCCTACAATATTTTTGTTTATAAGATTGTAAATTAGTATTTAGTTAAGGCGGACATACTAAAATGTAATATTTTTTAAAGTCTGATGAAGGTACCAACCCTGGTGAAATTATCGCAAGTTATCTTTTGACGTCACTGGACACAATCACTGGAGGTGGAGCAGTAAGTTTTTATAGAATCACTTGCATTCTTTAACGCAGTTAGGCTTTGCAAGTACATGTCAGCGCATGTTTCTCATTTCAGACAAACAATGGTGCTTACTTTGGCAAATTCTTATCCACATTGGTGAAAGGGATTAGCGCGGTAAGTTATTTTGCAGATTTTAGATTAACGCCCTAGAACGATAGGTAGGGACCGTGATTTTTTTCGTTTTAGTCGGTTCAAATCCGGCAAGATATCTTTAGGGACTTTTACACGTTAAGAACAAAAACATCTGTTGATAGATGTAAAAAGTAAAAATCAATTTCGCAAAAAGCAAAGAGAAGTTCTGGTATAGATAAGATCATTGGTTATGTACAAGAAACTAATATATTTAGGATGGCACACTAGACCACTTGAATTTGTACATATTAAGTACTATTGATGTTCCTAAGTTAGGTTGCGTAATACCTCCTAAACATTGATGTTTCTAAGTTAGGTTGCGTGACACCTCTGTTTAAGTTAAATTCATTAGTATTTTCTTGTCTTCCATTAAGCATTCATTATTTTATCTAGCGTAATGTGTGATAAATGTTCACAAATTACTATGATTACGACTTATTTACGTAGTGGTTCAGCAATTAAACATTTATTTTTTATTACTACTATCTATAATTGTGTAACACAGGCTGATGGTGAATCAAGCGCTAGTTCTGAAGAAGATGGAGACAACAAGATGGCTGATTTGGGTGGATTCTTAGCCAGTCTACTTATGGGGCTGCTTGGAGACATGTCAAATCACAGCTCAGCTCCTTGGCGATAAGCTCTACAATATATCTAGCTTAGTAGATAATAGCTACCTTTATGTTTCATACTTAAAATGGCTTCATTTCGCTTGGATCGTAGCTTAGGCACAGATTAAATAATATTTACGATTACATATCTGAAAACCAAATGAATATGGCAACTAGTCACAACTTGTATATTAGTGTTCATTGATACTTGGTTTTAATGAAATGCAAAACATGACATTCCTTCAGAGTTATTATAGTGAAAGTTGAGCACGTGGACACTGTTGATTGAAGTCAATTGGTGTAACTTGCTACACATCTTGAATGTTTTGTTGTTTAAACAGACCGGTTTCGCCCTACGACATTTTCAAAGGTTAGCGCATATTTAATGCATCTCGTATGTCATTGAGTACCATGCCGTAAAGCGTAAGGGTTCTGTCTTGGTCTGGCCTGGTAAGGTTTAAAAAGTAAATAAGTTGAACAGTACAAGTGTTATCAATCAAGATATGATCACGTAAATACTTTTGATTGGTTGTGGAAACATGACCTGTCACTGTAGCACAAAGGGAACAGAGGATCGGTAAAGAAAAAAAAACAAGGGTTACGTACGTGACAGTGTATATTTATCAGATTTGTATAAATTTCAGGCGTCGTACATTCAATTTCAGATTTTAATTTAATTCATTCTATTTTATCTATGGAATCTTCTGTCAAAAATGTTAGATATTTTACAAAAAGCCATTCTTACCATTTGCTAGACATTTTTGTTAGAAACATCAATTTCATCTAATGCAGAAATAAATATTGCAAAAAATAAAGGCCATATTACATATTAATTGGTTTATTAATAATAATACATATCCTTTACAGGTATCACATATGTAAGTATGAACACTTAATTTCTTGTACCTACCTAATGTAAGATATTATGTTTACACAGAAGCTAGGTATTCACTCTTTGTTTTTTTTTAAATGACAGACCTTATTTGTTTATTCTCCTTCCATAATCTGACCTCCTAACCACTTCAAGAGCGATCTAAAGCCTCGTTGTATGAATATATCCCTAATTATTTTACAACAATTTCGTGAAGTTAATGGTCTATGATTTTAGGTCATTAAAGCTCATAAGTCTTAGGTACGTCCTAACTTGCCTCTGCCACCCCTTCCAAAAGAACGGCGTGAATAACAATCATCACCACATTTATTTATGTACACACAACAAATATAAATGGAAAAAGTATTATAAATAAATAAATATGTTGGGTCACTTTTCACACAGCGCCATCTAGCTAAAAGTAATCTAATATACCTAAGCTTGTGTTATGGGATCTAGACGACTGATAAACATACTTATATATTTTTAAAACATATATATTATACATAGGAAACACCCAAACCCCGAAACACACATTTGTGGATCACACAAATTAAGAGAAACAACATTGTACATAGGTCTACTTATTTCAATAGAAATCTCTTCCAGCAGGCCTGAGAGAGGAGAAATTGTAGAAAACAGAGCCATGTAGTGTGCGTAGGTTAATAAACTTACTTAAACTATAATTACATACATACATAACTAAATAAATATTGATCAATTATAATATACATACATATTAGTAGCAATTGTTCCTTACAGACATCTCCGATGCGGATATCTTATTTTTTGGGGTTAGGAGGTCCGATGAACATCGAAAGTGAATATTTTTTCAGTAACTAAAATCAGAAGCGCTCGTGGCCCCGCGGTCTCAGTGTTCGGTAAACGATCACTGAGGTACGCAACTTTAACTATGGCTGGTCGTCGGATGGGTGACCACTTTGTGGCATTTACATTTGCGAGCGTTTTTATTTATTTATTTATTTATAGATAAAATACTCAACAGTTTATTAACATCCGTAATGTTTACAGGCACACAGATCGGACGGGTCATCTTTACCAACTCAGTTTCCGCTCCACACACTCAAGATGGATATTTTCCGAGCCTTCGTGCGATTCGGAACCAACTTATTAGGCCTCGCTTCTTCAGCATTTGTCAATTCTCCAACGTAATTGTATTTATTAATAGGTTAGGTAGGAACAGGAGATATGGTATCCAGGAACACTCGTGTGTCGCCGCGAACTGCGAAATTTGTTTAAAATACAGGGTTTGATGATATAATAACTGCACTGCACCTTCACAAGTCACTGATAATATCTATGGTACTCGATTCCAGGGGGCCAAGTCCAAAGATACGAAATTCAATCGCATCAGAAGAGAATAGAAATTTGCGCTCGATAGAGAGCCGACAGAAAAAAATTACAGTTTTCGTAGTTCACTATTACAATTGCGCTCCAATAGAATTCTATTGACCGGTCGATATAATTTTATTAACACGTGTTTCGCCAGTAGCCGCTCGTAATTTGCGTTTTTAGTAGTCTAATTTTGACAGACAAAACAGCTATTTTGTCGCTATTTTCGGCTTGAGAAATATGATAGTGAAATATATGATAGTTTTAGTAGACTATCAAGTTTTGGACCAATCGCAATGGAATCGATATAGAATAGAAATAGAAGGTTTTATGTTGTTAAATAGTAGACTTGGCCCCCAGGACCATTGAGATCCCAGGACTAGTGTAGGTTTTAATTGTACTTGATACCTAATTGATTTCTGGGCATGGCGCGGCGACACGCGACTGTTATCGCATGCCATTTCTCCTGTTTTTTCTTTCAAATTTCTACGTTGTACTCTACTTACTATCTAGGCACAGTCTGTGTCAAATACTTGGTGGTAGTCACTGTGTTTCAGATAGGTAGGTACTTTCAATGTACACAATAGCATCGATGATTGAGATCAATTTAACTGTAAAAAGTATCGTATCTTGGTCTATTGTTTTAGAAAAAATATAATATATGCCAATTTAACCAATAAACTAAATAATTCTAGATTGAAAATAAATAATTTTTGAGCAGCTCATGATTTTGGCTGTACCTATGCTAATGTCAACACATTAAAACGTTATGTAGTATTTTTTTTAACTAACTAAATTATGCTACTACTAATTATGCTAATTGATGCAGACTGGTATTAATAAAGCACTTTAATTGCGCTATACTAGATAGGTATGCCATAATGGTGCCATTTATTATCATACTCTTTACAGTGAGTGCCATGTACCATGCCATCATATCGATAAGAATAAAGACGTGTATGTATGAAGCTATTAATGGATCTACAGGAAGCGAAAGAAGTATGTATGGATCGCGAAGCATGGCGATCTGTCCTCTCTGACTACCCCGTCAGGGAAACAGCGGGAAGATAGTTAAGTCAATAAACCAAAATAATTATCAAAGTCAATTCGTTTTATTCAAATTAATACATCATCAAATTGTCAGGGATATACCGTGAAGATATTAAGGATATCTCATTTCATATTATTATGCTAATTTCTGTAACAGGAACTACCTACTCGTATATGTTATTATTAGAAATTATATATAAATGTACTTAGGACCGTAAACTCCTATCAACTTGTTATGCGTTACAGATCTAAAAGGCGGTAGATATACGGATGCCCTGGGGCTATTCTTCCGAGGGCTCACCCGGGACTCCCGGCTATAGACAGATGGAAGGGATACGTGTGGTTTTAGTCGGTAGGAGTCCGGCATAGCATCCGTGAGGATTTCCACACGACAAAAAAAGATACTGATAGTACTGATGCTATAAAAAAATTATTACTTATCCCTCTCACGCGATATGTAGAGGCAGAGTCGTAGGGCAGAGTGGAGGCAAATAGATATGATTTTATTATATGTGCGAGTGCATTCTTTTTTAATTCTAATTAGGGTAATCCACCCAATCATTGGCACTCCGCCAGTTATTGGCACTTAAGAGTTCAGACTATAAAAACAAGGAAACTATAGATTACTCAAATTCGGCACGAATAAAAAGTAAAATAGTATTATTTTTCTCTTAAAAATTGACAACACTGTACCAATAACCAATATGGCGATTTAGGTACAACGGCTGTAATTTTGACGTCGTGATTTAGTGTAATTGTTTTGGTTTTTTTTAAGGTGAGTGCTTTTTTAAATCATAGTATATCGCAGATGTGCGACATATTTTACTTCTAAAATAATTTGGTATATTGAATTATAACTCTAGGCAGTAAATTCAAAAATTATTTCTTAAATATCATTACCACATTTTCTTTATTACTTGTGCCAACATATGGAACAACAATTTCGTCAAAATCCCTTTATTGGCACTACTGCCAATAATAGGACTTTTCAAAATATTATCAACAAGTGAGTTTATGAATTATTTGTAAAGGCTTAAAATAAAATATTGTTTTACCATCTAACGTTTATTTCTTTAATTGCAATTTCCTAAGATTGGCCCACGGTGCCAATAATCGGTTTTTCCCTTAAGCGTACCTACGTCGTAAACAATGGAGAGGCGAAATGAAAAAGAAATTAAGAAAAATAGAAATACGAAAACAATACAATGAGGAAGATATAAAAAAGGCATTAGACGCTATTAAAAAATGCATGGCCAAAAAGCAAGCCACGGAACAATATCAGGTTTCCCGAGCTACCTTACAATTTCGCATAAAGAACCAGAGCATAAACTTCAGCCTGGTCCGAGTCCAGTGCTTAACTTAGAAGAAGAGAATAAATTAAAGAATTGGTTAAATGTTAGCGGACTCAGTGTTCTGTAAACGATAACCTATTTACGCAACTTTCACTATGGCTGGTCCTCAGATGGGTGATCACTTTGTGGCATTTACATTTGCGAGCGTTTCCGTGCTTCGGAAGACACGTTAAGCCGTTGGTCCCGTAACATGGAAGTCGTTAAGCCAAGTTAAAGACCTTATGGTCGGTTTGAAAAATTTTAACAGCAGGTAGCCACAACCTACCTCTGTCTATTTCAAAACGGCAATGGGCTCACCACCTTTTACGTAGGACAGGAATACACCTGGTGAAAAGTGGGCATATAATATGCCTCTGCCACTCCTTCGGAGATAAGGCGTGATAGATAAATATTTAAAACAAAAGGCTTCCATAAACGAAAAGAAGACATTTTGCATAGCGTATTTGAATATATTACAAAAAACGGCTGATCTAACCATTTCAGAAGAAACGTTGTGCAATACGGACGAAGACGAGAAATCTGATGATGATTGTCATATCAGAGCTTGTAATAAAAAGTTGAGCATAAGTGAAATTGAGAAAATATTGAGGGATGATTAGGATTAGCTTAAATGTTAATTTCTGATTCCACTATGACTGCTAACTTAGAACTTATTGCTAACTTTTAGAAGACTAAAATACCTAGTACGAGAGATTATAAAGTTCATTTAATTTTTGTTCAGACTGATTTTTAATTCTTTAAACTAGAAAGATTAGTATATATGACTGTGAAATGATCTCAAATATAGTCATTTAAGAACTGTTAAAGTGTTAATGCCAAAATAAATAGAATAAGAGAAAGTGTTCAAATTTACTGATTTATTTAAATATTTTATGTAAACTCTAAACTTTAATTTTAGAAAATAAAGGCGTTTATTTAGGTAGCTAAACAGTGTTTCAATTAAACTCTAACCTTTCTGCTACTGTAACTCATCATCATCATCCGAGCGTCTGTCCCAGTTGCGTCTCGCGACGCCCGGGGTCCGCTTTCCTACATTTTCTCCTCCACTTCGCACGGTCGTCGGCATCCCCTGTGGTGAGACCATTGGCACGCATGTCATCCCTTACGACGTCAAGCCAGCACTTCTTGGGTCTTCCCCTCTTACCGGGACCCGGCGGGGCTGACATGGCCAGACATTTGTTACCTACGTAGCCCGGCGGTTGCCGCAAGACGTGACCATACCAACGAAGGCGACACTCTTGCAACTTGTCTGCAATGTCACGGACGTGAAGGCTGCCGCGGATGCGAGAGTTCCTCACGCGGTCCATCCGCGTGACTCCACACATCCACCGCAGCATCTTCATTTCCGTGACACGCAGCTCCTGCTTGTGTCGCTCCAATATCGGCCACGTCTCACTGCCATGTAAAAGGACAGGTCTAATAATGGTTTTGTAGACCTGTCCCTTCAACCGGATCGGCATTTTAGGGTCACAAATGACACCGGTCATCTCCCGCCATTTGGCCCACGCGGCAGCAATGCGTGACTTGACATCGCAATCGATGTCACTGGACGTGTGAAAAACAGATCCCAAGTATTTAACCTGGTCCGTGCGCTCGACCAAATCACCGCCTATGCGGACGGATGTGGGATCTGTCGAGTTTAGTGCCAAGTACTCGGTCTTCGCCACATTTAGTTTCAGACCGCCGTTCTCAAGCGTCTCCTTCCACGCCTTTACACGTCGCACCAATCTGCCCCTGTCCGCGTATGCCAGCGCAATATCGTCAGCATACATGAGCAACCATGGAGGCTGCTCATGCGGGTTTCTGATGCTGTCCGACAATTCGTCTAATATTACACTGAACAGAAGCGGACTAAGGACAGAACCCTGGTGTACCCCGACGGTGATGGGGAAGGGTTTCGTGTCGCCAACAGCAGTCCGAACCATTGAGTCGGAGTCACAGTACATGTCCCGGATAGTGTCAATATAGACCTCTGGAACCCCTTTGGACCGCAGTGCCCACCAGATCATCGCACGAGGAACACAGTCGAAGGCCTTCTGCATATCTAGAAACAAACAGTGCAGAGGCGTGTTCTTCGACCTGTATTTCTCTGCGACAACCCTCAGGGCAAAAACAGGGTCCGTGGTCCCATGACCAGGGCGAAACCCATATTGACACTCCGAGAGAGTACACTCCTGCCGGATCCGAGAGTCTATAATCCTCTCGAAGATCTTCATGGTGTGGGACATCACCTTAATACCGCGGTAGCTCCCGCACTCCTGCACTGACCCCTTACCTTTGAAGACTGGAGTAATAATACTTAGTCTCCATTGGTTTGGGATCTGCCCGCTGAGGAGTATGCGGTTAAAAAGGTTTACTAAGATGCCCACACCGCGAGGACCCATCGCCTTCCAGGCTTCGATGGGGACTCCATCGGGTCCGACAGCTTTCCGATTCTTCATGCGGCGAAGCGCAGTCAGGACTTCTCCAGGCGTTACCGGTGGCACTAGTCCTTGATTCGGAGGGAGGTCCGGAGGCTGCACCTCTTTATGCTGCTTATTAAGCAGCTCGTGGAAGTACGAGCGCCATCTCTCCTTTACCGCGAGGTCTTCGCTTAACAGGTTGCCCTCAGGGTCTTTTACACAGCGACACTTGGATATATCCTGTGCCGCTTTGACCCTGGAGCGCGCCAGCTTATAGATGAGCTTCTGCCCCTCAGACGATTCCAGCTTATCATACAAAGGTTGTAAGTGGTCTCGTCTGGCTCTGGCTACAGCTCTCTTTGTGGCGCGCTTGGCAGCCCTGTACGCGTCGCGGTCTTCGGAAGATCCGGTCGCTTGCCACTTTTTAAAGAGGGCTTTCTTCTCCCTGGTCTCCCTCAGGACTGCGTCGTTCCACCACCAAGTTTCCTTGTCACATTTGCGTCCACCCTTAGACTCACCGAGCACCACCTTCGCCGCTCCAAGGATGGCCGCCTGAACTTTGTCCCAGTAATCTTGAACTGGTTCGCCTTCAGTGTCGGTGCACTTGTCACCGACAGCTGAGACGAACTCCTGGGACCTAGTTTCATCAAGCAGCCACCATCTGATGCGGCGCTGGCACCGCTCGATGCGTTTGCCTTTAGGCTTCACGCAGAGGTCCATGACAAGGAGACGGTGTTGTGCAGTAAGACTCTCACCGGGTATGACCTTGCAGTTGGCCACCTTGCCGATGCTGTATCGCCTAGTGAGTAGGAAATCGATCTGAGTTGTACGCCTCCCGCTCTTGTAGGTGATGAGATGTTCGGATTTCTTTTTGAAATACGTGTTCACAATGGCCAGATCGGCAGCCGCACACGTTCTGAGGATAGTTTCTCCTTCAGTGTTGCGGGTGCCGTATCCAAAACCACCATGAACACGTTCAAACTCCTCACACCTCTCACCCACATGACCGTTTAGGTCGCCGCCCAAAACGATTCCCTGTGACAACGGAATGCTCCGAAGCACTCCCTCGAGTTGGCCCCAAAACGACATCTTATCGGCGTCGCTACAACCGGCCTGTGGCGCGTAGGCACTTATCAGGTGGGTAATAATCCCATCGATAAGCACCCTCACGATCATAAGCCGGTCGCTACAGCGTTTCACCTCCAAGATGCCGCTCTGCAGCCCTTCGGAGAGCACCACGGCCACCCCGTTCTCCCCACCAGGCGCACCCGTGTAGTACAGCTTGTAGCCTTTCTGCAAAGGCCGGGCTCTGTTGCCCTTCCACCGAGTCTCCTGCAGGAACGCCACGTCCACCCTCCGCCTGGAGAGTACTTCGGCCAACTCTACCGCACGCCCAGTCAGCGTGCCAATGTTCCAAGATGCGAAGCGGATTCGGGTTGGGGCTAACTTCTTTAGCCGTGCTGGCCCGACACACGGCAGCCCTAGCCCACTTGCCACAGGAGTCGGGCGGGGCTCCTGCGCGCCGTTTTGCGGCGGCGCCCTATCCCTAGCAGCATTCCTTTTACTTCTTTTCATTATTTGTTTCGGCGGGTGGCTTTTATGGGAGCGACGCCCTCAGACCTCCCAACCCCAGAGGGGAAAGCCAGCGCCAGAGCCTCGTCCGTTAATCAGCAGGTGCACGCACTGGCACGGGAGGTTGACTTGGGCCCCGAAGATCTTGGTGGGGCCCCTTACACCCTTACTACCCACACTTTCTGCTACTGTAACTACATGCCAATAATTAGACGAATAGAGGTCAATAATTCGAATTTCTATGCTAATAACAGGGTGTTTATAGTATTTTGGGTTTAAGTAAGAATTATAAAATAAAATAAATAAATAAATATCCATCACGCCTTATCCCCGAAGGGGTGGCAGAGGCATACTATATGCCCACTTTCACCGTGTGGATTCCTGTCCCACGTAATAGGTGGTGAGCCCATTGCCGTGTTGAAATAGACAGACGCAGGTTGTGGCTACCTGCTGTTGAAATTTTCAAGCCGCCCATAAGGCCTTCAACCAGGCTTAACGACTGCCATTTTACTGGCAACCAGGACCACCAGCTTAACGTGCCTTCCGAAGCACGGAAACGCTCGCAAATGTAAATGCCACAAAGTGGTCACCCATCCGAGGACCAGCCATAGTGAAAGTTGCGTAACTCAGTGATCGTTTACAGAACACTGACACCGCGGGTCCACGAGCGCTTCTAAGTAAGAATTATTTATTTTATAATATTCAGTCACATAAAAACGGTTATAAAAACAAAGGTTTAAAGTTTTTTCTTTGACACTGTCACTAATTTTCCATACCTGCACTTGTAAATGACAATTTATTGTAGTTAAATTTCTGACTGAGATGAAGCTCACTCTTAAAGTGCCAATAATTGGGTGGTTTACCCTATTTGATTGTGCTATTTGTGCTATATTTAGAATTATAAGGAACACACATAGCCGTCCATTGTAACATACTTTAATCTATATATATAAAAGGCAAAATCATTGACTGACTCATTGATCACGAAATCTCTGAAACTACCAAAGCTATGAAGCTCAAACTTGGCATGGAGATTCTTTTTAATACGTAGGTTTCCGGTAAGAAGGGATTTTGCGAAAGTCTACCCCTAAGGAAGTAAATAAGCGATAAACGGTTGTATGGACGTTCGTCATTTTTAAAGTTGGAAACATGAATTTACGAGTATGTACATTTGTTTTTAGTTACAAATAAATGGGCACGTGTATAGTGATTTTGCAAAATTTTACCTTTAAGGGGGTAAACAAGGGTTAAAAATTTATATGGGAAATTATTCATTTTCAAACATACATACATACCTGCTTCTGTATAAATAAGAAAAAAATACGCGTTACCCTACCCTTAAGGGGGTAAAACAGTAGTTGTAATAAAAAACTCATTGATCACGAATCCTATAAAACTAACAAAGCTACGAAGCCCAAACTTCGCATGGGGGTTCCTTTTAACACGAAATTGTATCACTAAGAACGTAAATAAGCGTAATAAACAGTTGTGTGGAAGTTCGTCGTTTTCAAAGTTAGAAGCACGAATTTACATATACCTGTTTATGGTTACAAATCAATGGGCACGTGTATCGCGGGTTTTCAAAAGTTTACCTATAATTATATTATATTATCTGTGCCTATAAGGAGGTAAAACAGTTTGTACAAACTGACTCATTGATCACGAAATCTATGGAGCTACGAAGTCCAAACTTCGCATGGGGGTTCTTATTAACACGTAGATGGTTTCGTGAAATTCTACCCCTAAGGACGTAAATACGGGATAAACGGTTGTATGGAAGATTGTCATTTTTAAAGTTAGTAACATGAACTTACGTTCCCCTATTTTAGAAGAATCTCTTGAGGCTAAAAAATACCCGGTATTCCACGTCCACGGGAACGAGAACTACGTGGGTAAAACCATACACATCCAAAAATTTGGTGAACGTATTCTTTACATACCTACGTTAGATGAGCACTAAGAAAGAATTCCTGGTATTCCTACGGGAATATAATTTTGCTAATATTATAAATGTGAAAGTTTGTAAAGATTTCTATATCATTTGGACGTTTGTTATTTAATCACATTGTAACGGTCCCGACGTACCGTTCACATTAATTAAGGAACGTTTTGAATAAATCAAGATATTTTGTTAGCAATTAGTAATACTGATAAAAAGGAATAAGTTGAGACGTTTCCCAAGACCCTTTAGTTTTTAGAGAGTATGGGTTATTTATGACGGTTTCAAGTGAGAATTTCTTAAGTACAAAATATTCTATTGATAAGCCATTTATAGTTAGTTAGTGTTATTTTAACACAATTTGAGGTTGTTTTTGCCACTTTCCAAACTATACAGCTGACAAAAAAGGAAACGCGACATGTTGACGCCTGTACTGAGATGGAATTTACAAACAGAAAAATAGATTAATATACTTACGCAAAATTAAATATCATTTTGTCAAATTAGAGCAGTTATGAATTTAGGTTATTAACGAAAAGATCTTTAAGAGCTACGAGTTTGAATTAAAGTAGCATTAAATTACTCTTTTATTCCTCTATGGTATCAAACAGGAGTTTGAAATACCTAATAGAAGGTGAACTGAATCTTTACTTTAAGGTATAAGTTGAAGTCACTGTCTATCGTCTGTTTGTATATACGACTAAATCTTTTAAGCCACTCAAAGGTTTTAAATGCAGGTTTCTATATCGATAGATAAAAGTTTTATGCGCAATACCTGCACATTGGTATCTAATTTGCATTAATAGCTAGTTAAGTATAAAGTAACTTAGCGAATATGCAATACCAATGAGTTCGAAATATTCGTAGTAATAATGTTTATCGTAGTACCGGAATATTTTAAAATCTGACTTAAGTTGTGTTCGTTAAGGTTCATTTTCGGTCTCATTCGAGTGTTTCGAAAAATGGGCGTGTTTTGGTTTTGGGTTTTTTATCCTAGGAGTTAATAAATCCCCGTGACGCGGGAAGGAAGGGCTCTTTTGGCTTTTGCTTTTCCAACCCTGGTGCGCAAGCGGCGTTTCGTTTATTTCGTTCATTATTAGTTTTTTTGGAAATAATAGTTGGTGTACTTAAAGTTTCATTAAAGACGCGTTGTGATGATATCTCTACTTCGTTTATTGATATTAGATATTTGTTGTTATTAGCTAAATAAATTGTCGTGTGAATTCGGAAAAATACTATTTTTGATTAATTAGATTGTATTTGATTGAATTCATTTTTGCTACTGTAGTTAAATTCCTTATTGGTTATTCAGATTAAATTATAGTGAGTGTTTATTAATTTTCTTAATTTTTCAGTTTAGTTACCTTTCGCATAATTCTACTTGTAGTGTTTTTGTTTCGCGTACGCGGCTTGCGCAGAGGTTTATTGCTAGGGACCTCCCGTCAAGAAAATCTATGACACGGTTCATAGTCTTGGACGAAACCTAGCGGTGTTAACGTAATCCAAGTCCATCTGTAGGTAGCTAGTAGCCGAATAACATTTGGAGAGTGCGGCAGTTGACTATTCTCGTTCTAGCGAGGTCGACTTATCTCCCTGTGTGGACGTATCGGGTGGTATTCAACTCGGTATTCAACCGTCGAAGTGGATCCCGTTCCCTTTGGGAGCCAAGATTGGTACCATCGGAGCGTTCAGCTCAGTCTTATCTATTTATGTATATATACCCACTAACATATATTCTCTAGGGTCTCAGTACACATCCCTGAGCTTCGGCTCGTGGCTGAGACAAACAGTTATAGGAAATAGACCAAGTCAAGCCTAACTAGCTTGTTCCCTTAACAGCTTAGGGTTAGGTTACATCACACACCACACGTTTAATACTAAATAAGGAGGTGTCCTCCTGGTTTGAACAATATACACTTAGTTCTATTTGGGGTAGCGTTTAGGCACACTGATAAACTTGGGTGGAATAGGGTTATATATATATATAGGTTTGTTAGGTTTATTAAGTGAACTAAACATAAGCATCTCGTCAGTTTTGTATATATATAGGTTTGTTAGGTTGATTTAGGTGTACTATACATAAGAATCTCGTTAGTTTTGTAACTAACTAAACTAACTAACTAAACTAACTACTATAAGTCGTAATTAATTAGTCGTATATTTTGATAATTCTTACCTCTTGTTAATTCATGAACTTTTGAGAGTTGTTCTCAGTTACTGAAATACTGAATTAGTTCTGTGAAAGTGCTAAACTGCCTAGCTAATTGGCTTATTTGCAAACCTTGATAAATTTTGAATTGTATCAATCATTTGACTCGGACCAAGTCAATCGACTAATTACTGTATAGTAACCGTCACGAATATATCAATCTTTTGATAGTTCTATCAGCGTCTCAAGGAACTCCCTATTCTGGGGATTGTATTAGAATTCATTCTTGGCCGGGAGCGGTTGTCTCCATTTAATAGGTGTCCGCTAACCCAGGGACTCTATTACACTTCGACACGGTCAAATGGCAATTGCCTAATGGGTTTCAATATACTATTTCGCTGAGTGTGTTGATTAGAACCAAGATTTTAGTAAAAATCATATAATTACCACTGCAGTATTCTTGTTGTGTATTTCTGTTGGCTGAGTCGAATCATAGACCGCATTTTAACATTTTTAATCTCACTATATCATCACCATACTTGATTTTATATTTAACTTTGTTTCATCAAACCACTCTATTGTAGAAATCATAGAGAAGTATAATTAAACAAGTGCCACGAAATAAAAGACCCGTACAAAACTTCCTATTCAGGAGTTTGTTGTATTTAAATAGGGCGAGTTTTATAAGCCTATTAGAAATCTTTCAAAATTCTTATTAGTTTTTATGCCGGTCATCACGGAGGTGTTACAGACCTTATAACAGAGTCTAGTATCACACTAATGATGAGGGAGGCTAATTAATGTTGGATGTTAGCCACTGTGTGTGAGCGGAGACTGGGGCTCCACACCGAAGAAATCAACCCACAGTTGTAGCAAATAGCCATTTACCACTTTATTGTAATTTCGCTCCAAAAGTGAGACAGACACCGAAGAACACAACCCACAGGAGTAGAAAATAGTAATTTACCATATTTCTGTAACTTCCTTTTGAAAGTGAGGTTGATACAAAAGAACAAAACCTTGTCTTCGGAAATAACAATTCGTGAAAACCATATTAGAGTCATTGTGTTCAAAGAGAAAGGGCTACAAGAATTTCTACGACATAAAATATATTCGTCTTATTTGCCATCGTTGTAGTATGAATTCCTAATATAACCGCCAAGTACAATTCGTAGATATTAGTGCCGATATTATTACCACCATATTAGATATAATCGACTAAGAATTTGTCATTATTAGAAAATAGGTTTAGTTATTTAATTTTAGGTACGTAAATGTCTAGATTGCACATCAACTCTGTCTAAACTCTTATAGAATCTAGGGCGTTACGGAACATAACTAGGGTCATATCTAACCACTATACGATCACAGGCCAATTTAGTGTTTAAGCGATAATTATTACTGTAGGATCAAGTTATTAAGCGGATAGTTCTTAGCGTTCGATTAGTTTAGTTTAGTTAGGTTAGCAATCATTTCGCTGGATTGTCACGATTAGGTCCCGTTTAGGAAATAATTACATTTAGGATCATTACAATTGGGTGTCGTAAGCCCAGGATAGTTACAATTTGCTGCCTTTGGACCAGGATAGCTTAGGGAACATTACAACATTTTGCTGAAAATCGGCATATAGGTAGAATATTTCCGAAAGTTAATGCCCGCCGCTCCACTCACGTGAAGTCTTTAGTACACAAAAATGATTTTTCACGGGAAAAAGATGTTTATCCGGGATATAAAGTAGGTACCCTATGTATTAATTCAGGAAATGTCTCGCACATGATATTGAGTTCAAGCAATTTCACCCGCGTGTATATTATTCAGTTGTAAGTAACTCATCAACAAGTATTCCGATTTCATTCAGTATTTTGTTATTAAAAAGTGAACACTTCAGAAGTTGTTTCATAAGAATAGTCTACGCGCCACCCTCATTAACTAATATTTCTTTCTTTGTCTGTTTCTCTTATGTGGCGCAAACGAAGTTGCGCGGTGCAGCTAGTAAGTAATAAAACCAGTAGATGTTTCATACACATAAAAGCTTAATGAAAATATTTTGTTGCAAGACAAATTTAATTGCGATAAAGGTACTAAGCATTGTATTTTGTGATTATGATCCTTACGCCAAAGATATGAATCTTGTTGTTTATAAGGGGTACCTACATTCTTGTGAATTCATATCCAGGTTCAACCTACTATTTCAGTAAAGCGGTAGAACCTTTACTGAAACTATCTGTGGAGTTTGAAATTTAAGGAGAAAACCCGCGTTCCTCTGATTTATATCACTTGCCTACACTTGTGCACATTGTCGAAATTTTTGGTATTCTTTTGCATCTTGGAAACGTGTGAAATCATATTTCATTCAATTTAAATCTTTTTTTAGTAGACTGAGTATAAAGGATTAAGTTCCATAACGCAATATCTATTCTTCAAGGCACCCAATGAATTATATTGGATTTTTAAGTTGTACGGATTAACGCTGTTTATAAGTTTTTGTAAGCAAAAAAATTTTTTTTTTGATAATGCGATGTGTTTTAATCGTTGACTCCGTATCCCAACAATATTTTTTTCATTTCCAACCTATTTGTATGTAGTTCATGTTAACTTGGAATTCTTCTAAACCTTATCAGTAATAATATAGTCCGAGACTACCAGGACTTTAATTGGTCGTGCTAATTAGTGTCTAGCACATAAGACCTTTTAGCCTTTTTGTTACCACCTCACTAAAAAGGCAACGGGTTCAAAATTTCTTCCAAATTTAACATCTAAAATAGACACATTTTATTATTTTTTTAAATTTATTCGGCCCTTTAGACCCACCCCAGTTCCGTGCTTCGGAAGGCAAGTTAAGCCGTTGGTCCCGGTTGTCAATAAAATGGCAGTCGTAAAGTCAGGTTGAAGGCCTTATGGGCGACTTAAAAGAATTCAACAGCAGGTCGCCGCAGCCTGCGCCTGTCCACTTCAGCAATGGGCTCACCACATGTTACGTGGGACAATAGTGCATACGGTGAAATGTGGGCGTTTAATATGCCTCTGCCTACCCCTTCGGTGATAAAGGCGTGACAATATGTATGATGTATGTACTTATCAGAAATCAGCTTAAAATCTAAGGATGGACTATTTCAAACCGCATTCCCATTGCTGTGCTGTGACTCCTGTAAACCAGGATTTACAGCAATTACTAAGACTAAAAGAGTTACACTATTCAGATCAACACCGAAAATAAAAAAGGTTGACATAATAATTGATGTAATTTTTTTATGTCATCTCATAACTTATATAGTATGACCTAAATATTTTCACACTCTTTTTGCTGTCACTGAAGTGATGGTGAGCTCATCAACCTGGAAAATAAATATGAAAATAAATAACCTGGAAAATTTTAATATGTTTTAGATAGTTTTTTTATGATTTCGTTTTAAAATATTTTATTTTACTAATATTAAGCAGGCGTGTAGAACAATTTGCTTATTTATTTATTGAACATGGAAGATTAACAGCTACAATAACGTGTTATAAAACAACAAGTGATCTTTACTTCTAGATATTATTCTAAATTTATAAGTGTGGATATTTAGTTATATGTATTACAGTTTACAAATATTACGATCATGGTACATTCTACATTAAACACCATCCTATGAGAAAACAACTTTTACCATAATATAGTAAGTACGTTATGGTTATGGATTATATGTGAAAAATAAGATACAATACATGTGAGACTCAAACAAACAACAAGTAACACTACATTACAGTGATACTGTCATTAATTGCAGAAAAAGTTCTCTGACAAACAACGCTTCAATGATGTCAATTTTGTGTGAAAAATATCAAAATCATGTTGCTTACATAGTCTATTATAATTACGGCTAGCTCGCACAACATAGGTGTTCTTTCTGTAGTTAGTATGTGCACGTGGAACGTGAATCGGTGGGTTAAACCTTATAAACTTTGCTGGGACATTTAGAGAGAATTTACTTAGAAGGTCAAGTTTACTTAGAATCAATATCTGGTCATACTCTTTAAATGGCGGTTTAAATATGGTGGAGAATTTCAACTTGATTCGATACGGTTCGGGTAGTTCAGGTGGATAGAACATTGCCTTGGTTAGGCAAAGGTCACAGGTTCAATCCCTGTCTCGAATAGGATTGTCTTTTTCCACTTTAATAAAAAATTATGAACAATCAATATCATTATTTATAACTTTTTTCAACAGCATAGAGTCGGCTATTACACGGCATTTTAATTTCACAAAATGGCTTATAGCGGCTTCAGCTAGGATATGACAGAATTTGTCAGTTAAAACTATTTAAAAAGATTGTTTATCTGTCGGTCAGTCTGATTGTACCAGCTAATCTCTGAAGTTATGCTACATTTTATCACTGTACTAGGTAACGCCCACGGCTTCGCCCGTGACATATTTCGATTTCCCGTCGCACCTATTTAATCCCGTCGCTTATGAATTCTACCATAATGTATAAAAAATTGCCATTGACATTTATGATTACTGCTCCGCTCTCCGGAGTAGCTAGCGTAGTATATAGCCTTCCTCGACAAATGGACTATCTAACACAAAAAAATAAATCAAATCCGACCAGTAGTTTTTGAAATTAGCGCGTTCAACCAAACAAACAAACTCTTCAGCTTTATAATATTTCAATGGAAAGGTGAAAACTAAGCGAGTGAAAATGTGGGGCGTCCGCCGCACTATTCGTAAATATTACTAACATTGATATGCGGAGGCGTAGACAATACGTAAAGAACTGCATCAGCGACATCCTCGGGAACCAACGTTGGAATATTGTGACCATGCAGATGAGCTACGCCTTCCAAGTTCGTCATCACCAGTCCCGGAGATAGGCTCTGTGAACAATTATTGAGTGTTTTGTATATAAATCGTGTATACAATAATGTAATATGAGCAAAAGCTCGGATGAGGTCTCTCAGAAGCCCTGAGGCTATCCTTCCGAGGGCTCACCATGGTCTACTGGCTAGTTATAGTCGGTAGGAGACCGACATAGCATCCATGAGGATTGCCACACGTAAAAAATGTGTAACTCGAAATATTTTTTTTGTATATAAATCGTGTATACAATAATGTAATGATTATTGATTTGATGGAATTGAATAGAGGAAAAATAAAAAAGAAAATGAAATATAAACAAAAGAATGTGATGCAACTTGATTCTAAGGTAGTGCGAAGGTCGCCGGGACATTTTGGCCAAAATTTTGCGTCAGCGGCACGAATGCCATTGGTGATCTAGTTCAAGACAATTTTAAAACAGTATTTACATTAAATTACAATTATTTGTGAAAAACATATAAAATCACATTTCTTACAGTAACTTTGGTTTTGTTTTTGAGCTCCGCCATTTCATTGAGGAGTGAGGCGGTAAATCCGGTGACCGCATGCTTGCTGCACGAGTACACATTGAACTGTTGGTTCAATGGGCTATAGTGGCCGGCAATACTGAAATTAGACCAAGTTTGTTTTTAGTAGTTTGGCACTGGCTCTGTTTTCAAAAACATTAGTATGCCTACTTAAATCTCGGTCAAAAGGTACTTTCAAATGCTAATAGACAAATGGATTGCATAAGACCATCATCATCATCCAAGCGCTTGTTATAGTTGCGTCTTGCGATAGCCGATGATTCTTTTTAATCAAAATGTGACGCTATTGACACGTATATCATCCCGTATGACATCAAGTCGTGTTGACTTGATTGGGGATTCCCATCTTACTCGACTTGGCGGGTACGGCATTATAAGACATTTGTTCCCTTAAAGCCCTTATAATTTTTCTGCCAAACATGACTATACTAACGAGGCGATACTAAGATTATCTGCAATGTCACGGATAGGTAGGCTTCCATTTTTTGGACATACATTCATGAATGACAGCTGTAAAAAATCTGTTACCAATTTCATAGTTTTTATAATTTATAGGTGAATCCAAATAGTATTATTATTGACATTCAGTATGACATTAAATAGTAAAGTCAGTAACAAAGGTCTATTAGGTTCTAATCTGAAATCTAAATATAGGATTCTAACTAACTATCTTCACGCTGTATCCCTGACGGGGTAGTCAGAGAGGACAGATCGCCAGGCTTCGCGATCCATGCAAACTTCTTTCGCTTCTTCGAGATTCATCAATCGCTTCATACACGCACGTCTGGGTATCCGAGTACTTTTGACCTTTCCGTTTTTGAGCAATATGCTCACGTGGTCTTCATATGTAAGTCTCGGCCTTCCCTGACTCCTTCTACCCTCTACTTTTGAACAATATATATTCTTCGTCAATCGTTCCTCACTCATTCGTTGGACGTGTCCAAACCAACGGAGCACGCCCTTTCCCAGCTTAACGCTGACACTTTCATTCAAACCTGCCATATTGCGTATCACTTCGTTACGTATTCGGTCGGCCAAGGTAACGCCGCACAATTTTCGAAGTGATCGCATCTCCACAGCATTCAATTTACTTTCATGCATCTGCTGACATACCCAGGTTTCACTACCGTAAAGCAAAGTTGGCACTAGCACTGCGTTATGAATCGCCATTCGTGCTTCTTTTACGATGCTTTGTCGCTTTACTAACTGGGACAAACCACCGTTAACTTTGTTTCCGGCAGCTACTCGCCGTTCTACATCCGAATCACATCTTCCATCCGCGCTAAACATACTTCCTTAATACACAATTTCATTCACTTGCTCTAGACGTTCCTGGTTGATCCTGATCTCGCATTTAGTTCTTACGTCACCTCTTTCAAATACTAGAACCTTACTTTTACTTGCATTCAAGCGGAGACCCTTACTTTCACACCCCTCTTTCATATTAGTGACTAATGCCTGTAGGTCGGCTTCTGATGAGGCCATGAGCACCGCATCATCAGCGTACAGCAGACAGTTTACTGTAAACTGTCTGCTGTACGCTGATGATGCGGTGCTCATGGCGGTGGTTCATATATGCTGTTCATAGTGTATCTGGACAGCTGCCTACAGAAGTTGAAAAATTTTAATATGGGTGTGAATTTGGGTGACTTTACAGTTAAAGTCATTCAGTCATAAGTCATAAGTTCATAGTGTATCTGGACAGCTGCCTACAGAAGTTGAAAAATTTTAATATGGGTGTGAATTTGGGTGACTTTACAGTTAAAGTCACCCAAATTCACACCCATATTAAAATCTTTCAACTTCTGTAGGCAGCTGTCCAGATACACTATGAACAGCCAGGCGGACATGACACATCCCTGTTTGACGCCTGTACAGACATCAAAAAGAGGTGACACATCCCCTCCTACTCGCACGCAAGCCTTACAGTCCCTATAAAGCGACTGTATTGCCCGCATTAGCGAGCCGTCCACACCATATCCTGGCAGCAAGTCCCACAGCGTTTCTCTCACAACGTTATCAAATGCTTTCTCTAGATCCACAAAAGCGCAGAAAACCTTCTGGCTAAGAGCCAGAAACTTTTCCGCGATCATGCGTAGAGAAAACACTTGATCCATGCAACCTCTTCCACGTCGGAATCCGCATTGAGCCTCCCATAAATACCTTTCAGACTTTTCTTGCATTCGTGCCGTTATAACCTTTGCATACACCTTACTAGCTAAGCTGACCAAGCTGATCGCCCTGTAGCTGGAGCAGTTTAGGCGCGAGCCTTTCCCTTTGTAAATAGGTACTACAACTGCTACTCGCCAGTCATCTGGGACCTCACCCGTCCGCCAGCACAAGTTGCATAACAGACATAGTGTGTCCCAGACACGCGACCCACCGTACTTGATCATCTCAGCAGTAACTCTGTCTTTTCCCGCAGCCTTACCACATTTCATACTTCTTATCGCTTGTTCTATTTCTTTCATACTAATGACTTCAATGACATCGGGATCCGGAGCATCGAAGTGAGCTCCAGTTCCCGATGTGGCATCTCTGTCTTTTCTTGCATACATCTTTCCATAATATTCACTCCATCTCTGCAGGACGTCAGTTTGGTCTGTTAGGACGTCATTGTTAACACTAAGCACTTTATTCATACTGCAGATTGCCGAACAACTCCGGGTCTTGCCTACCTCTTTCCAGAAGAGCTTGGCATTATCCTGGAAATTGGACGACAACCTTTCATCCGCTTTCATTCTGCACCTTTCACGAGCTTCTTCTATCAGTGCCTTCGTGTTAACTTTCTGCAGCTTGTATCTCTCTTTCATATTAAAATCATTCCGCGAGGCTAAGTAGTCTAGCCATGCTTTCTTCTTCATTCGAACTGCTACTTTCACTTCCTCATTCCATCATGCATCACGCTTATTACTACTGCCTCTTTTCGTTTCTCCACACACTTCCACAGCGGCATTTATCATACTGTCCCTAAGGTTCTGCCATACACTTTCCACATTCTCACTGCTTACATTGACGTCGCCAAGCTTTTCGGCAAATATAGGATTCAGTATGTGATTATAATATTTTAAGCAAAAATATACTATAACGGCCATTTTTTAAAATTAACTACACAACAAACAAACTAAATTTATTAAAATCACAAGTCTCTCAATCATCTCATTAATCAAATAAATGAGAGCGGCCAGCTTAAAGGTGCCTAGTTGTGATGACTTTGGCGAACAAGTCGAAGATCGCGGAGCACTTGCTGGAAGCAGGTCCTAACCACTGGATAGAACTACATGCACCAAAAGTCCTCTTCACTGAACGGCATTACTATTCAAGAATAGCACGTGAAACGGTTGAAACGGCACAAAAATTTCAACCGGAAAGATGGATACCGATTGTCAGCCTCATGGAATCCTGTCATCAGCAAGTGCAAAAACGATAGTGCGAACGTTGTACGCGAGTGTACAGACATGGTGAGTGTTGCGTGTAGATCGACCGACAATAGAACACATAATCAAAATTGAGGCGACCGTGACCACGGCTGGTGTAATCCGGTCGAAACGTCGGGAAGTATAAGGTAGGCTTTGTACCTAATAATATACGTCGCAAATAAGACCCGAAACATCATAAATATGTTGAGAACCTGTTAATATTGATGACATGTCCGTCGACGCCGTGTCTTCTCATGGAGCAGATGGCGTGCCGTGCGCACAGCATGGTACCCTTTACGTTGGTGTCTAGCGTAGACAGCACGGCCTCGTCCATTATCTTATCATTACCTGCATTTACGAGTACATACAATAAGTATGTTAGCATATTTATGTTAATTCTACTACATATTGTCTAACAAATGAACCGTTTAATAGTCTTCATCAAGTAAATGGGTTATAGGATCGATGATGGTCGTCCTACTCCATTCCAGTTGCAGACCATGAGCTAAGCTAAAGCCTTATATAAGTATCTTTCAACAGCAGCAGCGTCCAGACAAATTCACCCAGGTACTATAATTATAAAGAGGAAAGAAAGTTTGTCTTTCACGTCAATTTGTGTGATAACCGAATTTAACGAAAGAGGAAAAGTTGGTACCGACGGCTATACCAGGTGTATGAACTGATAATCCTTCACTTTGTTAAAAGCGTAGAATTGTATATTAATACCTAAAACAAAAAAAAATCCGTGAAATCGCTACGATTTAACTGTAGGTCTATTTATGTGTGATAAATCATATTGAAAAGTGCAGAAATCGTATCGATTTGTTCGTAGCGTGTGAAGTCACCATTAGTTATGCTATTTCAACTGACCAGTGATGCTCCCAGTGTAAAACACGCCTGCGTTATTGATCATGATGTGTACTCCGCCATAAACATCCTCAATCCATTCGAACGTGGCTGCCACTTCCTCTGTGTTTGATACATCGCACTTTCTGGACACGATCTTCGATTTGTCGCTGACTTTGGATTGTAGTGCCTAAATATTAAAAACATACTTAAGTACTTAATAAATATTACATACATACATATTGTCACTACATGTGCCTGTACAGGACTACAACTGAGCTTAAAGACAGCCATATTACTGGCAACCGGGACCAACGGCTTACCGTGCCTTCCGAAGCACGGAAGCGCTAGTAATGTGAATATCACAATGCGGTCACCCGTCCGTGACCAGCTAGGACGATTTTACCAGTGTTTAAATCGTCCTAGGTAACCAGCCAAAGCCAAAGTTGGTTAACACAGTGCGAATGAGTAAGCGCGTTTCTCAGACTAGTGTAATAGCCAGGGCTCTAATTAGACTCTAAGGGCCGTATTCCAGAACGTTTATCAATACTCAAGAAACACTTGAGAGTAGTATTTATAAGGCAAAAACTAGCCTCAAGCGTCGATTGAGTATTGAGAATGGAATACGGACCTAAGACAGTCTGAATAACGTGTGCTGAATAACGCGTAGTCTAATACGCTCTTTAACTACTCTATAAGTAAGTACTTGATATTCAGACTTTATGACAGTAAAAGTCGCTTAACCCGATCTTACTGTCTGAATTCAAAGTCAGACAGTCTAACTCTTAGTAGACTGCGCTACTTAGATTAAGACTGTCTTATATATCGAGTGGTGTAATAGACTGTTGAGTTTTATTTTTATTTTCAACTAAGTAGTGCCTATTTGGGTGTTCGCTCGACTGCTCAGTTTTTGGTCGTTGATGTGCAGACGACGGTGAGGTGGCCTCGGCTGTTGGAAGAAGGTCTTCGAGAATTTGAACAGAGTAGTTTGGAGGCAATCGATATAAAGTGTGACTTGACTAAGATCTGATCAGAAACAACCTACTCGTACACGCAAAATTAGAGAAGTCAGCTTTATAGTGCCTTGTTGTGAACGTTTTGAGTGTGGTTCCGCCATCACTGACATTCGGGCACATAGAAAGAAATAAGGGTAAGGGAAAACGTCTATTATATACGAGTATAGGGACAATTATAAAATGAACTCTATACCGCGTTATTCACGCTCATGTACAGTATAGGTACATGATTTTACAAAAGTGCTATTAAAAGGTTTTATAAGACTACTTACTTCTACTAATTCTGGACGCCTCGCTAGCCCCACCACGCAGACACCCTTGTTGGCCAGCGCCACACATATAGCAGCACCGATCCCAGAACTCGCTCCTGTCACCACTGCCACCTTCCCAGCCCAACGATCCATGACTGAACAATTTTCATATTCTAATTTATAAATTGCTATATTGCCACGCAAAACCTAAATCAGCCATTACAAAGAATTTTTCGTCATTATCCTAAAAATTCAAGGAGTATATAAATTAAAATTAAAAAGTTAACAAGAGAGCTAAAACCACGGTTAAAACAATGAACATTTGTCCACGCCATCTGCTGAGGAGAGCCTCATTTTAGAGCATCTCTCCATTTATGAAATTGAATATTAAAAAAGAAAAAGAAAACCTACTGGTATTTATAAATATAATAGAAATAAACAACCATTTTAAGCTAAGAAATAAAATCAAATAGGTGAAACAAAATATAGGTACATAAGAGTGGTCCCGAAACGGAAACTATATTCATACCAACAAAATTTATAATATTAAGGTTATAAATATTATTTACAAAAAGTGTTGTCATAAATCAAGCCCTGTGCCTGTGAGGCTTTATTTATAACAAGGTTTGAAATTTGTACACTTTAACTATGTACCGAGAGATTATTAAGTATTTAATTACTTAAGTCACTCCTAGTGTTTAAGTAATAAAGGAAAATAAATAAAGATATTCATAAATAAACATAAATTATTTAAAATGCATCAAGTAAATTAAACGTAACGTAATAAATACTTACATTTAATTGTTTTGAGGTAAATGGTCACAATCACAACTCTCTGAGCTCAGGCCCAGTGCACACTGATTGTTTCTGTCGACACAGGGCAACAGACGGCCTTGCTCGGAATCGCGGTCAGGGTATAACTGTTAAAATGTAGTTAGTTACAAGTTATTCAAAAAGTTCAAGTTGCAAAGTTAGTCTATTTAAAAAAATAATCTCCAATATTAGGTTAGACTAACTTTTGCCAGCGATACCGGATCAGACTATCCTATTATTGTATTGTCGTAGGAGCTCAACATGTTTAAAAAGTTTAATAGGAATCGGTTGCGAAGATGTTGTCGAAAAATTCGTCACATGATTCATTAGACAACAGCTATAATATGTGCCCTAGCGGCGTGGTGGACACGGCAACAGTAGATGTAACACGGCTGGGTATACGCTCGCCGTGTGTACGACTGATCTGTCGCTGCCGGCTGTGGTGCGAGCCATGGCCGGTAGCCGACAATGTTGGGCCGGCGCCGTCGCCGTCACCGCCTTCGCTAGAGAGGTGATGGAGGCCAAAAGAGAGGAGTTTTGGGTGCGGGAGCGAGCAGGACGGGGTGCCTTCTTGTGCCTGCTTGATCGCTAACCACCCCGTTTGATCTCAGTGTGACGTCCGAGGGAGGCCCGAAACGTGAAAGCTTGTTCGGGAGATAGAGGGGGCAGCACACTGGCCCCCCAAGTAGAGCCTTATCTTCAGGCATTCCCTAAGCCGGATCGCCGTGTATAGCCCCCCGGCCTATCCTGCGACCTGCCTGGGGAAGAAGGCGGAATACCGCAGGGTTTAGTGGGTAGGACGGCCCCCAGAGGGCCGGGAGTCCCCTCACTTTTCCAGCTGCCCCTGCAGCAGGAATGAGGGCTCGTAAACATATTCCCCGCAACTATAAAACTCAGCTATAATGTTTAAAGTCGCATAAGGAACCTGGATTAGGACGAAGATGATGATTATAGTATTAACGTAGTGAGTCTACAGGTGATATAAAAAAAATCACTAGTTATGTAATAAGTAGGTAGGTATGGTTGGCGAAGATGTGTTTAAACAAAGATATAACATAGACGTAGACATATTGTCACGCCATTATCCCCGAAGGGGTAGGCAGAGGCATACTATTCGCCCACATTTCACCGTATGCACTTGAATTTTGCTTAACACAGTGATCGTTTACAGAACACTAAGTCCGCGGGGCCACGAGCGCTTCTAATTCAGCGTTCCAATCGAAGATATGGGGGATAGCATCTTAAGATAGTTCACAAACGAAAGCATCTGTTAATTTATAGATTTAGATATTTTCCGACAAGAGCGCCTTCAAGATCTGCGGTGCCCACTTCATCTTCATCTGGACATAGCCTCATCCACTTACTGCAGTAGAAAATAAATTAGGTAATGCGTGTAATTCTATCAAACTGTTCAGCTGCTCTACCAGTACTTACTACTAATAATGTTTGTCAAATGATATCTAAGTAGGTACTATACTATGTGTTAATAAAACCTTGTTCGACCCAAAAGGGGCACATAGGCACTTCAATAATACGAGTATAACCAAAAAAATAAAATAAAAATCTTATTATTTATAAGTATAAAATACAAATCTTTTTTTAATGCGTGTTTTTAGGATCAGAATTAGTTCAATTTCCTTAAAAAATAGCAAATTTTCAAAAACTGACTAGACCTTTGTTGGCATGCGGCTACGAGTGTATCTGAATCAAAAGAGTCCGCCGGCAGGTGTAAGTTGACCTTTTGACTTGCATTTCCGAATAGCCCTTTCCCTGTGTTGCCATGTAAGCTACCACATTATATTAATTTTAATTAATTTTATTCGGGGTAAATATTTGAGGTAAAATTTTTGGGGTAATTTTTTGGGGTAGTTTCTTAAAAGGATTACACGAATAAAATCACATCTCGGTACCTACCAATGCCTTCACGGATCGGACAGGGTTTTCTTAACATATTGTATATATAAAAGACAAAATCACTGACTGACTCATTGATCACGAAATCTCTAAAACTACCGGAGTTATAATGCCCAAACTTCGCTCGAGGGTTCCTTTCTACACGTAAGTGTCCCTTAAGAAGGGATTTGGTATATTCTACCCCTAAGGAAGTAAATAAGCGATAAACGGTTGTATGAAAGTTCGTCGTTTTCAAAGTTAGAAACATGAATTTAAGTACACCTGTTTCTGGTTACAAATAAATGGGTAAGAGTATCACGGTTTCGCAAAATTTTACCTTTATGGTAAAACAGGGTTTTTACTAACTGACTCATTGATCACGAAATCTATGAAGCTAACGGAGCTATGAATCTCAAACTTCGCATGGGGGTTTTTTTTAACACGTAGGTGCTACGTACGTAGCACACACGGTGCCTATGCCATAAAGGGCTTTTGCGAAATTCTACCCCTAAGGACGTAAATAAGGGATACACGGGTGTATTACTAGCGAGTTCGCTGTTCCCACGGGAACTGAAACTGTGCGGGTAAACCACGCACAGCCTAAACATTAAACATAGAAACCTGAATTTGTGAATGTATACTTTAAGTCTTTGGATAAGCAATGAAAACGGGATTCCTGATATTGCCATCGGAACGGGAACTACGCGGATAAAACCACACAGCCTAAACTATCAAACATAGGTACATACCTGAAATTTGGCGAAAGTACTCATTAGGTACATGGCTTGAATCACTAATAATAAAGGAATTCACGGTATTCCCACGGGAATGGGAACTACGTGGGTAAAACAGCCCAGAATTTGGTGAACGTATTCTTTATGTACATACGTATGATGAGCATCAAGAAAGGAATTCCCGGTATTCCCACAGGAATGTAATCCTACTAATATTATATGTAAATGTGAAAGTTTATGAATGTTTCTATATTTATTATCTGAACGCGTTTGTTATTTCACATAGACATATTGTCACGCTTTTATCCCCGAAGGGGTAGGCAGAGGCTTCCTAGACGGCAACATTAAACCGTATGCACTTTTATGTCCCACTTCAAAGGTGGTAAGCCCATTGCCGTGTTGAAATATACAGGCGCAGGTTGTGTTTGCAATTATTCAAATAATCACATTAAGATGAAAATCGGCATATAGATAGAACATTTCCTGAATTAATCCATATGGTACCTACTTTTTATCTCGGGAAAGCCTCTTTTTCCGCGAGAAAACCTTTTTGTGCACTAACAAAACTGCACGTGAGCGGAGCCGCGGGATAGGTACCTACTCGTATTTTGAAAATTGTTTTTGTAGGATATTCTATAATCGACTATCAAGTCGAGAATACTGAATCAATTTTGGCATGATCTGAGTTTATATACTGATATTCTGCGCGGATTATACGAGAGAGGATGTTATCTGTGTAAAATGTATATTCAGTTCCCGCAGTTTGGCCCGCGTGTATATTATTCAGTTGTAACTCATCCGATTTCATTGTTCTTTGTTGTTAGAAAGGGGATTCTTCAAAAGTTGTTTCCTAAGAATAGCCTACGTGCCACTCTCTTTAACTAATCGCCACACTCTATCTTTGTCTATTTCTCTTATGTGGCGCTAACGAAGTTGCGCGGGTCAGCTAGTTTAATAATAAATAACACGTGCCACCCGATTCTGAGGATTTTATGGAAAGGGTAAAAAGGAGAGTCGGAAATCAGATAGTTGTCTTTGTTGAAAGTCATTTGCCAGCTAGAGTAAATGTTATACTGCATGCTATCGCGACTTATAGCAAATTTAAATATTAATGATCGGGTACAAGAGGACACAATTTACCAACAGCCTTGTGGCGAATCTGATGGAATATGTAGTAAACCGGTTTGGGACACCTAGAAAATTACAATGTAAAGTTATCGTTATTTAATCAGTTATAGTTATACCTAAGGCTATGGCTGGGGTATTATACCAGAACTTTTGACTAATGTTAAGGTAACCTCTATACCAAAAGCCGGTCGAAAGGACTACTCGCAGCCGAAGTCCTACAGACCCATTAGCCTCACCTAATTTCTCATCAAAACGATGGAAAAAATCATAGATTAGCACATCAGAGTTATAACCCTAAGTCATTCGCCTCTGCATAGGTGTCAGCACGCCTACCGCAAAGGCCGCTCGACTGAGAGTACCCTGCTTGAACTCACGGATAAAATAAAAAAGCCCTAGAGGACAAGCAGATAGCCCTATGTGCTTTACTCGACATTCAGGGTGCTTTTGACAACACCCCAATTGAATCCATTGTACGCGGCCTTTCACGCCAGGGTGTTGATCAAACAGCTGTACGATGATTAAAGCCATGCTTGCAACTCGCACCATTAAAACTTCCTTCATGGAGAAACGCATGAAAGCCTCACTACCAAGGGCTGCCCACAAGGGGGCGTTCTATCGCCACTGCTGTGGTCAATTACGGTAGACCAACTCCTGGATAGACTCTCAATAAATCTCTATGAGGTGCAAGGCTACGCCGATGACCTTGTAATCACGGTGAGAGGATTCTGTCTAATGACAATATCGAACTGAATCCAAGGAGTTCTCAACATCACTACGCGATGGTGTCAAGAAAACCAATTGTCAATTTATGCGGAAAAAACCTTCATCGTCCCATTTACCAGGAAGACAAAGCTAGATAAGCTTAAACTGCCTAAGAATAACGGGAAGATAATAACCTTATCCAAAGAAGTCACCTGGATGTAACATCGACCAAAAATTGACGTGGTACTCTCATATAGATAATGTTACTCAAAAAGCAAAAATGTCGCTAGGGATCAGCCGCCGTCTTGTGAGCTACATAAACCCCAAAGTGGCCATGTGGCTGTATACCGCTATAGTCAGGCTGATGATCACTTACGCCTGCGTTCAAATTCACTCCAGTCGGCCACTGCTGCGCGACTTAATGGCTTACAGAGAACCGCCTGTCTAATCGTCTCTGGAGCAATGTCTACGACACCGGGGGCAGCGCTTGACGCACTCTTGAACCTTCCCCCGCTACCCCTATACATACAGCTAAAAGCGAGGGTTAGCTTGTTCCGGATAAATTCTCAGGTAGAAACAAAATTTGCCTCTCACAAATTAATATCATCACTAAACTCTATGTCATCATGCCCAGAATATGTCGTTCACGACCATATTCTGGGCATGCCGGGAGACGATATTATCCCAGAACTTAACTTTGTTAAATTCTACAAAACAGAAATTTCTAACAGAAGCGATTGGAAAGAAACATTTCTAAAGTTCCACATAGAAACTGACCACATCTGGTTCACAGATGGATCTAACCATTACCACATCACTTGGGTAAACACGCCCTAATCTTTTTGGCGAAAACATTCGCCATAGTGAGATGTCTGGAGGTGAACTTAAGCTATAATCACTTCAAACAAAATATCTATAATAATATATAATATATTTCTTCCGCGTATCTTCACTCGACGGTCTGCCAAAACAATATCGTAGATTTTGTTAACCATACCATCAGCGGTGACTTCAATCGGCCTTCCTGGGCGCTCGGCGTCATTGGTGGTATTACGTCCACAACGAAATTCAGTGAACCACTTATGTACCCTTCCCATGAGAAGGAGTAGAATCACCATAATATTTTTCACTTTCTCTTCGGGCTGTTTAATAGTTTTACCACGTAAAAAATACACTCATTCGTTGGACGTGTCGAAACCAGCGAAGCACGCCCTTTTCCAGCTTAACGCTGACACTTTCATTCAAACCCGCCATATTGCGTATCACTTCGTTACGTATTCGGTGGGCCAAAGTGATGCCGCACAATTTTCGAAGTGATCGCATCTCCACAGCATTCAATTTACTTCCATGCATCTGCTGACATACCCAGGTTTCACTACCGTAAAGCAAAGTTGGCACTAGCACTGCGTTATGAATCGCCATTCGTGCTTCTTTTACGATGCTTTGTCGCTTTACTAATTGGGACAAAGCACCGTTAACTCTATTTCCGGCAGCTACTCGCCGTTCTACATCAGAATCACATCTTCCATCCGCGCTAAACATACTCCCTAAATACACAATTTCATTCACATGCTCTAGACGTTCCTGGTTTACCCTAATCTCGCATTTAGTTCTTACGTCATCTCTTTCAAATACTAGAACCTTAGTTTTACTTGCATTCAAGCGAAGACCCTTACTTTCACACTCATCTTTCATATTAGTGACTAATGCCTGTAGGTCGGCTTCCGATGAGGCCATGAGCACCGCATCATCAGCGTACAGCAGACAGTTTACTGAAAAGTCACCCATATCACAATCTTTCAACTTCTGCAGGCAACTTCACAAGTCTTCAACAAACTTGCTTTTTGTTCCCGAACAATGCGTGCCGGGTAGAGGTGCCACTCTCATACAGTGAAGAGTATTTATGCCAGAACGGAGCGATTAAAATATTGATTCTCTGTCGAAGAATGGAGACCCACCAACGCCAGCGCTCATGTTTCCCTAACCATTCGTTAGGCCGCCATCTTGAAGACCACTGTCAATTGTGGACTGTGAGAGTGACATCCAATTCACTAGATATAGCCAAGCTTTCCATCAGGCCAGTATGCCAGTGAAGATATTTCTAAAGGGTTGTTACTTAACTTAATATTATCATCATTTGAGCGATATACCCGGTTGCGTCTGCAGACCTCGCCCTAATCTGAGTCGACTTGTGTACCGTACCTATACGTTTCAGCATCCCCGTATAGAAGACCACTAGAATGGTAACCATGACACTCGTTCGTGGATTTGTTAGTTTTTACGCAACTCAGTGGAGGAACCACATCCAGATAGATTTTATAAATAATTGACCATTTTCCTTGACGAATAACAGTATAATGAAATAATTTACAAATAGTAGGTAGCACAAAACAATGAATCGTAACAAATAATAACTATTTATAACTTCACATTATTTACAGCAAGTATACCAAGTTATTGTAGGTTTAAAATTTTTCCCATGCCACGTAAGTTAACACTCAAAGGGTGTCGCTTTTGAGCTAATATTATTTAATATTTATTAACTATTATTAATCTCACCTATATTATTATCATAATATGTTTTTTGAAGCAAAGAGAAAATAAAATACGGGATAGCCAGACGTGCATGTAGGAAGCGATTAATGAATCTGCAGTAAGCGAAAGAAATAGGCATGGATTGTGAAGCCTGACGATCTGTCCTCTCTGACTACCCCGTCACAGATACATCGTGAAAATAGTTAGAATATTAATTTTTTACAAACATCATATAGGTACCTAATACCCGTCAACGTTTTATAATTTTTTGATAGAGAATTTTGAGCAATGATAATTATTATCATTATGCCTATCAAAACGCGTTTTTCTTAAAATTGTGTGAATAAAGATATATATCTATTTCTGTACTATTCAAGTTTTTGTAATTATATTTTTGTATTTACGTCAATGCATGTATAACAAGTAGGTACGTAACAATGCTTGTTAGCTTAATTATCCTGTATAGAATATATTATGTTTGTTACTTCTTCTTGAACAAAGTCGTCCAACCGTTTATCTAGAACTAGATGAACGCCGCGGCTTCGTCTGTGACATATTTTGAACCCACATAGCACCCATTTAATCCCGCGTCGTTTATTACTTCTACAATAACGTATAAAAAATTTGCCCGATATGTTGACATTTATGATTACTGCTACGCTCTCCTGGGTAGTAACGTAAAAATATATAACCTACAGGTTTCCCCGATAAATGAACTATACAGCACAAAATAATTTTTCAATTCAGACCAGTAGTTCCTGAGATTAGCGCGTTGAAACAATCAAAGAAACACACTCTTCAGGTTTATATATTAGTACAGTACAGATTATTCAAAATTATCTAGTGATAAAATGGCCAACGCAATATTTGTTGTAAAAATTAAAGACTGTTGGTTTGCCTTGTTTAGCAGTGTTCACAAATTGAAATTAAATAATTAGGCACCTTAATTGGATACATTTTATTATTACTATTAATATACAGGGTTAAATAAAGTCTTGTTCCCAATAAAGCACATTAGTATCTTGCTATGGGGATTGTTAGAGAACATGACAATATTTCAGGGGGCCGAGTCTACTATTTTTCAATACAAAGCCGTTCTAGTTCTATTGTATAGCGGTTCTATCGCGATTAGTCCAAAACTAGGTAGTTTACCAAAACTATGATATATTTCACAAAAACACTTCTTTTTTACAAACTGCAGAATAGAGACAAAATAGCTGCTTTTAGCTTATCAAAATGTTAATATAGACTACCAAAAGTGCTAATTAAGAGCTACTTACAGGCGCTACACGTGTTAACAACAGTCTATCGGCCGGTCGATAGAATGCTATTGGAGCGCAATTGTAATAGTAGACTAGGAAAACTATAAAATAATTCCGTCGGCTTTCTATTGAGTATCTAGGGTCGGCAGCGCGAGTGCTGCACCTCTGGTGTTGCAAACGTCCATACGCTACGGTGACCACTTTCCATCAGGTGGGCCGTATGCTTGTCTGCCACTTCAGTTGTATAAAAAAAACGATTTCGATTCTCTTCTGGCGCGATTGAATTAGTAGACTTGGCCTCCCAGGTTTCAAATCGGTAGAGTTTTGAATCTACTGGGCACACACTATGATGAGAAAGACGCCGCATCCGTTTATGATTACAACATCCGTTCCGTGTTCACGTAAGCATAAACGGTAGCGTCGTTTACTTGCGCGATGATTGCGTAGCTAGCTAGCTAGCAACTAGCAACGCAATCGTTTCGGTAAAAACTTTTCGGCTCATGCGCAAATAGGTACTTTACCAGCCCTGGGATTATCCTTCCGAGGGTTTACCCAGGACTCCCGGCTAGAGGCAGATGACTGAAGTGTGGTTTTAGTCGGTAATAGCATCCATGAGGGTTTGCACAAAAAAAAAACTTAAATAAATCAGGGTCAGTTCTTCAGAGATACAAGTGCTGTGTTCCAAGAAATTTATCCAACAAAGCCGACTTAGGTACTTATGGTAATGCAGATTCAAGCAATTATTATAATTAACTTAGTTTTTTTTATACCACTGAGTGAGAGAAAGTGGCCTAGTGGTCATCGTAGTCTATGGACAACCAGAGGTGCAGCACTCGCGCTGCCGACCCTTTAAAAACCTTCTAAGTCCCCTTTTAAAGAACCCCATACTGTAGACATTCGGGAAAACCCAGGCAGGGAGCTCATTCCACAATCTAAGCGTTATCATCCAATAAGTTCATAAACAATTTTCATAACAAACCGGATTCGTTCTTGTAACTGGATGAAGTTATGAAATTGCAAATTAGTAGATATTTCATGCAAATTTTCATAACCTGCAATGCTCAAATTAATTTCTACGAGTTATAATGTAACTAAATTCCGTTTTGACAATATAAATATACACAATCACGAACACGTTACAGGGGGGTGAGTCTGCTATTTCAATCGAATCGAAAATAAAGAAAGCCACCCGTACAATTTTGAGTTTTTCGTAGTCTACTATTACAATTCAATAGAATTCCACTAACACGTCAGTTGTATTTTTGATAGTCTACTAACATTTTGACAGATAAAAATAGCGATTCTGGTTCCCCCAGGTGATTGTCCTTTGGACCACAAAGTACAATCATGTGTGTGTGTGTGTGTGTGTATGTTCATTATATTGGAGAGGAGCTGTCATGCAGCGACTCAAATATCAAAAAAAAAAAAAAAAAAAAAGGCTTGAAAAAAAAAAATGGCTTGCCTGTTCTTTTGCCGCTGGCCGTCACTCCCGTCACGCTGCACTAAATGATATCCTGAGACGAGCCCTTGTCAGTATAAATGTCCCCGCGGTCTTAGAACCGCAAATTATACGAGATGATGGTAAGCGGCCCGACGGGATGTCTTTAGTACCCTGGAGAATGGGACGTGCACTAGTATGGGATGCCACTTGCACCGATACTCTTGCAACGTCCTATCTCCCGGCTACTAGCAAAAAAGCAAGCGCTGCGGCAAATCTTCGCGAGCGGCTGAAGGTTGGCAAGTACAGTTGTCTCGGTACCCAATATGAATTCATTCCATTTGGTGTCGAGACACTAGGTCCATGGGGTCGCGGCGCACATGGTCTTTTTACGGCTTTAAGTAAGCGTCTGAGGGAAGAAACTGGCGATCCTCGTGCAGGTAGTTTTCTCGCGCAAAGGCTTTCCATAGCTATTCAGCGTGGGAATGCTGCCTGCGTCATGGGTACCCTACCGAGGGGACCCAGTCTAAATTATAATAAATAGGTTAGGTAGTTTTTTTTTTATTTAGATATAGTTTTAATTGTTTTTTTTTAACTAAGATTAATATCAAAATGTTACTAACTGCATATCTCAGCGTTTACTCGGAAGATTTTCCAAATTCTATCCCTTATTAACATTAAAAACTTATGTCAAGGTGACGGAGTCGGAATTTAAATATTTCTTAAAAAATGTATATAGGTAATAAACTTATGGGTAAATCCATAGGTTATTAAGCGCGCGTTTATTTTTTGAACAATTTGTTCGATTTCAAACTTTAATAGAATATTTAGATATTTAATTTAAAATATTTATCAGGTATGCTGATATGTTGCAGCTAAGCCTTACGGCGAATGATTGCGGCGACTCAGTATATATTCTAGGCTTGTTGCTGAAGTGTCTCAGTCAGGTCCAACAGCAGCGTCATGTCTCTTGGGGCGCAGTCGATCGATGAGCGGTAAGGCGACGGCCACGAGTTCGTCCCAGCGCGCCAGGCGGCGGCAAGAGGCGCAGGAGCACCGCCGCGGCTCGTCCGCGTCCTCGCCGTCCTCGAAGCCGAGGTCGGAGCCTGCCCCGTCCGTGTCCCACTTGTCCTTGTCGGAACTAGCGTCGCTTTCTGCCGACGACTTGTCACCGTCTTCCTCGAATGTTACCTGTTAACGAATTTATTGTATTGCCAGATGTCTACCGCGTGAGTTATAACCGATATACTATTTGACTGCCTCGGTGGCGCTCGTGGTAAGTGTACGCGACTGCCGAGCTGAACTTGGACTCAGATTCGATTCCTAGGTCGGACCGCATATTTATGTGACCCACAAATGTTTGCTTAAAAACATTTCATCGGCTGGTCGCTGCAACCTGCGCCTGCTCATTTCAATACGGCAACGGCCTCACCACGTGTTATGTGAGACAAAATTGGATAGGATGAAGTGTGAGCGTATAGTATACCCCTGCCTACCCCTTTGGCGTAAGGCGTGACTATATGTATGTATGTTATTGCATACAACTTTTTTTCTTGTGTAGTTTCTCTGCAATTGATACTTACATGGTGTTTACTTAATCTTGCTTCACTACTACGCCGTGCGCCTGTTTTGGACGCCTCACAAGCAGCAAATACCGATTCATCATCTGGAATACCGACAATTAAGATATATTAGAGGATTCCCACAGGTCTTTTCCCGAGTTTTATCTAATAACAGAACTAAAGTTTCGTCCAAATTAGTCCAGCCGTTCGAAAATGTATAACAAACTTCTTTATAATATTAGTAATGAAGTTAATTTGTTGATGTTGACTACCCCGTCAGAGACACAGCGTGAAGATATTTGGTTATTTAGTAATGAAGTATTGATAACGTAGATAATACAGGTTCAATCGTATTCAAATTGTATGACTCTATTCACTTTAGGTATACAGAAGTAGGTGGTACTGTAAGTATTCAAAGTACCTCTTTATTAGAAAATATTTTAATTAATATTTTTATTAGAAATTATTATACTGCAAATTTATTATATCATTCAAAACTGTTAAAAAAAAATTTATAAAAAAATATGGAAAAGTACAAAAAGATCAATTGACCCCGACGTGATTTGAACACGCAACCTTCTGATCTGGAGTCAGACGCGCTACCGTTGCGCCACGGAGTCGGATGATAGATGTGCCAAAATACACCACTACATTATAATACATCATTTTGCAAACTTTGTTTATTATCAAATAGGTATTACGGCTTATCTGCATCAAAAGTTTGTAAACTCGTACTAGAAATAATAAATTGTATTGTAGGCTTTCGTTTTAGTTATTATTGGACTGTGAAATTACCTTATATGAATTAAGTTTAGTAGCCTTGATTATACCACTAAGGTGGCAGAAACCGATTCATCACACGTTCTACCTACAGCAAACAATTTGAGTGAAAACCGCGACTCGGCAAACGTGCTATAGGACGACCCACAAAACATGAAGGTCGCAAAATGTGCAATCTCAATACGTGTAAATCGCAGAATATGCAGATCGCATTAAGTGCAGGTCGCAAAATTTGCAGCTATCGTAAAGTGCAGATTGCAAAATGTGAAAGGGTAATCTTTATATAGCCTGGCTAAGAATAACACTTTTACAGACTGGAATAGAAAACTACCAAATCTCATGTTTACATTTTTAATTTTAAATTTCAAACATTAGGTATTGATTCAAACATCGTAAATTTTCTTCTTAAAGAGTATAAAATATAAACATTATCTAATGTTATCTAAGTAAGAACAATGGAAATGGAAGTATGTCCTAAGTTTAAAAATAAATTATAGATTAAAAAAAATACAACTTAAAATATAATTAAATACATAGAGGTAAATATACATATCTTTAAATTACCTATACTAGTTGACGCCCGCGGCTTTGCCCGCTTGGCGAAAAAAAATAGGCGCTGTACTCTGTATACTTACTGCAGGACCACATCTGTCAAGTTCGCAAGGATACATATAAAATACTAGCCGATGCCCGCAGCTTCGCCCGTGTAGCGTAGTTTAGAAACTACACTACGCGGGCGAAGCTGCGGGCACTCTGAAGCCTAAACATTTTTAAAAATATACCTTGTTACTCACGAAGAATGTAGCTTGCTAATGGTGAAAGGATTTTTAAAATCGGCCCAATTGTTTCAGAGCCTCTTCATTACAAACAAACTTACAAATCTTTCCGCTCTAAAATATTAGTATAGACATATAGGTAATTTAGAGGTTCGTTCCCACTTGTTCTACTGAACAGTTCTACGGTAGAACTAATGGGACTTTTTTTCTCACTAGTTCTACGATATTAGGTGTAACAAAATAGTAGAACTAGTGGAACTCTTTTTTCCCACTTATTCTACTTGTTCCTTATGGTAGAACTAGTGCGACATTATGTTCTCACTACTCCTACTATATTAGGTGTAAGAAATAGCAGAACTAGTGGGAGTCTCTATTTCCATTTGTCTCATCGGTAAGACTAATAGGCAATTTCGTTTTCACTAGTACTACGGATAGATAGGCTCCAAAATAGAAGAACTAGCAGAAGTTTACTGCCAGGTAGTTTTACACAGACAAATGTTACCTAATATGCTAGTCGTGTCTCAATATTTGTATGGTTCATATGGTTTTAAAGACACTTTGATATTATTGGATGCATTCAAACACTATTAATTGTATGACACATTGTTTAGGGAATAGAAACTACAAATTAAATAAATATCCATCATGCCTTATCTTATATTAGGGGTGGCAGAGGCATACCTCTGCCACCCCTTCGGGGATACGCCCACTTTTCACCGTGTGGATTCCTGTCCCACGTAATAGGTGGTGAGCCCATTGCCGTGTTGAAATAGACAGACGCAGGCTGTGGCTACCTGCTGTTGAAATTTTCAAGCCGCCCATAAGGCCTTCAACCAGGCTTAACGACTGCCATTTTACTGGCAACCGGGACCAACGGCTTAACGTGCCTTCCGAAGCACGGAAACGCTCGCAAATGTAAATGCCACAAAGTGGTCACCCATCCGAGGACCAGCCATAGTGAAAGTTGCGTAACTCAGTGATCGTTAACAGAACACTGAGACCGCGAGGCCACGAGCGCTTCATTTTACAGAACACTGAGACCGCGAAACTACAAATTGTTATATTTATTTACTTATTATTGCTAAAAGATATAACTAAGAATCTGTTTTGATTGAAGTGTTTAATTAGCGCATCATTTGTAAAAAGTGCCCCATGCTGATTTTTTCAGTTATTAATTTCAATTGTGCACGGCTTATGAAATCATTGTCCATTTCATTAGTTCTTTGACGTTTAGATGTGAATAACAAGGAAAGTTTTGATTTTTATGGTTACGTAATGCAGACATCAATGAATCATTGTAAAGTATGTGTAATATTTGCAAAACATTTACTTCATTTTTATTAATTTCGGAATTAATTTTGTGGAGCCATCCTTTAACAGTATTATTTGTACGGTGACTTACTATTAATTTAATTCCAAAAATAGTGTCTGTATTTGCATCGCGTTCATAAGACTTTCGACTTCATAATTGGCGCTGCATTAAAAATAAAACGAATAAAATAAAGAAATTATAAATATAATTATTAATTCAACTAAACACTAAAAAATATTGATGTTAAATATTATCATTGTTATTTTCTTTGATTATATGATGTTCTCTGACTTACTCGATCTTAGAATGTGATGATGGTGTAGGAGAATTTAAGAGATGGTTAGGTGTATGTCATAAAAGTGTTTAGAAGGTTGTGTTTATATTGGCCTATAAAGGTGTCACACGCATGTGCAGAGGCGGCTCTAGCCCTTGTGGCGCCAGTGTGCCACCAGTACCCTGGCGCCCCCTAGTAGGAGTGGGGTCAAAATGGAATAGATACAGTTATATTTTCATAAAAAAATCGAGTGCAAATTACAACAATAAAAAATCACAACTTTGTAGTTCTTTTAATTCAAAACTATAATATCTTACAGGACGCTCATACACACAAATATTATTACAAACAATTTTTTAAACAAAAAAAAAACGTTTCGTGCTTTTGCATTAGGGAAAACTTTAACAATGTCACTGACTTCAATTTTGATGCCATGTTCAATACTTATTAACGATAAATTTGTCATTGTACTTTGCGACAATGTTGATCTTAGATAGTTTTTAATTATTTTTAGATTAGAAAATGACCTTTCACTGTGACTGGAAGTGTGGGGTACCTCAGTGCTGTGGACAGATTTGGGAATACAATCAATGTATTCGTAAACAAGTAATTTAAAATATCCAACGGCGTCGTGGAATCATCTATAAACATCGGTAATAATTCGATTTTATTAAAGAGCTCGAACTTTTCCACATCTGAAGAGCCAGCTTGGCAAAGTGTATTTTCTAAATTAGAAATAAATAGCGTGTCAATTTTTTATGAAATGAAATATCTACATTATTTTGATTGAGAAGTTCGAACCGTTCGTAGAACTTAGTAATTGCGGTGTCTAATAAACAGTAGTAAAAATTGACTTTAAAATGTGTTTTCGCGTCTGTGATCGTTTCATCCTCCGCCTCATAATTAAAAACTCTTTTACGAGCGCGAGGGCGTGCAGGTGTGGGAAATTCTGCTATTGCCTCGACTTCTTCCACTACCGTTTTCACGCTGTTAATCTTTTCAAAAGCGGAGTCCTTACGGAATTCAGACAAACTTATTATTGCATTATCAATCATTTTCACCGCTTCTGACAATACAACGTCTGACTTTTAAAGTGCCTTGCTAACTCTATTTATCTTGTTTAAAATTTGAAACCAAATAAGCAGAGAGCAGATGAATTTAAACGACTTAATTTTTCCCAGTAATGAATTTGCCATATTTCTTGACATCTTTGCTCCTATCGGAATATGTGGTAAACACGGCAAAAATATGTATAAACACTTTTCCCAGATCAAAACGTAAAGCTTTTACTGCTTCAACCGTAGACAGGCTTCAACCTTGCTCTCCCATCGAGTATTTAAGAGTGGTTTTAAATTTAAAGTTGGCTTTGGCACTTCTTTAGGAAGTATTCGCCACCGTACTGTTGACGCAGAAAAAAAAACATAAATTACTTGCATATTTAAAAAGAAATTTACTATTTCTAATGAACTTATAACAGCGTCATTTACTACCAAATTTAGGCTATGTGCCGCACATGGTACATAAAAAGCGCGGGTTTAAATCTAAAATTCGTTTTTGAAGACCTACATTTTTCCCTTTCATGTTTGCACCATTATCGTAACCTTGACCACGCATATCTTGTAAGTCAATTTCGTTTGAGATTAAAAAATCTAACAAAAATTGAGTTAACTCATTATCTTGGCCATAATATTCAGAATGAACTAATACAATTATTAGGAGAAAGAATAAAAAAAACTATTGTTTTGGAATTACAACAATCCAAATATTTTTAAATTATTTTAGATTGCTCTCCAGATGTTGCACACGAAGAACAAATATCAGTTGCCGTACGGTACGTCCCTTTAAATGAAAGCTGTTGTTGCTTTAATGAGTTAGGCGTGACTCAGATTTTTGAATAAGGGCAATGTGTTCTTCAAGCACATTATCAAAATTAGAGGTATTGGTTAGGGAGCTGGCGAGCATTTAAGTATATGATTTGCTCGTACTTCATATTGATAGACATTAAAGTTGGGATCAATACGACAAAATTTTCTTAAAGAATTAAGGTCGTACGTTGCTGCGTTTTTCAGCTATAGGGCTTTAAATCTGTAAAAATAATATTCAGTACTAAATCATTTGCTCGTGTCTGCCTCTGCGGTTAATGGTCAATACCATTTTGGCAAGGAAGAAAATCTATGAGGCAGACCTCCAGGGCGCTGCATTATCACAGGCGGTAGATGTAAAAATGTAAAGAAATAAGCTCTACTAAATCATTTGCTCGTAGCTTTAATTAGGCCCATTCGGACAGACAGGCAGAGAGCGAAGTCTCAGTAATAGAGTCCCGTTTTTACCCTTTGGGTATGGAACAATAAAAAGTAGTTCGTGGTTCGAAGGTTAGGTACATAAAAGTAAAAACTAAATAAATACCGAAGTACACAATCGTTTAAAAATTACCGCCACAGCGTCCCTTGCTATTTGAATTTGAACTTTTAGTCATTCTAGTCAGTCATTCGTGTTTTCAAACGAGTCAAAAACAGGTGCCTTTGGTAGTGACGCGACAGTACTCCAATATAATCTTTAATTATCTGTTTTAAAGCTGATTTCACGTTGAAATAAAAGTAATTGTGTAGATTTGGTAAACACGTAACTTGTGGTGGCGCGCTTGCTTTGCTAGCGCGCGCCCGACGCGGCGGCATCGGCCGAAAGGCCGTCAGGGTCTTTGCGTGCGCCGCTTTAGAGGTGTTGTATTAGAGTAGAAGCAGTAGAGGGCGCTCGGCGCCCCCTTAGATTCGGCGCCCGGGTGAACCGCACACCCTGCACTATAGGTAAAGCCGCCTCTGCGCATGTGCGTGCGTTCACAAACTATGTACCCACGCTTCCCACTTACCTATGAAGGCGGCGAGCGCGTTGGCCACGTCGTGCGCGCGCGCGGGGTGCAGCGGCGCGGCGTCGTGCGCGTGCGCGTTCCACAGCGCGCGCGCTAGCAACGGCGCAGGAGGTGCGTCGCCGCGCACGCCGCACGCCACCAGCGCGCGGGCGGCCAGCGCCGCCGCCTCGCCGCACGCCGCGCCCGCGCCGCACACGTTCACCAGCACTCCTGCCGCCGCGCACCGCACTGGACACGATTCTGGGGAGCGCCGGAATACTGTGTAATTATGTATGTGTGTTTTAGGGTCGGCCAAAGACCTTATACCTTTAACTAGGCTGTGCACTACTGTGAAATAATCGATCCGCGTGAGATGGCTCTCGGCAGTGGCGGTGTCTGTTTCTAAATAAGTGACCATGACCAATTAGAACACAGGACAAATTCCTTGAACGATTGTTCGAACCTACTGAATTTATTGAAAGTAAAAAATATTAAAAAGAATATATATAAAATAATTAATAAATATTCATCACGCCTTATCGCCGAAGTGGTGGCCGAGGCATATTATATGCACACTTTTCACCGTGTGGATTCCTGTCCCACGTAATAGGTGGTGAGCCCATTGCCGCGTTGAAATAGACAGACGCAGGTTGAGGCTACCTGCTGTTGAAAATTTTCCTAGGCCTTCAACCAGGCTTAACGACTGCCATTTTACTGGCAACCGGGACCAACGGCTTAACGTGCCTTCTGAAGCACGGAAACGCTCGCAAATGTAAATACCACAAAGTGGTCACCCATCCGAGGACCAGCCATAGTGAAAGTTGCGTAACTCAGTGATCGTTTACAAAACACTGAGACCGCGGAGCCACGAGCGTGTATTGAGACAAAGAGAGAGAGAGTTGTGCACCCGGCTGCGCACTCACTTACTCATGTGCTTATTTGTAGGTTCGATACACACACGCATAGGTACACACATGGCTTATGTCATTTCATTAATACGACGATTTCTACTAAATGGCACCATTTGTGAGCCGCTTTCAAGTTCGTTCCAAAAATCAACATGTTAGGTTTTGCCCCTTTTCCCACATCTCCAATTTAAACAGATGCTGCGTATCTACCTACAACAAAATACTATGTTTATTTAAAAAAATATGGTTGGTGCTGTTACTTACCCGTGGAAAGAAAAGCTGCTACCGTTACAAGAGTCATTTTTGCACCTTGTCACACAACATGAATTAACCATATTTCATGAAAAATTAACAGGTTTAATATGAAAATTTACACAATCGCAAATCGAAGCACGAGCATACAATGACCTTTTAACGGTACATCTCCAATTTAAAACAATCGATACGTAAGTATATACCTACCTACTATTATGAGATTGTAAAAATATTTGATCAATTAAATTTAAGGTGATCCTACACTTTAAGCAAGATGGCGGTCCAGGCGGATCTTGCATTTAGTATTACCAAACTCAAACATTTAAGTACTACTCTCACTAAGTATTAATGAGTATTTTTTTTAATACTATGAAGTTCTTATTAATAATTATAGGAACTGTAGAAATATTTTGATAAGTTCCAAAGTTTATGAATAATTAATTTTGCTAAATCATAAAAAAGAAATATATAAAATTTTCTACCATTTCTACCAAATCCAATGGTTATTTGAGCTGGCAGCGCGTTAGACAAGGACACAGCACCTTTCGTAGCTCTCTCGCCAGGACCGGTTTTAGCTAGCTACCGCTTATAAGGAAATAGCTACCCTACGGGTAAAAAAATAGATGTCATTTTAGCCCAACGAAATTTTTGGTAATCAGTCTAGTTATTAAAATAATGAAGCGCTCGTGGCCTCGCGGTCTCAGTGTTCTGTAAACGATCACTGAGTTACGCAACTTTCACTATGGCTGGTCCTCGGATGGGTGACCACTTTGTGGCATTTACATTTGCGAGCATTTCCGTGCTTCGGAAGGCACGTTAAACCGTTGGTCCCGGTTGCCAGTAAAATGGCAGTCGTTAAGCCTGGTTGAATGCCTTATGGGCGGCTTGAAAAATTTCAACAGCAGGTAGTCACATCCTGCGTCTGTCTATTTCAACACGGCAATGGGCTCACCACCTATTACGTGGGACAGGAATCCACACGGTGAAAAGTGGGCATATAATATGCCTCTGCCACCCCTTCGGGGATAAGGCGTGATGGATATTTATTTTTATTAAAATAATAAAAAAAAAAAAATCTTTATTTTGCATAGACCATTTTAACGGCGCTTACAAAATGTCATACACTATTTAAAATATTTAAAGCGACCAGATATTAGTGTAAAGTCTTTGGGGTCGGCAGCGCGAGTTTTTTTAATAATTACTAATGGCCTGATTACGAAGACCTTTTAGCCAAATCCTATTTTTATATCATATGTCTTCAATCTTATCTTCTAATACGTCCTGTCCAGTCTTTGTCGATGTCGTGTCCTCAGTCCTAGGTCCTGGTCCTTGCCCTCAGTATAATGGTGATTCTTATACTAAGGTTTTCAGTAGAGTTTTCGCGGCAAGAGAGAAAATAGCATTTCACTGCATATATATCATTGTCTTACACTATAGCACGTTGACACAACTTTTATGTCCAAGAAATCACCACTCCCGCACATAAAACAAGATAAATGCACTAGTTTTAGAAAATAATATACTTCAAGCGTCCGCACTTGTCACTCTTCCCTCCAAAAGTCCGGCAGCGCGAGTGCTGCACGTCTGGTGTTGCAAACGTTCATAGGCTTCTACCACTTTCCTTCAGGTGAACCGTACGCTTGTCCGCCACCTCATTGGTATAAATAAATAAAAAAAATGATGACGTACGTGTAGATTAGTTAGATTTTTTTTGTGTTAGATAGCCCTTTTAACTAGGAAAGCTATAGGCTATATATCATTACGCTATTACACTGGGATGCAAGGCAGTAATCATAAATGTCGACAAAACGGGCAAATTTTTATGCATCATTGTAGAATTTATAAGCGACGGGATTAATTAGGTGAAATAATATTCCACGGGCTAAGCTGTGGGGGTCATCTAGTCAAATATAAAATTATTATTTTGATAGCTCGCGCATATGAAGTAAATTCAAGAATAGGTCTAAAAATTATCGTAGTACAAAGACGAGTACGTCCACTTATCGTAGTGAAGCGCCTTCTAAGAATACCGTACAATTGACTATAGACAAATGAATAACATAAATCGAATAAATCAAATTTAAGTATGATATACCGAATTAAAAAAATGGGAAATCAAAATTATATATTTGACAACTCGGTCTTATCGCCACAATAAGTTTCATACCATCATTCTCAAGCGTTCACACGCCTTCACACGTCGCACCAATCTGCCCCCGTTCGCGTCTGCCAGCGCGATATTGTCAGCATACATGAACAACCATGGAGACTGCTCATGAGAGTCCCTAATGCTGTCTGTCAATACGCCTAATATCGGAAATGTAAATTTTAATGGACCTGTTGGAATTTACCCCTATGATAGAAGATACAATGGTGTAGACAGACCGTGGTAGAGGAAAGGTTCGAGCGTGGGCAGAGCGCCGTGCAGCACGATGAGCTGCGCCGTGCGCGCGCCGCGCGACATGTTGCCGAGCGCGCGCACCGCCTCGCACGCCGCCGCACTTCCCGAACCGCACGACCCCGCCCAGCGGACCGTCGCTGCAACACGCACGAACCACTCACATCGCACATTGCCACACATGCCACTCATTGCACACGAAAAATTTGCGCGGGAACTTTATTATTGTTGTAATGTACATCTTTATGTTCAACAGTCAAGGCCAAATTGTGTAACAAGGCCAAATTGTGTAACAAGGCATATTATAAAATTTCAGACTATATAAATGATAAAAATGCATGGGAGTAAGTCGCTCTAAGTCAACACACAAAAATATACAAATATAATTAATAATAATAATAAAGAAACATTATAAATATAATGTACATTTGTTCAACATAAGTGATCTGAAACGTCAGGTTAACTAATATAATTATATGTAATTTGAGTTTGTTATTGTGTGAGCACCGTCCACATAGCTTTTTTTAAATTTTGAAATTGACATGATGGTTGCTGTGCAGTTTGAGTATGTCATGCTCGCCTAAGTGTCCTGGCAGTGGTGGTGCATGTATAGGGTCGCCTTATTCCCTATAATACGGTTGAGTAGGGCCATGGCTGATATATGCGTCATACCCGTGAACTGGTGCCGTCTGTTGGGACTGGTCATCTCATAGCTGTTATAGCAATTATTACAAATAAAACAATTTATATTTAATGCAAATTAAGTTTAGTCGACTGTTCTCACGTAACTCCAAAGGAGCAATGTAAGTTTAATATTGTAAGCCATACCTGCATTTTAAAATTGCAGCATTTAGTTTCTTGCCGGAGTCTTCCTCATAAGGGTGGGCTACCTTTAAAACTGGCAACTAGAAACGCTCTCATTTTGATTTGATTTGGTTTTTTGTAAAGACTCATTACTATATAATTTGTTCAAATATCATGTAAATAAAACTAATGTAATTACTGGCAGTTAGAAAAGAGTGGCCATGAGTTTTATTGCCAGGTTCTTCCTCAGGCTCTACCTATTGCGTTGCGAATCTGGCAGTAAATGTAAATGTAGAAGCAATAATCTTGACGTTTATAAGTGTTACTTTGCGACCTACATGAATAAAGATTTTTCACTTTCACTTCACTTTAAAATAAAGATCTCTTAGATTTCTCTAAACACGAAACCTCCTCCTCAGTTCTTATTTCCTTTATCTTAGTGTATTTTCAATTACTGCCAAGCCCTATCTAATTTGGAGCCTGAGGTCCTTTTATTTCCTGAATTTCTTTTATCGCTGGAAACGACGTCCATTCTTTCCGTAAGGACGCCTCTATATACTATAACTATGTAAGCAGTCAATCAGTCAAACACAAGCTATATAACGGACGAATGCATTAAAATTTATTTCTCCTCTCTCGTGCAACAATTACCTTAATAAAGCCCCTTATCGTAATCTCTGTTAAAACTGATGGAACGTGTGTTTTTCAACCTATTTCAAACAGTTCTATTTCAGTTCGTGAAAGTTATCTTCCAAGAGGTTCGAAAAGTAGAACTATCAGTAGCATCTCCTGGAACAGCAGTACCTTTACAGATGTCGTCGAAGTGGACGTGGAGTGGGTCGGGCGGGTCGGGCGGCTCGCGGTAGAACGTCAGGTTGTTGAGTGTCGCTAGGGCGGCCGTCGCCAGTTCTTCGCGATGTTCAAGCTTGTTGTCTGACTCCGATGGCGTCATATTCTAATATTCACACAGTAAAAGTAAAGATTATGAAGATATTTACTAGCTAATGTCCGCGACTGCACTTGCGAGGTGAAGATTTTCACATTACACTTATTTGAGTGTAATGTGTTCACCTCACAAGTTCCTACTTAATACCGAAATGAAAACGTTTGAAGTTATGGTATCTTCATACCAAATTTCACCCAAATAGGTGTAGAGGTTAGAGCATGATTGAATCATCATCATCCAAGCGTCTGTCCCAGTTGCGTCTAGCGACACCCGAGGTCCGCTTTCCTACTTTTTCTCCTCGACTTCGCACGGTCGTCGGCATCCCCTGTAGTGAGACCATTGGCACGCATGTCATCCCTTACGACGTCAAGCCGAGCACTTCTTGGGTCTTCCCCTCTTACCGGAACCCGGCAGGGCTGACATGGCCAGACATTTGATTCCGAATCCGAAAGTTCCTCACGTGGTCCATCCGCGTGGCGCCACACATCCACCGCAGCATCTTCATTTCCGTGACAAGCAGCTTCTGCTTGTGTCACTCTAATATTGGCCACGTCTCACTGCCATGTAAAAGGGGAATACCTAATGATGGTTTTATAGACCTGTCGGTATTTTACTGTCACAAATGACACCAGTCATCTTCCACCACTTGGCCCACGCGGCAGCAATGCGTGACTTGACATCGCAATCGATGTCACTGGACGTGTGAAATACAGATCCCAGGTATTTAACCTGGTCCGTGCGCTCGACAAATCACCGCCTATGCGGTCGGATGTGGAATCTGTAGAGCTTAGAGCCAAGTACTCGATCTTCAGAGCATGATTGAGCAACAGATACCTATCCAAACAACTTTAAACATTTTCACACTAGAAGAAGATTCTGATCATGATTGTTGGATAAGTAATCTTTTATTTTTTTATTTGAATATTCCTATAAGAAAATAATTATCTGCAAATCCTTTCATTTCATATCCACATTGTAGGAAAGGTTAAAAAAAACAGTCGATCATTTTTGGTAGTCTACTAAATTGGATTTAGAGAGACGTCACTTTATTTATTGAGTAAGCAAACTCTTTCATTGGATACCCATATTGTAGTAGAGCACTACATAGCCCGGTAAGTAACTAAATATTGGGTGTTGTCACCCATCAATAAAAAATATCAAATCTATCGGTTGAAAGCATTGAGGTAGGAATAAGGTTGAAAGTATTTGCTCTTAACTTAAAAGATTACGGTTACGTACGAAATCTCGAATAGGAAAACTTCACCACGCGGGCTAAGCTACGGGTATTAGCTAGTAAGTTAATAAAAAGTTTGTAATAGGGAGAACAGTTTCAACTAAAGAAAAATTAACAACTCTGGGAACCTCATTGTCAATCTTTTCGGCATGTTCGAGACACGCCAGTAGAGCTTTGACCATCCTCTCCGCATGTGCGGCAGCCATTCCTCTCCCGGCGCGCTCCGACAAGCACAGGTTGGCAATTACCCGTACCGTCTGAAACACATTCAACATTATCTATACTAATAATACAAAGCTGAAAAGTTTGTTTGTTTGTTTGGTTGAACGCGCTATAACGCGGCTATATCTAACACAAAGAGAATTTTTTAATTCGGACCAGTAGTTCCTGAGTTCAAATAAACAAACAAACTCTTCAGCTTTATTTATTAGTATAGACACAAAGGACGTTATGTGCGCTCGTGGCCCCGCGGACTCAGTGTTCTGTAAACGTCAACCGAGTTACGAAACTTTCACTATGGCTGGTCCTCGGATGGGTGACCACTTTGTGGGATTTACATTTGCGAGCGTTTCCGTGTTTCGGAAGGCACGTTAAGACGTTGGTCCCAAGTTGGTCCCGTTGCCAGTAACATGGCAGTCGTTAACTCAAGATGAAGGCCTTACGGCTTAGCCACAACCTGCGTCTGTCTATTTCAATGGGCCCACCACCTATTACATGGGACAGGAATACACACTGTGAAAAGTGAGCATACAATATGTATGCCTCTGCCACCCCTTCGGGGATAGGCGTGATAGGATAGATGTTACACTTACTTTGATAAGTACGTCTTCGTCTGAACCGTCGGATCCACCCAAGTCTGTACCTTAAACGTGAATAATAAGGGTAAAGTAAACTATTATTTACCAGAATTCCATTCGAAAGTTTTTTCATTAGTGGTCCAGTCCATACCACAGAGCAAGGAATCTCTACAATAGACGCCTTCTTCTATGTATTTCATACAATCAAGCCTACCAGAGTCACTAGACGTCCCCCTTTTTTCATTGGATGACACTAATTACAATAGACGAATGGTAGGCAACCAAAGGTCGTGTATGTGAATTTCGCATACAGTTTGACGTAAACTTGACACGCGGTATTGTTATTACTTTACAGCAGGTTTTTCATGACGGAATGCGCGCGCATCGTAAAAAATTACTCTCATCATTATTCCCTAACGCGCAAAAAGAAGTATAACGTCATTAATATACTTGGAATCACAGAAGGTATTTGAATGTTTATTGAATTCCCAGTTAGTTCCCATCCCAAGCTGGATACCTATGGATAAATAATAAATAAAATAATAAAAATATCTTTATTTTGCAAAGCTATTTTAACGGCGCTTACAAAATGTCAAACGTCATACACTATTTTAAATATTTAATGTAAACACCGGTTCGGAACGCGGGATCTGAGAAGAACCAGCAAGAAACTTGGGAAGACTTTTTTTTGATGGCCTATTTACAATTTAATATAAAACTAGAGAAAAATTTAATAATGTGTAAGCTATATCAACTTAACTTAACTTAACTTAATATTAACATTAAATATAACCTTAAAAATATGATACATAACTAAAATATATTATTAAAAGAGGTCCCTTCAGGCAAGGTTCCGAAGATACTGGCAGCGTTCCCCCTTTGAATAGCTAGACTAATTCTAATTTCTAATTCATATTAAATCAATTTAATATTATTTCACTTTGCCAAGAGATCATGGGGCCTAGGGTCCTTTTATTAGGTTACTCTGGTAGCAGCTAGCGTTTAGCTTTTCATTTTTGGTTGTTTTTGTTGGGAGCGGCTGCCGTCTGACCTCCCGACAACGTGAACGCGCCGTTCCTCTTCTGTTGATCAGCAGATGCACTATATACAGGTGACGTCGACTTTGGGCCCAGAGATGATGATGGAGCCTGAATCGTTGACCTATAACCTGTTGACCTGACCTATGAAACGTAAGTGTTACCCGTTACATGTAAAGTTACTATAAGATTGAATATTAAAGGAGATAATAATTACCAATAACGTGCAAGTCAGGATCGTTGTCGGTGTCCCGAGCGGTTTGCGTATTTCGCTTTGTGTATGACTCTAGTATCGTCAGCAGAACGTCTATGGAGCCCTCCTCTTGATAAATCTGAAAACACATAGATATTTAGAAACTGATAAGAAAAAAATATGAAGAAAAAAATATGTGTACCAGAGTACACAGATAAAAAGTAAAACTTCTATACGACATTTTTTTACAGCTATAAAATTTATCTCATATCTCGATAAAGAAGTTTCACTTATGATTAAGCATTTTCACTTCAAAACAACATGGCGTGTAACCGAACAAAGTGACGATTTACAGCTATAAAATTTCTCTCAACGTCGATAAATAAGTTTCACTTCAAAAAATTAATATGTAGATATCGTTAACCTAAGAATTCCTTAAAAGTATTAATATTAATGTAAGGTTATGCTCGAGCGCTTCAATGTTCGAGCTGCCAGTACCCAGTACTGTGAGCCAATGTTCGATGGATTGCCGCGCGAGCATTGCCGGAGCAAAAATCACGGTATCAAGTACTGTTCCGAAGTGGTTCCGAACTTTCGACTGATTGTTCATTTCGAGACCCTTAGGAGAGGCCGAGGTGGTAGCCAGTTTGCTGGAATCCTTTCGAGAAGTTACCCAAGGCGCCCGTCGTTAGACACTTAAGAAGGGACCTTTGTTTTAGTTGGTTTGAGTCTGGCATAACATTAGTGGGGATTTCCATACGTAAAAAGAACGACGCGGGGCAAACTTTCTTTCTTCCTTAACTTAGTTTATTCCCAGGTACTAACAAATCCGAATACGAACCTGGATTCCACTTTTATTTGGTTGCTAGGATCTTTTGCTTTTCAATTTCGATATTTTTAGCAGTAACTGCCGACTAGTTAGTCAGACGGTGTACAGCTGGCATGTGAGGTCGCTTTGGCCTTAAGATCTTGGGGGGGCGCCTTACACTCGACGTGGGGCACAGCTAAAGAAAAGAAAAGTCATAGTATGACACAGCAATAGAGTATTAGAGAGTCTAAAGAGTACGCACCTGTTCCCTGGCGCGCTCGTGGTCGGCGGCCATGTTGCCCAGCGTGTACGCCAGACGTACGGCCAGAGGCGCTCGAGGCGCACAAGCTGCTAGCGCTCGGACCAACGCACTCGCGGCGCTCGCGTCTTCGCAGAGAGCCGCGCAACACAGCGCCGAACCCGATACCACACTACATCACACCAGTCTATTAATATCTTCTTTTAACGTGACGAAGTGATATGCAATATGGCAAGTTTGAATGTAAGTGTCAGCGCTATGCTGGAAAAAGGCGTGCTATGTTGGTTTGGACACGTCCAACGAATGAGTTACGACGAATATATATTGTGCGAATGTAGAGGGTAGAAGGAGTCAGGGTAGAAGTGATGAAGGTATGAAGACCACGTGAGCAGATTGCTCAAAAACGGAAAAGTCAAAAGTACTCGGATACCGTGACGTGCATGTATGAATCTATTAATGAAATGTCCCAAAATATTTATTTATTATACATTGACACAACTTTTATGTCCCATAATGCACCACTCCCACACATAAAACAAGATAAATGCACTTATTTTAGAAAATAATATTCTTACAGTAAGCGTCTGCTGAAGAAGAATGATAAAAGAAAACCAATCAAAGACCCATTGCATATAAAAAATTGCTGGAGCGTTGTAATTGTTCCAAATTCAAAAAACCCTCCAGCAATGAAAATTTCAAAATGAAATGCATTGGCTGTGAGAAGCATAAAATGGAGCTTTATTTGTCCGTAAATGTGATACTTCGCGTATTCTTTAATTCGAAATAATGACAGTATTCCCATGCATGTATGAGAAGATTTAGTTTTCATGTCGAAATTCTAAATGATCTTTAAATAGGTTCAAAGTTCTACAGCTGTAAAACGATGATAACTTTACAGCAGCCATATGTGGATTTTGGAAGGTAACAAAAAGGCTAAATTTTGGAAGGTAACAAAAAGGCTTTTAATTGTTAAGGAAAGTGTACAGAGACCCTCTACTTACCTACTTCCTATTTAGAATATTATTGGTCGAATATTGAAACATGAAAATACATATTTGTAATTGTACCTACAACAACCATCAATTGCTGCCTCGGTGGCGCAGTGGTAGTGTATGCGACTGCCGCGACTGAGGTCCAGGGTTCGATTCCCGGGTCGGAAAAAATATTTGTGCGATCCACAAATGTTTGTTTCGGAGTTTGGGTGTTTCCTATGTATAATTTGTATGTATTTAGAAATATATACGTATGTTTATCAGTCGTCTAGATCCCATAACACAAGCTTATATTAGCTTGCATTGGGCTAGACGGCCCAGAGTAAAAAAAATCGTTCCACAATAAAAAAAATACAATATATATTCAACAACCATCTCACAGCCATCTCTCCGCTTATTAGTCAAATCAAAAAGCACGAGCATCCCCGGTTTCAAGTAACACATTTCCGCCCCTTTTCTAAAATCGCTCCCATAAAATATCCAGCAACCGAGGAAAAAGATTTTACACAAAATAAATAGATTTAGCTTTTCTTTACTACCAAACAGTAAATACAAATTAAAATCCAGCACATACCTAAGACAGCGAGCTACGTTGGTGAGTACATCCCTATCAGTGTGCAGCCCCAAAGCCGCGATCAGTTCGACGAGAGCGCCACTCGCCACAAACTCCTCAGCATGCGTGTCCACTACGGTGGCCAGACTGCGCAGAGCTCCCGTCACTTGGAACAGGGCGTGGGTACACTGTTCGTTCAGTGTACGGGGGTTCTCTGCTTTCTGTACCAAACAATTTTTATAGTGAATATATGCTTATCCGACTGAGTACGACCCAGTCTACAGTATACTACGCGAATTTATAGTATTTATTTTGGAGACGGGATCTTTAATAGAAATAGAAACCATTAAAGTAATAATATAAAAGGAAATGAAAATAATACCTTAGACGAGTAGCTCGTTATGTTAAGTCAAATAAATCAGCTTTTCTACACTAAAATTATAAAGAGGAAATCTTTGTTTGTTTGTTTGTAATGAATAGGCGCAAAAACTACTGGACCGATTTTAAATTCTTTCACCATTTGAAAGCTACATTATCCACGAGTAACATATTTTATTTTGTAAAAAAATATGGTTCCGTAAGATAATTGGGTTTTTCGGTAAAAAATCAACCAGAAAAGTTACTTATTTTGCGTACGCTGCCTAAACTATAAAAGATAGATTCATAAAATGTTCTAATTAATTGTAGATCTTATAAATATATACAAAAAAGTCCGCAACACACTATACCTATCTATGTCGAGTGAGGCACAACAACCATATTTTTATTTAAAAATCTTGAATTTTTTTTGGACTACATTTAAACGCGTTTATTTTACTCATGCTATTAATCCTTATCAAAATAAATTATTTTATCACGAAGTACAGTTTATGTAGATAATATTTACATATTTCGACCAGGCCGTGCGGGCGTAGGTAGGTACTGGAGAGAGAAGAAGTAATCAACGAATTCGGAAAATCTTCATACATTATTGTGAAATTAATAAACGACGGGATTAAATGGGTGCCATGGGGTTCGAAGTTTGTCACGGGCGAAGCCGGGCGGGACAGCTAGTAATAAATAAATAAATAATTTAATGATTTAAGTTCACGTGCTCTCCATTGACGAAGGAGTTGTCTTAGATCGTTCGATCTTCACGATGTATCCCTGACGGGGTAGTCAGAGAGGATAGATCACCGAGCATACTTCTTTCGCTTCCTGCAGATTCATAAATCGTTTCATACTGCACGTCTGGGTATCTAAATTCTTTTAAACTATTAGTTTTTGAGCAATATGCTTACAGAGTTTTTGTCTAGTCAGATTCCTTTTACCCTTTATGTTCGTACAATATTATATTCTATAGTCAATCTTTCCTCACTCATTTTCATTCAATAAATATTTTATTTTTAGACGGTATTAATTTTATCAAGCAATAAATCAAATCAATCAATGGTAGTCCACTGCTGGACGTAGGCCCCAATGCACGCAACAACACACGGTCCTGCGCCATCCGCACCCAGTCCCTCCCTGCGACCTTCACCAGGTCGTCGGTCCATCTGGCGGGGAGGGACGTTCTACCGTACGTTTGAAGAGTAGGGGTCTCCACTCCAAAACTCGTTTGCTCTATTTGCCTTCGGTTCTTCTACAGATGTGGCCAGCCTGTTACTTTAACGTGCTTACTCTACGAGCTATGTCCACCTCTCTGGTTCTCTGATAGAGGATAAACGAGGATAACATCTTTTCTGAGTTTATCCCCCAAAGACACTCTGAACATAGCACGCTCCGTAGCTCGTTGTGCAACTTTGAGCGCATGGACAACCCTACCGTAAGTGTCCCCGTCTCAGCACTGTAGGTCATAACCGTATTTTTTTCAGTTTTTCAAAAATTCTTCAGGTCTACCTTGTCGTCCCGCGTTCAGGTAGCTCGTTGTCCCGCGCACTCAGGGTTCTGTAAACGATCACTACGTTATGCAACTTTCGCTATGGCTGGTCACGGATGACCACATTGTGGCATTTACATTTGCGAGCGTTTCTGTGTTTCGGAACGTAACGTTGCCAGTAACATGACAGCCGTTAAGTCAAGTTGAAGGCCTTTTAGGCGGCTCGAAAAATTTCAACAACAGGTAGCCACAAACTGCGCCTTTCCATTTCAACACTGCAATGGCCTCACCACTTATTGCGTGGAACAGGAATACACATGATGAAAAGTGGACACGTAATACGCCTGAGCCACACCTTCGGGGATAAGGCGTAGATAAATAATAAATAAAATTTGTATCCTTTAGCAAAACTGTTAGGTTACAAGACGTTGATATATACACAGAGTGTGTGTGGCGTGTACAGACCGCGTTGTTGAGTATCTTCAGCAGCAGCGCGGCGAGGTGCACGGCGCCGGCGCGCGTGGCCCGCGCGGCCAGCTGCGGCTCGAGCGCCAACACGCGCAGGGCGGCGCACCCGTACACGCAACAAGCGCTCTCTTGTACCGGCTCTGCGCGGCCGCACCCCTCCACTAGCAGCTCTGGAATACATATTGTCGCTATTGAGATTGTTGGCGCAGGAGAGTTTATTTTTATACCACTGAAGTGGCAGACAAGCATACCTGATGGAAAGTGGTCACCTTAGCCTATGGACATTTGCAACACTAGAGGTGCAGCACTCGCGCTGCCGACCCTTTATAAACCTTCTAAGACCATCCGAATATAATAATATGTATCTTTACTTAGTTTTATTTTAAACAGAAAATTTTCTTTTCTCAAACATGCATGCAATACTGTCATTATTTCGAAAAAAGATCACGCGTAGTATCGCATTGACGGACAAATCAAATGAGATTCATTGCTGGAGCGTTTTTTGATTTTGGAACATTACAACGCTCCGGCAATGTTGTATGAAACGGCGGTAGATACTTTTTGAATAGATTTCTTTGATCAATCTTCTTCAGCGGACGCTTACTGTAAGTATATTATATATTTACTAAAATAAGTGCATTTATCTTGTTTTATGTGTGGGAGTGGTGGATTATATTCCACGGGCGAAGTTGTGGGGGTCATCTAGTAATATTATAAATGTGAAAGTTTGTATGGATGTTTGTTACTCTTTCATGTAAAAACTACTGAATGGATTTTAATGAAACTTTACAATAATATAGCTTATAACGGGAACAAGTTACTGTGTGAAACGGGAACGAGAAAACTTATCTACGCGGGCGAAGCCGCGGGCGTCAACAAGTAATTAATAAATAAATATTCTGGTACACTTTTTCACACAGCAAAATCTAGCCCAAACTAAGCTATAAGCTTATGCTATGAGATCTAGACAACTCATAAAGACACTTAAATATTTCTAAATACATTATATTATACATACGGAACACCCAAACTCCGAAACAAACATTTAGATCACACAAAAATTTGTTCTGATCCGGGAATCAAACATTGGAGCTCAGCACGGCAATCATAAATACATTTTTTTTAGATTTTCCATTTATCTGAATAATCCACTGAAGGGAAATCAAAATTATTTTATTCTAGTAGGTAATTAATTACCCCGTAACTTTTAATATAAATTAAATAGTGTTTTATTTTCAGGCTTTCTTTTGAGAAAAGCACTATATATGCTTTGCCCGGAATGGAAATTGCCAACTTATACTAGACGGCCTTTGCAAATATAATGTACTATTAATAGCACAAGTAGACTAGAAAAAAACAACGAGTGATTTTACATTCTTATGAAGTGTAATTTTATACTTTTACCAGTCTCAATCAACCATAAACATGTGGCTTGTGTTTTTGTTCAACAACCCACAGTCGCGCCTTTATCCCCGAAGAGGTTGGCAGAGGAATACCATAGATTTCACTATCAGCATTATTGTCCCACGTAACAGGTAGCGGGACCATTGCCGTGTTAAAAGGGACGGGGTTGTGGCGACCTGCTGTTGAAACTATTCTAGCTCATAAGGCCAAACTTGGCTTAACAAACTAACTTCGCTCTGTACATTATGATTAGAAAAGAGAGGCCGCGACTTCATCAAATAAATAGTACATTATTGCAGAGGCCGGGAAATAGGCAATTGCCATTTCTGCGGAGGCATATTAGCGCTTTTCTCAAAAGAATGCAGGGAAATAAAATATACTTTTTAAATTATATATTTAATTAAATTAATATTAAAAGTTGCTTTAGCCATATTGGGTAATTACCTACTAAAAGACAATATATTTATGATTTCCCGTTAGTGGAAAATTAAAAAAAAAAATGTATTATCGACTGCTGCGCTGAACTCTAGGGTTCGATTCCCGGGTCAGAACAAATTTTTGTGTGAAATTCGCAAATGTTTGTTTCGAGTTTGGGTGTTTGTATATGTATGTATTTAGAAATATTTCAGTTTCTTTATCAGTTGTTTAGATCCCATAGCACTAGCTTATAGCTTAGTTTAGAATAGATTGTGCTATGTAAAAAAGTGTTCCAGAATATTTATTTATTATTTATAGCAGGTTGACCAACACCTCCCACAAATAAAACAAGATAAATGCACTTGTTTTAGAATATAATATAGGTACCTACAGTAAGCTTCTGCTGAAGAAGAAAGATAAAAGAAATCCAATCAAAGAGTATCTAATAACCCCAGCGCGCCGTTTCATACAACATTGCTGGAGCGTTGTAACGTTCCAAATTTAAAAAACGCTCTAGCAATGTATTTAAGTTTTGTTGTCCCTAGATGCGATACTTAGCGGATTCTTTTTTCGAAATAATTCGAAATTTTATACCCATGAATTTTTGAGAAAACTTCTTTATGCACACTAAACTTGAAAAGTAAGCTGGTAAATGCTTTACGTAAGTTTGATCAGGCGAGGCGAACAGAAGTAGACAGGGAGATATAAAGTTAGTGAAGGTAGAAAAAGAGAGTGAGATGTGAGCACGCATTTTCTTTCTCTCTTTCTTCTCCAGTGTAACTAAAGATGTTTTACTTTAGTCATTTGGTCTATAATTCCTTGAATCCACGCTCGAATTTTTATCTTATCTATTGCCTTGAGAATCTGGCAATAAGTAAATATAACTGTAGAAGTTTTAATTGGAGTGTACGCTCATAGCTAACTTAGCGTAGCAACTAAGTGTTCTGTAAACCATCACTGCGTTAATCATCATTCGCTATGGCTGGTCCTCAGATGGGTGACCGCTTTGTGACATTTCCATTTACGAGTATTTCCGGGTTTCGGAAAGCATAGTCGTTGGTCCCGTTTGCCAGTAATATGGCATCAGAATAAAAGAGTCCCGTCATCTATATGTGTCTAACTTCAGGTAATTCAGTTATGCTGTTTAAGTTGGAAATGAAACAGTCAGTCAGCCAGGACAATAGCTTCAAACGATTTTACTCAGATCTTTACGATTTTAGTAGAGGTGGATAACTTACCGAGTAGATTAGTGTTCCTAAAAAAGTGGTCGTTTTTATCGTTTTTAGCGATCTTGAAGACTAATTTGCAGGCGGCCGCCAAGTTTGGACCAGTCACGCGCATCTGATACAAGCAAAGTTGGGTAATTAGATAAGGGCAATAGTTATAGTGCCTGTAGGTATTTACAAGAATAATATAATCCTCCTCGTAGCTATTTTAGCCACAGACGAAAAGCGATTTCAAAGTCCTAAGAGAATCCCGCCAATGTACCTATTTGAAGAAAATATTTATGTGGGTAATAAAAGAATTAAGAGCTCATATTTAAAAAGTCGCAATTGCATCCAAAATTTCCACTTCGGGGGTCCAAGAACTACAGTCTGATTCCCAGTCCTAATGCGGACGCTTATTTATACAAGATACTCATCCAGCAATCAGCCAGAGAACGCACAGGCCGGCTTGAATTTTGAGGACTTTGGAGGGACGCCTATACAAGGTACATAGCACACCATAGGTATAATGTACATACCGTAAGCAGCGCTCTGGCGACTCCTACTAAAACGACGTCATCAGGATGGTCAGCGTGCAAAAACAGCGCTCTCAGCACTATTTCCCGCAAGTTGCCGACCGGGGTACTAGACGCCACAGTGCGGGTCAGCGCTTCCAGCAGCTGAAGAATACGAGCGGTATCGCGACACCGCTGTGACAGAGCTTCTGACAGCTCTAGGAGACTCATGCTAGAAGGAAGTAATGAGATAACGGGTGAAGGTAGTAAAATAAAATTAAATGTAAATATCTTTATTCATGTAAGTCACAAACGGCCGAATACTGAAACGTTACTTAAATACAACGCACAGTGGAAGGGCTCTCAGATTTCAGTATCTCTCAAAATTTAAGTGGTATACACAAAGGCTACTCAAACTATTTGCAGGCATAATAAGCTAAGCAGCCGACAAATAATTTGCGTCATGGCAACATTCACGATGCTTCATTTTACGCTACAGTTTTGGACTAAATAATACTTACTATACTACTTAATTTAGTTAAAATAATAGAAAATAAAAATAGTTTTATTTGGTACACAATGTAATTTCTATAACGTTCTGATAGGAAGGTTTTTAAGTTATGTATCAGAATAAATAACTTAAAAACTATTTCGAAATTGAACGTAAACATTTGCTGACCTAATTGTCGTAGAACGAATCGTTCAATTTGATTGAAACCAGTGAGGGAGGTTTAGCGCCAACGCGAACGGTGACGCACGTTTGTTGTATAATATTTTCAAAAACTAGTGTAAAATTCGTGTTTTTGTGTTTAATATTGGTGGAATATTATACATAAAGAGTTCGGAAAAGTGCATTAGTGAACGAAAGTGATATATTGCAAAGAATAGCGGTGTTGTTTGTGTTAGTGCCAAATTTCCAAAGAGAGCTGCAATAAGGGATCCACTGCCTTATTGGGGCACGGACTAGGACCTAGGACTGAGGACTTGACATCGACAAACGACTAGACAGGACTAAAACATAATAACAAGAAAACTAAATACTGAAGTCTAGGCTGTATGGACTAAGTTTCCTTTGCCTGCCCAAGATGGGCGAAAACAACTAAAAAAAAATGAAACCAGTGACATTAGCGTGACTTGTAAACATTTTTCTAAAATAAATTGGGATATGGAAGAAAAACATTGGAATGTACTTCTTCAGCAGGCGTCTGTATGTAGAAATGGAGTCAGCACAGCAAATAGGGTCGACATGAATAGCCGCTATCTCCAAGAATGACCATATTGGCAAAATCACTATCATCAAATTGCGTTGATAGTTACCTACTGTTTTTCTCCGCTTGTTTTTACAAAGCGTTTATGACTTCTACTAAAAAATGTAGAAAAGGAAACATGAGAAGGGATATTGTTATAAGATATTTATCTTTCTTGTGTGGTGTGAGGAACACAGTTTAGTCGGTATATATTTTTGATCTTTGATGTTTTTTTGGTCTGTTATATATTAAATAACTTTTACAAGTGTTCTACTAAACGTCTGTCTCTTTAGTCACAAACAGGATTTTTTATTATATTCATCAGCCAACTACCTGTTTTAATTTATATAAGTTGACGTCTACGGCTCCGCACACGTGGTGAAGTTTACCCGTTCCCGTTTCCCACAGGAACTTGTTCCCGGGATTAAAGTAGCATTATGTGTTATTCTGATGTGTAAGCTATATAATTTTAAAGTTCCATCTAAATCTTTTTTTTACTAATAATAAAGCTGAAGAGTTTGTTTCTTTGGTTGAACGTGCTAATTTCAGAAACTACTGGTCGGATTTAAAAAATCTTTGTATTGGATAGCCCATTTATCGAGAAAGGCTAAAGACTATGTATCATCACGCTACTGCCCTGGAGAGCGGAGCAGTAATCATAAATGTCGACAAATTGGGCAAATTTGTATGCATTATTGTAGAATATATAGGCGTCGAGATTAAATAGGTGCAACGGGAATTCGAAGTATGTCAAGGGCTAAGCCGTGGGGCTCACCTAGTATTAGCTATTTTAAAAGTACGGTGGACGGGTTACCCGCTTTCCTTACAGACACAGGCTCAAGATGACGGCTTTACGTGAGAATTTCACGCACGCAATACGTAATATGCGCCAGGAATACGTTTGTACATTGAGATTGAAAGCTGTGGAAAAAGTACAATGGGCGGTCTTATCACATAAAGCGATTTCTACCAGGATAAATTTTACAGATAAAACTAGGAGCCGTAAACCATGTCCGGAAGGGGGCAGCTACCCTTTCTGCCCTCCCCTGGGTACGCCCATGGAATAAATTATCCTAATAGAAAACTGTCTCATTGGAGATACGGAACCGTGCAGGAAACTCCGCATCGTTGCATTTTTCGAATGTATTTAGCTTCTATAGGTTTCGACGACAGACGGTCTGTCTTTCATGTCAGAGAGTGAAGATAGCGAAGATAAAGACATTATTTTAACGCTTCAATATATTCAATCCCAGATTTAGGAGACCTCTCGATCACTCACATTTAGGGGATGTTCAAATCAGTTTGACAGGTCATTTGACAGCTAGATTTATATATAAAAATCAAGTAGCACTACAGTATACGAATTTTACATTGAGTGGCGTCTGAGCGCAACTAACCTGAGTTCATCATAAATTTAAAACATGCTTAACTTTGATGTTTGAGAATACGAATTTTGTATTTAAGAGCTGCTCTAACATTTAAGTTGCAGTTAGGTATTTGAGTGACTTTTCAGTATTCGGCCGAAAGACACTTACGAACGTGAGGATTATTGCTTCTACATTTACTGCCAGATTTACAAGGCATTATCTGATCTATCCTAGTAACTCATGCTGACAATGAACCGTTTGCTTGCATCCAAGAAAATCCCTCTCAGCACTGTCTGGAGTTTGTAATCGACCCGGTAACTAAACGTCAACGCAAGGGTCAGCGTTTTCAACAACTGAATGGTAAATTAGAGTCTCAATCAGACCTTGCTGGGGAGGCACAGTTAATTAAAAACAAAATCTGTCACGTTTTCATAAAAAAATCCATTTTAAGAGCCGGAGCTCAGCTTTGTTTAGCCGCTAGAGGCAGCTATGATTTGGTTTTTTGTTTCGGTAGCGACTTCTGTCTAACTTTTTAGACATTCAGCAGTACTATGTTCATTATTCTACAGATGCACCAGATTGCAGGTGGGATAGACTTGGGCTTAAGAGATTGGGTTTGGTCACACTTAGGCCTTGGAGAAATTATTGGGAGGGGTCCTTACACCCCTATATATAAATTACTATAAGCAAACCGCTGTAATAAGGGTTCTGCCCGGTACGTATCGTACGGCGTCGTTTTTATAGTTCACAAGTCTAAGAGACGACCGCCTGTAAGCAAGAACTTATTAAGGCGGTCTGTTTGTAATGTAACTTACTTATCAAAGTGATCGTTAGTTGCACTTGCTTTTGTGATTTTTCCTTCGCTGAGTTGTTTGACAGCAATGTCGTGAAACGTGTCACTACTTGAGGAATCGTAATCGAAGGACTTTGACTTGGAGACGGTGTATTGCGACCGAATGGCGTTGCATTCCGGACTTGCAGCTACCAAAAAACAAAATCATAATTGTTGGAATGTATTCCATCAATTATGATTAGCAAAGAAAACTCGTTAGGAAAGAAAACTCTGAATCATCTAGTGTACTACAGGATTCAGAGTTTTCTTTGCTAACGATAATGTTGTTGCCAAAATCTGTGAATACAGTTCAGAATATCTTATGGATAGTGTCGTAGGTACCTCACTGTACCGTCTGAACAATCCATCCTCTAAAATCTACTCCTTCTACACTCTTCTATTGCACCTGCTGCTCGAAAGCGACGAGGTCACGGTAAATAGAAGGAAAACTCAAACAGAATTCTGTGCCAAAATTAGACACAGTGGGTTATCTGTGCCCTGTGCCAAAAAACCTTGCGTGGAACAGTACCTACTCGCATTAATAATAAGAATTGAAATTGTCTCCATTCTGCAGTGGATTATGTTTACCTAATATGATTAATAGATGTAAACTTTAACGATGGCAAGAACTGAACGTAACGAAATTTTGAAAGCAATTAATATGGTAACTATACCTTATCTACTTAAATGTGGATCGGACTCCCATATAATGCAGGGGGATTTTCTTTTATATTTAACACGTCAAAGTGGTCCGCACGCCTGATGGAAAGCATAGACGACGATCGAGGTGATTGAGGTTTTATTCGCTTTATCCCACTGAACTACCGAATCTCGCTCGACGCTGATGAAATATTCCACCTTATACTTCTTGGAGCGACGTAGGGGCCATCTACTGGTACTTAGTTGCTACGCGGCACGAATGTATAGTTTTACACAATTGTATTGTTGTATAGAATTATTAGGACTCGGTAGCTAAGCGGGCTAGAGCGAATCTCTCGGCATGGGAAGAGACGCAAGTTCAAATCCGTTCGACCTCATATATTATTTAATCACATTAAACTATGAATGTAAGAAGTTCAGTGTTTGCCAAATTTATATTGATTATTATAATGAGTGTGGTATGAAACGGATATACGCACATGTAGCGCTGACACTGTCCCCACGGTTATTGTAATCCCCTAGCGGTTGAATTATACTAATTGCTTGCGCCAGACCTGCTTCTGGTTTTCCATCTGTAATTGGAAACATTATGTTGTCAACGTCAGAATCGTTGGTCACTCTGAAGAGATACAAAGAGAATATCTATTTATTGTGTAAATTGTGACCAACTATTTCGACGTCAGGATGGTCGTTTGATATGCAAAAAAATAATTTTCTAAAATTTTCGATATCAACACAACACACGCAACAGGAAATTAAAAAGAAACACCAATCGTAAAAATATATTGTGTCTCTTCGAACCTTGAGCCCAAAGCTATTGCGAGGTTGCCCTTGGGGCTCAAAGTAGGTATTACTCAAATCGTGTTATTATTTTCCTTTTTGAGAGTAATGGCAGAGTTATCTATATACCGAGTGGCGCCGAGGATATCACATTAATTTGAACCACCTACAGTACATGTTGTCTTCTGCGAAAATACCCCAACATGAACCAAAAATACTAATCAGTTTAGCCAGGATTCGCTTATGATTGTTTAATTTATTTTATCATTATGTGTTTTTTAGAAAAGAACCTTAGTAGGTATTGCCTAGACAGACTACATCGACCTGACACGTTGCCGCTCTTACTAAGATATTTTTAAATAAAATTCAACCACATTTCAATGAAATAAAGTTGACAATTCTCAGTCGATCGTTAGAGAGTGCGAAAAGGAAAAAAAAAATTTTTCTCTATCTGACCTAGCCGCATAGCTAGGGAGTTCAACAGTGAAACAAATATCGATATTTGGATATTTATTAAAATATCACCGTCTCATAAAATCTCTACCTCAAGCATAAAATATCGATACAAAAGTCACATAGCAAGAGATTATGGTTTTAAAATAATAATGTATTAATAATTGGTACGGGTTACAGATAAATCCGCCCGTTCTACAGTTTAATCATCACGGCAAGTAAATTTAACATAACAACACAAATAAAACATACCATACCAGTCAGACAAAATACAATTACTTTAAATTTGGTTTAATATTCTGCTAAGAGACTCAAAATTAAATATTTTGTTGCGATATGTCGATACTTTTTGAACAAGGCCGCTCTAGCTCATGGCGGCCGGCTGCTTTGATGTGTTTGAGTTATTGCTTCTTGTGGCTGATTTGAGTTATTCAAATTAACAACTATTTTAGTCTCTTAAAAGTTTTACGATTTAAGATGAATACAATAAAAAAAATCTTACAATCAGTGTATTGATTTATGGTGTATTTGGGAATTTACATTTCACTTATAATAGAAAATTATATTAAGCATAAGGCAGTTGACCTTGTAACTTCCATAGTCGCCATATCGTTATAAACACCAATTTTCACACTATTTTTGTTAAAATACATTTTATTAGGTACTATGAATTATTATAAAATCCAAAATACATTAATACATTCTTAGTAGCACTTCGTTGGTTTTAGTTTTAAGGTTTAAGTGAAAATATTTTTTATTTTGTAACTTGTCCGTGTGGAGGGAAGTCATGTAGTGACTGTATTTAGTACATATGCCGCCGCGCCGACCGCCGCCGCCGGGTTGTTGTGACAGTGAAGTGTATGATTATTAGGTACCGAAAAAGTTATTAGTTACCTAGTTGAAATTTGACGTGATTTTTGTTTATTTTCTGTTTGACACGATGCCGCGAGTGAATTATACCGCTTCTTAGTTCACAGGCATGATCCTCATTTACGGCAAATGCGGCCTTAGCGTTAAGGTAAGGACATACCGTGAGAAGTTCGGAAACAGTCGCACATGTCCTTCTGAATCCCGAATGTTTGTAAGTAATAGCTGTGCAAAGATTGCGGGATAACCAGCACTTGGTGCCAAGGAGACCGCGGAGACCATATTATACGACGATGTCTGCGGTGCATAGATGTAAATGGTGAACATATTGAGAACATAAAAATTTAAGTTATTTAGGTATAAATGTGAAGTGTTTTTATTAGAACTGTTATAGTGGCAAGTAGTCATTTAAAAAAAATAAAAGTGCAGTATGTAACTAGGTATTGGTTTGATCATTCTGCCGCCTTTTGTCAACATAAACACGCGTTGTTATGGCAACCGTAATGTTGCCAGTTTTCTCAAAGGTGAGAGTACTTTAATTATAAATAAACAAAAACGGGATGTTCTAACTTTCGATTATTTTTATTCTATTTATGGTATTCTAAAAATGCATTTTTATTTTTTTCTCAAAAATTTTATTTTACGGTAATGACTAGGTTTATATCAGGGAGTGTTATCAGGCATTTCAGTTAATGTGATAAGAAAGGAACCGCCCGGTATATTGATAGGTGTTCAGGCCCTATCTGAGGGGCAACTACATCTCCCAAAGTAATAGGTAATTATGTATAAATATTAAGCTTTACTTAACTTTCACAGTGTAATTCGAACAGTTGGTAATCGTCAGGTTATTAGTTTGCTATATTCAAAATAGAGGGATGACAACACGGCACTAAGAAAGTTAAAGTAATATAGAAATAGTATTCCTTTAAGAGTAGTTGATGCTAGTAGGCCTGAACCAGATTGTTTTTATTTTCACTGTAACTAATTGAATCAGGCGTTAAATTGCGGAAATTTTGTTTAAAATGTTACTTTTGCTTTATTCTTTATACTTTTTAAAAATGTCGTATGATATTGACACGTGTTTCGCCCAGGTATTATCAAGACTGCCAAACAGTCTTGACAATGATAATTTTTCACTATAAATAAAAATTCTACAAAAATAGTCGGTAAAGGAGTGTAATGACGCTACCGTCGGCATTCGGGTGTCCCGTGGTGTTCCGTCGATGTAGCGGTTTGCTGCGGCCGCTGAGGTGCGGTAGTTTAGTGAACCCGCCCCAGCCTTCGCTCGACTTCTCGGTACCTTGTGGCTGAGACGCCGCCGGTCGAGGGTGAGCACGAGACTGTATTTAAAAACGTGGATTAATAAGACTAGGAATCTCACCGTGTTGATAAATATATTAAAGGAATGAATGAATGATAACATTATTCGACATGTACAGTCTCAGAAGTAGATTAATCTTTCTTTTCAAGGCTTTATACTTTCGTTGCTGATCGTCCAAAAATGATTTTTTTTTCGCGTTACTATATTTATATATATATCCATCACGCCTTATCCCCGAAGGGGTGGCCGAGGCATATTATATGACCACTTTTTACCGTGTGGATTCCTGTCCCACGTAATAGGTGGTGAGCCCATTGCCGTGTTGAAATGGACAGACGCAGGTTGTGGCTACCTGCTGTTGAAATTTTTCAAGCCGCCTATAAGGCCTTCAACCAGGCTTAACGACTGCCATTTTACTGGCAACCGGGACCAACGGCTTAACGTGCGTTTCGAAGCACGGAAACGCTCGCAAATGTAAATGCCACAATGTGGTCACCCATCCGAGGACCAGCCATAGTGAAAGTTGCGTAACTCAGTGATCGTTCACAGAACACTGAGACCGCGGAGCCACGAGCGCTTCTTTACTATAAAATAAAAATAAAATATAAAAATATCTTTATTTTGCATAGACCATTTTAACGGCGCTTACAAAATGTCATACACTATTTAAAATATTTAGAACGAACATTTGATACTTCATTGAAATAATCATGTTTTTATTCACAAATCTTCTTGACATTTTAAATATTGGGTATAACTAAACCAATTATGTACTTGAGTACACTCAATTCGAGATGAAAGTGATATTTTGAAATCAAAATCAAAAATCAAATTAAAAGTTCGATTCGAAGACAAGACATGCGATAACGACACAAAGAAAAAAGAAAATGTATATGCGACTGCAGCTGTTATTGTGATCTTCGATATCGGTGGCGTGGCGTGAGAGCTGTACGCTGCGCCCTTCACCCTCAAGGAAGTGGGATAACCCCTAAACCCCCCAAAGAAGCGGAATAGCATTCGAATCCCCTTCGGCGACAAAGTTTGTATTTAGAAATATGCAAGTAAATTTATTGTTGTCTTACGAAATATCTCACTTGAGTGAAAAGTTATCATTATCAAGACACTATCCAATATTCTTACTACTTTAATGATATAATAACACTTGTACTGTTTTCCATCCTTCTATCTATCTTCATGCTGTATCCCTTACGGGGTAGTCAGAGAGGACAGATCGTCCAGGCATCGCGATCCATGTATACTTCTTTCGCTTCCTGCACATTCAATAATCGCTTCATACATGCACGTCTGGGTATCCGAGTACTTTTGACATTTCCGTTTTTGAGCAATCTGCTCACGTGGTCTTCATATGTAAGTCTCGGCCTACCCTGACTCCTTCTACCCTCTACTTTCGCACTATGTATATATTCTTTGTTAATCGTTTCTCACTCATTCGTTGGACTTGTACTGTTCTCAGTTCCACTTATTACATTTTAATCTGTCCGGTTTCGCCTTACGACATTTTTAAAGGTGATATTTTATGAGGATATTTTATTCACACCAAATTTCATTAGAATTTGTGCTAACCTTTCGATTTTTTGATATTTTTTATTATATTATTTATCAAAAAAATATCCCGAGGTTAGCGCGTTCATTCAAATCAAACAAACAAATTCTTCAGCTTAATACTATTAATACAGATTATAAGTAAAATCACCTGAGGCTTCTTTCTAGTATAAAGTGTGTCCATGAGCATATCGTTGAGAGCCTCTTCGTCCAGCTTAGCAAGACGCGCATCCATGGCCGCCAGCGTCTCCTCTTCGCCATTCTCCGCCAAACTTAGGAACTTGAGACTAAACCATGAAACATGAAACAAAAGTTACTACGTCTGTTAGGCTTCGGTGATATAAGTGGTAGTGAAGGCGACTGCCGCGGCAGAGGATTCGATTCCCGGGTCGGATCAAATATTTGTGTGATCCACAAATGTTTGTTTCGGAGTTTGGGTGTTTCCTATGTAAAATATGTATGAATTTAGAATTATATTAGTATGTTTATCAGTTATTTGTATCCCATACCACAAGTCTATTTTGGGGTGTGGGGTAGGACAACCTCCACGTGGTACACCCTGGTAACGTGGACGACGATGTGCACTTTATTGGAGGCGCACGTCGTCGCCCACGGCCAATAGTCCACTAAGAAGGGGGCCGTATTGGCCACTACGGGTTGCTCCGTCTACACTCTACTTTAGGCAGAGCGTATTGAGCGGAGAAACCACAGGACGTGTAGATTCTATGCTCACGCATTGGCCTACAGGCATTTGTGCCAGCGTCAGTGTCGGGGAGGACTAGCCATCCCCCTCGCGTCTCGTAACCCCTAAGTAAGTAAGTAAGATCATCCGCAGCGACCCAACTGGTGGCAACAGTTGGAACGCGGTGGTCCCAGGGGCCGAAGGGCTTGCCTTAATTGGCCGGCTCACGACAAGGATAAATCTATAATACCCGACAGCGAAGTCGTTAAAACCTGGAGCACCCCACAGTATATATCCCGCTCTCTGGAATGAGCGTCACCCAGGGAGCCGTCAGTGATTCGTTTCATATTCGTGGGATTAATTATGGAGAATACTAATAAAAATCAACCGATCGAGAACTTATGTAGTAACGACTTTGGAATTCTTACACTGGACACCGAGCCGCCTGAAACTCAGGCGATTATAACTGAAAAGGAGAAATCCGGCACGCAAGTGCCTGGCCCATCGGCGAAAATACCGGTGTTGGTACTGCGTGACACCACACCAAAAAAGGTAGTGCAGAGAGATCTACTACTGTCAGATGACAGCAGTGTGGTTTCCATGGAGGAGATATGCTCTCGCTCTCCCTCCCCTTTTGTGTCTCGGTTATGGCGGAAACACCGTAACTCGGATACTGAAGGGGATAGTGAGGAGTCCCAGTCCAGGGGCCAGCCTGGGAAGCGCGGTCGTAGTTCGCCCCCCAACAACAGGGAAATACATTAGTATAGGCAAGGCGAGGGCTGAACTTAAGGCGGCCAAAGAGCGGGAGCGCGGCTCCAGGAGGAAGAGGAGCTTGCAAAGAAGCTCCAATGGCAGGAGAAGAGGCTCTCTTCTCTCGGCCAATCTTCCACTCTCGTAGGTCCCGAGCAGCTTTCGAACGCCGTTGAGGAGGCGGTGGAGTGTATCCACTCCATCGCCCAAAAATCGTCACGGCTGAAGGGGCAAACCGTGCGGGACCTCAGAACCGCCGCAAGCACCATTTTGGAGCACATGCTAGAGATGAGGTCCCGCTTGCAGGAAGAGCTGGCTGCCCTCCGGGCCGAACTGGAGACAATTAAGCGAGAGGCGAACTCGCCATTAATGACGCGTGATGAGGTTATGTTCCTTATCAACGCGCACGTCGACGGTATTGAGGATCGTCTGTTGCCAGGGCGGCGCCCACCCCTAGCGGCAGATGCGCGTAACGCTGCCCGCTCGGTACGGTCCAACAAACCTGCCCCGTCTGTCGATACACCAGTTGGCGCCCCCGGGGCCACACGCCAAGAAGGCATTCGTCGGACATCGAACGGCTCAACTGGTCTGACTGCTGCGCGCCCTACCAGCGCTACTCCTGCTCCGCACCCGCCTGCTACCCGCCAAGGCTGCCTTGGGGAAGTGTACTCCGAAACTCCGCGCCCCTCGCACTGCTGCGGTTGTGATAACCCTGCAGCAGGGCGCAGTAGATCGGGGCGTGACATACGCCGCAAGGCTCCTCGAGGCCGAGAGGTCTATGACCTCAAAGGTCTCGGGATCGATGGGCTATTACGGTTTCGCACAGCAGTCACCGGGGGCAGGGTGTTCCAGGTGGCGGGCGATAAGTGAAGTGACAAGGCGGACGCATTGGCCGAGAGCCTAAAGATGGCACTTGGCGATGAGGTTCACGTCACTTTTTTATTTTTTTTATTTTACCGTGAAATGTACAAAGTAACGCGATTTTATACGTCCGTCAATGTGCCTTCAATGGTTTTAGGTTGTGTTATTATGGGTAGATGATGTGTAAGGATGTTGTGAATTGTTTTGGGGTTTAAGGAATTTTATATATTATCTGTGCGTGTGCATGGTTGGTATGAGACATCATATGGAATATTGCATCCTAGGCTATAGAGACTTCTAAAAGTAATTTAACAAAGATAAATGTAGATTTATAATATCGTTCATATATATATATCTATATATATAAAAGAAAGTCGTGTTAGTTACACTGTTTATAACTCAATAATGGCTGTACCGATTTGGCTGAAAATAGGTGGAGAGGTAGCTTAGAGCCAGGAGACGGACATAGGCTTTTTATCTCGGGAACAAGTTCCTGTGGGAAACGGGAACGGAAAAACTTCTCTACGCGGACGAAGCCACGGGCGTCAACTAGTATATATATATATATATATATATATATATATATATATATAAATAAATAAATATCCATCACGCCTTATCCCCGAAGGGGTGGCAGAGGCATATTATATGCCCACTTTTCACCGTGTGGATTCCTGTCCCACGTAATAGGTGGTGAGCCCATTGCCGTGTTGAAATAGACAGACGCAGGCTGTGGCCACCTGCTGTTGAAATTTTTTAAGCCGCCTATAAGGCCTTCAACCAGGCTTAACGACTGCCATTTTACTGGCAACCGGGACCAACGGCTTAACGTGCCTTCCGAAGCACGGAAACGCTCGCAAATGTAAATGCCACAAAGTGGTCACCCATCCGACGACCAGCCATAGTGAAAGTTGCGTACCTCTCGTTTACCGAACACTGAGACCGCGGGGCCACGAGCCCTATATATATATATAAAAATAGATAGATAGATGTATAAAATATACTCATGCACACCACAAAGTACTTACATAAATAAATTATTTATTATAATAATAACTATAGTATACTATATAGATACAATAATTGAGTTGAAGCTTTTTATAATTTTTTATTAGGTATTGTTGAATGATTTTAGTTGATTTATAATATAATCCACATGTTGGATGAATGCGATGAGTGCTGTGGGGCGTGTTATGAGTTGAACTAAATTAAATGGATCTATGCTGTTTGGAGTAACGGTAGTGAGGTTTAACCTTGTTTGGATAATCTTTTATTAGGTGGTCGATTGTTTGCCTTGTAGTAAGGTCACAGGGGCATAGGTCATCTGGAGTGATTTTGAATCGGTGTAGGTAGGTTTTATGGTATCCATGGTTGGTTAAAATTTGAGTTAATGAGAAGTAGGGTTTGATTACCTTGAGAAATTTCTGGAGATCGGTGATCGGTGAGTATGTGTGTGCCTTTTTGATAAAGATCTGAGGAGGCTTTTTGTAAGAGTATTTTATTTTTATATTTAATGTAACTGATTGGGAAGTAAGAGTAGTATGGGGCTTTGTGGAGGAGGGCAGCGGATTTTGCGGCTTGATCGGCTAGTTCATTTCCAGGTATATTGACATGGGCTTAAATCCAGGTAAAACGAATGTTTAAGTCGATATGCTTGGCAGTGAAGAGTAGTTGCTAAATTTGAGAGGCTAGATGGTTGGTAGTGTTTGGGTTTGTGAGTTCCATTAGACCTGATTTGGAATCGGATATTATGGATGATTCTGATGTACTGTAAGGCTTGTACTCGTAGAATCGCATATAGTTCGGCTTGAAAAACTGAGCAGCTATTATGTAGTTTATATTTTTTGTGGTGATAGTCTGATTTTGGCGGATTAATACCCCCGGCTCCAACTCGGTTATCGTGTTTGCTGCCATCAGTGTAGAATTGGTGAGTGTTTGAGGTGGTGATGTTGTCTAAGTCTGTAGTCGTTAAGGCATCAGTAAACTGTATTCCTGTGCGGTATGACGGGTGCAGTAATTCAGAAGGGGCGCATGGTTGTTCGAGTGAGATGTGAGGGGGAAGGTAAGCAGATTTGCGGGTGATTTTGGTGATTTCAGAGTCAGCGATGGATCGAATCCTGTCCGGTAATGGGATTAGTTGGGCTAACGAAATAGCAGTGGATGTACTAACTGTTCTGAATTCTTGAATTATTTTAATTGCGAAAAGTCTTTGTAGCGAGAGTAATTTTTTCTGAACGGTAATGTTGTTGAGGGCTTTTGCCCATATGCCCGAAGCGTAGAAGATAGTAGGTTCTATTACGGAGTCGTAAATTATTTTTACATTGGTTCGCGTCACTAGGCCGGAAAAATGCGTGGAGCTACGCATCTCTGGCCTTAGTGATGCGGCCACTAAGGAGAAGGTTGCGCAGATGGTGGCGGATGCAGGAGAGTGCGCCACCACCAGCGTCAAATTGGGCGAAATTGTCCGCCCAGCAGGTAGAGAGGGCACGGTCTGGGTTAAGTGCCCGGTCGCGGCAGTCAAGAACGTGGTGGATGACCGTTGCCTTACTGTGGGATGGTCCCAGGTCCGTGCCGTGCTCCTGCAGCCAAGGCCACAGCGGTGTTTCCGCTGCCTGGAGGTTGGGCATGTGGGAGCCAAATGCGTTGCAAGCGTTAACCGCAACGCCCTTTGCTTCCGCTGCGGGAAACCCGGCGACGAAGCGGCCGGCTGTTCGGCGGAGCCCCGGTGCCCCGTTTGTGCGGCGGTGGGAGTGACCGCTGCTCACCGGCTGGGCGTAAAAGCCTGTTCAGCGGCCTCACCCAAGAAAGGCCGTCTAGGGAAAGCAAAGAAGAGGAATGTGCTGGTGGCAGCCACCTCTTCCCCACAGACTGAGAAGGGTATGGACGCCGACCATTAATAAATAGCCAAGGTCTCGTTCCTGTAGGCCAACGTCGGCCATGGTGTCGCGGCCCAGAATCTGTTGCACAATGGCAGGCGACCGTGGTAGTAGTCTCCGAACCGTACCTGGGCCGCAAACAGGACACCCATACCCGGGATAACTGGGTTGTGGACCACAACGGTTTGGTGGCTATAGTCTCCCAGCGGAGTGCTTCCGGCCTCGCTCCCTTCGACAGAATGTCGAGGGGTCGTGGCTGTGTTCTCGCTCTGCTGGGAGATGTTGCAGTGATTGGGGTGTACTTCTCGCCCAACCGGAGCCTCGCCGAATACGAGCCATGGCTCGTAGAAGTCGGAGATCTGGTGGCGGAAGCGCACCCAACCCCGGTTGTGGTTGCCAGAGATTTCAACGCCCATTCACGGGCGTGGGGGTCCGCGGCAACTGAGCAACGGGGTGAGGCCGTGGAGGAATGGGCGGTGTCCAACGGCTTGGCACTACTCAATCGGGGGGCGGTTCACACTTTCGTGCGACCAACAGGCAGGTCTATCATAGACCTGTCCTTCGCTAGTCCTAGAATAGCGAATCGCACGCGTGGCTGGAGGGTGGTCGAGGGGGTGGAGACGATGTCGGACCATCGATACATAAGGTTTGACGTCGCTTCTGCCACCTTCATGATCCCTGGTACACGTCCCCTGGCTGGGGAAGGTCCGCGGTGGCGTCTAAAGACGTTAGCAGAGAGCTGGCCAAGGAGGCGGCCATCTTCGAACGCTAGGCTGCAGATGAAGGGAGCCCGGACGTTGATGCGAAGTCGGAGCGCCTTTCTGGTGCAGGGCAGGGCCTGTGCCACCGCGAAGGCGTGTGTATTGGTGGAACGACCACCTAGCCGAGCTGCGCACAGCTAGTCACGCAGCTCAGCGAAAGTACAACCGTAGCCGTGGTCGCAGAATTAGGAACCCTGCCCAAGAGGAAGTTCTGCTCGCGGCATATCGGGCAGCCCGGGCGGCCCTTGGATCGGCAATACGAGCCGCCAAGCAGGCGGCCTGGAAGGAATGGATTGTGAGCCTTAACCAGGATCCATGGAGGCGTCCGTATAAGGTCGTGAGCGAGAAACTCCGACCTTGGGCGCCCCCACTCACCAGGGCTCTTGAGCCGCCCTTCGTCGAAAGTGTGATCAGCTCTCTCTTCCCAGCAAGGGAGGAATGGGTCCCACCGCAGATGACGCTGGGACAGACGCCGGCAGACACAGGGGCGATCCCACCTGTGTCCGACGCCGAGTTGGGGGCGGTTGTCCTTAAACTTAAACTTAGGAACCGCACCCCTGGACCGGACGGCGTGCCGGGGCGGGTCGTCTCACTGGTCATGCCGGCGTTTGAGGAGGAGACGCTGTCCCTGATGTCGGAATGCCTGGCGTCTGGTACAGTCCCGCGGCAATGGAAGACGGGGAAGCTCGTGCTTCTTAAAAAGCACGGGCGCTCAGCCGAATCGCCGTCGGCCTACCGCCCCATCGTCTTGCTCGACGAGATGAGTAAGCTGTTCGAGCGAGTGGTTGCGGCTCGACTCGTCGAGCAAGACGATGAGGCGGTAGGCCGACGGCGATTCGGCTGAGCGCCCGTGCCTGGAGGGGGCAGGGCCCAATTTGAGTGTCGAGCAGTTCGGATTTCGCCGTGGGAAGTCAACCCTTGACGCCATATTCCGGCTCCGGGACAGCGTCTAAGAAGCGGTCGGTCAGGGGGATGTGTTGTTAGCGGTCTCGCTAAATATAGCCAACGCTTTCAACACCATCCCCTGGCAGACCAATGTGGAGGCTCTGAGGTACCACAGGGTGCTGCGGTATCTCAAGCGCATCCTTGCGGACTACTTTGTGGACTGGGCCATCTTTTACCCGGCCCGGACGGGAGTGGTCCGCAGGGAAATGTCGTGTGGTGTTCCGCAGGGATCGGTCCTCGGACTCTCGAATCTGAGGTCGTGTTCTTCCACGGACCTTTAAGAGGGCCTTCTCGAGGCTCCCAAATTGTGGTGAATGGTACCACCATCGCTGTTGGTAAAACCATAAAATATTTGGATCTTGTTCTCGACAACAGATGGGGCTTCACTGAGCATTTCCGGCTATTGGATCCAAAGTTGATCCAATCCAAAACGGCCATAATCTAGTCTGCGGCGAGCCGGGACTCCACCCGGCGCCGCCCTCGCGATCATGGCGGGACGGGAGCGTGCGTCCTGCTCGCTCCCGAACCCGCAGCTCCTCTCTTTTTGCCGCCATCACCTCGCTGGCGAAGGAGGCGACGGCGGCCCAGCATTGTCGACTGCTGGCCATTGCTTGCACCACGGCCGGCAGCGACAAATCCATCCCTACAACAGCCGCACATACGGGGAGCGAATGCTCCGCCGTGTCCACGACCCCACTTGGGCAGTGACGGCACACGGGATCCGGCTCCACCCCCGCCACCTCGCACAGGTAATTGGCAAAACAGCCATGACCTGTGAGAAGCTGAGTGAGGCGGTACGTCGGAGTACCGTGCGCCCTCTCTACCCACTGCCGTAGGACGGGCCGGATAGCCCTCACGAGCCGTGCGCTCGCGGTGGGGCTCTCCAGTCTATCGGCCCACTTCCAGAAGAGATCATCGCGAGCCGCCTGTCTCCAGCGATCGATCACCTCCGGAAGCGGCCGACCTCCAGTTTGTCGTACCAGGACGCCCTCGACATACACGCGTCGTAGAACTCCAGCCTCGAAATTAAGACGAATGCTGGGTAAAGTTTACAGTATATTTACAACATTATAAAGCTCTAGCTAGGGTTGTACTTGTAGTTGCTTTCCAGGTCTCTCGCTTTGCAAAGGAAGCCTCTTCGTTACGTTCTTTTTCCAACTTTCTCAAATTATCTTCTGATTAATTCAAGACATTCTAACTTCTCCTGGAACTTCACCGAAATCGAGCTCGGTGTAACTTTTGTGGTCTTGGTCATTGCTGTAGACCCTGGTTTACAGGTCACAGTAATGGAAATGCGGGTGGGATTAGTCCCAATAAAAAATAACCAAGAAGCTCTAGCTAGGGTTTAAGAGGCTCTACCACAGATATCTTAACTAAAAATTTAAATTAATCTATGGGCCCCACGAAGATCTCCATGGCCAAAGCGACATTACTGGCGAGGTGTGCAACAGACAACGCTGGAACTCGCTCACAATAATGCAAAACCAATGGTCGAACAGAGTGTATCGAGCAACCATTACCGATTACAAACAGAGTGTATCAAAACATTACCCCTTCAGGGAGTAGAAAACTATACCTAAGATAGTATATGTATATGTAGTAAAATGTAATAATAGTATACAATAAAGTTTATTTTTTAAGTTTTACTGAAAGGAACCACAAGCAAAAACAATATCTGCGCATATTTTTGTTGATTTTTCAATAATAGTTCAATCAATTTCAATATGATTTAAGTGGGACGAACTCTGCAGTAAGACCTACTTAACAAAAAGAATCATCAAAATCAATTAAAAAATAGGTAAATGATGGCGTAACAAACATACAGTTAAATCAAGAGCCTCTTCCTTTTTTAAGTCGGTATAAGAAAATACTCACTCGTATGAACTGGGCGGTCTGTTGTCCTTCTTGCGTGTACGCTCCGTGAATAAAGTGCGCTGTGGTTCTCGAGGAGTGTAGGGGCGTCTGGTGCGCAGTGGACGTAGCGCGCCACCCGCTCCGCTGTCACTGGACATGCCGCTCATCTCTGGGCAACCATTGATGGATGTTATGGCTATACGATAGGTTACTTCAAAATCCTGTCTAGATTTGGAGCCTAGGCCCCAGGATTCATTGGCAGTTAGAGAGCAGTATCGGTTTGGCTTGTTATTTTCGGCATAGTTGGGAGGGACTGCCGTCTGACAAACCAACCCTATAAGGGCACATGTTTCTTTGCCTCGTCCGTTGATCAGCCGGAGCACCGCTAGCAGGTGAGGTCGCTTAGGCCCCAGAGATATTGGTGAGGCCACTTACACCTCCACTATATGATAGATTATGGTGGTTAATGTTCCTCTGATAAAAAGGTAGTGCCAGACTAGTCTCTTAGTCCTTAGCTCTCGTGTAGTCTCTTATCCTGCTCAATCAATCATTGAATCAATTCAGCCTCCACTACTAGATGTAGGCCTCACCCGATCTTACGCGCGATGTACAATTATTCGATATCTAATCGATATTTTGACAGGTAATTTAATCAAACTCTGATATCAATATAAGTAATCTTGACCTGTCTCCATGTCACAATGTACAATATACCTACCTATTACGTGGACTTCTTTTACATATTTTGTACATATTTGTCACTCACCACAGTGAGCAGTGAAGAATTGAGACTACAGCTGGATATTAACAATTCCACTAATCAGTTTTTATCTTAACAGACAGGTCAATCCACCCATCAAGGACGATTAGGGTCAAACTCTGAAACTAAATTCATGCCACGGAAATAGGCTCACCACCTGTTACGTGTGACCTGGGGAAAAAACCATGACTAATATTTTTGTATGTTAAATTCATACACTACATAAGACTTCACTACGTATGTATGGTAAAAACGAGGCGGCAATGAAAATTTAGAGTTTATATAAAGTCTATCACTATTTCCACGAAATTAAGCACTTTCAGTGCTGTTTATTCAGTTGCGTGATAGTTTAATGTATACATTAAATGTTAAAGATGCTATTTTTATGGTTTGGAAACAGTTGTAGAACTCTTTACATCGTCATAAAATGTGCCTTTACTGACCTCTTTGATGATTTAGCAAATACATAAGTATTTCTCCAAGGGGATAGTAGTCTTTCTCTCTCTAGCCATCATTACTCTTGGTAAGAGACCATCCATTGAACAATTTCTAGCTTTCTATTTTCAACGCTGTATCCCTAACGGCTTCGCGTTCCATGCATACTTCTTTCGCTTCCTGTAGATTCATTAATCATTTCATATTTGCACATCTGGATATCCTATAACTTTTCCGACTTTGAGCAATCTGTTCTCATGGTCTTGGTATGTATATATTTTGGTCTATTACCCTGACTTCTTTTACCCTCTACTTTCGCACAATCAATATTCTTCGTCAATCGTTTGTCACTCATTTGTTGGACGTGACTTTTGACTCTGAATAATTGAAGTACGGATATTCAAATGGAATTGGAAATTTAATGTCCGTATCTCTCGACCGTTGATTTTGAACCCTTAACCGGACATTACAAGATTTTTCCACTACCATAAAATAATAGTACTACTACATAATTCTTCTTCATTATTTCAGTGTGATGTGGTTACCACGGTTCAAAGTTCAGTACACCAATGAACTTTACTTTGCACAAAGTTATAAGGCGTTTAATTTGAAATCTTTGCTAGAAACCAAGCTATTAATGTAAGGTTCGCGTGCAAGACTGTTCACCGTGGCAACCAAGCCGGTAACACAACAACAAGACGGAATGACCGCGTGACCTCGCCTCCACCAAGTTTGAACAACAGGAGGCATCAGTATTCAATTCGATGCCAAACTACATCTAAAATATGGTTTTAATTTTTCTCATTCGTAAAAGTACTCGTATAAACGACCAAACGATAGTAAAAACAAATCCCGATGTAATTGCAATCAACATAGATAGTGATGTAAAGTTTTTCTGAGATAAAAGAAAGTAATGGCACTTTCTAGACCTAAATTCTATCTTATTTTATAAAATCACGTCTACCAATAGACTACTTCACGTAAAAGAAGGACAAACAAACAAACTTTTCCATTGATAATATAAGTATGTACTAAATAACAGTTACTATCCTACTAATATTATAAACGCGAAAGTTTGTAAGTATGGATGGATGTTTGTTACTCTTTCATGCAAAATCTACTGAATGGATTTTGATGAAACTTTACAATAATATAGCTTACACATCATCACTACTTTTTATCCCGGGAACAAGTTTCTGTGGGAAACGGGAACGGGAAAACTTCACGACACTTGCGGAGCCGCGGACATCAATAGTTTAACATAAATTTCAAGACATTTTGTCGTATCTATGGATAAAGGTCCAAAACAAGTTATTTTATTCTAATAAAAAATAGAACAAAAGGTACAATAGCGTTACTAAACTCTTTTGCAAAAAAACGGGCACTTAAGCAAAGAACTATTTTATAGTTACTTTTAGTTTGTTTGACAATTTTAGGTATTGTTATCCTCGGAATTTCATAAATTAATTAGGAAGGAATAGTTTTCATCAGTTTTATCATAACATTTTGATTAAATTATTGAGAAATAATGTTTAAGCTCAAAACACTATTATTGTACCTGCTTGCTAAATAAAAATGAAACGCGTTAATTTCTTTGTTTTTTTTTTTAAAAAAAACTAACTAACTATCTTCACGCTGTATCCCTGACGGGGTAGTCAGAGAGGACAGATCGCCAGGCTTCGCGATCCATGCATACTTCTTTCGCTTCTTCGAGATTCATCAATCGCTTCATACACGCACGTCTGGGTATCCGAGTACTTTTGACCTTTTGTTTTTCTTGAATACATTAAAAGCAGATAAAAGTTTAGTATTGAGTGTGACCCCCCTCTTGCTGAAATCACGGCTTGGATTCGTCTGAGCATGCTAGCGAGTATATCTTTTATGGTTTCTAGGGGAATACGTTCCCACTCCGCGGTAATCACATTCCTTAGCTCTCTGATGGTCTGCGGAGCCGGCTGCACTAATCTCACTTGTCGCTTCAGAACGTCCCAGACATGCTCTATGGGATTGAGGTCCGGACTTCTAGCTGGCCAGTCCAAACAACGAATTCTAACTTCTAGAATATACGCTTCCACATCGCCAGACCGGTGGGCGTGTTGTAGTCCATAAAAATTTAGTTTTCGCCGAGAGCGGTTAAAGCGGGTTATGCATAAGGAATTAGAGCTTCCGTTATGTATCGGTGTTCAGTCAGTGTACCGTTTTTGATGAAGACTAACTCCGTACGATCCATAGAATTTATTCCTGCCCAAAACATAACAGAGCCCCCTCCATAAGGTGTGATTTCTTCAAAACATGCCTCTGCAAAGCGTTCTCCTCGTCTACGTAGCACTCGCCGACGTCGGTCTTCACCATGCAGAGATATCCTGGCTTCATCGGAGAACAATACCCTATCCCAGTCTTCATTAGTCCATGACACACAATTTCGAGCGAAGCTAAGCCTGGCAACTAGATGTCCAAGGAGTAAATTAGGGCCGCGTGCCGGGCGATGACTGTGTATATTAGCAGTGAGAAGCCTCCTCCTGACCGTCCATAGACTAATATGCACATTTCTTACTTCTTCGAGGCTGTTCTTGAGGTCCACATAAGAAGATTTGCGATTTCTCAACGCTTGACTAACTAGAAAACGATCATCCCGTGGTTCGGTACATGTCTTTCAGCCAGAACCAGGCCTTCTCTTGACGGAACCGGTCTCTTGATAGCGCTGCCAGGGTCTTTGAACTGTCGACCGACTCACATTTAGCCTCTGAGCCACGAAGCATTGGCTGCAAGCTTCTTCAAGCAGCGCAATAATTTTGCTCGCTTTTATCACTTTATCTACCATTTTCGAGATTGCTAAACAGCAATAACAATACTTTTAAATGTCAAGGACATCAGATAATTTAATAAAAATTGACAAAAAGTTAATTAGAGTCGATATTAACTATAGGGAATCCGCGCTACAAAATGTAGTTAACAGTTGAAAACCAGGCTCAGTCAAAAATTTGAATTTGGAATGTACTCTTATAAACATTATGGCACTTTTATAACTTGCCAGTAACATGTTCAAATGATTAAAACCTTTTTGGTATTTTATTTTTTTCAGCCAGGAAGAAAATCGTAACCGCCCGTTTTTTTTGCAAATGAGTGTATAATTTTCCCCATACACGCCTTCCGTATCACAGTAATTAAATCACTAAGCGACAACCTGTTCCGTAGTTGTTGGATCAATGCAATGCCGCGAAATTGCCCAAACCGTAATCGTTTTCGCACCACAATTTTGATAGCGTCGTTATATTGTTACTCCAACGAGCTATCATATATTCTGCGTATAATGTCGAGCTGTCATATATTCTACTAAATGCTAATCAGTTACTCTCGGATTGTGTAGTACGACTTTATTCTGATAAGTTTGATATTAAGTCTTGAGCAAATAAAGTAAGGCAATAAACTAATTCATATAAAAGGGAAGGGCTGATTCATAGAAGGGAGACAGTCCATCGATTAAGCAAAGCTTTCGTGAGCACGACAAATAAACAAGGACAAAACAGAACCGAAATATCAAGGTGATGGTCATATGCTAGATATCACGCTGAAGGACTGACACGAATAGGGGAAGGGCATTGGATATAAAATGAGCGAAGAATGATATCGATAAATGTTGACTTAATGACCTAAGTTTACGGATTTGCTCATATTTACCTACCAAAGAGCAGTAGAATCTGTACTGCGAGCGTCAAATAACGAACTACTAGTAAATACATTAACTTCTTTCTCGTGCAATAAGTAACATGAGACCGCTGATACCTTTATAAAACTGTAAGGCAAAGCTGTGCCTATGCCAACATTTCCATGATTCGGTACACTATTTTGATAAAACTTCACCTTTCTTTTGGCAAATACTACATGTGATAGTAACTAACTAACTAACTAACTAACTAACTATCTTCACGCTGTATCCCTGACGGGGTAGTCAGAGAGGACAGATCGCCAGGCTTCGCGATCCATGCATACTTCTTTCGCTTCTTCGAGATTCATCAATCGCTTCATACACGCACGTCTGGGTATCCGAGTACTTTTGACCTTTCCGTTTATGAGCAATCTGCTCACGTGGTCTTCATATGTAAGTCTCGGCCTACCCTGACTCCTTCTACCCTCTACTTTTGAAAAATATATATTCTTCGTCAATCGTTCCTCACTCATTCGTTGGACGTATCCAAACCAACGGAGCACGCCCTTTTCCAGCTTAACGCTGATACTTTCATTCAAACCTGCCATATTGCGTATCACTTCGTTACGTATTCGGTCGGCCAAAGTTACGCCGCACAATTTTCGAAGTGATCGCATCTCCACAGCATTCAATTTACTTTCATGTATCTGCTGACATACCCAGGTTTCACTACCGTAAAGCAAAGTTGGCACTAGCACTGCGTTATGAATGGCCATTCGTGCTTCTTTTACGATGCTTTGTCGCTTTACTAACTGGGACAAAGCACCGTTATCTTTGTTTCCGGCAGCTACTCGCCGTTCTACATCCGAATCACATCTTCCATCCGCGCTAAACATACTTCCTAAATACACAATTTCAGTCACTTGCTCTAGACGTTCCTGGTTTACCCTAATCTCGCATTTAGTTCTTACGTCACCTCTTTCAAATGCTAGAACCTTAGTTTTACTTGCATTCAAGCGAAGACCCTTACTTTCACACTCCTCTTTCATATTAGTGACTAATGTCTGAAGGTCGGCTTCTGATGAGGCCATGAGCACCGCATCATCAGCTTACAGCAGACAGTTTACTGTAAAGTCACCCAAATTCACACCCATGTTAAAATCTTTCAACTTCTGCAGGCAACTGTCCAGATACACTATAAACAGCCAGGCGGACATGACACATCCCTGTTTGACGCCTGTACAGACATCAAAAAGAGGTGACACATCCCCCCCTACTCGCACGCAAGCCTTACAGTCCCTATAAAGCGACTGTATTGCTAAAGCAGCGGGTCGTCCACACCATATCCGGGCAGCAAGTCCTACAGCGTTTCTCTCACAACGTTATCAAATGCTTTCTCTAGATCCACAAAAGCACAGAAAACCTTCTGGCTAACAGCTAGAAACTTTTCCGCGATCATGCGGAGAGAAAACACTTGATCCTTGCAACCTCTTTCACGTCGGAATCCGCATTGAGCCTGCCATAAATACCTTTCAGACTTTTCTTGCATTCGTGCCGTTATAACCTTTGCATACACCTTACTAGCTAAGCTGACCAAGCTGATCGCCCTGTAGCTGGAGCAGTTTAGGCGCGAGCCTTTCCCTTTGTAAATAGGTACTACAACTGCTACTCGCCATTCATCTGGGACCTCACCCGTCCGCCAGCACAAGTTGCATAACAGACATAGTGTGTCCCAGACGCGCGACCCACCGTACTTGATCATCTCAGCAGTAATTCTGTCTTTTGCCGCAGCCTTACCACATTTCATACTTCTTATCGCTTGTTCTATTTCTTTCATACTAATGACTTCAATAACATCGGGATCCAGAGCATCGAAGTGAGCTCCACTTCCCGATGTGGCATCTCTGTCTTTACTTGCATACATCTTTCCATAATATTCACTCCATCTCTGCAGGACGTCAGTTTGGTCTGTTAGGACGTCATTGTTAACACTAAGCACTTTATTCATACTGCAGATTGCCGAACAACTCCGGGTCTTGCCTACCTCTTTCCAGAAGAGCTTGGCATTATCCCGGAAATTGGACGACAACCTTTCATCCGCTTTCATTCTGCACCTTTTACGAGCTTCTTCGTTTGTTTTAACTTTCTGCAGCTTGTATCTCTTTCATATTAAAATCATCATCATGTGATAGAGCCTAAGTCCTTACCACCGTAAATAGCAGCTCGAGCTTCGCTGATGATTTCGGCGGACGTTTTGCGCCTCAGAGGCGCGTAGAACGGTGCGCCGGGGCCGCGTCGAGCACCTCGCTCACTCATGATCTATCCTATATAAAACAACGTAAACATTTACATTTATAACCAAATTGTACATCCAACCATCTGGCCAGAAAATTCGTAAACATCAAATAAATTTAAATTAATTTTAACGAGGCTAAAGGCGGCGGCGTGGCCTGTGACCACGGCCAGTGCGAAAGGTCAAGAAACTATAAAAAGTAATGCAACATAACCGTGTTGAGCTCCGTAAAAATAGTAAAGTAGTTAACTTGTAGTGTTGAACGTACTAGTTTAAAAGTTATTTTAATTATCATATAAATGGTATAATAGCATACAGTATAATGCCATGGCCGCAATCCTATGAATAGGGACCGTGATACCGGGTCCGAATGCATGACGTCGCGAAATCGCGATGCAGTATCGGAGCAGTAGTAATAGAAGCAGAATAGCAGTAGGAAAAGAGCAAATAGTAGTAACGCGCGATTCCGATGCTTAAAGTATTTAGTCTGTGATGTCCCTAATGTAGGTGCTGTAAGTCAGATATATAAGATAGATCATCAAAAAACATCATCGCAGATCGTATAGGTAAGTAAGTATTCATAATCTTTTCAAATATGAGGCAAAATATCATTGTTCGATTTATCTAATCATGACCACCAGACTCCTTGGCTAGAGCGATTACTATAGCTACCAAATCAGATACATTATCTCAGATAGAGAACTTGACTAGATTTTTTAATTTAATCAGTCTAGTGTAAGATTCAGGTTGAACAGGTCAATATGTATATATTAGCTACGATCAGACTAAAGACTAATAATAAAAGATAAAATCAATAGAGATAAACATAAAACTATTTGTGTATACAACATAGCAATTACTTAAATTACAAACCCCTAATATGTTAATGACAGTAGAACCTTGTAAATGTGGGCCGACGTGTATAACTAACATGGTGTCAGCATATTGTCATCGATTTGAAAAACGATGACCCATTAGTAAAACTATACAAACTACTGTATTGATTTGTTTGTGACCTACATGTCAGTTATTTGTGATATTATATTCGATTAACGTACTGTACTTATGCACAGTGATTTACTTGTAAACATACATAGTGAAGGTAAGTCGTAAGGGATGACATGCGTGCCGCCAATGGTCTCACTACAGGGGATGCCAACGACCGTGCGAAGTGGAGGAGAAAATGTAGGAAAGCGGACCCCGGGCATCGCGAGACGTAACTGGGACAAACGCTCGGATGATGATGATGATGATGACACATAGTGAAGTGAAGTCCATTGTTCTTTATTTAATTTGCTCGCTATCTATTATGTACTTATTAGAAACCTTGTTATATCCATACCCGAAGATTTCGCGCGGAAGATGTACACTAAACTCTGCATCGCGCTATGATATTTCTCGTTTTGAAGTAGATATATAATATACAATATCAAGTGCAGGACTATACCAGGTGTAATCAGATCACCTTGTCTAATTATGGAAAAACATTATACTCCGTTCTTTTACACTGTCTATCACAGTCCTCAAATCAATACTTTTAGCTCAAAATGACGCTACTCTCCTATGAGAATGCTATGAGATTCCGGAGTTTGAGAGCCGCTATCACAGCCTTTAAGATTATAGTGATTGACGGCTTGGCCTGAAGATGTGCTTTCTATTTTATTAAGGTTTTCTATGCGATAGTCATCATATTCAATCTTGTATGTATCCATAACCTTGAATATATCATATTCAACCTCGTAGATATTCAACCTTGAGAGTGATAAAGTGAGTTTATTTTCCCTGTTCAATACCTAGTGAAATATTTCTCGTTGGAGATTTTTAATTACCTATATGTAAAAATAAGCGCATTTTTGTTTATTAATTGTAGTACTTTGATAACTTTCATTGATAATAATTTGGACTTATTTATTAGCATACTTTACTTATGAATATAAAACACAAATATCCCATAAATTCTGATTTCTTTATACTTTAGCTTACTAGCTTTCCTTTATAGTCACGCACTTAGGTCGTTAACCTTTTTGGTGAACAACCCTTTCTTAAAAATAAATTCGCTCGAAAAGTTACTGCTCATTTAACGACATTCAAAGGCGTAGTGTAAGTAATAATCAGACCCTGATATATGGAGATATTTGGGGCTCTGGTCAGCCCTAACCACCAACCCTGGTGTATCTTGTCCGTTATTTGAGGGTTCATTTTCCTATTATAGCTGAATTAGGCTCGTAATGGTAGCGCAACCTGTTCCTTCTCGCGCTTTCAAGGAAGGGATAAATAGTTAAACATGGATATAAATCATTCACAGGTCTCCGGAACCCATCTTGTGCGGCATGGGAAATGTCTCAGTTGTACACATCATCATGCAAAGAAGACAATGGAACTCCATGAACTTCAGCTGCTGATCATAACCAGCACCATCATCTGCAATGTGGAACTTAATTCCGCTCCCGGCCGTTACGTGATCAAGTTGCTGCACTGTCCACGCCAGTCTGATAGTGTGTAAAGTGTCCCCAGAAGCAACTATGTCCGTGTGAATAATGAACAGAGATTATATAATATCCTACTAATATTATAAACGCGAAAGTTTGTAAGAATGGAATTTCACGCAAAATCTACTAAATGGATTTTGATGAAACTTTACAATAATATAACTAACACATCAGAATAATATATCATAGACTTCTAAAAAATTCTGTGGGAAACAGGAACGGGAAAGCTCCACCACGCGTGCGGAGCCGCGGGCGTCAACTAGTATAAAATAAAGAAATCTGTTTTAGATTTGTTCAAAAGTTGCAAGGTTGATACAACCGATATTTGTGGTCCCTAGAGTATCACAAAGACTGAAAATAACCACTTAAGTGGATAAAAAGTTAAAGACAGCTAGCTGAATAGTGTTATTTGGATGCAATAAGATGTTATTATTTTACATCTAACTATAAAGTTGGCTGAGAGGGGAAAACGCAAAAAAGTAAAATTAATGCAGTTTATATGAGAAGTCTGCGAAGTATAGCTGGAGCGAAGTTGATAGATAAAGAAAGGAACAGCGCGATAAGGCACCATTGCGGTATGGCAGAAGATGTAGTGACTAAGATACATAGTGGATAGAAAAATCTAACAAAACGAGGATTAAAATAACCACTTTAGTCGATTTGAGTAATAAAACCCAAAACTAATAAAAATATAATAGATTAAGATATAGAAGATATAGATTTTTATTTATATTTTATTTTATTTATCTATCACGCCTTATCCCTGAAGGGGTGGCAGAGGCATATATATAATATGCCCTCTTTTCACCATGTGTATTCCTGTCCCACGTAATAGGTGGTGAGCCCATTGCCGTGTTGAAATAGACACACGCAGGTTGTTACTACCTGCTGTTGAAATTTTTAAGCCGCCCATAAGGCCTTCAACTTGGCTTAACGACTGCCATCTCACTGGCAACCGGGACCAACGGCTTAACGTTCCTTCCGAAGCACGGAACTGGGGTGGGTCTAAAGGGCCGAATAAATTTAATAAAATGTGTCTATTTTAGATGTTAAATTTGGAAGAAATTTTGAACCCGTTGCCTTATTAGTGAGATGGTAACAAAAAGGCTAAAAGGTGTTTTGTGCTAGACACTCATTAGCACTACCAATTAAAGTCCTGGTAGTCTCGGACTGGTATATACTGGTAAGGTATAGATTAAGAGTAAATTATACACTAAAAAAAGAAAATCTAATAATATAATTTCGAAACTCACAGTTTAAAAATGCAGCACAAACATCGAACGAACTAAAGTATAGAAAACCCTTGATTGAAAGTAGACAGGGAGCGGTCGGGTGGCTCTCGCTACGAGCTACGACATACTACGATAATTGTAGACCAGCCTCTACGAATGTAGCGCTACGATTAAATTCATAAAATTGATCGGTTAGCACCTTGGCACCCAAGTAACATAAACTACCTTTTTAGGAATACTTTTAGCACAACATAATGCCAGTAGTAAGTAGTTTAGTTAGTTCCGTTAATAAAATGGCTATTATATTTAACTCTCGTGTAGCTGACGAAGTGGTTCGTGTATTCATACAGAATTTCGATTAGGAATAGCAAGGTGAAAAAGTTTATGATTTTATTTCGTTAAAATAGATTATTAGTCTATACTAATTTATAAAGCTGAACAGTTTGTTTGTTTACTTGACTACTGGATCGAATTGAAAAAATATTTTTATGTTGGATAGCTCTACTAGACTGGAGAGCGGAGTAGTAATCATAAATGCTAACAGATCAGGCAAATTTTCATACATTTTTGTAAAAGTAATATACGACTGTTTTGAGTGCGACGAGGGTTCAAAATATGTTACGGGCAAGGCCGCGGTGGTCAGTTAGTCTATAAGAGGATCGTTGACAATTCTCATAGCAAGCCCTTCTACCGAGTCGAAAGGTCGAAGCTGGTATTCAGGTGCACCAGCCCAAAGGTGCCAGCAGTACACCATGTGTGGCCGCATTTGCGACTTATTTACTTTGACTTATAAGCAGTATTTGCTCCGCGGTAAAGTACTGCCGAGCCCTGTAGAGCTGTCAGCTTTTAAACACCAGCTTCGCCTTATCCTTATCGCCTTGGAGATATAAAAAAAGGTTGTTAATCGTAAATAGATAATGAAATATTCCAAGTGATTTAGTATAGAGGTATTTTAATTAAAGAATACCTAATAGTTGATTATTAATCCAGCATAACAATCTAATCGCAACCTTGAGCACGTGGAGCGCGCACTTATTGTATTTTATTGATACCGTAATCACTCAACCATATACTAAATATGGTAAGGGAGGTATTACCATAGAAAATTTTCAAAGTTTACAATAATAAAGCTTGCACATCAGAATAACACATAGGCTACTTTTTATTCCGGGAACAAGTTCCTGTGTGAATCGGGAACGTGAAAAATTCACCACGCGTGCGAAGTCGTGGGGGCCAACTAGTAACAAAATAATGTAAGTATAGTGGAATTGTGTACCTAAAGAAAAGTTTGTAATGTAGTGAGCTTGTGACGTTGTAGAGAGTAATCTCTAGATCTACTGAACCTTGTTGAATTTCTTTCACTGTTATAAAAGTGTATTATCCTTAATTGTTAAAGACTAGTTATTGTCCCGGGAACATGTTCGTGTGGGAAACGGGATTAGGTAATCTTCAAGACGCGGGTCTTAAATCGCGGAATCTTAAATTGAATGTCAGCTTCCAAATTGCTTTTAAATTTATTTCGATTTAGTTAAGGCCCGCGGCTTCCCCTGTGACTAATTTCGTACCTCCGTAGCACTCAAAAGCGCTCGTGGTCCTGCGGACTCAGTGTTCTGTAAACGATCACTGCGTTACGCAACTTTCTCTATGGCTGGTCACGGATGAGTGACTACTTTGTTGCATTTATATTTGTGAGCGTTTCCGTGCTTCGAAAGGCACGTTATGCCTTTGGTCCCGGTTGCCAGTAACATAGCAGTCGTTAAGTCAAGTTGAAGGCCTTTTCGAATTTAGCCTAAGTTACTCCTTACAACATCAGCTATCGGTCAGTGACAGTCTCGTTAAAATATATCCAGCCGTATTGGAGATTAGTCGAAACAAACATGTAAGAGGTACTTTACGGTACGTACCGTATACACCTTATCGAAATGTTAATCAAAATATCCCAATTACCAGCATTCTGCTCGCTCACATTATATGAGACCAAAATATACAAAACTTGAGCCCTGCTGGCTAGGATAGCTGCCCTCAATCACTGATCGTCGTGCTTCCATCAGCAGGTTGGCGGCGCCTAATTGTCGTGCCAAACATAATGTATGAAAATAAAAAAATAAACCGGGATGTCGAAACACTGGTTAATCTCAATGGCCACAGCTCATTGGCATTATTTTAATAAAAAAGATCATTCGTTTAAATGCAGAAAATATTACAATATTTTCTAGTTACGTGTGAATCTATTTTAAACTAAACTTACCCAAGAGCATTACTGCAAATGCTTGAAGCACTTAAGGAGTATTATTTAGGTACTTGTACATTAAGAACTCAGAATGAATATTTTGTTGTCTTGGTTTAATAATTTAGCTAACATAGGTACATTAAGCATCGCAGTTTGTTTCCTAGGATACTTGTTTCAAAACATAGGCACTTGTATTTTGGGTGTACCTATACAATAGGATACGCTAATGAAGCGGCAAAATGAGCTCACACTTACCAATTTATAAAGCAAAATTTAACATGATGGATAAATTCTTTAAACTGAAAAAAAATATCAATGTGAAATAATATTTCACATAATATTATTAATATTTGACCTAACAAAATACATCTAAATACTGATTTTAAAGTATTTTGAATATTTTATAACGAAATAAAATTAATAATCAACTATTTTAAAATGTTTAGTTTATGCTAATGATATTTAATATTTCAAATTGACCGCCATTTCGAAATAAATTTGCGTCATTTACTTTCTTATCTATGACAAGTTATATTTGTAATAATAATACGGCACTCTAGGAGGAGATGTAGACACCGTTTTTAAAGATTTGGCATTGATAAAAGATAAATTTAAATTAATTGGTTTGGATCTGAATCCTTCAAAGTGTGAAATTTTTCTAAATGACAATATTAGTAGTGTTTCTACTATTTCAAAATTCAATGTTTTGGCTCCAAATTTGAAAATCCTTCAGAATTGTTCTCTACGCCTCCTAGGGTCTCCCATTCTAGAAGATGCCTATGAATCTATCATTAAGGAAAAGATCAAAAATTTTAGTGAAGTTTCTGATCGACTCCTTCAAATAAATATACAATCGGCCTTTACAATTATTCGGTATTGTCTTTTCGTCCCAAAATTAACTCATGCCCTTCGCTCATCTCAATTTTTTAAACATCCGACCCTTTTGGAAAATATGGACAAAATTATTCATACCACGCTTTCCAAAATTTTGAATGCAGATTTGGACGACCGAGCGTGGCTCCAAGCGTCTTTACCAATACGCTGGGGCGGCCTCGGTGTTCGTAACATCTCTGATATAAGTTTACCTGCATTTTTGTCTTCAGTACACGGCACTGATGAATTGACCAGGAAAATTTTAATTCCTACATTGGTCAATTCTGAAGTGCCAGGCAAGATTGAAGCCAAAAATGTTTGGAAACTTAAGTGCCCAGATACTGTTTTACCGACCAACCCGTGCTCCCAGAGGCAGTGGGATAGGCCGCTCTGCAACGAGGTAAGAAAAAAATTATTGAACACATGTTCGAATGTTGCAGAATGTGCTCGCCTATTGGCTGTGGGAGAATGGGAGTAAAGTGTTTAGCTTCAGGCTCTTCCGTCGCCCAACATAGGTACTATGTTGGACGACACTACATTCAGAATTGCTGTCTGTCTTCGTTTAGGTGCTCCCTGCGTTTCTCCGCATTGCTGTCAATGTGGTGAAGTAGTCGACAGCCTTGGGCATCACGGTCTCTCATGCAGCAGGAGTGCAGGTCGCAGGTCACGTCATGCATACCTTAATGACATTATCCGTCGGGCTCTTGTCACCGCCGGTGTTCCAGCCGTTCTAGAACCTAATGGTTTGGCGCGTGACGATGGCAAGAGGCCGGACGGTATGTCATTGGTGCCATGGAAGATGGGAAAGCCTTTAGTTTGGGATGCAACTTGTGTTGACACCCTGGCTCCTTCTCATCTTCTTAGCACGGCGAGTTGCGCTTGTGCTGCTGCTGCATCCGCCGAGACTCTCAAGCGGCGCAAATATAATAATTTAATAGGTAATTATATTTTTGAGCCGTTTGGGGTCGAGACTCTGGGCTCGTGGGGCCCAAGAGCTCGTTCACTGTATAGTGATATCGCAAAGCGACTGGTCGATTCTTCTCGTGACCATAGGGCTGCCCTCTTTCTCGCTCAGAGAATAAGCATTGCCATACAACGTGGCAATTCGGCCAGCCTTATGGGAACCTTACCGGTTGATTTTGATGGGGAGGAATTCTTCGACACCTAGTCGGGGCATCATTGTCAGTCTTGTAATAATTCCCACCACCCGCCCCCTTCTTTTTGTATTGTTTTCTGTAAATATGTTAAATTTTAATTTGTTAATAGCCATGTAATTATTTAAATAACTTCGAAATTAAAAATGATATTTGTAATTATTTTATGGCCTTTTTTAAAAAAAACCTTTTAGCCAAATCTTATTTTTTTATATCATATTTCTTCAATCTTAACTTCAAATTTAGTCCAGTCCAGTCCTTCGTCGATGTTAAGTCCAGTCATAGGTCCTGTGTCCTTGCCCCATTAACGTGGTAGAGCTTTAATGAGGCTTTCAGTGGAGTTTGCACGACACGTTGTAAAATAGCTTTTCGGTGACCATGACCATACAGAACACAGGACAAATTCCTTAAACGATTGATCGAACCTACCTAATTTATAGTAAGTAAAAAATTTAAAAAATAAACAATGCGTCGTGTGTATCTTTTTTTGGATCTACATCACATACCCTACACGTGGGTTACGTATCGGAAGTACTTTTGTTACTGCTCGTGAGTTACCTATCGGAAGTACTTTTGTTACTGCTTTTATAATAGCTATCATCTGACTTACCGTTGGTACAATACCGTGTACCTATCAAGTGGGTCCATCAAAGAATTTCGGATCGCTGTTGTCAGGCTCAGATGTGTGATGCCTCTTTTATACCAAATACTGCTAAAATGTTGGGAAGAGGGCTCAATTCCTCAAGACATGCGCGACTATTATCACATATTATCACATTATATAAGGGGAAGGGAGACAGTGGTGATTGTAATAACTATAGAGGAATATCCTTACTAAGGCTTTCGCTAGGGTAATATTAAATAAGCTAAAACTCCTTGCAGCTAGAATTTATCCTGAGTCACGGTGTAAATTTAGACCAGGAAGGTCGACCAATTATATGATTTACTCCAATTAAAGTGCCGATGTAGATCGTGTGCGTTTGTACATGGCATTTGTTGACCTAAACAAAGCATTTGGCACTGTTTGCAGACGAGGCTTATATGAGATTCTTGCTAGGGTCAGGTGTCCGCCCACGTTGCTGTCCCTAATCCGTGCCTTCCACGAAAATATGAAGGGTACTGTAATTTTTGACGGCAACTCTTCGACGGCCTTTGATGTAAGACGGGGTGTGAGACAGGGCTGTGTACAGGGCCGTCTTTAACCTATTGGAGGCCCTGGTCATGTTAGTATAATGAGGCCCCTATAAATTTGACAGAACACTATTTTGTCAGAATAGACAAAGAAATTAGATAAACAATGTTAAATATTTATTGGAACGAAGTTCCTTATGGCAGGCTTGGAGGAGATAGGGATTTTGCTGCGCGACCGAACTGAAAAATATGTGATAGTAAAAGCGTAAGAAAAATTGGGTGGAATAAAACCGTTAAATGAGACGTGCGCAGGCGCGAAAGTCGTATACACAAGCGAGTAGTGTATTATACCTTTCTCTTTCTCCCTCTTTCAGTGAGGGTGGTTTTTTTCTTTGTACATTAGTTTTTTCGAAAGTTCGAACTTCGTTCCTACCTGGTGTCCCACGACACCGCCGCAATTTTTTTTTTTATTGACGATTACATAAAACGAATACATAAAAGTAATCATCATCATACGAGCGTCTGTCCCAGTTGCGTCTCTCGACGCCTGGGGTCCGTTTTCCTACACAGTCTCCTCCTCTTTGCACGTTCGTCGGCATCCCCTGTAGTGAGGCCATTTTATAAGACTTTCTAAACTTTAGAGTTTGGAAAACTAGCTAGTTAAAAAAAAATTGATTCCGTTTTTCTGCGGCAGACTATGTTAGGGATAAACTCGGCAAGTACTGTACCCTTACGACTTCATACCAGCACTTCTTGGGTTTTTCACTCTTACCCGGAGGGTTTCTCTCTTACCCGGAGGGGCTGACATGGCCAGACATTTGTTCCTCACGTAGTCCGGCGGTTGCGGCAAGACGTGTCCAGACCAAAGACGACGAAACTATTGCAATGTCACGAACGTGTAGGCTGCTGCGAATGCGAGAGATCCTCACACGGTTCAACCGCGTGACTCCACACATCCACTGCAGCATTTTCATTTTCGTAACACGCAGCTCCTGCTTGTGTCACCAATATTAGAGTATTGGCCACGTCTCACTGCCATATAAAAGGACAGGTCCATTGATAGTTTTGTAGACCTGTTCCTTCACTTCACTTGGCCCACGCGGCAGCAATGCGTGACTTGACATCGCTTAAAATACAGATCCCAGGTATTTAACCTGGTTGTGCGGTCGACCAAGTCACCGCTTATGCGGACGGATGTGGGATCTATTGAGTTTAGTGCCGCCGTTCTCAAGCGTCTCTTTCCACGCCTTCACACGTCGCATCAATCTGCTCCTGTCCGCGTCTGCCAGTGCAATATCGTCAGCATACATGAGCAATCATGAAGGCTGCTCATACGCGTCTCTGATGCTGTCTGACAAAACGTCTAATATCACACTAAACAGAAGCGGACTAAGGACTGAACCCTGGTGTACCCCGACGGTGATAGGGAAGCGTTTCGTGTCGCCAACAGCAGTCCAAACCATGGAATCCGAGTCGCGGTACATGTCCTGGATAGTGTCAATATAGAGCTATTGAACCCCTTTGGACAGCAGTGCCCACCAGATCATCGCTCGAGGAACACAGTCGAAGGCCTTCTACATGTCTAGGAACCGACGTGGAGTGTTCTTCGTCCTGTATTTCTCCATGACAACTGACCTGAGGGTCAGAAACAGGGTCCGTGGTCCCATGACCAGGGCGAAACCCATATTGACACTCCGAGAGAGTAAGTACACTCCTGCCGAATCCGAGAGTCAATAATACTCTCAAAGATCTTCATGATGTGGGACATAACCTTTATGCCGCGGTAGCCCCCGCACTCCTGTACTGACCCCTTACCATTGAAGACTGGAGTAATAATACTCAGTCTCCGTTGGTTTGGGATCGGCCCGCTGAGGAGTACGCGCTTAAAATGCTTCCAGGCTTCGATAGGGATTCTGTCGCCTCCGACAGCTTTTCGATTCATCATGCGGCGAAGAGCCTGTCTGTCCGGCAATATGTATGTATGTATGTAACAAATATTGGTTATCGTTTGATGATCTGACAGGAATGGGCTCACCACCTGTTACGTGGGATAAAAATGCATACCGTGAAATGTGGGTATATTGTATGCCTCTGCCTACCCTTTCGGGGATAAAGGCATGACAATATGATAATATGATCTGACAGGAACTAGGGACTTTGTATAAGATCTGAGGGGGGGCCCTGTCGATCGCGGGGCCCAAAGTGCCCACTGAGAAAGAGGGGCCTGGCTGTGTACTTGCGCACGTCCTATTTGGGATTTTCTTTTCGGCTTTGCTCGCTGCGGCGTTTCATGGCTGCAAGGTTGAGGTTCATCTGCACTCAAGAAAGGGTGAAAGACTTTTTAATATAAAACTTTTGAAATCAACCACTAAGCGTCACGATGTACTGGCCCGTAAACTCCTATACGCTGATGATTCTGCGTTTGTTGCTAATTCAGCAGAAGAATTGCAGGAGCTGATTAATCGCCTAATCGGTTTGGTCATGCTTGTCGAATGTTCTTTTTCTTGGTGAGTATAAATACCGAGAAGACTGTGATCATCATCCAGGGTTCGGAAACATCACCTGAAATCCCTCTTGATGGTGCTGTTCTTCAAAATGTAGAAAGTTTTTGTTACCTTGGTTCACCACAACATCAAATCTCTTCACTGGCAAAGAGATAGACAATCGCATTGGGATTGCCTTTTGGGACTTTTGGAAAACTATCTGGAAGAGTTTGGAAAACAACAAGCTCACAATAATCACCAAAATACTCGTGTACAAAATGCGTTCTCAGACTGTTTATATCCACAGGACATTTTATGTATTTCGGATGTCATTGAATACATAAAAAATGTGCTAACCTTTGAAAATGCCGTAAGGTGTAACCGGTCAAGTTTAAATAATAAATAAGTGGAACAGTACAAGTGTTTTTGTTCAAGATGTGTAGCAAGTTCCACAAAGTGCCATCAATCAACAGTGTAAACAGAAATACCTATTTAGATAAGTTCCAAAGTTTAAGAATTATTAATTTTACTTAATCATAAATATATAAAATTTTCTACCATTTCTACCAAATCCAATGGTTAGTTGAGCTGGCAACGCGTCAGACAAGGACACACTACCGTTCGGAGCCCTCTCGCTAGAACCGTTTTTAGCTAGCTACCGCTTATAAGGAAATAGCTATCCTAAAAGAAAAAACATAGATGTCATTTTAGCTAAAAGATTTTTTTTTTTGGTATTCAGTTTGGTTATAAGGTATTTGCGAGGTACACATAAGTCCTATATCGTAGACAGCTAATTCTCTGTCTACGATTATAATACTTGGTCTGGTCCTAGGTCTTTGACCACAGACATACATCTTATATATCTGTGATAATAACATTGTCTTTTTTATTTTACTTGTCTTTAGTTTAATATACTAAAGAGCTAAAAGGTCTTAAAAACCAGGCCATTATATAATTATTTAAAAAAAATATGATATAAAAGATAATATTTTACTAAAAGGTATGTATAACCAGGCCATAAAATAATGTAAAAAAAACATTTTGCTGCTGTTTTTAATTTGTTTATTTTTCTCGTGACTCGTGAGTGAACCCCGTATATTATGTTCATAGTTATGGAGTGAACTTCCGATTTCACAATTTGCCGCAAAAAAAAATTAAATAGAATAAAATATACCTTCTCATCGTTAATAATTTTATCTAGTAAATAATAATTGTACTGACATAAGAAATGTTAGAAAACAGTGGAATGGAATTATGTAGGCTTTGTTTGAAAACGAATGGAGAAGATGATTTGTTTGAGACACCAGATTTGATTCAAGATGTTTTCCTTTGTACCGGTGTGAAGGTATGTATTATAATAACGTAAGATACATTCAAACACAGCGTCGACAAACGCCACTATTTAGCTCTAGTAGCAGAGAATACTTAATGTAAAAGTTGCTCTCGCTGAATAAAAACAACCTAATTACAAGTCGGCTGCCGTGGGTTCGATTCCCACCTAGGATAAATCTTTGTTTTATGGATGAGCTAGCATAATTCAATACTTTTTGTATCTCGGTGGAATTTACTATATGTATAATAATACAAAATAAAACTAAAACCATATGCAATAGTGGTCCTTTCTCAGATAGACTGACTTCTTTCGTATTAATTGCTGCCGATCATAATGAGGTGGTTCATCAAATTTCTAGTCTTAAAAACGACTCTGCTGTCGGATGGGATAAAATTTCAAACGGAATTCTCAAGCCTTATAAATACTACCTAGCGCCTCTTTTGACCTTTTTATTTAATCTTTGTTTTGAGAAGGGAGTCTTTCCAGCTGCTCTGAAGAGATCCGTGGTGATTCCCATTTACAAGGGTGGTGACAGAGACCTTATCTCCAATTATAGGCCAATCTCATTACTACCAGCAATTCCCAAAATTTTAGAAAGGTTATTTAATATCAGACTCGTTAATTATATGGAATCATATAAATTACTTTCTGAAAACCAGTATAGATTTCGACAGGCTAGGTCAACGTCAGATGCAGTACATGTAGTGACTGATTATATCGCGACAAGTCTGGATCTTCGAAAGAAATGCCTGGCAATCTTCCTAGACTTAGCTAAGGCCTTTGATACGGTCTCTATATCCAAACTTTTGCGCAAGTTGGAAGCAATCGGTATAAGGGAAAAACAATTGAATTTCTTCTCTAGTTATCTCTCTGATCGTTTCCAGACCACAGTTATTGAAGATCACATGAGCACTAATTTACCGGTTACGTTTGTGGTACCACAAGGTAGTGGCTAGGGCCTACTTTATTCTTGATTTATATCAATGAATTGTGCCAGATCAAACCTCTCAATGGTAGAATAGTATCTTATGCGGATGACACCATACTTTTGGTTTCTGGTAATTCCTGGAAGAATACTTTTGAATCGGCTCAGACTGACAGACAATGTTTTAACACTAAATACAGGTAAATCGAGGTATATGACTTTCTCCATAACTAAAATAGGTGCAGTAACTGAAGGCCATTACTTGAAAGTCCACAACACTCAATGCACTAATATTGATTATTGCTCCTGCCCGTTTTTAGAGTCCACCGATTATATTAAGTATCTGGGTATTACTGTTGATTGTCATTTGAACTTTGCCAAGCACATTGAGCTATTGTCTGGTACGATTCGCAAACTTATTATAGTGTTCAAAACTGTTAGACGATTTGAGAACTTTGAATTGGTAAAGCAGATTTATTTAGCGTTTTGCCAGTCTTTAATTACCTACTGCATTACTGTTTGGGGGGTAGCTCCAGCTACAACCATTAAACGTTTAGAAATTGCCCAGAGGACAATTCTTAAGGTCAGCACTTTCCGTTCTTTCCTGTTTCCTATGGCTTTACTCTATGAGCAGTGGAAGGTGCTCACTGTCAGACAATTGTTCTTATTGGGTATAATAATGAAACAACACAATGCTGTATATTATGAACCTACTAAGGACATGTGTGAACCTGGCACCCTACTTGCAAAAATCGTTTTTTTTTGCGTATTCTTTAAAAGCTTGGTATGTAGTTGATTGTAGTAAAAAATTTTTTGTTTGTAGTTGAACAAAAAAATATTACGGATAAACCAAAAATAGCCAACCTTCGGATTTAGAAAAATTCAATTCTAACAGTTGATTTGTATGAAGAATCGTTAGTAGTTGATTGTAGTGAACGAATTTTCGATTGTAGTACTCGTAGGACGAAAATTGATTGAGATCGATCAAGTTGAGTAAAACTCCTTTTCTCGGAATCTGGACTGAATTACTCCGGGTGCGAAGATTGGACGACTACTACAAACGTCAAAAATTACTCGAAGATGCTCGAAGAGGTTAGTAGTGGAAGAATTTTCGATTGTAGTAGAACGAAAATTGATTGAGATCGATCAAGTTGAGTAAAACTCGTTTTCGAGCGAACTTCACTGAATTACTTCAGTTGTGAAGATTGAACGACTACTACAAACCTCAAAAATGACTCAAACATGCTCGTAGAGGTTTGTAGTGGAGGAATTTTCGATTGTAGTAGGACGAAAATTGATTGAGATCGATCAAGTTGAGTAAAACTCGTTTTCGAGCGATATCAACTGAATTACTCTGGTTGCGAAGATTGGACGATTACTATAAACGTCAAAAATGACTCAATGATGCTTGAAGAGGTTAGTAGTGGAAGAATTTTTGATTGTATTAGAACGAAAATTGATTGAGATCGATCAAGTTGAGTAAAACTCGTTTTCGAGCGATCTCGACTGAATTACTCCATTTGCGAAGATTGGACGACTACTATAAACGTCAAAAATGACTCAAAGATGCTCGTAGAGGTTAGTAGTGGAAGAATTTTCGATTGTAGTAGAACGAAAATTGATTGAGATCGACCAAGTTGAGTAAAACTCGTTTTCGAGCTATCTCGACTGAATTACTCCAGTTGTGAAGATTGGGCGAATACTAGAAACGTCAAAAATGGCTGAAAGATGCTCGAAGAGGTTAGTAGTGAAAGAATTTTCGATTGTAGTAGAACGAAAGTAGATTGAGATCGATCAAGTTGAGTAAAACTCGTTTTCGAGCGATCTTCATGAATTACTTCGGCTGTGAAGATTAGACGACTACTACAAACGTCAAAAATGACTCAAACATGCTCGTAGAGGTTTGTAGTGGAGGAATTTTCGATTGTAGTAGGACGAAAATTGATTGAGATCGATCAAGTTGAGTAAAACTCGTTTTCGAGCGATCTCGACTGAATTACTCCAGTTGTGAAGATTAGACGACTACTACAAACGTCAAAAATGACTCAAACATGCTCGTAGAGGTTTGTAGTGGAGGAATTTTCGATTGTAGTAGGACAAAAATTGATTGAGATCGATCAAGTTGAGTAAAACTCGTTTTCGAGCGATCTCGATTGAATTACTCCGGTTGTGAAGATTGGACGACTACTACAAACGTCAAAAATGACTCGTAGATGCTCGAAGAGGTTAGTAGTGGAAGAATTTTCGATTGTAGTAGAACGAAAATTGATTGAGATCGATCAAGTTGAGTAAAACTCGTTTTCGAGCGATCTTCACTGAACCTACCTATACCTATACATGCCTACACCGACGGGCCACACGGGCCGGGCCGGTGAGCGGTCGTGTCACAGGCAAGTGAACCATGATTTGTGATATGTTTTTAATATTCATAATGGTAATAACTTCGTCATAGTAAACAATAATAATATTCTCATTGGGCCAATGTCTAAGTATATTTTGTCTGCTTCTGCCCTTAATTTTTTTCTGGTAGTTAAAAACTTTTCGTGTATAATTTCGATTTTTTCTTTTGACAATAGTTACTAGTTATTAAACCTTTCGCCTGATATGAGGTTTGTAGTGGAAGAACTTTTAAGTCTGTTAGAAGAGAAATTCATAAGAATCGATGAAGTTGAGTAAAACTCGTTTTAGAAGAATCTCGTCTGAGCAACTTCGGTTGAGAAGATTTTTTTTTTTTTTTTTTTTGATGAAATATTTATTTATTACATCATAATTATATATTACAATCTAGCTGTAAAGCTAATAAGTAACTTAGTTTTAACTTAATTTGCTAAATACTTAAGTGTTAAGAATGTGTCCATTGGCACTTTTCTTATTGTCTTTATTGAAGCGGAGAGTCACTTTTTTCATGTGTACTCTGGGCACTCACTTGTTGTTGTAGCACTCACTGCACTATTATTAATACTAACTAAACTAATTCAAATGGTTTAGTCCTTTTTAACCTTCGTACTAGGTCCGTGGTGTCGAGCAGCTGGATAGCTTCGACATTCACATGTTGATGAAGCCTTTGTTGATGTGCTTCGGCGTATCTTTTTACAACTTTAGCAACAAGGTCCACCCCTAAATCTCGGTGGATATCCTCGTTTCTGATATACCAAGGAGCGTTTACTATACTCCTTAGTATTTTATTTTGAAATCGTTGAATTATTTGTACATTCGTTTGTTTGGTACAACCCCAAAGCTGTATACCATATGTCCATACAGGCATGAGAACTTGCTTGTACAAAAGTACTTTGTTATGCACTGATAAAGTGGAATGTCTGCCAAGCAGCCAGTACATTTTTTTATGGCGTAGGTCTAGTTCTTCGCGTTTTTTTTTAACATGGGCCTTCCAGCGTAACTTTACATCTAGGGTCATGCCCAGGTATTTTGCCGTATTTTCAAAGGGTATTACGTGGTTATTTATGTATATCGGTTCATAGCTAGATTTTTGATTAGTGAAATCTATATGAATCGATTTGGATTCGTTTAATTTTATGCGCCACTTCTTCATCCAACTGATAATAGAATTGACCGCAATTTGTACTTTTTCTACAGCTTCTTTACGAGTCTCTCCAGTTGCCATGATGGCTGTGTCATCAGCAAATGTAGCAATTAAATTGTTTTGCGATTCTGGGATGTCGCAGGTGTATAGCAGATATAAAATTGGGCCAAGGACACTTCCCTGCGGTACTCCAGCTTTTATTTGTTTGAGATTTGAATATGCTGTCTCATGTCTAACTCTGTAGGTTCTTTCTGTTAAATATGATTCTAAAATTTCTGCAAATTGTCTTGGAAGCATTTTTCTTAATTTATATATAAGTCCTGTGTGCCATACTTTATCAAAAGCCTGTGCTACATCTAGGAAGATTGCAGAACAAACTTTCTTTTCCTCTAGTGTTTTTTCTATAGTATTTATTATTCTATGTACTTGGTCAACTGTGGAATGATTTTCCCTAAATCCAAATTGGTAGTCGGGAATTAATTTTCTATCTTCTATGATAGGTTTTAATCGCCTCAAAAGAAGTTTTTCTAATAATTTTGATAGTACTGGTAAAAGTGATATTGGTCTATACGACGTTACTTCGTGAGGTGTTTTCCCAGGTTTAGGTATCATGATGACTTCAGCAACTTTCCATACGCTAGGCACATGTTTAAGTCGTATTGTGCCATTGATAAGGGTCGTCAATTTTATTATAGCTCTCCTTGGGAGGTTTTGAAGTATTTCACTAGTGATGAGGTCGTAGCCAGGTGATTTCCTTTTAGCCAACGTTTTGATCATATTCATAACTTCCTTTGGTGTCACAAGCTTAATTTCAACGTCATCCTGACTGTTGTTGCTTAACATTATATCTGTAGTGGTTTCTTCACCGTTTATTTGAAATATTTCCTCTAAATACTCTGCAAACCTCATTGCCTTCTGTTCATTGCTTATGGCCCATTGCCCAATTGTTTTAGTTTTAATCGGTGGAACATGCATGATTGGTTTATTTAAGTTTTTAGTAACTTTCCATAGCGAGTAATTTGTCGTACTATTACTATTTAATTTACTGAGATAATTGTTTGTAGATTCCTCATGATAATTTTGAATGGCTTTACTTAAGCGTTTTGTGAGATTATTTAATATTTTTTTATCGGGGGGATATCTAGTTTGTTGCCACTTCTGTCTTTGAACTCTTTTTGTTTTAATTAGGTTTCTTATTTCTAAAGGATATATGTGACTCGTTACTCTTTTTTTAGTATTAGGTGTATTTTTCCAAGCATATCGTTGAAAATCGGTGACGAATTTTTCAACTTCTTGATCTAGCTGATGTATGCTTTTTAGTGGTACTTTGAGGTCTATAATGTGGTCTAAGTCACATTTAAATTGTTCCCAGTCTGTATTTTTGTTAACAAGTGTTGGAGTACTTTCTTTTTTTACAACTGTATCCCCTACAGTTAGTATTATGGGTGAATGATCTGAGTTCATATCATACCCCTCTTGTATATCAATAAATGCTGTAGATAGATTTTTATAAATGAAGAAGTCAATAAGATCTGGAAGCTTATGAATATCAGTTGGCCAGTATGTGGGGTTTCCTGTTGAAATCACATTGCTTTTGTTTTCTCTAATGGCACAAAGTAATTCTTTTCCTTTAGTGTTTGTGAGTCTTGACCCCCAATGTGTATTCTTTGCATTGAAGTCACCTCCTAATACAAATTTATTACCTAACGCATTCAATATGTATCTATATTGCTCTGTTTTCAGATCATATCGTGGTGGGCAATATATAGCTGCCACAGTAATATTATGATGGCTTTTGGTTCTGATGCTAACGGCTACAGTTTGTGCAAAATGTTCTTCACATTTCTGTTCGAAGTGGTGGTAGATATGCTCTTTTATAATAATAGTGCTTCCCCCTCTTGCAGTGTTATTGGGGTGAAGCGCGTGGTATATTTTATAACCTTTAATTTGAATGTAGGATTCTCTGGTAAAGTGGGACTCTGATATAAGGCATATATCAATTTGTTCTGTTTTTAGGACAGCCTGCAACTCGTTCTGATGTTTAAGGAGTCCGTTTGCATTCCACGCCATAATTTTTATTGGGTTTATCATTTTTGTTTTATAATAGGTAGTTGTTTGGCACTACTTTCCAAGTTCTTAAGCCTATTATCAAATGTTGTTAAAAGGTTTAAGATTTTATTTATACTTTCTTCTGTCGTTGGTTGGCTGGGCTGGGCAGATATTTGTGTCTGTGAGTTAGATCTAGATGCCTTTGTTACTTGTGCATAGGAAACATTATTGGTTACTGTTTGGTAAGTAGGGCGTGATGTGTTGCTCTTGTTATAACCAGCAGCTTGTAGATTTTGTTTATTGCCATTTTTTCTATGATTATTTCGGACTTGTTGTAGTTCTTTTGCTACTATACAGCCCCTATAGTTAGCTGGGTGTGGTTCACCACAGTGGATGCATTTTGGTTTTATTTCTGCCGCTTTTGTGCAGTCTTTGGTGAGATGTTTACCAGTGCATTTGACACATCTCGGCTCTTTGGAGCAATATTTTTGTGTGTGACCGTAAGCTTGACACCTTTTACATTGGGGGATCAATTTTGATGTTTTTATAGGCTGTACATCTACTTTACAACCTAGTATGGCTTTGATACTGTATATTTTATTTATATTTTCATCTTTTTCAAATGAAAGTATAAACATGTTAAGTGGCTCTTTAGTTCTCCAGCTTAACTTGTTTACGGCTCCTTGAATTTTATAGCCGTTAGCTGAGAGCTCCTCGATTATTCTGTTTGGCAAGCATGACGAGTGTAGATTTTTAACCATAACTCTAATCGGCCTATCCTGCTTGTTCTCATAAGAGTACCAAAGGCTGTTATTTTGTACCAAAAATTTGGTAATGGCTCTATATGAGTCCTCATTTCGGGCATTTATTTTAACGGTGTCACCGGACATCATTTTAACTAAGAATGTATCTATAGTTAAGTTAGTTGAGAGCAGATCATAAAACGTTTGATAGTTTTTAATGTTGTCCACTATGATGGGTGGAGGTGGAGGTATCTTTTTTGATGTAGTCGGCTTAGCAGACGTACTAATCGGATTTTCGCTGGTGCTTTCACCTGGCGCTGTCGGGGACAGTGAGGTGTTCATGTTCAACTTCCTCTTTTTCCTACTTTTCTGCCGTACCCACTCCGTTTCTTTGGCAAGTTCTTCTTCGTCAGTCTCATACTCGACTGATTTCTGGGGTTGCCTACTAGTGACCGCTTTATTTTCAGAAGAACCATTTTTTAGCTGCTGAATGTCTTTCAGTTGGCTTTGTAGTAGCTCTACTCGACTACTAAGGTCTTTTACAAGGTTCTCAAGTTTCAGACGTTCGGCCTGCTCCTCTCTGAACCTCGTATACAACTGGTGTTCTAGTTCAGTTTTAAGAACTATTTTATTTGGGGATGCCATACCTTACGATAAAAGTTATAATTTTAAAACTATAACTTACCATACAAATGTACAAATAAACATGATTCACTAGCAACGAAATTCAGGTCATCGCGGAGGCTGCAATAACAACACGCGACGTTTAAGGTTGCTGCGTCAGCGCTATTACACGCGCACGGGCAAGTGCGAGAGCGTATGCGACGCGACCGTTCTAGTTAGAAGTCTATCGAACACTCCAGTTCAGTTTTACACAACTTGATCGATCTCAATCAATTTTCGTTCTACTACAATCGAAAATTCTTCCACTACTAACCTCTTCGAGCATCTTCGAGTCATTTTTGACGTTTGTAGTAGTCAACCAATCTTCACGACTGCGACTGGAGTAATTCAGTCGATATCGCTCGAAAACGAGTTTTACTCAACTTGATCGATCTCAATCAATTTTCGTTCTACTACAATCGAAAATTCCTCCACTACAAACCTCTACGAGCATGTTTGAGTCATTTTTGACGTTTGTAGTAGTCGTCTAATCTTCACAACTGGAATAATTCAGTCCAGATTCCGAGAAAACGAGTTTTACTCAACTTGATCGATCTCAATCAATTTTTGTCCTACTATAATCGAAAATTCCTCCACTACAAACCTCTACGAGCATGTTTGGGTCATTTTTGACGTTTGTAGTAGTCGTCTAATCTTCACAACTGGAGTAATTCAGTCGAGATCGCTCGAAAACGAGTTTTACTCAACTTGATCGATCTCAATCACGAACACAAATACTTTAATTGTTGTTCGAAATGCCCACCATTATTTTGGACACAAACACGTGCACGTTTTTGTAAGTTGTTTTTTATACTTAATAGTATATCTGTTTGTTGTCGAACTTCGTCAAAGGCGTTAATTATAAGAATAAATTAAATTTTTCCGGGTATTTGGTTCACTCACATACACTCTTCGTTTTATCTCACTCCACATGAAAAATTCCATTGGAGTTAAGTCAGGAGATCGCGCGGGCCACGCGATGTGACCTCCGCGACCGATCCGTCTATCTCCGAACTCCGCATTAAGGTAGGTACGTACCGCACTATGGTAATGAGGTGGAGCCCCGTCTTGTTGTATCCATAGCCTCTTAGGTTTACTAAGGGAATGTCGTCTAGCATATTGTTCAGCATAGAACGAAGAAGATTTAGATACGTTTCGCCCGTCAGCCAACCCTAAATGAAGTATGGACCTACAATGTGCTCGTTTAAGATCCCAGCCCACGTACACGCTAAACCTGTGTTGGAATGAATGCTGTCGGGTTAATTTGGGATTTTGATAAGACCACCAATGTTCGTTGTGTTGGTTGAACAGCCCGATCCGCGTAAACAAACATTCATCTGTGTACAGGACATTCAAGTTAGGGTTAGTGATCACCCAGATGCAGAATGCAATCCTTGACGCTAGATCGATTGCAGTGAGCTCCTGGACCTTTCTGTAGTGGTATGGATGCATTCCAGCGGAATTCACTATCTTCCAGGCACAACGCTGACTTATACCAAAACGACGTGCGGCGTCGTTAGTGCTCCACACTAAAAAATATTGTTGGACACTTGTCACACAGCGTCATCTAGCCCAAAGTAAGCTAATATTAGCTTGTGTTATGGGATCTAGATAACTGATAAACATACTTATATATTTCTAAATACATACATATTATAGATAAATAACACCCAGACACAGAATAAACCATCGTGCTCATCACACAAAGTTTTATCCTGGGTGGAAATCGAACCCACGACCTCTTGCGTAGCAGTCGGATGCACTCCCACCGCGCCACAGAGGCAGTCGAATGTCGAAAGTCGAAATGGATATCTCGCACCTCGTTTATACGAAAATTTTATTGTACATTAGGCCCATACGAATATAATAAGGTAAATAAAATAATCGTTATTTATCCTCTCAATAGAATGCAATGCAAAAATAAAGTTATTGATTGGCTTCGAACTTTGGGATATAACTGAGTGCATCCAACTGCTACGCAAGAGGTCGTGGGTTCGATTCCCACCCAGGATAAAACTTTGTGTGATGAGCATGATGGTTTATTCTGTGTCTGGGTTTTATTTATCTATGATATGTATGTATTTAGAAATATATAAGTATGTTTATCAGTTATTCTGGTTACCATAGTACAAGCTCTGCTTAGTGTGGAATCAGATGGCGTTGTGTGAGTTGTCCCAAAAATATAAAAAATATAATGAAACTGAGGAAATTTTAGCGGTGATATCTTAGGTTTAATATAACACACACACTCACACACACACGCGCGCGCGCACGCTGGCACGCGCCCACACGTACACATACACGCACACACATACAAAACACACCACTTATTTCGATTTAGTTAAATAGCCATATAATTATATAAGATAGTTATTAGTTAAATAGCCATAATAGAAATGAATCTCTGTTTATTTATGCTAGAAATGTTAAATTACCGAGGGGAATGGCGCCGTGAGCCGAAACACAGGTTTTTTTACCTAGTTTGGCAACGGAAGCTATTGCATGCTTATTTCGAGTTATCTATTCTAGTTTTATATTAAGCAATTTTTATACCACTTTTTTGAGAACCCGGACTCTTGAATCGAGCCACCTTACATTCCCGGGCCTAAAAGCCCAATACACAAAAAATATACAATATAACAAAAAAGTTTTTATGCATTTTTAATGCTGGCATATTTCATCGTCTTTCCCGTATGTAAAATTCCAAATTTGAATTTTAGAATTAAAAATAAAGAACAAAAGCCGAGCTTGGTCACTGATTTGAAAAAAATAATAAAATAAAAGAAAAGCGCGGGAAACGGCAAACTAGGCGGGCGACTGTTTTTGAGTTTTTTATTATTTATTAATTATTCAACTATAATTTAAGGATCAAATAGGTTTAATAGTGTAAATATATTAATTTATTATTGTAAATAGTATAGTTCCTGTATAGTAGGTAAGTTTTTTGTATTTATATTGTAGTACATGGGTGATCCAGAAGACCCTGGGGGGACAATTGTCCCCTCAGTGTATAATACTATTACTATAGATGGATCAGGAATGGATACGGAAGGATCGGTAATAGACACAGATGGCTCCGAGACCAACTCTCGGTCCCATAAGCGAAAGAGAGCATCGGTTTCGTCTAAGATTTGCAAGCACTGCAATAAAAAACGCAGATATCACCATAATTCTTCTACTAATTCCGAGATTGATTGCCAATGTAGATCAATAACAAACACTTTCACTGTATCTGCATCACCCTCACAAATTGTCACCTCACAAACTACCAAGACTAATGCTAACGAGAATTCATCGCGTATTCCTATTGGCCGAAATGTTTACAACTCATCTGACGCTGCCCCATATGCAGTTCATATTCAGAAACTTCCTTCATCTCCCAATGAAAACTGTTCCATTCATCCTGTAGCATTTGGCTTTTTTCTTAAAAAAAACTCATTCAAGAACATTGTCAATGGCAGTCTTAAAAAAATAGGGCGCAACCGTATTTCTTTATCTTTTTCGTCACATGATAGTGCTAACAATTTTGTAGATGATGATGCATTAAAATCTAATAATTACAAAGCTTTTATTCCTTCTGTTAATGTTACACGCATGGGTATAGTGAGAGGTGTTCCTACTGACTGGAGCGATGAGGATATTCTAAGTAATATATCAGTTCCCATAGGTTGCGGCCAAATTATAAAAATAAGGAGGCTAAAAAGAAAAGTCATTAGCAATGAAAAGTCAGAGTTTGTTCCCATAGAAACTGTAGTCCTAACATTTGATGGGCAAGTTTTACCCAAACGTATTTTTATGTGTTATAACTCACTTCCTGTTGATTTATACATTTATCCCACAATACAATGCTTTAATTGTTGTCGATATGGACATATTCGCAGCCAATGCAGATCATCTCCAAGATGTTTTAAATGTGGTCTAGGCCATACAGGAGAGACATGCAAAGTTGAGGAGTTTAAGTGCTGTCTCTGTACAGGTTCTCATCTTGCAACTAATAAAATATGTCCTGAATTCTCTAGGCAAAAGGGGATTAAGGAATCAATGGCCAAAAGTTGTATTTCTTATGCTGAAGCCTTGAAGTTACACCCTCCTGTTAGCAAACCTTATTCTGATACTCTCATGTCTGCTCCTCAACATAGGTCAATACAAAATATTCCAGATCATACTCATCATAATAACTCGTACAAGAAAACAGTATTCTTAAAACCGAAGCAACCTCAAAAATTTGAAAGATTTGGATATGATCAATTAGCCCATTCTAACTTAACAAAAGATTATACAATTCCTTTACCCTCTATTGGCACTCTCAATAACTGTAATAATGATTCTCTATCTGAAATTCCCATTAAACAATTAATTTTAACTCTTATCAACTCTTTACAACAATGTAATATGATTAAATTACCGCCCAACGCTGCTATACTATCAGATACAGAAGTAAATAACACAATTAATAATGGATCAGTTCTCCCTAATGCAATGGAACTGCTGCAGCATAAGCCGCAGAAAAAGTGAACTAATTTACTTGATTAATAAATATGAACCATCTTTAATAGCTATACAAGAAACCTGGCTTAAGCCAGAACATAATTTTAAACTTTCAGGCTTCTCTTGCTTGAGAGAAGATAGAAGTGATGGCTATGGTGGTGTTGCTTTGCTTGTGAAAAATTCTCTTCTTTTTTCTCATGTAGAGCTACCTAGACATGGTACCGGCTTCTCGATAATATCTGTAAAAATAAATAACATATGCTTTGTTTCCGTTTACATCCCTCACCCATCATCTGAGATTTATGATGAAGTAAATAATATGTTTTCTACACTACCAAAGCCTCTAGTGATAATGGGTGACTTTAATGCACAACATCGATGTTGGGGAAGTTCTAAATCTAACTACTATGGAGCTCGAGTTTTGGAAATGCTAGATACCTTTGAAATGTGTTTGCTAAATAATGGTTCCCTTACTCGGCGAACTACTCCTAATGAGCTAATTAGCGCACCGGATTTAACTCTGTGTTCTCCCAATCTCGCATCTTCTTTGTCCTGGTACACTTTGGAGTCTACCTACGGTAGTGATCACTTCCCTATTGTCATTTCATTTCCTAATAACTTTTCCGGCATCCAAATACAAAAACGTCAACCTCGACTCAAACATAAATTATCTAACGCTAACTGGGATGCGTTTCAACAAAAGGTTAAAAATAGATTTTCACAACTTCCAAACATTAACGACAATAATGTAGACGAATGTAATAATTTAATTAGTAAGGCTTTAATTGAAACAGCTGATTCATTGTTTCCAAGTAAACGTCAAACAAAAGTAACGAAGATCCCCGCTCCTCCTTGGTGGGATTCAGAATGTCGGGAACAGATTAAAAAAAGAAAAACAGCAGAAAATATTTATAAACATTATTCTTCGATGGAAAATTTTAATTCTCTTTCGGAAATTATAACTAGCACCCGTAAATTATTTAAGCGAAAGAAATGGGAAAGCTGGCAAACATTCTGTAATTCTGTATCCCCTAATGTTCACCCAACTATAGTTTGGAAAAATATCAAACGCTACAGATCTGCTTTTAAAGAATCAAACCCTCCACTTCTACACAGAACTGTTGTTGAAAATTTTCTGGATTCCCTGATTCCTCCTTTTGTTCCTCTTAATATTACTCCTTGCCCCTTGCAAACCCAGTGTAAATTGGAAATGCAGTCTTCGAGTCTCAACAAGCCTTTTACTCTTAATGAATTAAAAGGCATTCTAACTTATGTTAAAGATTCAACCCCTGGCTTGGATAATATCCCCTATTCATTTTTCACTCACATGGATGATACTAGTCTTTCTTATTATTTATCTTTAATTAATTCTGTAGTGCTATCAGGCAACATCCCCACAGCTTGGAAAGTGCAAGAAGTGATTCCAATTCGTAAAACTAACAAACCTTCTGCTGAAGCGTCATCTTACCGTCCAATAGCCCTTTCCCCTGTGGTTGCTAAACTGGCTGAACACCTCGTCAAAAATAGACTAGAATGGTTTATTGAAAATAAAGGTCTATTATCCAATAGTCAGTATGGATTTAGAAAGGGTAAAAGTACCATAGACAGTGTAGCCATATTTACCACTGATATTCGTCTAGCTTTTTCAAATAATCACTCACTTCTGGCCTGTTTTCTAGACATAGCTGCTGCGTACGATAGTGTCCAGCTACATATACTGCAAAAAAAGCTTTTTAAATTGGATGTCCCTATATTATTACAAAATTTTATCATAAATTTTCTGTCTGAGAGATGTGTTAAGGTTATCCTTCCGGACTCCCTCACAATTACTAGAATAGCTTCGAGAGGTTTACCACAGGGATCAGTATTAAGTCCTCTCCTTTATAATTTATATACCTATGACCTAGAAAGTACATTAGTGAAAAGCAACATAAATATCTTACAATATGCAGACGATTTACTCATTTATACTTCGGGGCAATCGATTGAGAGATCAGCTGATAGGTTATCATCAGCTCTTGATTCCCTTAAAACGTGGCTGGATACTAATGGCCTAACTCTATCAGTGCCCAAAAGTTCTGTTGTATTATTTTCCCGAATGCGGTGTCCTCCTACCGTATCAGTTTTTTATGAAAACTCACGACTTCCAGTTTATGAGCATGCAAAGTTCTTAGGAATTATTTTAGACGCTAAATTATCTGGGCTCCAACATTGTTACCATATTACTGCAAAATGTGAACGTAATTTAAATATCTTGAGATGCTTGTCGGGTGTTTGGTGGGGAGCTCATCCAACTTCCCAAAAACTTCTTTATAACGCTTTGATTAGAAGTCTTCTAGATTACGGGTCATTTCTTTTAGAACCCTGTGGTATAGTTGGCCTAAATAAACTTGACAGTGTTCAATATAAAGCTCTTCGAATTATATCAGGTTGTATGAAATCCAGCCCCATCAACGCTCTTCAAGTTGAATGTGTTGAACCTCCACTGATACATCGTAGACAATATCTTTGTGACCGATTTGTGTTTCAATCTTTACAAATCACAAACCATCCCTTACATCATAAACTCCAATTACTCTCAGACGTAATAGAAACCTCCAGTTACTGGTCTCACAAAAAGGTTCCTTGCCTTATTAGCAGCTTTCGTAAATTTTTATCTCTACAATCCCCTACTCACAGATCTTCTCGTCTCCCCCTTTTTTCTACATCTTATGATTCCTTAACTATTTCACCTTGTATTATTCTAAACTGTGATCTTCAAAATGACATTAATGCTAATTCCAACTTCAACTACTATCTCAATCACGAATTTCCAGATTGGCATCATATATACAGTGATGCTTCTAAGCATAGTAATTTGGATTGTGTCGGAATAGGAGTATATCACCACCAGTTCAAGATAGTCCAGAAAGTTAGACTCCCACCAGAGACATCAGTATTTACCGGTGAATGCTTCGGATTACTGAAGTCTTTGGAATACATATTATTATTAAAACTCTCAAAGACCGCAATCATCACAGACTCCAAAAGTGCTTTACAAGCTCTACAGCGATTCCCATTTAAAACAAAGCATTTGACTGTTGTTTTTGAATGTCGAAATCTGTTACAGAAATGTTTATCTAACGGTTTAGACATAAAGTTTTTATGGATACCTAGTCATCAAGGTATTTTTGGCAACGACTATGCGGATAGACTTGCTAATGAGGCAGTTTCATGTGGGGATTTGTTCCCGTATAAAAACTACTGCTCTGACTTAATGTCTCTTTCTAAAAAGGATCTACTTGAATCCTGGGGAAAAGACTGGCACACTAGCAGCCAAGTGAAAGGTAAACATTTCAGTCAAATTCAGCCTACAATACCTGTTAAACCTTGGTTTTCAAAATTCAAATTTGGTAAAACGACAACTTCAATAATAACTAGAATGAGATTGGGTCACACATGTGCTCCAGTGCACCTTGCTAAATTTAGAATTATTAACAGTGACATTTGTGAATGTGGTTCAGATATAGGCGACTTAAACCATATTTTTTTCGCTTGCCCTCTATTTAACCATACAGAATTTTTCGAATCCTTAATATCCCTCCATGTTCCTCTTCCATCTTGTATTAACACCCTATTACATAATCTTGATATTAATATTTATAAAATCATATCTATATTTATAACTGTTAATCATTTAAAAATCTAAATATTACTTTAAGAATCTTGTTTCAAACCATTTTGATCCTTTCCCGAAATTCCGTAATCCTTTTTATATATTAACCGCTTCCTAACCTTTTACTGCGTCGTGGCTAAGTCCAAGCCGGACATCGCCAAAACAAAAAAAAAAAAAAAAAAAATAAAATAAAATAAAATAAATAAATATCCATCACGCCTTATCCCCGAAGGGGTGGCAGAGGCATATTATATGCCCACTTTTCACAAAAAAATAATGACTGTTGAAAGTTGCTTTTGAAGCAATTTAATGTGGATTTGGTTTGAATTTTCGCAATTGTTGTAAACCAAAGTTTAGTTTAGTTATTTTTCTATAATTTGAACCGTTTTTGGCTATAAAATTATGGATACTTGACCTGAAGTAGCCGCGCAAGCTGTAGCACTTCTTCAATCTGGGCTAAGTCAGCAAGATGTGAGTTCACAACTTCACATAAGTCGTTCCGCTGTTCAAAGAGTGTACCACCGATACCTGGCGGCTTCGTTCGGCGAACAGGAGAACCTCGTTACCGAGTGACAACGGCGAGACAAGATCAATACATTGTCACTACTAGCTTACGAAATCGACGCCTTAACTCTGTTCAGATACAAGAACAGCTCAGGGACTTTCACGGAGTGGCTGTAAGTGCTCGGACCGTTAGAAGGCGACTCAATGAACGAGGTTTAAAGCCACATATGCCAGCCAATGGACCCAAATTGTTATGAAATGGCCAGCGCGAAGTCCTGATATGAATCCTATAGAGCATCTATGGGATGAGCTGAAGAGGCGTGTTCGAGCTCATCATCCTGCCCCGCAAACCATGCAGGAGCTCAAAAATGAAATTTTGGAAGAATGGGAGGACATTCCTCAACATGTCATACCGACATTGATTAATTCTATGCCAAACCGTATGAGAGCTGTCATAAATGCACTGGGAGGCAATACAAGTTACTAAATAAACATTTCTTTTCATGTAAAACATGTCTTTATTTAAAAATCGATTAGATTTTTTTCCTTGAAAAAAGCAAATATGGACTAGTTTCAACGTAACTCGACTTTTTTAATAAACTGTAGTTCAAATTTAGAACAGTGGCACTCTAAATGAATGATGAGTATACCAGCTCCAAAACTGCATCAAAACATTTTCCTTCTACATACATCTTTTATAAGTTACAGTACTCCAACCAAAAAAATCAAGGTGGCTCGATTTAGGTGTCCGGGAGTGTATATTATTATTATTTATCAGAATTTAATTGTTAAAGGTAACCAAGTCAAATAACTTGCCACGGAAAATTTGTAAGACATGTTTAGAAATAGTAATGAATGCTAAACAATTAAGACTTACAGTCACTCAAAGTGAAATAGCCATGAAGATATTATTTGATTATGGAGGCGCGTCAAATAATGAAATGGATGAGGTATGGAAATTTCTTACACATTACATGATTTATATTAAAGTAGTGGACTTTGAATAAGAAGGGAATGAATAGAATGAATGAATTTAGGTCAAAAGTACTCGGATACCCAGACGTGCGTGTATGAAGCGATTGATGAATCTCGAAGAAGCGAAAGAAGTATGCATGGATCGCGAAGCCTGGCGATCTGTCCTCTCTGACTACCCCGTCAGGGATACAGCGTGAAGATAGTTAGTTAGTTTAGTTAATTTAGGGATGAATGGAAGAAGAAAACATACTGCGCCGACCCCAAGTAAATTGGGACAAGGGCAAGAGGATGACTAGTGGACTTTGCAGACATTGCGCTGGTTAAGCCTCTTGATTCTGTTTGCAGCATCAATCCAGTATAACACATACTAGACATGTCCCCACACTTCAAAAATAATTTCAATACAAAATATTATTTTTTCCTGAATATTTAGTTTGTCATAAAGTATTATGGTTAAGTAAAATTTTAATAATTATCCAGTGTTCTTTTCATGCACAGGACCACTCAAGTACTGATGTTTTCATGAAAAGTTTTGAAGTATTTGACTCTTGATTAGATAGATAGAGAAGTGAAAGAAGTATGCATGGACCGTATAGCAATACAGCATGATGTTATTTTATCAGTCATTCTGTAGGAAAATTTTAACATTGGAGCACTGCAGAAATAGTACTATTAGTATGTAGACATTCCTTGTGTATAAGGTATCTCCTAAACCCCCCAGGATTTGGAGCCTGCTTTGGTATGGCTTTATTTTCGGCATTTTTGGGTGCAACTGCCGTGTGACCTCCCGTCCCCGTTAGCGGACCAGCTTTGTTTCCTCATCTTTTAATCAGCAGGTGCAACATTAGCAGATGACGTTGCTTGAGTCCCGTAGATATGGGTTAAATATATATAGATAGGTTAAGACCCTTTGGAGGAAAACAATCCAGAGTCCTAATCCATTTATTTATTTCTTGTTATACTATATGTACACTAAGTTTCCTTCTATATGTACCAAAATTCAAAATATATTAGATTAATTTAATATTGTAAAATTCCCAAATTAAGTTTGGCATTCTGTATTAAGTAAAGGGATTTCAATTCCAAATGGGTTACGAATTATCATAATGTTGAATAACAGGATTCTTGACCTCACCTACTCATATAGTGATGATGACATTATCAAATTGGATGGGAGCCTGTGTAATAATTTCATATATAATAAATTAATAATTTTTCTTTTCCAGACTGATAGTGAAAATGAAAGAAGTGGTCTTAACACAGACAATAGTTCATCTTTTGAACAGCAAAATGATGATAAAGAAAATAACATAATAAGGAGTAAAGGGCATAGATCAATGTCTCCAGAAAATGTATGTATGAGAGCCAATTTGCTATGCTTTATACCTACCTTTTTTATGCATTGCCTCGGTGGCGGTGTGGTAATGTATGCGACTGCCGCACTGAGGTCCTGGGTATGATTTCCGGGTCGGAACAAATGTTTGTATAATTCACAAATATTGGTTTCAGAGTTTGTGTTTCCTATGTACAATATGTTTATGTTTTTTTATTATTTATTAATCACACCTTATCCCTGAATGGGTGGCAGAGACATATAATAAGCCCACATTTCACCATTAGCATTCATGTCCAACATAATAGGTGGTGAGCCCATTACCGTATTGAAATAGTCAGGCGCAGGTTGTGGCTACCTGCTGTTAAAAGTTTCAAGCCGCCCTAAAGCCTTCAGCATGGCTTAACGACTGTTATGTTACTGGCAGCCGAGACCAACGGCTTAACGTGCCTTCCGAAGCACAGAAACACTTGTAAATACCACAAAGCGCCTAAGCGGTCACCTATCTGTAACCAACCATTGTGAAAGTTGCTTAACTTATATTTAATTTCATTACAGAACACATCAAGAATTTCAGTACGGAAAGACTTGTTTACTTCTTCAAACGTAACAGTGAGTAGATTACTTGTTCCTGCTCCATTGACTTAATTTAATTTTATAATTATTTTGCTGTGTGCGATTCTTATACAGTTCTATGCCACAGCTCATAATATAAATCATACTAATATTATATTGTTACATTTGTTACTTCATGAATAAATATAAAGGGTCATTTGTAAAACACCAGCAACCTGCTAGATAGAAGTGGATAGCCAAGGTCAAAACCAACAACATTTGTACCACTTTTGGCAATTCGTTACACAGTGAGTACTATCATACATTGAAACTTCTAGCTTCATCATAGGTTTTCGCTCTTGGATTTGCTTAAAAGAAGTCCTGCGTCTCTTTTTCATCACGTACTGCATGCCTCGATGAACGACGGACGTGCGCGCATCAATGCGGTGCGCGTCAAAGCAAAAAGGTCAAGGCCAAAGGAGAAGGCAGCCTAATGTAGCGCTCGTCTTATCACTCCATAATCAAGTCCGACGAACGGCTCTGGTCCAGTGGAGCCCTCTCATTGCCTTCGATGCCCGCGTGACCTGGCATCTAGACCAATCTGATTTTGTTGCGCCTGCCTAGTCCATTCAGGCATCTAATGCAGTGCTATACTAATACAGACTTCACCTCATTCGATGTGAGAGTCTTGAGTGCAGATTGGCTGTCACGCACAATATAGACAGTCTCATCAGTGACTTTTCTGTCCATCATCTCTGTCGCGCTCCATAATATGGCAAAGGTCTGTAAAACCGATGCATGCTCCGACTAATGTTGCAGTAGTCACTGTGTACTCCTGCACCTGATCCAGTTTCCATCTTGGAACCGTCTGTATACCACACCTGGACTTTCCTGCCAGCTTTTCAGTCTTCTCTAGTGGGAATTTGCACACTATACGAGTAGTTTCTTTTAAAATTATAGACGATCTGTATCGTATTCAGACACATTTCCATAACTTCTTCCTGTTTCTTTATAGGCACGTAAGTCAGGCCTTTACCTGTATGCTGGCCCTATTGCCTTAAATGGCCGGAAGCTGTTAACTGCCCATTTAACCCCATTGTGTTCTACTACTTTTTTGGCCGTTATCCAGTTTTCTTTTGTGGTGCGTCGTTCTTCGCCCGCGCCACTAATGCATATTTCGTTTTGTCGTGCAATTGATACCGTTGAATCTGAAAAGTGTGTGCGTTTCCGTAAACCTACTTTTTCGTCCTTGATCTACGTTAAATGGTAAGCTTTATTTGTCGCCATTGCCTTGGTTAGTCGCATGCCCTCCGGGATGCTGCCTTCACATCCAAATTGTCCATACGTCTCACATTTCGAATTTCATTTCAGATACCAAAACTGGAAAAAGACTGTACATACATAGAGGGTACAAAATATGGTATATCTAAAACATCCACTATAAATGACAGTAATGGCGTGGTTGTTACTTACACATGTTCAGTAAGTACTATTAGGCAAATTCACTAACACATAAGATTTCAATTGTAAACCAATGGAATTACTATTGCATGACGTTAACCGATTTTTTTTCAGACAAACCTATTCTCGATAATTATGCTTGTTCTATACAAAATTTTATTATAGAACACTATCTAAATGGCAGATCTGTCCTCACTGACTACCTCGTCAGGGAAACAGCGCGAGGATAGTTAGTTAGTTTTAGTTTATCTAAAAATAAATAAGTGAAAGTTAGTCCAGTACAATTCTTCGATGTTAAAAAGAAAGAAATTCAACCCATGGAGCAAATTCAACCAGTTTATCAGAATTTTCTTCAAAATTCACCATGGCTATTGGATAAAATAACACATTTGTTGTTTATTTATTCTTTTGTAGCCAGTTCACAAAATACAGATACTTTTAAAGCGAAAACTTCTCAAATAATATTTACCTGATACCTGAGACACAAAAAGAGAAAAATCTTTATAAAAAATTAGCGGGACTGGCCCGCCCGGTTAAATTTTCCTGTAAAGTGCAGGAAAATTTAAAACACTTAATTACTAATTCAATCGCGTCAAAAGAGAATAGAAATTGTCGCTCAATAAATAGCCGACAGAAAAAAAAAACTGATTTACTAAAACTGATTATTTTTCTGTCGGCTATTTATTGAGGTTAGTCTACTATTACAATTGCGCTCCAATAAAATTCAATCGGCCGGCCGATAGAATGCTATTAACACGTGTAGCGCCTGCAAGTTGCTCTTAATTTGCATTTTTGGTAGTCTATATTAACATTTTGATAGCTTTAAACAGCTTTTTTGTCTCTATTCAGCAGCTTGAGAAGTGATTGTGAAATATATAATAGTTTTAGTAGAGCACCTAGTTTTGGACTAATCTCAATAGAACCGCTATAGAATAGAACTAGAATGGCTTTCTATTGGAAAATAGTAGACTCGGCCGCCAGCAGATACACCACCAGCCAGGTGATGTTGTTTGGGCCCTTTACAACCATTACCCCTTATTTCTTAGGGATTACTGGAAAAAAATAACGAAAGTATTATACGCTTAATTTTAGATGTGCCCAAAAACATTCACGACTTGGAAGAAAGTGTACCTTCACCTGCGAATGCACAATAAGAATATTGCCTGTTCGATTAAGACTTGTAAGAAGAAATTTGCGACGAAAGGCGATTTGGAGAAGCATATGAGGACGCATACGGGTGAACGCCCATATATCTGTAGTTTTTGCGACAAGAGCTTTACGCAGCGCGTTACACTCAAAGCGCACAAGGAAGCAGTCCATCAGGATGCTAGTGAATCTTCAGTGAAGAAAAAAGCTGAATGCAAAGTTGATACCTAAGTATGAACCATTAATTTTAAGTGTTCAGCATAGAAAGTTTCTATCGCGGAGTTATAAGGAAAGGTGCTGTGAACGAGATGTTATGGATGAGACTGTTAGCTACGTCAAAGATCATGTTTTGTACAATAAACCTGTGACTATTATTATTATTTGTTTTTTTTTTAAGTTAAACTACTTTATCAGCGTTTGAGAGAAAGTTTATAGCTGTAAAAAAATCGTCACGTTTTTCGGTTACGCGCCATTTCTTTATCGACGTATGATTTTTCTTAACACTTAAGCCTTATTTACCCAATTTTCGTGAAGTAGTAAATAGTAGAAAATTTATAAGTCACAAAGAAGTTTCACTTCTTACCTGTGTTCTCTGGTACACACACATTTTGTTTATACCACTGTGGTAGCAGACAAGCATACTGCCCATCTGATGGAAAGTGGTCACCGTAGCCTATGGACGTCTGCAACACCAGTGTGCGGCACTCATTTATTGTTTTCTTTTCATGAATTAAGACAACAAATATGTTGTAAAGTGTTGGGTAAACCTTACGACTAAAACGTGATCAGTAAAGAGAAATATATCCATTTCACTTTGTGAATTATTTATCAATCACTGCTTCTATCGAATTATACGCTCATATTTCACAGTGTGCATTAATGTCCCACGTAACATGGGTAACGCCCATTTCCTTGCTAAAATGGACAAACGCAGGTAGTGGTGACCTGCTGTTGAAATTTATCAAGCCGCCCATAAGGCCTTAAACTTGGCTTAACTACTGCCATTTTACCGGCAACCTGGACCAACGGCTTAACGTGCCTTGCGAAGCACGGACACGCTGGCATGTAAATGCCACAAAGTATCCAAGGACCAGCTATAGCGCAAATTGCTTAACGCAGTGATCGTTTACAGAACACTGAGTTAGTGGGGCCACAAGCACTAAATAAAAAAAAGTATTTCAAAATAAAGTTTTATTTAGATACAATAGTTCATAGGTACAGGTTAAGTATTTACATATGTATATCTTAATTACATAATAACGTTAGGCCTATTAAAACAACGTTCACCTTACAGCTCTATACATATTAAATAATAAATTATAACGTTTTGAAATAGAACTACTAAGGTTTATCGCATAGATATGTTAACTAAAGAGATATGGCGAATGCAGCGTTGACTATGCGAACCTGTGTAGCCATGTTTCTCCCTACACCACTACATACGAGTCATATATAAATACTAGATGACCCCCACAGCTTCGCCCGTGGAATATTTCGACCTCCCGTCGCACCTATTTAATCCCGTCGCTTATAAATTCTACAATAATGCATTAAAATTTGCCTGATTTGTCGACATTTATGACTACTGCTCTGCTCCCCTGTGTAGTAGCGTAATGATATATAGCCTATAGCCTTCCTCGATAAATGGACTATCTAACACAAAAAGAATTTTTCAAATCAGACCAGTAGTTCCTGAGATTAGCGCGTTCAACCTAACAAACAACCATAATATTAGTATAGATTAATTCGAACACTAAAGTCACTCTTTTTTTTATATGTGGCACGTCAAAATAGCGTCGCACGCCTGATAGTAAGCAAAGACGACGACCCGTGATTGGGGCCGCTGTCTCAACCTGCAGGGCTTCGATAGCGACCCCAATCTTGACGGCCCACATTGGCTTTCCCACATCAATAATTGACTGAAGTGAACATACTACTACATTGCAAAAGCAAATTATTTATGTACATCGTCAGACAACGCGCTTGTTTCATGTATCTTTAGTTAAGATATCTATGGTCTATCTTTTAAAATTAACAACATATCCATAAATAATTTTAAATTGCAAACCCATTTTATAATTATTTACTAACTAGCGGACGCCCCGCGGTTTCACTCGTATAGTTCCCTTTCCTGTGGGAATATGGGGATAAAATATAGCCTAAGGTACTCCTTATAACGTCAGCTATTTGCCAATGAAAATCAGTTCAGTCGTCAAGGACATTAGTCGGAACAAACAAACAGAAAAAAAAAATTATGTGTATTTAGTTGTTAATAATGAAATACAAACATTCTATATATTTAAGTAGAATTTGTTTTACGTACAGACATGTGGAGTACATAGTTTTAAAGTGTTGATTTTATGTTAAACCATACTAGTCATAACATATGATCATTAAAAATAAATAATTTAATACCTAATGTGTTATTGACAACTCACCGTGCTTAGAGCTGGCTGAGCTAGGAATGTGGGCGTACTTGCCCTCATACATACAATTTTAAAATACTTATAATTTGGTCGCAGTGCAAACTGTCCCTTTAAATAAAGTTTTATCAATAGAAGGCGAAAATTCACAGCAAAATAGTTGATCGAGTATCTCACTAAATATGTGGTTAGTAAGGTTAGCCTGGCTATGACTGTCGAAAAAGCGACGCCGCCGCCGTCTAGTCTCACAGACATATAGGACAGTAAGTAGACTCAACGTCAGCGATAAATAGCGTAGACAGGTAGCTTAGCTTAGTTATTTTTGGTGATTTCTTGATAACGAAACTTCATCACTATATGCACAACATCTTTTTGTAATTTTTTTGTCTACGTTTTTAACATTTTACAATAATTTTATGTTAATACTTGATGAACCCACAGCTTCGACCGTGGAATATTTCGACCTCTCGTCGCACCTATTTAATCCAGTCGCTTATAAATTCTACAATGATGCATAAAAATTTGCCCGATTTGTCGACATTTATGACTACTGCTCTGCTCCCCAGTGCAGTAGCGTAATGCCTATAGCCTTCCTTGATAAATGGGCTAACACAAAAATAATTTTTCAAAACCGACCTGTAGTTCCCGAGATTAGCGCGTTCAACCAAACAAACAAACAAACTCTTCAGCTTTATAATATTAGTATAGATTTTCACTTCGACACATAAATCTTTGATTTAAAGATGACAGCGGCAAGAGGGAAAAGGATGAAATATTGCTCCATAAGCAAAGGAATATGTTTGGTCTGCTTACTCTTGTACGTCTATGTCTAGCCTAATGAACTTTTTTCACCTTAAGTGCTTTCTCAGATGCATCGAGACCCTACCCGGATTTGGAACCTGAAGTTCACGTTTGTTTTGCTGCTAGGAGCAGCCATCGTTTGGTTCTGTAGCCAAATGAACCGACCTACTGGTTGCAGGCAGACTGCAAAAATCTTGATACGGGAGACGCAGGACCATTGTATACGACAAAAATTTGTGTGAGCCCTACGTACAATAATGCACTGCTTGATAAGTAGATTGCGAGCGTATTAAATAAGATTGCTCGCGAGTATAAATTACGTTTTACCAATTTATTCACAACTTTATTTTAAAAATCCTGCCAGGCAGAAGGTGACCTTCTATATAAATATATTAAGGGGAATAACACTAATGAAACTCGTGCCATTTCTAAAATACACTTTGTGTACCGATATCTCTCACTCACATCACCGTAACGTCCACATTCCACTAGTGGAACGCATACAGTAGCATGAGAAATGTGCACACGGCGACCACGAGTCCAATGATGAGCGAGTCACGACGCTTGCGAGCATTGATTCTGTACATCAGACTGTTGAGCATCGGAAACCTGGAACGAATGAAACAACGAATAAGAAAAATGTTTGTAGGTAGTGAAACAGAGTGCACCAGACTTCGGTAATCTTCGTAAAACTTCGTAATGCGCGGTCGCAGCTTCGTATTGCATTTAGTCCCTCTTTTTTTATAATTATTTTACGGCCTGGTTACGAAGACCTTTTAACCAAATCTTATTTTTTATATCATATTTCTTTAATCTTATCTTCTAATTAGTTCTGTCCAGTCGATGTCGTATCCTCAGTCCTAGGTCCTGGTCCTTGTCCTCAGTATAATGGTGATTCTTATACTGAGGTTTTCAGTGGACTTTTCACGGCAAGAGAGAAAATAGCATTTCACTGCATATATATATCACTGTCTTTCACTATAGCACGTTAATACAACTTTTATGTCCAAGAAACCATCACTCCCGCACATAAAACAAGATAAATGCACTAGTTTTAGAAAATAATATACAGCAAGCGTCCCCACTTGTCACTCTTCCCGCCAAAAGTCCATTTAGTCCCTTCAATGCAAAGCTTTTGGCCTAAGTAGATACTGTGGGCAAAGGCTATAGGTAATTAAAAGTAGTGATATATTTTTCAGAAAATATTATATAAGTATTATTTATACTGTTGATTGCTGGCGCTTGGTGGAACTTGCTACACATATTAAATAACGCCACTTGTACTGTTTTACAACATTTGTAGAACACAATATGACGACTCAACTCGTCGTCATATTTTGTACCTTTGAGAATGCCGTAAGGCGAAACCGGTCAGGTTTACAAAGTAAATGTTGTGGAAGAGTACAAGTGGTGTTATTTAATATTTAAGTATTACATTTTCATTTGCTATGGAGTAATTTTGTGACCATACAAAACTTCATGATAACAAAAGCTCGAAGTTATTCTGAAAAATAAAATCTAATAGGACGCCTTTTTATGCTTTTGTTTTGGTCCACTGTACACTCCGCACTTGCTCATTCCCTTAGTACTAAAGTAGTGGTTCAGCGTAAGCTAATTATTTATATTGAGTGTTCCATTTCTTAAATTCTTTTTCTAATCTCTGTCTCTAAACATATCTATGGATACAGTGTTTTAAAAAAAATTACAGCGTGTTTTCAATCATTCAAAGATAACTGTAGTTGTGTTATTTGTGCTACAATTTTCTATATCAGTAGATATAAAAAAAAAACAGTGGACTTAAGAATATGTTAACGTATTCATATGTCCACTGTTTTTCTTTTGAATTTAGGACACATTTTCTCGAAATGTTAGAACAGTCACAATGTAATAAAGTTAAAAACTTCACACCACTAAACTGTTGTCCCTAACCACATAAGTAAAAACACAATAGTGTTTTTACATATGTAGTTCAGCAAACTAAACACATTTGAGCTAATAAGCTCAAATGTGTTTAGTTTGCTATACCATTCCATTCCAATTGGTTTGTAACCGTGCAAGTAGATACATTCGGTGAACATTTGGAGATTTATTCGCCAGTAACCTGCTACGGCGTTCTCTCGTGACAATACAACCTTACGTAACCAGAATGCATAAGAGTTGCAAGATAGAGGTAACTTGTAAGTCCATAAGAGTTAAACAGTTACGTTACCTGTTGGTGATATTGTTGAAGGTGGTCTGCATACGCTTGAAGGTCTGCCGCTGGGACGCGAGGTGGTCGCGAGCCTCCATCGCTATGTTTATTTGTTCATCCACCAATATGTGCGAACTGCAGTACACAAATATACATTGATAAGTTAAATAATGACAATTAGGGTGAAAGGAAGGAGGAACACGACGAAATTATATTCGAAACTGTATCGACTACATACCAGTCTTTAGTTTAAGTTTCTTTTACTTTAACCGGCTAAACGCTACAATGAAGCAAAAAAACATAATAGGAAAAATTCCACCTGTCCTCGATAGTATGTCGCTAATTGGGGACAGTTGGGAATTATTTTCGTGCGACCTGTCCCCTAATTCGAAATCGGGGACAATTGGGAATAAAAGTGTTATCTGTTCCGGAAATTAGCAACTGTGACCGATTGGGTACATCATACACACGCTCGGGGACAGGTGGGAATACGCCAAATGATGTGACAAACAAAATCTTATTACTTTAAATTAATGTACTTGCAATTGTATACCAAAAATTTAAGAGTGTGTGCTTAAGACCGCACGGCAGAAGTAAAAAGTTTCATAGGCAATCGCAATCAATTATTACGTATGAATTAAATATACTAAACACAGCGACACAACAGCGAAGAGCATCTGACTGTATCTTTCTCGCTCGGGTACACTCGGCGTTCCCGAGTACACCCGATCGAGCCTTTCACCTCACAGCGTGACGGATCAATCTAACTTACTACCTACATAAAAATCTATGTGCGATGCGCCACAAAAAGTGTAAAACCTGTGCAAATGGTTGGCCTCTTTGGAGTACTGATCGCGGCGACTGAGCCCGATGGTTGCGGAAGGAGGTGGGCTGCCCCCTCGCAGCAACTCCTCGCGTTCTCGCCGCGCGTTCACCCGCGCCGACGTCTTCGAGAACTCTTGCTGGTAATCCTGTTCAAAATTACTCGCTAAATATTCACTTCATCGAGGCGACCTAGAGAGAGAAGTTTCTATCATATATCGAATCTCGCTCAACAGTCAAATTCGAAATCTGAAATTTCGAATTTGACTGTTGAGCGGTGTTTATATTTTGATCTATAGCGGGGATGATAAATTTCTTAATTTTTATGTCAATTACGTGCGATGATAAACACCTAAGCAATCTCTTTATGAATAATGACTTTTGGGAAGGCGACATATCATCTAATAAATAAAATTCTCGTGTCGTGGTGTTTGTTACTAAACTACTTCGAAACGGCTAATCCGATTATTATGAAATTTTGTTTGCATATCGGATGGGTCTGGGAATCGGTCAACATCTATTTTTTATTCACTTAGTCCTATGGAAGCGGGAACTCTGCAGGTAAAACCGTACTTTGTATTTTACATTCGGGTGAAAGAATACTATGTAAAGACAATTAATAAATAATTACAGTGGAGTCAGCTAGTATAATTCTAAAAAGCTTTAGCCTCACCAAGATCTCTGGGCTTAGGAGGCTACTGCTAAGCCAAACTGACATACAAGTAGGTAGTGCATTTGTTGTCGTTTGACGAACGAGAATATGGCATAGGCCTTTGCAAGTAGTTGGTTAGAAGATCGAAGAATTCTGAATCAGTACAGACAGACATACATACATATTGTCACACCTTTATCCCCGATGGGGTCGGCAAAGGCATACTATACGTTACTATATTTCACCATATGCATTTTTGTCCCACATAACAGGTGGTGAGCCCATTGCCGTGTGGAAATGGACAGGCGCAGGCTGTGGCGACCTACTGTTGAAAATTTTCAAGCCCATAAGGCCTTCAACCAGCTTACTTGCCATTTTACTGGCAACCGGGAACAACGGCTTACGTGCATTCCGAAGCACGGGAATGCTTGCAAAAGCAAATTCCACGAAGCGGTCACCCACCAGTTATGGCAAATGTTGCTTAAATCAGTGATTGTTTACAGAACTCTGAGTTAGCGGAGCCACAAGTGCTTCTGTGTGAATTAGTATATATTGTAATTCTTACCATGAGTATTTCTCTATGCCTTTTAATGGTGTGCATTGTTGCTGTGCCACTGGGCGCTAAGTCTGCCATTTTGTCATTTATTGAGGACAGCTGGAATAAAGTAGCTATTAAAAACATAGTCAGGACCCAAGTCAACTCAACCTCACCTGGAAGGTTATAAACCTGCAGATCAAAAGATCATCAAGAATCAAACAGTCACAATGCCACACAAAATTATGATCAAGATTAAGCAACAACCCATGCAGTCCATTTTAATGTTAATTTTTTTTGCTTACTTAGTCACTATATAATCTATTCCAGGGAGCAATGGGGCCTTACAGGTGCGCCTGGTGACTAACGCATGAGTTCGTGGTGAAGAGAAGGTAAACTTGAAAAAAAATTAACACTGAAAAAATTGGAATGCCTAGGTCACAGTACATATTAGCAGTATGGAAACAAACATGCCAAACAGCCTACCCATGCATCTACAGGCAGCAGAACAGGCCATTGCAGTACTGCATAAGTCGGCCAGTCAGGGTTATCGCAGTGTTCACATTATATTTATTTATTTATGAGTACCGATTCTTATACTAGTATTGTAATATATTGGGAGTGACCATCCTCACTCTAATCTAAAAATATAACTACTATGATGCCAGTGCTATCTAATCTTTAAAAATACTGTTGATTTTAAATTAATTACATAGACAACCCTATTGCCATTTCGGTGAAGATTTGGTATGCAATTTACAATATGTCTAGTTTCCTTACTGCTTTAATATATATGTATTGAGCTTACCTCTAACATTGAACTTTTATGGGCTGATGTCATTGATGTATACTCTAAGAATAAGGCATTTAACAGTTCAGAGGCTCGACATCAGATACTGACGTCACATTCATAAGTATAATAATAGACTCAATGGGGTGAGTCAACCATATTACCTTGTTTAGTAACTGTTGTAGCTCCATGGACATGGTGTCAAACATATCATCACTGCTGATAAGGGGTGCACTCTCAGAGTTGAGTGGGGAGCTGGCAGAACTCACCCCTAGCTTGCTGAACCCAACTAACTTCACATCAATGTCATTTTCCAAAAGACGTGCCTGCTTTCTTAGATCTGAAATTAGATTGTTTCATCTTTATACTAAGTTATTTGGTACATTATTAGGTTATTTTGCATTAATTTATTATCAGTCACATGCCTTTTTCTTCAAAGGGGAGGAAGAGGCATATTATATGCACATAATATACCTCTGCCATGCCATATACATTTCAAAGTATGCATTTTTATCCTACATAACAGGTGGTGAGCCCATTGCAGTGTTGAAATGTACATGTCATGTCGTGGCAACCTGCTGTCGCTCGTGGCTATAGCAAAAGTTGCATATTGCGGGGATTGATTACAGAACACTGATTCATCAGGGTTAAATACTGAAACATAACAAGCACAAACATTCTCTCATCTCAAGTCTGAAATTACATTTATGTTTAATGTGAATATAATAAAGTATAAAGCTCTATAAATTGGGCCCAGCAATGCTCAGATTTGGAGTGGAATCTTACTCAACATGTTACTGTAAGATTTTGTAGCTCAGTGGTCAGACCATTGCCTTTGATAGGCAAAGGTTACAGGTACAAGTCCTTCTGAGTTGAATAGGACTGATGAGTTTTTATAGGACAATTGTTATTTGATTTTTATTAAATATACATAGCTAGTTGATGCCAGCAGCCCCACCTTCAGTGAAGTTTCCCCGTTATTGTTTCCCACAGTAACTTGTACCCGGGATTAAAGGTAGCCTATGTCCTATTCTGGTGGTTATACTATATTAATGTAAAGTTTTATTCTATTTGTAGTAAGTAACAAACATCCTCACAAACTTTCATACTTATAATATTAATAGGATTCTAATGGAGTAACGGCTACTATAATATCTATGATGTTGATAAATTTTACATTGCAACGTCACAACCTCGAGTAATTGAACCGGCAGTTTTAACTTTAACAGAGTGTGATAGTTTCCTTACCTTCCCAATTTGATCCCGCTATTGTAGCCATTCTTAATTCTAGCGGAAATTAGTATTTTTTGCTGATCGGTATATTTATTATTAATTATTTAACAAAATAATTCGTAGTGGTAAATAAACGTACTAAGAGTAGGTATTATTCTTTGACATTGACAATGACAGCAAAATGAAATTATTGTTGTTACTTATTATCAAACTAGTTGACACCCCTGGCTCAGCACGCGTGGTTGTTTTTTTTTTATACCACTGCGGTGGCAGACAAGTATATGGCCCCTCTGAAGTTTTCCCGTTTCCCACAGGAATTTGTTTCCGGGATAAAAGTAGCCTATGTGTTAATCTAATGTGTAAGCTATATTATTGTAAAGTTTCATCAAAATCCGTGCGTGAAAGAGTAACAAACATCCATTCTTACTAACTTTCGCGTTTATGATATTAGTAGGATATAGAATTCTATAACCAAAGGAAACTCGTCCATACAGCCTTTGTCGTTTAGTCACATCAAGTCCTTTGTTGATGTCAAGTCCAGTCCTAGGTAATGTGTTACTGTGTCCTTGCGTCTAGTAAAGCTATGTTTTTTTTACTGCAGGTTTATAAAGGATTTTGGAAGGTAGAAAAATTCAATGTAGGAAAATTCCGCTTTCCGCTAAGTTATCAAGCTTTACAACACTTGTGCACGTTCTTGTAGCTTTAAGTTTAATTTTTACACATAAATATTTGAAAATACACTAGTGTGGCGACCACGTCCTTCACTGTTTCCGCAGAAATCCAATGATATTTCTTTTTATAATTATTTTATGGCCTGGCTACAATGACCTTTTAGCAAATCTTATTTTTTTCTATCATATTTTTTCAATCTTATCTTCTAATTAGTCCTGAATTAGTCCTGTCCAGTCTTTGTCGATGTCGTGTCCTCAGTCCTAGGTCCTGATCCTTGCCCTCAGTATAAGAGTGATTCTTATACTGAGGTTTTCAGTGGATTTTTCGCGGCAAGAGAGAAAATAGCATTTCACTGCATATATATCGTTGTCTTTCACTATAGCACGTTAAGACAACTTTTATATCTAAGAAACCACCACTCCCGCACATAAAACAAGCTTTACTAAAACACTAGTTTTAGAAAATAATATAAAGCAAGCGCCCGCACTTGTCACTGTTCCCGCTAAAAGTCCAAAATCCAATGATATTGTTTTGTTAGTTGTCTTCGCCCATCTTGGACAGGCAAAGGAAACTTAGTCCATACATCCTAGTATTTAGTGTTTATATTAAATTATTATTTAATATTAATGGTTCGCAGTCCTAGTCCTAGGTTCTTGTCCATGCCCTCAGTATAATGGTGGTTTGGTTTAGGCTTTTAAGAGAACTTTACTCGGCAAGATAGCAAATAGCATTTCACTGCATATATATCATTGTCTTTCACTAGAGCACGTTAACACAACTTTATGTCCAAGAAACCACCACTTCAGCACATAAAACAAGATATAGGCACTAGTTTTAGAAAAAAATATATAGCAAGCGTCCGCACTTGTCAGTGTTCTCGCGCAAAGTCCAAAATCCTATGGTATTGATAATATTGATGATGACATTTATTTTATTTTATTGCTCGGTTACCGGTTGCTGTCTAGGACCAGGAATCATAGGGCCTAAATTAACAGTAGTACTAATCTTCATCTGCTACGATGAAAATAAAACAGATTGTAATGATGAAAAATCACAACAGACTCCGAATAAATAAATACTATATCTTGTATGACTGAACTGTCTTGAAATACCTAATTTACATTTCTGAGACATTTTCCCACAACGCCGTCTAGTCCAAATTAAGCAAATGCTTTAGGATCTAGATAAATGACAAACATACCTACTTATATTATACATATATTATATACACATTTTATTAATTAGGTAACTACGATAATATTAAAAATATAACTAAATATAGCGCGAGTGCTGCATCTCTGGTGTTGCAAACGGCCATAGGCTACGGTGGCCACTTTCCATTATGTGGGCCGTATGCTTGTCTGCCACCTCAGTGGTATAACTAAAAAGATCATACTAAACGTAAATATACAACCTTACGCACAAGCGTCAAAGAAGATAAGTCTGGTTGGGTTGGGTTATCAAAAGCAAACTTAGCGGGCGATTATCACAAGACGGGGAGCAGTGGAGCACGTTCGATATCATCTAAGTACCAAGATATTATAATAAAACGCACCCATAAAATCAGTTGTTTTATTTTGTTGACATTAGTTGTCTGACAGACTTTTGGATGAACCCCAAAATCCCAGACATCACTGGGGATCCCATATTCTCCTGCTAACTAGAAAACTGTTTTATCAAGTACCTACCTACCTAGGAAATAAATACCAGCTAACTATGCTAATAATTAGTTGAATGGTGTATGTCCAGTAGGCCTTGACAAAGAATCATTGCACTTTGTTTAAGTATGATAGTATTTATGTGCCTATCCTTATCTTTCCGATGACATTTATGCTTTAAAAGACAACTATAATGTATTTTCTTCGGGCATAGTAAAATAAATTTAATGTTCCTAAAAAAGCGTTTAGTGATGTAAAGAAAAATAAAGAAATGAAAAATATAAATGCCAGCTATGCCAGTAGGCGTAGACCTTGACAAAGTATCAATGACTCTAAAGTACCTAGTAGGTAGAAGGCTTGAAAGGTAGAATATAGATATCCTTATCTTTCTGATGACATTTCTGCTTTGTAAAGCATCATTAGAAATATATATTTTCTTCACGCGTATTTTGTATATTTTCTACAATATGACATGAAAAGAGAGTGTCCGTCTATTAAAATTCATTGAATAAATATTGTTTTATGAAATGAATAATTAAACAATAGACTTTAGTCTATTGTTTCAACCACACAGATGAAGCAGTACCAAATAACGCTGTCAATATCATTATCATATTCATAATGTACCGTATTCTTAATACCATAGAGCTTATTTTACTTTACTCAGTATTATGAAAGTGTATCGAACATTTTTACTATTGTTTATCTCTTTCCCACATGTACAATTTTGCCTTAGCGAGTGGAGATAGAATGTCCAGTCGTTCTAATTTCGTCACCCCACCCAGCCTTGCCTCATGGTCTTTCTTTCTTATTTGGTTTGGTTTAATGGTTTTGTAATCATACATCGGTGAATATTACTTTTTAGGTATACTATTGTGTTATTGCCTATAAAAATTTGATTTATTAGCCAAAAAAAGATGTCATGTACAAGTTAGTAATATTGCAGTGGTAAGTGGTAATTCGTGAAGAGAAAATCCACATCGTATAACAAGGACGAAAACATCTTCGTGGTGCAGCCCAATATGGCTACTACTGCTGCTATTGTGAATAAACTTCAAACATTAAACTTTAACAAATTATGTCGAGCATGTTTGGAGATAAAAAAGGACATGAGACCTTTGTTCGAGCAACTGACTGCTACAATGCTGATGGGAATATCCAAAGTGCAGGTGAGATGACATAATTATTGTTGTTAAGAATATTTTGGGAATATATTTTTGTCTCTTTCACACGTATGTTCAATTCCGTAAGCTAGCAAGGACATCCTTTCCATCGCGTCATCTTTGTTTAGAAGTCATCATATGAATTTCGGATCTCTGAAGTACGGTGTGAAATCACAAAATTTTGTTGAGAAATGTCATTCGTTCTCTGTCTAACACATGTTTGTTGCTCATGATGATTGCCGATGAAAGATGAAATACCAACATTTATATGTAGCTAGTGTAGCTACCGTAAGACTGAGATAGGTATGGTACGGAATTCGTTTTTATGCCGGTATTATGTTGACCTCTATCATTATCGTTTGTTTAATCAAATTGGCGCGAATACGTACAATTTAAAACTTAAAATGTGCTTCATAAAAGCCCTTGTACCTATTTAATATCTCTTAATTTCTAAATTCTATAAATAGTCTATATTTCTATAGTTAGTCAGATGGTCTAAGATAGTTAGGTATTATAATTATAAAGACGAAGACAAAAGATTTATAAGCATTCTTGTTTGTTAAGAAAATACTCAAAAACAATGATATTACAATACAATAGAGGACAACCTTTTAAATATCATTGAATCAAAAACTACTGGAATAAATTAAAAATTCTACCACTTGTAAAATGCCAGTTTACTTCTGAGTGACATGGGCTAAATTGGACTTTGATATTATTAGGTACCTACTTATACAAAATAAGGGATCCTTACTAAGAATTCCAATAATGCAACCCAACCCAAGGTGTAAAAAATGTAAACAAAAAACTCCCAACATCGTATCCGCTGCGAAAACTATTGATGAGGGAACAAAAATGAAGAAGGTACCTACATGAACACCTCAATAACTACCAAAAAATCCGTGATAATAGCATGTCTGCATATATGTTTAACTACCTAGGTGTTATACCTACCTTTTTTACATACAAAAGATACCTACCTACTCTACCTAGTACATAGATGATAGAAATGCCGTTCTTCCGTAGTCTACCTAAGAACGGTAGGCTACGGTAGGTATAGTAACCTATACTACCTATAGTAACCTAGTAACCTAAATAAAAGATTACGTAGGTATATAAGTACCTACCCGTACCTGTAGTACCCGAAGACTGATTTTAAAATTTAGTTAGTTATTGAAATCTTAAATTTCATTCTTATAATAAATAAATAAATAAATATCCATCACGCCTTATCCCCGAAGGGGTGGCAGAGGCATATTATATGCCCACTTTTCCTAGTGTGGATTCCTGTCCCACGTAATAGGTAGTGAGCCCATTGCCGTGTTGAAAATGGACAGGCCCAGGTTATGGCTACCTGCTGTTGAAATTTTTCAAGCCGCCCATAAGGCCTTCAACCAGGCTTAACGACTGCCATTTTACTGGCAACCGGGACCAACGGCTTAACGTGCCTTCCGAAGCACGGAAACGCTCGCAAATGTAAATGCCACAAAGTGGTCACCCATCCGAGGACCAGCCATAGTCAAAGTTGCGTAACTCAGTGATCGTTTACAGAACACTGAGACCGCGGGGCCACGAGCCCTTCTTAAAAAATAATAAAATCTATTATCTATACTATGCTATATATATACCTAATGCTGAAGAGTTTGTTTGTTTGGTTGAACGCGCTAATCTTAGGACCTAGGTCGGATTAAAAAAAATATTTTTGTGTTGGATAGCCCATTTATCGAGGAAGGCTATATATCTTCACGCTACTACCCTGGAGAGCGGAGCAGTAATCATAAATGTCGAAAAATCGGGCAAATTGTTATATATTAATGTAGATTTTATAAGCGGGAGTTCAAAGTATGTCACGAGCGAAGCTGTGGGGTTAGAAATAAAATACCGCGGCGAGAATTGTCGCGGCGACAGAACAATTCCTGCTATGGGTGTGAGGAGTCACGCAAAGGAACCGCATGAAGAATAGCACCCGTGGTAGGTAGCTTTCGTGATCTTGTAGACAGGTTGTAAAAGAGTAGCTCGCCTCCGTTGGTACGATCACCAAGAAGTCATGGCTTGAAGTGGTGGATGCTGATGCTGATGCCATGCATGTTTTACGTTTATTATGTTTGATTTAGAGCTAAGTTTACCTTTTCGAATCCGGGACGCGCCGCTAGTAACTGATATAGTTAATTATAATAATTTATTGACCAAAAATACTCGTATACCATTGTGCGAAAGTAGAGCTACGATTACCAGTAGTTTCTGAGCCTACCTATTCATTACAAATACAAATCTTTCCTCTTTATAATATTAGTATAGATAAAACTAACTAACTAGCTTCACGCTGTATCCCTGACGGGGTAGTCAGATAGGAAAGTTCGCCAGCCTTCGCGATCCATGCATATTTCTTTCGCTTCCTGCAGATTCATCAATCCTTTCATACATGCACGTCGGGGTATCCGAGTACTTTTACTTTTTTGAGCAATCTGCTCACGTGGTCTTCATATGTGGGTCTCGGCCTACCCTGTCTCCTGCTACCCTCTACTTTCGCACAATATATATAAATAAATAAAATATGGTTATTTATTTATATTAACTAACTAACTATCTTCACGCTGTATCCCTGACGGGGTAGTCAGAGAGGACAGATCGCCAGGCTTCGCGATCCATGCATACTTCTTTCGCTTTTTCGACATTCATCAATCGCTTCATACACGCACGTCTGGGTATCCGAGTACTTTTGACCTTTCCCTTTTTTTATATTTATAAACAAAAAAAGTCTGAGACTACCAGGACTTTAATTGGTCGTGCTAATTAGTGTCTAGCACATAAGACCTTTTAGCCTCTATGTTACCACCTCACTAAAAAGGCAACGGGTTCAAAATTTCTGTCAAATTTAACATCTAAAATAGACATATTTTATTTATTAAATTTTTTCGGCCCTTTAGACCCACCCCAGTTTCGTTTTACGAAGGCACGTTAAGCCGTTGTTCCCGGTTGCCAATAAAATGACAGTCGTTAAGCCAAGTTGAAGGCCCTATGGGCGGCTTAAAAAATTTCAAGAGCAGGTCGCCGCAGCCTGCGCCGGTCCATTTCAAGACGGCAATGGGCTCACCACCTGTTACGTAGAACAAAAATGCAAACCGTGAAATGTGGGCGTTTAATATGCCTCTGCCTACACCTTCGGGGATAAAGGCGTGACAGTATGTATGTATGTATGTAATAAACAAAAAATAAATAACCGTCCAACTGTGACAAACGGAGAGACGGACCAAAAAGTGATCTTATAAGAGGTACGGAACCCAAAAAATATTTTCCTAATAATATTATTATTTCTCTTTATTTCACATTTTACACGTAAATTATATTTTTATATATACATATATAAAAAGTTCATTTAAAAATATAAAACATAGCTATCCCACCGGTATCGGGTACAGGGACCAAGCCACCGGTGGTTAGGGCTTCAGAGAAAGGAACCTCCTCACAATACGTGCAGTATTAATAAGAACAGCCTTCTGCATCAAGCCCTTGACCCAGCTGCCTAACGCGAGCCTCTTAAGGTGTTGGTCGAGGCTTTTGGCTATTAGTCCGTGCACAGAGATTACTATAGGAACAGTAATAGCTGAGTCAATATTCCACATGTTCACAATCTCGTGGGCCAAATCCAAATACTTAGCTTGTTTGTCTACTTCTGCCTTCACGAGATTGTCGTCATGTGGAATAGTGACATCAATTATTATTGCAAGGCGCTCTGAACGATCTAGTATATATGGTATCCTAACCGATTTTCGGCTACGGCGACCTAACTTCGTTATGGGCTTGGGTGTTTCGCCCGAATATGACTGCAGTATCCTACTTTAGCGGTGAAGGTACGCGCACAGTGAGGGCATGTGAGAGTGCCGTTGATTAAGTTATAGTAGATGTTAGACGGCGGTTTATTCTTAAGATGAGGACCTGAAGAGGCCTATTAGCAACAATAGTTCTGTCAGTGATAATAGATCGATCCCAGTACAGCGTGATATGGTCACTTTCGAGAACTGGGTCGGGCACATATCTATAATACGGTACCTCTGATTCAACAAGGTAATATTTCAGAGCAAGTTGTTGATGGATAATCCTAGCTACTTGGTTGTGTCTATGCAAATATTCACTATTAGCGAGACTAGAACAACCAGAAATTATATGCCTAAGGGATTCTCCGGGACGGTGGCACGCCCGACATATGTCAACCGTACCGTCCTTTAGGATATATTTTCGATAGTTATTAGTCATCACAACTTCATCAGTAATAGCAAAGACAAAACCTTCTGTTTCTCCAAAGAGATCACCGAATCGTAGCCAGGATACAGACGAAGTTAGGCCCATGTAGGGCTCGATATATATCAGCCCCATGTAGGGCTCGATAAAACCGACCATGCAACTCTTTACTCATCCATATATCCCTACGATCATTGAGACTTAGTATCATAGGTTTATGCCAATTCTCCTTAGCCAGAGCAAGCGGGGTGAGTCCGTTATCAGTTACAAGTACTTCACGATGCACATCCGTGTCAGTGTGTAAAAAATATTCTCTGAGGTTGCACACCTCACGGTTATGGAGGGTCTTGGCATTAAGTAAACCTCGACCCCCGCATTTCCGTGGTATGTACAACCTCATAACTGATGAACGCGGGTGATGCATTCGGAATGCAGTAAGTAACGTACGGACTTTCCTATCCAGGGCTTCAAGCTCAGTCTGAGTCCACTTGAGTATGCCAAAGGAATACATCAGAACTGGCATGACCCAACCGTTAATAGCGCGCACCTTATTGCCACCTGACAAAAGACTTTTCAGAACTTTTTTCCAGCGGCCAAAGTTCATACCAGCTTCACAAATGCCTAACGCCTGCGACATACCCAGGTATTTATATGTTTCGGTTACAGAGAGACATCCAAGTTGTAAAGAATCTGAAAGTTTTACTCCTTCAGATTCTATTATCCCTCCTCTATTTACATGCATGACCGCACATTTGTCCACACCAAACTCCATCCTGATAGAATTACTAAAGGTTTCTGTCACCTTTAATAACTCAATCAGTTGTTTATTGGATGCAAACAGTTTTAAGTCATCCTTGTATAAGAGGTGGGATATAACTTGGCCATGTCTCCGCAATCGATAGCCTAACCCTGAATTCTCTAGTATAGTACTCAGAGGATTCAGTGCTAGGCAGAACCATAAAGGACTGAGACTGTCACCCTGAAATATACCCCGTTCAATCTTTACAGGCACACTGTCCCCGCAAACCTGTCGACATCCTGTATAGCATATGACTGTCTCCCATTGCCCCATACATGCCTTCATGAAGGCACGCAGAGTTGCATCAATTTTATACAACTCCAGTACCCTCAAAAGCCATGTATGTGGCACAGAGTCAAAAGCTTTCTTATAGTCTATCCAACATGTAGACAGATTCTTACGGTTATTACGGCGTGTCTGTTGGCTAATGACCATATCAATTATAAGGAGCTCTTTCGTGCCACGAGAACCACTTTTACATCCATTCTGAGAGGAGGACAAGTTGGAGTTGTCAATCAAGTGAGATGATATTTTCTCTCTCAGAATAGATGTTAATCCAAAATAATAATAATAATAAAAAATAGATTATTTATTATTATTATTATTATTTTGGATGCGTCCTAAGTGAGCTCTAAGTGTTCTGTAAATGTTCACTGCGTTTTCCATGACTGCATCTTTCGCTATGACTGGTTCTCAGATGGGTGAACACTAAGCGGCATTTTCATTTATTAGCGTTTCCATGCTTTTCGGAGTAGGAAATGCTAGTAACTACAGCATAGCACATTAAGAAAGTATAAGTACTTCTGGGCGAAAAATTTCAATAGCAAGTGGCCACAACCTGCACCTGCCCATTTAAACAATGGGCTCACCACCTGTTACGTTAGACAATAATGCATACTTTTTACGAGTACATTTACCTCTGCCTACACCTTCTAGCATAAAGGTGTAACTTAAAAATAAATAAGAAAAAGCCTAACTACGAATACTTACCTATAATTCCTCTTGTCCTAGGTGGCAGTTGGAGACTCTCTCCCTGCCCAACTGTGTCTACAATGCGTGCACCAGATATCTCGCTGCCACGCCTTCAAAGAAATGGTGGAGAGGAACGACGTCGCACTCCGTGAACATGCCAAGAATCTCGCTGAGCAGGCTCTCAAAAAAGACCGGGAAGAAGTAAGTACCTATGATGACCTTTTTTTTGGTGTCGTCAGGGGAAATGTCCTAAAGCATACCACACGGCCTGGGGAAGCTGTGTGATTATGTGTGGCTCACACACACTAAAACCCCTGCGCCATTTTATTAGAGGGGTACCTATAATGACCTAACTAACCAAAAGTAATGAGATTATGTCACAGTACATTTACGAGTATGAGTTATAGCAGTAAAGAAACTGGACCTTAATCTGAAATAGTAAACCTTTTCTCCACTAAAGCGTTAGTGTTGACTCTATTAGTTTATACTAGCTGACCTACCCGACTTCGCCCGTGACATACTTCGAACCACCATTGAATCTCGTCGTTTAGTAATTTTACAATAATGTATGAACATTTTCGAAATTCGTTGATTCGGTAGGTACCTACTTCTCCGCTCTCCAGTACGCCTCACACGGCCCGGTCGAATTATGGTTACACGAAAATAATTTCTTTGCGCATAAATTTAATTTTGCTATAACTCGTAAGATATTCATTTAATTTGCGTGGGAAGGTGGAAAGAGAAAAAATAATCTGCATGAAATTGCATTGCATCAAACTAACATAGTAAAAATGATAAGAATTAATAGCATATTTGTGTAAATTAACTATACGTTATAATTGCTGATTTTTTAAACTATTAAAATGTAATTAGTATGTTATCCTTAAGATAGACATATACCGTCGCGGACTTTCTTGTAGACCTATATTAGATACACAATTCCACAATACATTATATTGTTTCTAATACATTATATTGTGGAATTGTGTATCTAATATAGGTCTACAAGAAAGTCCGCGACGGTATATGTCTATCTTAAGGATAACATACTAATTACATTAATTACATACTAATTACATTAGTTATATCTCAAAGGGTTTAGGCATCGTTTTCGTTAAAAGCTTTCAGACGGCTCATTTTTTTCCGACGTCCCCAACATATATCGTTATAATTAAATTAACGTATACAAAAACTTAACAAATTATACCTAAAAACCTTCCCTATGAATCACTCTAACTATTAAAAAAACTACATCGAAATTCGTTGCGTAGTTATAAAGATCTAAGCATACATAGGGGCAGACAGCGAAAAACGACTTTGTTTTATAATATGTAGTGATGATGATGATAAGATTATGATTATTAAGATATATTACATACCTATTGGTTTTAAACACTTTTGCAAAAAAAACGGGCACTTAAGCAAAGAACTATTTTATAGTTACTATTAGTTTGTTTGACAATTTTAGGTATTGTTATCCTCAGAATTTTATAAATAAATTAGGAAGGAATAGTTTTCATCAGTTTTATCATAAAATTTTGATTAAATTATTGAGAAATAATGTTTAAGCTCAAAACAATATTATTGTACCTGCTCGCTAAATAAAAATGAAACGCGTTAATTTTTTTGTTTTTCTTGAATACATTAAAAGCAGATAAAAGTTTAGTATTGAGTGTGACCCCCTCGTGCTGAAATCACGGCTTGCATTCGTCTGGGCATGCTAGCGAGTTTATCTTTTATGGTTTCTTGGGGAATACGTTCCCACTCCGCGGTAATCTCATTCTTTAGCTCTGGTCTGCGGAGCCGGCTGCACTGATCTCACTCGTCGCTTCAGAACGTCCCACACAGGCTCTATGGGATTGAGGTCCGGACTTCTAGCTGGCCAGTCCAAACGACGAATTCTGACTTCTAGCATATACGCTTCCACATCGCCAGACCGGTGGGCGCGAGCGTTGTCGTCCATAAAAATTGAGATTTCGCCAAGAGCGGTTAAAGCGGGTTGTGCATAAGGAATTAGAACTTCCGTTATGTATCGGTGTCCAGTCAGTGTACCGTTTTCGATGAAGACTAACTCCGTACGATCCATAGAATTTATTCTTGCCCAAAACATAACACAGCCCCCTCCATAAGGTGTGATTTCTTCAAAACATGCCTCTGCAAAGCGTTCTCTTCGTCTACGTAGCACTCGCCGACGTCAGTCTTCACTATGCAGAGATATCCTGGCTTCATCGGAGAATACCCTATCCCAGTCTTCATGAGTCCATGACACACAATTTCGAGCGAAGCTAAGCCTGGCAACTCGATGTCCACGGAGTAATTTAGGGCCAAGACTGTGTATATTAGCAGCGAGAAGCCTCCTCCTGACCGTCCATAGACTAATTTGCACATTTCTTACTTCTTCGAGGCTGTTCTTGAGGTCCACATAGGAAGATTTGCGATTTCTCAACGCTTCACTAACTAGAAAACGATCATCCCGTGGTTCGGTACATGTCTTTCTGCCAGAACCAGGTCTTCTCTTGACGGAACCGGTCTCTTGATAGCGCTGCCAGGTCCTTTGAACTGTCGACCGACTCACATTTAACCTCTGAGCCACGAAGCATTGGCTGCAACCTTCTTCAAGCAGCGCAATAATTTTGCTCGCTTTTATCACTTTATCTACCATTTGCGAGATTGCTAAACAGCAATAACAATACTTTTAAATGTCAAGGACATCAGATAATTTAATAAAAATTGACAAAAAGTTAATTAGAGTCGATATTAACTATAGGGAATTCGCGCCACAAAATGTAGTTAAAAGTTGTTTTCTTTGAAAACCAGGCACAGTAAAAAATTTGAATTTGGAATGTTCTCTTATAAACATTATGGCACTTTTATAACTGGCCAGTAACATGTTCAAATGATTAAAACCTTTTTGGTATTTTATTTTTTTCAGCCAGGAAGAAAATTGAAACCCCCCTTTTTTTTTGCAAATGAGTGTATATACAAGGCGTCCTAAAATTAACTTTGTGAGGTTACGTAAATATCTTTATATTTTTCATTACCTACATTATTTTCGATTTTCGACTTCTAAAGTTTAGAAAAGTCTTATAAAACGGCCCTGTCTGTCTGAACGTATCTATTTCTCAGGAACCATAAGAGATAGAGACAACCAGTTTGCGGCATTCGATCGACAGTTGATTTTGGGATCCCTTGTATAGAAACCAGTAAATGCAATGTTGCGGACGACTGCCTGCATTTGCCATAATGTACTGTCAACAATTGCTGTTTTCTGTTTTTCGGGACAGCACCTTTAGTCAGTTGTTTTTGCTGCAGAAGGAGAAACTAATGAACATGAACTGTGCTGAGCCATACATGCCATACCTGGAGGTGGAGGTGCCACTTACGAACCCTAACCAGATACTCGAGGGGTTCTTCAACGAGACTGCAACACCCACGCAAGCACCTGATCAGGATATTAAAGGTGATTTAGAAGAAAAGGTACGTGGTCACCATATCCTTAAGACTATAATATACTAGGGGAATCCCGCGGCTTGGTGCATGAAATACTTCGTACACTGTGACACATTTAATTCCGTCATTTATTAGTTTTACAATAATGTATGTAAATTTGCCCGATTTGTTGATACATACATTGCTCAGTTCTGGTAGTGGCATAATAATATATATGCCATTTACTTAGAGACTTACTTCGTATTTCGATAAATTCACAAAGAAAATGCTATTTTTACAGCTACAGTGAAATTAGTGGTTTGTGACAACATATAAGTACCTAGGTACTACGTTTTTAGATAGAGCCATTTTTATCGAGGGTTTTCATTTTAGGAGAAACTGAAAGCACGTTGATATTACGGCTGCCTCTGTGGCGCGGTGGGAGTGTATCCGACTGCTACACATGAGGTCGTAGGTTTGATTCCCACCCAGGATAAATCTTTGTGTGATGAGCACGAGGATTTATTCTGTGTCTGGGTGTTATTTATCAATAATATGTATGTATTAAGAAATAAATAAGTATGTTTATCCGTTGTCTGATTACCATAGTACAAGCTTTGCTTAGTTTAGAATTAGATGGCGTTGTGTGAGTTGTCCGAACGATATTTATTTATTTATATTTTTAGTTGGAAACCGCTTCTACAACACAAAAAGACAATAAAGACGATTTGAACTCCGACGAGGAAAATTATCTTCAACTGGTTGTCTTTCAAGCCACGTCTACGGTGTCGCCGGGCCGACACGTGTGCAACCTCTGTCATAAGGAGTTCAAACATCCAAGATGGTTAAAACAGCACATGAGGTCCCACACTAACTGGATAAAAGCGAATTGTAAGAAACCACCCATGTGTCCAATATGCGAGAGGCATTTTAAGGTAAGGGTACAAATTGATTTGATTTTATTTCAATGAAATTTCTGGGACTGCAAGGGGCCCCACAGAGATCTCCGGGGCCCAAACGACATCACCTATTGGCGGTGTACCTGCTGACTAAGGGCCTTTTTATATGTGGCACGTCAAAATAGCGTCGCCCGCCTGATGGAAAGCAAAGACGACGACCCGTGATTGGTGCCGCTATCTCAACCCGCAGGGCTCCGATAGATAGCGACCCCCATCTTCACGGCCCAGAAATATGTGTTTTCACGTTTCTCTTAAAGGACCCAGGATTGTAAGAGAAGGGAAACACGTGCGCTGGCAGAGAGTTCCATGCTTTAAAACACCACACACAACACACAGATGCTTTAAAGCCTTCGCACGCTATAAATATCCATCACGCCTTATCCCGAAGGGGTGGCAGAGGCATATTATATGCCCACTTTTCACCGTGTGGATTCCTGTCCCACGTAATAGGTGTATAATAATAGCCCATTGCCGTGTTGAAATAGACAGACGCAGGTTGTGGCTACCTGCTGTTGAATTTTTTTAAGCCATAAGGCATTCAACCAGGCTTAACGACTGCCATTTTACTGGCAACCGGGACCAACGGCTTAACGTGCCTTTCGAAGCATGGAAACGCTCGCAAATGTAAATGCCACCCATCCGAGGACCAGCCATAGTGAAAGTTGCGTAACTCAGTGATCGTTTACAGAACACTGAGACCGCGGGGCCACGAGCGCTTCTTTTCACTAGCTTCTTTTAGTATCCGCAACCGGCGACTTAGTAGCTTTGTGGAAGCCAGATGCAGTGACCGAGCGCGACACTGTATCGACACAGTCTCAAAGTCGCCGGTTGCGGATACTAAAAGAAGACAGTGTGCGGTCGCTCTAACGGAAGATGCAACGGCGCAGGCGTAGGGGTTAGCCTGCAATCGCTCCAAATAATTCTAAACGTCAAAAACCAAACGATACAAGGAATAAGTTCCTGCGGTACATTGGTACGGAAAAATTTCAAGACGCGGGCGCAGTGGCAGGCATCAACTATTATGTTAATTTACTAGGAATCTTTAAGCGGGCAAATAAACTTTCATATTACACCCAAATAGAGCTGGTGCGAGACGCTGATAATATATAAACGATTATCTTAACTATCTTCATGTTGTCTCCCAGACGGGGACGACAGAGAGGACAGATCGTCAGGCTTCGCGATCAATGCATACCTACTTCTTTCGTTTCCTGCAGATTCATTAATCGCTTCATACCTGCACGTCTGGGTTTTTAAGTACTTTTGGCGTTTCAGTTTTTGAGCAATCTGCTCACGTGGTCTTCATATGTAAGTCTCGGTCTACCCTGACTCCTTCTACATTCACTCGTTCGACATCGATACCAACGGAGCACGCTTTCCAGCTTAACGCTGACACTTTAATTTAAAACGATTATCTTCAGTTTAAGTTTCCGTGCTTCGGAAGGCAAGTTAAGCCGTTGGTCCCGATGGCCAGTAACATGGCAGTCGTTAAGTCAAATTGAAATCCTTATGGGCGGCTTGAAAAATTACTTGGGCTCACCATCAATTACGTGGGACAGGAATACACATGGTGACAAGTGGGCATATAATATGCCTCTGCCACCCCTTCGAGATAAGGCGTGATAGATAAATAATAATTATAATAATGGTTATCTTCATGTGGCAACAGGGACCAGGTATGCTGAAGATGCACATGCGGACGCACGAGCAGCGCCCCCCGAAGCAGCCGACGTGCTCGGTGTGCCAGCGCGTGTTCGCGACCAAGACGCTGCTGTACCGCCACCGGCAGACGCACTTCGAGCAGAAGACGCACCTGTGCGCGGTGTGCGACAAGAGCTTCTACAGCGCCTACGCGCTGCGCTCGCACATGGCGCGCCACCGCGGCGAGCGCCCGCACGTGTGCGCCACCTGCCACAAGAGCTTCTATAACCCTACCGACTTGAAGGTAAGCAAGATCCACATCTATCTCTATAAACATAAATCAAATTTGCGTCTGCACCTTTTTTCTTTTTGTAGATTTATTTGGCACTAGATGACCCCCTCATCTTCGCCCGTGGAATATTTCGACCTCCCGTCGCACCTATTTATTCCCGTCGCTTATAAATTCTACAATGATGCATAAAAAATTGCCCGATTTGTCGACATTTATGACTACTGCTCTGCTCTCCAGTTTAGTAAGAATTTTTCAAATCCGTCCAGTAGTTCCTGAGATTAGCGCGTTCAATCAAACAAACAAACTCTTCAATATTACAATATTAGTATAGATTTAAAGTAAAAAAACGTTTGTCCGACCCATTGCAAATTAACAGCTTGTCACTTGTTACATCAATGCTCGTTACTAAATACATAATCCTACTAATATTATTTACGTGAATGTTTGTAAGTATGGACGTTTGTTACAATTTTACGCAAAATCTACTGAATGGATTTTGATTAGACTTTACAATATTATAGTAGCTTACACATCAGAATATCAAATAGGCTACTTTTAATCCCGGGAAGATGTTTCTGTGGGAAACGAGAATGGGAAAACTTCACCACGCGTGTGGAGCCACGGGTGTCAACTAGTGAAAGTATATATTATATACTAATATTATAAAGAGGAAACATAAATAAATAAATATCCATCACGCCTTATCCCCGAAGGGGTGGCAGAGGCATATTATATGCCCACTTTTCACCGTGTGGATTTCTGTCCCACGTAATAGGTGGTGAGCCCGTTGCCGTGTTGAAATAGACAGACGCAGGTTGTGGCTACCTGCTGTTGAAATTTTTCATGCCGCCCATAAGGCATTCAACCAGGGTTAACGACTGCCATTTTACTGGCAACCGGGACCAACTGCTTAACGTGCCTTCCGAAGCACGGAAACGCTCGCCAATGTAAATGCCACTAAGTGGTCACCCATCCGAGGACCAGCCATAGTGAAAGTTGCGTAACTCAGTGATCGTTTACAGAACACTGAGACCGCGTGGCCACGAGCGCTTCGGAAACATTTGTAAGTTTTTTATGACTAGGCTCAGAAACTACTAGGTCAATTTTAAAAATTCTTTCACCCTTGGAAAGCTACATTCTTCGTGAGAAACATAGGCTTTCTATGTTACTCACGAAGAAAGAAGCTTTCCAATGGTGAAAGACTGGATTTTCAAAAAGTTTAGGGTTCCGTACGAAATCTCGAATAGGAAAACTTTACCACGCGGAAGAAGCTGCAGGCATCAGCTAGTCTATTTATATAAACATAAATACAAACGAGTGCTGCACATAGCAGCCAAAAAAGTGGATCTCAGGCTTTAAATCCAGGTAAGGTTTGAAAGAAACCAAGCAACTGTGGATATGAGTGATGTTATATTGTTATCGATTTATTTTGTATTTCAAATGGTAGGTATTTTTAATTCATTAACATTTGAATATGTATGAAATACTTGGAGCGTGAACTGAACCGCTTACGCAGACAGGGTCAGGGCTGTGATACTGTACGTACCTTCACACTTATATCGTTTTAAAACCCCCGATGAAAAACGAGAGGTGTTTAACCTGTGTATCTGTCTATCTGGCCTCAGCGAGTAGGGACCATTGGCTTCTCGATACGGCTCCTTTGCTCTTGTCCTAGGTTTTTAGAGATGGATATTGTTCTGTTTCAGATGTCCGACTTGCGATCAGATTTGAATGATCGAATTTAGTTACCTTCGGCTATAGGCGAAAGTCGCAAACGCAGCCTGTCAGTTGACTACTATTCGTCTGTAGTAATTATTGTATCTTCTCTAGTAGGGCGCACGTGAGTGAAATTGATTTCTTACTCTGTGGGTTAAGGGTTAACAAAAAATCTTCTTGTTGAATTGGGGACTGAATACGAATCAAGTCAAGTAAGGATTTTTCAGTTTTATAGTCTTGGACTTAAATAAGCATCATCGCTGAGCTGCAACAGCGGCAAGAAAAGGTGCAGGACCTAAGAACGTTTTCGAAATGCACACTGAAAATAACTTGGTGACTGCACAATTCCGCCTTCTTCTAGAGAGTCTTATCTGTACTTTAAAAATGATGCAAAGAAAAATGTGGATGGTAACCTTTGTGGCTTACATTGCCCAAGGTATAACTACAACGATAAGGTTAAACTTTTTGTGTAACTAAGTGAAGTGAAGTATTCGTAAAGCATGAGTAACTGGTATATACTTAGCATTTACCTTCCATTCTACCTACCAGAGGACTTCGAAGGATCGGTATTCAATAAAATAAAAAACATTCGTCTTTGATAGTCAGAAATGTACATTGTCTATTCGTATATAATTACAGACCCAAAATCTATATGATTTTTTTAAAAGAAAGGTCTACTAAAACCTTATAAAACCGTATAAATAACAGCTACATCTATTTTAAAACTAATTAAAATCAGAGAGTGATTCCACAGGTATTGTGCCACAGCCCAGGTCCTCGAACTTTTGATCCTCCACATCTTTCACCCTAAACGCCTCTTCGAATGCCTTCTTGGTCTTATTCGATAAATATTCCGGATATACAATATTGAACCGCAATATCAGATTGCCCTTGGCTTTCGTTGGACACGCGGGCAATGGTAGACCCTCATCTTCAATAATCTTCTCATAAGTCGGGGTCACCACATCAGTTATTTTAACTCTCAATACCCTCCCGTCTAATGTACCAAGTGTTACCATGAATCCACATAAAGCATCCTTTAAAGATATAGTTTGAGTGTAAAGCAGATTACTGAGGCCCGATCTAACGTAGGTATCGTGAGGGCGGTCTTCTGTAATGAATATTACGTCAGCAGGTATCCTTGTAGGGCCTTGATCTCCTTCTTCTTTGAACCTCACTTCTGTATTTGGATATATCCCAGCTTTCACCGGTATGGACATAACTTTCTCGCGTAATTTTAATTCCGTACACGTTTCATCAGTGAAAACTAATCTTTGAATTTTCATTTTCTTCAAACATCCTTTGTATACTTCCTCGAGAGAAAGAGCGAGAGGTCGGACTATAGATGCGTCTTTTTCTTTGTATCCTTTACCTAAAGGCGAATCAAACATGGGTGGAGGGTTTTCGTAGTAATCTAGTATGTCTGCGTAAGGATTTGCTGTGCCGAAAAAGTCATGAAAGGTTCGTAACGGTTCGCCTTGGTAGACGTATGGTTGGATGTACTCTATAGGTCCAGGGACTCCTCTTTTCAGTCCTTCTTCGCCATACTGATCATACACCGCTCGTCTTTTGTGGTCTACCAAGACTTCATAGGCTTCAGCGATAAGGGCGAATATTCGCTTTATGTTTTCGTCATCGTCATGTCTTTCAGGGTTGTATTTCAGCGCTAGTCGTCTGTATGCGCGTTTTATTTCTAACTGATTACAAGATCGTTTGACGCCTAAAATGCCGTAGTAATCGAAACCCATTGTTATTGTATAATATAGTTAACTTTTGAATAATAAATTCTTTAGAAAATACGTGTACTATTTATTTGTAATGTCTATTTGGCAAGTAATATTGACATGACATCTTGTAGTTTTTTAAAATATTTCTATAATATTGTATATTCTCTTTGGATAGTTTTATAGAAAAAGTAATTATATTTCTAAACAATGTTGTCAAATTATCCCATATTAATTACATGAGCGTTGCTAATTAATATTCAAGGATTCCACTGTTACAAAAATTTCAATTATAGGCCTTTTTAGGGTTCGGAACTTCAAACGAAAAAAAACGGAACTTTTATAGGAAAACTTTCTTGTCCGTCAATCTGTCCGTCTGCCTGTCAAGACTCTTTTTCTCGGGAACGTGTACGGTTGCTTGTTGTTGTAAAAAAATCAAACTTCTAAATTTACTTAAAAATAAGTTACGGCTGTTTATAACGCAAAAAAAAATCAGTAAAGTACTACCGTTCGCTGTTAAGCACTCCGAGCTTTTTGGGCACCGGCTTTGCCTTATCCTATAAATGACCACGCAACTGGACGTCACTAGAGATCTCAACACCAAGGAACCCAGTACTATTGGAGATAGGTGTGCCCTGATCCATACTTAATATTATAAAGCTGAATTGTTTGTTCAGTTGAACGCGCTAATCTTAGCAACTACTGGTCGGATTTGAAAAAATATTTTTGTATTAGATAGCCCATTTATCGAGGAAGGCTATAGGCTATATATCATCACGCTACTACCCTGGGCAGCGGAGCAGTGGTCATAAAAGTCAAGACATCGGGCAATTTTTTATGCATTATTGTAGAATTTATAAGCGACGTGATTAAATAGGTGCGACGGGAGTTCGAATTATGCTACAGGCGAAGCTGTGGGGGTCATCTAGTATTCAATATTTACCTTTGACCAACCATTTTAGGTACACATTCGTCTTCATACGGGAGAAAAGCCACTAAAATGTACCGAGTGCAACAAAACGTTCCGAAGACATTCGACGTTATGCCAGCACATGAAGAAGCACCGAGGAATTAGAAACCATATATGTACAGAGTGTAACAAAGGTTTCTACGAAGTGTCCAAGCTGAACGCACACATGAGGGTGCACACTGGTAAGTGAGGATTATCGAAGATACCATTGACACAGTTTTTACCATTTGCTATCATATAAACTATACGCAATCTATATGCTAATACCTTGAGGGAATACAAGTGTATTATTGTATGAAAATGTATGTAAAAATATGTAAAAATATAAAATATGTAAAGGTAAAGGACCCACTAATGGCCCTTGGGCCCCAGCGATCTTACCTGCTGATGCTGCACTTGCTAATTAACCGACGAGACAACATCGCAGCTGTCTTTATGGGGTTGGGAAGTCAGACGGCTATCGCTCCCAACAAAGACATAGATACTATACGCCCAAATTTCACCGTATGCACTTTTGGCCCACTTAACAGGTGGTGAGCCTATTACCTTGTTGAAATGGACATGCGCAGGCTGTGTTGACCTGCTGTTGAAAATTTTCAAGCCAGCTTCAGTTTCAACACGGCAATGGGCTCACCACCTGTTACGTGGGACAAAAATGCTTACGGTGAAATGTGGGCGTATGGTCTGCCTCTGCCTACCCGTTCGGGGATAAAGGCGTGACAATAAGTAGGTATGTATGTATGTATTTGAATCATTTCAATAGTTTGGTCAATTGTAAGAATTGCACAGCATACTTCAGTACCTCTATTCTACAGGTGAGCGGCCCTACGAGTGTCAGTTCTGTTCCCGGCGTTTCGCACAACAATCGGCCCTCATCTACCATAGACGCACGCACACGGGAGAGAAGCCGTACAGTTGCAAGTTGTGTTCAGCTCGGTTCACCACCTCTTCGGCTAGAAATAACCATATGATCACACATACTGGGAATAAGAGGTAATAGAACTATCTTTTGACTATGTAGATCAGTTTGGAATGTAATGACTTTTTAATGAAAACTCTTTATTGTTTACTTATGTAGTTTTACCTTACTCTTCTAAATCTGGGAGTTTTACTAAGGTTCTAATTCTATTTTTTTTTTAAGTGGAGAAAGACAATTCTACTTGACACGGGGATAGAAGCCGTGACCTTTGCCTAACCAGGGCAATGTTCTAGCCATTTCAATCCCCGTCTCGAGTAGAATTGTCTTTTTCCGCTTGATTAAAAAAAAAAGAGAAATTTAGCATAACAATTGCTTTAAAATGTTTTCCATAATTCTAAATAGATAGATAGGTAGGTAGCATTACGTTTTAAATAATAGTCAAAGTGAGTAAAGCTGTTGTATCTCCGAGTACTTGGCACTAAACTCGACAGATCCCACATCCGTCCGCATAGGCGGTGATTTGGTCGAGCGCACGGACCAGGTTAAATACTTGGGATCTGTTTTTCACACGTCCAGTGACATCGATTGCGATGTCAAGTCACGCATTGCTGCCGCGTGGGCCAAATGGCGGGAGATGACCGGTGTCATTTGTGACCCTAAAATGCCGATCCGGTTGAAGGGACAGGTCTACAAAACCATTATTATACCTGTCCTTTTACATGGCAGTGAGACGTGGCCGATATTGGAGCGACACAAGCAGGAGCTGCGTGTCACGGAAATGAAGATGCTGCGGTGGATGTGTGGGGTCACGCGGATGGACCGCGTGAGAAACTCTCGCATCCGCGGCAGCCTTCACGTCCGTGACATTGTAGACAAGTTGCAAGAGTGTCGCCTTCGTTGGTATGGTCACGTCTTGCGGCAACCGCCGGGCTAAGTAGGTAACAAATGTCTGGCCATGTCAGCCCCGCCGGGTCCCGGTAAGAGGGGAAGACCCAAGAAGTGCTGGCTTGACGTCGTAAGGGATGACATGCGTGCCAATGGTCTCACCACAGGGGATGCCGACGACCGTGCGAAGTGGAGGAGAAAATGTAGGAAAGCGGACCCCGGGCGTCGCGAGACGCAACTGGGACAGACGCTCGGATGATGATGATGAGTAAAGTTGTTGTATCTCTTTCACTCTTCAGATTAAAACAAAGTGCATAAAATAACCTTTTACGCTTTTCTTATAGTTTCATTTGTCGTTTGTCGCAAATTGGAAGAGGAAAGGATTTTATCCAAATTGGAAGTGCATCCTGACCGAAATATAACTCGTATACTATAACAATATACGAAACGTAATTCACTCTCTTCCCCTCTCGTTCTAACTTCACTAACTTTTTTATCAGTCCCTAAGTCAAGCTCATTTATTGCCCGTGGTACACCTATGTAGTTCACCTAGGTGAACCACGGGCAATTATTTTTACCCGTTTTACCAGTCATAAATTACCCTCTAAGTAAGATTTTTTAAAACTAGCTGATGCCGGCAGCTTCGCCCACGTGGTAAAGTTTTCCTATTCGATATTTCGTAAAACACCCTTAACTTTTTGAAAATTCAATATATCCTATGTTACTCACGAAGAATGTAGCTATCTAATGGTAAAAGAATTGTTAAAATTGACCCAGTAGTTTCTGAGCCTATTCACAAACAAACTTACAAATCTTTCCTCCTTGTAATATTAGTACAGATAGAATGCTAGTTTCTTCTTAGCCTCTGTGAATTAAGGTCAGTTGTTGAAATGTTAGGTACCTTTAATACTTTATTGTATACTTGTCTGCTATCACAGTTGTCGTACTTAAAGAAGTTTACATAAAATAAATAATGTGTGTGTACCAGAGTGCACAGGTAAGAAGTGAAACTTTTTTACGACATTTTTTAACAACTATAATATTTCTCTCATACGTCGATAACAAGGTTTCACTTCAAAACAACATGGCGCGTTACCGAAAAACGTGACGATTATTTACAGTTATAAAAATTTCTCACAACTTCAGTAAAGAAGTTTAACTTCAACAGTTTCACTTCAAAATGTATTGTGGAAGTTAGTGTAGCGTTAATGTAGTAATGTGTGTGCATGTGGTCGGCAGGTTCGTGTGCCCGGTGTGCTTCAAGGGCTGCACGTCGCGCTCGGAGCTGCGCGTGCACGCCAGCAAGCACACGGGCGAGAAGCTGTTCGAGTGCGCCACGTGCCGCCAGCGCTTCAGCTCCGCCTCGTACCTCGCCGTGCACCGCCGCCACCACGCAGGGAGAGGTACGTACTGCGCGAGCACACGGGCGACAAGTGCGCCACGTGCCGCCAGCGCTTCAGCTCCGCCTCGTACCTCGCCGTGCACCGCCGCCACCACGCAGGGAGAGGTACGTACTGCGCGAGCACACGGGCGACAAGTGCGCCACGTGCCGCCAGCGCTTCAGCTCCGCCTCGTACCTCGCCGTGCACCGCCGCCACCACGCAGGGAGAGGTACGTACTGCGCGAGCACACGGGCGACAAGTGCGCCACGTGCCGCCAGCGCTTCAGCTCCGCCTCGTACCTCGCCGTGCACCGCCGCCACCACGCAGGGAGAGGTACGTACTGCGCGAGCACACGGGCGACAAGTGCGCCACGTGCCGCCAGCGCTTCAGCTCCGCCTCGTACCTCGCCGTGCACCGCCGCCACCACGCAGGGAGAGGTACGTACTGCGCGAGCACACGGGCGACAAGTGCGCCACGTGCCGCCAGCGCTTCAGCTCCGCCTCGTACCTCGCCGTGCACCGCCGCCACCACGCAGGGAGAGGTACGTACTGCGCGAGCACACGGGCGACAAGTGCGCCACGTGCCGCCAGCGCTTCAGCTCCGCCTCGTACCTCGCCGTGCACGCCAGCAGCAGTCCGAACCATGGAATCGGAGTCGCATACATGTCCCGGATAGTGTAAATATAAAAATCCTACAACCGGCCTGTGGCGCGTAGGCACTTATTATCTGGGTAATAATCCCGTCGATAAGCACCGTCATGATCATAAGCCGGTCGCTACAGCGATTTACCTTTAAGATGCTGTTCTGCAGCCCCTCCCAGAGCACCACGACCATCCCATTGTTCCCACCAGATGCACCCGTGTAATACAGCTTGTAGCCCTTCTGCAAAGGCCAGGCTCTGTTGCCTTCCACCGAGTCTCCTGCAGGAACGCCACGTCCACCTTCCGCCTGGAGAGCATTTCGGCCTACTCTACCGCACGCCCAGTCAGCGTGCCAATGTTCCACGATGCGAAACGGATACGGGTTGGGTCTAACTTCTTTAGCCGTGCTACTTACGTTGCTGTTGCACTTGCCACAGGAGTAGGGCAGGGCTCCAGTGCGCCGTTTTGCAGCGGCGTCCTATCCCTAGTAGCATTCCTAGTGTTGGAAAGGTACTCTTTTAGTTTTGGCAGGTGGCTTTTATGGGAGCGATGCCCTCAGATCTCTCAACCCCAGTGGGGAAAACCAGTGCCAGAGCCTCGTCCCTTATTCAGCAGGTGCACGCACTAGCACGTGAGGTTGACTTGAGCCCCGAAGGGCTTGGTGGGCCCTCTACACCCAATATTATAGTACAGCGCTCATTTAATACAAAATAATATTTTCTTGTTACGTAGATACAAGTGCGTACAAGAAGCACATGAAAACCCACGAAGTAAAGTGCGATACGGAGTCGTCCAACTCCGAGAATAGTGCCGAGAGCCAGCCCAAGGTCGAGGTGCAGCCGGTAGAGGGCAGCGATGACACGACACAAGGTAACCCTTGACTCAATCAAATCAACCTATCCGCAGTCCTAAACCGCTGAACATAAGGCGTCCTGTGACGCTGAAAATTGGCAGGGTGAGTGTATTAGACGATTAAAACAATTTATTTATATTACGGGTGCAACTTGAGGGTGTAAGTGGCCCCAACAAGATCTCCGCGGCCCAAGAGATGTTACCAGTGGGCCAAGTCTACTAATTCAATGGCGTCAGAGGAGAATAGAAATCGTCGCTCAATAAAGAGCCGACACAAAAAAATTACAGATTTCGTAGTCTACTACTACAATTGTGCTCTAATAGAATTCTTTACTAGTGGTAAGGGCTGAAAGTATGCATGAAGTTACTTTAGTGTGCCCTCCATTATTATTAAAATGCAGGAAAACTAAGTAACTCCATGCATACTTTCGGTCTTCACCACCAGTCCAGCTGCGACCACGGGCGTTGCAATGCGCTCGAAACGTCGGTGAATGTAAGTACAAAATAGTTTCGCATGAAGTCCTGAGTAGATTATTAAATAGGAGTATAAACCGTGAAAGTTTAAAAATAACATGTCTAGCAAGTTCCACCATGTGTCATCAATCAACAGTTTAAATAATTTTACAGTGGGCTCAGTCCAAGCTCAAGTTCATATCCAAGTGGACGGCAACGAGCCAACTGGGCAAATCCAAGTCGTAGCTGAGAGCGGCTCGCCTCAGAAGAGATATAAGTGCGGTTTCTGTGTCAAGACCTATATGTACGTCCATAATCTCAAGAAGCATATGGCATTGCACACACAAGTGAGTATTCGTTTAGTACATAGATTAGGATGCGAAGTATTTTTGCGTGGTGTACTTCGCAGACGAGGGCTGAAATATACCATCATTGTTTCGGTGGCTTAAAACTGTTTTGGAGTTTAGGTGCTTGTTAACAATAATAACATTATGTATTTAGCTTATATTTGTTTAATTTTGGTAAGATCCCAAGTAGCAAAATGATGTCATATAAATAGTACAATAACGTTTATTATGTAACTTTCAGTGAACGAATAGGGTCTTATAATAGTATTTTACGTGTTCATATAACGCTGGTTTGGGCGCAGATATATAACAATTAAATCGTGTTAAAATCGTGTTATGGTTATAATAGTGACCATTACGTTGTGTTAAAATCGCATAGAAGTTACATAGAACTAATAATACAACAATTAAGTCGCGAAAAGGTAAGGGATATTGTGATCACAAAAAATAAGAAAAAAGTATGATGAAATGTTATGTGTCAAATTCAAAGTTAAATATAAAAAGGTAAGTCAATATTTTAATCATTAAGTAGATATTATTTATTCATTTTGTAGGTCTAGAAGTCTGTGGTGAAGGTTGAGATATTAAACTTGGGAATTTAAACTTTTCGTTTAATTACATAGCAATGGATGACATTTTAAAGGGCCTTCAAAATATTGATATTTTTAAAATAAAATATATTTAATTTTAACATATTAATACTTCCAACATCCGCCATATTTTCATATGATATTGGATGACCGCAATATAACATGTATACGACTATTTTTGATTTGCGGTAAAACAGTTGTGATTAGAGTTCTGTTGGAATATAGAAAAAAAACATTTTATAGTATCTACCTTTTCTCTTATAGGTACATCAAGGTGATGTTTTTAGATGTACATAAGTTATGAACAAAATGTTGGTCAAGCATTTAAAATGGCCTTGGGATAACACGCATTTTGTAGTTATTATTGAAGTGTAATGGATATAATTATCATTGATTGTGATATCTTAAATGTGATCGATTTTGTAATAGAGTAATAACTTACAAGTTACGTTAAAATTAATGTTAATGAATAAGTACCTGTACTAGTTATAAGAAAACTGATTAATGCCAAATAAAACAACCATTTCTATATTTATGGATTTTATTCACACTAGATTAAGTATGAAAAATGTACAGAACTACCTATATTTATACCACATTCGTGGCTGACCTCAGTTCTCTCCAAATTTATTTAAGGTATCGCTGCTATCTTTAACAATTGATAATTTTTATTTACCTTTCTTCTAAACCCACCACTTTATGGATTCCAATAAATTCTTTTCTATTTATTGGAATCCATAATAAGAATTTTGTTGAAAAAGAAATGGCGTGTGGTTTATAAAAGTTATATTAGAATAATATCTCAACCTGGATGTTATATAAACATGACTTAATATGACTGTTTTTTAATAGTTAATTACATAATCACTATAGGACACAATGTTATTTTAGTATTTATTTAAAGGTTTTTATAGAAACAAAAATGTCAGCTTATGACTGCTATCTGACTGAAACGTTTACTTCACATAAACTCTAGTCTTGTAAACGTCATAGCAGATACGTTATATAATAGTCGTATATCTTTGTTGAGACAACATTTACCAGACACATTGATGTGACTAATATTCTATAAAACTATTGCGTCTCATTAATAACTTTTTTACAATTCTTTCGTTACCTCGAAACTATTATAAGACCCTTACTACCCTGTTAGTTGTATAATTCTAATATAATATTACTGTTCTGCTACTTGGGATAGCGCGTCAATAAAGAACTAAGATGCAAGATGATTCGCTCTTTCCTTAAGTTTCTCGTATATCATTACGTCCCAGAAATCGATCCTCATTAACAACAGTATCGAATGGTGTAATAATACAAGCTAATTTAAAAAAAGAAAATGTTTCGGTTCCTGGCCAGGATTATTGATTTTTTAAAAATCTTATTATACAGTTTTTAATTTCATCAAAATCGGGCTCGCGGATCCTTTGAGCATTTTTCGATATTCCTTATAGTTTAGGATTTGACCCACTTGAAAAATCCACCCTGTAGAATAAGTGTTTAATAAAAGTGTTTGTTATCTAAAATCATAATTGAAAACATTTAAATTCAAGACACATTTACAGATATTATTTCTTATTTCCCTAGGAACGCGCTCGGAACGCCGAACAAATAATTCTTCTCCAGCAACAACACCAACAACAGCCTCAACAATCGCAACAGCAGCAACAACAACAGCAGCAGCAGCAAGTTCAGCAGCAGCACACGCAACAGTTACAGCAACAAGTCCAAGTGCAACACCAACAAGTTCAGCAACAACAGGTGTGTAAATAAATTTGCTCTGTCATGTATTTGCTGAATAACTGACTAGGATATGACTTTTTTGTACCATTGAAGTGGCAGACAAGCATACGACTCACCGGATTAGTCCTGTAAGTAGTCACCGTAGCTTATAAATGTTTGCAACACCGTAGGTAAGACCACACTCGTGCTGCCAACCTTACAAAACGCTTTTAAGACCCTTTTTGAAGAATTATATACTGTAGACGTATGGGAAAACTGAGGCAGGAATCTAAGTGTACGCGGAAGAAGGGCTTATATCAAATAATGCTGGAAAAATTTGCCAAACAGTTGCGCGCCTGCCAATTGAAATGGATCTCGGAATTTATAATAAAGATGTGGTGTAAATCCGAAATTCTTTTTTTATACCTCTGTGGTGGCAGAGCGTACGGCTCGCCTGATGGAAAGTGGTCACCGTAGCCTATGGACGTTTGCAACACCAGGGGTGCAGCACTCGCGCTGCCGACCCTTTATATACCTTATTCTTTGTATGGCTGTTTCATTTTGACCTTTCCAATTTTGAAGTGTGAGGTGTTATTTTTCTTTTGCCACTTCCGCACCACAACCTATGTAAAATTATATCATTATGTACCTAATGATAAATACACGCCCAACCCCCGCGGCACCCTCTTAATTAATTTTACAATAATGTATGATAATTTTGCCTATAACTTCGATAAACAGCTATCATTTTTTCCAATTTTAACCAGCAGTTTCTGAGGTCATCGCATTCAAACAAATAAAGAAACAAACTTTAGTAAAATATACATTTCAAGTGCTCGAAGCTCTGATAGTTTACTTGATCTGGAAACGATCACTACGTTAAGCAACTTACTCTACGGGTACTTCTGAGATGGGAGACCGTTTGTGGCATTTGTAATTTTTCCATGCTTCCGTAAACACTTTAAGCTGTTGGCCTGGTTGGCAGTATTATGGTAGTCGTTAAGAAAAGTAAAACTTCATAAACGGTTTAAAAAGCTTCAATAGCTAGAAGTCACAGTCTGTTCCTGTCCTAAGCTACGGTGGGTGGACAGTTGGGACGTACTTGTCTGCCACCTCAGTAGTATAAAAACATATTACTTTAAATAACTAATTGGATCAGGTGTTACATAGCGGATATCCATTTTATGCTGCCAAACAGTCTTGATAATGCCTCATGTGTACGACGCGATACACGTGTCGACATTATACGACATTTTTTTAAAAAGCGGAATCTTGCAAAAATGTCATTTAAAACAAAATGATTATAACTTTTTATATAACTTTAATTTCCGTTAGGTACAACAGCAACAGGTGCAACAACACCACCAGCAACAGTTGCAGCAACAAGTGATGCAGGTGAGCAACGTGCAACAGCTCGCGGTACCGATACACGCCCAACACGTGCAGCAGGGAATCACTGTCTCGGGCGTCCAGGTAACACAAAATTCCTTTTATTTTTAGAATGTACACCACTGAGAAAATTATGTTACTTGCTCCCACTCGCTCGCGCCATAATAGAGACGAAACTAATGATAATAGCTATGTATAATATGTTTGTATTTAAAAATATATAATTATGTAAATCAGTTGTCTAGATCCCATAACACAAGCTTATATTAGCTTACTTTAGGTTATTATTTTCTTGTTGGGGACGCCGGCACCGCCGAGCGAACGATCCGACCGCATGTCTCGCCGCCCATTTCGCTTATTTCCCCGAAACTTTAGATTAGACGGCGCTGTGCAAAAAAGTGTTCCACAATATTTATAAAAAAAAATACATAAATTTACGTCTGCCTGTAGGCAAAAGTCGCATACATGGCCTGTCAGTTTCCTGCCATTCATCTGTACTCAACTATATATTTATCTTCACGCTGTATCCCTGATGAGGTAGTCAGAGAGGACAGATCGCCAGGCTCCGTGATCCTAACATACCTACCTACTTCTATCGCTTCCTGCAAATTTATTAATCCCTTCATACACGCACTTCTGGGTATCCCAGTACTTTTGCCTTTTCCGTTGTTTCGCAATGTGCTCACGTTGTCTTCATATGTAAGTCTCGGCCTACCCTGACTCCTTCTACCCTCTACTTTCGCACAATATATTTTCTGCGTCAATCGTTCATCACTCATTCGTTGGACGTGTCCAAACCAACGTGAGCCACGCCTTTTTCCAGCTTAATGTCATAGCTGCCATACTGCGTATCACTTTTGTAGTAATTAGTGTAATCCAAATAAAATCCGAAATGGCGATGTGGTTCGCGACCCGTCACGTCACGTTTCCCATCGAGGCGAAAAGTGGACTAGGGATAGCCGCTTTGCTGCATTGAATGTAAGAGGAGGAATGAGAGACCAAATAGTGGAGGTATGCAAGATGATGCGAGAGATACGACTTGATATTTTGTGTGTGAATGAAACAAAGAGGAATGGATATGACACCACTACACATGGACCCTATACCGCCTACTGGTCAGGTGTAGCCAATATCAGTACAGCGTGCCAGGGTGTTGGTGTGCTACTATCCGCTAGAATGAATGAATGTGTGACAGAATATGAATGTGTGAGCCCACATCTTCCCTCACCCGCATCTTTGTTTTTGAGGAGTTTATGCTCCGCAAGATGCGCGGTGGTAACGATCTTCAAGAGACCAAAGCGAGAGGCAGGCGTTTTGGGAGAGTATGAGTGATATCACCATATTATAAATATGGTGACGAACGAGTTAATGAAAATGGAGAAAGCTTGCTTGAAGTATGTTTGGAGAGGAATCTTGTGGTAACCAACACCATGTTAAACCACAATGATATCCACTTGTTTACGAGACAAGAAGGAAGCCAGAGAAGCATGATTGATTTTGTGATTGTAGATGCAAGGCTGAGAAAGAAAGTGCTAGACACCCGGGCATACCGCGGTGCCGGTATTGACACAGACCACTTCTTGGTTATGAGTCGAGTAAGAGGTCTGTTTCAGCGGTGGCGGCACCGTGTGCATGAAGTGCCTGTAGTGTACTAGAGCGCATAAAAGTCGATAATTGGCAAGAGATAGGTATAAAAGAAGAATTTTTAAGTAAAGTAAGCAAGAAATTAGTAAATTTAGATGAGGTATGTGAGATGGAAAAATTATGGAAGTCGTTTAAGGAAGGACTCGTGGAAGTTGCGATTGAAGTGTGTGGAATAAACAAGAGGAGCCAAGGATGTATGGTAAAGAGAATGCAGAAGTCATGAAAGCGTTGTCCGATAAGAAGAAAGCATGGTTGGATTGGCTGACTACAAAAGTCAATCAAAGAATGCAGAAGGCAACGGATGAGGATGTAAGAATGGCAAAGAATGAATATAAAAGGTTTAAGTGTGTTGCAAAAGAGGTGATAAAAAGAAAGAAGAAGGATGACAGAGATGATTTTGACAACAGGTTACCTGATGATTTCCAAAAGAATATAAAATTCTTTTGGAAATCCATAAGAACAATGAGAGCTCAACAGACAACATCGCAGCTCATCCATATCAGAAACCACGATGGCAGTGTTGTGAAAGGTGAAGAATGTGTGCTCAAAAGATGGAAGGAATATTTTGAAAGTGTATTTGAAAAAAGAGGGTATGCAAGCACAGACACATTGCTGGGAAGTGAGTGAAAGCGGCAATGAAAGAATAGAAGAAATTTATTGGAAGCATTGAATAGTATGAAACTAGGCAAAGCTGCGGGAATTGATAGGATTTCTGTCGAGATGTTGAAAGCGGGCGTGGTAGTTTGCCAGCTGTACCGCCTTTTTAACCTTTGCTAACCAGAAGATTGGTGTAAAGCTGTCATCGTACCGCTGTTAAAAGGAAAAGGGTCGCAGCAAGAGTGCAAAAACTACCGCGGCGTAAGCTTGCTCAGCATCGTCGGCAAATTGTATGCGAAAGTTTTGATAAAAAAGTGATGAATGAAACTGAAGGGAAAATGTGGGATGTGCAAGCAGGATTTATGAAAGGAAGAGGATGCACGGATCAGGTCTTTTCCTTACGATGCGTAATAGAAAAACTTTTGGCGAAGAGTCAAAAAGTTTATTGCGCATTCGTAGACTTGGAGAAGGCCTATGATAGATTGGTGAGGAATGAACTGTGGTCAACATTGTCCATGTATGGCGTAAGCAGCAACTTGATACGAGCACTGAAATCTCTATATTAGGGATCCAGTGCTTGTGTCCGAATCAACGGAGCTTGCTCAGACTTTTTACATCGAAAAAGGTGTGAGACAGGGTTGTGTAGCGTCACCGTGGCTGTTTAACCTATACATTGACTTTTGCTTGAAAGAACTGCAATAAAGTGCGTATGGTTTAGAAATGACTGATCTGACTATCAAATGTCTTCTTTACGCTGATGATCAGGTAATACTTGCACCATCAGCGGACAAGTTGCAGTTGATGGTTAATATTATGCATGATGCGCTGAAAGGCAAAGGAATGAAAGTGAATGTAAATAAGACGAAAGTAATGGTTTTTGAAAGAGAGAAAAACATGACAGGTTGCTCGATTTTTGTGGAAGCAAAGAGAGTGGAACAAGTGAAAGAATTTATTTACCTAGGCTCAAAATTTGCGAGAGATGGAAAGTGTGATGATGACATTGAAAGAAGAGTTTTGGCTGGCAATCGAGTGAATGGAGCAATGTACACCTTTATGGGCACCCGGAACGTGTCTAAAAAGGCAAGACTGGCTGTGCATAGAGGAGTGCTTGTCCCCACACTACCATACGGCAGTGTAAGTTGGGTATGGCAGAAGAAGCATAGAAGTAAAATTAATGCAGTAGAAATGAGGAGTCTGCGAAGTATAGCTGGAATGAAATTGATAGATAAAGGAACAGCGTGATAAGGGAACATTGCGGTATGACAGAAGACGTAGTGACTAAGATAGAAAAAGGGATGCTTAGATGGTTTGGACACGTGGAGAGGATGGATGAAAATAGACTGACAAAGAAAATTTATGCGGTGAGAGTAAATGGGCAAACTGGTAAGGGTCGACCTCGACGTACATATACCAATCAAATTGAAGATCTTTTGACAAAAGGCCAGGTCAAGAGTACTCTTAATAGGCGAGCGTGTATGAAAACAATTATGAAAGTTGACGAAGCGAAAGTTGTATGCCAGAATCGTAGCAAGTGGAAAGCCATAGTCTCTGCCTACCCCAATGGGAGACAGGCGTGATGATATGTATGTATGTAGTGTAATCGTATACGTGAAGGGTGACGCCCCCTGACACGCTTGATTTATGAAATACTAGGTGACCCCCCGGCTTCGCCTGTGACATACTTCGAACTCCCGTCGCACCCATTTAATCCCGTCGCTTATAAATTCTACAATAATGCAATAAAATTTGTCCGATTTGTCAACATTTATGACTACTGCTCCGCTCTCCTGGGAAGTAGCGTGATGATATATAGCCTATAGCATTCCTCGATAAATGGGCTATCTAATACAAAAATATTTTTTTCCAATCCGAACTGAGATTAGCGTGTTCAACCAAACAGACAAACTAACTCTTCATCTCTATAATATTAGTATAGTTATAGAGTAAGGCGTCTCTATTAGAGAGCAAATGACACAGATTCGTTGATCTGTGGTACCTACTATATAAATAAATAATACTGCAATGTAATTTGTCCAGGGCCAACACTCGTACCCGGTGATATCTTCAGTGCAGTCGCTTCAGTTGCAACAAACACAACAGGTTAACACGGTATACATATTCATTTTCATCTTTCAGTCACTCATCTTAAAGTAAAGACCTGGGGGCCGAGTCTACTATTGACAAGCCGTAGAATAGAACCAGAATCGCTGTTTTTAGCTGTCAAAATGTTAGTGGACTATCAAAAATGTCACTGATTTGCGGCCACTGGCGCGGAATGTGCTAGTAGAATTCTATCAGCCGACCGATAGAAGTCTATTGGAGTACGATTGTAATAGTAGACTACGAAAAACTGCCAAAATGTACCGGTGACTTTCTATTGAGCGACGATTTTGATTCTATTACGACACGATTTAAATAGCAGACACGGCCCCTTGGTACCTTGGTGACCGGAGAGCACCTTGCATCATAGTTTCTGTATAGATGGAGCTGTAAGCAGCCGTATAGGTATACGGCTGCTTACAGCTCCATCTTAAAATTACGTATATTAAGAATTATTCGTCAATTCATGTATTAATCATTCGTCGTGGATATTGGGTCCTAGGAATGTCCCTCACTATTTGATTTGAAATATCTATGGTTGAATCATAAATTTTAAAATTGGTTAAGCGTTACGCCGTTGGTCCCGGTTGCCAGTAACATGGCAGTCGTTATGCCAAGTTGAAAGCCTTATGGCCTATAGGCGGCTTGAAAAGTTTCAACAGTAGATAGCCCACAACCTCCGTCTAATTCAACATTGCAATGAGCTCACCACTTATAACGTGGGACAGGAATGCACACGGTGAAGTGTAGGCGTATAATAAATATCTTTGCCACCCCTTCGGGGAAAAGGCGTGATTGATAAATAACAAACATTAACTATACCATTTGACATTATTAATGTTACACGTTAAAACTCGCTAGAATAATATATACAGGGTCATTTGTTAAACACCTGTAACCAGCTAGGAGTGGATAGCCAAGGTCATAACCAACAACGTTTGTTCTACCACTTGTGGCGATTCGTGACGAAACGAGTACTATCATACATTGAACCGTCGAGCTGCGTCATAGGTTTTCGCTTTTGGATTCGCTTAACAGAACTCCTGGGTCATTTCGTCATGTACTGCATGCCTCGATGAACGACGGACTTGCGCGCATCAATGCGGTTGAAAAAGGTCAAGGTCAAAGAAGCTATCACCGAACTACCCTCGTGATTTTCACGAGTTGCGTAGTATTGTAATTCAATCAGTACATTAAATGTATACTAAATTTGAATAAATGTGTGTGTACCAGAGTACACAGGTAAGAAGTGAAACTTCTTTACGACATTTTTTTATAAGTTTCACTTATGATAAAGAAGTTTCACTTCAAAACAACATGGCGCGTTACCGAAAAACGTGGTATTTATCTCAACGTCGAAAAAGAGGTTACATTATTTTTTTTGTTTTTTTATTGATAAACATTTCATAGAACGTTTTTTTATGATGTTAGCTGGTTTTAAGGTGAGACGGAACACCGCGGGGTTTAGTGGGTAGGTCGGCCCCTCTCCCACGGGCCGGGGCCTCACACACCGTCCCTGTTGCCCCCGCAGCAGGGATGACGGTGCGTAAAGGCATTCCCCGCGAAAACAAAAAAAATCTAGTCCTAGCAGGTTGGTGGTGTTTTACAAATGACCCTGTATATTGTAATTTGTTACAGCAACAGCCGCAACAGTTGCAAGTACAAACGATACAAATACACCCGCAACATCAACCCATACAGATTCATGTAAGTTTATATTTAAGTAGTTGATGCCCGCGGCTCCGCAAGCGCTGTGAAGATTTCCCGTTCCCGTTTTCCACAGGAACTTGTGCCCGGGATAAAAAGTAGCCTATGTGTTTATTCTGATGTCTAAGCTATATTATTGTAAAGTTTCATCAAAATCCATTCGGATTTTGCGTGAAAGAATAACAAACATTCGTGTTTATAATATCTATTAGTGGGATATAATATTAGCAGGATTCTCTTTTTACCACCCTTGGCGACGTAAATGAGGTTTACGAGTATGTGTTTGCCCTGTATGAAATTTTCCTATACACTACTACGACTACTTTACACCTAGTTCAATCGAGATTTTGTTCGTTTTATCTATAACAGTTCATTTATACGTTCTGATTATTCTGTAAAATAGAGTGAGTTTTTGGGTACGCCGGACATTTTTTTTTCACAACGTCATCTAGCACAAAGTTTGCTAATACATATAAGCTTGTGGTATGGGGTCTAGACTAGTGATAAACATAATTATTTGACTGCCTCTGTGGCGCGGTGGGAGTGTATCCGACTGCTACGCAAGAGGTCGTGGGTTCGATTCCCACCCAGGATAAAACTTTGTGTGATGAGCACGATAGTTTATTCTGTGTCTGAGTCGTTATTTATCTATAATATTTAAGTATTTAGAAATATATAAGTATGTTTAAACGTCTGCTTAGTATGTTTAAACTAAGCAGAATTTGTACTATGGTAACCAGATAACTAATATCTGGTTACCATAGTACAAATTCTGCTTAGTTTGGAATCAGATGGCGTTGTGTCAGTTGTCCCTACGATATTTGATTTATTTATTTGTTTATATCCAAAGTTTAAAATGAAAATATTTCAGCCTTGAGCTGAATTCGAACCATCGTCCTCTGGCCACCAGATGCTTTTACCATATAAAACTTGATACTGACGAATTTATCCATCTCTTTCCGTCTAAATACAATACAATATAGGTAACACCCGAACTCGAAAACAAACATTTGTAGATCACACAAATATTAGCATGCAAGCGAATAATGAATCTGCAAGAAGCGAAAGAAGTGCATGGATCGCGAAGCCTGGCGATTTGTCCTCTCTGACTACTCCGTCAGGAATACAGCGTGAAGAGAGTTTAGTTTTAGTTTACCTTCACGCTGTATCCCTGACGGGGTAGTCATAGAGGACAGATCCATGCATACTTCTTTAGCTTCTCCAAGATTCATCAATCGCTTCATACACGCACGTCTGGGTATCCGAGTACTTGTGCTTGAAGATACTTAAGTTTTAAATATTTGTTCCGTCCCGGAAATCGAAACCAAGACCTCAACGCGACGTACATACGTCGCATCCATTAGGACTTACGTCACCGAGGCGAATGTTTAGTTAATTAACAATGAATGCAGGCGGTGGGAGTGCAGCAGGTCCAACAACAACAGCTGCATGTGGCGACGTCGACGTGCCAGACAATGTTACCGAATATATTACAGGTAAGAATGGAGAACACAAAAGCGTCAACATATTACTGTCAAATACAGCTAAAATTGGAGCATAGCTCATGTACTTTTTACTTCAATACATGTAGTATTTCCCAAGTTATAACGACGAGAAGTATTAGTTCTTAATTGAATTTCCGAGATTAGGCGCGCCCATTATGACGTCCCAGCCTCACACAGACTGCGACATGGCGCGGCGCGGCGTTCAGGTGCGAACGAGAGCGCGACTGTTGAATGAGCAGGGTTGATGAGGCACGAATGCGGTCACCCGCTTTATACGCACTTTGATCGTAAATATTTAAGCCCGTTTTGAAATATAAAATAAGTAAAATCACTAAGCGCTCGTGGCCCCGCGGACTCAGAGTTCCGTAAACAATTACTGCGTTAAGCAACTTTTACTATAGTTGGTCCTTGGATAGGTGACCACTTTGCGGCATTTAAATTTGCGAGCGTTTCCGTGCTTCGGAAGGCACATTAAGCCGTTGGTCCTGGTTGCCAATAAAATGGCAGTTGTTAAGCCAGTTGAAAGATTTTTTTCAAAATTTCAACAGCAGGTCGCTACAGCCTGCGCCTGTCCTCGCCATGTTTGACGTAGCACATTTGTTCTAATGTATAGTATGCATCACTGTGCAATAGATTTTCTTCTTCTTAAGTGTTTCCCTAGTTGCTTTTAAACCCTACCTGAATTTCACATTTATGTGACTGCTAGTAGCAGTTATCGTTTGACTTTCATTTTCGGCATTGTTGGGAGCGAGTGCAATCTGATCTCTCAACCAGTTAGTGGTTCCTGCGTCGTTGCCTTGTATGTTAGTCAGCAGGTGCACCACTAGCAGATAAGATCGCTTGGGCCCCGTTGATATTGATGGGCCCTTTACAAAACTTGTACAATAGATATTATCTTATGTTATTTTAATCTAAGGTAACAAGCCTAGAGCATACGGCCTAGTGTGGCCTAAATATCGATAGTGTTGAAGTATAAGTATAGCTACTATCGATACTTTTACTATATTAGTCAATATAGTCTATACTATAGTTAATATAATTCATTAGAAATTTAAAAAAAAACTCTTGACTTTTTCTGCATAATGTTTGGATCCAACACAATAGGTACCTATTGAATTTTGGTAAAATATCGATACTTAGGCAACACTAAAATGGTTTGTCTGATGTGATCACCGTAGGTTTATGTATGCAATGGTTAAATATGTGATTTAGGGACACCGCAGACTAGCTACTATAAGCATCGGCAACCGGCGATTTAGTAGTTTTCTACAAGCTAATGCTGCAATCGATACATAGGAAGTCGCAAAATCGCAATGCAGCAGTCGCCAAATCGTGCGATTCTGATATATTAAAAAAAAAAAATTATTGCCTAATAGTAAATACAGTATTGTGCGTTTTCCTGTGGCCCAACACTAGGCAAGCCTGTCCTGTGGGTGCCAAAATGACGCGTCGGGACGCTAGAGTCGCCAAAACGCGATACGGTATCGACAAAATTGTCGGTCATCGATACTAAAAGTAGCTAGTTTGTGGTGTCCCTAACGTAGAAGAGTGAGTATGAATGAAGGCGCGATGTTGGTTGACAGTTGCAGCCCGGAACAGTAGCAGTGGCGGGGTTAGGCGCGGGCGAGCTGGGCGGCGTCACGCACCGCATCATTCTACAGCCGCAGCCTTCCGCCGGACATCCTGCCGTCTACACTATACACCACTAGGATGCATTACACTACGGACGATCCACCAACTACACCAATGTTATTTTTAAACTTTCGCGGTGTATACTCATATTTTATAATCATAATCATTTATTGCTTCAGGTGTGTTACAATATTATAATTGGTTTCACATATTTGGCCGTTTTACAGCATGCAATTGAAATATTAAAATTTGAGGAACAGATATTTAGATATTAATATGTACTTATACTACTGGGGTTTCACGCGAAATAATATTTCACTTACATTCACCGATGTTTCGAAACCGTTGCATTGCCCGTGGTCGCGCCTGGACTGGCGGTGTGGGCCGAGAGTAAGCACGGAGTTACTTAAATGTGTAAAAACACCCTTAATTATTTATTATAATGTAGCAGCACACCACACTCACTACGTCAGTTTTATTTGGCACAGATTTTCTACGTTCAAGTTTCTACATCACTGAATTCGACATCCAATGAATGAATCCACATTCTAAAAAGAATCTAGACTATCTTCACGCTGTATCCCTGACGGGGTAGTCAGATTCCTATTCCATATTGCCTATTGAAATTACTGTTTTCTAATTTGAATAGTTTCAATAAAAATGAGTACATTAAAATGGTAAAAATAGGAGAAATGGTATAGCGGGAACATGCCGAGAGATTTTTTTGGCATTTCTCAAAGTACTTAAATGTAATTTTTTTTGAGTGACAGTGGAATACGGACATGTGTGTTGTGAGATGGACGTTTGTATAAAATAATAGAATTGGAGCCCTAGAGTCCTGTATAACTAATAGTTGTGTATATAATTTTACCTAAGTAGTAGTTTAACTTTAGTTGTAATACGAGAAGTCTTATCTAACTGGTGCCTATAAATTTTGTATTACGATGTAGTGTTATAAGTGACTAGCTTTGTGATGTTGTGGTAGTACGAGTAAGTAGTTGGTAATTACATTACAAACTTTATATACAATCACTCTCCTATATCTCCGAGGGGGGTAGGCAAAAGATACCACACTACAATCATTCTTACCCGTGGTGAAACTGGGGCACAATTCTCGACTATAAAGCGTAGACGGAAATCCGCAGGTGAAACATCTATATCATATTTAGAAACTGCGAATAAAAAGAGACAAAAGGCGTTTCACCACTAAATCTACATCTACACTTTCAATTAATGTGATCAAGAATTGGGGCCCCGGTAGCCCAAGGTTATTTTTTTCTACGGTCAGCTTCAAAGAAATGTCAACCCCTTAGAGTGTAAATATAAACTACTGGGGGTGAGATTTCTCTGGAGTTGACTGTACCACACACGGGAGATTTTTTATTGTGCGTGATATTACTTATCAAGTAAATGTATAAAAAACCCTTGGTTCTACCAATAGTACTACGGGTAAGATGGGCTTTACCAATAGTTTTGTTGCTCTTATACGTCAAGGGCACTATATACAGGAGGAAATCTGAAATCTATTCTGTAATCCAAACTAACCTTCAAAGTCTGGACAGATTTTATCCATCTACAATATAACCTTTACAGTCAGAGTGTAATAAAAACAGTCGAACAGGTTAAACTATAGTCCTGTTGGTATTAATATAAGTCCTATATTGTGAAATATACTATTGTGTCAATTTTCTGACTTATTACGCGGTACTTAATTAGAGTGCGCAAAGGAGAGATATAAGTTTACAAGGCCGCCCTATAAGGCTTGTTAAAATCAATTATAAGGTTTTGAAATGAGGTCAGTCAACAAAAATAAGGGGCTGCCCTGGTCACCTGAACGGTTGATTTGATGAGTGAATTTGTGTAACCATACCAAACCTCACAAAAATATATACAGTAGGTAAGTTCTGAAAAAAAAATCCTTATAATGCAGCCCTGCATACTTATTACAGGTATCCATTGCCCAGCACTGTACGCAATAGTCAATAGCGATTAGTGTATAGACTTGTGATTTGTATATTTAGATACTATTTAGTTCTGTAATATTAAAAAATATTATATTCTTTGTTAAGACTGTGTTTTATTTCCAACTAGTTGACGCCCGCGGCTCCACGTGGTGAAGTTTTCCCGTTCCTGTTTCCCACAGGAACTTGTTACCATAATAAAAAGTAGCCTAGTGTTATTTTGATGTGTAAGCAATATTACTGTAAAGTTTCATCAAAGTATATTAAGTAGATTTTGCATCCATCCATAATTACCTAACTTTCGCGTTTATAATATTAGTAGGATTAAGGAAGCGCTCGTGGCCCCGCTGACTCAGTGTTCTGTAAACGATCACTGCTTTTAGCCAGATTTGCTAATGTGGTCCTTGGATGTATAAGGCCTTGTGGTATTTTCATTTGCGAGCGTGTCTGTGCTTCGCAAGGCACGTTAAACCATTGGTCCCGGAAGTCCCGGTTGCCCGGTAAAATGGCAGCAGGTCACCACAGCCTGCGCCTGTCCATTTCAACACGGCAATAGGCTCATGGCACCTGTTACGTGAGGACTGCATACGGTGAAATGTGGGCGTATAGTAGGTATGCCTCTGCCTACACCTTCGGGGATTAAGGCGTGACAATATGTATGTATATTTACAATCGACTGATGATCCGCCCGCATGCCGAAGCGGGTCACTATCCATTGTGTCCTATTACATAATACATTGTGACGCTTTTATGTCTAGTTCATCATTTTATTGTATTCCTAGTTGCTTCCAAACCCTGGTTTTGGAGCCTGAGGTACACATTTATTTGTCTGCTAGGAGCAACTATCGTATGGCTTTAAATTTTCGGTATTGTTGGGAGCGAGTGCCGTCTGACCTACCAATACCATAAGGGTCTCTGCATCGTCTATTAGTCAGCAGTGCACCGCTAACAGGTAATGTCGCTTGGGCCCCGGACCGGGGTGGGGACCCCTTACACCCCAGGAGGCCGAGTCTTCTATTTTCCAATAGAAAGCCGTTATAGTTCTATTCTATAGCGGTAAATTGCGATTAGTCCAAAGCTATGTAGTCTACTAAAACTATATATTTCACAATCACTCTTCCAAGCTGCAGAATAGAGACAAAATAGCTGTTTTAAGCTATCAAAATATTAATATAGACTATCAAAAATGCAAATTAAGAGCTACTTACAGGCGCTACACGGGTTAATAACATTAAATAGGCCGGCCGATAGAATTCTATTTGCGCGCAGTTGTATAGTGGACTCGGAAATCTATATTTTTCTGTCGGCTCTATTGAGTGACGATTTCTATTCTCATCTGACGCGATTGAACTTTGGCTGCTGCCGAACATTTTTGCGAATCAATAGCTATGCTAACATCGGCACACCAGGAGTGATTTCAGTCCCTACGGGTATTTCTTAATACCCGTAGGTAGATGGTGAGTAGATATTAGTAGTCATAGTAGGGTGTCTCTACTATTTGCAATTCAAAAACCTCGACTTATATTTACCCATTTTTACTATTAAGTCATTTTAGTCCAAAAGTATTTACTTTTTCACTTTGCTACATGAGTCGAAGTTTACCGATATACCTACATATATATTTACTAGTTGACGCCCGCAGCTCCACTCGCGTGGAGAAGCTTTCCCGTTTGCCACAGGAACTTGTTCCCAAGATAAAACATGCGTTATTCTGATGCATAAGCTATATTATTCCGGGTCGGAGCAAATATTTGTGTGATCCACAAATGTGTTTCGGAGTTTGTGTGTTTCCTATGTATAATATGTATGTATTTAGAAATATATAAGTGTGTTTATCAGTTATCTAGATCCCATAACACAAGCTACTATTAGCTGACTTTGGGCTAGATGGCGCTGTGCGAAAAGTGTCCCACAATATTTATATTAATTTATTCTAAATGAGAAAGAGTAACAAACCTAAATCTGTACATTCTTTCAAAGTTTCGCATTCATAATATTAGTAAGAAGTATATCTGTGACTCAATTGTTTTTTTTTATATAAAAACAGGATATCAATAAATAAAATCGATATAAAACTATTTCGATATATAAAATCGATACAAACAAAAAGTTAGCATATTTATTGCTTTTCAAAATTGTTTCTAATAAAACTATTTATAATTTTCCTTATCCTAAAATTGATATGAACATGTGGCCACCACGTCACTCCACGGCACGGCGCCGACATGGCTGGTATCGGGCCTTTTTTATATAAAAAAGATTTATAACTTTAAAACCCTTTTCTTTAGAACTATAGATATTTTGGCGGCCACTATTTTTTTTTACAATTTTTTTTTGTTGAAAAGATCGTATGTATTTGTTACAAATAAGTTAATTTTTTTTTAAAGGTGCTGCCCTATTGTATTGTCACATGTTTGTTACAACAAACAAAGCTTTATATTGTTATCTAATAAAAAATAATTAAGTTAATGTTATTATCACTGATGATGTCCATCCCCGGTGCGTCTTGTTCCCAAAAAGACACACACGCTGCTTGTATGTCCAAATCACACACCGTTTGCTGAAATACGCAAACGCGATAAATAAAGAAAACGCATATGGTAAGGGATCCAGCAGTGAATGAGTTAATAGATTTAGCCCCCCCAGGTCTATATACTATGTTAAGGTGATAAAAAAAGGTACGGTTCCCAGGTAGGAATTTTTCGTCAGTTTGACGTCCGCTTACAGTCATTTTAGACGTACTGACGTCATTTTACTACGTCGGGAGCCTCCGCAGATGACGTCAATTTGTCACAGCCATACGACGTCATTTGCTGACGTCTAATGGCTGTCACAGAGTGACGGCCAGAATGATATGCTGGAATGACGTACTTCGTACGTCAATAGAGACTAGTTTGGGCCCTAACTATTGACCCTATAATGACGTCCATAGAACGTACTTTGGTAGCGTCCTGAGGACGAATTTTGCTGTCGTCTTAAGGCTGTCACAGAGTGACGGCCGGAATGATATGCTGGAATGACGTACTACGTACGTCAATAGAGACTAGTTTGGGCCCTAACTATTGACCCTATAATGACGTCCATAGAACGTACTTTGGTAGCGTCCTGAGGACGAATCTGGGACCGATCTGCCGACGTCAGAAAGACGTACTTTATAGGGTGGTGTACGTCCCACACCACCCTCCTACAGGGATAGGTAGGTAGGTACTCCTAGGTTTATAAAAAATAGAAATACATGCAATTATAAAATTTATTGAAAATTTAATCTTAGAGAATGATTAGGCACAAAATGGTCACGTACATGTTATTATAGAGATACCTTTCTTAGACCCTAAGTGTTACAGTCAGCTGCAGTGGAATGTATACAATCCCTGACTTTCAGTGTATAGCGGCATTGCAAAATACATAAACTAAAAAATTATGAAATTCAGCCCATTAGTTCACATCAGCATTTGCCCTGTAAATGTCTATTGCAATGCTGCTATATATTTCCCTGAAAGTCAGGAATTGTATACATTCCAGTGCAGCTGACAGTACTTTAATTATACATAATAATTAGTTATGGAGTAATGGGATACTTACAGTAAAACTTTCATCAGGAATTACAACACATTTGGTACATATTTCACTGATAGGGATCAGTTTAAAATTAGAAAGTTCTTTTACTTCCATTACATCAATAGTTACAGAATTAAATGGATATTCATAAAATGGCTGATAGTTCACAAACTCACGTCCATAGACAAAGAAACAACCATTTTTCAGAATATTAAATACCTTGAACACTTTCTTGTTCTTAATAAGACAATAACAATCCGCTTCACGAGATGATGCAACATAGAATGTGAATTTATTGTATACTAATCTCTTAAAGCATTCAAAAACATTCTCCTCAGGAACAGGTCCAGAATCATAATGATCATAAGCACATGTTTTTGGTACAGAATCATATACCTTAGGAAATTCCATTTCTTTCAATCTTTTAACAATTTGCTGTAAGGGCTTATTAGGTGATCGGACCAATTTCTTTAGGGTGTTTAAAAAGTTTTCAAATGGAAATGCTGAATACTCATCTAGTGGGCCATAGAGACGTACATCCTCTCCTACATGACATAGCAAATGAACATTATACACTAAAAAATTTAAACCATATACTGATTTGGAATGATTTATAAACATGAGCAATAGTTCTTGTGCAACATCTATACCAATTTCATTTATATGTTTTTTTGAACAAAGAATAGTGATAGCTGAATGAAACAGTAAAAAGTTTTCATAAAGTGAACGTTGCAAGATCTTTTTCAAAACAAGTGGACCAACATATAACAAGAACATTCTATATTCAGTTGCTTTCCATCTGGCCAGTTCAGTTAAACTTCGGGGTTTTCTATTGAATTCAATTGGTATAAATTTTGAGCAATAAATTAGTTTTTCTGATATGGAATTCACTGATAGACTTCGTAACCGAACATTTAAACCTCCACTGATCCATACATTTAACAACTTACGCATGACTCCCAAACAAATGTTATGCATATAATCAATAGGAAATGTGTTTATCAAGTCTATGGGGAGTGCCAAGAGCGGTGATTCTCCAACATGGTGGTCTTCATCTAATTTTGCACGGAATGATTCATTCGTTCTTTTGGGTGCTGTCACACTTTGATAAATAACTCTGCCCAGGTATTCACCTTGCTCGGTGCATTTGTCGCAGGCGGAGTAACCACCATGTTGTTTTGTACCCTTAACAAAGGCTCGCGCCGGCGCGTCACAAATAAAACTATGTACTTTAACAGTGTAATGAAAATTCTCAAAGCAGAACCCATCTCTAAGTAAGGTTGCTAATTCGTCTATAAATTGCACCAAGTAAGCATGTAAAGGTGCAGGTTTGCTTTTTCCACAAAAAAGAGCAATGGGAAAAGGTTTAGCATTAGGTATATTCTTAACCAGGGCCAATATAGGCCATAATTGTGTGTTAGAACTTTTAAAAAGTGGAAGTCCATCAATATTAAAACTTAAACTAATTTCTCTATCCTCAGCATTACCACCAAATAATTTTATTTGTTTCTTAATTTCTGACAGCAGACCCAAATAAACAAGTTGCCCAGTTTCTAAATATGTGACATCTATATTTATTGGGGTTCTAAATAATGTCCTACTATTTGTAGATAAATCTGGGTGAAATGGAGTCAAAATTTTGAGTAGATTATCCACAGCATTATGTGGTATTTGATGCTGAATAGTTGCCCAGTGTATTAATTTTGATTTCAAATCCCCTTTAGCGTTGTTAAAATCTGTATTAGGGGTAACCTGTACATCATTTAGATCTATAGAAACCTCAGGTTCTATAGAGAAGGAACAGTCATTGATATGTGGTGCCGGACTTTGGGGAAGTACATTAATCAATGATGTAGATGGCAAACTACTAACTGTACTAGGCGCATCTATACCTGCTATAAGACTTAACTTTGCTTCCTTTGCCCTTCTCAACATTTGACGTTGGCCAACTACAGCCTTTGGTGTGTATTTTATCTTTTCTGTCATGGTAACTAACACTGAATCTGTTTGTCATTCTTCTTTACACGTTCAGGGGCATGCTTGAGCCAGACTTTTATGGAGTCCTCTACTTCTTTTTCTGTACAACCAGATGTTGAGGTAACAACGCCTTCTATAATAATAAAAAATACGAATAAATTACGTAACTGTAGTCAGCAGTATTCAAATTAAATCTAGTGACGCGCCAAAATTAATTCTGGTGCCTGACATTTATTACTTTTATACTAGACTAGCGATAGGCCCCAGCTTCGCACAGGTAGAAAAATTCAAAGACATTGACTTCAGATTATTCACCTTTAACTAAATGACTCCCGTGCAAAGCCGGGGCGAATCACTAGTAAAACTTTTACTAGTGATTCGCCATGTTATGCAGGAATAATGTAGCTTTATAATGGTGAAATAATTTTTGAAATCGGCTTATTAGTTTTTGAGTTTATTCATTACATACATAAATAAAAACAAACTTTCCTCTTTATAACATTTGTGTAGATTTAATGACATGACATGAATAACCATCATTTTTAAAACAAAACAACGCTGTAACCATAATGTAGCAAATAAATAATTATATAGATATATCAAAACCTTAGGTACCTACCAACAATACAATCCCGGATGCGCAGATGGCAAAACGTCTTTTTATTAGATCGTTTTCCATAAAAGTTGTATTGAACAGCAACATGGTCCGTAAACGCCTATTTCAAGATGCGGTAAACCTTAGAGGCTGCATCACTGCCACCCAGTATTTTAATATAGGACACCTGTAATAAAAAAATTAGGTATTAGCTATCAGTCATTTATGTATGTATTTTGTTTCTAATTTTTGTAAGTACTTCAATTACTAATTTATTTAAATTATAGGTAAAATATAGTAGTAAATAGTAGTAGTAACATTTAATTTTAAACCTTACCAATACAAAATTGAGATGTATTTAAAATGTAAATATACATGAAACAGTTGAGCAACTGCAGACCACTTTGCTATCTAGAGATAACTAAACTCATCTAATAAATACCATCAAAAATGACCTTGAGTCTGAATACCGGCTTCATGGATTGGCTAAACATATTTATACTCAACTGCTTAGGAAGGAAGGTGGTGTTTTAATTGTTTGTGAATGATAATTAAAATACTACTTTGTAAGCTACTGTACTGTAAGCTAGTAAAATGTATGAAAGAATGTTTACCAAATTGTCGTAATTTTCTTTCAGTAGCAGCAGTTGTTCCGTTGCATGCAACTCTGCAGCAGTTTTAATTGGAAATTTGAAATCTTCTTTCAGTGTGCCTTGACAATTTTTATTTTGCTTTAACATTTGTATGATTTGATCATTTTGTGTTTTCATGAGAGATAACAAGGACAGCACTTTAGATTGGTATCCTAAAAAAACATCAAATTTATTAACAAGTAACATTGCACACTGATTACCACAACTGGGTTGTATGTGCCAAACATCCATCCAAACTAAATAAAAATAAATACAGCCTCAGATAGTAGGTGGGTAGAAAGTACTCAATACAACATAACACACAATTACTAAATAACAACTAAAAAAATACAATGTTATAATATATAGATCTTTCGCCAAGAGGCCTACATACCTGATAGTTCAGTGGTTGCAGTTACATTGCGTCCTGGTGTATCTAGAACATGGATATCTTCGGGCCATGCAGTTGAAGTAGCTCCAGCCTCCTGTTCCAAACCTGCAAATTAAATTAAATGAAAGCTGACTTCCCGTGTGTGAACTTATTTTCATACTAAAAGAAACATAGCTTCCTCAAGTCTCTAGGACCTATAATCTCTCAGTTACAGAAATAATAGTGTGTATGTATTAATGTATTTAATTATCCCTATTTAAATTATTATGCGAACTTAACATAAATCAACTTTTTTCTCAAATCATATTATTACCTATACATACCCTGCAACAAACTGGCAGACAGAATTGGTAGATCCGATGTAAGATCATTTGAGGGATCATCAGACTTATTCATGTATTGTGGCGTTCTTATAACTGTGAAACAAAAATTTTGCATTTAGGTCAAGCATACATAATCATCGCCAAAGAAAAGAAGTGCATTGTCTAACCTTGTTTTTTTAAGGGTGGCGGTCTGGTAAAATTATCATTCTCATCACTATCACTACTACAAATATAACGTTTGGTCTTCTGAGGTTTCCTCTTGGAAACTGAGGTTTCCTCTTCGGTCTGTATATCAGAAGACACCTCCACCAGTTTCAATTTTCTCTTTGCTTTTTCTATGTCATCTAAAGCAAGCAAGAACATGCACTCAATAGGTATCAAGAACCAACAACCATTGTTAACAACTAGGTTAGAACATCACCTATATTAGGTAGGTTAGATTTAGAAAATTTATGCAAGACAATTTCTCAGGTAAGACTATTTTAAAAGTTAGGCAGACACATGCACAAATAAAATTGAAAGGGCTATTACAAAAACAGCACGTGCATTGATGTTTATAACAAAGAACCCGTACCACACTCACCAGATTACCGGTGTGGGTGGTGACTTACGTAGAAACAGCAGGCAGACAGAAATTACATACCAGTCTCGTAAAAAACTTTTTGCACCCCATATAGCTTCCATTTTTCGTCAGGCGATGCCTGATGGCTAAGGAATCGGTCAAACGCCTTTGAGCCCTTGGCGGGGGCCAATAAACATCGCATCGCCTAGGCGTCAGCCAATTTTTGTTCACCACAGAAACTGTACCGCCGTCATTTTCCGAAAATTGTATAACAGCAAACATAATGTTTAGCTTACCTATCACTTTACACTCTATCTATAGAACACAGCTACACAAACAGAAAACAAGATATTTCAGAGATAAAGCACAGCACTTGAAGTAAAATTAAAACCGACGCGAATAACGCAGCAAAAACGCGGAAGAATGGAGAGTTGTAGTGTTGCCAACTCGACTTAAGTTATTTTCGCTACACTACACCGCTAGGCAATCGGTTCAAGTCGCTAATTGCGAACGGGACGCGCATATCCCCTAATCTATCTCTTGTTTTGCCCCTCTGAAAATCGAAAAGTTATCCATCTGACATTATGTAAGCAGTAAAATGTCAGATGGATAGACTTTTCTTTATTTAGTTAACACTACTCACTGTTACTAGAGTTCGCATTTGGTCAAAATATCTGAATAAATGACAGATTTTCTACAAATACCTTGACTTGAAAGACGCTGGACTTGGCAGTCTCCAGCTCTCCAGGCAATCGATACAAAAATGAAATAGATTATAATTATCTCATCTACTCCAACAGTATTTACAAGTGTACCAACGATAAATAAAATCTTATTTAGTTCAGACCACCGACCTTTTCGCGCTACATTATTAATCTTCAATCTTTGATTCTGATTCCAAATATAATAATTAGAAGTGGCGGAAAAAGCGGCGGAAACCTTAAGCTGGCAACATCGCACTCAAGGCACTTGCCGCGTACCACGCCGGGCGTTAGGGCAACCGGTAAAAGTGGAGGGAAAACACTATACGTTTCGTTATCGTTTCACGTAAAATTATTGCTAGAGGGTACATAACATGCAGCATGTACTAATTGTTGTTACACATCATAGGTTGTTAATATTTAGTTATTATTCATAATTATGTAGGTATTACCACTTTATCTTAAATTATTATAGCTGTTAAATGTTTACTTTTACCTACATGGAGTAACAGATAACGTTCCGTTTAGCGCGATGAAGTACGTCACAGGCTCGGCAAGCGGGACGGGGCGGCAGGCGGGCGGGGTGAACGGTACTCGCTCCCCGCCCGCGCCGCACGCAGCCCCCGCAGCCCAGCACCATAGCAAACAGCGCAATGATTTTGGTTTGAATTTGCTGGGCACAGAGGTAGGTGGTAGGCAATAATAGGCTTTATAGGTATGTAGTAGGTGGATTGATAGATAGGTACTTACTTAGGTAGGTACCTACAAAGTGTGTTAGCGGACTTAGTAGGTAATAAAATAAATATCCATAAAAAAATACAGCAATAATTATAATACAAACTTGGATAAACAAATAGGTATGTACCTACTTACCAGACATAACAAATCAAGCACTCCATTTTTTTTTGAGCGAACACGGTAGTAAAATGACGTACCGTACTACGAAAGTAATGGACGACCAACGGACGAACGTAAAGAGACGTCGCTAAAACGTACATTCACGACCCTTAAAAACCTGGCAGAACACGGTAGTAAAATGACGTACCGTACTACGAAAGTAATGGACGACCAACGGACGAACGTAAAGAGACGTCGCTAAAACGTACATTCACGACCCTTAAAAACCTGGCGGTAAATTGACGTCTGTGGGACGTACATAATCGACGAATAAAGTACTGACTCTAAATTGACCCTAGAATGACGTCATTTATTCGTCTAGGTCGGTCTCGGTCGGATTTTCCTACCTGGGTTGTGTAGGAAGTGGTACACATAAATACAAATGTGTTACGTTGTCCGAACGGGCAATATTAGTAGGGATATATTCTTCGTACTGGAAACTAGTAGAAATAAAACAACAAAATAAAACTTAGCATTATAATTTAATTATTTTATAATTAATTAAGATATTACCTAAATCATTTCATTATTCATAATAATATCGACGATTGAAACACAGTGATCGGAAACTGGGTGAACGCATATAGAAATGATTTTACAATACTTGATAGGTTTAGCGCTTTTAATTTTGAGTTTCTTCAAAGAAACTATTGTTAATCTATACGTAAATGTATACAGTATTATCCTGGACGGACTATTTAGTCACTAAACTAAGCTACTTACTAATGAATAGATTATACCGTAGCCATATGTGTTATTTACAGTTGGTATTAGTATAAAAGGAGAATTTCAATTCACAATATGGCAGACACAATGACTACGAGAAATTAAAAATCAGTATCTTACGACTAGTAGCTCAGTTTCGTTTTGGCACATGATTGGAATTATATATTTACACTAATTATATCAGTTGACCACTGTGTTCACTATTCAGCGGGAAACAATCCACAGGGCTATCCTAGCAATCTTTATAATATGAAAACACGCCTGAGGAGTACTATTAAAATAAACATAATTACGAGACTTGCCTCCGTACGTGTAGAAGAACATAAAAACCTTGCCAACTTACGAAATACGAAATTATTACAAATTTTCGTAAAATATATTAATGTTCCGCCTTAACTACATCAAGAAGACGAACCTTCGCCATTGAATAACAACAAGCTAAAAAGACGCAGACAAATGACGTATTGTTTAACTATTATTTAAAAAATAAGGATATGCTCAACTAAGCATTTTACCAACAATATGTGGCACTAAAAATCTACTAAACGGTTTTGATAAGCACGAAACAAAAAGGATGCATATCTCGAGCAAAAATGAGTTCACGAGTATTTTAAAATGTTTGGAGCATTCAAACTCGCTCTTCGACTCTCTTGAGCATATACTTACGAAGTACTTGCATAAGTCAAAGGAATTAGCTTAATTTTTTGAGAGGAGCAACTTTGGCAAATATATTAATATTCAATTTCAAAGATTAGAATCAATATTAATGAATTAATATTTGTGCTGTGAGCAATATTGTAAAGATTGGTGGTACTGGACCGTACCAGATAGCGTATTAATATGGGAAAAGAGAAAAGAACCAATAGATAAGAACAGACATGTATTTTTTTTTAATAATTATTTAATGGCCTGGTTTCTAAGACCTTTTAGCCAAATCTTATTTTTTATATCATATTTCTTCAATCTATCTTCTAATTAGTCCTGTCCAGTCGATGTCGTGTCCTCAGGCTACGTCCTGGTCCTTGCCCTCAGTATAATGGTGATTCTTATACTAATGTTGTCAGTGGACGTTTCGCGGCAAGAGAGAAAATAGCATTTCACTGCATATATATCATTGTCTTTCACTATAGCACGTTAACACAACTTTTATGCCCAAGAAACCACCACTCCCGCACATAAAACAAGATAAATGCACTAGTTTTAGAAAATAATATAAAGCAAGCGTCCGCACTTGTCACTCTTCACGCCAAATGTCCAGACATGTATTGTCTTTAAGAAGAGATAGAGAATAATCGAATACAGAATAAATATCAACATACAACAAGCTCCAAAAAGGTTGAGTTCGTGGCTAACCAAGGCGATCCATTTTCAAAAAATATATTACATTATACATATATCATCATCATCGCAGCCGATCTTATGTTCACTGCTGGAAATTAGTTTAATCTTGAGCCACCCACATCCTACAGACTTCCGCGACCTTAATCAGGTTATCTGTTCACCTTGCAGACCTACCCACTCTGTGTTTTCCGGTACTCATTTGTCATTTGAGAACCTTTTGGCTATATTGGCTGTCAATTCTACGAACAATATTGCCTGCCCGCTGCCACTTAAGTGGGAGGATTCTTTAGGATTGCACAAATATATGAAAATAAATTTCTTTCTTGGAAGGTTGCTGATAGGAGACTTGGAAAAATTTAAATGAAGCTGTTCGAGAATAGACATGTTGGGATTCCGAGGCAGTACGAGTTTATGGGTAAAACTATTTGCCATATATTTGACCTGCTGGTGGTCTCGACGGGACCTCCATGATAATTGAACGAATGCCATTGAAATTTGTTTATTTTCCAGCGAGACATATAAACTATGTACCAGACTTCATAAAATTGGATATGGCTACTCCTTATGTCTAATGACGAGACATACATAATATTTTTATTATTTACAATACTCAATGATGATCAAAACACATTTTAGCTCTAAACTGGTCGTCATGCTCATGACACATTAATAAATGTCATGGCGAAAATCCAATTAGAAAGTTTAAAAGCTCCTGCCGTTTCGAGAGAAACATGGATGTTTTAAGACATTGGATAATTTAGAATTTAAAAAGAAAACGCAGTAGTGCGATGAGAAAATTGATCAATATTATAAATCTAAAATAAAAATTCTGGTAAGGCACATATTTCTTCGGGGAGAAGAACACAACCATATCTCAGAAGTAATATGAATTTGTTCACTTTTAATGAAGTTTGGACTTCGACTTTGTGCTAGCATGAATTGACTCTTATCTTTCTTGGAATTGTTGGCTCAGTCCCATGGGCCATGACAATAGGCCATTCATGAAAATTTAAAAACGTCTTAATACAAGCTTTTTATCCAATGTACCAATTTATAAAAGAAGATTTACAAAATCAGCCAGTCGGAATAGGACTAGACGTGGTTGTTTTGTTTGTTCACACATGCCACATTGTAGTCTTCGATATTTAAGTATAGGTAATATTGATTGTACACATAATTTAAACCCTGTAAAGTAAGAAACAAGTCCACACAACACTTAACCAATGCAAGCCTTAAAGTGAGTTTTTATTACTATTATAGATAATATATTTTATTATGAAACATAAAAAATAGACTAAGACTGTTTTTACGACTTTCCGGGTGTTAAAGTACAAGGTGGGTGTAGTTTTTTTCGATTTTGTAACATTAAATTTTTATTTTATTTTATTTTCATAGGTACAGAAAAAGATAACAGATTATACTATTTTGGTTGATATATTTACAAATGCGTAGACAGTAATGAGTTTGAAGGTGTTTAGACAATATTCAAATGCTTCTAATATTATTATATAGACCATGTCGGAGACAACTCACACGAGTATCAGCAACTCTTAGCAGTAACTCACCAATTTCCCATAGATGGAGCTATTGACGGTATAGTGCTCGCGGTTATACCGGTTGGCTTGAAACAGTCCAGGCAGAATCTAAAAAAGATGACAGAGCTTTTTAGCCACACCTGTAGTCCAGGACGTAGTCGTAAGATCAACTTCAATAAATTAAACAAATTTTGACAAATATTTAGTCATGTTTGTGTTCATAAACAGTGGGTTGAGGTGGTCCATCAGATTTCACAATGCACGGAGCGGGCGGAGCTAACGAAGCTACCATGCAGCATATAACATATAAAAAAAAATATCCATCACGCCTTATCCCCGAAGGGGTGGCAGAGGCATATTTTATGCCCACTTTTCACCGTGTGGATTCCTGTCCCACGTAATGGGTGGTGAGCCCATTGCCGTGTATATATCGTGTATATAACATATATCGTCTATGGGGAAATCCATTGATTTCAAAAGCGCGCAGTTTGTTTTTAATATTATAGTTAGAGAAGTGAACGGCAGGCATGACATATTTCAGTAAAGTCAGAATTTTGTCCAGTGACTCTCTTATGTCTACTGTATATGAGATGGAGATTATCTTTGACTGATTCCGGTTAGTTAAGCGGTACGTGGGTGTAGCAAGTACAAAATTTAATGAATTTCAAGCATATTTTAGTTAGTCGGGCTATCCCGAAATTTACACGTGAGTAAAGCCGTTTATTTAGTAATAATGAACATCGCTCACGAAAGTTATTATTCTAATATAGCATAACCGCTACGGTACGGTGTGGCTAGAAAAAGTGAAAGTGTTTACAAAGTTGCGAATCAAACGGAAATAAACACGAGTGCGGTTTACGGTTTGTTGTGCAGTGCCGGGATATGGGTGAAGTGCCGAAGTTTGTGCAAATAAAACCTGTGAAGTGCTTTCGGGACCATGAAAAATTCTTCCATGTAGCCAATAAAAAGTTGTTGTGCCGTGTGATTGCTGACTACCGCCGGAAAGTAATGTTGACGAATAAGAGCATGCTTGAGTTGCATTTGCAGCTGTCTGGTTTTCTAAATGAAAAGGAGTGGCGGGTTCTGGATGCAATGACGCACGGCCGAAGCGAAAGGATTGAGTTTCAGACTGTGAAAATACACCAGAACATGTTGAGCAGATTGAGACGTAAGAAACAAAACTACCTTCAAAATAATAAGAATATCACACCTCAAACATCCACAGTTATAAACTTGTCTAAACAGCTGACTCCTGATGCGGTGTGTGCATTATCACGGGACTTAAACTATGCACCTGCATCTAGGAAAATACCTATAGAACGCATTATATCGAATCTTGAGAATGCAATCGTGTCCAACCGAATACCTCATTGTGATGCAGAGTGCCTGAGACAAGATGAGTCGGCATTATTGCGAAGATCGTCGCCACCAACACGAAACATGACGGCTCAGGAGATGGTAGCCGTACTTACCTTGCGAAGAGATTCTGAGCTTTTGGTGTTACCTGCTGATAAGGGCAATGCTACAGTGGTCGTGGACACCGAAGCGTATGAGCACAAAATTACGCAGCTGGTGAGCGACTCTACTACTTACAAAAAGGTAAATTATAATCCGACTGCAAGGGTTACTGCTAAGGTGGCAAAACTGTTGCAATCGTTAGGTGACCGGGAGCTTGAAACACTCTTGAAACCACACAATCCTACCCCACCTAAGATATATGGGTTGCCGAAGGTACACAAGCCGAACTGGCCCCTACGACCTATAGTTAGTCAGATAGATGCGCCTACATACAAACTGTCGCGGCATCTGGCAGTCGCCATATGCGATATAGCTAGAATAGTCATTCTGAAACCTTTTACAGGCAAAACCGACAGTTATATCAAGGACTCGCGACACTTCATCACCTTGCTCTCCGAAGTCCAGCTCCAGCAAACAGAAGTAATGGTCAGTTTTGATATAGCATCCCTCTGTACTAATGTTCCAGTGGAAGAGACGACAAATATAATCACAAGACTACTACAAGGCACAGATTTACCCACTGGATACATTCATTGCATAAAATTCTGTCTTGAGAGTGGCTATTTTCTGTGCAGGGGAGACTTTTATTTACAGGTGGATGGAGTTACCATGGGTTCACCGCTGGCGCCGGTGGTGGCCAATATATTCATGGAGTGGTTTGAGGAACTGGCTCTGAGCACGGCGCGATTGAGACCCCGATACTGGTGGCGGTACGTGGACGACATATTCGCTGTCGTCAACCGGGACACTCTGGCGGACCTCATACAACATTTAAACTCGATGCACAATAACATCCAGTGCACAGTGGAAAAGGAGAATGAAGGGGTGCTTCCGTTTTTGGATGTTTTGGTAATTCGTGGTCATAATGGCCGCCTGTCGCATACGGTATATAGAAAACCAACACACACGGAGAGTTACCTCCGAGCGGATTCACATCACCACCCTTCTCAGCTCTCATCAGTCCCGAGATCGCTAATAAACCGGGCACTGAGTCTCTGCGATCCAGAGTATGTGTAGTGTAGAACTGGAGCATGTCCGTTGCACGTTGAAGAAGAATGGCTACCGGTGGCGACAGAGCATGCGAGCTGCGAGTGCGACAGCCCATCGACGGTCACCTGGTGTGGAGAGGAACGCCGCGATTTACCGTACATCCGGGGAGTTACCGATAAGATAGGAGGACTGTTGCGCCGTGGATATAGCATTAGGACAATCTTTCGCCCACCCGGACAGTTGAGGCAACTCTTGCGCTCCCCAAAGGATGCAGATCCACTGAGTGCACCAGGAGTTTACACCATTCCGTGTGACTGCGGCAGGCGTTATATAGGTGAGACATGTCGCAGCGTTTCAACCAGGCTACAGGAGCATATACGTAGCATGAAATGCGTGGACACCGAGATGTCTGCGGTGGCTGAGCACGCCTGCCAGACGGACACGGCCAATTACATAAGATTCGATAAGGCCTCTGTACTAGCGACAGAGAAGTACTTCGTTCCACGTAAAGTACGCGAGGCCATCGAAATCAGCCGTCATCCAATATTCAACAGGGACTCTGGTTGGGTATTGCCCCCTGCATGGAGACCGGCTTTAAAGCTTGCTCCCTCCAACAATATTCCAGCCTTGGAGGGAGATACGACCAGTTCGGTGTGTGTGACTGCACCTCCTGCTCCTGAAGTTAACACCACAGCAATCTCCACATCGGCTACTCAAGACGAGGCACACCCACCTAAACTGACACAGCGTGCTCTTCAGAAAGTTCGCTGGCAACGCAGTGCCAGCGCAGCTTCCGACGTAGTTTGACGCTCCTCTTGAAGAAGGACCTCCGTTAGGTCCGAAACTAGTCGGGCTATCCCGAAATTTACACGTGAGTAAAGCCGTTTATTTAGTAATAATGAACATCGCTCACGAAAGTTATTATTCTAATATTTCAGTAAAGCTGCCATTTGTATATCTTGTTTATATTGTTGTATTAATTACAAATTCAAAAGCCTTGCAACCTTGATATATGTTATGCTTGATACAATCATTGGCTTATATTTTTAAAGGCAAGCGTTTTCTCCGGTTGAAACTATCTGGCAGACAGCAAGAAAATATTATTCAGTACATTCACTTTGGTAAGTTTGAAACTTTTATATGCTATTCTTAGGCTATACAGTAGACATAAGAGAGTCACTGGACAAAATTCAGACTTTACTGAAACATTTTCCACTTTATAATTTAAATTTAGAAAAAGTTAGCATACTAATTGCTTTACAAAATTGTTTCCAATGTTTAGGCAGGTGTCATCACAAATCGAATGATTATAGATGCAATTCTATACATTCGTACCGTGCAACTTTGCTAAGTGCCGGTAGATGGCGCCTTACGTCGCCTTAAGACGTAAAGAGGTGGATTAATTCGTCAGTTACGAGCAGGTCACGGTGCTGTAGTTGGTAACGCGTCTGGTGCGTTGAACCAGAAGACGCTGGTTCGGGTCCAGCTCGTGACTGAAAAATTTTTCCACTTTATAATTTAAATTTAGAAAAAGTTAGCATACTAATTGCTTTACAAAATTGTTTCCAACGAAATATGTCATGTCTGCCGTTCACTCACTCTCTATTATTTTTCGATTTTGTGCTTTAATTGAATATTTAGATATTTAATTACAAATGATTATCAGCTCCGCTCCAATATCCTGCACCGAAGCCTTTCGGCGAGCCTGTGGCTACCTAGTATTATCTTTGGGGCATTGCACGTCAAGCGGACAGCCAAAAAAAAGTGAGGTCGTGAATTTTCATTATACTCTGGTCATTTATACTTCTAGTAGACGTAGATGTGTACACAAATATTTTTTTCGTATTATGCTTTATTGCTAAGTTACGAGCTTTGAAAAATTTACTAAGAATGAAGTCATGAATTAAAAAAAAACTATTAAAACGGTTTCTTATAGTAATAATGTTGCAGTTTTTATTTTTTTTTGTCGAATTCTAAATATGAATTATTTTACGTATAGTAAACCGGAAGTGAAAATTTCTAATCGATTTTTGGGTAACTTCAACCCTTTTGATTTTTTATATTTTTTTACTTGAATTAAAGCTTTAAGTATACTTATACTTCATAAAAAATATTAAAACGTGATCGCCAATAGTTTAAGACTTAGAGCACATAGAGTACATACACATAGTTATGAAAACTTTCTAGGCAATTGGGTTTATGCGCTAACATGCTATAATACTGCGCAATTATTATTTTATTCCATGCAAAAATATATAACTACCCTTTTTTTTAATTGAATATAATTAACAATATAAATAAATATTCGTATTTGTTATAATAAAGACAAGTTGTGAACTATTTTATTACAAGCAAGATTTTAAGAAAGACGCACACTTCCATGCTATTGCTCATGGAAAAGGGCTCTATGATGGTCTTGGGGAAAACCTTAAACGTTTGTGTGTGCGTGTGTGTGTGTATACATGTGCGTGCGTGTGTATATATGTGTGTGTGTGTGTGTGTGTGTGTGTGTGTGTGTGTGTGTGTGTGTGTGTGTATGTGTGTGTGTGTGTGTAGTGACTACCGGTGGTGTAGAGACGGTGCGGGCGAGTGCGGGGTCAGCGGCGCTCGTCGGCGCGGATGTAGGCGGCGTGCACGGTGAGGCCGGGCGGCAGCTTCATGTCGTGGAAGTAGCGGTGGCGCCGCACCTCCTTGGCCGAGATGCGCTTCACCGGGTCGTACACCAGCATCTTCTGCAGCAGGTCCATGCCCACCTCGTCCAGGTTCTGCACCTGGACACAAGCCTTCCTTCAACACGATAACTCCACCCAATGACCTCAAAAAGGTCGTATTAAAAGCTATCTACCTACTCCTTAATAATATTTAATTTGTTGTAAAATATTTTTTTTGTATTACAACTATATCTTCACCTTATTTTATAATAAATAAATTGAATAACTTGGGTACATAGGATATAGGATTGATAGCGCTCGTCGCAAATACCAGAATAAAATACAGGTATATTTTGGGTCGACCGATATATATATATTTTAATATTTATTAGGGGTCTATACATCTATACAGATATGTCAACCCTATCGTACCTTTTACATTATGAGCCTAATAAGTACAACCCAACTTAAACTAAATCTAAACTTATAAATAGTAGTAAGTAGAGCAGACACTAGATAGCACAGCTTTTTAGTTGTCTCGGCAGTTGGTTTTGCCAACATAGTCTGAACAAGGCCTACATCCAACCAGTTTAAGCCTAATTCCTGTGGACAGATATATCTCAATAAACAACAACAGACCATTAAAATTAAGCGTCTATTATATTTAAGTTACTTACGTGATTATGTAAATTTAGTGAAGTCCAGTTAGGAAAAGTTGGCTTGTAGTCAGGCAGGGCTGACACTCCTGGCCAAATATCTTCAGTAGGTGTGCGTAGAATTCTGAAAATGGAACATCATCCTATGTACTGACTAATATCCATTTGAGAATCATCAGTTTACTATCATAAAGGCGACTGTGTGTATGTTTGTTAGTTCCACACACTCAAACAGCAGAACTAATTTGGATAGAATTTGTTGTAGAAGTAGCTGACATACTGGATTAACTTTATCATAAAAGATTCCTGTTGGATAGGAATATAGGAAAACTCGCCACTCATACATTTTATATAATAGATTATTACCTGAATATACGGAATAGTTGGTCGATCTCAGAGTCACCCTGGAACAGTGGCTTCTTTGATGACATCTCTGAGAAGATACAGCCAATTGACCACATGTCTATAGGGCAAGAGTACCTGGAAAAAGTACAGAAATGTTTTGAAATAACCAGTCCCAACTAGAAATCTAATTGGTTGTCATTAATTCTTCTTTTAAAAAAAATTGTAAGAGGACTTGTCTGTAATAGGCGCAAGTCTGTATCACAGATCAGCAGGCAAACACCCAGAAGATCCAACAATAACAGCTACTGGGACGAATGCAAAAAATGCAGGGTATTCTTTGAAAATGTAACTAAAAATGATGCTTGAAGAGACATTGTGCTTTTAAAGATTTATTAATGTCAATACCAGCACTACTTATTACAACTTTCCTATTTGTCAAGCCCATGGCAATGGGTCTGACAATCGTTTTTTACTTTAAATGCCAAATAAATCTAAAAAAAAATTCGAGACAAACTGTGGTTTTACTTTTTTTATTTCAAATAATGGCTGAAATATTTACGATCAAAGTGCGTATAATGCAGGTGACCGGATACGTCACAACACTACACATTCAACAGTTGCCACCCGAACGCCGCGCCGCGCCTTGTCGCAGTCAGTGTTACGTTGTGACGTCATAATGAGCGCGCCTAATCTCAAGGGCTATAACTTCGGAAATATTGCATGTATTAAAGTGAAATAAAAACTAATGTAATGTACATGAAATACACTTCAATTTTAGCTGTATTTGATAGAAATATTTTGACCCTTTTGTGTTCACCATTCATTGACAGCACTGGAATGGAGAATTGCACGTTTTCCTGGGGCACTATTCAGGTTCTGTTTAGACAAATCGAAAGTTATAATAGATTTCGAAAATTGATGCCTTACCTCTGACTCCCCAACAATACTTCAGGAGCTCTGTACCACAAAGTGACAACTTCGTGTGTGTAAACCCTCACTGGCACCCCGAATGCACGGCCCAATCCAAAATCAGCAACCTGTAATGCATTTTCTTCTACAGATGATGCCGTGTCTATATAGTTGAGGAGGCTAATAAGTATTGGCATATTATAGTCATCTAGCTACTGTACAAAAGTTCAATTTCCCTCAAAGTATAAATTTTTGTATTGTAAACAGGCTGATTTTGTCTTGAATAATTGTAAAATTAAATAAAAAATATCTTGATTCGTGTAGGTCACAAAGTTATGATCGTTAGGATTATTGCTTCTACATTTACTGCCAGATTTGTAAAGCAATAAATAGAGCTTGAAGAAGAACCTGGCAATAAAACTCATAGCCCCTTTTTTTTAATCGCCAGCAATTACATTAATTTTTGTTTGCATAATTATAATGAATATGCATGATACCTGTTACATGTTTACTGACTAGTTTGATACCATTCTACAATACATGATTGTTCTGGCTGCTTGACCTCAGACAGAGTTGACAATCAATTAACTATATTTACATTAGGCATTATCATTATCTAAACTTACAACAGCACTTACTTTGATAATGCCAGTTTTATCTATGAGCAAATTCTGTGGCTTGAGATCTCTGTGCAGAATCCTTCTCATGTGACAGTACAGAATAGCACTGTTGATCTGGTACAAGTAGCTTTTTACTACAGCTGGGTCCATAAACTGAAAAGAAAGAGTATATGAACTTTTAAATTCTATACCCAAAATTAGTCAGTACAGTTCAGTACAATTTACCAGTGTCAGGGTGGAGGTAGAATACCAATTGGAAGACATTGTTATTTGGTAGACGCATATGGGTAAAAATCTATAACGGTAATAAAAAAAAATTTTTCTTCATCTCAGTATATTTTCAGTTGTCTCCAAATCAATGTGGATTTAGTGCCTGAGGTCCACTTATATTTAGTAGGTACATGATGGTTGTATTTTTCAACTTATGAAGTTGTGCAAATATTATTTTACATTAAAACAGTTTTACACCATAGTCAGAGCATATTAAGACAAAACAGATACATTATAACAAATACCAAAATGATAATAATTCAAAATTTAAAAAAATCATGATTTAATTAGAGTATAACATTAAAATTTTTATATCTAATTTTTTTAATTAATGTCAACATTTTTAAATAATTGTCAGTAAGTTATTGCCCCTTGAATTCAAAATATTCATCAATAGAATTAAAACATCTCTCAATGAAATAATTTTTTGTTAATTTTTTTTTCTGGACATCTGACTGTTATTACATTGTTATATCCATCAATCAGCAGGTGTACCACTAGTAGGTCAGATTGCTTGGGCTCTGGATATCCTGGTGGTGCCCTGTACACATCATTGAAATTTATAAAAAAAGCAATGCCTATTTAGATTTCCAATCATTCATTAGTGACAATTCACAAAAATATACACCTTTTCACAATGCAGTTTTTCTTATCTCTTAACATGTTATAAATATTAATATATTGTACTATTTCAACGTCAGAATTATCAATCCTGATTTTCAATTGGTCGTAAGGAACTAATTACATATGCAACATTTTCTTTTCCTATATATGTGAAAAAGCAAAAAATACATAACAAAAAGACACAATATACCTTGCCAGATCCCAAGGAGTCCATATATTTCTTCAAATCCATAGACAGGAACTCAAATATAAGGTAAAGGCGACTTTCTTCCATGAGCACATCTTCTAGTTTGACTACATTTGGATGGTTTAACTCTTTTAACAATGAAATTTCTCTGAGGGACAAAAATATAGGTTATGTTTTGAAGTTCCGAGCGTATGAAACTATAGTTTCTATACTAGAAATTTTAATAATATGACAGATTATAGTGATATCATGAAGATAAATCATTCGTTTACCTGATGGCTGTGGAGGGAATGCCTTCGTCTTCAGATTCCAAGCGAATTTTTTTCATAGCCACAAACTGTCCCGTGATTTTATTTTTGCCTTTGTACACTACACCGTAAGTACCTTCACCAATCTTTTCTATTTTTAAAAAATCATCCATCTTGTAGATAGCAATTTTGACGAATTTATAAAAGCAAAAATAAGAATAGAAATGTTGCTTTCACACTCCGTACGAACTACGAAGATTTTTTGGTTGTGTAATACAATTTCCTATCGTCATTTACAAATAATAGTATAGATACAACACATATATTCACTGAATTGCAATAATTTTGCCCTTTGCTTGTTAAATGTTTTATTTCATAAAATATCGTTAACGTTTCACAACGGCTTTCAAAATTGCTACTTCCAAACTTTTTGAATTCAGTGTTGCTAGCTTTATACATATTTGCCAGCTAGGCTTTGCCTGGCGTCATGTTTCTTGAGCACAAAATTAAGAGATTTTCTTTGTAATTAAATATATGGTAACATGTATTTTACTTAAAATTAACTTATTTTAAGAGAAGATTTGGTTGTAATATGTACGTTTCCAGTACATATATACACAATAAGTACCTCACCTTTATCTGCTTTCAGACCGGTATTCGTTGAGTCGCGCCACGCACATTACTGATAATTCGGATTTCGGAGGATTTCGGTAAGCGCGTTTGGCTTATTTGGATTTAACAGTTCAGAGCGCATCAGCGATCGTAATGTTACAATAATCATTAACAAAGTTTAGTAATCACTGTGTCCTAGTACTTAAACCGCTACGAGTATCACTATCATACATTTTTTATGCTAAACTTACATTAATGTGTTAGGTGCGACTATTAGTCATTTTCTTTCCCATTATCTATTTATTTATAATATATGAACTGTATAATCACCAGAACGTCAGAAGCACGTGGTAAAAATAAAAAAAATGTGTGGACAGGGGTCACCCTCAGGAACAAAATTAGTTACGTTTAAAGATAATCATAATTAATAGATTAAATTTTATTAAAAATATATAAAATTATTTGATAAAATGAAACGGACAGACAGAGAGAGGGAGAGAGAGATAGAGAAAGAGAGTTGAGCACCTGGCTGCGCACTCACCTGCTTGTGTGCCATTTGCTTGCTCGATATTCACACTCATACGCACATAGCATATATGGCAATACGCAATTTCGTTGCAAAAATTGATATCAGTGATTATGTTACTATACAGTATTTTAGTACCATCATAACTTATCTTACCTACATCCTTTTCTTCTCAACTTTTTTGACTGTAAAAAATCTGCCAAGAGTGAAGTTTTTTTTTAATAAGGTATCACCATTGTATATTTTAGTTCATCTACTCGACACATACTTACCTAGCGCTAGCCTTTAAAAACTAAACCACCCATCCCAAAGAAACGGTTATTAAATAGTAAGTAGGTATAGTATAGAGGACAAGAATTAAAATTGTATAATAAACTAAAATATAGCATAAAAGGAAACATTCGTTTATTTTTGTAAATAAGAATAAATACGGTGAAATGTGGGCGTATAGTATGCCTCTGGCTACCCATTCGGGGATAAAGGCGTCACAGTATGTAAGAATAAATACATTCAAAGTTTTTAACAAATGGACTGTCTGGACCTATGTATTATTGTTATCTTTTTTATACGTCCAATCGGAACTTATCTTAAAATAAAACGAAAGCCGTTTATGTGCTTGTTAAAGTTCCGTAGCTGTTAATTTGTACGAAAATTTTAGGAGGTTTGGCGTTTTCAAGAGAGGTCATCTATTACCTACTAACTTGTAAAGCCTTACTAAGTAGGTACTGTAACAACATTCCTCTTAATTGTGGGACTTTTTTTTACACAGCGCCGTCTTACTCAAAGTAAGCTAATTTAAGCTTGTGTTATGGGATCTAGACGACTGATAAACATTCTTATATATTCGGAAACACCCAAACTCAGAAACAAACATTTGTGGATCACACAAATATTGTTTCCGACCCGGGACCTCAGTCGCAGCAGTCGCATTCACTACACTACCATCGAGGCAGTCAAATTCGTAATACATTTAATATTATCCAATTTTTCTCATGCTCAGATTCAACGGCGCTTTCAAAGACATGACCACCGCTATATCGGTTGTGAATGCGGTCCACTTAAGCACAGGCATGAAACACAGAGAAATTTTTAATGGCCTATTTACAAATTAATATTATTTCACACAGACAGCAGATCATTATCAGGCGACCATGTCCTGCATATAGTCTTTAACGGTGTAGCCTTTTTCGCAAAGTCGTAGGATTAATTTGCAATCAGACATCTAAGAACATAATTTGTTCCTCCCCCTCACATCTTTGAAATTACGTACATTTTTTTTCTTAGTGAGTGCCTACATTATAAGGTTAGCTTTCCGTAGTAGCTTTAAGTAGTAACGGTTTCGGCGTAGATAGATAGGTGAGTAATCCGGTAATTTTAATAATTTATTATTATAGATTCATAGTGAAAAGAGAAGCGCTCGTGGCCCCGCTGACTGCGTGTTCTGTAAACGATCACTGCGTTAAGCAACTTTTGCTATGGCGGGTTACGGATGGTTGACCGCTTTACGGTGTTTCCATTTACCAGCGTTTTCGTGCTTCCGAAGGCACTTTAAACAGCCACGGATTGTTGAGTCGTGGCGGTTTGAAAAATTTTGCCAAGTTAAAGGCCTAATGGGCGGCCTCGAAAATTTTAACAGCAGGTAATCACAACCAGCATCTATCTATTCCAATGCGGCAATGGGCTCACCACCTACAGGAATGCACACAGTGAAATGTGGGTGTATTAAATGCCTCTGCCACTCCTTTGGGGAAAAGGCGTGATTGATACAGTGAAAAAAGATAATCTGGTTCAGATGGGACTTGAACACAAGACCAAGGTCTATCAAATCTGCTCCTATGAAAAACGTTAGTCCCGATTACCAGTAACATGGCAGTCGTTAAGTCAAGATTAAGGCCTTTGGTGGGGATTGAAAAATTTCAACAGCAGGTTCGCCACAACCTGCTCCTGTCCATGCACACCTTAGCCTATGGACGTTTGCAACACCAAAGGTGTAGCACTCGCGCTGACGACCCTTTAAAAACCTTCTAGAGCCCCTTTTAAAGAACCGCATACTGTAGACGTTCGGGAAAACCCAGACAGGGAGCTCTTTCCAAAGCGTACGCGGAATAAAGCCTCTATCGGACCTAACCGTTTGCGTGTAGATGTGCTGACCATCATTCCTGGGTCTGCTGAGACAACATCTTCACTCTGGTTATAGTTATAGATTAAGTAGTTCGCTAAAGGGTCCGAATTTCTTTTTTTACTATTTCTTTTTGTATCGAATCCCCGTCTCAGACCAATTTGACTTTTTCACTTTAATAAAATATGTCTCGAATCTTATCAAATCACAGTGTGCTACAAAAGAGTTTTTTAAGGAAGACAGGTTAAGCCGTTGGTCCCGAATAGTCCCGATTGCCAGTAACATCGCAGCCGTTCAGCCACGCTGAAGGCCTTATGGGTAGCTTGGTAAACCTTCAGCTGTCCATTTTTAACACAGTGACGGGCTCGCTAACTGTTACGTGAGACTAAAACGCATACGGTGAAATGTGGGTGTTTAGTATGCCTCTGCCTACTACCTCAAGGAATAAGACGTGAATATTTGACTACAAGTCTCTTGGCAGGCAATGCATTACACTAAACAAAGATTTATGGTACTGATTGTAGTATCTTATTATGTATGGTATATCTTATGCTACTTGTGATTTAGACCCACTGTCTTGTCTGGTGATTTGTAGCCGGGGGTACACTTATTTTGGCTGTTAGGAGCTTTTCATTTGTTCGAGCGAGGGTCATCTAACCTCCAAACTCGGTAAAGGTCGTTGCCTCGTCTTGTTGGGGCCCGTAACACCCATGGGGACTGGTATATTATATTAAAAAGGAAATCCTTGAACCTTTTTTTTTTCTTTTTTTATACCTATTAAGTGGCAGACAAGCATACGGCCCACCTGCTGGAAAGTGGTCACCGTAGCCAGGGGCCGAGTCTACTATTGACACGTAGGCGTAGAATAGAACCTGAATCGCTGATTTAGTTGTCTAAATGTTAGTAGACTATCAAAAATATCGCTGACTAGCATCCACTGGCGCATTCCGTGTTAGTAGAATTCTATCGGCCGCCCGATAGAAGTATATTGGAGTACGATTGTAATAGTAGACTACGAATAACTGTCAAAATTGTACCGGAGGCTTTCTATTGAGCGACGAATTCGATTCTATTTCGACACGATTGTAATTTCAGACTCGGACATCAGTTTTAGTCTCCAACTGTGGCTATCCATACCTGCCTTTTGTACGGGGGTGTCCTCTATACCTATAGAGAGTTTCGGCAGAGAATCCATTGCGTCACTACTGCCGCCCCTCTGAGAATATTTTCTGCTTGGTCGAGAGTTATAGTGTCCACCGTCACTCCAAGACATACCTACTCCTTAAATCAGTCACTTTATTATCATTTTCAATCAAAATAGATCACATCTTTGTTCCATAAAACTAGATAATATTCCATACCACTGATATCAAGTTATTCGCTGAGAACAGCACATTGGTCACGTCTGAATACATCTAACATTACGAGCGTGCTTTACTCTTCAAACATTATCTCCTTCAGATCGGATAGTCAGATAATAATTATATTATTTCCATAATATTAAGTTGAGAGGTGAAGGATCATTATTCATTTCTAAGGCTCAATGTGAACGCGAAAGATGTGTCGGTGGATAGCACTAGTGATTCTGACAGTGCTTTACAAAAATGTAAGTGGCTTTTATTCTTTTACTTAATTCTTTTTTATTTCGTTTTGTGTTTACTATTTTTATTTACATACTGTATAGTGTCCTTCGAATTCACCCCATTTGTTGCTCTTCTTTTTCATCTTAGTGTATTCTCAGTTGCTTCCAAACCCTGCTTATCTCATTTGACTTTTAGGAGCAGCTATCCGTAGTAATTAAATATTGTGGGACATTCTATATCTAGGCGAATTATAAACATACTTATATATTTCTAAATAAATACATGTTGCACATAGGAAACACTCAAACTTCGAAACAAACATTTGTGGATCACACAAATATTTTTTCCGACCCGAGAATCGAGCCCGGGACCTCAGTCACGGCAGTCGCGTACCTACCACTGCGCCACCGAGGCAGACAAAGTCAAATTGATTTTAGCAGCGTAGGAGCAACTGCCGTCTGACTTCCCAACCCTGTATGGGCCTGTATTTAGCAGCGTAGGAGCAACTGCCGTCTGACTTTCCAACCCTGTATATGTACTGTGCCTGTGTCGTTGCTTCGTTCGTTAGTCAGCAGGTGCACCGCGTTGGTGAGGGCGCTTAGTCCCTGGAGATTTTGTAGGGGCCTCTTACACCCCATTTCTTAGTAATAGTTTCCAAATAAGAAGAGTCTACCTTCTATCATCGCACCGCTCGCCATAGATAGGGTGTTTACCCTCACACTTTGCGTTCGGAGCGCTCACATACGGTTAGGCCCGATAGAGGGTTTATTCCGCGTACCTACGCTTAGATTGTGCACCTCTGGTATTGCAAACGTTATAGACTACGGTGACCACTATCCATCAGGTGGGCCGTATGCTTGTCTGCCACCTCAGTGGTATGAAAAAAAGTCTTTTGGTAATTTTTGCTCGGCTTGTTTCTTATTTAGCAGGACAATGTGAATAAAATACAGTTTCTTAGGTAATTAGGTCGTCATCTATGAAATAAGGGTATGTAAATAAGTGTATCTGCTGCTCCCACTCTAGTACACGGTCAAATCCCTTATCCGAAATCAAGATGGGGAAGGTGCCAGTCAGGTTTATTATACCATTATTAGTCTGATCCTTTTTACATGGTGGCGAAGCTTGACCCACCCTATCTGAGGTAGACAGCAAGAACTGTATCAGACGGCAAAAAGAAGCTGTTACTGCCTAGTCTTCAGACTTCGTCTTCGCTGATACGGTCAAATTTGAACCCTTTTGTAACAAATCAAGACGGAGGCATACTCCCACGCCCGGTCGGGGCATGTGCTTGTGCACCTCAGTGGTATAAACACAGATATAGAAGAGTAAGCAGATCAAACATTTGCGAAAAATAGCGTAGCCTATTTCACACATATAAACAGGTAGCTTAATCCAGAGTCGCATTCAGCTATCATATCGTGTCATTTTAATATCTTTCATAATTTATGTTTATTAACCAAACATCTTGTTTAATGGTATCATTAGGAAACCTAAAACAATATTAACATAATTAATTGAATAGGGCACTACATTTAGCTTGACTTTGGATATTGAAATTGCAAACACTTTGCTGAACTGAATTCGTCCCCATGCCGTAACAGTACAAAATGTATGTAAATTAACAAAAATCTTAGATATAGATGACGATAGCGACCAAACGGTTTATGGAACAGATGCTATGAACCATATAGGGTAAACCACCCAATTATTGGCACTTTAAAAGTGAGCTTCATCTCAGTCAGAAATTTAATTACAATAAATTCTCATTTACACGGGCTGGTATAGAAAGTTTGTGACAGTCTCAAAGAAAAAACTTTTAACCTTTATCTTTATAACCGTTTTTATGTGACTGAATATTATAAAATTAATAATTCTTACTTAAACCCAAAATACTATAAACACCCTGTTATTGGCATAGAAATTCGAATTATTGGCATCTATTCGTCTAATTACTGGCATGTAATAATAATAAATTTGTGACAGTCTCAAAGAAAAAACTTTAAACCTTTATTTTTATAACCGTTTTTATGTGACTGAATATTATAAAATTAATAATTCTTACTTAAACCCAAAATACTATAAACACCCTGTTATTGGCATAGAAATTCGAATTATTGGCATCTATTCGTCTAATTACAGTAGCAGAAAGGTTAGAGTATAATTGAAACACTGTTTAGCTACCTAAATAAACGCCATTATTTTCTAACATTAAAGTTTAGAGTTTTCATAAAATAAATAAAAGAAAAGCAGTAACTTTGAACACTTTCTCTTATTCTATTTATTTTGGCAGTATCACTTTATCAATTCTTAAACGACTATCTTTGAGATCGTTTGACAGTAATATGTACTAATCTTCCTACTTTAAAGAATTAAAAATCAGTCTGAACAAAAATTAAATGAACTTTATAATCTCTTGTACCCTAGCCTAGGTATTTTAGTCTTCTTTATAGTTAGCAGTCTTAGTGGAACCAATCAGAAATTAACATTTAAGCTAATCATCCCTCAATATTTACTCAATTTCACTTATGCTCAACTTTTTATTACTAGCTCTGATATGACCATCATCATTAGATTTCTCGTCTTCGTCCGTATTGCACAATGTTTCTTCTGAAAGGGTTAGATGGGCCGGTTTTTGTAATATATTCAAATACGCTATGCAAAAGGTCGTCTTGTAAGGTAGCTCGGGGAACCTGATATTGTACCGTGGCTTGCTTTTTGGCCATTTTTAATAGCGTCTAATGCACTATAATTAGCTTTTGTTATTGGCACCGTGGGCCAACATTAGGAAATTGCAATTAAAGAAATAAATGTTAGATGGGAAAACAATATTTTATTTTAAACCTTTACAAATAATTCATAAACTCACTTATTGATAATATTAAAAAAAAACCTTTTCTTGGCAGTAGTGCCAATAAAGGGATTTTGACGAAATTGTTGTTCCATATGTTGGCACATGTAATACAGAAAATGTGGTAATGATATTGAAGAAATAATTTTTGAATCTACTGCCTAGAGTTATAATTAAATATACCAAATTATTTCAGAAGTAAAATATGTCGCATATCTGCGATATACTACGATTTAAAAAAGCACTCACCTTAAGAAAAAACTAAAACAACTACACTAAATCACGACGTCAAAATTACAGCCGTTGTACCTAAATCGCCATTTGGTTATTGGTACAGTGGTGACAATTTTTAAGAGAAAAAGATACTATTTTACTTTTTTATTCGTGCCGAACTTGAGTAATCTATAGTTTCCTAGTTTTTACAGTCTTAAATCTAAAGTGTCAATAACTGGCGGAGTGCCAATGATTGGGTGGTTTACCCTATTAACAACTTTTCAAGTGTTCGTCTAGAAGAATAACCATTTTCGAATAAAACTCTTAGAATAATAACACGTAGTCGTAACTAAAACATCAATTACCTGTGAAAAGTTATTCCTGGTGATTTCTTGTGACTGGAGCTATCACAACATTTTACACAACACTTCACCATTATACTTTTATAACCTTTATTTAAATATATATACACAATATTTTCCCTTCGGCACAAAACACTAACAAATTCCTGATTCAAAAATGGCGGCAATAGTTGAAATTATGTAGAAAATTAGGCTACGCGCTGTTCGCTGTCTATGTGTGAGTTACATGTCGCTACACATGACAAAAAAAGATAGCGTTATACAAGAAATAAAAAGAGTGAAAAGGATGAAGTATTACACCATAAACAAAGGAATATGTTTGATCTGCTTACTCTTCTAAATCTGTGGGTATAAAAAAAATACGGAAGAAGTGAAAACTAAATTTATTAATAATTTATTTATTTAGACCCGTTCGCGGTCTGCTATGTGTACATGCGTATATGCACACACTATAGCTGCGTCTCGTAAAGGTGTCGCGATTCCAGAGATTTTATCTCACCTAAAAATATGCGTATCGCGCTAAAGAAGCTTTTACTTCAAAAAAGGGCAGATTACCGCAGATCTAGAAAGTTCGAGCTTGACTTACACGTCGTAGAGGCGGACATATTCACCAGAAGGCGAATATGATTGAAGATAAAGAAAAGAGATAAGTGCTCGTAACCTCGCTAACACAGTGTTCTGTAAGCGATCACTGCGTTAAGCAACTTTCGCTAGGACTGGTCCCCAGAGGGGTGATCGCTTTGTGGCATTTCTATTTACGGGATTTTTACGTGCTTTGGAACGTAAGTTAAGCAGTTGGTCCCGGTTGCCAGTAACATCATCATTATCCGAGCGTCTGTCCCAGTTGCGTCTCGCGACGCCCGGGGTCTGTTTCCTACATTTTCTCCTCCACTTCGCACGGTCGTCGGCATCCCCTGTAGTGAGACCATTTGCACGCATGTCATCCCTTATGACGTCAAGCTAGCACTTCTTGGGTCTTCCCCTCTTACCGAGACCCGGCGGGGCTGACATGGCCAGACATTTAGCACGGCGGTTGCCGCAAGACGTGACCATACCAACGAAGGCGACACTGTTGCAACTTGTCTGCAATGTCACGGACGGGAAGGCTGCCGCGGATGCGAGAGTTTCTACGCTTTAACCTCAGGAACTACAGGTCTGATATGAAAAATATAATCGAGGAGGGCTATAGGCTACATACTATCACGCTACTACCCTGGAGGGCGGAACAGTAGTCATAAATGTCGACAAATTGGGCAAATTTTTATGCATTATTGTAGAATTTATAAGCGACGGGATTAAATAGGAGCTACGGGAGTTCGAAATTTAAGAAAGGGGGTCTCTCGGGGTGCCGTAACAAAAAAGGTAACCTGTTACTTTTTACTTTCATTCCCCATTTTCCATACAATAAAGTGCCGTAATTATATTTTTCTTTATTTCATTTTGTGGAAAACCCCATAACAAAGTTCATTGTCAGCTCACGTACAGTATGGCATGTATAGGTATGTAGGTATGTGCATAGTATAATGTATAAATGTGTGGTGGAGTTTGTTTTAATAGGGTTCCGTACCCGAACGGTAAAACGGGACCCATCTCCGCTGTCCGTCCGGCTTTCCGTCTGCCACGAGACTGTATCTCAAGAACCGTGATAAAATTGACCGACTCTTGAAATTTTCACGGATCATATATTTCTGTTGCTACTATAACAATAATACAAATAACAGAAAAAATATATATATAGGCAAGCACCCATAAAAGAAACGAGATTTTATGCTTGTTTTTGCTCAAAATGAATAACAGTAACAAGTAGATGCTTGAAATTTTACAGAATATTTAGTTACTAGCTGACCTCCGCGGCTTCGCCCTTGACATACTTTGAACCCTCGTCGCACCTATTTAATCCCGTCGCTTATTACTTTTACAAAAATGTATGTTAATTTGCCTGATTTGTTGACTGAATAAATGGGCTTTCTAATACAAAAATCATTTTTTATTTCGGACCTGTAGTTCTTGAGATTAGCGCCTTCAACCAAGCATACAAATAAACTAACAATTCAGCTCAAAATAAAAGAATAGATATATTCAGCTTAAAAATAAATTATTAAAATAATAAACTAAGGGGGCTCCCATACAACAAACGTGATTTTTTTTCTTTTTTTTTTTTTTGCAATTTTATAGATAATGCTACGGAACCCTTTGTGCAGGACTCTGACTCGTATTTAGCCGGTTTTATTAAAATTTTGTTGTCAATCAAGACAATCCTCTCAGACGTAACATCATGTATCATCTGCCGATCGGTTATTTTTAAGTAAATGCCCTGAATCTTCAGCTCAACAAATTGTGTAATTACACCTAGCATACAATCCATATTTTTTTAGATATTCTGTTTGAATTGCATTCGCAGATTAATCAAAATTTAACAAAAAAATGCTATAAATCATAAAATGTTTATTGTGCTATTAAATCCTATTTAATCTGGGGACCAAAAAGTCTTTTGGACCACCTAAATGACCACAGAAATCACCAAATATATTCTCGTTAAATGTGCTCCTAGGACCGTTTTCCTGTAACTATAAGTAAAACTGTACCGTTTCAAAAATCCACATTGTATAGCCTTGGGTCGGACTCGGACTAACAGTTAGAATAAATTGAACCGAGCGACTAACGTCTAACTTTTTATGTCAAGGCTTCAAGGCCGTGTCCAGTTCATCAGTACCTAAGCGTACTAACCGATGGATGTTGACCCTTGAGTCAAGGAGAAGTTTCTTCTTCATCTCAGAGTTAAATCCCAGTTGCGTCCAACATCTCAACATTGTCAACTATAGAGCTCAGGGTCTTCTATGACTGGCAGCTAGAAGCATTTTGTTATTAGACTTTTTTAACATTGTTGGAACAATTCCAACACCATAACTTTACATCCTTGTTCGTCAGTCAGCAGTTGTGTTACTTGCACGTGAGCTGGTCTTGAGGTCTGTAGATCTTGGGGGTGCCCCTCCTGTCTTTTACGCCCAAAAAGAAGTTTTAAAGGGCTAATTTACAATCATTCGTCTAAGAACATTGTTTTTCCTCCACAGATCTCTTCAGAACCTATACCAGATAATGGCAACAATGATAGGTTTACGCGTCAACTGGTCTTTGAAGAGAGCTGTTCTTGTGAGGAGTTTGACAAAAGCCTCAGTCGCCGTGATGCTAGATACGATGACACAGTGGCCACAAGTTCTGATAGCGACTTCTTACGTTCGAGGGACGTGGACGACTGTCCGTGTCGGTTTCGAGAGACTGATTCCCAGGGAGCCTCATCGCTTCTATTTCCGACTGCACTGCGTTCTGCTGGGAATTTCCTGAGGTATGTACTTCTTGGCTTCGCCTCATCGACTCTTAAAAAAATCCAACACTTTTTAATTTAAGTCAACAGTCAACGTAACGAATCTTGAACCAGTGCAATGACCTTTGTCTCTCAAGTTATATTAAAAAAATACATTATTATATGAAGGTTTTGAATGATTATACATTTGAATAATCGTCAGTATGAGGGGACATCATTCTGAGGAGTTACCCGGGGGTAAACGTCGCTAGACATAAAGGTAGGGGATAGAGACTGGGCGGTTTTTCATGGTTCGAATCTGGCATGACATTCGTAGGAGTTTCGGGACGGGAAAAAATTGCTATACCTTTGGTTACAAGAAATTATACATGGGATATCAACTAATTTTAGTGATATTTAATGAAGTCTATGAGGAAATATCATTATTATTCGCAAGGTCCTCTCACGGTAACTATCTCAAAGCTCTGGGCTACCACACCGCAGGATCCCGAAGCGGACCGGGATCTACCAACTATAAACGAACCCGAAGTAAAATGACAAAATTACATTATATTGTCGTTATTATTTATTTAGATACTATTGGACGCCCAGCGCCAGCGCCCTTCACCCGTGTAGTTCCCGTTCTCGTGGGGCTATTGGGATAAAATGTAACCCTTTTAACATTAATTCTTATAACATCAGTTAACAGGGAATGAAATTGTCGTTAAAATCGGCAGAGACACAGACAGAAAAAATAATACTTTTTTTATATTTGTACCGTAAATACTTTGTGCGCGTCTGTGTCTCTGCCAATTCATTAGGAATTACAAACAGACACTTCAATTTCATTTATCTGTATACGTAAATTGTAACAATAGGTGTCCCAAAATAATTTTGAAAAGCAATTATGATTACACCACAATTTAACATGGAAAATATTTCACGAGCCCAAGCAAGTTTCGAACCCGCGTCCCTTCTTGAATCAGAGGAACAGCTTTGGACTGCTACGCTACCGAGTCATGCTCGAAGTTAGTGAAATATTCCACCTGAAAAGTCCTGGGGTGAACCTAGTCGTCATCTAATGTCATTTAGTTATAGTACGAATGTTTAGAATTACACTTGTAAAACTCGAATATACTTAGGTAAAAGGGTGCGATGAGGCCTTATGGAGATTTTCGGTCTACAAGGTGGCAAAGAAGTCACGAAATAAAACCCTGTAACTTCTCATATGATTTGACCAGCGCAGCGTGGCACAATAAGGCCTGACCCTGCCAATTTAAAATTGGGATTTTATTTGTTTGGCTGATTGATGTGAATTTAAAAATAAACTGACACGTATCATAAATATACATAATTCACTAACAATTAAAATTTAACTTAAACGTAACTGCATCCTGTGCCTCACGAATGCACTAATCGTATCTCAGGTCAGTTTGTGCTAACTGCTAAACAAGCATGGCGCTGGTTAAAATTGTTTATGAAAATTTAAGATAAACACCACAAAGACTGAATCGTTTACATATTTGAGTGTAAAACGAGCCTCCCTGATAAACTTCCCCTGCATGTTCTCATGTACGCTCCCTGCCCGCAGCTTGGTTTGAGGGTGAATATTTTGGCCGTGGGTGAAGATTCGATGGACACCTATGGTCCAATGCGTAAACGGGACGCGGACGGAAATGCATGCTTTTTAAGGAGCATATGGAGGGGCCGTCTATGAGGCTTCACGAGGAGAGCTCTATGCCGTGGCGTCGAGAGCGGTAATGGTCATAGTGAATCAACAATTGAGCTAATGACGTGATGAAGCTGTCGAGTGGTCTGGTCCTTTTCTAGGACTGTGAGGCCCACATAAAGCCCACCTGCTGCTTTCGTAGCAAGGTAACGAACAACCTCAGTGTATTCCACCATGTACAAAAAAACCAGCTCTGCAAAATAGTGGATCACCTGCTAACCGATGGACTTGAAGGTGATTAACGATTTTGTAGTCGATATTTTTCCGGATACTTCTTTGAGAGTTTAAAGATCAGACAGGTGACAATAACAAATTAATCAAAACGACCATTGACAGACAATCGAAGCAAACCAGACCATACGCTAGTAATATTAATCTTATGTGTAATTACAGGCCAGTAGAAAAAAAAGAAGAGCTTAAGCCTTTCTTCAACCCGGAAGTAGATCTCGCTTCATCAGTTTTAGAAACTATACGCATAGCTACTGACGAAGAGTATCAAGATGCCCTAGCGAGAGACGCTGCAAAAAACGAGGCAAGAGCTGTGGAAGACATCATGTTTGGAGATACAACCCCTCAGGAAAGTGCTAATGTAGTTACTGTAGTAGTAAAGGCAAAGGCTGAAGACATTGATGATATCGTACCTCAAGCATCACATATTAAACAATCACGTTGCATTCATCCTTTAGGTAGAGCATCAAAGCCGCTTTTAAACTTAAATACTCCTAGATTATCAACGAATGCAAGGAAGTTAGATAGGAACGCTTATTATCTAGATAGTGATATTGGTGCAAGTAGCGTTCATGAACATATGAAACCAATAAATGAAGAAGAAAGTCCAAGACTATCAGTTAATCGCTTGGATATAAAGGCAAAAGCAAATAATGAAAGTAACACTCCCATCCCCATACAAAATAAAATGAAAATAATTGGATCGGGTTCAAGTCTACTTCAAAGTATTAGAAACAAAACTCTAAACACTTTATCAAAAATACCGAAATTAAACTTACAAGACCTAATTCCAGATAAATTACAAAATGACAACAATGACCTGACCCCAGCATCATCCTTAATTCAAAAACAAGCAGTAGCACGCATTCCATTTTCTAAACCTAATTTAAAATATGATTATAATAAACAAAACAGAAGACCACTTACTTTAACAAATTTGCTGAATTTAAAAGACGTGGAGTTGGTACCTTTAAAGGATTTCATTAGTAAACAGGCAAAAATAAATAAATTCAAGAAACCTCAAGTATCATATCCATCGGAATACCATGAATATGACGATGTATTGCCTAACGAAAAGGCAGCTAAAGTTACGGAACGTTGGATTACTACACAATTCCCATCTCCTAGTCCAGTAGAAGATAGTATTGGTGATGCCGAGTTCAGCCCCACTCGTATTAACTTACAAATAGGATCCAACGACATACAAACAACTGATGAAAGCAGCTGTGGAATCGAGAAAGCATCATTGAAAAATATTAATACAGAGTCTCCAAATAGACCATTCTTAACAGAAATTCGGGATTCAGATACCAATAATTTACCACCAATAACAACAGTCATTGATGAATCAAGCTGTTTACAAGGTGAAAACAATGATTCCATTACAGATGCAAGTAACTATAACGACAGCATAATAAACCGAGCAGAAATTAATCCTCTTATGGATTCCAGTACACCAAATATAATAGAACAGGATACAGACCCAAAAAATACTAAAAATGATCATAAAACAAAATCATTGGATATTATTTCCCTAGATAAAACTATTTCGAAAATTAGTAATTATATTTTAAAAACACAAGAAGACCTAAATAATATGAAAAGCAACTTGATAAATAAAAATTCATTTAACCAAGCTGATAGATTGAATAATAAATTGAAGGTATTTACAACTCCAAAATATAATAATCATATTGATGACGCAACAAATAGTAACTTGAACAAGTTAACTGAAGTAGTGTCGTCACTAAATGAATACGGGGAAATTGAGGGTTTAGTTAAAAATGAAGCTAATGATATTGAAAAAGCTGTTATTGTGTCCCTCGTAGCTAATAACATTTCGGACCCAGAAACAAGTCCTAGTTTAAAAAACACTCGAGTTATAAGCAAAGATTCTATGCCAATCGTTAGTGATAATAGTGAAAATAAAAATGAAGCATTAGAAGCAAATAGTAGAGAATCTGACAATGAATTGCATTCCAAAGATTATTTAGAAAACCTAACAACTGAAAACGTAGTCTTTAAATCAATATTAGGTAATGATAATAGTTGTTTTGAAGATCAAAACTCAGATGTCAGTAATAATAGTATTAATGTAAACGATCAATCAGGGATTAGTCTTTCAGAAAATAAAAAGGTAATTACTGATAATTCTGCGATGCGAATTACTGGGGATAGTAATGAATTAGATGATAGTAAAAATCCTTTGCAACAACTACTACGTCCAATTGCAATAGAAAAGACTAGGTCGACTATCAAAAATTTTATATTAAAAAAACAAGAAGACTTTAGAAATATTAGAAATGATATAAGGAATAAAAATTTATTAAATCAAAACAGCGAAGATGATGTAGGTCTGGGAAATGAAGAACAGGATTCTGAAAACCAAAGGCCATTGCAAATTAACACACTGCAGAATAATTATTACAACAACTTAGAAATGTCTACAACTTTCATACCAATGTTGGAAGATATTACAACAACCTTAAAACCTATTGTTACTCAAGAAAATGTGTATCATGGTACTGGTGAGAATACTGATGTTAGTATGCAAGATTTGCAAAAAATATCTGATGCCATGTTGCAACAAGAAGAAGCTCAGCTTTTCGAGTCAAAAGTAGAAGCAAGTGATACAATGTTAAATGTTATTCCTAATGAAAATAACATTCTAGATGAACAGTCAACATCAAGTTCAGTAATAAATTTATTGCAAAATCCACTGAAACATATAAGTGATACCTTAAACTTGCCTCAACGCCATCTGTTACCTGTAGTCGATGATATGAAAGCAAAATTGATAAATTGGGTTGAAAAAAAGGAAAATCATTTGGAAAATGTTACAGGATATAACGATTCCTATATGGATTACAAGAGCTCAAATGAACAAGATTTGGATAATTCTGAGTTAACAACAAATGTTGTTATAAAACCAGAGAATGTCGATAGGTTTCAAGACAAATCTAATGAAATAGAAAATTGCCAAACAGAATTAGCTTCACACATTGCAGACAGCGATTCTGATGGTAGTAATAAAATAGTCAGTATAATACCTAATAAAAATAATTTTCTGGGGATACAGACAACAACAAGTCCAGTGGTAAATTTAATGAAAGATTCTCAAAAAGATTTAAGATATGGTATTAAATTACCGCAACTTACGCCTTTAGTTGGCGACAGGAATGCTAAATTGATGAATTTGTTTGATTCTACCATCGATGATATAGAAGATACTTCTCGATTAGCAGTACAGCCTAAATCAGAATCTTTTGATATTTTAAATACAGCCATGGAAAGCGACGCCAGCACTGCTCATTTTCAGTTAAAAAATCCATTGCGCCTTTCAGAAGGTTTTAATTTGGATGGGCTTAGGTCAAAATTGCAATCAAATGTTCTTAATTTTTTTCCAAAAATAACAGATAAAGATCTCAATTTCAAACCATTCGCCTTAAAATCAACTCTGCTAGATAAACGTTACAATATTCTTCAGAGTAGTCAAAGACAATACGACTTAAATGACATATTAAACATAAGCCCCAATTTACACGATGTGACAAATCGATTAATAGAAGGACCTAATAAAGCTATTGACAATATTCAGTCTGCCTTGAAGAATACTAAAGATACCTTTGAGTCTAAGCTTAGGACACTTAATAACAATAACTTTAATGCATTGAGAAGTTCGATTAAAAATTCTCCAAGCTTATTTGATACTTTCTCGCAAAACAATGAAGATTTAAATGATAAACTAAAAGCTATACATATGGATTTAAATGATCGACTTGAGACAATGCGAAACAACTTAATCGATAGGTCAAACTTATTAACTACTGGAATTACTACTATCAAGCCAAAGTTTAGATCAGCTAGCGATTTCCCAAATCAAAATAAATCTAAGCAATCTAAACATTCTCGCACAAATAAAAAAGGATATCAAAATGTTTCTCCGAAGAAAAAAACACCTGTAAAAATACCTTCACCACCGAATTCATTGGATCAAAAGAAATTCAGAATGTCCACTGCTGCTAGTGTCCCCGTCCCTAAAACTGTACAAATACCTATACTAAAAACAGCAAATTCGGCAAAATCACCACCAATGACTTCACGAACATCATCAAGTTTTAACAATTTTGGACAGGTAGGTACTTTTCAACAACCATCATTTCTAAGAAGTAACAGTAATATGAAGAAAGATAATAGTATTAAAATTTCCTTTTCAACAACACCATTGCCTGCAATATTAAATACACACAAATCTAGAAGTATAGACACAAGTAGAGGAAAATTTGATTCCAAGAAGATGTTCAAAGATTACAGTGTATCACCGAGGAATGAGGTACAAGAAACTAAAATTGCAACACATGAAGAGCATCAAGATGTAAACGGAAATCCTGATCTTATATCTAGTAAATTAGTACTACCTGCACAACCCTTTGCAAAAAAAATTAATCCTCTACTACCTAGGACCAAGAATTTGGATCTTAGCATTCTACAGTCTAGACTTATAGCTAGGGAAAGAGATATTCCATCCAAAATAAAAGATGGTTTAAGGATGAGATTAGCCAGAGTTAATTCTGCGAAATCACTACAAAAACCTAGTGCCACACATGATTACGAGTACCAAGATGTAGACGGAAATCCTAAAACTGAGCAATATAAAGACCTTCTATCTAATAAATTAGTCTTACCTGCAGAACCCTTTGCAAAAAAAAATAATCCTTTACTACCTAGGTACAAGAATTTGGATACTAGCCTCTTACAGTCTGGACTCATGGCTACAAAAAGTGAAATTCCATCCAAAATAAAAGATGATCTAAGGACGAGATTAGCCAGAGTTAATTCAGCTAAATTACTACAAAAACCTATTGTAACAGTAGATGAAGCCAGGGAGAACAAAGAATTATCAATGTTGACCTCTGAAATGGCTCAATCAGCATCAGAGAATAAAGAGATTATTGATCCATCGATGAAAGAAAATGTTTCTTATAAATGTAAGATGATTTGTACCAAAGAGGGAATTTAAAGTAAGAGAAGTTCAAATGACTCATGTTATACTATACAGAAGAGATAATAATTTCATCTCACAAAGTTTGATAAAAGTAAGTATTCTGTTAGAAAGTAAGAATGTTTACGGGATGACATTTGGCGAAAGGTGATCAAATAAATTCCAATTTGTGTGACTGAATTTTTAAACTAAGTTATATTTATTAAGCTATTTTTAGTTAATTTTGTAAATATATTGATAATTTTTTTAGAGGATACATTTTAGAGGATAATATTTTTATACGAATAATAAAAATGAAGCAGTGTACAATTAATAATTTGTTTTATTTAAAATTGATATTATACAGGGTGCATCGTAACCGTACCGAGATCTTCTGGGCTCAAGTCTTAACTGCTATTGGTGCACTTTCTGCCTAACAGTCGAGTTCATTGTGAGTGAAGAGAAGGAAAATTTACCAAATTCCGTGTACTAACCCGTCTGGTTAACGTGTTGCAGTAGAACCAATAACTCTCCTAAAATGAGTGGAAGAGGCCTTCGACCAGCAGTGGACCTGCGATGATTTTAACTTAAAATATTAAATTAGCCACCGCAGTTCATTAGAATTACGACTTTTTCCCACCCTATGAGTATATCAGAGAGCTGATGAGGTAATTGTCACGATACGATGTCTCAATATAGTCGCCGTTCATAGTGAACTTGCATGAATCCAAAATAAATTCAACAGCGTATTCATCTAAGTGTAATTTATTGCACGAAATGTTTAGGTATTCAAAATTACACGCGATTACAGTAATTTAATTTGATTATATACCGATGATTTTGTGAGTTTTCGCCATGTGTTCGATAAGCAAACTCACACACACACATTCCGCTATACGGGGTAACCGCTCCGAAATAAAAAGTAGCACAATCTTATTTTAATTATAGCAAGAAATTAAATTTGTAACATTTCAGGTGAAAGAAACAAATCATAGTACTAACTATTAGGCTGTTAAAATTGGTACATATTTGTGTAATAGGGTCCTCCCAGTAGCATACTATTAATTATTCTGTGCCAGTTGGCCAAATCGGTGGAACCACGTGACGATTATCGATTCCTAAAATGGCTGCTAATAATGAAAATCGCTTCAATTTTGGAATTATTTTATTACTAATATATAAAATGATACTACACGATCAACTCATCACTAATCAATATCTTTTTATATTTGTTTATATAAAGTAATTCAGTCACTAAACTACTGATATAGCAGGTAGATATATCTATATTATTTTTATTAGTTGATATCATTTATGAGTATTAAATCAATTATATACTAAATTTAACAGACAATTAAATGCATACACCTCTATCTAAATGTTTTGGTTGTATTGGGTATAATATTTTCTTCATTTAAACAATACTATATAGATCCATTGGTTTCTCTGTTTTGGTAACAAAAGTATTTTTAATTCCATTAACGTCTTAATTCCGTTATGTCAAAAGAAGCTTGCTGTCATATAAGTCAACGTAGTCGGTAGTCTTCAAGGAAGCCATTCTGCATCATCCTTGAGCGAACGACCGTTATTTGGGTCTTCTGTTAAATCCTCTTTGCTGCTAGCCACTTTGTGGTATACATTCTTTCCTGCCTCCACCACGTATTCTACTCCGTCAGCTGAAATCGTAAACAGGTTAGTTGTAGCATATTGTACACTTATTGACTACGACTTTAATAATATTTTTTAGTAAGAATATTAAATTTTGTAATTCCTAATATTTCCATATTTAGCATATGCTAATTTAGCATATGTATATCCAGCCTTGCTAGATACACTACGCTAGTACAGTTAAGGTATCATAAAAATTCATGTAGTTTAAATAATTTAGCTGTCCTCATCTAAATACAAAAACATATATATATATATGAAACGTGGGCGTTAGGTATGCCTCTGCCTACCCCTTCGGGGATAAAGGCGTGACAATATGTCGATATAATATATATCTATATACAGTTCATGAACAAAACTACATAACATACATAATCACAACATTATCCCCGAAAGGGTAAAAGAGGCAAACTATACGCCGACAGCCGACATGTCACGATTTTGTACATTGTTCCAATTTGACGGTAATATTACCGTGTTCTAGAAAAAAATAATCCCTAAAAATGTGGAACGCTTCACGACTTAGCGTGTCATCCTAGAAAAAACTTATTCCAAATGATTCCAAAAATCTATTCCGATATATCCCATGACATAATACCTGATAAAATATTTTCTTTGATTACTCTACGTGTGAGCAACTTTACACGGAAGGCGGCTTTTCAACTTACCGATGGCACCTCCAGTCTTTCTCACAGCCTGTCCGATGTTATGAGACGAGAATGTATCTGGGTGGATGTTAATGTTTACTCCGTTGGTGGTACCGTTCTCGTGCTTGGGGCAATCGTTTTGTGATATGATGGACAGGTCGTAGGGATCCACACCGAAGGAAGATAGCTTATTGCGCATCTATAATTTTGAATGAAAAAGTATTTACACAAAAAGTTCGTCGAAATTAAATGTATACCAACTACCTGTATCCAGGCTGTACTCCTGACAGGCTTGTCAGAAAGGACAAATCGCCAGGTATCACAATTCTTGCATACATCTTTAGCTTGCTGCGATTAATTTAATCGTAACATAGATGCTCGTGTCTGGGTATCCAAGTATTTGACCTTTTTTTTTTGAGCAATATAGTCACGTAGTGTTCGTAAGTCTCGGTCTACACCACGAAGTAGACAATAACAGTCTAGAAAAAGCAGCGTACATAAATATTTTTTTAAAAACAAAATGTTGACTAGTCTATTTTACTTGTACCTGTGATAATAATGCCATTTTGTTTGTTTGGAATCGGACAAGAGATTTAGGTAGCAATAAATATAAATAATAATAATAAATAAATATTGTTGGGACAACTCACACAACGCCATCCGATTCCAAACTAAGCAGAGCTTGTACTATGGTAACCAGATAACTGATAAACATACTTATATATTTGTAAATACATACATATTATAGATAAAATAATACCCAGACACAGAATAAACTATCGTGCTCATCACACAAAGTTTTATCCTGGGTGGGAATCAAACCCACTACCTCTTGCGTAGCAGTCGGATGAACTCCCACCGCGCCACAGAGGCAGTCAAGTTCATCGAATGAGCCATGTCATAAACAAACATTTGATTGATTTGCGATACCGATTTTTTTTTAAGATACCTTCTGAAATCAGCATTTATTAGAGCCTTTGTCTTTTCTACTGATGACCAAAGCCTACTTAGGAGCTAGATATTTACTACTTAGTTGTTAGAAGTCTTTTTTATTAAGCATTAAAGACTATTAAAATTTAGAAAGGACAAGAACTTACCATACACGTCAAACATACATCAAGGGCTACCCCAAATACATACTACATAAATGTATAGCAGTAATGACGAATCGAACCCCTCAAGGAAAGGTATAATAAGAGAGTAGGTTACCGGTTACCTTCTTGACTGTTAGTGATGTGCAATATGCCGATTTACAACGTGACATTAACTTAAAGACACGTTACAGCTCTAGGAATGACAGATCGAGAATGTCTTCTTTATTATCTACGAAGTAATTCCGACATGTATTGTCTGATTCTATATTTTTTATTTTATTTATCTATCTACCACGCCCTATCCCCAAAGGGGTAGCAGAGGCATACATATTGTATGCCCACTTTTCACCATGTGTATTCCTGTCCCACGTAACAGGCGTTGAGCCCATGGCCTTGTTTAATTAGACAGACGCAGATTGTGGCTATCTGCTGTTGAAGTTTTTCAAGCCGCCCATAAGGCCTTCAACTTGACTTAACGACTGCCTTGTTACTGGCAACCGGGACCAAAGGCTTAACGTGCCTTCCGAAGCACGGAAACGCTCGCAAATGTTAATGCCACAAAGTGGTCACCCATCTGAGGACCAGCCAAAGTGAAAGTTGCGTAATCCCGCGAGGTCACGAGCGCTTCTATAAATTAAAAAAACAGAAATATCGTAATTTTCTCAATTACTGACCTTATCGAGGTACATGCGGTCAAGTTCCTTAGTCCTGGACAGAATGGTGGCAGATCGGCGGTGTGCAAAGGCAAGTTTTTGACAAGTGAACACCGCAGCGTGGGACACGTAGTCCGTCATCAAGATTGTGTAGCTAGCTGAACCAGCAACGCCTGAAAAAAACATGTGCAAAAATTTCAAATGAGATTCTTTTTTATTTAAAAATAGATTTAAAACTTCTTCCAGTTAACTAAGCCGTGTTTCAGCATCATAAAGTCTATTGAGAAGCAAAGGAACTTCATTTAAGTATGTTCTTAGTTACTTCCAAATCCTAATTGAATTTTAAGGATGGGGCCTTTATTTGGCTGATTTTCGGCATTGTTGGAGCCAATTCAGACCATCGTCTGAATCCCCAAGTCCGTAAGAATGCGTGCGTCGTAGCCTCGTCACTCCTAGTATACGAGGTCGCTGGGGCCTTGGAGAATTTGGCGGGGCTCGTTAGACCCTTTCCGGCTGTCAGTGATAATGTTACACGATTGTGTCCGATACCACATTTGACGTTTTTTTTTTTTGAATAGGAATTTTGTTGGCGTTTCCACAATTATTTGTTTCGGAGTTTGGGTGTTTCCTATGTAGATTATGTATGTGTTATGAAATATGTCAGTATGTTTATCAGTCGTCTAGATCTCATAACACAAGCTTAATATTAACTTACTACGGGCTAGACGGCGGTGTGTAAAAAAAATGTCCCACAACTTCCAACAGATGCGACATGTTCCATATCATGTAAATACAGATAAACTACAGAATGACCTGGAACGGCCCTACTCAACCAATCGACACTAGTTCTATTTTAGTCTTAATTGAAAAGATCGAGGAAGGACAAAGGTATTTAGTTTTGCACTCGCAAAGAGAAATAAGAAGATACATGCACTCAGTACTTTGCGTATTTTAGGGTCAAAATAATTGTAATAAAAAACCTCGAGAGAAAATGGTCCTAATAGTACATTAATCATCTATTATCTTATTTAAGAAGGACATCATTAGACCTACTATTTTATAATATTAATGTGACCAGCGCTCATTCGACACAGGCAGGGAAAAAATGGTCGCAAGCTAGCTGTATTTTACAGTATCTATTACGGTAAATATTTTAAAAATCTCGTGCACTTGGTTGCACCCACTCGTTTCACCCGTTTCCGAATAACACGGGCGGGTGAACATTGTCTTAATTTTTTATAATATCTCACCATAAAATCTTAGAACTGCCTGCCTGCGTCTGTTCCCCTCCTCTTACAATGCTGGGTCTTTTAAGAGAAGAATGATAAAGCATATTTCTGGGCCATCCAGCCTGATGACCTCCATCGGAGCCCTGCCGGCTATAATAGCGTCCCAATAATCTGAGGCCATCGTCTTTGCTTTCCAACAGGTTGGCGGCGTCATTATGACGTGCCAAATATAAATAAAGAGATTAATATGACAACTGCATCTCAGCTGTAGACACACTTAGCTTAGGTCCTTATTCCAGAACGTTTCTCAATACTCAATCGACGCTTGAGAGTCGATTTTATAAGGCGAAAATTAGCCTCAAGCGTTCTGGAATACGGCTCTTAGACCGGTCACCGATGTATTAGTAACTCAGAACAAATACTTACTGAGTGGGAACCTCACTTTCATCCGGGCTGGCACAGCTGGATCAGGGACTGTAAGAACACCTTTGTATCTGGAAAAAATATATATATATCGTCAACCAACAGAGATCATGAAATAGTACGTTTGAGAAAACTCTGCTTAATGGAGTTATTTTCTTACGGGATTGTTTTGTGTATAATTTTGTATTCACATACCACAGAGCAATTTATGTCATACAACCAAGCGTGTCAGAGGGCTCACCCTTTTTTTTATTCCTGAGATTATGGCCGGTTGCTCCCTATTACATGGAACCAATAAAAATACTGACATAGTGTGGGTGTGTTATGCACCTCTGCCTATCCCCTCTAGGATATAGGCGTGATTATATGTAAATAAGTAGTAATTTTACCTGTAGTCATGTTTTAGAGGCGTGAGTCCTAAGATGAAGTGTTGAGACAGTTGCTCCAGTTCGTATTTGCCGGGCTCCTCGGTTTTAGTGAAGTTGTACGTTATGCAGTGGGACGCTGTCGACGTTTTCTGTATCACATACCACACTCCTAACATCTGTGAAAGAAACATAATGTAAGTTGCAGCTCCATGTAGTCCCCGAAGGTGTGTGTGTTAAGCTTATATTGAATCATTGCCGTGTTGAAATGAACAGCAGCAGGTTGTCGCTACCGGTGTTGAAATTATTCAAAACCGCCCATAATACCTTCAACTTGACTCAACAAATGCATTGTTACTAGCCGATATCTACGGCTTAACGTGTCCAATCAAAAGCATTGAAATTCTCGTAAATGGATCCAGAAATGTTCACCCATCTCAGTATTACAGAACACTGAGAAAGTTGCGCTATGAAATTACAGCTGATTTACAGCCGACTTCCACAGGCCCAAAACAAATAAATTTACCTTAGGACCTTTAATAAGGCAATATGGTAGGTTTGAAGGAAAGTGTTAGTAATAAACTGGAAAAGGGCATGCTCCCTGGGTTTAGTGAGGTTTAACAAATGAGTGAGGAACGATTCACGAAGAATATCTAATGTGAAAAGTAGACGAAGTTGGGGTAGACCGAAACTCACATAGGAAGACCACGAAGGCAGATTATTCAAGAAAGGAAAGGTGAAATTGCGATTCTGGTTTTGAAGTGCGATTGTGTTAATGGTCATAGATTTAAGAATCGATATAGAATAGGCGTTTAATTGTAAAATAGTCACTTTCCCCTGATGTTGTAAACATGTATATAGATATAGCTTATCTGACCTTAGTAATTTAAAAAACCCTTATAAAAAACCCCATTTACCTCGCCACAGACTAAGGATCAAATTCATACAATGACATTAAAGACAGTAAAAGTAAAACTGTACATACAATACATCACATAAGTTTAAAAACTTCGTCTGAACTGTATGAAATATGAATAAAATTGATAATGAATCATTGTGTTATCGCAGGGCCGTCGACGTTGCGTTGTGGTCAACTTCTGACTGTTTATATAACATTATATTGTAAGTAAGACAATAAGATAGTTCCTTTAAACATAAAGAAGCCAAGTCAATGCTCTCACTGAGTATGGAAACTATTGAAGTGGCATATCCATGGCTTCTTGCTTCAAGTCGCCTTGATTTAAAAAGTTTGATAAAAGAAAATCTTTAAAGGAATATTTGCAGAACATTAATGTCTAGACATGATTTGCTAGTTCTATTATACTATTTAAGTAAGATATTGTTATTAACTAAAAAAACATTATAAACAAGTTCTGCCTTTTTTTATGATAATTGATGACGAATTATTAGATGTGCGCTAAGAGTCTCCTCACCGAACGGTTCGCACCTCTGAAAAAGGCTGTCCAACAAACATAGCTGAAACCGGTCGGTCTATGGTCGAAAAAATGTGAGTAATCCCGTTTTACTTTCATTTAAAATGTGTTAAAATAACGTTAGTTTTCTAGTTATGTAGAATTAATATGATTGGGCAGTATTAGGCTTTTTTGTCTTCTCCTTTTGTTAATGCCGTTGAAATCTGTTCAGATAAATTAAATTGAAGTGTTACTACCTACTTATGTAAAATAATTAATTTTTAATATTTTTCTCTGTCTGTTTGCTACAGCTAATCTTTGAAACGGCTGGGTCGATTTTAACGGGACTTTCACTGTCAGATAGATAACTAATATTATAATGGAGTAACTGAGGCTACATGTTAACCCGGTTTTTTCCATAAGAACGGGAACTACGCAGGTAGAAACCGCGGTACGTCCGCTAGTGTAGTCTTTAAGAAAATAAGAATATTCATTTTGACTTTGGACGAAGTAAGATATTAAGTAAACAAGTTTCTGTTGGAACCGGGTGGTAGGTGCAAATCTTAAACGAAAGCCGCAGGCAAATACAATCGAATTACTATACGCAGTCTAAAGTATTTGGATACCCAGACGTGCATGTATGAAGCGATTGATGAATCTGCAAGAAGCGAAGGAAGTATGCATGAATCGGGAAGCCTTTCTGACTACCCCGTCAGGGATACAGCGTGAAAATAGTATATAGTAATAACATAGGGTTAGGAAGTACAATTCCACACGTTATTCCATGCCAGAACAAAGGAGTTGAGCTAAACAAACGTATTACATTGACCTTTACCAAGAATACAGACTATTAAGTATTGATAGTGGATATACTTGGTAAGGTTAAAGGCTAAGTCTTATCTTTATTATTACTTATATTCTATTCTAGGTAATTTAATTACATAATATGGGTATTCTGCTCATTAGACATATTGTCACGCCTTTATTCCCAAAGGGGTAGGCAGAAGCATACTATACGCCCACATTTCACCGTATGCACTTTTGCCCCACGTAACAGTTGGTGAGCCCATTGCCGTGTTGAAAATGGACAGGCGCAGGATGTGGCGACATGCTGTTGAAAATTTTCAAGTAAAGAATTCCAAGTTTCTATACATCACCCTATTTTATCAATAACGGTGAATTGAATTACTGGATCTTCTGTCGACTACTGTATATATTAAGCATTCTTGTAACAAAACACATAAGAAGGTATTTGGCGTAACAGTTTTTGGTTCTACAATTGACATATTGTCAGGTAAATGTACACCTGTTCATTACAAATCGATAGTTTTTTTTAATCCGCGCGTAGATTATATCGTTACTTGAATGGCCTATTCATAGCCTCACAAGGCTAAAGAAATAAAAAAAAATTAAGTGCGTTCTACTTTTGATTTTAAAAAGGCTGGCTGGTTTGTCAATAGAACTTTTTAAATCATGTCATTAAGATAAAAATATTGTTTTCATTTAAAAAATTAGGTAAACGTGTTGTGTCCATGGGATTCGAGTTTTGGAACTAGCTTTGTACCTACTATTACTATTTTATTACCTTTGTTTGTAGCTAAGTACCTAGTCATTATTAGAAAATGTACTTAGGTACAACGATTATGTTTTACTCTTGTTTTATGTTATAATCAGTTTATCTTGGACCCGTAGGTAGATATAGCAAAATAATGTTTTTGTTGACAATTAGATTTATTTGCTGTCTTTTTGGTTTAATAACAGACTTATCTTCTTTCACGTGATAGATTATAAATAAAGCAAGTACTTGGCAGCAATCTCATAATTGACTGAGGAGGCGAGCGTAGTGAGCCGACGTAAGTCTCCGTTTTAACTCCACTGGTGGGGAAGGGAATTGGTCCCGTAGTGGTTGGTAAGAGCGCTCAAAACGACAATGTTGTTTTTTTTTAAAATTGCCATATCTTATATTGACATATAATGTAAAAAACTATATATCTTAATTGCATTGCCATGTTGACGACCATCAAAAATAAACTTAAGGCCATGCATATTTCAGTGTTGGACAAATTTTTTTTGCTAAGGTCTGCAAGTAGGTATTTTAAAATGCAGACCTAAAATCATAACCTTCCTAAATATTAAACCTTAACTCCATACCTTTAACCCTTTAATCTACATTTGTACCTATACCTTGTTTACCCTTGTTCAATATTTTGCATTCGAGCAATATTAAAGATCTTCAAGTGGAACATGCTGCGATGTTAATTTGCCAGCTAGGGTACAGGAAATTCTAATTTGGAAGGTTAAGGAAGTCATCGCCTTCCTTACCTTGCTCTGAGATCTCATTCGATAAAAGAATATTGAGTTTAATGTAAGGAAATAACTTGGTTACTCTGTCTACGGAAATAACTAATTTAGGAATTGAGTAGGTAGTAATTTTGATTTCTGACAAACGGATATCCTCTAGTTGTCAATATTAAAATGAAATAATAAGTCTTATATTATATAGGAAATATAGTCTCTTATAAATATATCTCTTATGTAGTCTCGAACCAAGTTGTCTTTTTTCACTTAAATTTATTACCTACTCCGTAACTAATTCTTCTAATATTAAAAACGCGAAAGTTTGTAAGTTTTTACGCAAAATATACTGATTGGATTTATTTGAAACTTAATAATAATGTAGCTTACACATCAGAATAACTTATAATAATAATATTAATTCTTTATTTCGGATTGCATAGATCCATTATAAAATATTAAATAGAACTTGTACAGTAAATAAATATCATGACACAAAATAAATAATAAAATAAAACAGCTAAAATACATCAAAAATGAAAATAAATAACAACACGAAACAAACCAACCATAATCATAATAAAAATAATAAGAAAATTACGAAAATCGATTATTACATTAAAATTCATCTAATAAAGACATTCAAAACTATTTTATAAACGGTGATGAGCTAACGTGCAGTTTCATCCACCTATTCACCATTGGCGAGTCCCACCGCTCGGCCAATACGCTCAGGACACCATTAGCACTGCGCCGGAAGCAATGAAGCAGCGAAGCACTTCTTTTTCTAATGATAGCATAAAAATCATCAGTTTGTGCCTGCGCGCGTTATAGGTTACTTTTTATCCCGGGAACAAGTTCCTGTGGTAAACGGGAACGGGAAAACTTCACCACGCGTACGGAGCCGCGGTCGTCAATAGTACTGCTAGTACTGTTATAAAGAAAGCTTATCTGTCAATTGCAGCAATTTGAACTTGACCCGTATGTTGAACTTTAGTAACTTATAAGACAAACAAAGTCCCAACTTACCTTATTCATTTCGAAGCCTGTCATTGGTTCTACGACGGGACATGCACCCAAATGGTAAGTATGCCCAAAAGCACCCACGATGAATACGGCTACCACCGCCAGCACTTTCAAACTCATGATTATATATTTTATTTTATGATGATTGTTATATGGCACAAAATTTACACGAGACAACCGCTCGTCTTGACTGTCTACCGGTTACTGAACCAGTTACTACGAATGTACAACAGTTTATTGGTTATAAACAAACTAGACTCTTTTGACCTTTTGTCGATGGAGACTCCACCCGTTGGTTTCCAAGAAGTGTTGTTGCGTTCATTCATAAGCCCATTATGAATTGAAAGATTGGTTGTGTAGTAGGGGAAAGGCAATAAATAGAACGTTCTGAGTCATTGGTTATGACGTGATGTTCTTGCTCAGCATTCGAAGGTTTCAAGTTGAATACTATTTATTGCCTTTTGTTTTTTTAAGTATTTTGCACTTTGTTCATTACGCTTGCTCGGCAACAAGACTCGTTTTACGGCCGGTTTCTATAGAATTTCCCTATAGCAAAATATCAAAATCAATAACAGGGTCGGTAGGTAGGTACCTATGTAAATATTGGAATTAAAAGATTAGGTACGGAAAAGGCAGCTAGGATTTTTGTTAATTTCACTTGTTTTTTATTCTGCCTTAGGTAAATTGTTTCCCCCTTTTTTTTCTCCTTCTTTTCTCCTTTTTTATCATGTGAAACTCCCCATATACCTATGTAGTACCGGATTCGAACTAGGTACTACCTATTTGGCTAGCGCCTAGCGCCCGGATGCCCAGGGTAGGTAACTCCTCGGAAGAGTGTCGCAGGACATTGTTTCCCCCCCTGTAAGCATTTGATTGTTTAGGTCGCATTTCTGGGAGTACCAGGGACTAGTTCGTTTTTGAATTATTACAATTGAGACCGATTTTTCGACATGTCTATGAAAGAAGAGAGAAGAGAGAAAGCATTAGAGGGTAAAAACGTTGTACTACTGCCACGTGTTTCTGGATGTGGCACTGATAAAGTTTGACAGGAAGGCCTAATTTATAATCTAAAGATAACTTAGCCAAAAGCTTTTGCAGACTCAATTAAACCATGTTAGAGATAGACAGAGCATTCAATATACTTGTCAAAGTTTCAATTTTATGCAAACTATAACCATTATAGTAAACAAACATGAGAAAAATTGTGGGACATTTATCGCACATACCCTCTAGCCCAACGTTTCCCAAAGTGGGCGATAACGCCCCCTTGTGGGCGCTGCAGGCCTAAAGGGGGGCGGTAAGAGATTTGTAATTTCATCTAGCTAGGAGGACTCTTAGACAGCGACAGAGCTCTCGACTCTCGGCTACAACTTGTGAACATCAACTAATATTAATTAAGAGATTGCTGAAACTCGGTTTGATATTTCTCTTCGCGTAGTTCATGTATCTGTCCTGTTTTATTCAATAAATAGAAGAAATATCATGTTAATCGGTCGCTCCGTTTCGAAATGAAAGTAGACACAAACAAACAAATAAAAAGGCAATAGAGACGCTTTCGCATTTTAATAGTTATTAGTATTCCTAGATAGGTAATTTTCGTAGATAATAGACCGCGGGCAATCATGTTTTAACAAGTTTTTGTTAAATAACCCGATTTGTGCATTCCTGTATCAATCGGCTGATTCATAGAATACTTGTTCTTACTTGTTGAGTACAATTGAGCGTCGAATGAGATAAACGAGTTAATGCATTGTCTTATTCCTGTCGGTGCGTGCTGCTTATGCAATCCTATATAAACAACGGAATATTTATTTTATTTTCATTTGCAGTTTCGCGCGTAATAGATAAGCAGTACATAAGTTCAACACTTACTTACGTATTTCTTAAAACAAAACAATGTCGGAAGTAAAAAAGAAGAGACGGCAATACTCTATGGAATATATTAAATTCGGATTCATTGAAAATCCCACAAACCCATCGTCGCCTCAGTGCCTTCTATGTCTAAAAACATTTTCGAATGAAGCAATGAAGCCTTCAAGACTGCAAGATCATTTGTATAAAATGCATCCAGATAAGAAAGACAAGAATGTAGCATATTTTCAAGACCTAGAGATGAAGCATTATACTCAAGTGTAGCAAACCTATTTTCGGCAGCTGCTAAGCAAGATGACGACGGACTTCGTACAATATCGAAAGTGAAAGTGAAAAATCTTTATTCATGTAGGTCACAAAGTAACACTTATAAACGTCAAGAATATTGCTTCTACATTTACATTTACTGCCAGATTCGCAACGCAATAGGTAGAGCCTGAGGAAGCCTGAGGAACTGAGCCACTCTTTTCTAACTGCCAGTAATTACATTAGTTTTATTTACATGATATTTGAACAAATTATATAGTAATGAGTCTATACAAAAGAAACAAAATCAAATCAAAATGAAAGCGTTTCTAGTTGCCAGTTTTAAAAAGCCCACCCTGATGAGGAAGACTCCGGCAAGAAACTAAATAGCTGTTATTTTAAAATACAGGTATAGCTTACAATATTAAACTTACATTGTTCCCTTGGATTTACTTGAGAACAGTCGACTAAACTTAATTTGCCTTAAATATAAATAGTATTATTTGTAATAATTGCTATAACAGCTAGGAGCTGACCAGTCCCAACAGACGGCACCCGTTCACGGGTATGACGCATATATCAGCCATCGCCCTACTCAACCGTATTCTAGGGAATAAGGCGACCCGATACATGCACCACCACTGCCAGGACACTTAGGCGAGCATGACATACTCAAACTGCACAGCAACCATCATGTCAATTTCTAAAATTATAAAAAAGCTATGTGGACGGTGCTCACACAATAACAAACTCAAATTACTTATAATTATATTAGTGAACCTGACGTTTCAGATCACTTATGTTGAACAAATGTACATTATATTTATAGTGTTTCTTTATTATTATTAATTCTATTTGTATATTTATGTGTGTTGACTTAGAGCGACTTACTCCCATGCATTTTTATCATTTATATAGTCTGAAATTTTATAATATGGCTTGTTACACAATTTGGCCTTGACTGTTGTTTTAAACATATTTATTGTCAATATTCTAATTTTATCGGGAAGTTTGTTATAGAATCATATACATTGCCCCATAAAGGAATTGCTGATTATTTCGAGACGAGTAGAATGTAATACAAGATTATCTTTATGCCTAGTGTATCACTTTACATTATGTATATAACTTTTTTTAAGAAATGTGTCTATGTTTTTGTGCACATAAAGTAAATTCTCATATATATATTGTGATATAACGGTAAGAATATTAATTTCTTTGAATCTTTCTCTTAGAGATACCCTGGGACCAAGCTGGTATATTGCTCTCACAGCTCTCTTCTGTAAAATAAATATCGTATTAATGTCCGCTGAGTCTCCGTTGGTTTGGACACGTTCAACGAATTAGTGAGGAACGATTGACGAAGAATATATATTGTGCGAAAGTAGAGGGTAGAATAAGTCAGGGTAGGCCGAGACTTACATATGAAGACCACGTGAGCAGATTGCTCAAAAACGGAAAGGTCAAAAGTACTCGGATACCCAGACGTGCGTGTATGAAGCGATTGATGAATCTTGAAGAAGCGAAAGAAGTATGCATGGATCGCGAAGCCTGGCGATCTGTCCTCTCTGACTACCCCGTCAGGGATACAGCGTGAAGATAGTATAGTTTTTTTTTTTACGTTACTATGCTGAGGAGCGGATCAGTAATCATAAATGTCGACAAGTCGGGCAAATTTTTATGCATTATTGTAGAATTTATAAGCGACGGGATTAAATAGGTGCGACGGGAGTTCGAAGTATATCACGGGCGAAGCCGTGCGGGTCACCTACACTCCGAAGCAAACATTTTTGCAGATCACTGAAATAGTTGTTCCCTAAATACTTGTTGGTATGGTCACGTATTGCGGCAACGGCCGGGCTACGTGGGAAACAAATGTCTGGCCATGTCAGCCCCTCGCCGGGTTGCGATAAGAGGGGAAGACCCAAGAAGTGCTGGCTTGACGTCGTAAGGGATGAGATTCGTGCCAATATGGTCTAACTACAGGGTATGCCGACGACCGTGCGAAGTGGAGGAGAAAATGTAGGAAAGCGGACCCCGGGCGTCGCCAGACGCAACTGGGACAGACACTCGGATGATGATGACTCAAATAGTTGTTCCACCGAAAATTCGACTCCGAGACCTTAGTACAATATACGATGTGTGTGTCCGGGTGTATCTAATACTAAACGAATATTAGATATGTATATAATACTAAATGAATAGGTAGGTAGGACTTCCTTATTTTTATCTAAACTTATTTGATGATATATATCTGTATGTAATGTACAGAGCGCAAAAGTCATTAAGTAATTCGACCGGTTCTTTATTGTGTTACCTAACTTATTTATCCTTATTTTTGTTATCGTGTAGATATTCATGATTTGTCATTCAGTTTGTGTGTGATGTTGAACTTTGAAGATAAAACTCGCTAAGTACAATATTGAGCCAGCATTAAGAGGTCAACTCTTCCAACCGTAGTCATTTACACCATTATCATTTTACTACCTACTTAAATAGTCGTTGTTCTACGAACATAAGTAAGTATTAATAGTAAAAACAAATCATACGCCGAAGAAACTCAAAAACAAGACCCGTTATCTAGGATTTGTTTATTCCGGACTCACCACAGAATGATGAATTCGTGCGACACATAATAATAACTACTAATGTTGGTAAACAAAATGAAGAAACAGCTCTTGGAAACAACAGAATGGATTCATCTTGTTGTCACACAAAGGTTAGCTAATGCTAGGATGAGTGAATGGAAATAAGTATCACGTATGAATGTTGATTGCGGAATGCTAATTAATTAAAATAAATTCGTATTCCTTCCTACTTATATAACTTTTATTTTTCATTCATACTATGGTCATGTCTTGCGGCAACCGCCAGCCTACGTGGGAAACAAATGTCTGGCCATGTCGGCCCCGCCGTGTCCCGGTAAGAGGGGAAGATCCAAGAAGTGCTGACTTGACGTCGTAAAGGATGACATGCGTGCCAATGGTCTCACTAAAGGGGATGATGACGAACGTGCGGAGTGATGAAGATAAATTAGAAAAGCGAACCCCGGGCCTCGCGAGAATTAACTGGGACAGACGCTCGGCCTTCAACTAGGCTTAACGATTGCCATTTTTACTGGCAACCGGGACCAACGGCTTAGCGTGCCTTCCGAAGCACTGCACGGAAACTCTCGCAAATGTAAATGCCACAAAGTGGTCACCCATCCAAGGACCACCTATAGCGAAAGTTGCTTAACGTAGTGATCTTTAACAGAACACTGAGTCAGTGGGGCCACGAGCGCTATATATAGAACCTATAACTTGGATTAATAGCACTGATAAAATGTAGGCAAATAGTATAGTGCTGACCAAGGCCGAATAAACGACGCAGGGGCCGGGCGGCACCTTCACGGGGTAGGGAGGTCAGTCGCTGCCCGCGATGCCGAATATCAGCCAATATCATGCAGTCAAATATAAATGAATCCCAGGCTCCAAATCACTTACCAAATTTCTACGGTGGTTCCCTCGTTCCGGTCAATTGCAGGATACACCAAAGCCAAATTCCTATTGCAGGCGGTCCATTGTCGTTCTTCTATTTTATGCGAGCATGGATTATTAACAGTGAGACTCCTATTCCTATTTAGTTAAAATTCTCAAAGGGCCAGAGCATATTGGACCAGCAATTTGTGGTGATCCATACGTATCCATATGTATCCTATCTAAAGACGGTGTACATAATATTCGTAAAAATCTTTATCTCAATAATATCTATAGTCTAGTCAAAAAGTGCCTTTTAGGTCTTAAATTTTTTACAGACTTGGCAAATTATGATTGAGGTGTCGTTCAACTCACAACACCGAGATGATTTAAAAAAAGTGAAGTTAAGTGAAGAACGTCGTTATCACTCTGTTTACATTATTTTATCACTCCAGTTAGTAATTTCTGATAATTTATGAGATACCCCGAATTATAACATACAAATATCAAATATGTTTATTAAACTTAAAATTCCCGAGAGGGAACAAAAGAGGAAAGATTTCTTTGTTTGTCCTCGATAAAGATTGGAACTACTCAGTTTATCATAGTTATTTCTGAGTAACTTGGCTACCTAAGGGTCAAATTTATACAAATACTAGCTGACCCGCGCAACTTCGTTAGCGCCACATAAGAGAAACAGACAAAAAAAGAGACATTAGTTATTATAAAGAGGGTGGCGCGTAGTATTCTTATGAAACAACTTCTAAAGTATTCGCTTTTTAACTAAAAAAAACCGAATGAAATCGGAATACTCGTTGATCAGTTACTTAAAACTAAATAATTATGGGTACACGCGCGCGTAGCTGCTTGAACTGAATATCCTGTGCGAGACAATTCCTGAATTAATAGGTACCCTATGTATTAATTCAGGTTTTGTACCTACTTTATATCCCGGAAAACCATATTTTTCCCGCGAGAAAACCTTTTTGTGTATTAACGACCTCACGTGAGCGGAGCCGCGGGCATCAACTTTTGGGAATGTTCTACCTATATGCCGATTTTGTAATAGAAATATAAAAATAGGAAATAATTAAAAATATATTTATATATTTGGTTTAAAAATCCTTCATCATCATCCGAGCGTCTGTCCCAGTTGCGTCTCGCCCGGGGTCCGTTTTCCTACATTTTCTCCTCCACTTCGCACGGTCGTCGGCATCCCCTGTAGTGAGACCATTGGCACGCATGTCATCCCTTACGACGTCAAGCCAGCACTTCTTGGGTCTTCCCCTCTTACCGAGACCCGGCGGGGCTGACATGGCCAGACATTTGTTACCTACGTAGCCCGGCGGTTGCCGCAAGACGTGACCATACCAACGAAGGCGACACTCTTGCAACTTGTCTGCAATGTCACGGACGTGAAGGCTGCCGCGGATGCGAGAGTTCCTCACGCGGTCCATCCGCGTGACTCCACACATCCACCGCAGCATCTTCATTTCCGTGACACGCAGCTCCTGCTTGTGTCGCTCCAATATCGGCCACGTCTCACTGCCATGTAAAAGGACAGGTCTAATAATGGTTTTGTAGACCTGTCCCTTCAACCGGATCGGCATTTTAGGATCACAAATGACACTGGTCATCTCCCGCCATTTGGCCCACGCGGCAGCAATGCGTGACTTGACATCGCAATCGATGTCACTGGACGTGTGAAAAACAGATCCCAGGTATTTAACCTGGTCCGTGCGCTCGACCAAATCACCGCCTATGCGGACGGATGTGCGATCTGTCGAGTTTAGTGCCAAGTACTCGGTCTTCGCCACATTTAGTTTCAGACCGCCGTTCTCAAGCGTCTCCTTCCATGCCTTTACACGTCGCACCAATCTGCCCCTGTCCGCGTCTGCCAGCGCAATATCGTCAGCATACATGAGCAACCATGGAGGCTGCTCATGCGGGTTTCTGATGCTGTCCGACAATTCGTCTAATATTACACTGAACAGAAGCGGTTTGGGATCTGCCCGCTGAGGGGTATGCGGTTAAAAAGGTTTACTAAGATGCCCACACCGCGAGGACCCATCGCCTTCCAGGCTTCGATGGGGACTCCATCGGGTCCGACAGCTTTCCGATTCTTACCGGTGGCACTAGTCCCTGATTCGGAGGGAGGTCCGGAGGCTGCACCTCTTTATGCTGTTTATTAAACAGCTCGTGGAAGTACGAGCGCCATCTCTCCTTTACCGCGAGGTTTTCGCTTAACAGGTTTCCCTCAGGGTCTTTTACACAGCGACACTTGGATATATCCTGTGCCGCTTTGACCCTGGAGCGCGCCAGCTTATAGATGAGCTTCTGCCCCTCAGACGACTCCAGCGTATCATACAAAGGTTGTAAGTGGTCTCGTCTGGCTCTGGCTACAGCTCTCTTTGTGGCGCGCTTGGCAGACCTGTACGCATCGCGGTCTTCGGGAGATCCGGTCGCTTGCCACTTTTTAAAGAGGGCTTTCTTCTCCCTGGTCTCCCTCAGGACTGCGTCGTTCCACCACCAAGTTTCCTTGTCACATTTGCGTCCACCCTTAGACTCACCGAGCACCACCTTCGCCGCTCCAAGGATGGCCGCCTGAACTTTGTCCCAGTAATCTTGAACTGGTTCGCCTTCAGTGTCGGTGCACTTGTCTCCGACAGCTGAGACGAACTCCTGGGACCTAGTTTCATCAAGCAGCCACTATCTGATGCGGCGCTGGCACCGCTCGATGCGTTTGCCTTTAGGCTTCACGCAGAGGTCCATGACAAGGAGACGGTGTTGTGCAGTAAGACTCTCTCCGGGTATGACCTTGCAGTTGGCCACCTTGCCGATGCTGTGTCGCCTAGTGAGTAGGAAATCGATCTGAGTTGTACGCCTCCCGCTCTTGTAGGTGATGAGATGTTCGGATTTCTTTTTGAAATACGTGTTCACAATGGCCAGATCGGCAGCCGCACACGTTCTGAGAATAGTTTCTCCTTCAGCGTTGCGGGTGCCGTATCCAAAACCACCATGAACACGCTCAAACTCCTCACACCTCTCACCCACATGACCGTTTAGGTCGCCGCCTAAAACGATTCCCTGTAACAACGGAATGCTCCGAAGCACTCCCTCGAGTTGGCCCCAAAACGACATCTTGTCGGCGTCGCTACAACCGGCCTGTGGCGCGTAGGCACTTATCAGGTGGGTAATAATCCCATCGATAAGCACCCTCACGATCATAAGCCGGTCGCTACAGCGTTTCACCTCCAAGATGCCGCTCTGCAGCCCTTCGGAGAGCACCACGGCCACCCCGTTCTCCCCACCAGGGAGAAAAATGGTTTAAAAATCCTTATCATCAAAATATTCCTGAATGCTGTAATAGCATTTGTTTTGTAGGAAGAGCTTTAATTTGGTTACAAAAGAGTAAAATTTGTCCACTTTTTTAATGGACTTAGGCAGTTATATATTTTAATAGACATGACCAAAGGACCTAAAGAGTGCATTTCCAATCGCGAGCTTGGTAGATTTAGCCTATCTTTGTGCCTTAGTGTGCACCGGTCTTGTTTGTTTTCTCGTGTTGTATAGTGCTCTGGATGTTTACGAACAAATTTACCAATTTCTAGGATGTAAATGCACGGCAATGTCAGAACTTTCAAGTTTTTGAAGTGGGGTTTGCATGTATCTGTTTGTTCGATGTTCACTAATATCCTCAATAATTTCTTTTGCTGGGTGAAATTAGTAGGTGCATCTGTACTATTCCCCCACAAAATAATACCGTAGCTCAGCCAAGAGTACACATACGCGTAGTAGGTGACCAAAGCTGTTGCCATATCTTTTTTTTTTTTGACTTCACGCAGTGCATATGAAAATTTAGCGATTTTTACTCGAGTTTTACGAACTTGCTTTTTACAATTTATATTGGTGTCCAGCGGTAAACCAAGTAAATTGAATTCGTTAGTCACATCCCATTTAATGCCATTAAAGGTATAGTTTATATTTATTGGGGCCTTTTGATGTGGGTGGAAAGGTATTATTTTTGTTTTAGAGTGGTTTATTTCCAAATTATGTTCTGACATCCAGTCTGCTGTCTGCGTTAACATAAAGTTCAGTTTTTCATTTAGGTTAAAGTTATTTTCACATGAGATTAGCAAGGAAATGTCGTCTGCAAACAGTACACAGGGTCCTTCTATGGCTTTCGGCAGGTCGTTAATATAGATAAGGAACAGTAGACACCCTAACACGCTACCCTGAGGGATTGAAGCTGTTACCTGTAAATTCTTTGGTTTTATTGAAGTATCCTATCTCCACTAGTTGTTTTCTATCCGTTATATGTCAGCCACCTATAAGCCTATATGATGTCAGCCACCTATAAGCCTGTCCGCATATTCTGATTTTATGCAGTTTTTGCAGTAGGAGTCCAAATTGTACTTTGTCATAAGCTTTAGTCATGTCAAGCATTACGCCTACCGCATAATTCTTCCTATCTATAATATCTAGGGCATTCTGAATGTATTTATATACGGCTAAAATTGTAGATTTATTTTTACGAAACCCATTTTGGCATTCATCGAATCATCATCATCCGAGCGTCTGTCCCAGTTGCGTCTCGCGACGCCCGGGGTCCGCTTTCCTACATTTTCTCCTCCACTTCGCACGGTCGTCGGCATCCCCTGTGGTGAGACCATTGGCACGCATGTCATCCCTTACGACGTCAAGCCAGCACTTCTTGGGTCTTCCCCTCTTACCGGGACCCGGCGGGGCTGACATGGCCAGACATTTGTTACCTACGTAGCCCGGCGGTTGCCGCAAGACGTGACCATACCAACGAAGGCGACACTCTTGCAACTTGTCTGCAATGTCACGGACGTGAAGGCTGCCGCGGATGCGAGAGTTCCTCACGCGGTCCATCCGCGTGACTCCACACATCCACCGCAGCATCTTCATTTCCGTGACACGCAGCTCCTGCTTGTGTCGCTCCAATATCGGCCACGTCTCACTGCCATGTAAAAGGACAGGTCTAATAATGGTTTTGTAGACCTGTCCCTTCAACCGGATCGGCATTTTAGGGTCACAAATGACACCGGTCATCTCCCGCCATTTGGCCCACGCGGCAGCAATGCGTGACTTGACATCGCAATCGATGTCACTGGACGTGTGAAAAACAGATCCCAAGTATTTAACCTGGTCCGTGCGCTCGACCAAATCACCGCCTATGCGGACGGATGTGGGATCTGTCGAGTTTAGTGCCAAGTACTCGGTCTTCGCCACATTTAGTTTCAGACCGCCGTTCTCAAGCGTCTCCTTCCACGCCTTTACACGTCGCACCAATCTGCCCCTGTCCGCGTCTGCCAGCGCAATATCGTCAGCATACATGAGCAACCATGGAGGCTGCTCATGCGGGTTTCTGATGCTGTCCGACAATTCGTCTAATATTACACTGAACAGAAGCGGACTAAGGACAGAACCCTGGTGTACCCCGACGGTGATGGGGAAGGGTTTCGTGTCGCCAACGGCAGTCCGAACCATTGAGTCGGAGTCACAGTACATGTCCCGGATAGTGTCAATATAGACCTCTGGAACTCCTTTGGACCGCAGTGCCCACCAGATCATCGCACGAGGAACACAGTCGAAGGCCTTCTGCATATCTAGGAACAAACAGTGCAGAGGCGTGTTCTTCGACCTGTATTTCTCTGCGACAACCCTCAGGGCAAAAACAGGGTCCGTGGTCCCATGACCAGGGCGAAACCCATATTGACACTCCGAGAGAGTACACTCCTGCCGGATCCGAGAGTCTATAATCCTCTCGAAGATCTTCATGGTGTGGGACATCACCTTAATACCGCGGTAGCTCCCGCACTCCTGCACTGACCCCTTACCTTTGAAGACTGGAGTAATAATACTTAGTCTCCATTGGTTTGGGATCTGCCCGCTGAGGAGTATGCGGTTAAAAAGGTTTACTAAGATGCCCACACCGCGAGGACCCATCGCCTTCCAGGCTTCGATGGGGACTCCATCGGGTCCGACAGCTTTCCGATTCTTCATGCGGCGAAGCGCAGTCAGGACTTCTCCAGGCGTTACCGGTGGCACTAGTCCTTGATTCGGAGGGAGGTCCGGAGGCTGCACCTCTTTATGCATGGTGGCATTCATCGAATATTTTTAATTTTTCGCAAAAGGAGTATATTCTGTTGCACATTGCCTTTTCAAAAATCTTGGAAGCAGTAGGTAGTAGTGCTATGGGGCGGAAATTATTTGGGTCAGTTTTTGATTTCTTTTTGTGAATAGGTTTTATTACAGCCCGTTTTAACTGTTCAGGAAAAGCGCCTTCTTCAACTGACTGGTGTATTAGGAAACAAAAAGGTAAAGTTAGTTCGTCTGCACAAGATTTAAAAAGAATAGGTGGTAGCTCAACGATACCATGGCTTTTCTTATTGTTAAGCTTTTTTAGAAGTCTATTTATTTCGTAAGGGTCTACAGGAGTAACAAACAATGTATTTTCTATACGCTGTTGGGTTACTGGCAAGCGTTTAGGCCCAACTTGTCCTTGGGGACAGTGAGTACCTTTTTCCCCTATAGTCAAGAAAAAAATATTAAAGTAGTTTGCAATTTGGCTCGGATCTGTTAGAGTACAATTATCAATATTTAGTTTTAGATTTTGGTTGTCTTTTTAAATTTTTTTATTGGTTCGTTCATTTATGATGTTCCACATTGCTTTAGTTATATTATTAGAAGTTTTTAATCTATTTTTATAAAATAGTTTTTTGGATGTTGCAACAGTCTTTTTTAATACTTTTTCATAATTTTTATAATATGCATTTAATATTGGATTGTTAGTTTTTATCAGAAGTAGTTTGAGAAGTCTTTTATTTCTACAAGAAAGCTTGATGCCCACGGTCAACCAGTATTTTTTTAACTTAGGATTTAATTTCTAGCGTGTCTTTAAAGGTGTCATAATTTTCATTAACGTTTTTATTTTGCGATAAAATATTGTTCCAGTTTAGTTCACTCAGTCTATTTTTAAAGGTTTTTATATTTTTTCACTGAATATTCTAGCCCTTGTATGCCATGTAATCTGTTTTGATTGATGAGGCAAGTCGAGGTGGATAGCTGTCCCATTGTGATCGGAGAAACCCAATCTTTCTACTGTTGTGTACAATTTAAAGTTATCAAAATTTGTAAATACTAAATCTATACATTTAGACCTGGTTTTTGTAATACGTGTGGGATCTTTATGTGTTGTGTGAAGTTAAACTCTAACATGAAATTTAGGAATTGCTTAATTTTTAGTTTGGTATCTAAGATGTTAATATTAAAATCCCCTACCAAAACTACCTTACTTTTTGAATATTTATGATTTAAAAATTGCAAAGCCTGTTTAAACCTATCTAAAAACATTCCTTCCTCTCGTCCATTTCAGTATATTGTCATTAATAATATATTTTCTAAAATTAATTCGCATGCGCACATCTCTATAACATACTCAACAGACATATTTTTGATGTACAGAATCTCTTCATATTCTATGTAGTCACGAAGCGATGCACACACCGCTTCCTACGCGATCGTTTCGGGAATATGAAGATGCTATCTGCTCTAGCTCTAGCTAACCAATTATTTGTACATTGTCTACTTTTTCTCGTGGCCTCGCGTCTCAGTGATCACTGAGTTACGCAACTTTCACTATGGCTGGTCCTCGGATGACCGGTGTCGATGATGACCGATGATCGGTGACCACTTTGTGGCATTTTACATTTGCGAGCGTTTCCGTGCTTCGGAAGGCACGTTAAGCCGTTGGTCCCGGTTGCCAGTAAAATGGCAGTCGTTAAGCCTGGTTGAATGCCTTATGGGCGGCATGAAAAATTTCAACAGCAGGTAGCCACAACCTGCGTCTGTCTATTTCAACACAGCAATGGGCTCACCACCTATTACGTGGGACAGGAATCCACACGGTGAAAAGTGGGCATATAATATGCCTCTGCCACCCCTTCGGGGATAAGGCGTGATGGATATATATTTATATATATATATATTTATATTTATGTCTACATTTTCGAAAGTCAGCCATAATTCTGATACACATATAGCCATATATATTTGGTTTTTTTTCTATAAAGGCTTCTAAAATGTGTTGTTTATTACAGATGCTTTGCATATTCTGATAAATTATTTTAAAGTGTGGATCTGAGATTTCGAAAGGAATGGTTAAGGGCAGTGTTGCCAGGTATCATTCGGGAGCTTTGATTGCTGGTATTTATATCGCTATTCTGACTTAATATTTGTGATTGGTTTGTCTTGTGAATATATTGACATAGTTTCGGTTCCCGTGAGAACGCCGAAATCGCTGGTAATACAGGCCTTAGGAAATTCTTCTAAAACAGGAGTAGGTACGTCAGTACACATTACTAACTTTGAAAATTACAATCTTCCATTCAACCGTTTATCCCTTATTTACGTTCTTGGGGGTAAAAAATCGCAAAGCTCCTTCATAGGGGGCACCTGCGTGTTAAAAGGAATCCCAATGCGAAGTTTGGACTTATAGCTCCGTTAGCTCTATGGATTTCGTGATTAATGAGTCAGTTAATACAACCGCTGTTTTACCTCTTTATAGGTTTTTTTTTCAAAACCTTAAAACACGTGGCCATTCATTTTTAACAAAAAACAGGAGTACGTAAGTTCATGTTACTAACTTTAAAATGACAATCTTCCATGCAACCGTTTATTGCTTATTTACGTTCTTAGAGGTAGAATTTCGCAAAATCTTACTTAGGGAGCACTACGTGTTAAAAGGAAACCCCATGCGAAGTTCGGGCTTCGTAGCTTTGTTAGTTTTATAGATTTCGTGATCAATGAGTCAGTTATAACAACTACTGTTTTACCCCCTTAAGGGTAAAATTTATTAAAATTCCTTAACGCGTACTTTTTTATTTTTATACAGAAGCAGGTATAGGAAATTTGGTTTATAATAATATATGGTTTATAATTTATAAAAATTGGTTTGTAATAGCTTTGTTTGAAAATGAAGAATTTCCCATATAAACATTCAACCCTCGTTTACCCCCTTATAGATGAAATTTTACAAAACCGCGATCACGTGCTCATTTATTTGTAACAAAAAACAGGTGTACGTAAATTCATGGTTCTAACTTTGAAAATGACGAACTTCCATGCAACCGTTTATCGCTTATTTACTTCCTTAGAGGTAGAATTTCGAAAATATCCATTCTTTAGGGAAACCTACGTGTCAAAAAAGAACCCCCATGCGAAGTTTGGGCTTCATAGCTTTGTTAGTTTTATCGGTTTCGTAATCAATTAGTCATGAGTTGTAATAACTCATGTTTTACGTCCTTAAGGTGACACTTCTCGACATTTTCTCCATACAAATTTCGGGAGGGTATTACTCCACTGTTTGACACTGTACATCCAAAGCTAAACTTAATATCGTTTTGTCTCTTTATTAATTTTGTCTGTACGGAAACAGAATAGTAAAATAAAAAGCCGTTAAAAAGTTACGAGCTACCAAAGATTCGTTTTTATTGTCAATTTTAACGCAACTTTGGGCGTAAATTAGTTATAAAATAATTGTCAAATTACCAAAACAAAGTCTGTACCGACAAAGCATAGTTATCGAAAAATGTAATAAATTTTATTTGTAATTGATTTATGCAGTGGTCTTTTCATAAAACTCGATTTTCAAAAGGCCTTTTCCAAATTTTTAACGCGCGCCTTTTCCTAGAAATTGTCGTGCATCTCACTGAATAATGTTTCCCCCGCTGAGGGGCGGGAGGACGACGCTCACGCATACATGAACAATATGTCACACGCTCGTCGCCGCACGTTTTTACTTCTACTTAATCTAGTTTTATTCGACCGACTCAGACTGCTGCGACCTACGTCGCCGTCGTACGTATGACGTGTAAGTTGACTTTCTTTACCTGCGCTCTAAGTTACTACACTACATTGATCTCTGGCTTGAACTTTGGATTTCGATACTACCTACTTTATCTGTTTGGCTTCGCACTGTTTGGACTCCGAATTTTAGTTACAAATTGGAATTGTTGGTTTGAGTAGACGCTGTACCAGTGACATTGTATTGGTTCATTGAAGAACAGGTGCGAATAGGGTTGCCAACTTTTATTTCAAGAAATAAATTATATTTAGGTCTGAGAAGGATATTAAACAGTATTTTATAAAAAACAACAGTTTTTTATTTATTTATGTTTTGAATACACTTTTCTTGACGTTCTCGCAGAACTAATTAGTCCTTTTGGAAAGCCTTATATATCTCACCATAACTCAACACATTTTTTATCAAATTGATATTTACTCTATTTCTATCGTCCCGCCACTTCGCATTCATAACTGAAAATACCCTTTTATTCAGTAGATCCTGAGGTGACGGAAACAGACAGTAAATAATAGGTCTTTACCTCTGAAATTGCCATTCTGCAGTACTGGCCATTTCAAAACAAAATAATTTTTGTTTGGCTAAGAATTCTAATTTCAAATTACTTTTATTTTAAAAACATGGAATTCTTTTTCCAAAAGTAATCATTTCTTTATTGATTAGTGTTACATTTTCATTATTTATTTATTTTATTTATTTTCAATCTTTTTCGTCATCATGGATACGTTAAAAATTCGAGTAATTATGGAATATGAGTACCGTCGTGGCAGCAACGCAACACAAGAGGCACGCAACATCAACGACGTTTACGGAGCTAACACTACAAACCAATATTTGTTTGCACATACCTGTTATTGGTTTGCTTGCTTCCGTTCTGGTAATTTCGACCTGAAAATTGAACCTCGCGGTCGTCCGAAGACTTTGGTCGACAATGACGAATTAAAGGCGATTGTGGAAACTGATGATACACATCTACGGCTGAATTAGCAGCAGTTTTCGACGTTAGCGTCAAAACAATATTGGTCTATTTGCGTCAAATTGGCAAGGTAAAAAAGCTTGACAAATGGTTGCCCCATGATCTCAATAATCGCCAGCGCGAAGTACGCGTCGAGTCGTGCCTTACACTGCTCAACACACACACAAGTGAAGGAATTTTGAAAAGCATTGTTACCTGCGATGAAAAATGGATTCTGTTTGATAACTGCAAGCGCTCAGCAAGTTGGTTGGATCCTGGTTCAGCACCTTAACAATGCCCTAAACGAAAACTTACCCCTAGAAAAGTGATGGTCACTGTTTAGTGGTCTAGTGCCGGTGTGATTCATCACAGCTTCTTACCTAACTGGGTGAGCATTACTGCAGATGTGTACTGTGAAGAACTGAACACAATGACGGAGAAGCTGGAATATCTCCAACCAGCATTGGTCAATCGCTTGTCTCCGCTGCTCCTGCACGACAACGCGCGACCTCATACTGCACAGCAGACTGTCTCCAATTTGCAAGAACTGAGGTTGGAAGCTCTCTGTCATCCGCCCTACTCACCAGACCTTGCGCCTACAAACTACAACTTTTTCCAGAATTTTGATAACTTCTTGGCGGGATAAAAAAATTAATACCTGAGAGGCATTACAAAATGCCTTTGAAGAATTTGTTACCTCCCGTCCAGCTGATTTCTTTAAGAAGGGCATCAATAAACTGTTACTGCGTTAGCAAAGATGCATTGATTGCATAGGTGATTACTTCGATTAATACAAATAAAAAATACATGAAAAAAAATCTTTTAAATTTTTTCATACAAAACGGCAATTTCATAGGTAAAGACCTTAGTATGCTAACTTCCACATAAATATTTTATTAAAGTAAAAAAAACATCTTGGGTCGACACGGTGATTGAACCCGTGACCTTTGATAAAGTACAAAACTAGAAATAATATGATGAGACTATTTTATTTATATTATTTCATTCTTGTTTAATATTAACTAGTAAATAGCTCCATTTCTGACCAGTAGACAAACGACAGACAAACTTTTAAAATTATATACATTTTATCAGAAATGTGTTATGCCGGAGTTAATAGATCCCCGTTACCCTCGCAAACTACCATTTAGAGATCGAATGTAAATCAAATTGGCATAAGCACAGACAAAATTAGCGGAATATAAAAAAAAATGATTTTATTCCGGTCTCTTTAGCAATTTGATTTATATTTATTTGATTTTAGAAACAATGTGTTTCAATAATAATAATAATAATACCCCTCGAGGACAGTCGTTATCTTTTATAGGATTAACGCAACCCTATGAGGGCATAGTAGATTCGCTTTTTGAGTCATCCACTTTCTGATATCAACAAAAAATGTATCAGAAAGTTATTGAAAGCTCACATCCGCAGGGCAGCTTGTGGCGAGCTGAATGTGCGTGGCTACACATCGGTCCCGATTCCTCAGAGTTTTGTTGCCCTTCTGCGCCAGTTAGGATTTAATGGCCTAACGGGAGAGCAGTGAGAGTGCTTCTCCCGGGAGTGCAGCAAATCTCAACTCTGGCTTGCCTTAATTGGCCGGTCTGAGGGAGGGAGCCAGAGCTATATGCTCGGGGGTGGAAGTGTCATTTTCAAGGGCATAACTACGGGGAAGCCCGCTCCGGGCCTGTCCCGCGAAGGTGAAACCGGCGCCGCACCGCTCGACACCCCAAGCCGCTCACACCGGTGTTGCCTCCTGTCGCCTTACAGGCTTATCATGCCTATGGTGATTGTATAGGGGGCCCATCTAGTGAGTTGGCGAGTCACCGTCTGCCAATAGTTTAATAATAATATATTAAAAAGGCAGACGCCGTTTTCATCAATAGCTTAAATCACCCAATCCATTTAACACCCAACCCAATAGCCCATTTCATGGTTAGCACATTTCACAATAGTTTAACTCCCATTGGAGGTGATCCATTACCGTTCTTCTACATAAGGCGGGCGTGGACTATCTGCAGTGAGGGTCCCATTCCCTATTAGATTAAAATTCTCAAAGGGCCTCTGCGTGTTGGACCTATGTCTCCATGTAAGCCTACCAAAAGCCCGGGTATCTTCAAGAAAAAAAAAAGAAGATACCCGAGAAAAGAAGAGACATAACAATTTATTTGGACAAGAGCCTCGACCAAAAACTGACGAGGCTCACGTTAGGCAGCTGGATCAAGCGCTTGATTCAGAAAGTAGTTCTTCTGGAAATGGCGCATTGTTAGGAGGTTGCTCTTCAAGAGCCCTGACCATCGGCAGCTAGGACCCTGTTCCCGATAGTTTTGTTACTAAAAATGTTTAAAAATATAATTAATATGTATAGAAAATTAGTAAAGAATACTTTAAAAAAAATAGTAGAAAATGTGACGACTACGTAAAAAAATGTTATAAAAGAAATATAGATTTCCAAAACAGTTTTATTTATATTATTCAATAATTTAAAATATGTTATGGAAGCACCCATACAATAATTGAGTAAGCATCTTGCAACTCTTGTAGCAATCTTCCGTTACTCGCTCTACGATATGACTAAAAAATCATGCTGTACCTAAGTTACTTGTTTATTCTATTTGTTTGCGAAATAATTTCTTATAATTGGAATTGGCGTTCGGAAGGCACGTTAAGCCGTTGGTCCCGGTTGCCAGTAAAATGGCAGTCGTTAAGCCTGGTTGAAGGCCTAATGGGAGCGGCTTGAAAAAATTCAACAGCAGGTAGCCACAACCTGCGTTTGTCTATTTCAGACAGGAATACACACGGTGAAAAGCGGGCATATAATATGCCTCTGCCACCCCTTCGGGGATAAGGCGTGATGGATATTTATTAATTTTTTAATTTTTATTGACAAATTTTTCGTTGGTAGGTATCTATTTGATGTATGGAGTTGACAACTTTTGCGGCGGACTAAGTAGGTAGATAAATGTGGGATTATCATACCTGTGAAAATCCCACATATATGTACCTACTGAGTACCTACCTACTGCTATAATTATTTAGGTACCTACAATACAACAAAAATCGTCATAAACCGTCGCTGCATCGTAGACACTAAAATGTAAACTTTAGGTACGTAGGTAGGTACTTACTAAGAAAACAATCTTAGTGTGTCTTGTGTTTACAGTTAGTGATATTGAGTACATATAGGTAGGTAAGTAAAAAAAATTAAAAAGACAGGTAAGTAAGTAATTATGAAAACTATTTATAATAGGTATGCAGACTGTTTACGATGATTAGGTATCCACTGCTTGAGCGAACGCTGCATGACCGCCCGGGGAATACTAAACGTAATGAAATAAGCATATGTGTGTATCGTGGAACATCGTTTTTGTTCGGAACGGTTCGGAACGCTGCATGTGTGCGTACGAACTAGACGTGCGTAAAGACTAGCGTCAAACTGCTCATAACTGATACTATCACTTGCTATCACGATGCTAGGTGAGACAGCGTGCTTTTTGGTCACGCCCACCAGTGAGTTCGAGCTTGCGACTTGTGCCACCTTAAGGGTAGAATATATCAAAATTTCTTAACGCGTATTTTTTTATTTCTATATAGAAGCAGGTATAAGAAATTTGGTGTTGCTATGTTTGAAAATGAAGAATTTCACATATATTTATTTTATCTATCACGCCTTATCCCCGAAGGGGTGGTAGAGGCATATATATTATATGCCCACTTTTCACCATGTGTTTTCCTGTCCCACGTAATAGGTAGTGAGCCCATTGCCGTGCCTTTTTAGTGAGTTGGTAACATAAAGGCTAAAGGGTCTTATGTGCTAGACACTCATTAGCACGACCAATTAAAGTCCTGGTAGTCTCGGACTGGACTTTCAATCCTTGTTTACCGCCTTATAGGTAAAGTTTTGCAAAACCGCGATACACGTGCCCATTTCTTTTTTCACCTAGTGATCTCGTTCGTCTCTCGTTGATACTGCGGCTCTGCAGGCGTGGTGAAAATTTCTCGTTCCCGTTTCCCACAGGAACTTGTTCCGGGGATAAAAAGTAGGCTACTGACTACTTCTGGTGTGTAAGTTTTATTATTGTAAAGTTTCATCTAAATCCAATCGGTAGTCTTTGCGTGATCTTTCAAACCTTTGTAACAAACCGACTTGCAAACATTCTTACAAAATTTCGAGTTTATAAAATTAGTAAGGTATTATAGGATAGGCCATATATCTTTATGTTACTACCCAAGCGAGAGGAGCAGCAATTAATAAATGTCAACAAATCGGTCATTATTTCATGTAACAATCATGTATATAGTCTTAAATGGGTTGAAATAGTGCTACGCGGTTCGAAGTATATCACAGACGAAAGCTTGGGGCACAACTAGTGATTAATATGTTTATCAATCACGCCTTTTCTCCAAAGGGGTGGTTGTGTATTGTAAATGTATTCCTGTTCCACGTAATAGATGGTGAGCCCAGTGCCGTGTTGAAATAGCCAGACGCAGGTTGTGGCTACCATCTGTTGTATTTTTTTAAGCCGCCCTTTAGGCCTTCAACTTAGCTTAACGACTGCCATATTACTGGCAACCTGGACCTACGGCTTTAAGTCCGAAGCGCGGAAACGCTGGCAAATGTGAATGCCATAAGTGGGCACCCATTCGTGACCAGTCATGGCGAAAGTTGCTAAACGCAGTCAGCGTTTACGGAACACTGAGTCAGCGGAGCCACGAGCGCTTTAAGTTAATAATAAGTGGGTAATTTATCTATCTATCTTCACGCTGTATCCCTGACGGGGTAGTCAGAGAGGACAGATCGCCAGATCGGGTAATTTATAATTGCAGAAAATAGTATAGAACAATGCTAAGTTATTTTAAATCTAAAGTAGTCCAAACCATGACCACCAAAATTCAAGACCTCCCAAAACTCTAACTAGAAGAACTATACCTACACAGTTATAACAAAAAACTAAACTGAAGCTTTTGCTATATACCGACACTTGTCAAACGTCACACTGCAAACTTCCTTAATAACAGTGTTGCAGTATGCATTTTGGCCCGAACATCCATATTTCATCCGATTCATCCACACTTTCAGCCCCTATTTTACACCCTTATGGGTAGAATTTTGTAAAATCCTTAAATATTATTATTATATATTTAAAAATTAGGTACATTAAATTTGGTGTTACTATCTATGACAGAGGGGAAACTGTAGAATCTACCATATAAACTTAGAACCTATTTTACCCCTCTATAGGTAAAACCGCGAAACACGCATCTATTTGTTTGTAACCAAAAACATGTGTACTTAATTCTGTGTTTCCAACTGTGAAAACGACGAACTTCCATACAACCGTTTATCACTTTTATTTACCCCTGTTTTCAAAAAACTCTATCTTATTGGGAACTGTGAGTTGGTAAGTACCATAAAAATTTTAAGTTCGGTTAAAGATAATCGTTGGAAATTAAAATTTACATCAACTTACCACGAGTATACTTAGTTGAAAAATACACATAAATCTTATTTGGCACATTACATACATACATATCATCAAACCTGTCTCCCATTGGGGAAGGTAGGTACTTGGCAAATTGAAAAATTTAACTAACTATCTTCACGCTGTACCCTGACGGGGTAGTCAGAGAGGACAAATCGCCAGGCTTCACGATCCATGCATACTTCTTTCACTTCTTCAAGATTCATCAATCGCTTCATACACGCACGTCTGGGTGTCCGAGTACGGTTGACCTTTCCTTTTTTGAGCAATCTGCTCACGTGGTCTTCATATGTAAGTCTCGGCCTACCCTGACTTCTTCTACCCTCTACTTTCGTACAATATATATTCTTCGTCAATCGTTCCTCACTCATTCGTTGGACGTATCCAAACCAACGGAGCACGCCCTTTTCCAGGTTTACGCTGAGATATTGCGTATCACTTCGTTGCGTATTCGGCCGGCCAAAGTAACGCCGCACAATTTTTGAAATGATCGCATCTCCACAGCATTCAATTTACTTTCATGCATCTGCTGACATATCCAGGTTTCACTACCGTAAAGCAAAGTTGGCACTAGCACTGCGTTATGAATCGCCAGTCGTGATTCTGTTACGATGATTTGTCGCTTTACTATTTAATGTAGGAGAGACAAAACGGTTCTAAAATCCGTGGGACCTATCGATGGAATTTTTCAATGGACCAACAGTGGACAACCTTTTCTTTTTAATATTAAAGCTTATGTTAATATACCTTTTGTAGCTTAACGTCTATTGTCTGCGTCTACGTCTATCTCTAACTTGAGACCAATAACTTACCGTGCTTTCTAAAGCATGGAAACGCTCGTAAAAGCCGCAAACATATCTATCGCCGAATGATCGTTTACAGAACAAACCCCGAGCAAGTGGCGCTACGAGTCAAGATAATTAGTTAAACCAGTGGTCACTCGTTAAAATTTGGCCATAATTTATTTTATTTTTAGTATAAATAATCCAAGTTGTAAAAAAAATACATCTCTTAGTACATCTTCACCATTAAAAATTGTGTTAAATTTCACGTCTATCTGTTTCACGGAGGTTTCTATAATTTACTAACTCAGTGTTCTGTAAACCATCACTTCGTTAAACAACTTTAACTATGGCTGGTTACGGATGGGTGACCGCTTTGAAGCATTTACATTAACGAGCGTTTCCGTGCTTCGGAAGGCACGATAAGCTGTTGGACCCGGTTGCCAGTAACATGGCAGTCGTTAAGCTAAGTTGAAGGCCTAATGTGCGGCTTGACAATTTTCAACAGCTGGTAGCCACAACCTGCGTCGGTCTATTTCAACACGGCAATGGGCTCACCACCTATTACGTGGGACAGGAATGCACAGGGAGTAATGGGGCGTATAAAATTGTCTCTGCCACCTTTTCCGGGATAAGGCGTGATTGATAAATAAATAAAATATTATAATAAAAGTACGTAAGTATATGTGATTATTGCTGATACTATCGGGGTTGCTTATTTGTCGTATGAGTCATTTCGTAGCCGTTCTTTGTGAGCTTGTACTAAGTATATCCACATCAAAGGCAATGAGTAACGTTTAAAAACAACTTCTTGAGGTAGTTTTAATAATTAACATAGTTATGACATCAAGTTTCTGAGCAATTATCATGAATCATTAGATTAAGAGCTACTGTTTCAATGACTGTCGAACTTAATGGCTACCTATGTTAGTAGTAATCAAGGATTAAATGAATTAGTCAATGTTAGTCCACAGCTGCCTGGACCCAGCCTAAGACTTTCCCAATTAAATAAATATTCTGGGACACTTTTCAAACAGCGCCATCTAGCCCAAAGTAAGCTATTATAGGCTTGTGTTATGAGATCTAGATAACTGATAAACATACTTCTACATTTCTAAATACATACATATAATACTTAGCAAACACCCAAACTCCGAAACACACATTTGTGGATCACACAAATATTTGTTCTGACCCGGGAATTGAACCCGGGACGTGCAAGCGTGGCAGTCGCATACACTACCATTGCAAAGGTCTAATCAATAAATCGGGTGAGTTAATTTTACATCTGCATTCACTAGGCAATGATCGGAATAACAATCCTGCCGATATTATATGCATAACAGAACACAACATGATTTAGGCAGATGTGAAGTTATTAAAGCTTCCTAATTTTGTAAAAAAATTGTGAAAGGAAAATATTGAGTTGTTTTTTGACCGGCTTGTGATATTGTTAGACAAAATAGGTTATAAAAACAAGAAAATAATTATTTGCGGGGATTTTAATATAAACCGAACTAATACCTGTAACACGTCACAATAGTTTGAGCACTTATTGAGTAAATACAATTTAAAATTGTCAATAAGCGACCCAACTAGGTTGAGTTCCATGACCTGTATTGATAACATTGCACATAACGTTAAGAGATCGAAATCACAAGTCATTGACTTGTCACTTTCCGATCATACAGCCCAGCTACTCCCTTGCCCTATATGGGGAAATACTAATATAAGGCACTGGTTTAAAATAAAACGGGATTATAGTAGGGACAACATTGCAAAATTTATAAACTGCATAAAAAGTCTTAGTTTTGCAGACTGCTTTACATGTGCTGATCCGGACACAGCATATAATAACTTCATTGATTTATTTAAGTTGTTTTATGACCAATGCTTTCCGTTTAAAAAAATTAATATATCAGTCGTGAAAAAAACGAAATGGATAAGTAAGGGCTTAAAGCTGTGTTCAAAAAGGAAACGACAAATGTTGTGGCGGTATAGACTCTCACGAAGTACAGAACATAAAATACAATACAAAAAATACACAAAACTTCTTAGGGACATCATTGATAAAACACAAAAAGCACAGAATAACTACTATATAAATTCAGCTAAAAACAAAAGTAAAGCTACGTGGCAAATAATAAACAAATATAAAAGTTTAACAGTAAAAGATGAAATTACACAAATTATACATGATGATTACTTGATTACAGAGCCGCATCATATTGTTGAACTATTTATTAATTTTTTTGTTGAAAATATAAAATATAATACAAGTATAAATTTGAATTTCCAAAAAAGAATGACATATAAAAAATCTAATTCGTTGTTTATGAAACCTACTGACCCGACTGACATTTTTAATATTATAATGAACCTCAAAAATTCTAATAGCACAGGTTACGATGACATACACACTAAAATAATTAAACTAATACCTCAATATGTAGCACCTGTTCTTAGTCATATTATTAATTTAAGCATTGAGCAGGGGGTGTTTCCCACAAGACTGAAAGTAACCGTTATTAATCCATTGCTTAAAAAAGAAAAAAAAAGAGAGTATAAACTCATATAGACCAATTGCATTAATTCCAATCATAGCAAAGATATTTGAAAAGGTTATCTATAGTACTATATACAATTTCTTTGAAGAGAATAATATATTTACAGAAGAACAATTTGGATTTCGAAAAGGAAAATCAACTAATACTGCTCTTTTTAATTTTTTGGAACAAGTAATGACAGGGCTGGACAAGAAAATATGTATTATATCTCTCTTCATGGATATGACCAAAGCATTTGATCATGTAGATCACGAAATATTATTATTAAAACTAGAGAAATATGGAGTAAGAGGTAATGCATTTGCATTAATAAAATCATACCTCACAGGAAGAGTACAGGTTACGTCAATGAAAAAAATCGATAAAAATACAAAAACCGAAATAAACTACATTTCGAAACCCAAAATTGTCAAATATGGTGTGCCACAGGGCAGTATTCTTGGGCCGCTGTTGTTTTTGGTGTATATAAATGACCTTCCAAAAGCGATCAACGAAAATATGATACTATTCGCTGATGATAGTACAGCCGTTTACAACTGACAATAAAACATTAAATTATGAAATTGACATAAATAGTTCACTTAAAAATATAATTGAATGGATAACACAAAATAATCTGAAAATAAATTTAGAAAAAACAAATTACATAATATATAGTAACAAAAATTCTATACATACCAATCTATCACTTAACTATCAAGGCGAAAAAATAAAGGAAGTTGAGGTTACAAAATTTCTGGGTATATACATTGATTCTGATTTAAACTGGAAGACGCAAGTTGATCAAATCTGTAGTAAATTAAGTTCATTTTCATATGCACTGTATATGCTAAGAAAAGTGGATAACGAAGAAACACTATTAACAGTATATCATGCTAACGTACGCTCGATTCTCAAATATGGCATTTTATTTTGGGGTAACTCAGTTAATAAAGAGTATGTTCTAAGAGCTCAAAAGAAGTGTATAAGAAGTATGTGCGGACTTAAACAGATAGACTCATGTAAACCCTCGTTTCGTAGGTTAAAAATACTTACCCTTCCTGCTCTGTATATTTATGAAGCCGCAATATATGTAAAAAATAATTTAAACAAATATGTAAGCCTGATCAGCAAAAGACATAAAAATATACTTCACATCGATAAATGTATGACTGAACAATTTAGAAAAAGCATTTTTGGAATCAGTGCAAAGATATATAATAAATTGCCTGATTACGTAAAAACCCATTTTCATATTTAAGGAAAGACTCTATATATTATTAACTAATAAGGCTTATTACTCGATTGAGGAATACTTGGATGATAGGAATCTATGAGTTCTGTGACATTATATTATTATTTTCACTTTTTTTTTTAATTATTTTAATAATGAGTATTTATTTATTTTTATTCCTATTTTATGACAGAGTTCTAATTTTGTATAATTCTTACTGATATTGATTGATATATAATTTAATATTCAATACATTACATTATTGTACGCCTACAAGGCATGTTACGGAAGATCACAATTTGTAATAAATATATAACAACTTTGTAATCACCTGTAACAAACAATAAATAAATAAATGAAAAAAATAAATAACTCTTGCGGATTGTAGTAAAAGTCTATTTTAGAATGAATGTTTAATCTCCGCTAATATAGCTCACAACAATTAAATAATTAAATTTGAAGTTATAGTGGTTTCTACTTAGGTGAAAAAATGGGGGCGCTAAAAATTTATTTAGTCTCAAAGTGGGCAGTAGACAAAATAAGTTTGGGAACCTCTGCCTTAGACGGACAATAATTTTTTAAAACTTCTGCAATTTGAGCTCAAGTTTCTGGAAATTTTGTTATTTTTTGCATCACAAAGATGTATATTTTAATCTAATATAAGCTTGTCGCATGGGATCTAATCAACTATTTCTAAATACATACATATTATGCACTAGGTGACCCCCGGATTCGGCTGTGACATACTTTGAACTATGGTCGCACCTAAAATCAATTTTTTTTAAATAAAAACACTTCTACTTTTCCACAAATTTTACTTTTTAACCTGACCGGCTTCGCCTTTCGCCGAACCCGGTCAAAAGTAAATTTTGTGGAAAAGTGTGTTTTTATTATATATGTGAAGCAAGTTCCACCGAGTGCCATCAATCAACAGTATAAACTATTTAATCCCATCGCTTATAAATTCTACAATAATGCATAAAAATTAGCGCGATTTGTTGACATTTATGATTACTGCTCCGCTCTCCAGGGTAGTGGCGTAAAGATATATAGCTTGCCTAGATAAATGGGCTATCCAACACTAATATATTTTTTTAATCCGACCAGGTTCCTGAGATTAGCGCGTTCAACCAAACAAACAAACTCTTCAGCTTTTTATATTAGTATAGAATATAGATTTTTATCTTGTATTTGTTATGAATCAATATTATTCCTTCTATATATCTAAATGTGGAAGATTGTAAATAGCGATTACGTAATATTGATTGTACACTAATAATATTTTGGTATTTGTCTGTAAGCCTTTTTTTGAAATTAAATAAATTAATTAATCGTGTATACCTAAACTTACATAACATGCTAAATCGTGCAGAGCATATACACCTTTATTCCCAAAGGGGTGATAGAGGCATAAATATTTTACGCTCATATTTCACTGTGTGCATTTTAGTCTCACGTAACAGGTGGTGAGTGGTGAGCTAATTGCCATGTTGAAATGGAAAAGCACAGGTTGTGGCGACCTTCTTTTTTAAATTTTCTAGCCGCCCAAGTTCAAGTTTTCAAGTTGGTATAACGACTGCCATGTTACTGGCAACTTAAACCAATATTAACTTGCCTTCCAAAGCACCGAAATGATCTTAAATGCAAATGTCACAAGCGGTCACCCATCCGAGGACCGCGTATAGTGCATATAGCGACAATGATCGTTTACAGAACACTGAGTAAGTGGGGCTACAAGCGCTTCCGTGCTTCGGAACCCGTTTAGCCGTTGGGCCCAGACAAATTTTTAAGGTTTTTGAACTTATACGTCTCTTGGCGCGTTAAGGAAAAAATACGAGAGTAAAATTTTACAATGCGCGCGCAGACCGTCACGAAATACCGACACCATGAAGTTAAAGTATAAACGTTTCCATGTCAACATTTAAAAACTCTGAAGTTAGCTAATAAGTGTTCCCATGACAAACTTTTCCACATTCTTACTAATTTATCATTTCTGTTACAAACAAAAAGTTGTGGTGGAATATGTGATGAAATCTTATAAGACTAAAGCAGTATAACTTCTAACGTGTGTACATAAGTACACATACACACACACTTTTTATATATAGTTTTCGTATCTTTAAGGTTGCATATTATTCGTATTCACTCGTATTAAAAACTAACCCTCAAATCAATAACAAAAGGGCCACAAAAAGCTGCCAAGCTTTAATCTATTTTTTTTTTTATTACTTTTTTAGTTCGGCTATTGACCACTTGAATTTTTGGGCAGCACTTGTCACATCTTCTGTCAATGTCAAAACTGATTTTATATATGGTCACCCTCTCTATTAGTTCTACTACTCACCACTAAGATATGTGGCAGTAGTTGTGGTACAAAAGCTTTTTATAGATATAGGTTTAATTAATTTATTATATTTGAAGTTATACTTTTTTTGGCGCGTTAGGGAAAAATGATGAGTAAATTTTTAAAGAGCTAATACACGACCGGATTTGGTCTGCCGGACCTCGACAGATTTGATCCGCCGAGTCTGCCGACCAAATCTGTTGTCGCAACAGACTACCGGATCAGACCGCACCGGACGACCAGACGACCATTCAGGGTGTTCAGATTATGGACTTTTACCCTATTCAAGGGTAAAATTATTTTTTTTAAGGAACCTTTGTGGAAATGAAAAGTTTCTAATAAAGTATATTATTTTATATGCATTTAGTGAAAAGCTGCAAATTTGAAATTACACACACACACATTTCAATTTTACTTATCTATGTAGATAACTGGTATGCATAGTATTCCTCTACATAGAGTAAATAAACACTACGTTATGTATTAACGTAGCTCTTTTTTCTTTCTGGCAAAAAAATTATGAAAAAGTAATTTTTTGGGGAAAGGTAAAATCGGTACTGGGGACAGTTTTGACAAACTAACTAAGATGGCAACATTGGGAAAAAAAATATGAAAAAGTGTCTATTTGGAGAAAAATTAAATAAAATCTGGGGAAATTTACGACAAAGTAGGTAGAACGACTACATTGATCATATCCGATGCGGATCGAGGCGGACTCTATTAATAATAATTATGTCCGCCGGACTGCTTTACAGTCGGTAAGATTTGGTCGGGCGGCAAATCAAATCCGCGGTCTGGTCGGATCAAATCCTGTTGTGTGTTAACCGTTTTATGATGCGCGCGCAGACCGTCATAAAAATCCGACACCATGAAGTTAGCTGAGAAGTTAACTGCTAAGTATTTCCATGATAACTTATTAAAGGTAGTTTTTATTCTTTTAATGTTTTTATTCTTTCAATTCATCCTTCCGGTTACAAACAAAAAGTTGTGGTATATGTGATGAAATCTTATTAGACTAAAGCAGTAAAACTTCTAACGCGGGTACCTACTACTACCTTATAGACAGAGAATACCATAGACACATAGTCAGCGTGCCGCAGAAAGGGACAGGTAGTGCTTTAACTGGGTTACCATATGAAGACATTTTTTGTATTATTAATATTCCAAGTATCCACCTACGATCCGGACTTTTGATCATTTGGCTTTTAGTTTTCGGAATTGTTGTGAGCGACTGCCGTCTGAACTCCCAATCCCGTAATAGCACATGCGTAGTTGTCTCATCCGTTAGTTAGCTGTTACACTGCTAGTAGATGAGGGTATTTGAAAACACCCTAACGCTCACATAGAAAATACCTGAACTCCTTAACAAACATTTGCGGATCAATCAAATATTTGTCCTCACTGTTACAAACACTACCAACTGCACCACTGAGGCATGATAGGTTCTAATTTTCGTAAGTAAATAATTCAGTAGTGTTATTTGTTGAAAAAATAATACATAATTAAATATTTTTTTGTAAATGTTTATCTAGTTTTGCAGTTAATTGACACAATAAACATTTGTATGCAAGCAGATACTGTTATAACAAAACGTATCTCCCAAAAAATATAATTATTAATCTTTTAAATTCATCACTACGTAATATTATTTTTCTTCTCTTTAAATAAAAACTTATGTTCAAAATGTTTGCTGCAAATTCTTGAAGTTGGTTTTGGTGACCGATTGGTTCGTACTGCAGCTGTTATCCAATTCAGATGCGAAACGCCACTTTTTGGAAGGCTGCAAGAAACCAATAATTATTTAACTAAGCACAACACAATAAAAAAACATAAGAAGTGCTTAAGTATATTTACATGCAATGCAAGCTGATACACCTGCTGACAAATGAACAAGGTCGGGCACAGGAGCGGATACCTACTAAAAGAGATTGGGAGATTAGGTTTCAAATCGTTTCTAACAGCACCGACAACAAAGATATTACAGCTGCTACTATTAGTCTTGCCTAGCAGACATCGACAACAAAAGTGGAAAATTTGGGCGAACCGAGACCTCACGGTTAGGTAATACGATATTTAAAATAAAATATTGAAGTTTAGAGCAGTTCCGATAACATCTTAGGTATGTAATAGCATGTCTATAAACTACTTCCACTTTAATCACAATCCAGATTTCCGCCTCACCTGCATGTTGGTGCTAACTGAATAATAAAGTCAGGGAGAGTAGTTATTTCCAATATACCCCAGACCTAAACTTATGTCGCACAAAATATAAGTAACGATAATTACGTGGTAAGTAGGCTTATATATATCTCAAAGTTAATTTTTTTGTGCGTCTATTATTCTTAAATAAATGTAACATGTACGACACGACCAGCAGTTTTTTTTTAAATAAAATCAGATCTGGGGTAATTTAGCATACATGAAATGTCGACCCTATCTTTTATTTATGATATTCTTAAATAATGATATTTGATATTATTTATTAATGAAATTCCATCTTGAATGCAAGATGCACAATATACTTCTATTAAAACTTAGTAACTGATAAAACTTGGTAGTACTTACGAATGAAAAGATACAGTTTTTTTTTCACCATCACTCTTACATCTGAAAACACTACATCGCACCATCTTTTATTGATTTAAATTAATATTTCGTTCGTCATATTACTCCTCAATGAAATATAACACAGTTTTGTACCTTTAAACCGCTTTATAGCTTATTTTTTACAACAATGACAATGAACTGCATAACAGCTGTCAAACTTTGTTTCGCTCAATCTCAAGACTGTGCTAGAAAATCCGGCACGCTCGATGAAACAAAAAATCTAATCATTATGTTTCTTTACTTCATACTAGACCGGCAAAATTTGCTTTCTTTCTTGTGTGAGTGAAACAAAAGCTATCAATTCGTCTATAGTATTCTCTGTCTACGTACACTTTTTTTCTTTTGTAGTTAGCTTCGACAAAGTACCTCCATTGGTCTTAGTTCTAAGCAAAGTACCAATAGACAGAGCCACAGCGTGGCCGGCTATGAGGCAGCAATATTTTTTATGTGAAATAAATCAAGTGGTGTCCGTGCCACCAAAGTCGAGGAGGGTAAAAGGGGGGCAAATGAGATTTTGTTTGTATAGGAAATCGTGCTTAATAAATATAGAAAATTTATTTGATTTCAATGGTGATTGTACACTTTTTAGTACTCCAGGCACATTAATGTATGAACATTAAAGCATTAGCACTACATGCCCGTATTTACAGTAATGTACGGAAATCTGTCCAATTTATTATTAGGCTATAAGGCTAGAATAAGTTATTTGTCTTATTTAACGGTATCAATCTCCGATCTATAAACTCTTTTACTGACATTAAATTAAGTTTAGTTTTTTCAGACTTTTGGCGCGAACATTGAGAGTGCGAACATTGCACGTTTGTCGTATATTAAATTCCAAAATTAGTATCAATTTCGAGTATTTGGTGAAATATTATTCATAAAGAGTTCAGAAATGTGCATTAGTGAAAGAAAGAAATATGTTCCAATGAATAGCGGACGTAGTTGTATGGATTGCGTTTCCTTTGCCTGCCAAGATGGGCGAAGACAAATAACAACAATCTTGCTGTCAAATTGTGCTGTCATATGTCAGCTGGAGGAAGAATGTTGTTGGTGTGATTGTGATTTTTACTGCAGTCGTGTCGTTATAATTTGTGTCATTTTATTGGAATTTTAATTCAATGCACGTTGAAGTAATTGCACCGCTCACTTAATTTCAACTGTTATTATTCAACGTAATAGACAATGGAGAACCTATCCATAGGTAAGTATTGTCATATAATTATTATCCTAACCTAATTCCACACGTATGCAAAAGCTTCAATATTAAAGGGAAATTATTTTTAGGTGAGATTTATACCTCCGAGAAGAGAGGTAGTGACGAAACTGGCGATGGCACTGAAAACAAACCCTTCAAAACTATTCTGCAGGCTATGCGTAAAGCCGGCAAGGAACCGTTTCCTACGATCTATGTGGACTCTAAAGAGGAAGGAAAAAGTTACGACGTAGCGGCCAGGTCTCAGTTAAAAAAAATTACCAAAATCTGGGTAAGAGAAAACTATAAGATAGCTGACAAAGTTAAGGCGGAGGATGAAACCAATGAAAAACGACAACAAAACTTGGAAGAAGCCAAGAAAATTGTCTTAAAAGAAGATCCCAGTCTTCCAAAGGCTAAAATGATCAAGATTTGTGAAAGTGAGTACCTATTTTATAACATAGTAAGAACGTAGGACCAATTAGAATTTGTGGTAAACAACAAAATACTCTTAGCATTCATATTGGAAATAACTATGCCTGTTTATTAAAGTAACGGAATCAGCTTGGAATATATTAAACAAATTCATAAATTATATAATAAATGGCAATATAATTATATAAAGAAACATTGCATCAAACATTATATAGAAATTATGATGCAGATGCAATACTAGGGTGATGAAATAATGTAAATATTGCACAAGTGCATTTGCTTGACCAACTTGATAACATTTATGCAAAAAAGTCTAATTTGTATACTTCTTCAAGTAGTTTATTGTTAAAAATGATTGTTATTATAATAATAATCAATAAATAATATTAATAAATTTATTTCTGTCTCAGATCCACAGATTTAGAAGAGTAAGCAGATCAAACATATTCCTTTGTTTATGGTGTAATACTTCATCCTTTTCACTCTTTTTATTTCTTGTATAACGCTATCTTTTTTTGTCATGTGTAGCGACATGTAACTAATAATAATAATAAATCTTTATTCATTTAGGTCACAAAGTAACACTTATGAACGTCAAGAATATTGCTTCTACACTCACACATAGACAGCGAACAGCGCATAGCCTAACTTTCTACAAAATTTCAACTACTGCCGCCATTTTTGAATCAGGAATTTGTTAGGTTTTGTGCCGAAGGGAAAATATTGTGTAAATATATTTAAATAATTGTGTTATTATTCTAATATTTTTATTCAAAAATGGTGATTCTTCTAGACGAACACTTGAAAAGTTGTTAATATATGGTTCATAGCATCTGTTCCATAAACCGTTTGGTCGCTATCGTCATCTATATCTAAGATTTTTGTTAATTTACATACATTTTGTACTGTTACGGCATGGGGACGAATTCAGTTCAGCAAATTGTTTGCAATTTCAATATCCAAAGTCAAGCTAAATGTAGTGCCCGATTCAATTAATTATGTTAATATTGTTTTAGGTTTCCTAAGGATACCATTAAACAAGATGTTTGGTAAATAAACATAAATTATGAAAGATATTAAAATGACATGATATGATAGCTGAATGTGACCCTGGATTAAGCTACCTGTTTATATGTGTGAAATAGGCTATGCTATTTTTCACAAATGTTTGATCTACTTACTCTTCTATATCTGTGCTCAGATCATACATTACATTTTGTTCACAATAAATTGCTTTAAATTAAAATAGGTCTGACTAAAAATAACATAGGTAAGTTCACTAAAGTAACATGTTTAATTTAATTGCTATGGCAAAAGAATCAACTGTGTATGGAAGTGAATTTATGAGATACCTTGTCTGAACCAGGAATTAACCTGTGTCTCAGACCATCATTTATAAGCTCCCTTAGCTGAACTAGGAATTTCAAACCACAATATTTTGTATTTTATAATCAGAAGTCATGTTAATTTGTTGGTTCTGGCTGCCAAGATATTGTAATTATTAAGCCAATTTGAAGGCATTATAGGTGATGAAATATTTATTTTGTGTAATGTGGGTGTATATAATCGTCATAGTCATAATAGTCGGCTTGTTATATAATTATGATAAGTACACTATACATATAGAAGCAAAATTTAGGTATTGGTTGAGCGGGCGAGATAAATAAATTCAAAGTGAACTGTATTTGCGGGGAAAGACAATAATGAAAATTACACGCGGTTGTCAAACGAAAAAGAATGGAAACAGGAATGGGCACACTACCTTGCTGCTGATGCGAGATGCTGAGGTGGAGGCTGCCGGGGATGTCCTTGGACTTTGATTCCTGGTTTCCTTGCACGAGTACACTATTTATCCATGGAAAACACAATTATTGCGAAAGGTTTGATGCGGGCGCGCGTGCGGTCAATGTAGTACTGACAGAGCGTCTTCAGTCTTGGTCGCTGCCCGTGAGAGGCTAGCGGCGCGAGCGTAGGTACTTGCGCGCGTAATACAGCTGTCTCGCTCCTCCTTTCTGCGAGACAAGGTAGGTGCGGAAGAGAAATGGAATAAAGGGGAGCGGGGGGAGTGTCGACAACTAATTAATTAAAAACAAATGCAGATCGGCGATGCAACATAGAAAAAATAACGCGGCTACTCTTTTACGTATAACGGCGCAACCATTTCCCCCCGGCTTGAAGGGTTACCTTCGAAAAAGGAGCAACTGACTATACAGTTGCCACTAAGCTTTAGTTGCTAAATAAACAAATGCTATCGAACTAAACTAAACTAAACCTAATCGAACAAGATAAATTTGTTATTGAAGTTACTGTTGATTAGGCAAAGGACAAAGACGAATAACTGGTCGCAAGTACCAACCAGTTGCGGTTTTAACGCGAACTATACGGGTGGTCCCATTTGACCCAGGGAAAACTTCTTCTACTACCCCAAGAGGCCAATGTAATGAAGGCATATTCTCAATTACAATAACTACGACAGTACCGACAGTAATAGGGTTCGATGGAGTTATTCCATTTCTGACGTGACTGTAGCGTATGCAAATAGTCTGTCCTCCAACGCTTCCAAAATGACTGAACGAGTTCATCCAATAATCGATCTTCCTCTATTTAAAAAGCGGGTAAGTATTTTAACGGTGTAACATTCAAAAAGTGCGCTGGAGTCAGTGCAAGCGGCTCCGGGGGATCACTAGACAAGGTTCTACGAAGAGGACGCGTATTCATTACGGCCTCGACTTGAGTGAGCACGGTGCTCAGCTCTTCAAACGTAAAGTGTTTGGAACGCAAAAAATTATGTAGTTCGGAAAGGTTACGACGAGCTCCGACGTAATTCGTACCGTTGTCCGAATACATTCGAGATACGGAACCCCGACGCGACAAAAATCTTTTAAATGCAGCCATGAAGCATGGCGTGCTCAAATCACCAGCTAATTCTATATGAACGGCGCGAGTCGTCATACAAACAAAAAGACGAACATAAGCTTTCGTGGAGCGTATACCACGACCACGAGAAACTGTTACCCTGAAGGGGCCAGCGTAATCGGTACCCGTGTGTACAAACGGTTTAGCAGCCTGAACAACACGACAAGGATGATGATCGGCCATTTCGGGCGAAGTTTGAAACACGGAATACATCTATGAACGATTGAACGAATCAAATTGCGTGCGGAGAGAATCCAGAATTTCTGGCGCAAAATTGACATTAATAAATCTGGATTTTGACTTTCACTGTTATCACATTACAGCTAGCGAAAACCGTGGCGAACGTATCTGCATCCGGGGCTGGGTACATCGCCTACGACGACAAGGGCGCTCCCTAGCTTTCATCACCATACGCGATGGTACCGGCTATTTACAATGTGTTTTGAACGGCCTACTGTGCCAGACTTACAACGCACTAATCCTGTCTACTGAGTCATCAGTCGCGCTGTACGGCAAGCTGGAGATCGTTCCTGAAGGGAAAATGGTAAGTTTACCTTAGTTCCTTTGTATTATTTTATTTGAGATATTTCGCTTAGTTCCAGAAACAATTTTCGGTCACATTTGTACAGCTTGTCTAAATTGAAATAACACAACCCACTACTTTGATGATTTGTTTTGCAAATATTTATTTGCGTATTCCCGTTATGATCACAGTTTGTGTCACAGTGGACTAGTTGCTTGATAATTCCGACAGCTTTCTCTGTATGGCATTGGTCCATCCATAGATACTCGTAACATAGCATATTGATTGAGAGATAACATATCATATTGACTACTGTAAGGGTCTCTTGTTTTCTAAATAATCTATTTGTACGTCTCGCAGGCGCCAGGCGGTCACGAGCTGGTTGTAGATTACTGGGAGTTGATTGGTCTAGCACCACCTGGAGGTGCAGATGCTATCCTTAACGAGGAGGCTCTGCCAGATGTTCAGCTGGATAACAGGTTTGAAATTATTTTATATAAGGTTTTTCGGTTTGGTGGTTCAGACATGAAAGCATTACTTTCACTTCACATTTATGATACAGGTTGAGGACATATATGTATAGGGAATTAATATGGATTACAGTATAATAGGTCATATGACATGTTTATTATGTTTTATTGATTTATTTTATTGACTGTCATTATTCCATTTTTAGTATCCCCTACTATAGTAGGGGAGGGTAGCGTTAATGCTCACTAGGAATTTTATACCGGCTGATATTCATAACATTAATAGTTCTTTACATACATAGTTTATACCAATTAACATAGATCTTCTCTCGCGTCATGCATTATTAGCTTATACAATTTGGAGGTCTAGTTTAATTGGCATTTTTGACTTTTGGTTCCAGCATTACCAGACTGACTGACGGTCAAATCTGTAATGTACTGGTAACATACTATTAATCTTATGAATATCAGCCGGTATAAAATTCCTAGTGAGCATTAACGCTACCTCCTCTACTATTAGTATGGATGCGAATTACAGATCGTCACCAGCCGCCTCCGAAATCCCTGAACATTGAGTACGGATTGCGAATTGTGCGGTTGTAACCGGCTAGTGACTTAATATAATAATTATTGTCGGGCAGGCACATAATGATCCGCGGCGAGAACACATCGAAGGTTCTCCGCGCACGTGCGGCCGTTACTCGAGCGTTCCGCGAGCACTTTGCATCGCGCCGGTATACCGAAGTTACTCCGCCTACTCTGGTTCAGACGCAGTGTGAAGGTGGCAGCACACTCTTCAAGTTCAGCTTTTTCGGGTGAGTCGGTTCTTTTGTAGAGTTTGTCCATGTTTTTGAGAAGTCCCCTAAGCTGATGTAACCAATGTGTCAATGAGAACCACTATCATGGTCTTGCCAAGATATGTCAAATACCTTCAATTATGGGGTCGCAGAGGCATATTATACGCCCATGTTTCATCGTGTTCATTCTTGTCCCCCGTAATAGATAGTGAGCCCATTGCTGTGTTGAAATTAACAGCCACAGCTGCTGGCTACCTGCCATTGAAAATATTCAAGCCTTCAACTTGGCTTAACGATTACCATGTTACTGGCAACTGGGACAGGCGACTCAACGTGACTTTCCAGACATTGAAACGCTCGTAAATGGAAATACCACAAAGTGGTCACCCATCCGTAATCAGCAGGGCCATGAGCACTTATTGCTATGTTTACGTCCTATAGAAATCATCAAATCATTAAAAACATTCCCACGTAGGCTGTTGCCGCAAGACGTGACCATAGCAGCGAACGTCCTATAGAAATGTGTTGTGTTAAACATAATTATAATAATTGTGTTAAACACGTACAGTGCGGAGGCGTACCTGACTCAGAGCTCTCAGCTGTACTTGGAGACTTGCTTGGCCACGCTGGGTGATGTGTACTGCATCGCGCAGTCGTACCGCGCCGAGCAGTCGCGAACCAGGAGACATCTAGCCGAGTAAGTACACTATCTATACTTCACTAATGTATAAAGCTAAAAAGTTTGTTTGCTTGTTTTTTTGGTAGAACGCGCTAATCTCAGGAACAACTGGTTCAAATAAAAAAAATATTTTTGTGTTGGATAGCCTATTTATCGAGGAAGGCTATAGGCTAAATATCATCACGCTACTACTCTGGAGAGCGGAGTAGTAATCATAAATGTCAACAAATCAGGCAATTTTTTTCATACATTATTGTAGAATTAAAAACGATGGGATTTAATGGATCCGACAGGATTTCGAAGTGTGTCACGGGTGAAGCTGCGGGATTCAGCTAGTATAGTAAACATTTATGTAATACTAGGTGACCGTTGACCCGCACGGCTTCGCCCGTGGCATAGTTCAAACTTCCGTCGTACCTATTTAATCCCGTCGCATATAAATTCTAAAATAATTTATGAAAATTTGACCGATTTTTCGACATTTATGATTACTGCTACTCTTTACAAGGTAGTAGCATAATAATATATAGCCTATAGCCTAGCTCGATAAATGCGCTATCCAACATAAAAATTTATTTTCTAATCCGACCAGTAGTTGCTTAGATTAGCGCGTTCATTTATTTAATACTAGCAGATTTTTTTTGGTTCCTGTTTCTCACAGAAACTAATTAAATAAAAATGTCTTTATTTTGCACATACCATTTCAACGGCGCTTACAAAATGTCATACACTCAAACTAAAGAAAAAAAATGAAAATTGAAAGTGACCACCGGTTCGGAACGCGGCCCACCTGAGAAGAACCGGCAAGAAGCTTAGGAAGGCTTTTTTTTTAAACCTATTTACAATTTAATATTTTATCACTATAATATTTTATTTGCCAGCAAATCATTTCCAGGCATCCCTGTCCTGTAAATAGTCTTGAATAGAGTAATAACCTTTTTCACAAAGCTTTCTTTTAATATACTTTTTAAATTTATTTATTGGTAAAGTTATCAGGTCACAGGGAAACTTGTACCCGAGATAAAAAGTAGCCTGTGTTATTCTGATGTATAAACAGTATTGTTGTTAAGTCTGAATAAAATTCATTCAGTAGTTTTTGCATAAAAGTATGAAACATTTAATGTATCACGATCATACATTCGCGCAATTTTCTTAAAAAGGGGTAGGTACAAAGCTTTCAATTCAAATACATACAATTTATACATAGGAAACATGCAAACTTCAAAACAAACGTTAAAAGATCACACAAATATTTATACCGATCCGGGAGTCGAACCCAGGACAGTCGCATACACTACCATTATAAGACTATAAGATAAAGAAAAAAAAAGTTCAATAAATTTGATGTTCGTTTTTTAAATAGATATACCCACGTAGAAGCTGAGTGTCCTTTCATCTCGTTCGAAGATCTACTAGACAGGCTAGAGGACTTAGTGGTAGACGTTGTGGAACGGGTACTAGCATCCCCTGAAGGCCACCTTGTGTACGAACTCAACCCTAACTTTAAGGTAAGCCGTTAGGTAAGTGGTTAAATAAGTTTAAGTGTTAACACTTTGGCTGCTGCCGAACATTTTGGCGAATCAAAAGCTATACTAACAACGACACACTAGAAGTGATTTCAGTACCTGCGGGTATTTATTAAGATAAAAGTCAGATTGTGAGTGGATATTAGTAGTCATAGTAGGGTGTCTCTACTATTTGCACTTCAAAAACCTCGACTTAAACCCATTTTTACTATTTAGTCATTTTAGTCCAAAAGTATTTACTTTTTAAATAAATATCCATCACGCCTTATCCCCGAAGGGGTGGCAGAGGCATATTATATGCCCACTTTTCACCGTGTGGATTCCTGTCCCACGTAATAGGTGGTGAGCCCATTGCCGTGTTGCAATAGACGCAGGTTGTGGCTTCGTGGTCTTCATATGTAAGTCTCGGCCTACCCTGACTCCTACCCTCTACTTTGAACAATATATATTCTTCGTCAATCGTTCCTCACTCATTCGTTGGACGTGTCCAAACCAACGGAGCACGCCCTTTTCCAGCTTAACGCTGACACTTTCATTCAAACCTGCCATATTGCGTATCACTTCGTTACGTATTCGGTCGGCCAAAGTTACGCCGCACAATTTTCGAAGTGATAGCATCTCCACAGCATACAATTTACTTTCATACATCTGCTGACATACCCAGGTTTCGCTACCGTAAAGCAAAGTTGGCACTAGCACTGCGTTATGAATCGCCATTCGTGCTTCTTTTACGATGCTTTGTCGCTTTACTAACTGGGACAAAGCACCGTTAACTTTGTTTCCGGCAGCTACTCGCCGTTCTACATCCGAATCACATCTTCCATCCGCTCTAAACATGCTTGCTAAATACACAATTTCATTCACTTGCTCTAAACGTTCCTGGTTTACCCTAATCTAGCATTTAGTTCTTACGTTACCTCTTTCAAATACTAGAACCTTAGTTTTACTTGCATTTAAGCGAAGACCCTTACTTTCACACTCCTCTTTCATATTAGTGACTAATGCCTGAAGGTCGGCTTCTGATGAGGCCATGAGCACCGCATCATCAGCGTACAACAGACTGTTTACTGTAAAGTCACCCAAATTCACACCCATATTAAAATCTTTCAACTTCTGCAGGCAACTGTCCAGATACACTATGAACAGCCAGGCGGACATGACACATCCCTGTTTGACGTCTGTACAGACATCAAAAAGAGGTGACACATCCCCCCCTACTCGCACGCAAGCCTTACAGTCCCTATAAAGTGACTGTATTGCCCGCAGTAGCGAGCCGTCCACACCATATCCGGGCAGCAAGTCCCACAGCGTTTCTCTCACAACGTTATCAAATGCTTTCGCTAGATCCACAAAAGCGCAGAAAACCTTCTGGCTAACAGCCAGAAACTTCCGCGATCATGTGGAGAGAAAACACATACCTTTCAGACTTTTCTTGCATTCGTGCCGTTATAACCTTTGCATACACCTTACTAGCTAAGCTGACCAAGCTGATCGCCCTGTAGCTGGAGCAGTTTAGGCGTGAGCCTTTCCCTTTGTAAATAGGTACTACAACTGCTACTCGCCAGTCATCTGGGACCTCACCCGTCCGCCAGCACAAGTTGCATAACATACATAGTGTGTCCCAGACACGCGACCCACCGTACTTGATCATCTCAGCAGTAACTCTGTATTTTTCCGCAGCCTTACCACATTTCATACTTCTTATCGCTTGTTCTATTTCTTTCATACTAATGACTTCAATGACGTCGGAATCCGGAGCATCGAAGTGAGCTCCACTTCCCGATGTGGCATCTCTGTCTTTTCTTGCATACATCTTTCCATAATATTCACTCCATCTCTGCAGGACGTCAGTTTGGTCTGTTAGGACGTCATTGTTAACACTAAGCACTTTATTCATACTGCAGATTGCCGAACAACTCAGGGTCCTGCCTACCTCTTTCCAGAAGAGCTTGGCATTATCCCGGAAATTGGACGACAACCTTTCATCCGCTTTCATTCTGCACCTTTCACGAGCTTCTTCTATCAGTGCCTTCGTGTTAACTTTCTGCAGCTTGTATCTCTCTTTCATATTAAAATCATTCCGCGAGGCTAAATAGTCTAGCCATGCTTTCTTCTTCATTCGAACTGCTTCTTTCACTTCTTCACACAAAAATATTTATAATTTTCCGTATCTTAAAATTGATATGAACATGTGGCCACCACGTCACTCCACGGCACGGCGCCGACATGGCTGTTATCGGGCCTTTTTTATATAAAAAAGATTTATAACTTTAAAACCCCTTTCTTTAGAACAATAGATAATTTTGGCGGCCTCTATTTTTTTTTACAATATTTTTGTCGAAAAGGTTTGTCTTTGTTAAAAATCAGGATTTTTTTTAAAAGGTGCCGCCTTATTGTGTTGTCACATGTCTGTTACAACAAACAAAGCTTTATTTTGTTACCTTATAAAAAAATGTTTAAGTTTATATTATTATCACTGATGATGTGCATCCCCGGTGCGTCTTTATCCCAAAAAGACACACACGGTGCTTGTATGTCCAAATTGCACACCGTTTGCGAAGATACGCACACGCGAAAAATAAAGAAAATGCTTATGGTACGGGATCCAGCCGTGAAAGAGTGTTTAGTTTTGGGCCGAAACAATTTAGGTTCGTAAGCGACACGAAAAGAAGAAGTGGTTAAATAAATTAATATTGTGGGACATTTTTTTACACAGCGCCGTCCTGCCCATAATAAACTAATATAAGCTTGTGTTATGGGATCTAGATGACTGTTAAACATACTTATATATTTCTAAATACATACATACTATACATCGGAAACACCGAAAGAAACATTTGTGGATCACACCAATATTTGATGAATCGGGAATCGAACCCGGGACCTCAGTCGCTGCACTACCACTGCGCCACAAAGGCAGTCAAGACATCGTCTAGTAAAACTCTAATTTCGAAACAAACATTGCGTATTACCGGGCACGGCAGTCGCATAGACTACCACTTTTGCCACCGAGGCAGTTGGATCAATTCTGGGCTTAATGCGAGATTGTAATAAAATTATGTAGTGAGACTCCAAACCAATAAAATAAATGTATTTAATGTTTGCTTTACAGAAACCAGAGAGGCCATTCAAACGCATGACGTATCCGGAGGCTATAGAATATTTACGTGCAAACAACATTACTAAGGAAGATGGCTCCTTCTATGAATTTGGAGAGGTAATTTATTATACAATAGGTGACCCCCACGGCTTCACCCGTGACATACTTTGAACTCCAGACGCACCTATTTAATCCCATCGAATATAAATTCTACAATAATGTTTAAAATTTGCCCGATTTGTAGACATTTATGATTACTGCTCCGCTCCCCAGGGTAGTAGCGTGATGATATATAGCCTATAGCCTTCCTCGAGAAATAGGCTATTCACCACAAAAAGACTAACTGACATTAGCGCGTTCAACCAATCAACAGTCTTTAGTTTTATATTTTAGTATCCCACTAATGTTATAAACACGAAAGTTTGTAAGTATGGATGGATGATTGTTACTCTTTCACGCAAAATCTACTAAATGGATTTTGAAGAAACTTCACAATAACATAGCTTACACACTACTTTTTACCCCTGAAACAAGTTCCTATGGGAACGGGATCGGGAAAACTTCACCACGCGTGCGGAGCCGCGGGCGTCAACTTGTAGATAATATAACTCCCATGTTTAGGGCCCATGCGACTTCTCCTGCAAGCGGTGCACCTGCCAACTAACGGACGGCGTCCTTAAAGGGTTGGAAGGTCAAACGGCAGTCGCTCCTAATAATGCCAATCAAATACAAAATTCAAATCTGCTACTAGCCAACTAAACCAAATAAAAGTGATCTCCAGACCTAAATCCAGATGGGATTGAAAGCAACTGGGATTAAACTAACATAAAATAATAACACTCGTATCGAACTCGGTGTACTGTAGTTTCCTTTTATTTAACTAACTAACTATCTTCACGCTGTATCCTTGACGGGGTAGTTAAAGAGGACAGATCGCCAGGCATCGTGATTATAGTCCTTTGGCTTCTTTTTTTTCTTTTTTACTTTTTTCTTTCCATTTTATTTAGTTTCTTTTGTCCCCGAAGGGGTGGCACGAGACATATTATATGCCTACATTCTACCGTAACCATTTTAGTCCCACATAATAGGTGGTGAGTCCATTGCCGTGTTGAAATGTACAAGTACAGATTGTGGTGAGGTGTTGAAATTTTTCATGTCCAAGGCCTTCAACTTGGCATAAGTACTGCTATATTACTAGCAACTGCGGCCTACGGCTTAGCGTGTGCTCTGAAGCACGGAAACGCTCATAAATGAAAATGCCACACAGCATTGAAGACCAGCCAAAGCGATAATAAGGCGTGATAGATAAATCTTAATAATATTATAAATGCAAAAGTTTGTATGGATGTTTGTTACTTTTTCACGTCAAAACTACTGAATAGATTTGAATGAAACTTTACAATAATGTTGCTAATACATCAGAATAACACATAGGCTACTTTTTATCCCGGGAACAAGTTCCTGTGGGATGCGGGAACGGGAAAACTTCGCTACGCGGTCTAAGCCGCGGGCGTCAACTAGTACTCCATATACTTACAAATACTACTTGGTGTGCAATAAAGTATGTTTCTATTCTATACTATTCTAATATTGTATTTTAATCGTTACCAGGACATTCCTGAAATGCCGGAACGCAAGATGACGGACGCGATCGGCGTGCCGATCATGTTGTGCAAGTTCCCGGCGGAAATCAAGTCGTTCTACATGCCGCGCTGCGAGGACGACCGGCGCCTGACCGAGTCGGTGGACGTGCTGATGCCCGGGGTCGGGGAGATCGTGGGCGGCTCCATGAGGATATGGGACCATGAGGAGCTCATGGAAGGTACGGAACCCTAAGTAGGTGCCCATAGGAATGGCCTCTTTCTCGCTTAGAGAATAAGCATTGCCAAATAACTTGGCAATGCGGTCAGCCTTATGGGAACTTTTCCGGTTGATTTTGATGGGGAGGAATTCTTCGACACCTAGTCGGGGCACCATTGTCGTTCTTGCTATAATCCCAACCGCCTTTTTTTGGACTTTTTTCTCTTTCTCCCTCAGAGAAGCATTGCCATAAAAAATGGCAATGCGGTCAGCCTTATGGGAACTTTTCCGGTTGATTTTGATGGGGAGGAATTCTTCGCTCATTTCCCTGAAATCTCCTCCTTGCGGTTTGGATTGGGTATCCCAGCAGTCTTCACGGCGCCCCGTCGAACCTTCTTGTTTCCTTGCAGAAGCTTACTATCTGATCCACCTTCAGATGTTCTATATCTTCTTCTCCTAGTCTGTCGGTGCCCATAATTTCCCATCTTGTTAACGAATACATGGGGCACTCAGCTAGTAGGTGGAAGCTGGTTTCTTCTTCCTCCATGCATTCTGGGCATAATGGGTCATCCATTACTCCTATCACTGTTAGGTGCCTGTTGAGGCGACAGTGTCCTGTGATGATCTCTATGACAAGCCTCATATTTGCTCTGGTAAGTTTGACCAGTCGGCTTGTCCTTTTCGCATCCATTCCTCTGATGAAGATCTTCGACTGTCTCATGCCTATCGAGGACCTCCATCTGAGGACTCATGTCCGGGGACCCAGGCAACGTAGACTTCAGTTCTTTCCGCCAGCTTTTCGAGTGATTTTTTGCGCTCCTTGACTGTTGCTGACATTGTCTCTACTTTATTTAGGGCTTTCAATGCTGCTTGACTGTCACTGTAGATAGTCACCTTTTTTATGTCTGCATGGCGATGTATAGTTTGCGCACACTCTGTGATGGCGCATATTTCCGCCTGAAAGACACTTGCGTATTTGCCTAACCGTATTGATCTATTAATCTCCGTTCCATTTGCACATTGTATGTGCACTCCGGAGCCGGAGAGCTTAGTAGATTCCTTTCTAGAGCCGTCAGTATTGATCTATAGCTTTTTTTTCCCTGAACTCTACTTGCAGTTGACGATCAAGAGCTCGGTAACTGACCAACTTAGGAAAAAAATAGGACCAATAGGACACAGTTCGAGTGTTTAATAATTAGAAGGTGGGTAGTAAGAATTAACATACAGTCATTATCATAAAGTTATAATTACAACTCTTTAATCTTTCAAATTACTGCAAATTACAATAGCAGATGACGCCTCCGGAGTCTTCCGTCTGCCAGCTCTCTCTTTGTCCTATATGTATTCTATACTTTTTGTCAAAAACCCTCTCCTTCTTGATTAGGTCATTTGGCAAAGCCAACATAACCTATGGCATAGGTTATGTTGGCTTTGATGGTTTGTGGTTTATTCGCATAGATCTGCGACTTAGAAAACCCACACGAAAAAGTCTAGCGGGGTTAAGTCACACGATCTCGGTGGCCAGTTCACATCAGCTCCACGTGAGATGACCATGCCCTCAAATCTCTCATGCAGAATATTCAATGTGGCATGAGCTGTGTGGCACGTAGCACCGTCTTGTTGAAACCACATGTGGTTGGTGTTCATATGATCCAGTTCATGCCAAAAAAAGTTGGTAATCATCGACCTATAGCGCTCGCCGTTGACAGTGATGACCTGGCCAACGTTGTTCTCAAAGAAATATGGCCCGATGACGCCGTCAGCCCAAAACACACACCAAACTGTAACTTTTTCGGGATGCATTGGACGCTCTTGGATCTCATGTAGATTGGTATCGTCCCAAATTCGACAATTTAGTTTGTTTACGTACCCATTCATCCAGAAACGGGCCTCATCGCTGAAGATAATTTTTCTGTGAATATTACGGTCAGTTGCTAACTGCTCCAGTGCCCATTCAGCGAACACACGTCGGTGTCTATGGTCGTTTACCTTCAATTCCTGGGTGAGTTGAATTTTATACGTGTGCAGGCCCAAGTCACGACGCAAAATTCGCCAAGTTGTGGTCTGTGAAAGGCAGAGTTTTTGTGAGCGACGCGAAATCGACTGCCTCGGATTCTCCTGCACACTCTCACGGACAGCGGCGATGTTTTCGGCAGACCTTGCGTTTCGTTGACGTACGGGTGTTGGTCGATCATTTACCGAACCAGTGGACTCAAATTTATCCACCACACGACGAATAGTCCTCTCGGTAGGACGATTATGGCGACCGTCAAATGGGCGAAGCGCGCGGTGCGCTGCCCGAACAGAACACTCATTTTGTTAAAACATATTTATCATTTGCACGTGTTGTTGAATGCTATAGCTATCCATGATAAGTTGGCAAAACAGAATGAATAAATGACAACCAATTTGACAGATGTAGCTTCAACAAGATGGCCGCTACCAATTGCCAAAGTTCAGACGTGCCTATTGGAAGACCTTATATATTAATAATAAAAAACAGTTATTACATATTTTTGAACACATTTACTCAAAACGACATATTTATTCCAACGATTTTAGGCTGATAATCACGCGTTATTAAACACGTGCAATTTCTACCCTAGTACCAAGTTGCAAGTACGGAGAAGAAAATATAAATTTATCGGGTTATAACATTTTTTTTAGGCAAATAACAGTTTTTTATAAAATAACCTAAATTCATTAAAATCATTTTAAATTTTCTGTAATTTTTGTCTTATTCACGAATTATTACATTTTTAATCTTGACCGTTGGCCGATCTACCTAGTTCGCGCTTTAGCCTTGCACGAGTTTCGGAATCGCGGCAAGAAAAAACAAACCACTCGCCATTTTTTGTAAATAATTGACGGCTGTGACAAAGTTTGGATTAATTTTAAAGTTTATTATTAACGTAAATGTTTAGTTCAAGTGAAGAAAATGAGGTAACCTATTATTTACCCCACCGGACACCCTACGTAACAACGCACCTACCTACGTAAATAGACCAGTAGTTCCTGAGTAATCTCAGGCGCGTCCAACAAACAAACAAACTCTTCTGCTTTATAATATTAGTATAGATTTATGTACTTTCACGCGTTCCTCCCCACATAAGAACGTTTGTTACTTGTTTCAGGTTACAAACGCGAAGGGATTGATCCGTCCCCCTACTACTGGTACACCGACCAGCGAAAGTTTGGCTCCGTCCCTCACGGCGGCTATGGGCTAGGCCTGGAACGGTTCCTGTGCTGGCTACTGGATAGACACCACATACGTGAAGTTTGCCTGTACCCGAGGTTCCTTGACCGTTGCACCCCTTAAACTACCACTGTTCGTACTCGGTGGAGACGTCTGCTTAAGAACTTGGCTGGTTTCTGTTGAACAGTTTTGCAAATATGTAACTAGTTTTCCTTATACGGGGATTCATAGTAATGTATTGCAAATACTAATCTTTTGTTGCCTACACCAGCTTCGCAATAATAAAAAAATACATAATACTTATTTCCTTTTTTTTTACCTCTGTGAAATCCCTTACTTTTCCCTTACCCTTTACTCTTACTGAAAAAGAATATAGTTTTAATATTTATCCAGCACCCCTTATTCCGGAGACAGACAGGTGACAGAGGTATATTATATGCCCACATTTCACCGTGTGCATTCCCGTCCTACGTAATAGGTGGTGAGCCCATTGCCGCGTTGAAATAGACACGCAAGTTGTGGCTACCTGCTGTTGATTTTTAAACTGCATATAAGTCCTTCAACTTGCCTTAACGACTGCCATGTTACTGGCAACCGGGACCAACGGCTCAACGTGCCTTCCGAAGCAAGGAAACTGTCGTAAATGGAAATACCATGAAGCGGTCACCTATCCGTGACCAGCCACAGCGAAAGTTGCTTAACGTAGTAATTGTTTACAGTACCTTCAGTCGCCACGAGTGCTTTTTGATTTTAATCTCCTAAAACAGTTATTACCCCGGTGTCCAAGTAGTGACACTAAAAGTCAGCAGATTGGGATGGACTACGAGAGTTCTTTACGTTCGTACCTGTGGAGGTGGTTTTGATGTAGTTCAAACGATCTGGGACTCCTGCGCTGCAGTAGTTGCTGAGAGGATATTGGCGAGTATGGAATACTACATTTCTCACCGCTGGTCAAGGAAACGAGCAATTGGGAAATTACCGTGCGCTATTCACTTGTCTCGGCGCATCATCAGTATTGTTTTGTTTGGATTCTAAACGTATTGTAAGCATTGAAAGTTATCATTTGTGTTTATGTTGATGCAATTAGCCAAAGTTTAACGTTTTAATTATTTAAATTTAAATATCTTATTAGAATGTCATATCATATAGACAAATCCAAGTTATACCAAAAACTGTTCGAAAGTTTTAAAAAATCTCATACTGGGACGAAAGTGCAAAATGTACAAAAGTTAGTTAACGAAGTTTGACGAAATTATAAATTACAAGCAAAGTCAGATAAGGAACTAGATATTATTGTATCTAAGAGAATTGAAGAAGAATTGCAAGCGGCGACTAAAAATAAATCCAATCTGCTTCATTTTTTTTCCAAGGTGAGTAAATATAAGTACAAAGTTTCTCTTTACGTTCTGTAACAATTAAAACGATTTATGAGTAAAAAATATGATGGCCTATCTCAAAGTAAAAAGGTAAATGATTGATATTTTATTTCTTAAGATCGACTCCGGCAATTGGTCACAATATACACGGTGTTTTCAATATCTGTATGTGAAGGGTTTCTGTGGGGAAAAGCTTTCAATAATATTTAAACGCTGGTTTTATTAAATACGGTGAATTTATGTAGCTTAATAAGAGAATATCCAGCAGAACTCTTAGAAATTTTTCATTTTTAGGCAACGTCTTCTACCAGTAAACCTGCAGAAAAAACACAAATTATACAGCCATTTTCTAACATTGAAAAACAGAAAGAAGATAAAATTAAAACCGGCAATGAATCACAAGAGCAATGCGAAAATAATAATAATGCAGATAAACAAAGAGCAAAACCTTCTCAAGAAGCTTTGAAAAATAAGATTACTCTACTCGAAAAAAATCTGAACGCTTTGTATTCTGCCAGAGATACTATGCCAAATTGCGCTGAAGTTGATAAACAGAACATTAAGTTGCGCGAGGAACTAAAAACAGCAAAAAATACTTTAAACAGGAAGATTCAAAACGCAGTTGCCCAGAAGAAACACAGGGATGGTATGAAAAGAAAGTTAGAAGATATTTGTCAGGAAAATCCTGAAATAAAAAGAAGACTATCTCTGAGGGATTCAGTAGGACATCCTAAACTTGAAAGCGATCAACCATTACTATTGAAAACAATTGCGGATATAGCTTTATTTGGGAGTGGTGGGCAAATAAGCAAGCACCTCTTTTAATGCATATGGAATATAGAATCAAATTACCTGACCACAATTGGGTAATCGCTGAGCGTCATAAATTAATACCATCTGTTTATGCTGGTATCAAAGTTACTTCCAATATGCTAGGACAACCGCAAGCCGTCGGATATTCTGGGCCAACATTCATCGCTATTCGAAGTGGAAAGCATAGTTCATCTACTGCTAATACTCATGCTCAGGATTTCGAGACGCTTCTCGAACTTGAAGAGTTTCGACCATTAGCAAAAACTGACCATGGACTAGTAAAACCAGTAGTAATTATGACGGTTGATGGAGGGCCAGATGAAAATCCGCGTTATCAAAAAGTCATAGGGTTTGTTATACAACATTTTAAACGACATGATCTCGATGCATTGTTTATAGCTACCAATGCTCCTGGAAGGAGTGCGTTTAACAGAGTAGAGCGAAGAATGGCTCCTCTGAGTCGGGAACTGGCTGGTTTAATACTGCCTCATGACCATTTTGGGTCTCATTTGGATGAACGTGGCATTACAATTGATGAACAATTAGAAAGATATAATTTCGAATTTGCAGGAAATGTATTAGCTGAAGTATGGAGTTCAATGGAAATTGATGACTATAATGTTACTGCAAAATATGTTGAGGCTGATGAACAAGATGTTCCTAAATTTCCAGACATTAAATGGTACTCAGAACATGTGCGTAAAAGCCAATACTTGCTTCAAATTGTAAAATGTAAAAATACAGAATGCTGTCGTCCAAGAAGTGGCCTATTCAGATTACTAGACAACAGGTTTCTTCCACCACCTGCAAAAGTAAAACAAACAGTTGATGACTTGGTTTTGGATGAAGGAGGACAATTTCTTGATCTTCCAGTCAATTTAGCTCTACGCTTGAGTACTACCCTCAAAGATTTTTTGCAAATGCCCTACGATTATTTTTGTCCGACGGTAAAATTGAGGCTCTCAAGCCGAACATGCAAAACGTGTGGTCTTTATCATGCTTCCGTCAAATCATTAAATCGTCACATCGAGAAGATCCATAAAAAAGTAAACACGCCCACAGAGGGAAAAGTTAGACCTGTAAGAGTCGCTGCTCGTCGTGCTAATGAACTGATGTGCATTATTCAAAATTTAGAGCACCAAGATGTTGAATGGCTCGATGAGAGTGACGTAGACATTCCAAAATCGGATGAAAGTGAGCAGACTCACAACACTGAGCAGCAATCCAATGTCATCGATAACTTAGAATCATGGATTCAGGTTTCATGGACTGTTAATGTGTTCCGAAAATATTCTTTATGTTAGTTATGTTCTTTATTTCTGATTATATTTTTTTGTCATTTACTCTATGTGTATCAGTTAAACCTAATATTTTCATGAATTTTCCTATTTTAAAAATAACAATATAAAAAAACATTTATTACTAAAAATGTTTACGTAAGCATAGGGGGAGGGGGTAAGTGCTTTGCTTACTTTTGATGACAAGGGGGGGGGGGGGGGTAAAAAATGGTAAGAAATCTGCTCACGTAATACTTGAACGGCCCCTTAAGACGACGGCTGATATATGCGTCATACCTGTGAATTAAATATAACTAAAATAAATATAAACACATGCAGAAGCGCTCGTGGCCCCTCTGACTCAGTGTTCTGTAAACGATCACTGAGTTAAGCAACATTCGCTATAGGTGGTCATTGGATGGGTGAACACTGTGGAATTTACATTTACGAGCGTTTCCTTGCTTCAGAAGACACGTTAAGCCGATGGTCCCGGTTGCCAGTAAAATGGCAGTCGTTAAGCCTGGTCAAAGGCCTAATGCGTAGCTTGAAAAATTTCAACAGTAGGCCGCCACAGCCTGCGCCTGTCAATCTCAACACGGCAATGGGCTCACCTGTTACGTGGGACAAAAATGCATACGGTAAAATGTGGGCATATAGTATGCCTCTGACTACCCCTTCGGGAATAAACGCGTGACAATATGTATGTACGTACGTACATGCAGTCTGTGATCCGATTACACAAAGAAACGGTATAGTAACCTCCATGTCAAGTACATATAACAATAGTGTCAGAAGGTTGTTAGGGCTGCCGCGATACTGTAACGCATCGGGGATGTTTGCGAACGCGTCAACCGCTTGTTATCGCGCGAATACGCGCTTGTGTGCGCAGAGGGCGAGTCGGCGCCAACAGGGTCTAAATGGTTTCGTTTCTGTGGTCTTTTCGGTTAGGTTTCTCCAGCATTGCTGCGACAAACATGTTTCCGTACCAATGTCTGGCATTTGAACATACTTGAGAAGATACTGATGGACTTAGGATTGTAACCTGGAGACGCACAGTGGCAGATGAGGCAAAGGAAAGGGAAGACCTGAAGTGAGATAAAATGCGAAACCCAAGACCGATTGCGATGGCGGAGAATGTGGACGCCCTCTGCCCCATCCAGATGACATAGAATATTAAACGAATGTTATGAATGCGTTATTATGAGCGTTCTATTATTAATTACTAGTTGATGCCCACGGCATCGCCCGCGTAGAGAAGTTTTCCCGTTCTCGTTTCCCACAGGAACTTGTTCCCAGGATAAAAAGTAGCCTATGTGTTATTCTGATGTATAAGCTATGTTATTGTAAAGTTTCATTAAAATCTATTCAGAAGTTTTTACGAGAAAGAGTAACAAACATCCATACAAACTTTCGCATTTATAATATTATTAAGATTATTGTGACATTTTTAAATGTGATAAAGTATATAAATGTTATCGCTCAATACAATTTTCTCGACTTTCGCAACATTTTCTTGGGTGACTGACGTCGATGGACGACTACTCCGAACCTATTACCTATTTGAAATTAAGAAGCCCACCTTGTGACAGTGGAATACGGCGGAGCAGACTCTTCTAATGTTGCCTCCAAATCGCAATGAATCTCTTGCGTCGTTAACTTTTTTAAACACAGGTAGTTAATAACGGCTAGCACTTGGGTTTTCTCCATTTTCGAGAACACGTTCCGACACGTAGCAAACAAATAACTGCAATCATTTAAAAAGTGCCAGTATTTTTATTTATTAGGTACTATGTAAGAAGAGTATGTCGATCTCACTACTTTTTGATCCCTCCTCGTATATAGGCAATGAAAATCGACGTATATCGGATAATAAATACAATTGTATGTTAAAATGGGTTTGTTTTTACGTCAATCCAAAATTAACATGATAAAATACTTGTAATAGGTATTATATATGCAAAGCAAGCACGTACTTATACATTTAAGTCTAATGACTTGCTACGCATTGGTTATTCGACTTTATTAGTCCATAGAATTGCTATACATTTAAAAACGAACTGTGGGTTGCACTATACCTACTTAGACAGGTACCTGCTGCTTAAATTAACATTCCAACGAACTTCCCAAAAATAATGAATACGGCTCCTCTTTGACCTTAAAAGTTAAACTATATGGTTTTTATAATTTCAAGAATTTTAACTATTTTTTTTAAGCGTCTCGATGGTTAATTTCTATTTATTTTTCTATTCTTGTTTTCATGTCTCTTTAATGATCATCATTCTAGTGGAAAGCCTCAATCTGGAAGTAAGCAGATATTTTGACAGACATACAAGTATATGGCAAAAAGTTAAAGCAGGTAACAGCAGCTATGTCGATTATTTTCAACAAAAATGTAAACTGTTTTCAGGTTACTCAGATGCTGATTGGGCTGCAGGAGACAAATCAGAATGCAAGAGTGTAAGTGGAATGGTCATTGACCATGGGACTAGTTTGATTTCTAGATTGTCAAAGAAACTAATGTGGTTGCTCTATACACAGTCGAAGCCGATATTCTCATGTGATTTACAAACATAATTTTTGTAATGATATTCAATTGCTTAAAAAAAAATAAAGATACAATATCTTTAATTTCATTTTCAGGGTTCCGTACCTCAAAATAAAAAATCGGAAACCTTATAACATCACTTTCTTGTCCGTCTGTCTGTCCATGTGTTACCATCGATTTTCTCAGGAACAACTGAACCTAGCGAGTTGAAATTAATCCCAAATACTGAGCTCTATTGTCACTATTAGGTGTATAAAATTTAAGATCCTGAGTCAACACGATAAAAAGATATGGGCAAATTTAGCTTTTCGCGAAAACTTGTAAGTACTAAGATTTACCTTAATTTTACCAGATTTTCCCTTTACTTGTGCTATAAGATCTTGCTTCTATACTTGTTCCATGGGAGCTCCGCTCCAACAAAAACCAGAAACCGACGGATTGATCTATCAACACACAGCTGTGCACGCAAATTCTGCACAATCATCCATTTGGCCGAAATAGAGCGGATGTGACTTTCTTGCAGACTTGGTAAAATGGTAACAGAGCCTGTTCTCTGCAGAAAGGCAACATGCTCAGAATGGGATGATGTTGTTTCCCGAGGGACTGCAGAGCGGCACCCCGGAGGTAATATGATTGAGCGGCCGTCTTATGTAATGAGAAGGCCTATCGATGTAATTATTACCTATCTAAAAAGTGCCTTTGCGCCACAGGCCGGTTGTTTGCCGATAAGATGTGGTTTGATAACGATGCGATGTAATTTGGGGCCAACTCGAGGAAGTGCTTCGGAACATTATGTTGTCATACTCATAGGGAACCGTTCTGGGCGGCGACTTGAACGGTCATGTGAGTGAGAAGAGTTAAGTTTGAGTTCATGTGAAGGATTCCATAAATAATGATGATTGCCAGTAATAATTAATACTTTTAATGCAAGATATTCTAGAAAATAATATACAGTAATTTTTAAACAGAGCGACAGAGGAACCAAAGATGGCGGTGTACAATAGCTATAAACATGCATAGACTTATTAGGGTTGCGTTCAATTGATAATAACCTGAACGCAAGCCCATTTATTTTAAACGAAACAAAAGCTTATCCATACTTGTACCCTTGGTTAAAATATCTGCGAATCTGCAAACTTTACACTTATTCACTTGATCCCCAAGGAAATGATCATCATCATCCGAGCGTCTGTCCCAGTTGCGTCTCGCGACGCCCGGGGTCCGCTTTCCTTAATTTTCTCCTCCACTTCGCACGGTCTTCGGCATCCCCTGTAGTGAGACCATTGGCACGCATGTCATCCCTTACGACGTCAAGCCAGCACTTCTTGGGTCTTCCCCTCTTACCGGGACCCGGCGGGGCTGACATGGCCAGACATTTGTTACCTACGTAGCCCGGCGGTTGCCGCAAGACGTGACCATACCAACGAAGGCGACACTCTTGCAACTTGTCTGCAATGTCACGGACGTGAAGGCTGCCGCGGATGCGAGAGTTCCTCACGCGGTCCATCCGCGTGACCCCACACATCCACCGCAGCATCTTCATTTCCGTGACACGCAGCTCCTGCTTGTGTCGCTCCAATATCGGCCACGTCTCACTGCCATGTAAAAGGACAGGTCTAATAATGGTTTTGTAGACCTGTCCCTTCAACCGGATCGGCATTTTAGGGTCACAAATGACACCGGTCATCTCCCGCCATTTGGCCCACGCGGCAGCAATGCGTGACTTGACATCGCAATCGATGTCACTGGACGTGTGAAAAACAGATCCCAAGTATTTAACCTGGTCCGTGCGCTCGACCAAATCACCGCCTATGCGGACGGATGTGGGATCTGTCGAGTTTAGTGCCAAGTACTCGGTCTTCGCCACATTTAGTTTTAGACCGACGTTCTCAAGCGTTTCTTTCCACGCCTTCACACGTCGCACCAATCTGCCCCTGTCCGCGTCTGCCAGCGCAATATCGTCAGCATACATGAGCAACCATGGAGGCTGCTCATGTGGGTTTCTGATGCTGTCCGACAATTCGTCTAATATTACACTGAACAGAAGCGGACTAAGGACCGAACCCTGGTGTACCCCGACGGTGATGGGGAAGGGTTTCGTGTCGCCAACAGCAGTCCGAACCATTGAATCGGAGTCACAGTACATGTCCCGGATAGTGTCAATATAGACCTCTGGAACCCCTTTGGACCGCAGTGCCCACCAGATCATCGCACGAGGAACACAGTCGAAGGCCTTCTGCATGTCTAGAAACAAACAGTGCAGAGGCGTATTCTTCGACCTGTATTTCTTTGCGACAACCCTCAGGGCAAAAACAGGGTCCGTGGTCCCATAACCAGGGCGAAACCCATATCGACACTCCGAGATAGTACACTCCTGCCGGATCCGAGAGTCTATAATCCTCTCGAAGATCTTCATGGTGTGGGACATCACCTTAATACCGCGGTAGCTCCCGCACTCCTGCACTGACCCCTTACTTTTTAAGACTGGAGTAATAATACTCAGTCTCCATTGGTTTGGGATCTGCCCGCTGAGGAGTATGCGGTTAAAAAGGTTTACTAAGATGCCCACACCGCGAGGACCCATCGCCTTCCAGGCTTCGATGGGGACTCCATCGGGTCCGACAGCTTTCCGATTCTTCATGCGGCGAAGCGCAGTTAGGACTTCTCCAGGCGTTACCGGTGGCACTAGTCCCTGATTCGGAGGGAGGTCCGGAGGCTGCACCTCTTTGTGCTGTTTATTAAGCAGCTCGTGGAAGTACGAGCGCCATCTCTCCTTTACCGCGAGGTCTTCGCTTAACAGGTTGCCCTCAGGGTCTTTTACACAGCGACACTTGGATATATCCTGTGCCGCTTTGACCCTGGAGCTCGCCAGCTTATAGATGAGCTTCTGCCCCTCAGACGATTCCAGCTTATCATACAGATGTTGTAAGTGGTCACGTCTGGCTCTGGCTACAGCTCTCTTTGTGGCGCGCTTGGCAGCCCTGTACGCGTCGCGGTCTTCAGGAGATCCGGTCGCATGCCACTTTTTAAAGAGGGTTTTCTTCTCCCTAGTCTCCATCTGGACTGCGTCGTTCCACCACCAAGTTCCCCAAGTGTCCCCAAGGAAATGATGTCTTATATCAATGTGTTTGGTTTTTGGTAAATAACAATCACTATTTCAGAGTTTTGTTATAAGTTTTGAAAATAATCGTGCTCATGTGTTGCTGTGTGAGCTCGATGTGAAGTAACTGCAGCCAGAGAGCCTCGTGTGCTGCGGAGGTCTTGGAAGTATATTCAGCTTCAGCTGTCGACAAAGCAACTGTCTGTTGTTTACGTGAAAACTATGAAATGGCATCATTCTGAAACATGAAAATGTTACCCGTGCATGACTTACGTAATGCATACGACTTGCCTAATCTGCATCACAATATCCTGTGAGAGTTCCATTGGTGTCTTTCTTATATACCAACATTAAATTGTAGGCACCTTGCAGATAGCTTAATACTCTCTAGGCTGCAATCCTGTGTTTAGTTTTGGGTTCAAGCTCACCCTGACTCCTAACCCTCACCCCTCACTCTCACCCTCACCCTCACTCTCACCCTCACCCGACCCTCACTCTCACAGTCACCCTCATCCTCACCCTCACACTCACACTCACTATCATCGCGTCTCGATCCGTGCGTGCTTCGTACAGTCGTACCATATTATATATGTCCATACACGTTAAGCTAACGCTCGGCCGTGCTCGGTGAAGTTCGTGTGACCTCGGGTGTTAGGTTATTTTCGTTACGGAATTTCTGGATTCGGTCTCCACGCTCAAGGTCCGCAATAGAAGCTATGCAATAGCTTAAAAATGAATTAATGTTCGTTAGTCACGCTAAAACTCGACAATGGCCGGACCGATTTGGCTGATTTTCATATTGAAAGTTTTGTAAAGGTTCAGGGTAGACACAAACATAATAAATAAAGCTAAAACTAAATATGACCATTAAATTTTTCAATACAAAATGTTCTTGCCTGTGAAATTTTGATGTTCTTTGAGTCTTTTTAGTTTTAAGTTCAGAAATTTAAAAATATAGTCACTTGGTTGTCAAATATTTATCGGTGCGATGAGAAATTTGTCTGTGTCATATTTCATTTCTGTAGTATGAGTTTCGACTTACTTCTATTTTGTTGGAATACAAAAGAGTTCTTTTCAGGATAAAAAAATAAAAAATAATAATGTCAGTTGATTTTCGAAAAAAGAAAATCTATAATTCCACAATAGGGATTTTGGCGAGGAACAGCGAATGACGCGGTCGCCACTCTGTTATAAATTTTTCAAACTAGTGTATTTTTAGGTGTTTATGTGTAAAAATGATGGCGTTTTAAACATAAAAGCTTCGACAACGTGCACAAGTGTTGTGAAATTGGATAACTTAGTGGAACGCGGTATTTTCTGTTACCCTCCAAAATCCACCTATAACTGCAGTAAAATTTACCATCATTTTACTGCAGTAGAACTTTGAAACAAACCTATACATGAATACGCTGCTATCAATAAGAATAATTTACTACTTTTGAATGAAGAAGATTCATTACCTACTTGAAAATTATCACTTTAGAAGAAAAATTTAATATGGAATATCACTAAATTTTGTTGTTGGCAATCGCGTCACCGTGCGTAACCAGAATTAAAAAAAATATAATTAAATGATTCCATAATAATATCTTTGTTTATAAAAGGCATACTAATAATTATATAATTCTCCTGTACGTGTGTTTGTCATCTAAGGCCGTTTAGGAAAAACGGCCGGACCGATTTCGATGAAATTTTGAATGTATATTTCAATGGGTTACTAGATTATTTCAACAAAAATATGCTGGTAGAATGATCTGGCAGGTGGCGCTGTGTTCGGTATATCACATAATTTGCTCTACAAGAGAAAGGTACATAATTCCATTACACCAACCGTAGATTCGTAAGAAGTTATTTTTTATACCACTGAGGTGTCAGACAAGCATACGAGTCACCTGATCGAATGAGGTACTCTGTCTGTGGCAAGCGATGCAATGATTGAAAGTAGCCGTGGGCATCATGTCTAAAAAATCCTAAAAAAAATATAAAAAAAAATAAAAATATCTTTATTTTGCATAGACCATTTTAACGGCGCTTACAAAATGTCATACACTATTTAAAATATTTAAAGCGACCACCGGTTCGGAACGCGGCCCACTTGAGAAGAACCGGCAAGAAACTTAGGAAGGCTTTTTTTTTGATGGCCTATTTACAATTTAATATTATTTCATTTTGCCAGCAGATCATTTCCAGGCGTCCCTGTCCTGCAAATAGTCTGTAACGGAGTAAAAACCTTTTTCACAAAGCTTGTTTTTAATAAACTTTTTAAATTTATTTAAAGGTAAATTTCTCAGGTCACAGGGAAGCTTGTTGTAAAAGCGTATACAGTTACCCTGGAAAGAATCGCCAATCTTATGTAGTCGACTGTGGTGGACTGAAAGATTATTTTTATTTCTAGTGTTTATATTATGTTTATCACAGAGTTTAGAAAACTGTGATAGATTTTTCTGGACATACATAAGATTGGCAAAAATGTATTGTGATGGTACGGTTAGAATATTCACTTCTTTGAATTTTTCTCGGAGAGAAACTCTGGGGCCCAAATTATAAATAGCGCGTACAGCCCGCTTTTGTAGAACAAAAATAATATTTAAATCTGCAGCACTCCCCCAAAGGAGAATACCGTAAGACATAATACTATGAAAATAGCTGAAGTAAACCATTCTAGCCGTATCCACATCTGTTAGAGTCCTGATCTTTTTTACAGCGTATGCAGCCGAACTTAATCTAGAGGCTGTCTTTTCTATGTGTGGGCCCCACTGCAAATTGGCATCAATAGTTATACCTAGGAACACAGTTGATTCTACAAACTCTAACACTTGTCCATTCAGTTGAACATTGGCCGCAACTTGTTTTACATTTGGTAGAGTAAATTTTATACATTTAGTTTTATTTTCATTAAGGCAAAGATTATTTGAGCTGAACCAATGAACTACTCTTGCAATTGCATTGTTTACATCGTCATAGTTATCTAATTGTCTTTTAATTTTAAAAATTAATGAGGTGTCATCTGCAAACAAAACAATCCTATTCCTGTCCCCTACATAAAATGGTAAATCATTAATATAAATGAGGAACAAGAATGGCCCAAGTATCGAGCCTTGCGGCACACCCATTGTAACCATGGATCCTACAGAACGTGTACCATTAATATCGACCCTCTGTATTCTATTGTTCAAATATGAAGACAGAAGGTCGAGAGCTTTGCCTCTTATTCCATAGTGGTGTAATTTTTTGCACAGCGTTTCATGTTGAACGCAATCAAAAGCCTTTGATAGATCGCAAAATATACCTAATGCATCGTGCTTGTCTTCCCATGCTTCATGAATACATTTTAATAACTCAACACCAGCATCGGAAGTTGAGCGCCCTTTCGTAAACCCAAATTGATTGGCATGGAGTATTTTATGACTATTAAAATGGGATAGCATTTGATTCAAGATTATTTTTTCAAATACTTTGCTCAAAGTTGGCAGCACTGACACTGGTCGGAAATTAGACGGCTCTGTAGCGCTGCCAGCCTTGAACAAGGGAACGACTTTGCTGTGTTTCATTAAATCAGGAAATGTACCACTAGAAACACAGTCATTAAACACAGTTGCTAGATGGGGCGCAATTACCTCAATTATACATGATGCAGTTTTGACCGATAACCCCCAAATGTCCGCGGTTTTCTTAATTTCGATACATTTAAATGTTTTTACAATGTCCTGAGCACAAATATCTGTGAATACAAATGCATCCCTGCAACAAAGAACAGCTTCTTCCTCAGAGCACAAACCATTGTACAGGCTATATAACCCGCATAAGGAGGCAAAGCTTCTCCAATCGCAAAGGACCTCGATACCACCCGTAAGTAAACGATGAATGATAGCCCTTATGGCTCCCCTTAGTGCCGAGTGAAAAGGTCCAAGACCATGGGCGTACCCAGGATCTGGGCCAGAGGGGGCGACTCAGATTTTTTATAAAGTTACCTGTTAAAAACAGGTAACTTCCGACGCAAAAAGGTGTGTTATAAGTTAGACGTAGATTTCGGTGTGTGTGTGTCTGTCTGTGGCATCGTAGCTCTCAAACAGACGGACCGATTTCAATGCGGTTTTTTTCACTTGATAGCCTGTTTCTTGGTAGAGCTTTTTAGCTATTTTTGGTTAATATCGGTCCAGCTGTGTAAGAGTATCAGTTTTTTTTCATAAGGCATGTAAGGCACTTTTGGCGTATGATTACTCTGTTAAGAGCTTAACGCGTGCCTGTATAATCTTTAAATGACAATTAATTTAAAAACTTTGTCCTAATGCTGCAATGAAAATGATCTCCAGAGAACCCGACTCTTTTGAAAATTCACAGCAGACATGGTGTTTGGGTTCAATAGTACCTACTTTTGAGGGGTGTTCCTTAAAATACAAGTATATTTTTTAATTTATTTTTTAATTTTTAAAATTTGATTCATTATATAATTTATATTTTTAAGCTATTGCATAGCTTCTATCGTGGGCCTTGACCGTGGAGACCGAATCCAGAAATTCCGTAACGAAAATAACCTAACACCCCCACTCCGACCGGCACAGCGGTGATACTTTTTAGTTTTGCCATCTATCGATGAATAGCAGAACTTTTAATGACTTTTTGAAATTTTACGCTTGTCTCTTTAGTTCTGCAAATCGCCTCTAGGTGGCATTGGTTGTATCGGCGTTACTGCGCATGCGTGATCCCCCTCTTTGCCCCGCAATCTGGTGACTCATGCCTGCTTAGAGTTTCGGCGTTAGGGCACCTCCTCTTTGTATTAACTTCATGGTACGACTCTACGAAGCTCGCACGTACAACAGTGAAAATCGGTATTCGTATTTTGTTTTTGATAAAAAATCAGAGCGGTTGACAACTTTTCTTTCGAAAATATTGAATTTGAAAATGAATAATGATCCACAAGAATCCACAACAAAATATGGGACCACCATTGACGCGGTATTTTCCAGATATTTAGAAGATATCAAGTCTCAAACTTATGTTTCTTATTTCAGTTACCATAAACCTATAGTTTCAATGATAAATATTTCTGAATAACCTACATGTATTGTAAGATAATAAAACTATTTTGAACAATATTAACTTCTCATTTATTTAATAAAAGAAAAAAAAATGTTTTCTCTTGGTCACCATGCTCAAAAAGTGTAACTTGAATTAATATCAAAGAAAAACAAAGGAAAAAAAACACTGCATAAATAAAATAAATAAATAATTAAAATTACATAAGTTGATAAAAAATGCTATGCAATAGCTTTACCGCGGCAGTCTCCGAGTGCCACACGTCTTTTTTTATTTGGCAATATTGGTATAGATAAATAAAATTGAAATGTCTGTTTGTATTTCTAAATTAACAGATTTTCACTATAGAAAATATTGTTTTTGCATAGACCATTTTAACGGCGCTTACAAAATGTCATACACTAGTATTAACGATAAATTTAATATTTTTAAAGTGACCACCGGTACGGAACTCTGCCTACCTGACAATAACCGGCAAAAAACTTAGGAATGCTTTTTTGATGGCCTATTAACAAATTAATATTATTTCACTTTGCCAGCAGATTATTTCCAGGCGTCCTTGTCCTGCAAATAGTCTTTAACAGCATAATAACCTTTTTCACAAAACTTTTTTTTAATTAACAGAAGAAGAAATTTGAAGACAGAAGGTCGAGACCTTTGCGTCTTATTCCATAATGATGTAATTTTCTGCTTTTTGCAGCTTTGGATAGATCGCAGAATACACCTAATGCATTATGCTTGTCTTCAGAATTTGATAAATCAAATACGTTATTTACATAACATAAAAATTGTTTTTAAAATGTTTCTCTGTCTGTAGGTTCCGGCTAATCTCTGACACAACTAAACCGTTTTTAACGGGACTTACACTGGCACTCTTATAACATGTAGAAGAAGTAACTTAGGCTACTTTTATCCAGTTCTTTAGATTAAACCGCTGTGCGTCCACTAGTAAATAAGAAATATATTTAAATTAAAACAGGGATTGTTTATATAATTTCTTAAATAACTATGTTTAGTACACTGGATGACCTGCTGTTTTTACAGAAGCAGGTCTAAGACGGCGGCTTGACCTTAAAATTTCACGCTCGCCTCACCGCCCCAAAAAGCATTTCTGCAATATTTAAAAAAAAAAAAAATTAAAAAAAAGCGGAAATTTGCAAAAATTAACATTTAAAACAAAATAATTATAGTTTTTTTGAAATGGATTTTCGCTTTGTAACGCCTGATTCAATTAGTTACTATTGGAATGTGGAGAGGTGTAAATATTTAAAGTAAAGCTGCTTTTACGGGTATTTCCTTTAACTAAGTACATAATTTATAAATTAAAAGGCGATACGAAATCCGCCGGGTCAGCTAGTATCACCATCGTCGTGGCCACCGCCGCGATCGACAGTCGCCTTGCGTTATTGGCTCCAACACGCATATGTTTAACAAATGCGTGATGTCGTTGACACGCTGAAAACTGAACTCATTGTTAGCTGTAATCAAACTTTTTTTTTGGTTTTTCATCTATATTAATGATCGGTATAAACCGTACAGTAACCTTTATATATATAAGACTCATTAGTTGTCTATTAACCTGTATAATTAAGGTAAGTTAGTTATACTTAGGTATATTATTAGAAAACGTGAAAGCAGGAGAAATCAAGTCTCAAAACATAATATTAAGGCCAAAAATGGGCCAAAAGGATGTAACTCTCCACGGTAAATAAAAAAGCTTTTCACGTAATTAAATCGTGTAACACTATTGCCCATCCTCAAAATTTAACGTCTATTGAGAAAGAGAAAACGCATGTTATTTTAATACAATCATGGTCAAAAAGAATTAGCCTATGATATTAAAGAAATTACAGATTCTAAAGTTCTTTTTTGTAAGTATTTTTTTACAAGACTTAAGTATATCTACACTTTTTTTTGTTGTTTTGGCGATGTCCGGCTTGGACTTAGCCACGACACATATTATATTACATTTTTCTTTTAGTGATAATTTTCAAGTAGATAAAACAAAACAAAAGTAGTAAATTATTCTTATTGATAGCAGCGTATTCATGTATAGGTTTGTTCAAAGTTCTAATTACTACTGCAGTAAAATGATGGTAACTTTTACTGCAGTTATATGTGGATTTTGGAAGGTAACAGAAAATACCGCGCTCCACTAAGTTATCCAATTTCACAACACGTTGTCGAAGCTTTTATGTTTAAAACACCATCATTTTTACACATAAACACCCGAAAATAAATTAGTTTGAAAAATTAATAACGGAGTGGCGACCGCGTCATTAGCTGTCTCCCGCCAAAAAAAAAATCTACACCCTTGCTTATAAAAGATTCTAATACAGTTAGCCAACATTAAAATAACCATTATATCATCGATACGGATGATAAAATGTTGTACTGAATTTTATAATAAAACTTCTTTGTTTTTTAATACATTTTGCACAAAGAGCCAAGACAGCCACATTCTTACTGCTTGATGCGTGGTATCTGTATGAATTTCAAAAAAGGAACATTCTTCTTCACGCGCGTTTAAGAAGTCGGCGAAGAACAAATTTCCCATACAAACGTAATAGCAAAATTATTTTCAATTTGAGAATATCTCGACATATATCATCGCTGTTATTCGGATTAAGAAAGTAATTATCTATGTTTCGGTTCAAAATTTTTCTTAAAAATATCCTATAATAAATATCCTACTTAAAAATATATGCGATTATATTTCGTAAATTTTTTGACATTAACGAGATATTTTCCCTCCTATTTGTTTTATATTAAACACGCAATTAATCATTATGCTATAAGTTAACAGAAACACAGTTTATATTGTCTAGTTACACATTTTTTTTTAATTAATAATAAATTAGATATAGCACAAACTTTTAACAACTATTTTACAGACATACCCGCGAAAATAACTAGCTCGTTAAATTATTGTCCAATAAAAGCTCAAAGTATGCTTGGGGGCAGCGTGGATCAGTGTAGTGTCTTATTTAGCTTTAAATATGTAAATCCCAACGATATCTTTAAAGAATTCAAGTCGCTTAACTCAAAAAAGACAGCTGACTTGTGGGGTATTTCTGTAAAATTGATACAGTCTATAACTAACTATCTTCACGTTGTATCCCTGACGGGGTAGTCAGAGAGGACAGATCGCCAGGCTTCGCGGTCCATGCATGCTTCTTTCGCTTCTTCAAGATTCATCAATCGCTTCATACACGCACGTCTGGGTATCCGAGTTTTTTTGACCTTTCCGTTTTTGAGCAATCTGCTCACGTGGTCTTCATATGTAAGTCTCGGCCTACCCTGACTCCTTCTACCCTCTACTTTTGAACAATATAATATTCTTCGTCAATCGTTTCTCACTCATTCGTTGGACGTGTCCAAACCAACGGAGCACGCCCTTTTCCAGCTTAACGCTGATACTTTCATTCAATCCTGCCATATTGCGTATTACTTCGTTACGTATTCGGTCGGCCAAGGTAACGCCGCACAATTTTCGAATTGATCGCATCTCCACAGCATTCAATTTACTTTCATGCATCTGCTGACAACCCAGGTTTCACTACCGTAAAGTAAAGTTGGCACTAGCAATGCGTTATGAATCGCCATTCGTGCTTCTTTTACGATGCTTTGTCGCTTTATTAACTGGGACAAAGCACCGTTAACTTTGATTCCGGCAGCTACTCGCCGTTCTACATCCGAATCACATCTTCCATCCGCGCTTAACATACTTCCTAAATACACAATTTCATTCACTTGCTCTAGACGTTCAAATGATGAATGAAACTTGATTATATTTAGATTATCTTTGAGACATTGAAAATGAAAAAATGAAATTAATGAAAATGAAAAATCTTTATTCATGTAGGTTACAAAGCAACACTTATGAACGTCAAGATTATTGCTTCTACATTTACATTTACTGCCAGATTCGCACAGCAATAGGTAGAGCCTGAGGAAGAACCTGGCAATAAAACTCATGGCCACTCTTTTCTAACCGCCAGTAATTACATTAGTTTGAGTTACATGATGTTTGACCAATTATATAGTAATGAATTTATACAGAACAAAATCAATGTTGTGTGTAAAATGAATTTATACAAAACAAAAAAAAACAAAATCAATGTTGTGTTTAAAATCATATCAAAATTAGAGCTATTCTAGTTGCCAGTTCTAAGGCCACACTTTAAGAAGAAGAATCTAGCAAGAAAGTCAATGGATACTCTTTTCAAAAATGTAGGTATGGCTTACAACATTAAAATCACACTTGATACAGTCTATTATTGTTATATCACCTAGCTGAAATATTTAATAAATGTGTTGATAAAGGAGTGTTTCCGGATTTAATGAAACACAGTAAAGTAATACCTCTATTTAAATCTGGATCCAAAACTGACCCTGGTAATTTCAGACCAATTTCAATACTACCTGCAATTAGCAAAATTTTTGAAAAAAATATATTGCAACAATTACAAGCCCATTTTAATTCAAATATGCTATTACATGAAGAGCAGTATGGGTTCACAAGGTGTCGTTCTACCATTCATGCAGGTGTGTCACTTCTAAATCATATATATAACGCCTGGGAGAATAGACAAGATGCTATTGGTGTATTCTGCGATCTCTCCAAAGCATTTGATTGCGTTGACCATAAAACACTATTGCGAAAAGTAACACCATAATAATATAGTTATTATGGAGTCAAAGACTCTGCACTGGACCTTGTTGCCTCCTACCTAAATGATCGAATACAACATGTTGATGTCAATGGAATTAGCTCCTCTGGAGCCTCTGTAGCTATGGGCGTACCGCAGGGATCAATTCTAGGTCCGTTTCTATTTTTAATTTATATTAACGATCTGCCATTCTAAATACAGAACTTGTGCGACATTGTTCTATTTGCTGATGATACGTCACTTATTTTTAAAGTTGATCGCACGCTTACTGATTTTAATGGCGTAAATAGTTCACTTGCCCAAGTTGTAGATTGGTTTACGACCAATAATTTGCTACTAAACGCTAAGAAGACAAAGTGTATCAGATTCAGCATGCCTAATGTCAGGAAATGCAGTACAAATATAACATTGAACGGTGATACCCTAAATCTTGTAGAATCAACTGTATTTTTGGGGATCACTTTAGATAGCAAACTACAGTGGAACGCCCAAATATCGTGTCTTGCAGGTGGCAGCCTTTGCCGTTAGTAAAGTCAGGCAGCTCACTGATGTGGAAACTGCTAGGCTGGTATACTTCAGTTATTTTCATAGTGTCATATCTTACGGCATTTTGCTGTGGGGCAAAGCAGCTGATATACAAGTAATTTTTGTACTCCAGAAGAGAGCTATACGTGCAATATATAAATTAAGTGCTAGAGTGTCTCTTAGAGAGAAATTTAAAGAAATTGGCATTTTAACGGTTGCATCACAGTATATAATTATTTGCAAATGTCATGTTAGTTATACAGTAGACACATTTATACAGTAGACACAGTGACATACATTCGATAAATACTAGAAATAAGCATAAATTAATCGGAACGCATCATCGTTTATAAAAGGTTCACGACTCTTTTGCAGGAATTGGTGTACGCCTATATAATAAAATTCCTTTAGACATTATGAACCTGCCGTTACATAAATTTAAGGCGGAAATTAAGACGCACCTCTTGAAAAGGGCCTATTACACAATTAATGATTATTTGAATGATAAAAATAAATGGAAATGAGTTGCTTGCTCTTCGCTCGAACTACTTTGTGTTATTTTGTTTGAGCACCAAGTAGACTTATTTATTATTTTGAAATTGACATGATAGTTGCTGTGCAGTTTTTGGGTATGTCATGCTCGCCTAAGTGTCCCTGGCAGTGGTGGCGTATGTATCGGGTCGCCTTATTCCCTATAATACGGTTGAGTAGGGCGATGGCTGATATATACGTCATACCCGTGAACGGGTGCCGTCTGTTAGTTTATTAAGTTCAAGTAGTAATTGCGAGGCATCTATAATAGAAAAGTTGCAAATAAAAAGTGATGCAAAGACCATAGTCTATAGCGATGAAATAGGTAAAAATTTTGGACATTATTTATCACAGTTAAGTCATTCTGTAATAAATCATACATATCCAGGAGCTTCATACTCTCAAATTATAGATTTTATATTGACTGGTACACACTGGTTGCAGTCTACTATAGTGGTGCTGGTTGGCAGAAGAGGCAATATTAATAGTGATAAACTTTTAAAAATTTTTGATAAGTTATCAAGTCTGCAAGTAAAACAAGTAATTTTGTCCACCTTACCATACAGCACTGCTATGAGCCACAAGGAAAATCACTTAAGATACAAATTAAATATGAAACTACATACCATGGTATCATATTCCAAAAAAATTGAATTGTTCGATTGGAACATAATTTTCAATAATAATAGTTTGTTGACATTAGATAGATATTTTCTATCAAAATTTTTACAACGAAGGGTAGCTCTGTTGCTATCTAATTTTTTAATTTTTCTTAATTTTAATAGTTTTGATACTTCACATTTGGAAAATGAAATTCCAAAAAACTAGTTTATAGGACAACAGATAATAAATCTGGCCAGTTGACTTTGGCCCCTGAGAATAATCTTAGTAAAAATATTGTTTTTATAAATCTGGTGCACCATAATGTTAGAGGTTTAATAAATGGTAAAGATTTAGAGTTAGAGCTATACTTTAATGCAAATTCTATTAATATTTTTTGTGCTACATTGCATTGGTTAAAAGATCATCAAATCACATTGTTGAACTTCTTAAATCACCAGGTTGCTAGCTCGTTCAATAGAAAACATTCTAAACGTGGAGGCTCTTTAATATTAATTAATAAAAACTTAAAATTTAAAGAACGTAAAGACTTAGTAGCCCTCTCCGTTAAGCGAGTTATTGAGATTGCTAGTATTGAATTTGAGCATTTCATCTTGTTGAGCGTATACAGTCCCCCTGATGCTTCTTACATTGAATTTGAAGAAAAGCTTGAAGAAGCACTGTTCAAATGCCAATGTTCTAAGAAATCTATAATAGTTTGTGGAGATTTTAATGTTGATATATTAGATACATCATTAACTCCATCAGAGAGAAATAAAATAAAAAATATATTTAAATCCTTTAATCTGCATAGTACATTCTTAGAACCCACTCGTATTACAGCCACCAGTGCAAAATGTATTGATAATATTTTTACTGATATTAAACCTATAGATAAAGGTATTGTGGATCCTGTGGAGTCAGATTATTGTGGCCAATGGATAAAATTTCCTAAAAGTAGTAACAAAGTCAGCTAAAAACAAATTAAATATGTACCAATTAACCAAAGTCGTTTGAATAATTTTAAAGAAAATGTATTAAAGAGATTACCATATCTACCTAACTTCACTTGTGTAGACCAGTCATATAAACACTTATTTAATTTGATTAATGATGAGTTTGGCAAAGTTTTTACCTCAAAAACACTACAGATTGGTGGTCGTCCTGTTTTCAGTGACTGGGCAACACCAGGTATCTTTAAAAGTAGAAATAAATTATTTGAAATATATTCAGAAAAATCATATAATTTTAGGCAAACCTTTCAGGAATATGTTAAAAATTATTCAAAGATATGTAAACAAACGTGTCATCTTGCTAAGTCAAACTTCATTAAAAATAAAATTTCTATTTCTGTGAATAAAATTAAAATGACTTGGAACATCATTAACTCTGAATGCGGTAGATCTTTAGTGACTGAAAGGGATTTCCACTTAAAAGTAAATGGAAGTGGCGACGAAGTTTGAACATTTTTTCAAAAATGGTACCTATATTGACAACAAAATCTCTCCAAGCGTCTTCCAGTTCCGCTGAACTTTTATTAGAAGAATCTGTTCTTTGTTGCAGGGATGCATTTGTATTCACAGATATTTGTGCTCAGGACATTGTAAAAACATGTATCGAAATTAAGAAAACCGCGGACCTTTGGGGATTATCGGTCAAAACTGCATCATGTATAATTGAGGTAATTGCGCCCCATCTAGCAACTGTGTTTAATGACTGTGTTTCTAGTGGTACATTTCCTGATTTAATGAAACACAGCAAAGTCGTTCCCTTGTTCAAGGCTGGCAGCGCTACAGAGCCGTCTAATTTCCGACCAGTGTCAGTGCTGTCAACTTTGAGCAAAGTATTTGAAAAAATAATCTTGAATCAAATGCTATCCCATTTTAATAGTCATAAAATACTTCATGCTTTTCAATTTGGGTTTACGAAAGGGCACTCAACTTCCGATGCTGGTGTTGAGTTATTAAAATGTATTCATGAAGCTTGGGAAGACAAGCACGATGCATTAGGTATATTTTGCGATCTATCAAAGGCTTTTGATTGAGGACAACATAAAACGCTGTGCAAAAAACAATAGAATACAGATGGTCGATATTAATGGTACACGTTCTGTAGGATCCATGGTTACAATGGATGTGCCGCAAGGCTCGATGCTTGGGCCATTCTTGTTCCTCATTTATATTAATGATTTACCATTTTATGTAGGGGACAGGAATAGCATTGTTTTGTTTGCAGATGACACCTCATTAATTTTTAAAATTAAAAGACAATTAGATAACTATGACGATGTAAACAATGCAATTGCAAGAGTAGTTCATTGGTTCAGCTCAAATAATCTTTGCCTTAATGAAAATAAAACTAAATGTATAAAATTTACTCTACCAAATGTAAAACAAGTTGCAACCAATGTACAACTGAATGGACAAGTGTTCGAGTTTGTAGAATCAACTGTGTTCCTCGGTATAACTATTGATGACAATTTGTAGTGGGGCCCACACATAGAAAAGACAGCCTCTAGATTAAGTTCGGCTGCATACGCTGTAAAAAAGATCAGGACTCTAACAGATGTGGATACGGCTAGAATGGTTTACTTCAGCTATTTTCATAGTATTATGTCTTACGGTATTCTCCATTGGGGGAGTGCTGCAGATTTAAATATTATTTTTGTTCTACAAAAGCGGGCTGTACGCGCTATTTATATTTTAGGCCCCAGAGTTTCTCTCCGAGAAAAATTCAAAGAAGTAAATATTCTAACCGTACCATCACAATACATTTTTGCCAATCTTATGTATGTCCAGAAAAATCTATCACAGTTTTCTAAACTCTGTGATAAACATAATATAAACACTAGAAATAAAAATAATCTTTCAGTCCACCACAGTCGACTACATAAGATTTGCGATTCTTTCCAGGGTAACTGTATACGCTTTTACAACAAGCTTCCCTGTGACCTGAGAAATTTACCATTAAATAAATTTAAAAAGTTTATTAAAAACAAGCTTTGTGAAAAAGGTTTTTACTCTGTTACAGACTATTTGCAGGACAGGGACGCTTGGAAATGATCTGCTGGCAAAGTGAAATAATATTAAATTGTAAATAGGCCATCAAAAAAAAAGCCTTCCTAAGTTTCTTGCCGGTTCTTCTCAGGTAACCGGTGGTCGCTTTAAATATTTTAAATAGTGTATGACATTTTGTAAGCGCCGTTAAAATGGTCTATGCAAAATAAAGTTATTTTTATTTTATTTTTTATGTTGGGACTGGTCAGCTCATAGCTGTAATTGCAATTGTTACAAATAAAATTATTTAAATTTAAAGTAACTATGTTTAGTCGACCGTTCTCACATAAATCCAAAGGAACAATTTAAGTGTGATTTTAATGTTGTAAGCCATACCTACATTTTTGAAAAGAGCATCCATTGACTTTCTTGCTAGATTCTTCTTCTTAAAGTGTAGGCTGCCCTTAGAACTGGCAACTAGAATAGCTTTAATTTTGATATGATTTTAAACACAACATTGATTTTGTTTTTTTTTGTTTTGTATAAATTCATTTTACACACAACATTGATTTTGTTTTGTATAAATTCATTACTATATAATTGGTCAAACATCATGTAACTCAAACTAATGTAATTACTGGCGGTTAGAAAAGAGTGGCCATGAGTTTTATTGCCAGGTTCTTCCTCAGGCTCTACCTATTGCTGTGCGAATCTGGCAGTAAATGTAAATGTAGAAGCAATAATCTTAACGTTCATAAGTGTTACTTTGTGACCTACATGAATAAAGATTTTTCATTTTCATTTTCATTCATTTCATTTTTTCATTTTCAATGTCTCAAAGTTAATCTAATTATAATCAAGTTTCATTCATCATTTATTGTATTCGCAAATGCACACAAATTTCTACTAATTTTGAACAGCCATCTTGATGTTCTACTCGCGCGGGACGGTGGCGCGGGGCGAGCCGAAGGTGGACTGAGTTTGTGTGCGGTTGTAAATACCAAAAATGATGAATAAAACTTGATTAAATTTAGATTTTCTTTGAGACATTGTGTAACTAGACAATATAAGCTGTGTTTGTATTGTACCTTCCTAGTTGTTACAATAAAGAAGGTACTTACTCTGTGCCAGTTGTTTTGATAGCGTATTTTGGTGCTTGAATACTGGATAATGGATTTCGAAAGATGGGATGTATCACACAATAAGTGCATAGTTTATTTATCTACGATTTTCAACAGAAGTAATAAGAATTTTAACCAAGATTTTTCTAAAATCGACTAGTGTTACTTTGCCTGTACGCGACCACTTAGTGGAATTGGTAGGTTTGAGCAAGAAAATAAAAATGTTTTCAGAATTTTGCGCTCTATCGATTGGTATAATTGAAATTTTTCTATAGTTAAAAAAGATTCCCTTGTGTACAAATTTTTTAACCGCGTAAAACGATTTATGAGAATAATAGTGATGTAAGTGCCATAACTATTTTTTCTAAAATAATTTTACCTTAAATTTCGAATCTGTAAATTTAAATAACATGTTCCTTACCTTAATTCACAATTCGAAATTTTTAATAAAACTAACTTTGTCGTTGCTCCTTACTTTAATATGCTTATTATTGCTTTACATTACCTGTTTAAAGGGAGTTGCAATCTGGACACGAGGGGGATAGCTCGAATGGTGTGCCCTATCGACCGCATAATTTTTTTCAGTATAAAGTTTTCTCGCATAAATTATGATAAGCAGAGTGTTATAAACGCATAATGGTTTTATTGGCATAAAATTAACTTACTCTAATTTTTTTATCATAATTTTAATCAGCATAAATGTAAAGGGAATAATTGTTATAATGTGCCTAAAGATAATTTATCATAAAATACAAAACACATAATGGAGGTATGGATAATCGTTAAAATCATAAATGAATAATAATTTGACTAAGAATATTTAAGAAATGATAAGACACCATTGTAAATAATCATCTCACTCATAGCCAAGTTTTTAAGCTGTAACATATAAAACGATATTTTAAGTGTTATTTTTTTTATCACCTATTACGTGGGACAGGTAAATCCACACGGTGAAAAGTGGGCATATAATATGCCTCTGCCACCCCTTCGGGGATAAGGCGTGATGGATATTTATATATTTATTTTATTGTTTTTAGACTAGTCTTGAGCAAAGTCGTAAATAGATACGACGACGAGCGAAGCGAGGAGGAGTGTTAGGTCACTTGTGACCACAACGCTCGAGCCGAGCGAGCGAAGCGAGCGGGCTGTGGCAGCGGCCGGCGATGCGCCAGAATAGAATCGCTCGTTTTAAACTACCTACTTTATTTTTGTATTTTATTTATATAAGTGTTGAAATTTTTAACTTCAGTATAGTGACTAACGACATTTTTAATCAGTGGGCATTTCAATCTTAGACAGTTCAAGCTTAAATATAAAAATAAAAATATTAACATTATGGTATTCTATATGTATGGCTTGTAATCTTTATGCGAGAGTGAGTGATATGCCAATAAATGTTTTGATTAGTAATCGTTTTGTAAAAAAAATATGCGTAAACATTTTATGTGGGAATATAATTTTTATAAAAAAGTTATGGGAAAATAAAGTATGCCTAATGATTTATTCTGTTTGAACGTTCGCAAAACGAAGAGTATGCCAAAAAATGTTATGCAGTTTTAAGTTATGCCACTAAAAATTATGCAACCCAATATGGACCCACACGAATGTGGGCCCACCCGACGGTCTGATCATCCACCACCCGCTTGGCCGCTGCGACTGAATACTTTACCCACCAGGGTGCAAAGGCACATTATCTTCTCATCCTGGTAGTTGGACAATCTCCCTCACTTTCATGCAAGTGGTAGCGCTTCCTCTTACGTCAAATACCACCTTTTCTTTCGTGGCAGCGTCACCTAGGCCGGAAATCTGCAGCTCGTTTCACTTGTCCAGTCTGGTAGAGTAGAGCTCATTTCAGGTTCTTGGCAAGGGCATTTCACAGCACCTGCCACTTCCATCATCTTACCAGTCAGTCAACAGTCAGTGGCTACCGTGCAACAGCGTAGGCGAGGGCCTACGCTGTTGCACGGTAGCCACTGACTGTTGACTGACAAAGATCAAAGATCAGTGGTCCTCAAGGGCCTCAGCATAGAGGTATGCTGAGGCCCTTGAGGACCACTGATCTTTTGGCTTCAGTCAGACGTACAACATGCCACGCGTCCCTCTGCTGCGTTAACACTACTTTAGCGGTGCCAGTGGAATTTCCTACTAACGACAGTCGTGGTAGCTGCCGATGCCGTCTTTAGTGCCAAAAGTTTTGCAACTGAAGTCTTTTTCGTGCGCCCAACCACCAAACTCTACTCGTTTGCCTCAGAGAAGGGTTGAGGAGTGAGGGACAACGAGCGCACCTGTCACGTCGCTAGCGCAACAGTGCTTCTCTTTTTCTTGACTTCTCCGCTTCCTCCCCTAAGTACTCACAGAAGAAAGGGGAGGAAGCCGCAGGAATGGAACTTCTGTTTCCTCCAACAACGGGATGGAGACGAATGTAGCTGAGAGGGAGGTGGCAGTGGAGCGCGTGACAGCAGGGAAACGCGTAGCGGCTGAGAAATATGCGTATAAGTTATAGACAGATTTAAAAAAATATACTCGATTTTTGGCTCTCCTGAAAAACCGTGGTTTGTCCCTTACATTAATTGATACTTCTGGTATTGATATTTTTTACGTTATGGTGATGGTGGTAACGCGCACAAAGCTTTTATTTATATAAATATACCTACCACATATATAAGCTTTTATAGAAATACCTTTCATTTTTGTTAGCGACTCGGTATGGTCATTTCCCACTGTTTTTGAGGAGTGCCTCCTTTAGATAGAACCCTATCTTTTGGACGCGAACTGGGTGAGGGACGCGAACAGGCTACATTACTTCATTTTCTCTTACGTCAAACGTTTTTTATATCCGTAAAACTAACTTTTACCCTTTTTTTATCAAACCCGATTTTATTGTAATGATTTCGACTATATTGTATTTGCTAAACGAAACTATACTATAACAAAAGATGATATTGCCTTGTTACCAGGGTAACTTCGCCTGTTCGCGTCCACTTATTGGAGTTGGTAGGTTTGAGCAAGAATGAATGTATGAAAAATGGATTTCACATATTCTGTATATAGTCTTGTTAAATTTATTATACAATTTTGGACAAACCGTTTGATATATTAGTAAATAAATAGACTAATAGCCAAAACATGATTTACGCATTTTGCGTCCATAAAATCCAGATTGCGACCACCGGTGGACCAGTTTGCGTCAAACAACTTAGAAAAGATAAGTATAAGAGAAATGTATCTTCATATTTAAAAAATAGATGTTTTAGGGGTACTTTTGTTGACAGGAAATAAGCGCAAGAGCGGCGATGTCTTACAGTTCTCGGGTGGAGTAGAACAGATCCACAAGAGCACAATAAATCTATGCTCTTATGGATCTTTAGTAGGCACTCATTGTGTGTGACTAAAACGTGGACGCAATCTTTTCTAAGGTCTCACCTTTAGGTACAGTTTGCGTCCAAGTATGATTTTCGACATCTGTATCTATTTCTATTGTCGTTATAGTGGACGCAAAGAGGCAATTACAATGTATATGTATGTTAATAACGACGGAATCAACATGAAACTTATAATGTTTGTCAAGATTTGTCATATAATAAAACCATCCTAGGTAGAATTAGATTGACCAAATGGCGTCCATGTCGGGCGCAATGTGGCTAATGTATAAATTTTGTAGTGTAGTTCGCGTCCAGCGTTATTTTACCTGTTAATAAAATAAAATTTGAGCATAAACATCATTACTTTATTATGGTTCATAGTTAAGGTTTAGAAACAATAATATAGCCCGAATTTGAAATAAAGCCACTAAAACCTTCCCGTGAAACTACTTACTAATTTACTAACTTACTAATTTATTTTCAAAATATCATACGAACGCAAGCATTTGTATCATACAAGATTTTAGTATATTTTTTACGCAATGGTGGTAACGCGCACTATACTTTTATTTATATGCATATACCTACCACATATCTAAGCTTTTATAGAAATACCGTTCATTATTGTTAGTGACTCGGTATGGTTATTTCCCACTGTTTTTGAGGAGTGCCCCATCTATTAGACGCGAACTGGGCGGAGGACGCAAACAGGCTAAGAAGCTTATAGGGTAAATATAAACTTCTGGAAAACGGCCAAAAGATTCCCTAATCTCACACAATGTGTGAAGATTACCTAATCCCAAAGAATCCCTATTCTCATCCAAGGTTGAAGATTCCCTAATCTCACACGATTCAAGTTTTACGTTTCTTTGATATGTCATATCAATGAGACAATAAAATTAGAGATAAAGGCAAGGTACTGGTACTACGACACACACGCACGATTCAATGAATGACGTCTCACGCACACACCTATACTACCGTGCGAGCCGCATCGCTCGCTGTCGCGTGACGACAGAGATAGCGATATGTCCGAGGAACGGCGGCGTACTCCGCGAATTGAATTTGAACGGCCGCTCCGCCGGACTCTTAACTATCAGACGATTCGAATCCCCGCCATATATTTCTTCAAAAGCTGTTTCAGAATCTTTTATAGATGATTCATAATATGGATGTAGATAAAGTCTTTTAGGCAACTAATACTGATAATTAGGCATTAAAACACTCATATGATACTATTATCACCCACATTCGTGTTTTAATAACCTTTATTATACAACAGTTGCATAAATAACTATAATTCTAAGAAATGTCAGTCCTCCAGTATTTTCAAACTACTTTAAACTTGAGTACAACAAATTTGATTTACACATTTTAAACTTTTTGAAGACATTTTATCAGCCTCTGAACGAGATGTGAATAAAATAATGTGAAATGATACGTGTATTTTTTCAAGCCAAATACAAAGGTGGTTTAATAGGAGTTTCAAGATGATGAACAATGTCACGGGCGAAGCCAGGCGGCACTGCAACATACTTTATCTTAAAACTGATAAAATTGACACACCTTTGATCGTACATGACTTGCCAACCTAATCGACTAAGAGTGTTTTTTTATTTCTTGGCAGCAATTGTGTCAAGGAATTGGACTTGGACGTAAAAAATAAGCTAATGTCCTCCAATACATACTTTTCTAGATAATTATGTTGTCACGGACCCGAAAGTAAAATACATGCTGTCTAATGGAAGTCTTCATTCGAAGGTTTAATCACTTCTCCCGAAGTTCAAGACTATTTTGGTCTGTTTGCTTATTGAAACTGGGCATCATCAAACATTATCAAGAAAGTATACTAAAAGTCCTGACGTCTTGAAGGCGAGCCGGTGGAAAGTAATAATGGTCAAAATTTTAGATTTTACGCTAATATTTAGAAAATGATCAGATGTAGCATAAAATATTCTAAGATGAAATGAAACCTCATAAGATTCTCTATAACTTTGATTCTATAATACTTTTCCATATTTCCATCTGTTTTCGTACTACACGTTCCAGAAATGTAGAAATATTAAAGTTAAACACCCTATTAAAGACAACCTATATTTTACCCTTTAATATTTTATCCCTTAACTTATTTCACCCTTACGGGTGCAATTTTGAAAAAACCTGTCTTAACAGGTTTTATGAAAATTCCACGTAATAAGGTTAGATTATCCTAAAAATATCATGTTCCTAGGTGTACCTAAGTGCTTCGTCTGGGCGTCGAAGTCACCCCGTAATTTATTAATTTACATTATAAAATTGCACTTTTCTAGAGCGTGTAGTTTGAAAACGGATCGAAATATGGAAAACTAATTTTGTTCAAAGTTATAGAGAATTTCATAAGCTTTTTTTTTTAATAAAGTGGAAAAAAAAGACAATTCGATTCGAGACAGGGACTGAACCTGTGACCTTTGCCTAACCAGGGCAGTGTTCTAGCCACCTGAACTACCCGAACCGTATCGATTCAAGTTCAAATTCTCCACCATATTTTAATCGTCATTTTAAGAGTATGACCAGAGCCATCTATCGAGCTAATGAACAACTCGATACCAATGAACAGTGTTACAACCATTTTTAAACATTGATGCAATGGACTCCACTCAGTAAATTGATAAATTTTTAAAGCAATTGTTTTGATAAATTTCTCATATTTTTTTTAAATAAAGTGGAAAACGACAATTCGATTCGAGACAGGGATTGAACCTGTGACCTTTGCCTAACCAGGGCAATGTTCTAGCTACCTGAACTACCCGAACCGTATGGATTCAAGTTCAAATTCTCCACCATATTTTATCGACCATATACCCGAGGTCGCCCTTGCAAGCACTGGCTAGACGTCGTCAAGTCCGACATGAGAGTCAATGGCCTGACTGAAAAGGATGTTGTAGATCGGGCAAAGTGGTGGAAGCTCAGTCGGAGGACGGACCCTGGCCAAAGCCGGGACTAACGCCAGGTGGAAGAAGAAGAAGATTCACCGACGTTTCTAGCGTTTTGTGCGTGAAGCCATTGAAATTAGAAGATACAATAATTTCAAATGAGGAAGATGGATTCAAGCTATCCGGGATGTGAAATTCAGTGATGAAGAAACTTGATCGTAGAAAACCTGTGCCAAACAAAACTCACTTACGCCCGGTCTCAATTACCTATCCATCTTTTACCACTGTCTAAAATCTAATCTAATAGTTACCATCAGTACCTATCGACGAAAATTTCAGTTTCAATAACCAAAGATAGGCAGAAATATTTACCTACGACAATGAACTATCTGTCACAAAAGTTAAAAATTCTACTGTTTATCTGTGGTAGCGATCTATGTTTAACTGAAGACAGAATATTGAAACCGGCCAATAGTGAGTGTAGTGTGTTGCCTTATCCTGCATTATAATAATAATGGAGGGTAGCTACAAACTAAAGTAACTCCATGCATACTCCCGGCCCAGCCGCGACCACGGGCGCTGCAACGGCGCTCGAAACGTCGGTTAATCTAAATACAAAATTGTTTCGCGTGAAGTCCCCAGTAGTATATAAAATATGAGTATAAACCGCGAATATTTAAAAATAAAATTTCGGGTCTTTTTCGAGAAATAAATTGACTTTTTCTCAACACTCGACGTTTCAGCTTTATTGCAATAGCCGTGGTCACGAATAGACTGGGGAAAGCGGCGGGCGTCATCATCTTGTACTGGCGTTCGTCAGGTACATTTCGTTTACAAACAGTCATTAGGGCCGCGACACGACATTCACGATTTCCGGTCGTCCCGACACTGGCACCTTTTGACTACCGGATTCCAAGTAAAGGATAGCTTGTATCCACAATGTCGGTTGAAATTGTGATGCTTCTTAATTTCAATTTGCAATAAATAAATAAATAAAAAATATAATTCAATGTTTATTTGATACAAAAGTCTACACGCAGTCGACTTAAAGTTGTTACTTGTCTTGTTTGGAATACAATTTTAAGCTGTTACAATCATAGTTTCCTAAACTAGGCTGAGCTTGTATTTTAGGACACATTTTCGAAACGTGTAGTTTTCCATTTCGTGATGAAAATTCACCTTTGCTTTACCGCCGCATATTTCACAGACTATGCCTTACTTATGTGTGTGTGTGTGTGTGTATTTTGAGTTGTGTTGTGCTGTGAGAGTATGTGTGTGTGTGTGTGTGTGTGTATTTTGAGTTGTGTTGTGCTGTGAGAGTATGTGTGTGTGTGTGTGTGTGTGTGTGTGTGTGTTATCTGTATGAGCCTATGTTGAATTTTGTTTAGTTTATTTAAGGTATGTGAGTAGATCTTCAGAAACGTCGAGAGGTGAGAAAAAGTGACAACACAATGACCCACCTCCAGCCAGGACATTCTCAGGCATTCTCGAACGTCTAGGAAAAACTGGGGTTCTTCAAGCGGAGCGAGAAGAGGCACATCATTGGGTCGTCAACTTGAGGGACGCTGTTAGTAGTCATGTAGACTATGAGAGTGCCCCTCAATTCGCTAGATGTCGTCATGATTTTCTTCAGACGGCCGCCGTTTTTGCAGAGTTAAATATTAAAAAAAACTACCAAAGGGACCGGAGCAGCAGGTAATCATTAAAATCAACAAAGCAGGCTGCTTTACGTTATTTGGAAACTAACTAGGGGACATGCGGACAAACGTGAAAAATACAGATAAAGGTTCTAAAAATATAAGCGATAGCTCATTCGATTCGGAATCACCTCTAGAAAATGTTTCCTTTTCCAAAAGCTATCGCTAATATTTTTAGGACCTTTATCTCAATTTTTCACGTTTTTGAACTTGTTGACTAGACTAGGTGCATCAAAGGAAAAAAATTAATGAAATCGTTTATTCACTTATAAAGTATTACATCAAAACAATTTTACCTCCACCAAACTGCATTTCAGTTTGTTTTGGCAGATGTAACTCCCGTGAATTTAACCATTAACAAATCAATTATATTTAGTTTGATAAAACAATAGTTCAATGTATTTATATAATACATTGATATTTTCTACCTCATAAGCTAGAACAATAGCCTACTTTTAATAAATATGTACATAACGTTAATGATAATTCAAGTATCATTTTCTATTACAAATACAGTTTATACCCATTGCATGCAACTACATACATACTATTTAATTCAAACTATATCAATCTCTTTTATTGTATACCACTATTGTATTGTACGCACATTATACATACTATTTAATTTGTACCATAAAGATCAACACATTGCCGAATTCGTGTTATTAACTGCTGTAAATCGCTAGTGTTCAACTCTACCAATGTCAACGACATGATCACCATTTTTAATTCCATGGTTACTGCTTTATTCGACCGTCATGCCCCCGTCAAACGAGTTCGTATCAAACACTACCCGGCTCCCTGGTTGAACGCAACTATAAAAAATCTAATGTCACGTCGTGATAGGCGTGATAGGTGAAAAGGCGGTTCAGAAAAAGTCCTTCAGAACAAAACTTGGTGGCTTTTAAGTCACTGCGAAACCGTTGTAGTCGGATGTGTAGAGATGCTAGGAAACGCCACTTCTATGATTCTCTCAACGGTCGGAATTCTGCTGATACCTGGAGGTTTCTTCGGTCTGTTGGCATAGGTAAATCTCCAGTTTCTGACTCCAAGGACATTGATGTAAATGCTCTTAATAAACATTTCTCACAGTCACCTGTTTTATTGGAGGCAGATGTAAAAAGTGCTACGTTACACAGTCTCATGATTGGGCCTGTGCCACTGACCTCTCCATTTCGGTTTCAATCGGTCTCCGAGTCTGACGTTGAGAGATCACTCCTGTCTATTTCTTCATCAGCTTCGGGTGACGATGGTCTTTGCTCAAGGATGGTCCTGCCTATTCTCCATATCGTTTTTCCTGTCATCACACATATGTTCAATTTTTCTTTATTCTCTGGCTCCTTTCCTGCTGTTTGGAAGTCAGCGTATATTGTTCCCCTTCCTAAAATATCCAATCCCTGCTTGTTAACTGATTACCGACCAATCTCCATTCTTCCTTTTCTCTCTAAAGTCCTTGAGCATGTTGTCCATCGGCAGCTCACAGTCTTTCTGACATCTTCCAACTCGCTCAGTCCCTTCCAGTCCGGTTTTCACACTGGACATAGCACTGTCACTGCGCTTGTTAAAGTGACAGACGATATTCGCTGGGCTATGGAGCGGAAAGAGTTAAGCCTTTTAGTTTTACTTGACTTCAGTAGTGCATTCAATTCTGTCGATTTCGATATACTTCTCCGTACACTGAAGTCTATAAATATCTCCTCTTCTGTTATATCTTGGTTTGATTCTTACCTTCGAGGGCGCTCGCCAGACCTCCTCGGATTGGTGCGAGTGGTCTGTTGGCGTTGCTCAGGGTGGCGTTCTATCTCCTCTTTTATTTTCTATCTTTATCAACTCTGCTACGAGTCTTATCTCCAGTAACTTCCATCTCTACGCTGATGACTTGCAGCTGTACCGTCATTTTACGGCTACTGATGTTTTTTCTGGGATATTTAAATAAGTTAAGTGTCTGGGCCAGGTCGGTGGGATTACGCATTAACCCGTCGAAGTCGCAAGCTATCATCATCGGTAGCAAATACCAATGTGGCACACTCCCGGTGTCTGGATTAAATCCCGTGGTATTGGACGGCACTCAGATACCTTACGCGGATTCCGTGAAGAACCTGGGTGTAATAATGGACACCACACTATCTTGGAGCACGCATATTGGTGTTGTCAGCAAAAAAGTACACTTTTCTTTTCATTCTTTGAGATGCCTCCAGGGCTTCCTGCCCTTGCGGACGAAAATCAGTCTTGCTCAAACTATTATTCTACCCATTATCGACTACGCTGATGCTTGTTACTTAGACGCTACTGAGGAGCTGCTAGATAAACTTGAGAGGTTGCAAAATTTATGTATACGCTTCATATTCAATCTTAGAAAATACGATCATGTGTCCGAATTTCGCAAAGAACTCAAGTGGCTCCCAATCCGCCTTCGCCGGAACACTCGCATTCTCAGTCTCCTTTTTAATATCCTTTACAATCCATCTTCCCCTTCCTATCTAAAGGAGCGCTTCTCTTTTGTTCGCTCTCCTCCTTGTAGGTCAAATCTACGCTCAAATCTCAAATTCCCAAATCATAAAACAGATTTCTACACTTATTCTTTCACAGTGCATGCAGTTAGACTGTGGAATTCTCTTCCGCCTGTTATAGAGACAGTAAATCTATTACTACTTTTAAAAGGAAAGTCCGTGAGCACTACCTTTTTAATCTGTAAACCTTATTATTTATATGTGTAAATATATAATAAGTGTAAAGTACATGTGTATGTGTAAGTATTATTAATATCATTATTTTTTTTTATTCTTTCATTATACGTATTTATATATATCCTTATAGTTAATAATATTATTTTGTCTATTTTGAGTTATTTTGAATGTGTGTTGATTTAGTTCTTGTCTACTTTTTATTTACACACTTTTATTTGTTCTTTCCTATTTATTCACATTTTCCTCTCGCCGGTCTGCTGGCAGATATTTCTTATAGAAATAAGCTGTACCATTGTACCTATGACTCCTCCTTCTGTTTTTACTATATTTTTGTGTAAAAAAAAAATTATACTGGCTAAGAGAAGCTTTTTGTCTTAGTGTATATAATGTAATAATTACCGGGCGCGGTTTCCTTTCTCGTTGCTTGTTCACGGCCACATTACCCCTTTTTAGTTCACCTAGGTACCCGTCTTATTTCGCAAATCTTTGAATGATCCGTTTCCAATTTGCTGGCAATTTTTTTTTATCGTGACCTCGAGTTTCTCGTTTTCACACTCATCCAATCCAACTATTTCAATACTTTTTTCCTTCTCCCGATTTTCTAGCACAGCTATCCTTTCCTCAAGAGCCCGGTTGGTAGTCTCCAAGTGAGTATTTTTGTGTTCTAGTGCTTTTATTTTATTTTAATTTTTTCCTTTTCTTCAATCAGTTCTTGGTACTTTTCTGCATAAAAACTACTATCTTCCGACATGCCTTCCAGATTTTTTTTCATTTTAAAAACGATTGCCAACATATCTTTGACTTCCGCAAGTAACTTCTCCGGCGTAGTTTTCGCCAAAGTCAGAAGTGCGGAATATGTTACGGGTGACGCCGGGGCTCACAGATGGTTATTTATAACATAATGTACCTACAATTTTTTACGGAATCCTCGGTAGGCGAGTCCAACTCGCACTTGCCCGGTTTTAATAATATATTACACATAATTAGTTAATTCAATGATAAAAAAAACGCTTTGTCGTTCTAAATAAATACATTCATTAATGCGTTTATTGCTTATAAAAGCATTCGTGTTATATTTGTCTATTTCTATCTTGAAGTGCCACAGTGGCAGTTGTGTTTGGACAATTTTGACTTTGGACTAACCATTTGAGGTAAAATAATAAAAATATTTGTGTTACGTACAGTTTGGTTAGCTAACATATTCCCTATACATATATGAGAAGCATGGTCAAACACAGGCTACTTTTTCAACTTTCTTTTACTGTCAACGATGGCAATGGATTTTTTTTAATTCCTTTAGATTGTAAGATTTGAAAAAAATTATAAGATTTATAATTAGGATAATAGGTCCCTGCAGAAAAAACAACCTTAACACGGACGGAAATCTTTATCCTCATACGAGAGTTGCCTATAAGTCCTATTAAAGTTTGGAGTCAGTTGTCCACTTTTATTTGCCTATTGGAAGCAGATATCGTTTGGATTTTCGTTTTCGTCATTGTTGGGAGCCACTGCCGTCTTACTTCTCAACCCCATAACCACCTATATCGTTGCTTCGTCTATCAATCCGCAGGTGAAGTGGCTTTGGTCTGAAAGATCTTGTTGGGGGCCTTTACACCCTCGGACGGAAATATTAATTTATTGTCCTCTTAAAGACTGATTAAATTTGCCTTTAAGTACGGTTGCTTAAAGTTCATTCCAGTCTGCAAATCGAATTTTCGTGGTTGTGCCTATTCGAATATTTTTTAGGGTTTCTTTTTTACGCATGAAGTAGGGATTTTGATATTTCTCTTATCTTATTTTATCTCATGGTCACGACATTGTGCCGGGTATCGTTGGATATGTCTTCTAAAATATTACAGAGAATAACAAATCCCTTTGCTAGAGGGATGATGAGTCATTTTATTTTTTCGTTTACCCATCTGTTCTCAGCTTAGCTCAAAGTACAAAGAACTCCAAGAAGTATTTATTTAACTGCCTCTGTGGCGCTGCTGTGACGTAGTGTATGCGACTGCCGCGCTGTGCTCCCGGGCTCGATTCCTGGGTCGGAACAAATATTTATGTGATCCACAAATGTTGGTGTTCGGAGTTTGGGTGTTTCCTATGTATATAAATATATGTATGTGTTTAGAAATATATAAGTGTGTATATCAGTAATCTAGATTACATAGTGCAAGCTATAAACTTTTTACACAGGACCATTAAACCCAAACTAAGCTTAAAAAGTTTCCCACTATATTTAAATTTAATTTTAAGTTTTTTAAATTAATTCTATTATTTCTATTTAATTCTATCTATGGATGAATTATGTAGTTGGAGTTAGCGTAATTCAGCGATTATATATATATATATGAATCAGAATATTGGGGCGTTAAAAAGATTAAAAAAAAAAGGAGAAGGCGAAAAAAAAACATATCATGAACATGACAGTTTCGCGCCTGCGTCTTATGGTAAAACACACAGAAAAGACACAGCGCCGTCGCAAACGGACGCGGGCGTGAGAGAAAAGCGCAAGAAGAAATGCGGGTGGGGTGCCGGCCGGTCTTAAGGTATCTCTCGCGTCGTTCTCACACACAGAGAGCTATAGTTTCATCTCTAGCGACGGCCAGCGTCACGTACTTGCTGTGACTTTTTACAGTCTGCGCAAAAACTTCGCTTTGCGTGTTTTCTGTATGCCCAGTCCCCTAGGGTTCCTAACAGACATTAGATACCGCTGGGACCTCTCTTTGAAGTGCGGGTTTTAACCTGCTTATTTGGGCGATGAAGTATTCGTTAACATACGCATAAATACTTCATCGCCCAATACAACTAATAACGTAGATAAAGAGGAGAGGTAGTGCAGTAATTTATCAAGTCTAAAAAATTAACCTTAAGACAGAATTCGACTGGGCAGACTTCGTGTTCTCAACGTAATTTTGTTAACTAACACACATAAACAGTTATATTATATTTAAAAACTAGAGTGATCTTATTTGGATTTTCTTCATCACAGAGTATTTAAACATCTGATAAGATGACTCCTACACCGCAAGAACACGCGCAACCAACTGACACAATCCCAACGCAGCACGATGGAAACCGAATCGTCATCTCCGGCATGTCTGGTCTATATCCGCAGTCTAATAATGTCAAGGAGTTTTCAGATGTATTGTATAATAAGGTATGGTTATTTATATTTTAACGGTTTCATTTGACTGCCTCTGTGGCGCGGTGGGAGTGCATCCGATTGCTACGCAAGAGGTCGTGGGTTCGATTCCCACCCAGGATAAAACTTTGTGTGATGAGCACGATGGTTTATTCTGTGTCTGGGTGTTATTTATATATAATATGTATGTATTTAGAAATATATAAGTATATATATCAGTTATCTGGGTACCATAGTACAAGCTCTGCTTAGTTTGAAATCAGATGGCGTTGTGTGAGTTGTCACAACAATATTTAAAAAAAAAACTATATTTACCTTACCATGTTTTATCATCCATCACTTTGACATAAATAAGACATAAATTTTCATTGACAAATCTAATCTGTAACTTTGGATTGTGGTAATTTACTTTGCAACTATACTTTAAAAGTTCGTAATTGTAAGCTTCTTTTATATTCTATTAAAATTCTAATCAACAAGTACTTTTTCGTTATTTTTGTTCTGTCGTCGAAAATTATGACTGATATTATATTCGATTTGGAATAACATAAAATCATATCTGTTAAAAATTATGTACCGATCGCAAAAATTACAAAAGCTATAAACAATGAAGTAATAAAAAGGGAGTGGAGTTCAAACAGTTCATCTATCTATTACCTGAGTACCAGATATTCCCCCCCCCCCCCTTAATTTTCATCTTATTCCTTACTAGATATTAATAATAAAACTCTTTCACGTAAAATCTACTGAATGGGCTTTGATAAAATTTTACAATACTATAGCTTATACATCAGAATAACACACAGGCTACATTAATTCCGGGAGCAAGTTTCGGTGGGATACGAAAACGAGAATACTTCTACAAGCGGGCGGAGCCGCGGGCATCAAATAGTATTTAATAACTATGTTTTAATAATATTATTTGATAAAATTACCGAAGGGAACGTAACTTGCGCAAGACAGAGTTTCCGTTTTGGACGTATTTTCAGATACCTCAACCGATATGGAATATTCTTTTTTTGTTAAAACGCGTATACTTTCCATTTGAATTTCATCAAAATTGGTCACTTGGTTTTTGAAATATAAAAAACACAAATTTATACATCGATATTTGCATCAACATAAACAAAACATGTAATGAATTATATACCCAATGTCTAGTCATTTTAGATTTATCTGCGGAAAAATTCCTAGTGAGCTTAATTTTTGTACACACCTTTATTACGGCGTTGTACTAAAGATGTGAAAAATCGACATTAATATTGTGCCGGCTAAAAACGTTATGAAGGTCAGTAGGTCGCGAAAATCAATTTTGTTGCTCTGAGGTCAATACGGGTCATTATAAAATTGTTTGTCGTGAAATTATCTACAAAAAAGCATTTTTCTGTAAAATTAACTGTTTTTGGAGTAGAGCGCTGAGAAAGCGACTAGAATGCACTCACACACCGTACACTTAGGCGTAACCTCTATTGCTTTTTATTTATGTTTTAGTGTCTTAAAAACTTCTTTCTGATATTTGGGCATTTTGTGAAAAATATACTTATATCGTATATTATAGAGGTTTTGGAACTTAGTAAAATCTACTATATATAATACAAACGACCTCCATTGTCAGATGTTCTGTATTTTATTGTTCCGAGACCCGTTCTTTAGACCTGCTACTGTATGTTGGACTGTGACTTTACCAAGTTACAATTTTCAAAATTCCACTTTTATTTGAAAGGTTATAATTCTGAGATGGTTTCTTTGGCACCACGCCAGTGGAATCCTATGTCAAAGCTTAGCTGATGAGAAGCTGATGACCAAACGCACAGCTGTTTAACGGTTAAGAGTTAGGTGATTTCTTCTTCTAGATAAATGTATAGACTTTTGATATCGATATTTGACTACTGTGGAGACAGTAGATTGAGTTCTAGAAACTAGCAGTATGACTCATTTTCACTCAGTACGTATATCTACACTAAACATAAAAAATAAATAATCTTTAAAATAGTTAAAACTGATTTCAAACACTCAACTGCAAAGCGAAAAAATAATTATAACAATGTAACATTTTTTGTTGAAATCTTTTAACTAGGTATCAATTTCAATAAAGTATTAAGGTACGTGCTAGGTACCTACCCAATCAATTAGATCCAATAAAACAGATCGTTTGAAGTCTCTGAATAATTTTACATTTAAATAGGTAAAATGGGGGTTGTAAGTGTTTAAGGAAAATTCTTCATTTTCATAGTTGAACACACCAAATTTACATAGTTTTTAGGTTTTTCCAAAATGTTACCCCTAAGGGTGCAAAATACGGGATACATTTTTGTATAAAGATATATTTTAAACCAAGGGACATGGGTTAGAGGTGTAGGACGCATCGGGTGTTCGTTTTCGGTTGCAAATAAATGTACACGTCAAAATATAAATAAATAAATATCCATCACGCCTTATCCCCGAAGGGGTGGCAGAGGCATATTATATGCCCACTTTTCACCGTGTGGATTCCTGTCCCACGTAATAGGTGGTGAGCCCATTGCCGTGTTGAAATAGACAGACGCAGGTTGTGGCTACCTGCTGTTGAAATTTTCAAGCCGCCCATAAGGCCTTCAACCAGGCTTAACGACTGCCATTTTACTGGCAATCGGGACCAACGGCTTAACGTGCCCTCCGAAGCACGGAAATGCTCGCAAATGTAAATACCACAAAGTGGTCACCCATCCGAGGACCAGCCATAGTGAAAGTTGCGTAACTCAGTGATCGTTTACAGAACACTGAGACCGCGGGGCCACGAGCGCTTCACAATGACAAAAACAGCAATGTACACGTGTATAGCTATTTACCCAATTTTACATATAAGTCCGAGACTACCAGTTTTTTAATTGGTCGTGTTAATTAGTGTCTAGCATATAAGACCTTTTAGCCTTTTTGTTACCACCTCACTAAAAAGGCAACGGGTTCAAAATTTCTTCCAAATTTAACGTCTAAAATAGACACTATTTATTAAATTTATTTGGCCCTTTAGACCCACCCCAGTTCCCTGCTTCGGAAGGCCATTGACCCGTTCGTCCCGGTTGGCAATAAAATGGCAGTCGTTAAGTCAAGTTCAAGGCCATATGGGCGGCAAAAAAAAATTCAACAGCAGGTCACCGAAGCCTGCGCCGGCCCATTTCAACCCGGCAATGGGCTCACCACCTGTTACGTGGTACAAAAATGCACACGGTGAAATGTGGGTGTTTAATATCTCTCTGCCTACCCCTTCGGTGATGAGGCGTGTCAATATGTAATAATAATAATAATAATAAAAAAAATAATAATAATAATAATAATTTTATTTGCATAAAATGTAGGTAATTACAATAAGGTGGTCTAACAATAATTTAGTTTCCGGATACATTCTGCCCGTTTGGCATACAAATATTTAGTTAGGTGTTTACAGTTTACTTTAATATGTCCATGCAGTTAGTACAAACAAACTATTGCATTTGGTTAAATATTTCTACTATTAGTACACACATAATCTCAAAATAGGTATAAGACCTGCACGTATTAAATAACAGCTGGAACAATGGAGCTGATTCTATAGCTTATCATCCAAAAACTCTGTTACTGAGTAATAACATTTTTCCAAAAGCAGCAAAATGAGTTTCTTTTTAAATATTACAAAAATAGGGGCTGTAGGTTTATATGTATAGGAATGTCTCCGTTTTCAAAACAGTAAAACCAAGTTTTGGTTACCTATTTCTGTATTACAATACGTAAACATTATTAGGATTTTCTAAAATTCTGTCCGTAAGGGTGTAAAATAAGGAGTAAAATAAGTAAGGTGCAACCACGTCACTTATTTAACTCCTGTGTTCGTAGTATGTCACGAACGAAGCTGGGAGGCACAGCTAATAATATTTATTATATATATTGTAATAAATATTTGGTTACAGATAAATCCAATTACGCAAAAAGATCTTCGTTTTAAGTATAACCACCCCGAAGTTGTTCAATATACTGGAAGTGTTCCTGACCTTTCTTCATTCGATGCCCAGTTTTTCAAAGTTCATTATCGTCAAGCTAATTGCATGGACCCCATGAGCAGAAAAGTTTTAGAACAGGCATTTCAAGCTATCTACGATGCCGGTAAGAAATCCTTGAATATTTTTAACAGGTTATTTTAAGGGTTTGGTGTATCAGGGCCTAAGAAAAAATACTAAGTACTTCAATGTCAAGACATGACTTGTCAGAGGTGCTTCTTACATCCATTGCCATCGCACCTGTGCCCAGTAGCCCAGTCTTATTTTTCCCTTTATCTTGCGTGATTTTCAGCATCCCCTGTAACTTATCAAATGTAAATTTCAGATTAGATCCATGGTATTAGTAACAATTGCAAAATTCTCTATTTTAGTAGCAATTATCATAATATATTCTTCTTCTATATAGATCTATATAGATTCTCTATATACATTCTATGTAGATATTTCCCCGGCATAAAAAATCTCCCTATGTGTTAATCCAGAAAATATTTCGAATTTCATCTAAATATGATTAAGTAACAAATATTGAAACATTTAAAATTCTTTACAAACTGTTTCATTTATAATATTAGTAGGATTACATACTCGTGGGAATACTGGGAATTCCGTTTTCGGTGCTCATCTAAGGTACCTAAAATACTTTCACCAAATCTATCTATCTATACTATTATAAAATTGTAAAATTAGCTGTGACGTTCAAGATAAATAAAAAAAAAGAATTGTAATCGACTAATAAAGGGATTCTGAGTCCGAAACTGCGTTTTTTTTCTTCGTGTCTGTTTGTTTGTTTGTTCGGGGTTGGAGCAAAATCCAGGCGGTTGATCACAAATGTATTATTAGAATATTGTGGCTACTTTTTCAGCATAAATACTGCGCTATATTTCATCAAAATCGGCTTAGCAGAAGTAATATTACAGTTTAAACTATATTTTACAAGCCGCGCATACATTTTACTATATTTTTTTATTTTTGGAAAGGTCAAAGAATTTTGATTATTACGATTGGCTTTCATTTTAAACTGAATTTTTTACATCCTTACTGGTTTTCAGTTATGCACATACTCGTATCGAGTTGTTTTCACTAATGACTAAATGATGAGTGAAGCTAAGTTAATAGGTGCGTTCAAATTTTGGATGGGTAACCCCTTCAGAAGTAGGTGCATCACATTTCAGCACATACATTTCTTTCATTTACAGTCTCTAATGGATAAAAGAACAGTGAAGTTAAGCACCCAATGCACGATCTACTTTTAAATGGGTGACCACTTTGAAAGAATGTGAAACACATTTCAGCAGACAGTTTGCATTCAGTTATGCGCACATAACAAGTGTCGGTCATTCGTAAAGTAATCTAAAGACGCTTAACTTTTGGATGGGTGACGATTTAGTGATATTTTTCCTCTAAAGGAACACTCACTTGAGTGCGAACGCCCAATCCTGTTTCACCAGCTCCTGCTAACTGTTGGTAGAGGTTCTGGTGAAGGTGCCTCGGAATGTTCAGGAGGTTGGTAGGCCAAAGGCAGTTGCAACTAATGTATATTGTTTTACGTACATACATACATAGTGTCACGTCAATATCCCCGAAGGTGTAGGCAGAGGCATACTACAGCCAAATTTCACTGTGTGCATTTTTGTCACACGTAACAGGTGGTTAGCCCATTGCCGTGTTAAAATGGACAGGCACAGGCTGTGGCGACCTGCTGTTGAATTTTTTTAAGCGGCCTTTTAGTCTTAAACTGGGCTTAGCGACTGCCGTTTTACTGGCAACGGCTTATAACAAAGAATAATAATCAGCAGATATGTACTATTTATGTTCATTAAAATTATATTTTGGTATCTATAATTATGGTTTATACCTCTGTCTATCAATTGAATAATTTAGTGATTGTATGTATTGCGCGTGCGTAACTATAGATTATAGTCAAACGATAATATAATTATCCAATTCATAAAAGTGTCCCACAATATTTATTTAACAAGGGGTAGGCAGAGGTATACTATACGCGCACCTTCCACCGTAGGCACTTTTTGTGCCACGTAATAGGTGGTGAGGCCATTAAGGTGTAGAAATGGATAGGCGCAGGCTGTGGCGAGCTGCTATTGGTTACGGATGGGTGACTACTTTGTGGTATTTCCATTTTCATGCAAAACCCAACTTCGGAAGACATGTTAAGCCGTTGGTCATGGTTGCCAGTAACATATTATGGTAGATGTTAAGCCAAGTTGAAGGCCTTAGAAAATTTTCAACAGCAGTTAGCCACAACATTCGCCTGTCTATTTCAACACGGCACTGGGTTCACCACCTGTTGCGTAAGACAATAATGCACACGTTGAAATGTGGGCGAATAAATGCCTTTGTCACCTCAACATGCGATTGATAGCTTAAAAATATCGTTTCATTGTCATTGATTTATCTTCTTATACTTTATTTACTTCAATTCTACTCAAGTTTCATTTTCGATTGAAATCCTAGCTTAGGTAGAAGTTCAGATTTTGGAAGTTTTAAGTTTGTACGTAATGGAATACATTAGCGTACTTCACTAACGCCTTTGCAGGGAGCAACAGAGCGGCTTTGTGTGGAACTCCCTGTCCTGGAGGGCGGACTACCACCACGTACGTACGTACGTACGTACGGACTAAATACAAATACTAACCACCACGTGGTTCCTCTTCGCTTATCGAGACGCAGGCGTTAAGTCACTTCGTTCCAAGGAGGTAGCGGTAGCACGGTGACCCATATGACTATTGGTGGACGGGGTACAATCGGCAACCCCAGTCTTGGTTGCGCATGACATCTTTTTCTCCTCGCTGCGATCACCTCGCTAGAAAGCGAGTGCATGGCAACCAAACTCGCTGGAAGCGATTCAGGCCGGGAGCGCCACACTTCAGCAGGCCTTCTAGGCCCACCATACCATCATGCTCTCATGCAATGGGGTTAGCTGCCAGGAATATTTACAAAGAATGACAAGGGCAGCGTTAAGCTTTACACCAGCAAATGGGACGCCGCTGCACGTTTTTGCGAGCAAGTCATGTTCGCAAAAGAGGCGGCGCTAGGGAGCGGGAGAAAATTCTCCCTCTCAAGTTCCGCAGTTTGGTCGCCGCAGACATTTTTTGGCCCTGGAATACAGGCCTCCATGACCGGGGGCGTAGAGTCGACGGGTGGGCTGGTCGCCGACCTTAAAGAAGCAGGCCCTAGACGGCGACGTTGCGTGATGAACTACACGCACACCCTTCACCCCTTTAAAGAAGTGGGATAACATCTGAACCCCCCGAAGACTAGGCCGCGGTGGTCTATCAGGTGCCCTGGGACTATCCTGCCGAGCATTCATGCGGGACTCCGGGTCATAGGCAAATGGAAGGATGCCGTGTGGTTTTAGTCAGTAGGATTTCGGCATAGCATCCATGATCCAGATGGCTCTGGTCATACTCTTAAAATGACAATATAAATATGGTGGAGAATTTCAACTTGATTCGATACGGTTCGGGTAGTTCAGGTGGCTAGAACATTGCCCTGGTTAGGCAAAGGTCACAGGTTCAATCCCTGTCTCGAATCAAATTGTCTTTTTCCACTTTATTAAAAATTTAGCAAATAATTGCTTTAAAAAATTATCAATAAACTGAATCGCCAACGTGGAAGTTACCTGATTAGCATCCCATATTATTCTCAAAGAAATCATCAATACTTTTCAGAGATGCCTTGATCAGCGAGCAGAAAGATTCAAATCTGAAAAAGATAATTGAAAGGAGCAGAAAGACTTAAATCTAAAAATGATCTATGAAAGGAGCTGAGACCGATCAACGTTCAACTTAGACTCTACTCTCAAAATATCCAACAAACTATTCAAAATGAAATCATATGAGACGGAGTGATGTATAGAGAGGAGAGTGATCGAGAAAGCATAAGAGTAACAAGAATGTTAACATTAGGGTGCATAGGAGGCTCTACCAAGAATTTTGGGGACCAGGACGGCTTTATCTAGAAGTAGTGAACCTACTGACTAATTGACGAGGTGTCTAAGAAAAAGAAACAACATCCTGTACCAACTTACCTGAACACTTTACAGATTACCACAGGATAATAAGTACCTAAAGACGTATTCATAGAATCTATTTGTATGCCGGCAACAATCGATGCCGACAAATTTTGTACTTAATGTTTAGTTACATACAAAACACTAAGCGGGCGAAGCCGCGGGCAAATGCTAGTATCTATTTATATCTATGTCTATTGCCTGTACCTAGTTTCAGCCGAGTCGTTCCAGTTCCCGTGGGAATAGCGGGTATTCCTTTCCTAGTGCTTATTAAAAATAATCTAAAGAATAAATTCACAAATTATGTTTAATAGCTTAGGAAATTTTGTGGTTTTAGTCATAAGTACCTAATGAATATTTTCACCAAATTTCACGTTTCTATGTTTAATAGTTTAGGCTATTTGTAGTTAACTACGTTTTTCTCGTTCCCATGGGACTACAGTAATAATAATATAATATAGCATATGACACTCACTGATAAATTGATGAGATGATGCAGCAGGCGAGGGACCAGTGGGCGCTTAGTGGAGTCTAGTGTGGGTGATGTGAGTCGATCCGTCGGCCAGGGAGACCTGTAGAAACGGTGGTGCCGCTGGCCGCCCGCGGTATAGTACAGGGGCCCAACTGGGACTAACCACCTCAGGAGGCTGCCCCACCAGGTCGCGCATAATCCCGATGTGGATCGTCGTGCCGGATGGTGACCGGCGCGGGGTCCCGGCGACCACATTCGGGGGGGTACGGGGGCCCTTCCGTCCGGCGGGTCGGCTTCCATCTAACCACACATACATAGTCAAAACTAGCGTCTGCGCCTTGTCACTCACTGCTGCAGCAAATGTTGCAACAACTTCACGCATTCCTTCAAAAAAAAAAAAAATGAAAATGGCAACGCAAAGAAAAAGAAAGAGGATCACAGTGGCCGCCCAAAACCCCGCAAAATTTGCTTTCGAGGTGGAGTTCACTAACATCCGTGGACTCCACTCAAACCTCGATGCCGTCCACCACCACCTTGAGACGGCACGGCCAGCTGTGATGTTCCTCACGGAGACACAAATACGCCGCCCTGACGACTCGTCTTACCTGTGTTACCCCGGCTATATTATCGAGGAGCAATTTCGAGATAAAGCAGGGGTGTGCGTATTCGTTAGGGCGGATGTTTGCTGTCGCCGGTTGCGTTGCCTCGAGAACTCCTCCTACTCTGTCCTTTGGCTGCACGTGGATCATGGCTCCATGAGCCAGATCTACGTGTGCGTATACCGTTCCCACACAGGGGAAGCGGAGACGACTAGGCTGTTTCAATACCTCAGCGAGGTACCTCACCTCCGACCACTGTGTTGTGCAGACTCGCATGCTGGCGTCATCTCCTGCACGTGCAGTAGAGGTAACGCGGCGATTATGGCATTACTCGTCGGCAGATTGGGATGGTCTTCGCGAGTACTTTGCGTCCATCCCATGGAGTGAGCGCTGCTTTGCAAGCAAAGCTGTGTCGGATAGTGCCTCCGCGATTGCTGGCGAGGTCAGTTTAGGGATGGAATATTACATCCCATATACTGATGTCGCCAGCATTCGCAAAACTCGGCCCTGGATCGGGCGTGAGTGCGCCGAGGCTGTTCAACAAAAGCAGACGGCGTATCGCGCCTGGATCAGGGCTCGGGCGGTGCGCGATCCGAAAGTAGGCCGCCTCAAGGCTGCGTACAACAGGTCCACTAGGGCTTGCAAGGGGGCCTTCAGGAGAGCGGATGCCCAGCGCGTCGCGCGGCTGGGCCGGGAGCTTGCGTCCCATCCAACGGGCAGCCGTGGATACTGGCAACTGGCCAAAGCCGTGCAGGCCAACTTCTGCCAAACCTCGTTGCCCCCGCTGCGTTACCCTAATGGGTCACTGGCTCACAAAGCTCAAGAGAAAGCCGACTTGCTTGCAAATCTCTTTGCGGCTAATTCCCGGGTCGACGACTGTGGCCTGCAGCCACCCACCATTACTAATTGTGGCTACACAATGCCTGATATTGTGATCAGACAATGTGACGTACGGGCAGTGCTACGGTCACTCGACACGCGGAAAGCGAGTGGCCCTGACGGTGTTCCGGCGGTGGTACTTCAAAAATGTGCAGCCGAGTTGTCTCCAGCGCTAACGCGTCTGTACCGTCTATCGTATTCTGCAGGGGACGTGCCGGAGGCTTGGAAGGAAGCGAACGTACAACCGATTCCCAAAAAAGGGGATCGTTCAGATCCAGCCAACTATCGCCCCATAGCCATCACCTCAGTTATCTGTAAAGTGTTCGAGCTCATTGTCAACAAGCAGCTAATGCGATACCTAGAGGATCACTCGTTGATCAATGATCGGCAATATGGCTTTAGGCCCAAACGGTCAACGGGTGATCTTCTAGCGTACGTAACACATGTTTGGGGTGAGGCTATGGAAAGGCACGGTGAATCCTTGGCTATAAGTCTGGACATTGCCAAAGCCTTCGATAGAGTTTGGCATACGTCACTTCTTTCCAAGCTACCGGCATATGGTCTACCGCCTCAATTGTGCTGCTGGATGGCCAGCTTCTTACAAGGGCGTCGTATGCGGGTCCTCTGTGATGGCCAGGCTTCTTGCTTTTTGCGGGTTAATGCCGGGGTACCACAGGGGTCTGTATTGTCGCCAACTCTCTTTCTTCTGCATATCAATGACATGCTGTCCCTCGGGAACATTCATTGCTATGCAGATGATAGCACGTTGCACGGGAGTTATTCTGCCCGTCCAGCAGTGGGAAGGGCCGGCATTGAGGAAAAAAGACGGCAACTTGTGACTGATGTCGACCTGGTTCTGAATCGCATTTCCGGATGGGGCTCTGAAAACCTGGTCGATTTCAATGCCCGAAAAACACAGGCGTGTGCGTTCACAGCTAAAAAATCCCCTTTCCTACCTCTACCATCTCTTCAGAACACTACAATACCAATGAAGGACAATCTAGACATCCTCGGCATAGACGTTCGTCGTGAGCTCAGTAACAAATCTTATATAGAGAGCTGTATTGGGCTAGCCTCGCGGAAGTTAGGAGTCCTGAATAAGGTGAGACGTTTTTTCACGCCGCAGCAGAGATGTATGTTGTACAAAACACAGATTCGTCCCTGCGTCGAATACTGTTCTCACCTTTGGGATGATTCCGCGAGGTACTTGCTGGACGCGCTCGACGCTATGCAGAGACGTGCTATTCGCATTATAGATTGTCCTGAGGTAACAGGAAGCCTTGAGCCGCTGGCGCAGCGTAGAACCATAGCGTCCTTGGCTGCATTTTACCGCATGTACCATGGCGAGTGTTCTGAAGAGCTCTTCAACCTAATCCCACCCTCTCCTTTTCGTTCCCGAACAACGCGTGCTGGGCAGAAGTGCCACTCCCATACAGTGGAAAGAATTTTCGCCAGAACGGAACGATTTAAAAGATCGTTTCTCTGTCGAACTATAGTTACCTGGAACGCTCTGCCAGCGCACGTGTTTCCTTCCTCTTACAATCCCGGGTTCTTCAAGCGGAGCGTGAAGAGGCACATCATTGGGCCGCCAACTTGAGGGACGCTGTTAGTAGTCATGTAGACTAAGAGAGTGCCCCTCAATTCGCTAGATGTCGTCATGGCTTTCCATCAGGCGGACGGCGTCATTTTGGCGAGCTAGATATAAAAAAAAAAAAAAAAAAAAAAATTGTCTTTCTATTAGTGAAAGAATCTTCAAAATCAGTTCAGTAGATCCTTAGATTCCCTACAACGTCACAAACTCACAACATCACTTGCAAACATGCTAGGTTTAGAATTTGCTCTACATTTAAAGGAAGCCTTGAATTCTAGGTAAAACGAATATTGAGATGTCTCTAATCTCTTCTTCTAAACTATAAAATCCACTATACTTATGTAAAACAAAGCTAGGAGCAGCTTTTGTTCGGTTTTTAATTTTCGGCATTCATAGGATCGACTGACGCCTGATCTCCCAACCCCGTAACCTGCATCGTAGCCTCTTCCGTTAGTCAGCAAGTACGCCGCTAGCAAGTGAGGTTGTTTTAGCCCCCAAGAATTTGGCGATATAAGAAGAGAGGGTTTTGAGGCTCCCCTTTAAATCCTCTCTACTTTTTATAATAAGTTAAAAATTTTAGAAAATGCTGAAAATCTTTATTTCTAAGCGATAGCTCATATACAATATTTTATGCATATTAGTTTAAAAATGACGGGTTTCCAGGCAAACTTTTATCCCCTATTTTACACACTTAAGGGTATAATTTTAGAAAATCATGAAATACGTCTGTTTTAATTTCTTACCGAAAGCCAATAGACAAATTTTTATGTTGATTAGTTCAAAAATGGCTGATTTCCATACAAACTTTCATCCCCTATTAGAGGTTGAATTTAAAAAAATCCAGCGTTACTACTTGCCAACATTATAAAAGAAACCGAAATCTGTTCACTCTTGTACACACTCTTGTAGACTTCTTGTGTGTAACACCTTAGTTTTAAAGGGCACATTGATTTCGTATCCGCTCGTGTAAGAAAAACTGTAAATATTATAAAGATGCTTCGCTATTCAGCATCACCAGTTGTCTTAAAGCGGGTTTACTTTGCCTTTACCCAATCTTTGTTAACGAGTTCTATGAAAATATTTCTTCTACAAGCAGAAATAGCACAATGGTCTGTTTTAAAAGATGCTCCATGCTGGAGAAACCTTTAAGGTATCCCTCTACGAAGCTCTACAGCGACAGTGGGGTTTTAACTGTACGACAACTTTTTATTCTCACTACATTTGAAGGTACATCGTGCAGTCATAAATTCTGAAGTATATTTCGAGTTACTTAAATACCGTCTTTACAAACCTCCATTACCAACGATTAAAACAAGCTTTGCCAAACGTTTCAGACCTTATAATGACTAAACTATCTACAAAAAAATCACAATGTTGTGTGTTTTTTGTAGATAGTATAGTCATTATAAGGTCTGAAACGTTTGGCAAAGCTTGTTGCTTTTTGCTTGTTGAAATGTACAGGCGCAGGCTGTGGCGACCTGCTGTTAAATTTTTCAAGCCGCCCTTAAGGCCTTCAACCAGACTTAACGACTGCCATTTTACTGGCAATCGGGACCGACGGCTTCACGTGCCTTCAGAAGCACGGAAACGCTCACAAATGTAAATTCCACAAAGTGGTCACCCATCCAAGGACCGCCTATAACGAATATTGCAGAATATGGTTTATAGAAACCCGAGTCAGCGGGGCCACGAGCGCTTCAATAACAAACTGTAAAATAATCGCTATTGTAGTGAGCATACATGTACCTATGTATTATATTCACCATTCCATAGCATAACGTCTCCAGGGGATGAAGAGTTGTCTATAGTACAGTCGGTTATATCCTTCAACTCACTCACGATATAGTTTTAAAGTAGGTTTTAGAAAAAATATAGTATTATTTACGTTATCAAGTAACATTTGATGTTTTCACAGTTTCATGGAACTGTAGATCTAAATTTATCGTTTTTATTGCAACTCGATAATCCACGCGTCTTCGTGTTAAAAGGTTTTGACAGACGGGCGGACAACAATTTTGATGTACGAAACCCCAAAATATAGCGAATAATCATATTATTATTGTTCTTGTAGGCATCAATCCAGAACAATTGTCAGGAAAAAAAGTTGGTGTCTATATAGGCTCGTGTTTTTCTGAAACTGAAAAAGCTAGTTTTTATGAAGCTACTTCAAGAACTGGCTTTGGTATAGCTGGGTAAGTAATAGATTTTATGTTACATTTTTATTAATTTCGTTCAGTCAGCCATGGAATTGTTGAAAAAGGTGTGTTCTTAATAATTGTTTCTACTTCTGTTAAAATCATCATTATCATCATCCGAGCGTCTATCCCAGTTCCTGTCTAACGTCTCGCGACTCCCGAAGTCCGCTTTCCTACTTTTTCTCCTCCACTTGGCACGGTCGTCGGCATCTCCTATAGTGAGACCATTGGCATGCATGTCATCCCTCACTTCTTGGCTAGACATTTGTTTCTTACGTAGCCCGGTGGTTGCCGCAAGACACCACCATACCAGAAGGGGCGACACTTGTCAACTTGTCTGCAATGTCACGGAGGCTGAAGAGGATGCGAGAGTTCCTACTACTATCTTCTACTTCCGTTAAAATGAAGGATAATAACTATCTCTATGCTGTATCCCTGACGGGGTAGTCAGAGGGGACATATCGCCAAGTTTCACATTTTATGCATACTTCTTTTGCTTCCTGCAGATTCATTATACATGCACGTTTGGGTATCCGAGTACTTTTGACTTTTCCATTTTTGAGCAATCTGCTCACGTGGTCTTCATATCTAAGTCATTTAAACCTGCCATAATCGACGGACCATCTTTCCGTGTGCCGCACTATTTTCGAAGTGATCGCATTTTCAGGACTTCCTTAGCGACACTCTGTATCTTTGCTAACGGAAACTTATAACCCTTCCTGAGCGTTTACTAAATATTTTAAAATCACATTGCATCCAATCACATCTTCTGCGCTAAACATATTCCCCAAGTACACAATTTTATTCATGTTTCTGTTTGACTTACTTCTCCTCTTTCAATAACCAGAACCCCTTCTCTCATTCATAGTCAATCAATTCATCCATCTTATCTTTCATTCCCCGCAATGTTAATTCCACGCATCTACCCTGCACTCCGTTGTACACTGATAAAATAGAGGGAATCGCAAAAATAGGAACTCTCTTTCCTTCTTTGCAAACAGCAGGAGACATGGAAGACAACATGTTGTACATCCTATAGAAAAAGGACGCATCACATTTATCGGTTACGGTATTTTCTGAGATATGTTTAATATCAGTAATTTGTGAGGCAGAAATGTCTAATGGCACGTAAATTCACCCTAAGTGCCAAGAGATCAGCATATTTCCTATTCCATGTTCCCAATATACTAGTAAACTGCTTAGCATGGCTATGTTATGAGCAGTTTAATAATTAATGTTTTAGTATCAGCTGTTGAACACTGATAGAATGGTGACTCGTTGAGCTTAATCGAAAGTAGTTTCCAAAGTTAACATGTACCGAAACATACTGAGCAATACAGTGATTCACCTTCAGCCATTACCGTTCACGACCGTCTGGGTAAAACTGGTAGAGGCCCTGACTCCCTTTAATGGAAGAGTTTCAACGCTGCCATTTGTTTAAAAGATCTTAACGTACATTATAACAGATAGTCTAGAAATAGTATGGTGATCACTTTCTAACAAGACGCTGCTTTTTACTATGCAGCTAGGGCAGACCTATCTGAATTGCTACTTTCTTGGTATTAGTACTATGAGAATAAATTAAGTTTCACTTTTATTATCAGGTGCAATAAATCGATGTTTGCTAACCGTATCTCGTACTGGCTGAACGCCAAAGGTCCATCAATGTCGATTGATGAAGCATGCTGCAGTTCTACCGCCGCATTGGAGCAGGCGTACTTGGCACTAAGTCGTGGTGAATGCGAAGCGGCTGTAGTTGGTGGAACCTATTTGTGTCTGCATCCACAGTCATCTTTACATTTCGGAAGGTGCGTCTATTGAAAGATATGTAGTGTAAATAATCACTTTCATGCTGGGGTAACTATATACTTGTAAAACAAATGTTATTAGATAAAGGCATTCAACCGTTATGATAAGATTTTTTAGAAACCTCCAAAAATAACTCATAAATTCACAAAAAAAGCATTTTTTGCTTAACAATAAAAGATTTACTACGTTAAAAGTAACATTCTGTTAGAAAATGACGTTGCATACAATTTTGTGCCTGAATCATTAGTTTTCAGGAGACCTCAATAACTTATGTATGTACTACATAGTATGATACACGAGTTCAAATAAAAAATATATAATAATGATCTGAAAGTTGTGTGTTGTATCTCAAAAACAGAGTTAACTGTGAGTTATACCGTGCATAGTGATCGTGCATAAACAGAAATACATTAGAAAATTTATATAATTTTGAAATTTACTGTAAGCAAGACAAATTTATTGTAAGCAGCGTGTCAATAAATCAAACTTCAGCCTTTTCTGTTAAAATATCAATGATTAACTCAAAAAACAAAAAGAAAACAACTTTTTATCAGTAAATTGAAGGATAAGGAAGATCTAATTAAAAATATAATGAGATCTTCCTTATCCTTCAATTTACTGATAAAACGTTGTTTTCTTTTTGTTTTTTGAGTTACTTCTAATTAAAAATATAATGAGATCTTCCTTATCCTTCAAATATTTTTACTGATATAACGTGGTTTTCTTTTTGTTTTTTGAGTTACTTCTAATTAAAAATATAATGAGATCTTCCTTATCCTTCAAATATTTTTACTGATAAAACGTTGTATTCTTTTTGTTTTTTGAGTTAATCATTGATATTTTAACAGAAAAGGCTGAAGTTTGATTTATTGACACGCTGCTTACAATAAATTTGTCGTACCTAGACATGGTTATTATTGCTTTTTTGTCCTCTGCGACTTGTTCTCCTGACTTTTGCGCAAAATAAGATTTGAACACTTGTAACCGAGATACTTGAACTACGCTGTGATTGTGCTTTATCACTACGAAAATGGATTCTTGTGAAAATAATCAATTTAGCACAGAAGTTTTTGAGTTTAATAATATAATCTTTATTCACACACACCAAGTACAATAATTACAATATCCGCTTATGTAAATAACATATAGTAGGTACGTGCTAAGTTTGCAATATATTATGTCCACATCTGTAGCCGAACTAGGTAGACACCTGTATCTCGGCAATCAGCGCTAAATCCCTCAGTCCTCATAGACAATAAAATTGAAACCAATACCAAATAAACACAGCCAATACACAAATATCTTAAGACAGTAGTTTAGTAGTAATAGTACTTTGTACTATTACTAAACATTATTTCATGTGACCGTATTGCGTGACTGTGTGTGTGTGTGCGTGTGTGTGTGTGTGGGTGTGTGCGTGCAAAATGTAACAACCAAGTCTGTTGCATATGGAAAAACTGAAAAGAGCTGGCGGAATTCTATTCAGGTATGATAAAAAGGTTCTCTGTATCATCATATGTTAAAGTTAATAAGTATTCCCTAACTTTCATTTTGCACTTGATTTTATTTATACTCCATATATAAGATTTTCTTAATTTCTCTGTATAGATAAGGTCCAAGGAATACAAAAAATCTACGAATAAAAGATGTGTTAGGCTTACAATAATTCTCACACACCAAGTATGTCCTACGTCTATTATCTAGCAAACTGTGTTGTTTCGTAATAACGTTTAAGACAAAAGTTGACGGACTGTAAGGACTTCACAATATTCGTATAATGACTTGGTAGGGAATAAACGAGATTTGAAGGTACAAACTTTGAGGATAGCCCTTTGAGCTATCTCAACCGATTTTATTATAGTTTTCGGAGCTCATATTATTATTTTAGGTTCTAATATATTTAAATAAACTTTCAGAATAATAAAACTTTGTAGTGATGGTAAGACAAAATCATTTGATGAACGTGCTGATGGTTGTGCCAGGTCCGAAGCCATTAACGTATTGTTTTTGCAAAAGGCAAAAGACGCAATGAGGTAAATACACATATTTCATTATTATACCATTTTGTTCTTCATGTAGGTTATTGACTAAATTTATTACTTTTTAGAGTTTACGCGGAGGTACTACATGCTCAAACAGAGTTCACATGTATGTTAAAAGATGAAACAGGTCCAAAATACGGATTCTACAGAGATCTTGATAGTACCACTAATTTCATTAAAAAGTTCTATAAGCAGGCAGGTGTTCCTCCGCATGTTGTTAAATATGTGGAAGCTGTCGGATCTGGTTAGTATTAAATAGTCAGCTAATAGACGTAAATTATTCAACGGTCTCACTGGAACAATCATTATAATGTATTTCAAACCCGTTAACACAACGCCATTTAGTCCAAATTAAGTAAATAATAGCTTGTGTTAGACAGCATTATATTTTTAAATTCATACATAATATACTTAAGCAAACGTTTTTTCCAACCTAGCATTTCAACCTGAGATACCAGTGTCGAAAATCGGGAGGAGATGTCCCACCGACACAAAAGTGGGAGGATCTTCCGACTTCCGTAGGCAAGGTGGTTAAGTCTGGTGGGCTGTGGTCCTAATCTATAATGAATATATGAAAGAATATAGAATAACGAATAAATAATGAATATTAAGCTAAAGAATTTGCTTGAGCACGCTAATATCAGAAACTACTGATTCGAATTGAAAAAATATTTTGTGTTTGTTATATATCAACAAATGGGGCGAATATTCATACATAGGTGCGATGGGGGTTTGTAGTGTATCACGGGCGAAGCCGTGGGGTCAGCTAGTATAATATAAAAAGGGTAGTTAACCATGGGAAATGGAGAAAAAATAGCCTGGAACGTAGAGTTTGGACTTCAAAGCGAGAGTTTTGGATGCATCGGAGTTAACAATGATAATGACTTATTAGAAGCAAGGCATGCTATGAAAAATAAACCAAATTACCTGTTTGTTTCAGCTTTACCTGAGGTAGATAAGGTTGAGTTGCAAGCCATTGAAGATGTATATTGTCAGAATAGAGATGATCCTCTTTATATAGGTAGTGTCATGTCCAATATTGGTTACGGAGAAGCTGCTTCTGGAATTTCTGCCATAACTAAGGTACAATTTTAAAAGACTTCGTTTACCTCTCCTTTTATTTATAGCTTTTTCTGTCGGAGAAGCAAGAGTTTCTCCTGGGGTAATCCGAACTTCCACTGTAACATAATTGACATGAATTTTCTGCCTCCGTCACTTAAGGATCGGCTACTTTTCATAGAAGTATAGAACGACAGACCTCTTTTTGATAATGTGGTTTCGATTCCGGTTGAACGAAATTTCATAACCATATAACCCTGTCCTTAAACAGCTTCTTTTTCCTATATGCGTTTGGACTAAAATAAGATTTCTGATCAATTTTGTAGGTGCTGTTAGGTTATCACAACGGCCAGTTAGCTGCAAATTTACATAGCGAACATCCACGTAAAGATATTGCAGCGCTATGTGACGGGCGGATGCGGATCGTCACTGAACATCAGCCTTTTGACCGAACTTACGTTGCTGTAAATGGCATGTCTGTTACCGGCATGAACTCCCATGTGTTACTGCATGGATGTTATAAGGCTAGGGTAAGGAAAACGAAAGTACTTATATTTGATCAATCTGCGTATTGTATCGAATCTGATAAAACTTGTCTAATTGTCATCAACCTTGTAGGACCTCAATCGCTATGCTACGAATATACCTCATTTAGTTACTCTGTCGGGAAGACATGAAGAAGCTGTAAGGCATATGCTTGAAGTTTTGAAATCGAACCCAATAGATCCCGAGCAACTGGCATTAATACACAATATCCATCGAATTAATGTATCGGGACATTTGGGTAGAGGATTTACAATTCTTCGTAAGTAACAATCGTGTCTCATATAAGGTTAATAATGACAATATGGTGCAGGTCCTGTAATAGTGCACAATTTGCCTTAACTCTTAGAATTTCATTGTAAAATAGGTTTTTACAATTAAATTGTCAGTATTTTTTAAGTTAAATATTGCCCACATTTTGTTGTGATTGAGAAATGAGAAGAAAATTTTGAAGGTAATAGCTGCTGGTCTTTTTGAACTAGTTGTAAGTGTTGACTAAGTGATCGAGGTAGCAATACCATGTTTACGAGTGAGTTTCTACTAAGTACTATCTCATACCACATCACCAAAAAGAAGAATATTTTATGGAAACTTGCAGTATTCTAAGGTTTGAAGAATTCTAATTGCTCACTCCGTAGTTGAAAGCAGTGGCTGCGCTTCACAGACATTAATATATATATCGTTGGGACAACTCACACAACGCCATCTGATTCCAAACTAAGCAGAGCTTGTACTATGGTAACCAGATAACTGAGAAACATACTTATATATTTCTAAATACATACATATTATAGATAAATAACACCCACACGCAGAATAAACCATCGTGCTCATCACACAAAGTTTTATCCTGGGTGGGAATTGAACCCACGACCTACTTGCGTAGCAGTCGGATACACTCTTACAGCGACACATTAAAATATACATAGTATAGACCTAAAAAGAAAGACATAAAAAAAAACTTACACAATATTTTACAAATCACTAAATTTTTATACGTTATTTTAGATACGAATAACGAACAAAAGACAGTTAGCCTATGTGAAAAGGCCGATTATTTTGACAACGCAAGGCGGCCACTGTGGTTTGTTTACAGTGGTATGGGCTCACAGTGGGCGGGTATGGGCAAGCAACTCATGCGCATACCTATTTTTGCAGCTGCTATAGAAAGGTAAGGGTAAATTTCAATAATACTTTACCGCTTCGTAAAATCCTTGGTTATATACGCATCCTGTCTAATCGTTGAATATAATACAAGAGCCTTCTTGCCTTATTTTTCTCTTACCTCTCGCACAGTAATCTAAGGATTGTAAAATTTTTTAACTTTTTGGCTGAGTGAGTTTACATAAAAAGCTAATTTTGCTGTACCGTCTTTATTCAATTTTGATGCAGTATACGAAATAGTCTACAATTAGTAGTAGAAAATTTCAGGGAAAAAAGTAAATAGATATTTTCAGGTTTATCTTGTAACTTTTTGTATTTATTTACTCAACATTACATGGAATATGACTAATATAAGTACGAGTATAGTGTAGCACAAAGACCTTTTCGGGTATATAGTCGTTGAGTACAATATAATATTATTACTATTATATTATTCATTAAAATGTTATTATGAAATATAAAAATCAATTATGAAAATGCAAATGGTAAGAAGCGCGTTTTTATTTTAGTTTAAAAATTCCTAGAATTGCTTATATATCACCCTTTTACTAAAGTGAAAAAAGACAACTTGGTTCGAGACGAACCCGTGATCTTCGCCTAACCAGGGCAATGTTCTAGCCACTGAACTACCAACCAAGTACTCGTCATTTCTTCTCCGGCGAAATTTTGACCCTTAGGCAATATATAATTATTTTCGTAAATTAAAGACATAAAATATATATCGTTAACATAATTTACCTAAACTATCGTTACACTATACTCGTATTGGGCTCCTAAATTTATAATTACAGATGCCGGAAAGCTTTGGAGCCCAAAGGACTTGATATTGTTCATATAATTACATCGGACGATGAGACCATTTTCAACAATATTCTGCATTCGTTTGTTGGGATAGCTGCCATTCAAATTGGACTTACCGACATTCTTCATGAGCTGGGATTGAAGCCAGATGGAATTATTGGTAAGTAAAAGATTTATATAAATACTAACTAATTTTTTTAAACTGACGTGTAAATTTCCGGTGTGCCCGACTACTTTCGAAATAACGGAGCTCCTTTTTAAAGAGGTGCGTCACTCCACGTAGAAAGTCGTGCCTTTATTGACGAAATTTATTATTATAATATATATAATGTAGAATTAAATATTACGTCAAATCAATCAATTAATTCAGCCGATTACAATCCACTGCCAATAAATAAATATTGTTGGATATTTATTTGTTTTTTTATTTATTTATTTACACTGCGCCGCGCCGTCTAGCCCAAAGAAAGCTAATAAGCTTGTGTTATGGGATCTAGACGACTGATAAATTAAAAAAAAAAAAATTTCTATATATAAATACATTTTTACATAGGAAACACCCAAACACCGAAAGAAACAATTGTCGTTCACACAAATATTTCTTCCGACCCGGGAATCGAACCCGTGACCTCAGTCGCGGCAGTCGCATGCACTACCACTGCGCTAACTAGGCAGTGCCCAATTTATGCCATGGAGGGTGTTGGTTTTGCTGTTACTACGCAAGCTAGACTGGCTGGCACAGGGTTTTGTTACAAATTGTACATTCCTTTGCTTTGACCTAGTCCGTAAGATTCTACCTAGTCCGTATTTGGGCGCTGAAGATACATGTAGGGCCCCATTGCACCCCAATTTTTTGTAATAATTGGTAAATAAATTCACTCCACAGGACATAGTGTGGGTGAGCTGGGGTGTGCTTACGCTGACGGTTGCTTGACTGCAGAGGAAATGATACTATCTGCGTACTACCGCGGATTGGTATCAGTAGAAACAGAATTCATACATGGTTCTATGGCTGCTGTTGGCTTGGGCTTCGAAGAAGTAAGGCCGTATTGTATACATTTCGTTAAAATTTTGTTATTAAATGATAAATGAATTGTCTCATTTATCATTTAATAACAAAAGAATCCCTAAATGGACACTGTGTGAAACTCCGTGATGACTAACATTTCTTAGGTTAGCATAACGCTGATACTAGGACGATTTTCGTCCTAGCGCTGAGAGAACGGTGCCTTTTTTGATTTCTTCTTTTTAGGGTTCTGAATTTAAAGGATAAAACGGGATCCTGTTACGAGACTCTACTATCCGTCCTTCCACCTGTCCATCTTTGACCAGACTATAACTCATGAACTGCGATAATTTGGACAATTGCAATTATCACAGATGGTGTGTTTACCACACAATAGCGTGATTTTTTTGCTTGTTTAATCTCGATATGTTCAGGTTCAGGTGAACAAGTAGACGCTTAAAATATTCACAGAATGTGTAGTTATATTTTTAATTCGCTTCAAATTAAAAATATTAAATTAAAACAAAATAAAAATATTGATGGGGGCTCCCGTACACGTATCCCGAAGGTATTTTTCGTCGTTTTTATAAATAACTAGTTGATGCCCGCGGCTCCGCCAGCGTAGTGAAGGTTTCCCGTTCCCCGTTTACTACAGGAAATTATTCCAGAAAGTACACTATGTCCTTTCTTAGTCTCTAGACTATCTGAGATACTTTTGCATTTATAATAGTAGTAAGGATGACACGGAATCCTTCATGCGCGAATCGGACTCTCACTTGGCCGTTTTCTTCTTCTTCACTTGAGAATTAGAAGAAAGCATGGTTAGATTGACTGACTACAAAAGTCAATCAAAGAATGCAGAAGGCAACGGATGAGGATGTAAGAATGGCAAAGGATAATTATACAAGGTTTAGGCGTGTTGCAAAAGAGGTGATACGAGTACAAAGAAAGAATAAGAATGACAGAGATGAATTTGACAACAGGTTATCTGATAATTTCCAAAAGAATTAGCTTTTTAGCGCATAAGAATTTTGACATAATGGCAGTGTTGTGAAAGGAGAAGAATGTATGCTTAAAAGCATGTTATGCTTGGAAGCAATATTTGAAAGTTTATTTGAAAAAAAAAAAGGCTATGCACTTACACATTTGTAAGAAGTGAGTGAAAGCTGCAATGAAAGTGATTTAAGTATGGAAGAAATAAATAAATAAATATCCATCACGCCTTATCCCCGAAGGGGTGGCAGAGGCATATTATATGCCCACTTTTCACCGTGTGGATTTACCTGTCCCACGTAATAGGTGGTGAGCCCATTGCCGTGTTGAAATAGACAGACGCAGGTTGTGGCTACCTGCTGTTGAAATTTTTCAAGCCGCCCATAAGGCATTCAACCAGGCTTAACGACTGCCATTTTACTGGCAACCGGGACCAACGGCTTAACGTGCCTTCCGAAGCACGGAAACGCTCGCAAATGTAAATGCCACAAAGTGGTCACCCATCCGAGGACCAGCCATAGTGAAAGTTGCGTAACTCAGTGATCGTTTACAGAACACTGAGACCGCGGGGCCACGAGCGAAGAAATAATAGAAGCATTGAATAGTATAAAACTAGGCAAAGCTGCGGGAATTGATAGGATTACTGTCGAGATGCTGAAAGCGGGACAGGGCGTGGTAGTTTGCCAGCTGTACCGCCTTTTTAACCTTTGCTGGAGGGGTAGCAGCGTACCAGAAGATTGGTGTAAAGCGGTCATCGTACCGCTGTATAAAGGGTCGCAGCAAGAGAGCAAAATCTAGCGCGGCATAAGCTTGCTCAGCATCGTCGGCGTATTCTATGCGAAAGTTTTGATAAAATGAGTGATGAATGAAACTGAAGGTAAAATGTGGGATGTATAAGCGGGATTTATGGAAGGTTGAGGATGCACGGATCAAAACGCGTTGGGCGAAGAGTCAACAAGTTTATTGCGCATTCGTAGACTTGGGAAAGGTCTATGATAGAGTGGTGAGGAATTAACTGTGGTCAACATTGTCCATGTATGGCGTTAGCAGCAACTTGATGAGCTTGAGTGCTCGTATCAGAATCAACGGAGCTTGTACATATTTTTTTCACATAGAAAAAGGTGTGAGACAGGGTTGTGTAGCGTCACCGTGGCTGTTTAACCTATACATTGACTTTTGCTTGAAAGAACTACAAGAAAGTGCGTATGGTTTAAAAATGACTAATCTGACTGTCAAATGGCTTATTTACGCTGATGATCAGGCAATACTTGCATCATCAGCGGATGAGTTGCAGTTTATGGTTAATATTACGAATATGCATGATGCGCTAAAAAGCTAAGGAATGAAAGTGAATGTAAATAAGACAAAAGTAATGGTTTTAGAAAAAGAGAAAAACATGACAGATTGCTCGATTTCTGTGGAAGAAAAAAGAGTAGAACAAGTGAAAGAATTTATATACTTAGGCTTAAAATTTGCGAGTGATGGAAAGTGTGATGATGACAATTAAAAGAAGAGTTTTGGCTGGCAATCAAGTGAACGGAGCAATGTACACCTTAATGAGCAGCCAGAACGTGTCTAAAAAGGCAAGACTGGCTGTATATAGAGGAGTGCTTGTCCCTACACTTACATATGGCAGCGAAAGTTGGGTATGGCAGAAGAAGCATAGAAGTTAAAATAATGCAGTAGAAATGAGAAGTCTGCGAAGAATAACTCGACTGAAATTTATAGATAAAGAAAGGAACAGCGTGATAAGGGTTGCATTGCGTATTGCAGTATGACAGAAGAAGTAATAACTAAGAAAGATAAAGGGATGTTTAGATGGTTTGGACACGTGGAGAGGATGGATGAAAATAGAGTGACGAAGAAAATTTATGCGGCGAGAGTAAATGGGCAAACTAGTATGAGTCGACCTCGACGTACATATCCCAATCAAATTTAAGATCTTTTGACAAAAGGCCAGGTCAAGTGTACCTTGATCGGCGATCGTGTATGAATACAATGATCAAAGTTAAATAAGTGAAAGTTGTACGCCAGGATCGTAGCAAGTGGAAAGCCATAGTCTCTGCCTACCCCGATGGGAGACAAGTGTGATGATAAATATGTATGTACTTGAGAATTTCTTCACATGCTGGTCAAGATAGCAATTGCTCCAAAAAATAATTGTGCCACAATTCAACCAGAGGTTTCAAGATTCATATGGTAGGCTCTAGATGCATCACAGGGTTTGCTAGAGTGAAATTGATACGCTGATTGAACGCTAGATCAATAGTTGAAATAATTCAAATATGACTTATTAATAGACAAACATAGACTATATCTAATTATTAATAGGTATCCAAATTATGTCCCCCGGAGATCGAAGTAGCGTGTCACAATGGACCTGACTCAAGCACAATTTCCGGACCTTCAGATGTAATGCGTGAGTTCGTCGCTAAGCTGTCAGCTAAAGGAATCTTCGCTAAAGAAGTCCCTTGTTCCAACATTGCATACCACTCCCGTTATATAGCTGATGCCGGTAAGATTGATTTAATAATGGAATTTTTGATATATATCAAACATTAAATGACGCATATCTTTAAACTCTCGAGTTTGATCGGGCTCTTTATATGCTGCTCTTTCGGGCTCGGGATATGCAAAAGAAAGTGCAAGTATGTTTACGAGTATATATAATGACTTAATTTCTTAAATACTAATCTTCTTTTGTGTTGGTGATTCGTGTCTTATCTTAAGGTGTTATTTCCTTTTCTATTCTCTCCCTTTAACTACTAAATATTCTTTCCTATCCTTGTATAAATATACAATAGTATTTAGAAAAATATTGAATAACTATCTGTTAATGATGCAATTTTATTTATTTATGTAGTTAATAATCTTTATTTCCTGTTTTACAATCATAATAGAAGCTTCATTAATGGACAAATGTTTTACAACCTCAATCTCTCGATAACAGAGATTTTATTTTATATTTCCATTTATGGACTAATCTTTCTCAGCATTCATTTCATTTGTTAAGGGTATATAAATATATATTATGGGCGGCTTGAAAAATTTCAACTGCAAGTCGCCACAGCCCGCGCTTGTCCATTCCAACAGGGCAATGGGCTCACCACCTGTTACGTGGGTCAAAAATGCAGACGATGGGCGTTTAGTATGCCTCTACCTACCCCTTCGGGGATAAAGGCGTGACAATATGTATGTATGTATGTATAAAAAGGTGCATTCTTTGTTGATAGCATTCTACATGCGACTTGCAGCTATTTCGTAGTATCTTTCAGTCAGTTTTGTTGCATGCCTGTTTATAGCACACACTCTGTTAGATTCACGAAAAGTACGTTGACTACAGCCTAGTTTAGTTTCACCCTTTAGGGTGTGGAACACATACCACTGTCTGACAGACATTACTCTGTAGTTGTTGTACTATTTTCACGTTGTATCCCAGACGGGGTAGTCAGAGAGGTCAAATTGCCAGGCTTTGCGATTCATGCATACTTCTTTCGCTTCCTGCAGATTCATTAATCGCTTCATAGATGCACGTATCCAAGTACTTTTGACCTTTCCGTTTTTGAGCAATCTGTTCACGTGGTCTTCATATGTAAGTCTCGGCCTTAGTCGTTATACAATTTGGTTGTACTATACCAGAAGGGTTTATATCATTATGTAGGCGTGTGTGTAATAACCTTAAATTAATAAAGAACTAAATACGTTGCTTTCTCATCAGACAGATGATGACTCTTCTGTGAAACATCCCTCAAACCAACGCTCCTGTTAACCGGTGATGAGTACCACGAATATTATCTACTATCGCATTAAACGCATATTTAGTGCGCGCACATACAAACACACACATACACATACACACACACACACTCGCACGCACATACACAAACACGTGAGTACTTGATCTAAAAATGTCGCATGCACATTTTTCTTATTATGTAAGCTTTGGATTATACTTGTTTTTATTATCTACACTAATAATAATAATATTATAAAGATGTTGACTTTGTTGTTGATGATTGTGACTATGTTTGTTTGTTTGTAATGAATAGGCTCAAAAACTACTGGACCGATTTTAAAAATTCTTTCACCATTTGAAAGCTACATTATCCACGAGTAACATAGGCTATATTTTATTTTGGAAAAAAATAGGGTTCCGTAAGATATTTGGGTTTTTCGGACACAAGGTGTAAAAATTCAACCAGAAAAGTTACTTATTTTGCGTACGCTGCCTTAACTATAAAAGATAGATCATAAAATGTTCTAATTTTAGATCATATAAATTTTGTATATGCAATTCTTATTGGATATAAAAAAACACGTATTAGTAATGGAACACGTGGAAGTAAGTCACCGGCGAAGCCGGGCGGCACAGCTAGTATATAATATTTAAAACCAGTGTCACCTTAATATTGGGGAAGACACTCGCACCTGCAACACAGTTGTTACTAGCGCAGGTGTGAGGGAATCCCATAATGTAATGAATGTATCCAGTTTTTTTCAATAAAGAATATTATTATTATTATAATATAGTGCTGATGCATAGATCTTGGGGACCTTGATAATTTTTTTTTTTTGTTGTATATAGTTCTGAATCTATAATTTTATTCGGCATAACAGTCTAGGGCAGTGGTTCTCAAACTTTTTTGGTGACGGAACCCTTTTGGCAAGCAAAATACTTGATGGAACCCTACAATAAAACAATAGTTTTTAAAAGTGTATTCTTTATTAATAAGCATAATAAAACTACAATGTAACAGTTACTAATTATTACTTACTTTACCACATGGCAAGTACAATAATAGAAGATATTAAAAAAGAAAAAATCTAACTAATGGGAGGTATGAAACTGTTTTTTTTTAATCAATTGGTTGATATCAGGTTTGATAGAAGACAGTTGAAGTCTCATATCAGATTCGGCGTCCAGTCTATTGCGATATTTTGTTTTCGTGGCTGCATAGGTTGAGAATCCTGTTTCGCACAAATATGTTGTTGGGAACGGGAGAAGAATATTCAGAGCCATTTTGCCAAGCATTGGATATTCATCACGGATTCTGCACCAAAAATCGTCGTTTTGAACAGTGACTCCATACTTGTGTCTGATGACATTTCTAAAAGAGATTCATATATCTCGTTTGACATACTTTCGGGCTTTTGCAAGTTGGGTAATAAAGGATTATGAATCCATGAATTCAGTTTCATTTTTGTATTCTGTTCTTCGGGAAAATACTTTTCAAAAGATGCGCGCATCGAACTGAGATATTGGACCAATTCTTCAAACATCATCTTGAAACATTTCTGAGTCGTTATCGCTAACAAACTCACTGAGTGACGTAAAGCTTTCTATTTCTTTCTTACCAACGCAAATAATCCAAAATTCTAATTTTTTTTTTTTTTTTTTTTTTTTTTTTTTTTTATATAATACAAATAATCGCCAAACTGTCGTGCAGTTTGTTGGCGATAATGGCGCTCTTTTACAAATACTTCTTACAAACCAATAATACCCATGCTCACTAAACTACTTATAAAATATTTTCAATTATTAGCATAAACCAAACATTCATTAAGTTAATCAAAACAATGGCGACTTATTATCCTCTAGCAAAAAGGCTTTAAGTTTATTCTTAATAGTTACGGTGCTCATTTGATTGCATGTTTTATGTCTTAAAAAATTTAATCTGTTAAATATTTTAGGCGTCAAATATCGCCTAATTCTTTTCCCATAATAATTCCTTATAGACGGTATCACATATTCACCCCGCTTTACCCTTCTAGTATAGTGTTTATGACCTATTGGTTCTTTGTGATTATTAACTTTGCTTTGTTCCAACGCAATTAAGTATTCCACTTTTTCATGGACTGGTAGGATTTTACATTTATTAAATAACTTATCGTAGTCTAGTCTACACTGTAATCTTACTTTCTTACTGACTAAATACTTAATTAATCTAATCTGTAGTTGTTTTATGCGATCTAAATATGTTTTAAAAGTTAGGCCATAACTGCTCAGTCCATAGCTAACTAATGAGTCAGCAAGTGCATAAAATATTACATATAGCACCTTTCTGTTTACAAAGCGGCTGAGGTAAAAGAATTTACCAAGTATTGACTGCAGCCTAATGCATACGTCATCAACGTGCAACTTCCAGCTAAGGTTACTATCCACTATCAAGCCTAGATATCTATAATTGTCTACCATTTCTATGTTTATGCAATGACAGCCTTTTTTATTACTATGAATACACTGATATTTGTGTCCGGTTATATTTATTAATTTATTAGGTAATTTATTATATGGCGAAGCTATCAACATGGTCTTAGTTTTAGAAAAATTAATAATAATACCATTATCATGGGCCCACTTAACGATGTTTTCAAAGTCCGTTTGTATGTGGTACTGCGCATCAACGATTTCATCGGAGGAGTACATCAGACACATGTCATCTGCGTACATAACGACCTCACAGTGTTTTATTACATTAATGACACTGTTAACGTGTATTATGTACCCAACTGGGCCAAACACGGATCCAGTCGGTACTCCGAGAGTCACATCCACCTGGTCCCCCGTGTTCCCGTCGATCCTTGTACAGAGAGATCTGTTTTCCAGGTAAGATTTGAACCACCGGTTCATGTCACCCACTATACCACACTCCGCCATGGCTCTCAACAGCACATTGTGGTCCAGGGTATCGAACGCCTTTTTGTAATCAATAAAAAGAGCAGCTACGAGCTTACCGTCATTGAGACTGCTGTTTACGTATTCGGTGAAGTGTACAAGGGCTGTGGTGGTACTTTTTCCGCGCCTAAAGCCATGCTGTGCATCTGATATTATTTTATGTTGCTCAAGATACTCACTCACCTGGTTCACAATCACTTTTTCCACTATTTTATTTATTGCCGACAATATGGCAATTGGCCTATAATTACTGTAGTTTAAATGGCTTCCCTGTTTATATATTGGTCTTATAATTGATTTTTTCAAAAGCTCCGGATAAACTCCCTGCTTTACACACATATTTATGAATTGTGCTAGTACTGGGCTTATTTTTTTTTTTACCTGCTTAATATCCTGCACTCTAATCCCATCTAACCCGGGTGCTTTATTACAACTTAACATATTAATACACTTTTCTACCGTAGATGCATTTACCTTCCTAAAATAGAATGACTTATCAGTGGTCGATACATACGAACTTCTAACGAGAAAGTTTATGTTACATCTGTGTTTTATCTTCTGTATTTCCTCGGTAAACGTTTGAGAAAACATATTACAAATGTTATATGTGGTGTCAGTTTGGCCCAAATATTTCAGAATAACATTGTCCAAACTTAATCTAGGGTTGCCTATCCATTTATTAATATTATACCATATCTTTCTAAAATCATTATCACATTTTTCTATCTCCTTCCGCCGATACGTATTTTTAGCAATATTTATTAATTTATTAACTTTATTTCTAAATCTTGTATATATTAATCTATTATTCATATTACTAGGTGAAGATTTCCAATTTCTGAAAAGTAAATCCCTATAATCTAACCTTTTTCTGAGTTCACCATTTACCCATGGCTGTGTAATTCTTCTTTTTGTGAACTTTTTTTGAACCTTGCATTTATTATATAAATCAGTAAAAACATTACATAGTTGCTCATACAACAAAATAGGACAATGTATTTGCTTAAACTGTGTCCAATTAATTGCCTGTAAACTGTCACTTACTTGTTTTTCATCAAGAACGTTTTGTATTTTACAATAACTATTACTGCCGGTTGCATTAGTCACTCCTTCCATGCTAATTCCAACCATATATTGATCAGATAAGGTGCATGTTAGCAGATGCGATTGTCCCTTTGACTGTCGGTCTCGACTCGCCCGCACGCACACATGATCAATGTTCGATGCCTGTACTTGTCCATCGACGATCGCCTCGCGCGTTATCTCTGATGCAGGTATTGTGATTTGCAGGCCACTTTCACACAATACGATTTTTTGGCAGTTTGACTTGTGTTTACATCTTCTGATAAGTCAATGTTGACATCACCGATTAGTACTATTTCCTCTGTTCTTGGAATTTTTTTCAATATTGCACTCAGTTCTATAATAAAATCCCTTTTATTGGTAATAGGTCGATATATGGCTACTATATGCGTTGTTCTTGACCCAGTTTTAAGTAATCCATATGTTACTTCTGCCGTCCTAAATGTTACCAGAGGTGCTTCCAATGAAAATATTAGGTCTTCTCTAATATACACCAATATTCCACCTCCTTTTTTAATTGGTCTTGTGTTCTGGCACATTGTGAATCCAGGTATTTTATACATCGATACTTCTTCTCTCTTTATATTGACTTCCGTTAGAATAATGACGCTCAGCGTTCCATTCTTTATGCATTGACTTAGTGTAACAATAAGTTGGTTAAAATGCTTTCGCATTGACCGAATGTTCAGATGAACAATATTTATATTTTCTCTCGTAAACTGATGAGACCAAGTGTTTAGGTCTTTGTATCTGGTATATTCAAAATCCGTTTGATCAAAATTTCTATCCGAGTTATTGAATGTTACTGCTATTGAAATCGCATAGTGTGGACACGCATTCCTATTTATTACTATGAAGATGTAGGTGGGCTTAAATACCTGCTATCGCATAATATTTTTATGTCATTTTCTGTTCTTATACGCACAATCTTTTCATTTTCTCTTTTTTTGACTAAAATATTAAAGTTCTGAACCCATATAAATTTGTACATATCCTTTAATTGGTTTCTGGCTTCCCAGAACAATAACCGTGTTTTTTTAGGAAGGTCTTCATTTATATAGATAGGTAAATTGCTATCGTTACCATATATATCACCGTTAGTAAGGCGAACCTTACGTTTCTTGAGCCATTGATCGCGGGCTTCTTTAGATCGCAATTTTACTAAGATGGGACGTGGCCGCCCTGTCCCCGCTTTTGAGATGTTTGTTGAGCTCATTCTTTCAGCACTTTCTATATCGTCTGGGTTCAAATTAAGCTTCATTGCAACATGAGCAATTACCTCATTTATGTTCTCGGTGTCTTTGTCCTTTAAGACGCAGGCAATTTCAACATTTTTCTCTTTCTCCTTCCTCTCTAGCCAGGTAACTCTTTCTTCCAGCGCATCATTACATTTTTCAAGATATACGTTTCTTTGTTCTATTGATTTGATTTTGTTTTCAGCCGTCTTCTTAAACTCCAGCATTTGTTGGTACTGTTCGGCGTAAAAATCTACCGTGTCAGCAAGATCATCTAGCTTTTTTTCCAAGTTAAAGATTACTTTCATCTTCTTATTTATTTCTACTAATAAGGATTCTACCGTAACTTTTTTTGGATCCACGATAATAATTGGCGATTCTCCACTTGTTTGAGAGCCATTTTTATAGCACTCTTCACACAAATCTGTTTTCAGACACTGCTTTCCACATTTTTTATGAAATACACTTCCACATGTCCCTTTACATCTCAAAACTTCATCCTTAGCCGTTGACAAAAACAATTTACATTTTTTGCACTGCACCATTATTTTTAAATAACTAGCACGCATACACAACTGTAATGAAAACAACAATTCACAACACGTCCACACACGGAACGCGCGCGCGCGGAAATTTTGAAGGCAGCTATTTTGTTATAGGCCTGAAACACTGTTGTCTGTTTACCTTGCAATGTTTAATTCAATTCGTTAATTTTTTAAAGATATCGGCCATAAAAGACAATTGGAACCACCAAGTTTTATCATACAAACGGTCCTTCAAATTAAAAGATGTATCAGCTGAAAAAAACATTAGTAACTCGGCTCTAAGTTCAAATAGCCTTGTTACAGTTTTACCCCGAGACAGCCATCGCACTTCTGTATGGAGCAGCAGTGTTTTATGTTTGCTGCCATAATCCTAACACAATAATGAGTAGTTGCTCCGGCAACCGCGTTATTTTTTCCATGTTTTGCATCGCTGATCTAGATTTGTTTTTAATTAATTAGTTGTCGATACCTTTCCCTTTATTCCATTTCTCTTTCGCACCTACCTTGTCTCGCATAAAGGAGGAGTGAGACAGCTGTATTACGCGCGCGCAAGTACCTACGCGCGCGCCGCTAGCTTCACAGGCAGCGACCACGATTGAGGCTGGCAGTCTGTCCTACAAACACCGCGCGCGCCCCCGCATTAAACCTTTCGCAATAATCCCGCACCAAATATCGCATTTAATTGTATTTTCCATGGATAAATAATGTTTTCGTGCAAGGAAACCAAGAATTCAAGTCCAGGGACGCCCCCGGCGGCCTCCACCTCAGCATCTCGCAGCAAGCAGCAAGGTAGTGTGCATATTCCTGTTTTTCCATTACTTTTTCCGTCGACAATCGCGTGTAAATTTAATTTTAGTCTTTCCCCGCAAATACAGTGCATTTTGAATTTATTTATCTCGCCCGCTCAACCATTTTTTGGTCCCAACGAGCCGGATTTTGATCCACTCTAGTAGTTTGCTAATAGAAACGCAATAGTTTTTATCCCATAGGGAAAAAACGCATAGGTATAGGTTATAGATTTTATCCCACCACGGAATAAACGCATAGGTATACCTATGCGTTTATTATAGGTTATAGTTTTTTACTTCATTCGGAATAAACGCATAGATTAGGTGATAGATCTAATCTATAAGGAATAAACGCTTAGATAATAGTTTTTATTCCATTAGGGAATAAACGCATACTTACCTACTATTTATCGAAAATACGATCCATAATAATAATTCGTTATCTGATTACGAAACATTACATTACTTAGTTAGTAAACTAACCGGGAAAGCAAAAACCGTTTACGCCGGTATAACGCTTTGCGCCGAAAATTATAGTTTGATTTTGAATACTTTTAAAGTCGGATACAAAGACAAACGCTTAGTAACAACCGCTTATTTGGATCTAATATTTAATTTGAAAAATAGCTCATCGTGTAATGAACACGGCTTAGAAAGAATGTCAAGGTCAATGACCTCTGTGACTTTTTGTTTTTGTATATTGGTTTAAAGAAATTAGATTCCGAAACCGTTCGCTTATTTGAAATGGATAGACGTGGCCATCAAATACCTAAGTTCGACGATTTAGAAACTTTCGTTCGTCAACATATTCGAATTTTGCAACGAACTTCGTTAAACCACGGAATAGCGAAAAATAGTCCGACTAATCGTAGTAAGCCCACAAAGTCCACGCAGTCTTTTGTTAATTTTGAACCTACAACTTCGCAGTCGCAAGTGTTGCATTCGAAAAATTGTTCTTTGTGTCAAGGTCACCATGACAAACTTTATAAGTGTTCGGGGTTCAATAAACTCACTCCGGGCGATCGCTATAAATTTGTTCGTTCTAGTAATTAGTGTATCAATTGTCTCAGTAAGAAACATCGTGTTTCATTCTGTAATTCGAATAATTTTTGTCGCAAGTGTAATGGTAAACACCATTCATTATTACACTTCGAAAACAATAATGCCGCGTCCAATTTAAACTCAGTTGGTGCCTCGCATGTTAATCCTAACCGTCCGTCCGCTGTGACGTCACGGCCGCCCGCGCCTTTGAATCGCGACGGGGAACGCTCTCGCGTGTTTTCGTCCCCATCCGCGCCTAGCGACGGCGGCGCCACTGCCACGAACGATGTCGCCTTTTGCTCGCTATCAAGTCTGCACACAAGCCCTACTACGGTACTTCTAGCAACCGCTCGAGTTGTAGTTTACGATTTGCATGGTAGGGGACATAGTGTTCGCGCACTTTTAGATAGTGCTTCTCAAAGTAATTTTATTAGTAAAAATTCTTGTAGTCGTCTTGGTTTGCATATAAATAAGTTTGGATAAACTTACCACCAAGTTGCGCGTTGTTTTAGATGGCAGCGCCAAAACTAGTTCGAATGTTTCGGTAAACGATATTTTGCACAGTGGTCAAAATCTCCAAGGTAACTTGTTCGAAATTATAGTTAACTTTCGCTTATTCGCTGTCGCGCTTTCAGCCGACATTAGACAAATGTTTCTTTGTATCGGTGTTCGCGAATCAGATCGCCGACTTCAACGCATTTTGTATAGATTTTCGCCGCAGGAACCTTTACAGGTTTACGAATTTAATCGCGTTTGTTTTGGACTTAAATCCAGTCCCTTCCACGCACTTCGCACTGTCAAGCAGCTGGCCGCCGATGAGGGCGACAGTTACCCGAAGGCTAAGGAGACTGTAGAAACTGGTCTGTACATGGATAACTATATTTATTCAGTGCAGACCGAAGATCAAGCTGTCGCAACTGCGACTGAAGTAATTGATCTCATGAAGGCTGGTCATTTAGATCTCGTAAAATGGACTAGTAATTCGCAAACAGTCTTGGATTCGATTCCACCGCCGCATCGCTTGTCGACTGTCAAGGAGTTTGATAGTAATGATACGCACAAGGTTCTCGGTTTGCGTTGGTCACCTTCGTCCGACATGTTTAGTTTGAAGGTTTGTCCTACACCGTCAACCTGCACTAAACGCACCATATTGTCGTGTGTCGCACGCATATGGGATGTGATGGGATTTGTAGCACCTGTCGTCTTGTACGCAAAGCTTCTCATAAAAGAACTTTGGCTGTCCAACTGTGACTGGGACGACACTCCTCCTGACCACATCATTAAATTGTGGGACCGCTTTAGAGCCGAGCTTCCTATGCTCAAGCAAATTAGAATACCGCGCCATGTTGGCATCTCCGATAATAGTATTTTAACTGTTTTAGGTTTCGCTGACGCTAGTGAGAAAGCGTATGGGGGTGTTGTGTACTTCCACGTTCGTAACGGTGATGACATTTCATTTCACCTTATCAGCGCTACATCTAAAATAGCCCCTAGTAAGGTAGTCTCTCTCGCTCTTTTCGAGCTGTGCGCCATGTTGGCATCTCCGATGATAGTATTGTAACTGTTTTAGGTTTCGCTGACGCTAGTGAGAAAGCGTATGGGGGTGTTGTGTACTTCCACGTTCGTAACGGTGATGACATTTCATTTCACCTTATCAGCGCTAAATCTCAATAGCCCCTAGTAAGGTAGTCTCTCTCGCTCTTTTCGAGCTGTGCGCTATATTGGTCATTAGTTCGATTGTTAGTAGTTGTCGCAACCGCATTAATATAGATAGGATTTTCGCATTCTCGGACTGGACCGTCGCTTTGTGTTGGACACATTCTTCACCCCATCGTTGGGATACATTTGTCGCAAATAGGGTGGCAAAAATTCAGTCGGAATTGGCGCCGCAAAACTTTTATCACGTCTCAGGTACGGACATCCTTGCCGATTGTTTGTCTCGTAACACTAACGTAACACTTCGTTGTAACACCTGCACAGATTTTGGATCATCCGTTATGGTTCCATGACTCTTCCTGGTGCCAAGCCCCACCTGATGATTGGCCTGTTAGCCCTTTCAACCCCGCTACTGTGTCCACGCCGCCAGAGGAAAAGAAAGCCTCTTTGGTTGCTACCGCGCCGCTCGAAAAGTCGCCTATCTTAGAGTTGGCTAGCCGTGTTTCGTCGTGGTCGATTCTTTTACGTAGTGTTGTTTTTATTTGTTGATTTTTGAAAATCCTTCCTCGTCGTGAGCATGTTATCACCTTTGACTTAAACAAGGCTGAGTTAATCGTGTTTCGTGAACTTCAGAGATTTTATTTTTCGTCTGAAATTAGAAATTTGGAATTGAATAAGCCTTGTAGTCGCGCTTTTCAGCATTTGAAACCTTTTTTGAAGGATGGCCTCATTCGAGTTGGTGGTCGTTTGAGCCAGTCCGCATTAGAGTACGATCAAATGCATCCTATAGTTCTCCCGCGCAAGGATCATATCGTTGATCTTTTAGTTGAATATCACCATAGGGTGAATTGTCACGTTGTTCCAGATTTATTAATGTCAATTCTGCGCCAGAAATACTGGATTCTCGCCGCACGCAATTTGATTCGTTCGATAGTTCATAGATGTATTCCGTGTTTCAAACTTCGCCCGAAGTCAATCGCGCCCGAAATAGCCGATCATCGTCCTTGTCGTGTTGTTCAGGCTGCTAAACCGTTCGTACACACGGGTACCGATTACGCTGGCCCCTTCAGGGTAACAGTTTCTCGTAGTCGTGGTATACTCTCTACGAAAGCTTATGTTTGTCTTTTTGTTTGTATGACGACTCGCGCCGTCCATATAGAGTTAGCTGGTGATTTGAGCACGCCATGCTTCATGGCTGCATTCAAAATATTTTTGTCGCGTCGGGGTTCCGTATCTCGAATGTATTCGGACAACGGTACGAATTACGTCGGAGCTCGTCGTACCCTTTCCGAACTACATATTTGTTTGCGCTCTAAACACTTTAACACGGAATTTGCCTACGTCTTAGCTGAAAACAGCATTGAGTGGTCGTTCAATACGCCCGCCGCAAGCCACTTTGGTGGCGACTAGGAAGCTAATATTAAAAGCTTAAAAGCGCCCTTGTTTTGCGTTATAGGTGAACAGATACTCACGTTTGAAGAGCTGAGCACCGTGCTCACTCAAGTCGAGGCCGTAATGAATACGTGTCCTCTTTGTAGAACCTTGTCTAGTGATCCCTCGGAGCCGCTTGCACTGACTCCAGCGCACTTTTTGAGTGTTACACCATTAAAATACTTACCCGATTTTGAAATAGAGGAAGATCGACTTCATCTTCTCTCGCGTCATGTATTATTGGATAAACTCGTTCAATCGTTTTGGAAGCGTTGGAGGACAGACTATTTGCATACGCTACAGTCACGTCAGAAATGGAATACTCCATCGAACCCTATTACTGTCGGTGCTGTCGTAGTTATTTTAACAGAAAATATGCCTCCATTACATTGGCCTCTTGGGGTAGTAGAAGAAGTTTTCCCTGGGTCAAATGGGATCACCCGTAAAGTTCGCGTTAAAACCGCAACTGGTTCGTACTTGCGACCAGTTATTCGTCTTTGTCCTTTGCCTAATCAACAGTAACTTCAATAACAAATTTAGCTTGTTCGATTAGGTTTAGTTTAGTTTAGTTCGATAGCATTTTGTTTAGTTAGTAGCTAAAGCTTAGTGGCAACTGTATAGTCAGTTGTTCCTTTTTCGAAGGTAACCCTTCAAGTCGGGGGGAAATGGTTGCGCCGGCATGCGATAAAAGAGTAACCGCGTTATTTTTTCTATGTTGCATCGCTGATCTACATTTGTTTTTAATTAATTAGTTGTCGATACTCCCCCCTTTCCCTTTATTCCATTTCTCTTTCGCACCTACCTTGTCTCGCATAAAGGAGGAGCGAGACAGCTGTATTACGCGCGCGCAAGTATCTACGCGCGCTCCGCTAGCCTCACGGGCAGCGGCCACGATTGAGGGCTGTCCTACAAACACCGCGCGCGCGCCCGCATCAAACCTTTCGCAATAATCCCGCACCAACTATCGCAATAATTGTGTTTTCCATGGATAAATAGTATTTTCGTGCAAGGAAACCTGGAATTTAAGTCCAGGGATGCCCCCGGCGGCCACCACCTCAGCATTTCGCAGCAAGCAGTAAGGTAGTGTGCATATTCCTGTTTTTCCATTACTTTTTCCGTCGACATTCGCGTGTAAATTTCATTTTAGTCTTTCTCCGCAAATACAGTCCATTTTGAATTTATTTATCTCGCCCGATCAACCAATGAGAACAATCGGGATTGTATTGGTCGTGATTTGATAAAATTAATTATTTTTACCGCTTCATCCATAACTAATTTTAGATTTGACGGCATTTGCTTCATCGCAAGTACTTGTCTATGCAGAATACAATGGCTGGAACTACAATTACAACTAGGCTTACAATTAGGTGCTTCATTTTTTATTCGTGACACTGCTCCTGCTGTTTTACCTGTCATCGCCTTGGCCCCATCTGTACAAATGTCCATGCAATTGTACCAACTGAGATTATTTTCTTCAAAAAATATATTTATTTTATTAAAAATTTCTTCCCCGGTAGTGTTTGTGAGCAGCGGTGAACACATAAGCATGTCTTCTTCAAAAGAACTTTCATATGGATATCTCACGATAACCAGCAATATAGCTAAACCAGCTACATCAGTCGACTCGTCCATTTTCAAGGCGAATCGTGTTTTTTGTAGACGTGTAACTAGTTCTTGTTTGACGTAGCTTGCCAGATCATGGATTCGCCGTGAAACAGTATCGTTTGATAGCGGCACAGTAGAAAGATGCTTTGCAGATTTTTCATCGAGCATACATTTTGTTATGTATAATACACATGACTTTATTAAATTCTCAGCGATAGTGTTCGCTTCACTTGCTTGTGCAATGCGATAGCTAGCTAAATATGATGCCTCCGTGGCCTTTTCGTTGATAGTTTGTGTTACATGTAATATATTTTTTTGACTCTCCAATAACTGATCTTTTTTACGAACAAAAAATTCTTTATTCTTGTCTTTAGACTCGGGGTGTACAGTTTCTAAATGTCGGCGCAATTTAGCAGGTGCCATGGAACTATTAGGAAGCAGTTAACTACATAGCATGCAGAGAGGTGAGCCGTTGGAATCAAAAAATCCGAAACTGATATTATGATTCACCATACTTCCTTCTTTTCGTCTTTGAAACCGTCGAGCTTGACGTCGTGGCATCATCGTCTGGATCGGTGATTGCTATATTCTCCGCGCGTACTGCTTTTGAACATTCAGCGTCATTAGAAGATGTTGTTGCAACACGTTTAACACCTTTAAGCCAACGTTCCATTCTTCTTTATTTATAATTTTACACGTCAGGATGGTGAGGTCTAAATAATGCAGAATCGTTACTGCGTATAAGAGACTAAGTTTAGTACAATGAAGAAATGTATAAAACTGAGACAACAGAATACAGCAGGCAGTAGAACAATGAACACTAGTTTCTCGCTAGCGAGCTTGTAAGTAGGTAGGTAGGAACTTATCGCTCCTAACGCTAATCGTCAACTGACTGACGAGGCGCTACGCGTGTCGCCGCTTTTATACTTAGTCCTAGACTCGATCTCGAATATTCTCGAAAATACTCGAGTCGGCGCCTGTGATAAACAAAAATCAAAAGTAAAAAGAGAAATATAAAAATTGAGTTGTAAACAATCTCGACTTTATTTTTTGAAGTTAGAGTCTATAGCGTCTAATTCAGAGGCGGCTTTTATCAAAGGGACTGCGCGCTCACAAGTATACATGTTGATATCAAACTTATGAGACATTGTACCAGCTATTGTAACACATGTTCATACAAATACAAATAAATAAATCAATATACCTACGCGCGGCCGCGGAGTCAAAACGTTCGACCAAAGAGAGGTATTTTCATTTTTTTTCTAAATTCTTGCGGAACCCCTACAGAGGTATCGCGGAACCCTAGGGTTCCGCGGAACACACTTAGAGTATAGCTGGTCTAGGGTAATAAGATTACAATGGTGCATCTCTAAAGGGCACAAAGAACAGTCCTCCACTTTACTTAATCACGTGAGCAGATTGCTCAGAAACAAAAGGTCAAAGGTACTCACCCAGACGTATATGCGTGAAGTGATTAATGAATCTGCAGAAAGTGAACGAAGTATGCATGGATCGCGAAGGGTGGCAATCTATACTCTCTGATTACTTTGTCAGAGATACAAAGTAAGTAGAGTGTAAGTAGTAATGTTAAACTGTGTGTTAATAACTTAGACGTAATCATGGCCAGTGCAGACTCTACTCTCTCCCATGGTTCAGTCCAATTAGATGCTTGAACGAGAAGTGTCGTGTTATCTGCATAAGAATACGAGCTACAGTACGGCAGCTTAAGTTTACAGAGTTTACGAGTTTACTCTACAAGCTATGTCTCTTCAGACATGTAACTTTCAAAACACTTCAGCGCAGACCCAATTTATCTAGCAGGTTGAGACAGTGTCGAAAGCTTTGAATAGCTCACTTAGATTTTTAATCCAGACACTTAGTCTTTTAATCCAGACACTTAGATTTTTAATCCAGGATCAGCCTCGTCGACAAGCGGCAATAATGTGGTAGTGGATGTATTTATTAAATGGTTTACTCTATATAAAATAATTTGTAACACAGGGCCTGGATTGTTAAAATATTTACATGGCGCAATACCAATTCCGAAAGCACGCAGTAAGCGTTGGCTTTCAACATCTGTGCCCCAAGACAAGTGGAATGAGCCAGTTGCAAATTTGTGTTCAGCAGAGTATCTCACAAACAATTTGCTGGTAAGGATATTTTTATAGATACTTATACTGTTTATTATGAAGTTTCCTCAGTTCTGTGTTATTTTAAATAAGTATTATTTACGCAGAATTCCGTGCTATTTGATGAAACTTCTCGACTGTTGCCTAATGACGCTGTGTTAGTGGAAATTGCACCACACGGACTACTCCAAGCTATTCTCAAGCGCTCAATGCCAGCTACTTGTAAAAATATACCACTTACAAGACGAAAACATCCTGATAATACAGTTTTATTGCTTGAAGCAATCGGAAAGTAAGTCTAATTTCAGTCTGTACGTTAAAGTAAAACTTATTTTCATCAATCACGCCTTTATTCCCGAAGGGGTGGCAGAGGTACCTTCGTAAAAAGTCAACGCTAGAGTTGCATAACGCAGTGATCGTTAACAGAAAAAATAGTTAGCCACAAACGCTTCAATTTTAGTGATTTATTATAATGTCAATTTAGTTTTAGTGGTTAGGTAGATCTTTATCAGAGCACCGAAAATATACCCATGGTATGCTATCAACGCCGCACTTGTAATCACTGTTTACCATAAGTTGAATAGGGCAAAGGAAAAGCTCTTGAGCCTATTCAATATGTTGCTTCCAGTTGCAGTTCTGATCCATGATAACTAAGAATGTTGTATACTTACTTCATTCAATACATTACCATATCCAATAATTTTAATCGTGTCAATATTCTTATTTTTTTATAATACAATTTGACCAATTTAGTTTTATCGATATTAACGTTTAAATTGTTTAACTCGAGCCAATTTAATATATGCGATATTAATTGTGTCGTCATTCAGGGCAACATTTTTTTATCTTTAGTTATTATTAACAAGATTAAATGTTTGGTGACCCCGGGCAAATCATTTATATATAGCAGGAATAGCAATGGCCCTATTGTACTCCCTTATGGTACACCAAACTTATTAGTTACGTATTGGGACCTGTTTACTACTAACTCCTTATTCCGACTTGCCTATCTTGTAAATAATTTTTATCCAGTTTAGTGCTAAACCTATAAATCCTTAAACCTCGCTTTTTTTCAAAAGAATGTCATGTTTTACGAAGTCAAAAGCTTTGCTTATGTCAAAAAATATTACAGTGGACAAAATCTTATTTTCGTGTTACCAGCTCAGTAAAACGAAAACAAACAGAGCAATTGATTTACCCCACTGAAATCCATACTGGTTGTTGCTTTTTATTTTAAATTTATTTAGAAATGCAGTTATGTGTAAAGTAAATTTATTTGGGAGTGCAGTTATGTAATAGAGTATGATGAATGCAAGAAGAAAGTCAGAAAACACCATAGCTATAGCAAAAGCTAAAGGCCATGCGCAAATAGGTATAGAACTTTGAAACGGAATAAAACAAAGATGTTTTTTTTTATTGATATGAAATTTACTTTATTCGCAAGACTATCTTCTGGCATTAAAATTTAAATATGATTTCTGGAATATGACCGCCACGGCTGAATCGGACGTTGTCTAATCTGAAGGTCCAATTTCCGATGACTTTTTCCAACATTTTTGGCCGTATATTGGCAATAATGCGCCGAATGTTGTCCTCCAAGTGGTCAATCGTATTGGGCTTATTGGGGTAGACTAGCGACTTCACATATCCCCATAGAAAATAGTCAAGCGGCGTTAAATCGCACGATATTGGAGGCCAATTCACGGGTCCGAAACGTGAAACTATGCCGTTACCAAACGTTTCCTGCAATATATCAATTGTGGCACGTGCTGTGTGACATGTTGCGACGTCTTGTTGAAACCACATTTCCTGCACATCATGGTTGTTCAATTGATGAACGAAAAAGTCAGTAATCATCGCTCTATAACGGTCACCATTGACTGTAACGTTTTGGCCAGCATCGTTTTTAAAGAAGTACGGACCAATTATTCCACCAGCCCATAAAGCACACCACACAGTCAGTTTTATGGATGTAATGGTGTCTCAACATATACTTGGGGATTATCAGCACTCCAAATACGGCAGTTTTGCTTATTGACGTATCCATTCAATCAAAAGTGAGCTTCATCGCTAAACAAAATTCGCTAAAATTCTAAAAATCGGGATCGACAGCAATCTTACTTTGGGCCCATTCACCGAATCTACGCCTTGCTAGGTGATCGCGAGGCTTCAATTCTTGCACGAGCTGCATTTATAAGCACGCAAACCAAGATCTTTTCGCAAAATCTTCCATAAAGTGGATGGACACTTATCCAATTCCTGTGCACTATGGCGGATAGACTGATTAGGGTCTTCCTCTACGCTACGCTGTACAGCAGCAATGACTTCTTCTGTACGCACTGTACGATGTCTCTGTGGATGCGTATTATCATTTAGATTAGACGTGGTGCGAAAACGTTCCATAGTTAATCGAATTAATTGCTCTGATGGACGATTATGTTGACCGTGAAATGGACGAAGTGCGCGATACGTATTTCGAATAGAACCATGATTTTCAAAATAAATTTGCACAATTTGGAAGCGTCGTTCAGGCGTCAGTCTATTCATATTAAAATGCCAAACCAAACTAAACATAAAGCACTTGACAGCTGTCAAAATGGCCGGCAGTTAAAAAAGTGTTGCCAACTTAAAGTTAAAAAAGTGTTGCCAACTTAAAGTTCTACCTCTAAAAAAACACCCGTTATTTAACTCGCTCGACAGCTCAGAAGGCCAAAAACACCTTTATCAAATGACTAAGGCGAGGGAATGAAAGACTTTAACACTTCTCTAGGGATAGGAATAGTGGCCACTAGGTAGCAACATCACACCTACATGCACACATTGGTTACTGTTGGTAATTCTTGGTGATGTGTAAGGAACACTATCTCAAAGAATCACAGGTGCACCAGCTTGCAGAGCATGAAGATTAGGAGTGGGTATGGACCAACCTGGAGCAGAGAAATACCAGAATTTATATATAGAGTGGGTGCCAGGTATCTCCGTATTAAACGAATGATGCAATTAAAAACACAGCTACTTATTATTAATTACATTTATTCAAACGATTTTCATATGTAGACTTAAGTAGGTCTCGTATATATCTATGAAACGAAAAAGAAACGGCTTAGTCAAGCATAGTAGGATCCATAGATATGGCCACTTAAAAATATATCTATACTTAGAACAAATAAAAATTAAAACCAAAGTATGGAAGTGGGCGTGGCCTAAAATGTCAAGTATTAATGCAGTAGCCAGATGCCTTAAAAATACCTAAATCTATACTAATATTATAAAGCTGAAGAGTTTGTTTGTTTGTTTGTTTGTTGAATGCGCTAATCTCAGGAACCACTTGTCGGCTTTGAAAAATTCTTCTTGTGTTAGATATTTATCAAGGAAGGCTGTAGGCTATATATTATCACGCTACTTACTTGGGGAGCGGAGCAGTGATCATAAATGTTTACAAATCGGGCAAATTTTAATGCATTATTGTGGAATATATAAGCGACGGGAATAAATAGGTGCGACGGGAGTTCGAATTATATCACGGGCGAAGCCGGGCACGTTAACTAATAGACACACAAAGTTAAAGTTAAACTATCTCTGAGTGTTGTTTACACTTTACACCGCTTCCCATCGTCATCATTATCGTACACTACGACACAATTAGGTAAAAATAAAGTTTCAGATAAGTACTCCTTTGTGATAATTAATAAAAAGATTATTAAACAATGTTTAAGGGAATGTCCCACCGGCATTCCAGTATATTAAAGTAACTGAATCTACATAGGTAACAGAGAAATGATTATTTAAAGTTAAAAGTTATTTCTGTTCAAGGAAATATTACAAACTATCAACATCGGTCGGCCTTTACCGAGTGGTTCTACATAAAAACTAATTAAGGATTACTACTTATCTGGACATAAGGTTGAAGAATGTCTAAATCATTCACATCTCTTACTATTCCAGAAGTCCAGATGGCACGTAACCAGAGTAGTGAAAAAATATACTCTTATTTGAGTATTATATCAGCTTAATAGAAGTATCTTCTCAAAGAAATACACCAGAAGAAAAAATAATGATCACCCAAGGTCAGGGTGTCATAAATGATACATTCATCATGAATCATGTTAAAAATTATAAAGTCTAACATACGACCTAGAATCACATACCAAGACGTTAAAAACGTAAAGAACGTGAAAAACGTGAAACACGTAAAACCTAAAGCGTAAAACGTAAAAAATCGTAAAACCCTCAAAACCTATAAAGTCGTTAAACCCCTGTAATAAAGGAAAACGTTCAGGCATTAGTTATTTGAAAAAAAACACAATCACCGTCAATATAACATTTTGTTAAGAAATACAGCTTAGGCGGTTATATAGTTTCAACTTACCACTTATTAAGCGGGGTTTTGACCAGATCACTCTAATCATCCACCATTTTCATGTTATTTAGGCTGCCCTCTTGATGAACAGACTCATTACAACGGACATAATGTAGACATCAGAATAGTTAAAACTATTTAGATATTTATCCGAATTAAACTAGCATGACATTGCATTTCTGCCTTACATTACTCCATTTTATAGAAAAAAGGATGGTTGTTTTTTCTACAAAATACATTTAAAGTAATCAGACAAATAAGTTTAGAATTTTAACTAAAGTTTTGTGAAAATTTGGCTTGTTTACATAAAAGTGTGTATACAGAAACATGGTTAGTAAATCAAAGTTTATAAATTAAATAAAATAAATAAAAAATAAAAATATCTTTATTTTGCATAGACCATTTTAACGGCGCTTACAAAATGTTATACACTATTTAAAATATTTAAAGTGACCAATAAAGTAAGTAAATATGTAACCGATACACAAAAGTGTTACAAGACTAGGGATGTATCACTAATGAAATGCATTAAGAGCGACAGAGGAGAGGTGTTGTCTAGTGATAAACAATTACAGAACGACGGAAAAGTTATTTTGAAAAACGATTGAATGAGAAAAATAAATGTGGGATTAGTAATAAAGGTAAGTATAGATGAAATAAAAGAAGCTGCAAATGAAATGAAGACTGGGAAAGCGGTAGAGCCAGATGGAATACCAGTGGACTTCTGGAAGATGTTAAAGGGGATGTATGGAATTGGCTGGCTTTATTTTTTTTTTTAATAAGCTTATGCATGAAGAATAGGTACCGGATGAATGGCGCAACTATTTGCTAGTGTCCATTGCACAGGACACCGATGACGAAAATACTGATGGATACCTAAATCTCACAGCCTTCCATGGAATTCTACCTGCTTATATAATACCAACTAGGTTAAGAAAATGTATAGATCATGTGGTGCTTCGCTTACACAGTATTGATACCTCTCTGGTACTAGATTCTAAAAATATATGAGCATTTAAGCGATGTACAATCTCTTACCGTTAGCGTCCCGCAAGGAAGTGTTTTGGGGCCGACCCTCTTTATCATTTACGTCAATGAGCTGTGCCAATTGTCTTTGCCTAAGTGCATACGCTGATGATACGGCGTTGGTGGTTGAAGGTTTTGACTGGGATGAGGCATTTAGGAATGCGGAACGGTGCTTAAGGATAGTAATGCAGTTCCTAACCATAAACCTTCTAACATTAAATACAAAAATTAAATACTAACGATAAAACTAAAGTTATTATGTTTTCCAGCAATAAGTAAGGTCGGCCTTTTGCGCTTGTTGCAATACGAGCTCATACATGCTTTATTAGAGACCCAAACATATGTGACTGTCCGGTAATTAAAAATACTGACGTTATAAGGTACCTAGGTGTGCTTGTTGATATCAATCTAAAGTGGAAACATCAAATAGACGCCACAGTGGCTGAGAAAACTGACGTATATATTTAAAAAACTCAGAGCCGTGATGGACTTTGACACTTTGAAGATGGTCTACTTTGCGCTTGCTCAGTCAATAATAGGATATTGCTTACTAGTCTGGGGAAGCACTGACAAAACGTCCTGATACGAGCGGAAAGGAGGCATCGTGCAATACTTAAGGTACTTGTCAGTAAACCTGTACGTTTCCCTACATCAGCGCCCTATTCTCTATGTCAGGTGCAAACTGTCAGACAGGTTTTCATCTTTCAAGTCGTGCTCCGTAAGCATGCCAGCTTGATATATGATCCGGAGAATGTGCACCGCATACGATGGACTTCGTCTATGAATGAAAACGTTATGCGGGCATATTTTGCGGCTACAGAGGGAGGCATTCATCTCACTGCGTACCGTGTTCGTATGCTGCCTTTGTTTCAGGTACTAGAACCAACTGTCAACGTTTCGGCACAACGGCTGTCGGATCAGGTGCGAGCCATTCAACGCTGTCACATGTTGGATGACGCCGTACTTGAGAGACTCCGCTCTGAATTACAATTTAACCACATCATCCCTACTTCGTCTCAACCTAATAAAATTAATAAAAGGTTTAATGACGTACAGCGTGTTGAATCTGTTGATGAAGTACTGGATGATGTTGTTACTAGAGTAAGTACCCAGTACAGTGATGAATTAAGGAGTACTTTGGAAAGAACGATTAATGAGTATAGGTTTTCTGATCCTAAGCATCGCCCACGTCTGCCGCGTTTGCCTACGCATAAAAAGAACATAGCGGTAGTGTGTGCCCTGGACTCTGTTTTATCAAGTTATTTTGCCACTTCTGTAGATATAAGTGATGCGCACTCAATTCTGTAATGCTGTGTGCGGCTGTTACGGTTTGTCGGGTAGCTGGTGTGAAATTAACACAATCTGAATCAGATAGTCGACCAAAATCTGTACCAGCCTGGCAATGCAGAATTGAGCGTCGTATCGCCGAGACTAGGGTGCTCATTGATATTGGTCCTTGCGAATATTCTTTACGGGTCACAGAACGTATTGACCACCTGAAGCAGAAAGTTTATGCGTGGGCAAATCGTATACGACGATATAGGAAGAGAGTAGATCGCTATACTCAAAATCGGTCGTTCCAAAAAAACGAGAGGTGGGTGTATAGAGGATGGGAGCAGCCTGATTCTCATGTGACTGACATGTGACGATGCTGAAGCCACAATTTCATTTTGGCGAGGTATTTGGTCGGCGCCTGTTAGTCATACTGAGGATGAATGGATGCGGGATGTCGGATTGTCATGTGAGTCCATTCTAAATATGGAACCAATAATAATAACGTCGGATGATGTAGCCAGTGCAGTTCGTTCGTTACCCAATTGGAAGTCACCTGGGCCGGACAGACTGCACAATTTTTGGCTCAAATTGTTCCGTAGCTCACATGATTGTTTGGCATCTTGCTTTCAAACATCACTCGAGTCCGGGTTGCTTCCATCTTTTATGACCTTAGGCATCACTCACCTTCTCTATAAATCAGGTAGGACCACGGACCCTAAAAATTATAGACCGATAACTTGTTTACCTACGGTCTATAAGCTTCTTACATCTATTTTGAGAGTAAAATTCACAACTCATATTGAAAATAATTCCATAATGTCCAACTCTCAAAATGGATGTAGAAGCAGGTCGCGTGGTACTAAAGAACTCCTTATTCTTGACATGGCCATTAATCAGCAGGTCTGCCGTAACCGGAGAAGTCTGGCGACATGCTGGATTGATTGCAAGAAAGCCTATGACTCTGTGCCTCATTCATGGTTGTTGAGGGTGCTACAGTTGTATAAAGTTGATACAACTCTATGCACCTTCTTGAAGGCATGTATGGGGCAATGGAGAACGGCTCTTGTTTATCCAGGATGTCGTCAAATTCTTGGGAATGGTGAATCTGTCAAGATCGAGATGGGTATATTTCAGGGTGACAGTTAGAGTCCCTTATGGTTTTGTCTAGCACTGAATCCTCTCAGTCCTTTACTGGAGGATTCAGGGCTAGGCTATCAGTTTCGGAGAGGAGGTCAAGTTGTTTCACACCTTCTTTACATGGATGACTTGAAACTTTTTTGCCTCCACTGAATCCTATTTGACTGAGTTACTAAAGGTCACAGAAACTTTTAGTAATTCAATCAAAATGGAGTTTGGTGTAGATAAGTATGCTGTCATGCATGTTAAGAAGGGGCGGATTGTGGAATCTGAAGAAGTTAATCTTTCAGACTTCACAAAACTTAGGTCCCTTTCCGCGACTGAAACCTAGAAATATCTCGGTATGTCGTAAGCATTAGGTATTACTGAGACTGACATGAAACGAACGTTACAAGATCGTTTCTTGGGTCGCCTGAAAAAACAAAGTCTTTTATCAGGGGGCAACAAGGCGCGCACTATTAACGGGTGGGCCATGCCAGTCTTAGTATACTCCTTCGGCATACTTAGATGGACTCAAACTGAGTTACTCCGCATATCGGATGCATCACCCACGTTCGTCTGTAATGAGGCTGTATATCCCACGGAAGTTTGGAGGTCGCGGCTTTTAAACGCCAAGACTTTGCATAACCGTGAGATATGCAACCTTAGAGAATATTTTCTTCATACTAGCGTGGGTGTGCATAGAGATGTGGTAGCAGTAGATAACGGACTGACCTCACTCGCACTTGCCAAAGAGAACTGGCGCAAAACAGTAATACTAAGTACTGACGATCGCAAGAAGATATGGCAGAGTAAAGGGCTACATGGACGATTTTATCGGGCCTTACATGGGCCCGATGTAGATTTATTAGCATCTGTATCCTGGCTACGTTTCGATGATCTATTTGGAGAAACCGAGGGTTTTGTCTGTGCAATTACAGACGAAGTTGTTATGACGAATAACTATCGGAAGTATATTCTGAGAGATGGTACGGTTGACATATGTCGGGGATGCCACCTACCTGGTGAATCTCTTAGACATATAATTTCTGATTGTTCTCGTCTTGCCAACGGCGAGTACTTGCATAGGTACAACCAAGTGGCCAGGATTGTCCATCAGTAACTTGCACTAAAATATAATCTTGTCGATTCAGAGGTACCGTATTATAGGTATGCGCCCGACCCAGTTCTAGAAAATGGTCGCGTCACGTTGTACTGGGACCGATCCATTATCACTGACAGGACTATTGTAGCCAATAAGCCTGATATAGTGGTAATAGATCGGTCAGAGCGCCTTGCATTAATCGTTGATATAACCATACCACATGACGAGAATCTTGTAAAAGCAGAAAAGGACAAACAAATAAAATATTTGGACCTTGCTCACGAGGTTGTCGACATGTAGGATGTGGATTCAGCGATTATTGTTCCGATAGTTGTATCAGCACATGCTCTGATCGCCAAGAGCTATTTTTTTTTTTTTGGCAGGAAAAAATGTCCCTTCCGCACTGTCCCGGGAGCAGGGTCCCCCGGGGTGTGTGTGGGGCTCCCACCCACTAAAATAACCTGCCGTGTGCCTGCTCTGCGCATAAAGAGTGATAGTCGTCGGGGGCTGTGGCAAAACTTCAACGACCCACTCAACGCTAGCCCGCGGGTGCCATGCGGACTCCGTCTTCTAGGTCTATTCTGCTAACTGGGCGATGTCCTGGCACACACGGTCATCGCCCCTTCGCGGAAGGCTGTTTTGCGGGTGGAGGACTAACCCCGTTCCATCCACCCGCGGCCACACTCAGGGCGGCATAAGGCGCGCGTAAGAGCGCCTTGTCCGCCCGGTTCGCCGTCGACGGCACGGATCAGAGAGGGGATCTGCCTCCCTGGTCCGCTCCGCCGATTCCTTCTGTGAGATAACGTCCTCGCAAAAGGCAGCGACCGCGGTAAAGCAGCTGTCGCTACGAGCCATAGAACGTAGTGTGGCTCGCAGCGAGAGATCGTCTCCTATGACTGCACGAAGGTCCCGACGCTGCAACTCCCAAGCTGAGCAAGCCTCGAGAGTGTGCTGCGCCGAATCCTCTCCGCAGTCGCAGTGGTGGCAGGCAGAACTCAGTTCTCTCCTGGCAACCGAGAACAGGTACTTTCCAAAGCATCCATGCCCGGAAAGCACCTGTGTCAGTCGGAAAGTAAGGGTTCCGTGCTGCCGCCCTGCCCATTCAACAATTACCGGCTGGAGTGCCTCTAGGGTACGATGACCGGCTCGTGGAACCTCCAGTCGGGACGACCACTGAGCCATGATGGCTCCTCGGGCGGCTTCGCGCCACCCTCGGGCTACCTCAGGTGGAGGTCGATAACCGGTATCTGCCCGGTACTGCGCCGTCAATCGATAGACCTCTGCGAGCACTTCCACCTCCAAGTCCCAGGGGGGTGTTCCAGCTAGTGCACAGGATGCCTCCGCTGAAAAAGTGCGGTATCCGCGTATAGCCCTGACCGTTATTACGCGCTGAGCCTGCCAGAGATACGGTTTGTGGCGCACGGTCAGGGACTCCGCCCACACTGGTGCTCCATATAGGATCGCCAAGAGCCTCGACCAACATCTCAAGAGGCTCGAGTTAGGCAGTTGGGTCAAGGGCTTGATGCAAAAGGCGGTTCTTCTCTCTTTCACCAAAATATTGAAGGCATATCTGAAAAACTACTACAAATAGAACTTTATATAAAGGAACACAATGTTCACATTTTTTGTATTACAGAACATTGGTTAAAAAGTCATGAACTATTGTTCGACAATGAATTCTATTCACTTAGTAGTGCGTTCTCTAGAAAGATAGCTATTCGTGGTGGCTCTCTTATATTTGTATCTAATAATTTAAAATGTAAAGAACGTAAAGATATTGTGGCCCTTTCTATTGAGCGTACTGCAGAATTGTCCTGTGTTGAGCTTGAGCAACTCATTGTCCTCTGTGTCTACAGTCCTCTAGATAGGGATTATAATTTATTAGAAACTGTAATGGTAAATGTAATTAAGCGTTTGTTCACTAATAGAAAACATGTTGTGGTGTGTGGGGATTTTAATGTTGATTTACTTGTGCAGTCTTTGAAATGTATTAGATTTAAAAATTTGTTTAGTGAGCCAACTAGAATCACCTCACATTCTAGAAAATGTATAGATAATATATTCTGCAACTGTGTATCAACAACAAGGGAGATACTAAGTAACTTTCCATCAGATCATCTTGGTTAGAAAGCAGCATTTCCTATTAATGTCACTTCTAAAAAGAATAAAATTGTATGTAGGCCAATGAGTGCACATCGACTTAATTAATTAATTACTACAATTTAATGTTAATGTTTCAGCAAAAGTCACTCATATTGACTTTAATCAGGAAGATCCAAACAGCTTATATGACTCCTTATTTAATACAATTAAAGCTGAGTACAACAACATATTTAAATCAAAAACATTTTATAAAAACAAAAACTTGCAATTTTGTGAGTGGGCAACTGCAGGAATTTACAAAAGTAGGGCTAAGTTGTACGAACTATATGGTATCAAAGACTCACTGCACCTTGTTGCCTCCTACCTAAATGATCGAATACAACATGTTGATGTCAATGGAATTCGCTCCCCTGGAACATCTGTTCCTATGGGCGTACCGCAGGGATCAATTCTAGGTCCGTTTCTATTTTTAATTTATATTAACGATCTGCCATTCTATATACAGAACTTGTGCGACATTGTTTTATTTGCTGATGATACGTCACTTATTTTTAAAGTTGATCGCACGCTTATTAATTTTAACGGCGTAAATAGTTTACTTGCCCAAGTTGTAGATTGGTTTACGACCAATAATTTGCTACTAAACGCTAAGAAGACAAAATGTATCAGATTCAGCATGCCTAATGTCAGGAATTGCGGTACAAATATAACATTGAACGGTGATACCCTTAATCATGTAGAATCAACTGTATTTTTGGGATCACGTTAGATAGCAAACTGCAGTGGAATGCCCAAATAACGTGTATTGCAGGTAAACTCAGCTCGGCAGCCTTTGCCGTTAGTAAAGTCAGGCAGCTTACTGATGTGGCAACTGCCAGACTGGTATACTTTAGTTATTTTCATAGTGTCATGTCTTACGGCATATTGCTGTGGGGCAAAGCAGCTGATCTACAAGTAATTTTTGTACTCCAGAAGAGAGCTATACGTGCAATATATAAATTGAGTGCTAGAGTGTCTCTTAGAGAAAAAATTAAAGAAATTGGCATTTTAACGGTTGCATCACAGTATATATTTGCAAATATTATGTTAGTTAAACAGAACATACATTTATACAATAGACACAGTGACATACATTCGATAAATACTAGAAATAAGCATAAATTAATTGGAACGCACCATCGTTTACAAAAGGTTCACAACTCTTTTGCAGGAATTGGCGTACGCCTATATAATAAAATTCCTTTAAACATTATGAACCTGCCGTTACATAAATTTAAGGCGGAAATTAAGACGCACCTCTTGAAAAGGGCCTATTACACAACTAATGATTATTTGAACGATAAAAATAAATGGAAATGAGTTGCTTGCTCTTTGCTTGAGCTATTTAGGATTCGAATGAATCTTGTGATATGCCTTGAATCTGCATATATATGTTGTATTTTTACATCTCTACATTATTAATAATTTGAAACGTCTGACAAATAAAGGTTTCTAAATTGGCTGCGTTTAGTCCCGGTATTAACTAATATACAATGTAATTTGAGTTTGTTATTGTGTGAGCACCATGTAGACTTATTTATTTCTTTGAAATTGACATGATAGTTGCTGTGCAGTTTTTGAGTATGTCATGCTCGCCTAAGTGTCCTGGCAGTGGTGGCGTATGTATCGGGTCGCCTTAACCTTTTGTAAACGATGGTCGTTTACAAAAGGTTCACGACTCTTTTGCAGGAATTGGCGTACGCCTATATAATAAAATTCCTTTAAACATTATGAACCTGCCGTTACATAAATTTAAGGCGGAAATTAAGACGCACCTCTTGAAAAGGGCCTATTACACAACTAATGATTATTTGAACGATAAAAATAAATGGAAATGAGTTGCTTGCTCTTTGTTTGAGCTATTTAGGATTCGAATGAATCTTGTGATATGCCTTGAATCTGCATATATATGTTGTATTTTTACATTCTACATTATTAATAATTTGAAACGTCTGACAAATAAAGGTTTCTAAATTGGCTGCGTTTAGTCCCGGTATTAACTAATATACAATGTAATTTGAGTTTGTTATTGTGTGAGCACTATGTAGACTTATTTATTTCTTTGAAATTGACATGATAGTTGCTGTGCAGTTTTTGAGTATGTCATGCTCGCCTAAGTGTCCTGGCAGTGGTGGCGTATGTATCGGGTCGCCTTATTCCCTATAATACGGTTGAGTAGGGCGATGGCTGATATAATGCGTCATACCCGTGAACGGGTGCCGTCTGTTGGGACTGGTCAGCTCATAGCTATTATAGCAATTATTACAAATAATCTTATTTATATTTAAGGTAAACTTAAGTTTAGTCGACTGTTCTCACGTAAATCCAAAGGAACAATGTAAGTGTAATTTTAATGCTGTAAGCCGCTCCTACATTTTAAAATGGCATCCATTGACTTTCTTGCCAGATTCTTCTTCGTCAAGGGTAGGCTGCCCGTAGAACCGGCAACTATAATCGCTCTAATTTTGATATGATTTAAACACAACATTGATTTTGTTTTTTTGTTGTATAAATTCATTACTATATAATTGGTCAAATATCATGTTAATCAAACTAATGTAATTACTGGCGTTTAGAAAAGAGTGGCCATGAGTTTTATTGCCAGGTTCTTCCTCAGGCTCTACCTATTGCTTTGCGAATCTGGCAGTAAATGTAAATGTAGAAGCAATATTCTTGACGTTCATAAGTGTTACTTTGTGACCTAAATGAATAAAGATTTATTATTATTATTATTATTAATGAAAAGCTCACATCCGCAGGGCAGCTTGTGGCGAGCTGAATGTGCGTGGCTACACATTGGTCCCGATTCCTCAGAGTTTTGTTGCCTTTCTGCACCGGTTAGGATTTAATGGGCTAACGGGAGAGCAGTGAGAGTGCTACTCCCGGGAGTGCAGCAAATCTCAACTCTGGCTTGCCTTAATTGGCCGGTCAGAGGGAGGGAGCCAGAGCTATATGCTCGGGGGTGGAAGTGTCATTTTCAAGTGCATAACTACGGGGAAGCCCCCTCTGGGCCTGTCCCGCGAAGGTGAAACCGGCGCCGCACCGCTCGACACCCCTAATCGCTCACACCGGTGTTGCCCTCTGTCGCCTTACAGGCTTATAATGCCTATGGTGATTGTATAGGGGGCCCATCTAGTGAGTTGGCAAGTCACCGTCTGCCAACATTTTGATAATGATATATTAAAATGGCAGACGCCGTCTTAATCAATAGTTCATATCACCTAGTACATCTAACCCCCAAACCCAATAGCCCATTTTGTAGTTAGCATATTTCACAATAGTTTAATTCCCATTGGAGGTAGTCCATTACCGTTCTTCTACATAAGGCGGGCGTGGATTGTCTTTAGTCCCATTTCCTATTAGATTAAAATTCTCAAAGGGCCTCTGCGTGTTGGACCAATATGTCCCCATTTAAGCCTACCAAAAGACCGGGTATCTTCATAGAAAAAAAAATAGAAGATACCCGTGAAGAAGAGACAATAAAAAAATAAAAAATATATTTATTGCGAAACTTCCAATTATGAGAAGCGCTTGTGGCCCACTAACTCAATGTTCTGTAAACGATCAACCAATACTTAAGCCTGGTTTAAGGGCTTACGGGCAGCTTGAAAATTTCAACAGCAGTTCGCCACAGACTCCGCCTGTCAATTTCAACACGGCAATGGGCTCACCACCTGTTACGTGGGACAAACATGCATAAGGTGAAATGTAGGCGTATAGTATGCCTCTGCCTACACCTTTGGAGATAAAGGTGTGACAATATGTATGTGTGTACAATTATGAGCATTAGAGATGGTGAACAATGCAACTTCTCCTGTTTTTTCGGATTTCTAAGGGCGTGACTAATAAGTAAAGGTAAAATTAGTGTACATAAGCGAGCTTAACTCAATATTAAGTTTTCTATCAGCAAATTGAAAAATTTGCATAATTGGTGAAAAATATGACGAGCAAACCTGTTAAGGCTGAAACTTTGTTTATAATTACAGATTATTCATGGAGGGTTACAACTGTAATTTGGAAGTTTTGTATCCAAAAGTAGAAATGCCAGTTTCCACTGGTACACCGTTCCTGTCTCATTTTGTCAAATGGGCTCACGGTGAAAAATGGTAAGAATAAATGTTATTTGCTCATGATTAAATTCAAAGTCCGAGACTACTAGGACTTTAATTGGTCGTTCTAATTAGTGTCTAGCACATAAGACCTTTTAGCCTTTTTGTTTCCACCTCACTAATTGTCACTCATTCACCTCATTAAAAAGGCAACGAGCTCATAATTTCTTGTAAATTTAACAAATTAAATTAACATATTTCATTAAATTTATATTTCCGTGCTTCGGAAGGCACGTTAAGCAGTTGGTTCCGGTTGCCAGTAAAATGGCAGTCGTTAAGCCTGGTTGAACTGAGGCTTGAAAAATTTCAACAGCAGGTCTCCACAGCCTGCACCTGTCCATTTCAACACTGCAATGGACTCACCACCCGTTACGTGGGACAAAAATACAAACGGTGAAATTAGGGCGTATAGTATGCCTCTGCCTTCCCCTTTGGGGATAAAGGCGTGACAATATGTATAAATGTATGTATTAAATTTAAAAATATAGACTGATATTATTTTACAAGTAGCTAAAAAACCACGAAAAGCCCGAAAATTTTGTGCGTTTCACACTAGATTTCGTATAAAATCTGCCATCTTCTTTACTTAGCAACGAATAATAATACTATAAAAGTTTGGAAAATCCAAAAGTGCAGGCCTCACGCGGTTTTATTATATTATAAAAATTATGGTTTCGTTTTAATTTAAATTTCGACCAATTACTTAAAATTTTTAAAAACCTTTCGCACAACGTCATCTAACCAAAAAAAAAAATTAAGGATTAGTTAGCTTAAATTGCGCTAGATAGCGTTGTGCTAAAATTGTTAATTTAATATTTAATAACAATTAAACCACATCGAATCGGACCGTGAAAATAGAAAGGGGTCTATTCCTAATTATACTGAAGCGTAAGAGAAAAAAAAAGACTCTATTAGTAAAGTATTTCTGTCGTTATCGTGTTAACAAGAAAATAAACCGTAACATACAGACACACGGACGTCCAAGACGGAACTTTTATAAACAGTTTTTTTAACTAGTTTAAATAACAAAAATGGCATCAAAAATATCATGAGTGTTAAAAATAGTGTTTGGTTGGGCTGGTATACGATTCGAAAGTTGCCGCGTTATTTTTTCTATGTTGCATCGCCGATCTCCATTTGTTTATAATTAATTAGTTGTCGACACTCCCACCCCTCTTCCCTTTATTCCATTTCTTTTTCGCACCTACCTTGTCTCGCATAAGAGAAGAGCGAGACAGCTGTGTTACCGTCATCTAGCGGTAGAAAACTCCGCCGCAGCGCTGCCAACACACAGGCAGCGAAGACGCTCTGAAAAAGTGAACTGCAATGGCCGCACGCGCGCTCGCATAAACTTTTCGCAATAATTGTGTTTTCCATGGATAAATAGTGTTTTCGTGCCATGGAACCAGGGATCCAAGTCCAGGGACGTCCCCGGCAGCCTCCACCTCGGCATCTCGCAGCAGCAGCAAGGTAGTGTGCCCATTCCTGTTTCCATTTCTTTTTCGTCGACAACCGCGTGTAAATTTCATTTTTGTCTTTCCCCGCAAATACAGTACACTTCGAATTATTTATCTCGCCCGCTCAACCATTTTTTGGTCCTAACGATCTGGATTTTTGATCCATTCGCTTTAGTAGTTTGCCAATAGAAACGCAATAGTTTTTATTCCATAGGGAATAAACGCAAAGTTATAGGTTATGGTTTTTATTCCATTCGGAATAAACGCATAGATTAGGCAATAGTTTTTATTCCATAGGGAATAAACGCATAGGTATAGGTTATAGTTTTTATTCCATTCAGAATAAACGCATAGATTAGGTAATAGTTTATATTCTATAGGAAAAAAAGCATGGGTAATAGTTTTATTCCATTAGGGAATAAACGCATACTTACCTACTGTTTTTCGCATAGGTAGGTACTAAATAGTTGGTAATTTCGACTGCACAGTAATAGGTAGACCACGCGGGTAGGTACCTAAGTCCGCGCGCACAAGTACCTACGCTCGCTCGTGTCGCGTATCGCTGCTCGTCACCGCTTCCATTTTGATCGTTCGTTAGTTTTGCACTGTAGGTAGCTATAGTTGTTTTCATTTAACAATGCCTCCGAAAGAGATTCCGGATCCACAGTTAAAACTATTACACGCTAAGAAGGATAGCCTTTTTAAGCGTATGCAATTAATTTGTGATTATTAATCGAGTATCGCAGATGAATCAATAAAAGAATTTATCCTCGATCGAAACCGTAGATACTTTGCGCTTAGATTTCGAAAATGTTCTCGATAAAATTAACTTGCTTGAATTAAAATTAAATCCCGATTTCTTATTAAGTTATGACGCCATGTCATCTTTTGAAGATTTAATTTGTCGCATAAAACGTGTCACTAAGTCATTGCAAGCGCCCGTGCCCGTAGTAGTCACCGATTCGAAACCCGGGCCGGCCGGTTTTGATTTGCTGAAACGGGACCGACCTAAATTACCACCCATACAAATACCCGAAGTTGATGGCGATATTAAAAATTGGCCTTTGTTATTCGCTACTTTCGAAAATACGATCCATAATAATAATTCGTTATCGCATCACGAAAAATTACATTACTTAGTTAATAAACTAACCGGGAAAGCAAAAACCATTTACGCCGGAATAATGCTTTGCGCCGATAATTATAGTTTGATTTTGAATACTTTGAAGGTCAAATATGAAGACAAACGCTTAGTAACAACCGCTTATTTTTATTAAATATTTAATTTGAAAAATAGCTCATCGTGTAATGAACACGGCTTAGAAAAAATCTTAGATATTTTTGCATCAGCTGTTCGCGCCCTAAAGAATCTCAAGGTCAATGATCTCTGTGACTTTTTGTTTTTGTATATCGGTTTAAAGAAATTAGATTCCGAAACCGTTCGCTTATTTGAAATGGATAGACTTGGCCATCAAATACCTAAGTTCGACGATTTAGAAACTTTCGTTCGTCAACATATTCGAATTTTGCAACGAACTTCGTTAAACCACGGAGTAGCGAAAAATAGTCCGACTAATCGTAGTAGTAATAGTAGTAAACCCACGAAGTCCACGCACTCTTTTGTTAATTTTGAACCCACAACTTCGCAATCGCAAGTGTTGCATTCGAAAAATTGTTCTTTGTGTCAAGGTCACCATGACCAACTTTAAAAATGTTCGGAGTTCAATAAACTCACTCCTAGCGATCGCTATAAGTTTGTTCGTTCTAGTAATTTATGTATCAATCGTCTCAGTAAGAAACATCGTGTTTCATTCTGTAATTCGAATCATTTTTGTCGCAAGTGTAATGGTAAACACCATTAATTATTACACTTCGAAAACAATAATTCCGCGCCCAATTTAAACTCAGATGGTACCTCGCGCGTTAATGGTAATAATTCGCTTGTAGTTAGCAATGCACCCGCCATGTCCGGTAGTTCGTCCGTCGATTCCGGCTGCGCGAACTTCGTGCCTAACCGTCCGCCCGCTGTGACGTCACAGCCGCCCGCGCCGTTGAGTGGGGACTCGGAGCGCTCTCGCGTGTTTTCGTCCCCGTCCGCGCCTAGCGACGGCGGCGCCACTGCCGCTTGCCTCCAGCCGAACGATGTCGCTTTGTGCTCGCTGTCGAGTTTGCACACAAGCCCTACTACGTTACTTCTGGCAACCGCTCGATTTGTTGTTTACGATTCGCAGGGTAGGGGACATAGTGTTCGCGCACTTTTAGATAGTGCTTCTCAAAGTAATTTCATTAGTAAAAATTGTTGTAGTCGTCTTGGTTTGCATATAAATAACCGCCCCGCCTGTAATGTGGTGAAAGGAATTGGGGGTTCCACTAAAGCCGTTCAAGGTTCTTTAGGGATTAAATTCTACTCGCGTTTTGATTTTGATGTTAGTTTTTCGATGGATTCGCTGGTCGTCGATAAGGTTACCGAACTTTTACCGACTGTCGCAGTCAATACCTCATTTTGACTAATTTTAGAGATTTGCCTTTGGCCGATGATGCTTACGCCGTTCCAGGAGATATTGATTTGTTAGTTGGCGCTTCAATTTTCCCACACCTTCTGTCGCAGCATAAGGTTCAAGGTCACGCATCGCACCCCGCGCCGCTCGTCTTAGAGACGGTTCTTGGTTTTGTTATTGTTGGTTCCGCACCCGCTTGTTTTGATTGTAACTCGACAGTGTTATATTGTTGCGCCGTCGAGCCGCTGGACTCCGCTGTCCGTAAATTCTGGGAGATAGAAGAGGTGAACGTCCCTCCTATTGTCAGCCCGGATGAGAAACTTTGTGAAGAGTTTTATAGTCGCACGACTACTCGCGATAGTGATGGTCGTTATGTTGTCGCACTCCCCTTTAAGGGTGTTGTTAATTCGCTTGGAGATTCGTTTCAGTCAGCCGAAAAACGCTTCTTTTGTTTAGAACTGAAAATGCAGACATCTCCAAAGTTGAAGGAGGCTTACGATAGCGTAATAGTAGAATATTTAAATAAAGGATTCATTTCACCGCGCCTCCCGAAACCAAAGAGACGAAGCACACTCCTTCGTATACCATACCGCACCATGGAGTTGTCAGCGAGGATAAACTAACCACCAAGTTTCGCGTTGTTTTAGATGGCAGCGCTAAAACTAGTTGGAATGTTTCGGTAAACGATATTTTGCACAGTGGTCAAAATCTCCAAGGTAATTTGTTTGAAATTATAGTTAACTTTCGTTTACGTATTCGCTGTCGCGCTTTCAGCCGACATTAGACAAATGTTTCTTTGTATTGGTGTTCGCGAATCAGATCGCCGATTTCAACGCATTTGTATAGATTTTCGCCGCAGGAACCTTTACAGGTTTACGAATTTAATCGCGTTTGTTTTGGACATAAATCCAGTCCCTTTCACGCTCTTCGCACTGTCAAGCAGCTCGCCGCCGATGAGGGCGACAGTTACCCGAAGGCTAAGGAAACTGTAGAAACTGGTCTGTACATGGATGACTATATTTATTCTGTGCAGACCGAAGATCAAGCTGTCGCAACTGCGGCTGAAGTAATTGATCTCATGAAGGCGGGTCATTTTGATTTCGTAAAATGGACTAGTAATTCGCAAACGGTCTTGGATTCGATTCCACCGTCGCATCGCTTGTCGACTGTCAAGGAGTTTGATAGTAATGATACGCACAAGGTTCTCGGTTTGCTTTGGTCACCTTCGTCCGACATGTTTAGTTTGAAGGTTTGTCCTACACCGTCAACCTGCACTAAGCGCACCATGTTGTCGTGTGTCGCACGCATATGGGATGTAATGGGATTTGTAGCACCTGTCGTCTTGTACGCAAAGCTTCTCATAAAAGAACTTTGGCTGTCCAACTTTGATAGGGACGACACTCCTTCTGACCACATCATTAAATTGTGGGACCGCTTTAGATGCGAGCTTCCTATGCTCGAGCAAATTTGAATACCGCGCCATGTTGGCATCTCCGATGATAGTATTGTAACTGTTTTAGGTTTTGCTGACGCTAGTGAGAAAGCGTATGGGGGTGTTGTGTACTTCCACGTTCGTAACGGTGATGACATTTCATTTCACCTTATCAGCGCTAAATCTAAAGTAGCCCCTAGTAAGGTAATCTCTCTCGCTCGTCTCGAGCTGTGCGCGATATTGGTTCTAGCCCAGCTCATTAGTTCGATTGTTAGTAGTTGTCGCAACCGCATTAATATAGATAGAATTTTCGCATTCTCGGACTCGACCGTCGCTTTGTGTTGGACACATTCTTCGCCCAATCGTTGGGATACATTTGTCGCAAATAGGGTGGCAAAAATTCAGTCAGAATTGGCGCCGCAAAACTTTTATCACGTCTCAGGTACGGACAACCCTGCCGATTGTTTGTCTCGTGTGTTAACACCTGCACAGATTTTGGATCATCCGTTGTGGTTCCATGGCTCTTCCTGGTGCCAAGCCCCACCTGATGAATGGCCTGTTGGTCCTTTCAACCCCGCTACTGTGTCCACGCCGCCAGAGGAAAAGAAAACCTCTTTAGTTACTACCGCACCGCTCGATAAATCGCCTATCTTAGAGTTGGCTAGCCGTGTTTCATCGTGGTCGATTCTTTTACGTAGTGTTGTTTTTATTTGTCGATTTTTGAAAATCCTTCCTCGTCGCGAGTATGTTACCGCCTTTGACTTAAGCAAGGCTGAGTTAATCGTGCTTCGTAAACATCAGCGATTTTATTTTTCGTCTTAAATTAGAAATTTGGTATTAAATAAACCTTGTAGTCGCGCTTTTCAACATTTAAAACCTTTTTTGAAGGATGGCCTCATTCGAGTTGGTGGTCGTTTGAGCCAGTCCGCATTAGAGTACGATCAAATGCATCCTATAGTTCTCTCGCGCAAGGATCATATCGTTGATCTTTTAGTTGAATATCACCAAAGGGTGAATTGTCAGGCTGGTCCAGATTTATTAATGTCGATTTTGCGCCAGAAATACTGGATTCTCTCCGCACGCAATTTGATTCGTTCGATAGTTCATAGATGTATTCCGTGTTTCAAACTTCGTCCGAAGTCAATCGCGCCCGAAATGGCCGATCATCGTCCTTGTCGTGTTGTTCAGGCTGCTAAACCGTTCGTACACACGGGTACAGATTACGCTGGCCCCTTCAGGGTAACAGTTTCTCGTGGTCGTGGTATACGCTCTACGAAAGCTTATGTTTGTCTTTTTGTTTTGTATGACGACTCGCGCCGTTCATATAGAGTTAGCTGGTGACTTGAGCTCGCCATGCTTCATGGCTGCATTTAAAAGATTTTTGACGCGGCGGGGACGAATTACGTCGGAGCTCGTCGTAACCTTTCCGAACTACATATTTTTTTGCGTTCCAAACACTTTAACACGGAATTTAGTCGGAATTCTTACGTCTTAGCTGAAAACCGCATTGAGTGGTCGTTCAATATGCCCGCCGCAAGCCACTTTATTGGCAATTGGGAAGCTAATACTTAAAGTCGCACCTGTTTCGCGTTATAGGTGAACAGATACTCACGTTTGAAGGGCTGAGCACCGTGCTCACTCAAGTCGAGGCCGTAATGAATACGCGTCCTCTTTGTAGAACCTTGTCTAGTGATCCCTCGGAGCCGCTTGCACTGACTCCAGCGCACTTTTTGAATGTTGCACCGTTAAAATACTTACCCGCTTTTGAAATAGAGGAAGATCGACTTTATCTTCTCTCCCGTCATGTCTTATTGGATAAACTCGTTCAATCGTTTTGGAGGCGTTGGAGGATAGACTATTTGCATACGCTACAGTCACGTCAGAAATGGAATACTCCATCGAACCCTATTACTGTCGGTACTGTCCTAGTTATTTTAACTGAAAATATGCCTCCATTACATTGGCCTCTTGAGGTAGTAGAAGAAGTTTTCCCTGGGTCAAATGGGATCACCCGTATAGTTCGCGTTAAAACCGCAACTGGTTTGTACTTGCGACCAGTTATTCGTCTTTGTCCTTTGCCTAATCAACAGTAACTTCAATAACGAATTTAGCTTGTTCGATTAGGTTTAGTTTAGTTAAGTTCGATAGCATTTTGTTTATTTAGCAGCTAAAGCTTAGTGGCAACTGTATAGTCAGTTGTTCCTTTTTCGAAGGTAACCCTTCAAGCCGGGGGGGAAATGGTTGCTCCGGTATACGATTCGAAAGTTGCCGCGTTATTTTTTCTATGTTGCATCGCCGATCTCCATTTGTTTTTAATTAATTAGCTGTCGACAATCCTACCCCTCTTCCCTTTATTCCATTTCTCTTTCGCACCTACCTTGTCTCGCATAAGAGAAGAGCGAGACAGCTGTGTTACCGTCATCTAGCGGTAGAAAACTCCGCCGCAGCGCTGCCAACAGACAGGCAGCGAAGTAGTTCTGAAAAAGTGAACTGCAATGGCCGCGCGCGCTCTCGCATAAACTTTTCGCAATAATTGTGTTTTCCATGGATAAATAGTGTTTTCGTGCCATGTAACCAGGGATCCAAGTCCAGGGACGTCCCCGGCAGCCTCGTGTGCAGTAGTGTGCCCATTCCTGTTTCCATTTCTTCTTCGTCGACAACCCCGTGTAAATTTCATTTTTGTCTTTCCCCGCAAATACAGTCCACTTCGAATTTATTTATCTCGCCCACTCAACCAGTGTTTTTTCTTGATATGTGTGTCTATAAATTATTTTACAAGTGCAATATTTGATAAATAGAGACATTTTAAGTTTTAAAAATCAGTTGTTTTGCGCGAAGTGACAGTAGTACCCACCTCAACGCTTCGCTTATGTGGCATGCAATAAAATAAAATCGTATTTAGATTTTTCTTAACGCATCGTTCTCTTTAATGTTTTATTTTTTTAAGGCCACTGGCGTATTATCGCTCTGCAAATAGAAGGGTTGCTGCTAATTGTAACTTCGTTTTATCTATACATGATAAAGAACATAATTTTTTAAAAGGTCACACGATTCGAGGTAAATATAATTTTAATAATTATAATTACAGTTTTCGTAACTATAGTATAGATTATTTTATTATTTGGAAAGTAACATTTTTTTTGTATAGTTTTAGTCGTAACTTCATTTATTTAATTTTTAAATTTGGTCTAATGTATTTTGTAACACTAATATCGACGATCATCAATAGATGGCGCCACATTAAAATGTGATATGATGTTGTGTCTGTTGTTGTATCCTGATGACCTACGGCACCTTGACCTGAACTGTTGAGAGTAGAGAACCGGTAGTAGGACCCAAAGCATTCATTGCATTCTATTTGCATCAACCATTTGCTTTAAAATTTCAGTATTGTACTTTGATGCCTACTTACTGACCTTACGAGCATCTACTTAAGTCGGAGAGGGTCAGTAAGGTATCATGTAATTCAGTTCCTCTTGCATAAATATAACATTTGTATTCTAAGGTTGGCGGGATGAGAAAAAAGGAGGAACAGAGGAACCCCGGTCACAATTTTATACAAAAAATATAAACTTAAATTGTATCAAATTTTACTTTTATCTGTTCCCTCAAATTATATTTCTTTGAACTAACAAGAGACATGCTATGCAGATGATAGCACCCTACAAGGGAGTTTCTCTACCCGTCCAGCGGCGAGGCGGGTCGACATTAAGGAAAATAGACGTCAACTTGTGGTTAATCTCGACCGGGACCAGAGCTGCATATCTCAATAGTGTTCTGGTCGATTTCAATGCTAACAGAAACCAGGCGTGTGCGTTTGCCGCTAAAACTCCCCTTTCCTACCTCTAAATTCTCTCTTCATAACGCTTCAATACCTAATGAGGACAATCTAGATATACTCGCCATAGACGTCAAGTGGGTCTTAATAGCAGAATAGTTAACTACCTTTTCTAATTTTATAACTTAGGATGAAATCTTGACGAAAACTGGTTTTATAAACGACAATCAGAACACAAGTCAAATATTAAAACATATTTTTACTGTTATCTGCTCTTAAATTAATTACAGTATAATTGTATCTAGGAAAAACATTATACCCGTTTGCTGCAAGCCTGACGCTAGTATGGGATGTACTGGCTATGATAACGAATGCTCCAAAAAAAGAGCTCTCCGTGGAGTTTAGTAAGTTACAGTTACATTCTCAACCAGTAATAACTGAACAACGGCAACTGAAGTTATCTGTGGCAATACACAGGGGCACAGGATACTTTGAGGTAAATGTGAAAAAATAATTATCATTTTAATATGATAACCATTGACACTATTGGATAAAAATACTAACACTAATTGATGACTCATGACTCATGAAATGAATTGAATTGACAATATTATGTAAATTTAGATTCAGAAAATGAAAAAAATATTTAAGCCAGATGTAATAATATTGTCTGTCTAAAAATATCATCTGTGCGTCGAATTTCCAATTTCTACTAAATATATAATTCAGGTCTAGGTTTTTCACACAAACCGTAAATAATCATCTCTCATTTTTTTTGAATTGATTGAATTGATTGAATACTGCACATTAATCAAAGGTAATTTTTAAAGCGGCATTCACTTCTTGGATTTCACAATTGACGATGTTATAATAATTTTTAAGATGCTATATTTATAATATTTTTATAGCTTGATGTATATATCGAACGTTCGTTAAGTTTTTTGTGTAAAAATGACTTATGAAATTTTATTTTAAGGTGTTAGAGGACAGCTCAACAGTTATAACTGGAATTATAACGGCCACAAATGAAAAACATAAAAATAAACAAGATATTATAGATGAAGACAATCAAATGTACTTTAGTACTGATGACATTTATCGGATGTTACGTGATAGGGATTATTTTTACAGGTTTGTTAGTTAAAGTAAATTAAGTATTAAATATTAATAAACAGAGTATTTCCTGAAGTAATTAAAATGCAATATTTTTTTATTGACACCGCAGTGGCCAGTTTCAAAGTATTGCTGCCGTTGATGAATCTCTAAGCAGTGCTAGGCTCGTGTGGCGTGACAACTGGGTTACGTTTATCGATGGTATACTGCAGCTAAACGCACTACAACAAACTCACAACGCAGTTTCACAACCTACAGATATCCTTCGTATAATTATTGACCTCAAAGAACACAGCAAAGCGATTGCCAAGTCATATATATCAGATGGTGTTACTTTAATTGACGCTAAAGTGTCCGATACATATGATAAGATCAGGTGAGTCAATCGTTATATTAAAATACTAGCTGCGCCCCACGGTTTGCCTGTAACAAATTTTGAACCCAGTAGACCCTATTTCTATGCTCGTTTCACAAAATATAGAAAACTTTCCATTTTCTTAACATTTAATACTGCTGCTCTGCTACCTTTGACAGTAATAATGATACATAACTTGTTTTCTGTACAACTTGACTTTTTGATGATGAAAGAATTTTATAAATCGGTTAAGTAGTTTTAGAGTGTATCGACTACAAGCAACACATCTTCGTTTTAATAATTTAGTAAAAATGGCATATTTGTAGTTACTGTGCATCTTGACAAATAACTTTTTTATGATTGTTTTTTTTTATAGGTGCGGCGGTGTTCTAATTGAGACCATAAAGTTTCAGCATCTGCCACCATACAATTCCAACGCAATGGCATTAAAATCTTTGAAATTTGTTCCCCATTTTAATTCTGGACTAGATGTAGGTAAAACTTTAACTTGATCAAGTATAAGCAATGAACATAAAAATATTACTTATTCCTTTTTATATGATGCACAGGTATCTTCGTCATTAGAAGTTTACTTACAAATAGTGGCGGAAAATTTAAATAAGAACAAAGTAAATATAGTTGGAATACGGAACAATGAAGACAAAGGATGTATGTTTAAGAAAATAAAATATGTTGGCAAAAATATACTTGGAATAAAAGTGGACTATAAAGAAGTTGACCGGGAAATGGCATTGAAAAGCTACAAGTTTGATAATGCTGACTTGATACTCGTGGAGAATTTATCTTCTGATGAAAACGTATGTTACTTTATCTGGGATACATTAACCTAAACTTTTCAATACTTAACCTTTTTTTTCATTTCTGTTATCAGGTATGTCAGCGTTTACAGGAGAATTTGCCGCTAGATAAGTTTGTTATAAGTGAAGAGGTTGCAGCGAATCCTGGTTCTTCGAAACAGTCTTCATTATATCGTGTGCTGTCGGTTACAAACGATACTGAAAACATAAAACTACACTTAATACGTTGGGGATCATTGAGGCCACTTAAAGCTATAACAACGGTATCAATTCGCAAAGAAACGGATATTAATTTCTTAACCTCGGTTCGCACTAATTTGGCTAACGGTCAACACCTTTTGGTAATTTCAAGCTATCCCACTCCACCTGGCCTAAAAGAACTAGTATATTCGTGGAGAAATGAAAGTGCAAAAAATAAAATTAATTTAATTACTATCAATAATAGCATTAATGATGATCTTGAAGAATCAATCCGTGACATTGATTTAGCATTCAATACGATAACCCATGTATGTATAATAACATTATTAATTATTTTGAAATTTTTATTGTCATATAAAAATAATAAATTTTAATGTTTAGGATAAGTGGGGAGGCGAATATATCTTGCCAGTGAATCAAAGTACAATGGAAAGTCGAAACATCACTTTACAAGGCTCTCAAATGGGTGATTACGATTCTTTGAAATGGGTAAATGTTCCCGAATCGACTGGAACTGGAGTAACAGTGAATGTATGTATAATATTGTAAAATATGAAATTAAAATTAAAGTATCTTTATTTTGCACAGATTATTGTAACGGCGCTTACAAAATGTCATACGCTAGAACTAAAGATTAATTTAGTATTATTAACGTGACCACCTCGGAAAGAAACTCGAAAGGCCTTTTTTGATGGCCTATTTACTAATAATATTTTTTTTCACAGCCCGCAGTTCATTTTCAGGCGTCCCTGTTGTGTAAATAATCTTTACGCCATATATTAGCCTTTATCGTAAAGCTTTTTTTAATCAATCTTTTAAATTTATTTAGTGGTAAATCTCTAATGTGACACGGAAGGTTGTTGTAAAAGTGTATACAGTTACCCTGGAAGGTATTGCCCATATTATGCTGATGACAATGTTGGACTGAAAGATTATTTTTATAGCTAGTATTTATAATATGTTAATCACAAAGTCTAGAAATATGTGAAAGATTTTTCTGGACATACATTAGCAAAAATGTACTGTTATTAGAATTTCTAATTTATTGATTTTTTCTCGAGGAGACTCTGGGGTTTATTGTAATTAACACGCACTGTCCGCTTTTGAAAAATAAAAATATTGTTTTAACCCGGAGCACTCCCCAGAGGAGAAGACCGTAAGACATAATACTATGAAATTAGCGGAAGTAAACCATTCTAGCCATATCCACATTTATTGAAGTCCTAATCTTTTTAACAGCGTATGTCTTTTAATTTTAAAAATCAAGAAGGTATCATTTGCAAACAAAACTATCTTATTTCTGTCCTCTACATAAAATGGTAAATCATTAATACACACACCGGCACAATTAGCGGAACATAAAAAAATGCTAAATAACTTTCATAACAATTTTATTTTCAAAACTAATAAACGCCATTCGCTGTCATAAATAAAATGCCATATTTTAAAATTAAAAGGTACTTTGTTTGGTGCAATTTAATTGAGAAAAATAAACATTACGGAAAAATAAACATTCTTGAATTTTCATGGTGACTAAAAAAATTTAAAAAACTAACTAAAAAAATTTATTTTTCATTGGAGTAAAGGATACATCTGTATCGTGTATTTCCTCCACAAGCCCTTATCAAAGTTTCTACCCGTCTTGGCATGCTAAGAATGATGTTGTCTATCGTTCTTGGGAAAGTGTCTGCCATTCTTTCAATACGGCATTTCGCAGTTCATCCAAAGTCACAGGAGCGGGTATTCTGAATTTCACCCCACGTTTTAGTAAGTCCCAGTCATGTTCAATCGGATTCATGTCTGGTGACCTTGCTGGCCATTCCATTACTGCGATGTTCACATGATTAAGGTACTTGCGAGTTCGCAGTGCGCTATGAGGCCGAGCATTATCTTGCACAAAGCTGTCACCGATAAAGGGGGCAAAAGGTACCACGTTTTCTTCAAGAACCTCCCTTATGTATCGATCAGCAGACTCCCTCTATCGAACACCATTAAGTCCGTGCGAGCTCCCAAACATATCCCCCCCAAACCATTGTGGACCCTCCGCCACGTCTCCATAATCTTTGACGTTCAACAATTTGATTTGAAAGAATTCCACACTCATCAATGAACAAAACTTTACTCCATTGGTCCGTTGCCAAAGACAAATATTTAACATTTTTTTCATGTTCCGCTAATTGTGCCAGTGTGTGTATAAATGAGGAACGATAATAGCCTATTATAAGTATCGAACCCTGCGGCACACCTATTGTAATCATAGATTCTACAGAATGTGTATCATTAATATCGACCCTCTGTATTCTATTTTTAAAATATGAAGACAGTAGGTAGAGCTTTGCCTCTTATATCTTAGTGACGTAGTTTCCTACAGAGCGTGAGCATGTTATGGTGTGATTAAACTGGTGAAATGTAACATAAAATGGTAGCATTCTGCATTTTAATGTATGTTCGCTGCTAGCGTGAACGTACTACACGCGCGGTTCTCGGAAGCACTTCTTCCTTGTGCAAAACCTTGTGCATAATTCGAATCACTCGGCGCGCGGCTGGTAATGCTCGTAGCATGCGCGCAGCCTGTCCTTTTTGCAAGTACAATACGCCCAAACTATGAGAAATTGTTACAAAGTTTACCGGTCATGATACATTGCAGCAATGTGTATGGCGAATTCTTTTATTGCATGCTACATTTTATGTTATGTTTCATCAGTCTGTACGCACTATTTTTACTAGTGTACATCAATCTAATAATATATTGTATCGGTCTTAGGTTCACTTTGCTGGTATAAATAACAATGACCTGAAACAAGTAAATGGCTCATTACTCCTTAAAAGCTACGCTAAAACCGGTTTCGGTATGGATTTTAGTGGAACAACAGAAAGGTAAGAAATGCAATTGAAATTATTAAATAAAATGCATTTTTAATTTATATGATTTAAGTTAAATATACCTATATTATTAATAATATATTTGAGTTAAATAATATAAGAATATTATTTAACTCTGTAGTTAATTCCTTTCTAATCTAAATTGCTGTGGAGTTGATAATAATTTTTTTTTACTGAATTTGTATATGTATGTATAATTATATGTATAAATATATGTGTATAAATATATATGGATAAATATATGTATGTAGGTATAAGTGTATGTTTATATATGCTATTTTATGTTTATTTACTTACTGACTTGTATGTATTGTGTAAGTATCTTCCTATTTCTACACCAAAACTACCCATCGATCTTATGTCTAATATCTTTTTCTGTCCATCCCAAGGTTGCCTGGCAGAAATTGCTTTTTAGCGATAAGGCCGCCTTTTGTGACCTTGAAAATTTTATTTTTTGTAAACTTTATTAACTTGCTGTACAAATAAAGTTATATTCTATTCTATTAAAATATTAATAATAAAAAAACGCGTGGCACTTGGGGACTGCCGCGGTAAAGCTATTGCATAGAATTTTTAATCAACTTATGTAATTATAATAATTTATTTATACTTGTACTAGCTGACCCGCAAAACTTCGTTAGCGCTACTTAAGAGATTTGTTACAAATAAATGTAGAACCGCTCGACCGATTTTGTGCAAACTTCACATAAACCATCTTCTAAATAGTCCGAACAAAGCTTAAACAGCCTGGATAGGTGAGCCCGTTATCTAGTTATAAAATTCCGCTCGACCGATTTTGTGCAAACTTCACATAAACCATCTTCTAAATAGTCCGAACAAAGCTTAAACAGCCTGGATAGGTGAGCCCGTTCTCTAGTTATAAAATTACAACGAAAAGTGACATTGTATTTTATATATGTAGATTATTAATATATAAAATAAATATTATTTCTACAGATCGTCTCGATCCGTGGAAGCTTCGTACAGTCGTATTATAAACATACACGTTAAGCAAACGCTCGGCCGTGCTCGGTGAAGTTCGTGTGAGCTCGAGTGTTAGGTTTTTTTCGTTCCAGAATTTCTTGATTCGGCCGCCGCCGTCAAAGCCCGCGATAAAAGCTATGCAATAGCTTAAAAATTCTTTATGGACTCAAAATGGTGAAATTACAACGCTGGTGAATGTGGCCCCCGAAGGCCCCCTCTAGTGTAAACTGTATCTTGGGACTAGTGTTAAGTGTAACTAAATACAAAATATAAAGTGATTTTTTAAGTAATGAAAAAATAACCGAGTTACCAAGCGTGTGCGTGTGTATATTTATCATAGTTTCTTCAACATCGCTGTAATTAAATTGCTTACGCCATGTATCACATTTTTTTGAATTGGTGGTTATTAAGTTGGTCGCAAATTTTATCAATTTGTAGAATTTAAAAAATAGGTAAATATATACAATGTGTTACAGAAATGTGTAGTCATATGCGAAGGTGGCGTTGAGAATCATATCAGTAACGCACGGCTAGGGGTTTTGATTCCCATCGACTTATCGTGTCGTGTGAAATGATTTTTTTCTTTCATCGACAAAATATCGATATCGTATTTATGTTCATACCCAACACAAACAATAAACATATCTATTTCGAATGAACTCTAGCTTTGAACCCCAGTAGGATGACCAAAATAATAAAATCAATCGGCTTTGTCTAGTTTTCGCTCTGCCCAACGCTACACACAGCTCAGATTGTAAAGTTATGTTACAAAGTAAGGCGAAGTCTACTTACAATTACAAAAAAAAGGATAAGCACAATAAGTAGCACTTAAGTACAGAGACAGCATTTTAAAATTTATTTGGTATCAATGTAGATTGCGAGATTGTCTTGAACGCTTTATAAACATATTGTCAAACTACTCACGTACCAGGCGCAAAATTACCTTAATTTTAACGCTTAAATGAACTGGTTCCGTACAGACATTTCAAATCATACCTACTTTTTGCTGCAATATTTGCCAGATATGTGGATAATAAATGATTTATTTCGTGTTATGTCTTCCTCATATCATACATTTATTCCACTTTAAATTGTAGGTGCACAAGTGAATTCATTAAAAATTATTCCGATTATCGTAAGGACGCCGCATAGCCTATGACACACTGTGAAAGCATATGAATAGAATGACACCACCCATTTCAAAATCGGTGAAACAGTGTTGGGGACATGAAGTTACAATGCAACGGAAACAAACATACATGAACACAAAAAAGCATTACCGTTCCACTTCCAACATTGTTGCTGCAACCGTATCAGATAGAGATTAAACTAACTTACCTAAGGCATGAAAATGATTTGATTCCATTTGTTACCTTTGATTCATTTAATTTTGATTTGATTTGATTGATAATTTATGTTTACACAAATTAATGTTTTTTTAACTTTCGCTATTTTCACTATTTTTATGATATTTCGGGTCTTATTCGCGCGTATATTATTAGGTGCAAAGCCTACCGTATACTTCCCGAAATTTCGACCGGAAATATTGGAAATGAAATCTATTTACTGATGTAAATTACGCTTAAATCCGATGTGTGTGTGCACATGATAATGGATGTGGCAACGACGCAGGCTTCCATTTACGGGGTCAGGTCAGATGGGGGTCGCTCCCATAATGCCAAAAACAAAAGGCAAAACGATGGCTGCTCCTTGCAGCCAAATAAAAGTGAACCCTAGACTCCAAATCGATTTACGATTTGGAAGCAACTGGGAATACAATAAGACGGAGAAATAGATAAAGATACACAAATCTGGCAAATATTGCAACAAAAAACTGTACAGAAATTCTAAAACATTGACGATGTTTTAAAATTTCTGTACGGAACCAACTTAATTCAAGCGTAAAAATGAAGTGTACCCCTGGTACATGAAGAGGTCTAGAGTCGAGAGTAGGCTAAGAGCGGGCGATACCATTTACTGAATTTTACCTAGGAAACGGGAACTGTATTTTGATGCTTGATCAGTGAAAATAACGTTCACCACTAGTTGTTTGGGTTTGTCTGTAGCATCATAATATCCAAACGGATTGATGGATTTGGATGCGGCTTTCGTTATTTGAAAGCTGACGTGATCAAGAAGATACTTAGCTACAATGTACTAGCTTATGTCTTCAGTTCACCCTACGTATTGGATTTGAAATATCGGGATTGATTGAAAGTTTTCGTTTAATACTTTAACAATAATAGACATAAGTAAATAAATTATCTTACTTTAATCGTATCCAGTAAGTTTCAATAGGTTATTTTCCAGTGTTTTATGCTTTAAGTATGGTGTATTCATTTGTGGTGATTTGTTTTGGATTTTTTGTTAGTCTCCAAATGACCTATGTGTATTTTTTTAAATATTCTTACTATCACGTTTAACTGCGTTAATTTTATTATCAAGTGTTTTCAAAATAAATTTTATTAGATGAGGTACATAGGCTTTGAAAAATGGCAACATTTTCACTTCTAAAATTCATTTCCTCACAGTAACTCAGTGTAGTTAGTAGCTTGTTGTGATTATGGTGTATTTTAGTAATAGTGAATATTACGAAATGATGTTTTATATGGATGCCGCTGACTCGTTGGCTGTATGGGGAAAGATTTGTTGACGAAACACAAGAGGGTCACCGGCCGGGGGCGGCTTCCATCTCTGGAATGTTTTCGCAAGATGGTGAATCTGAATCGGTTCTACCTAACATTCCGATTCATTTTGTGGGGCAATTAAGCAGCAGGGTGAACGTATCGAACCTTTAGTGTAATTGAGTTTAGTTGAATGAAGTGAACATCAAGTTATTAGTGTAATTTCGTGCTTGTAACCTTGTACCTACATGGTCACTTTCTTTGAACTCGTAAAAAGAATACATTGCAATAAAGAGTGTAATATTTAATGCATTATGTGTGTCTGTAAAGTGTGTTGATGTCAGTGGATATCATGACCTTTATCGTAGTTATGTGAAGTGATAATAATCCTTACCTAATGTACCTACTACGCTGCTAGGTAAGTTCAGAAACTCAAAGCCGCCAACGCAAAGTTATGGCGCCGCTGTGTCTAAATTGGATCCAGGTAGGTAAATTGACCAGGCATACATAATTCTTACAGCTGAGCGCAGTTCAATGAACGTCCTTGAAAGTAGGTGACTATAGGTAGTGTTGCGACGTACTTATTTAAATACACTATCGAAAAAAAGAAGGGTTTTCTTAAATTTGAATGAAATTACCGAGCCCATGACTTTTTTGACATTTCGCAATAGTGGCCGAGCTCAAATTATCAGACATGTGTACCGAAGGTCAAATATGACTACACATTTCTGAAACACATTGTATAGGTAAATCGGGCTAGGAAATACAAGTGACGTTGCGAATGTACTCGTAGTAGTCGTTTGCAGCACGTGACATCAAACAAAACGCTTGCTTGTTGTTTCGTTGGGACGTGAGATCTTCATATGGAGTCTGAGCAATATTTTCAGGATATATTATTTCCGTACTGTAAGGACCTAGGCTCTTTCATATAGGTTTATTGTAGGATGACGATTAGGTAAATGCTGCACGACCTTTAACATTGCACGCTGTGGACTTTGTACTGGGATGAGAAGTGTTTAGGATGGTCCACCCACGCATTCAAGGATATATAGGTGGTAAATGTATACCTTAGGATATAAATTTATAATCTTACGATCCAATATTACTGTTACGAGTACAATAGCGATAACCCTGTTTCTTGTACTAGGACAACCTATATCACAAGAGACAGTGTTCGGCTAGAGAAGATTTAAAGATAGGAGGTTCACGTTTTTTTTTCGTGTGGATATCCTCGTGGATACTATGCCGGACTCTTACCGACTAAAACCACACGTATCCCTTCCATCTGTCTATAGCCGGAAGTCCCGGGTGAGCCCACGGAAGGATAGTCCCAGGGCTCCCGACAGACTTTGTCCGCTTCCACGGCCTCGTTCAGGGGGGTCCGAGTGTTATCTCGCTTCTTTGGGGATCAGGTTTTATACCACTTCCTTGAGGGGGTTAAGGGCGTGCGTGCAGCTCTCACACCACGCCACCGACCGGAACCTGCTTCTGTAAGGACGGCGAGCAGCCCACCCGCTGTCCTCAGACCCCCGGTCTTTGATGACGGTTGTCTTGGGCGAAGACAAGTCTGCGGCGTTCTCGTTTGTGTGTGTGTGTCTGTGTCCTGTAAGAGAGAGTGTGTGAATGTATATAAGTGTAAGTGATTGCCATATTATTATGCAATGTATGATAGCAGGGCTTCCGTCTTGCTGCAGGAGCCATGTAGTCACAATCCTTTTAAGTTCATTTTTATTAAGGTTTATTATTGGTAGTTTTTTGTGTTTCCGTTTATAGATATCGGTACACAATATATAAAATTAGTGTTTAGCGAAGGTAGTCCCTGTGACGACGTGACGACTTCTTGCAGAATATTTTTTGCGGTTAGTGGGGTTGCAGAGGGGCACGCTAGAGAGTATTCTTAGGATAGAACTAAAATTGCTTGCGTACCGTCAAAACCTTAGTCTGTGCACAATTATTTTAATATTCCTTTAATATTCCTCTCTGTACTCTCTCGACTCCAATAATTTTGGTTTGCATATTTGCACCTCCCCAAACGGTAATACAATAACCTATAACAGATCAACATAGGGTGGTGAACACCATTTTCAAAGTGTCAGAGTTGGCTGAGCCTTTAAGGTTTTGAATGCGTGCACCAGTCTTATAGTCCTATTTGATAGTGTATCCAAGTGTTCATCCCAATACAATCCTGAGTCGATTTGGATTCCAAGACATCGCATATCTTCAGTTCGTGAGGGAGATGGACAGTGACATATTGCAGAGTACTGAGAACATAATTATGTGTAGGTACTATTATCGAGTAGGAGTAATTTGGTAGCGGGTTTTGTCGTAATGCGAAGGTAACATAACAATAACATTTAGATTAAGGTGAGGAGATTACTACTTAGCCAAGATGATATTTTGTTTAAAACTAACTCTGGGGTACTTTTAACTCTCTCATGTGCGACTAGGCAAAGATTCTTGCATTTGGGAGCGACATATTGCCCAGTTCATTCATATATATTTGAAACTAGAGAGGTACACCATGTGATAGACACTTCACTAAGATATTTGTCGATTTTCACACGATGCGTACTATTACTAAGGTAACTTTTTAAAGATATTTAAGGCAATTCCTCTAAATCTTACACGTTCCAATTTAGATATAATGTAAGGGAACAGAATAATATATAATATGACAAGGGAGTTGCAAGGAGGGAGATGGGGACGATTTTCTTTGCTTGTAGTTAGTTTATGGGGTTGGGTTTGGGCATTGGGACACTGAGAAATTATCTTATTTGCAAGATTTTTACCCACTCCACTGAGAGTTTTACAGACCTCGTTTATTGATGAGTTAGGGTTGTCACGGAGTTTTAATAATTCAAGCGCACTAGAATTAACTTTATGAGTGTTTATGATATCTTTTGTAGTCTTCCATAATTATTTCGGATTATTTTTCGCTTTCTCAAGTTGGATTTTTCGTACGTGGTTTTTAGTTTACGTAATAACGAATTGCAAAAACTGCGATATCGTGTGTATGTTCGTTTTAGAACGTAATTTTCTGGATCTTTTCTGGCCCGAGTGTAAGTTGTCATGTCATCCAGAGCTTAACATATCTTTTTCGTCTTGGTTTTTTAAACTGTGTTGTGTGTTTGTTTATTATTGTGGTTATGTTAGATACAAAGGTGTTCATTAAAATATTAGGATCATAAATTTTATACAGGTGTGTGAAATCTGTGATATCTATTTCCACCTTTAGTGCGTCGTAGTTTTAACGAGTAGAGAAGAGGCTAAATGTTTTAGGTTCACTATTGGTATTAGGAACCGTTGCTCTTAACTATGTTAAGATCAACGGTTTATGGTCCATGATATGAGGCTCAAGTACAAGTGTGGTGTATATGAATAATTAATACTGTGGCGGGTATGCGTGGCACAGCCAACGCCAGCGGAAAATACATTGTGGGTTTGTCATGGCGGGGACTGTGGAAGCGTTTTGGAGTCTACGCGACTCGATTAAAATGCCCTTTGACAGCCTTATGTGGACTTGGAATTTTTTAATAGAAATTTTGTTACAACCCGCGCCTGGCTATTTCAATATGACAATGGGCTCACCACCTGTTACGTAGGACAAAAATGCAGGTGAAATGTGGGCGTATAATATACCTCTGCCTACCCCTTAGAGGATAAATATTATATTTTATTTTTAAGGGTCTACTTCCCATCAGGTGGCCGTATGCTTGTCTGCTACCTCAGTGGTATATAAGAAATACTAAATTTATATTGTGATGCGTGAGGGCAAATTTGATATTTGTTACATTTTCTATCGCAGCGGTAAACGCGTAATGGGCATAGTTCATAGTGGTTTGCATATTTGCACCTCCCCAAACGGTAATACAATAATCTATAACAGATTAACATAGGGTGGTGAACACCATTTTCAAAGTGTCAGAGTTGGCTGAGCCTTTAAGGTTTTGAATGTGTGCACCAGTCTTATAGTCCTATTTGATAGTGTATCCAAGTGTTCATCCCAACACAATCCTGAGTCGATTTGGATTCCAAGACATCGCATATCTTCAGTTCGTGAGGGAGATGGACAGTGACATATTGCAGAGTACTGAGAACATAATTATGTGTAGGTACTATTATCGAGTAGGAGTAATTTGGTAGCGTGTTTTGTCGTAATGCGAAGGTAACATAACGATAACATTTAGATTAAGGTGAGGAGATTACTACTTAGCCAAGTTGATATTTTGTTTAAAACTAACTCTGGGGTACTTTTAACTCTCTCATGTGGGACTAGGCAAAGATTCTTGCATTTGGGAGCGACATATTGCCCAGTTCATTCATATATATTTGAAATTAGAGAGGTACACCATGTGATATACACTTGACTAAGATATTTGTCGATTTTCACACGTTGCGTACTATTACTAAGGTAACTTTTTAAAGATATCCAAGGCAATTCCTCTAAATCTTACACGTTCCAATTTAGATATAATGTAAGGGAACAGAATAATATATAATATGACAAGGGAGTTGCAAGGAGGGAGATGGGGACGATTTTCTTTGCTTGTAGTTAGTTTATGGGGTTGGGTTTGGGCATTGGGACACTGAGAAATTATCTTATTTGCAAGATTTTTACCCACTCCACTGAGAGTCTTACAGACCTCGTTTATTGATGAGTTAGGGTTGTCACGGAGTTTTAATAATTCAAGCGCACTAGAATTAACTTTATGAGTGTTTATGATATCTTTTGTAGTCTTCCATAATTATTTCGGATTATTTTTCGCTTTCTCAAGTTGGATTTTTCGTACGTGGTTTTTAGTTTACGCAATAACGAATTGCAAAAACTGCGATATCGTGTGTATGTTCGTTTTAGAACGTAATTTTCTGGATCTTTTCTGGCCCGAGTGTAAGTTGTCATGTCATCCAGAGCTTAACATATCTTTTTCGTCTTGGTTTTTTAAACTGTGTTGTGTGTTTGTTTATTATTGTGGTTATGTTAGATACAAAGGTGTTCATTAAAATATTAGGATCATAAATTTTATACAGGTGCGTGAAATCTGTGATATCTATTTCCACCTTTAGTGCGTCGTAGTTTTAACGAGTAGAGAAGAGGCTAAATGTTTTAGGTTCACTATTGGTATTAGGAACCGTTGCTCTTAACTATGTTAAGATCAACGGTTTATGGTCCATGATATGAGGCTCAAGTACAAGTGTGGTGTATATGAATAATTAATACTGTGGCGGGTATGCGTGGCACAGCCAACGCCAGCGGAAAATACATTGTGGGTTTGTCATGGCGGGGACTGTGGAAGCGTTTTGGAGTCTACGCGACTCGATTAAAATGCCCTTTGACAGCCTTATGTGGACTTGGAATTTTTTAATAGAAATTTTGTTACAACCCGCGCCTGGCTATTTCAATATGACAATGGGCTCACCACCTGTTACGTAGGACAAAAATGCAGGTGAAATGTGGGCGTATAATATACCTCTGCCTACCCCTTAGAGGATAAATATTATATTTTATTTTTAAGGGTCTACTTCCCATCAGGTGGCCGTATGCTTGTCTGCTACCTCAGTGGTATACAAGAAATACTAAATTTATATTGTGATTCGTGAGGGCAAATTTGATATTTATTACATTTTCTATCGCAGCGGTAAACGCGTAATGGGCATAGTTCATAGTGGTGCAGCAAGCAGTAAGGTAAATGTAAAACAGGAGCTACTTTGGCCAGTACCGCCACATTGGAGTTTAGAAGAAGCTGCAACTGTGCCACTGGCATACGTACAAGCTTTTTATTGCCTTGTAAGTATTACACGACTAAGTTATATAATCACTATTTGACTGCATTAGCATATCCATTGTTTCTTTTTTCCACAGGCTATCAAGGTTCAACTTCCTCGAGGCCAGACAGTATTCGTGCACGGAGGAGCTGGTGCTTTGGGACAAGCAATTATATCTATTCTTGTGGCTCTGGATTGTGAAATATTTACAACCGTCAGCGATATAAAAAAGAAACGCTTCTTACAAAAATTATATCCAACACTGAAAGGTACAATAACGAAAAAAATACGGTTAAAACGACGAATATTATTAATATGAATAATAGGAACCAAGTTTTAATTCTCCAATACTCATTGTAGTGAATTTGTAATTTGAGACATTATGGACGAATAAATAAATAAAAAAATAAGCTTTTGTGCCATAGAGTTTAGACACCTGATAATAAACTTATATATATTTTAAATACATGTAATTTTATACATAAATACGAAATACGTAACGAAGTGATACGCAATATGGCAGGTTTGAATGAAAGTGTCAGCGTTAAGCTGGAAAAGGGCGTGCTCCGTTGGTTTGGACACGTCCAACGAATGAGTGAGGAACGATTGACGAAGAATATATATTGTTCAAAAGTAGAGGGTAGAAGGAGTCAGGGAAGGCCGAGACTTACATATGAAGACCACGTGAGCAGATTGCTTAAAAACGGAAAGGTCAAAAGTACTCGGATACCCAGACGTGCGTGTATGAAGCGATTGATGAATCTCGAAGAAGCGAAAGAAGTATGCATGGATCGCGAAGCCTGGCGATCTGTCCTCTCTGACTACCCCGTCAGGGATACAGCGTGAAGATAGTTAGATAGTTTATACATAAAAATGTTGTACATTTGGGTGGTACTATACTGTACTTGGGAGTAAAGGGCCCACCAAGTTGTCTGGAGCCCAAGTGACCTCACCTGCTAACGGTGCTCCTGCTGACGAAATCAAAAGCTGAACGATAGCTGCTCCTAGCAGCCTAGAATTAAAGTGGTTTACTCGATTCCCATTACAAAGACAATAATTATACATAGAAAATACCTAAAATCCGAAACAAACATAATGCACATCACACTAAAATATGTTTCAATTTGGAATTCGAACCCCAGACATCAGCAATGGCAGTACTCACCACTGCACCACTGAAACTTGAAATAAACCTGAGATATTATAAGGTTATTATGCTGCACCTCTGGTATTGCAAACGTCCATAGGCTACGGTGACCACTTCATCAGGTGGGCCGTATGCTTGTCAGCCACCTCAGTGGTATAAAAAAAATTGTATTAGGTTTGAGATAGTATTAGGTAATGGCTATTTTTGAACAATAGAAATGTGATTTCAGCTGATCATATTGGATGTTCCCGTGATCATACATTTAGAGAGATGGTCAATTTAGTCACTAAAGGAACTAATTGCGATTTGGTTATAAACTGTGTCAAGGGAGAGCTCAAAGATGTAAGTAAAATTTAATTTAAAACACTGTTGTGTGGTATTTATGCCAACATTACTAATGGATTTGCTAGAAATTTTGCAAAACTTGTTAAATAATGCTTTTAAATTTGAATACCCGATTAGGTCATCCCTGCCTACCTCTCTCGAATTGCTTTGACGCTCTGTTCAACTCAAACATTTTAAAACTGAATGTCCGAGTATGTACCTCTTTATTAATTTTTCTAATTATATATTGCTTGCAATGTGGTGAAGCAGTCGACAGCCTTGGGCATCACGGTCTCTCATGAAGCAGGAGCGCAGGTCGCAGGTCACGTCATGCTTATCTTCATGACATTATCCGTCAGGCTCTTGTCACCGCCGGTGTTCCAGCCGTACTAGAGCCTAACGGTTTGGCGCGTGACGATGGCAAGAGACCGGACGGTATGTCATTAGTGCCATGGAAGATGGGAAAGTCTTTAGTTTGGGATGCAACTTATGTTGACACCCTGGCTCCTTCCATCTTCAAAGCACGGCGGGTTGCGCTTGTGCTGACTCTCAAGCGGCGCAAATATAATAATATAATAGGTAATTATATTTTTGAACCGTTTGGGGTTGAGACACTGGGCTCGTGGGGCCCAAGTGCTCGTTCGCTATACAGTGATATCGCAAAGCGACTGGTCGACTCTTCTCGTGACTTTAGGGCTGGCCTCTTTCTCGCTCAGAGAATAAGCATTGCCATACAAAGTGGCAATGCTTATTCTCTGGATAGCCACGTTGTATGGCAATGCGGCCAGTTTTATAGGAACCTTACCGGTTGATTTTGATGGGGAGAAATTCTTGGACACCTAGTCGGGGCATCATTGTCTGTCTTGTAATAATCCCCACCACCTCTATATATTTTTTGTACTAGGTTCTGTAAATATGTTAAATTTTAATAAGTTAAATTACTAATATACTTCTCCATTTTTCTAAAACAAAAAGTCCTGTTCAACTCACAACTATTATAACTGTGTGCTGAAGAAGCCCATCTGTATCTCTATCAAAGCATGACGCATACTGTACAAGTACGTTTGTATACTTAATCGCTAATGTGACGATATCTCTTTGATATCTATTTGATATTCGATAACTTTATATGGACTTAAATTCCAATGAAAAGGATAAAAAGGATGAAAAGGGTGCGGGTTTCAGAGATTTGGTTTTTAAATATAGTTTTTCTTGTGATTATCAATATAGTAGCAGCAGATACTAGTTGGTTTATGGTCAGTACGCTTTGTCATTTCAAAATGAATCGGCTGACATCAGAACAACGCTTGCAAATTGTGCTTATTTATTTTGATAATAATGGTCCACGCCAAAATTGCCGTACGCTGCTACCATTTTATGGTCGCCATAATCGTCCATTCGAGACAGACATTCGGAACCATGTATGATTTTCGCACTGTGCATACTGTAACTGACACTACGCATCTACGAAGAGGTTATACAGTGCGCATAGAAGAAGTTGTTGCTGCTATTGGGCGTAGTGTTGCTATAGTACATAAAAAAGGCCTTGGCTTACGAGCTTACAAGAACCAACTTATGCAAAAATTTAAACAGCTTACGCTCGTAGAAGGTACCGAGAATATTATTCAGCTTGATTTTTTAATGCGACATTATGTTCAACTATGAATTGTAAGTAGAAAAAGGTCAAAGGTCTTTTTATACAAGCCCTTACATCCATTACAGTCACTGTTAGCTGCATTTTATGTGTAGGTCAGTAGTATCATTAGGCATGACAAGTGACTTTTTTTTAAACACAAGGCTGGCTAGAATGTTGCCATCAATGGAGAGCGCAATAGAGCCATGGTAAGAGACATTTTCCTTCCACACTTGAATGGTGTTGACGTAACAGGACGTTGGTTTCAACGGGATGAGCATTATCACAGCACGCGAAATCATTAATTTATTGCGGAAAACTTTTGATGAGTGCATAATTTCACGTAATGGACATTTGTACTGGCCATCAAGATCTTGTGATCCCACATCTATGGATTATTTCTTTGGAGATATTTGAAGTCACTCATCTAAAGTAAAATACAGGTTTTAAATTACTTGGAAATCAACAGTCGCCACGTTATTGCCGATAAACTATCCAGTTGCTCGATAAAGTGGTGAGAAATCGAACTTCATGATTACGCTTTATTCGAACAAAACTTAGTGCCCATATGCCCGAACTCATGTTTAATAACTAATGGTATAAGAATACCTTTAAAATAAAGTCAATACCAGTTTTGGAGTGGAGACTGCGATTTGGAAAAAGTAAGGTAGGACGACCTGGAAAAGCTAGTAAAGAAGGACTGGATGCGGAAGGCTCAGGACCGTGTGTTGACTGGGGGAATGTTGCACGTGAATTGGGAGAGGCCTACATCCTGGACTGTCATAAACTGATTTAATTGATTGTGTTTTAATTCATTTTAAAAAACCAACAACTAAAATTAACATTTTACAAGTATGGGTATAAGTACAGCCGCTAGCTTTGATGTAAACTAGTGGAATGACCGAGGTTTGTCCATTTATCATGCTGTGTTTATATTTTTTTTTTTGCAGCTATCTGTAAAATGTACCAGCTTCGGTGGATATTTTTTGGATATTTCACAACTTCAAAACGGAGACGACTACAAATTCGGAATGTATCACTTAACTCAAGAGAGGAATTATGTTTCCATAGACTTTTCTACTATTTTTGAAGATGAAAATGTAGTAGATCTTAAAGTAAGTTAAAATAATTAAAGTAAGTAAGTAGGCACCCACTTTAACTATTCATAGTTTGTTAATAACAATGTAACAAATAAGTAAACTGTGGTCAATTGAAATAAGTACTGGAGAAATGGATGAGAATTTGGCAGTCTTATTAGGGTTCCGTACCTCGAAAGGTAAAAAGGCACCCTTATAAGATCACATTCTTATCTGTCTGTCTGTCCTTGTGTCACCTTTTCAGGAACCTAGCAAGTTCATATTAAAGTATATAGCCCCTATTAGGTGTATAAAAATGGTGCTAAGACTTTATTTTAAGTACCAAAATTTAATTTTTGGAAATTTTCTTTTCTTGTGGTATATATAAGACATTCTTTACCAAAATTCTGGGTCAATCGAAAGTATCCTAAAACCTATATGGTAGTTGATTAGGTCAAATACGAAATTTGGCAAAAAGCAAGGTTTAGCAGCACAAATAAAGGGGAAATACCAAAATAACATTTGAAAATCTAGGTTATTCTCATACATACATAGTGTCAACAATTATCGTAGAGCTCTGAGTTGTATGGGAGCTCATACAATTTGAAAGTCTAGCTTAATTGGCACTAACCTTAAATCAGGTACTAATGTTATTATGGTGGTATAATGGGTAGGGATGGAACCCTCGGCACACGAGTTCGACTCGTGCTTGACCGGTATTTTTATATCACTAAAGTATTCACCGTACCTAATGGACGTTTGCAGCTGGAACTTGTTAATGATTTCACACCTGGCATGCCGAGGCCTAATGGTTGATTTTGGCTGGATTGTATACAAAATTCTTCAACGCGAGAACTTTCATAACGCAAAGGAGAATTCGTAGCAATGCAAATTCTTAGTATCAAAATAGTTCGATTGTTCTTTGCAATGTACCCACTAATCCCCGCGCAGTTCTACCACTTCCCAAACGAGTCCTAGCAGGGTAGGCCAGAGGGCAAGCCACGGCGACCTGGTTAAGGGAATACCGCGAGGTGGAGCTTCTCCTTGGGAGACCAGATGTGCGACCCCCATGATTTTCCGGAGGACTTTAAAGCCGAACATTCGAACGTTCCTCTGAGAACAGCGGGGGTAGAGAGCGGTCGAGCGGGCGTTAGAGCGCACCATTGAAAACGGGGTTGCCAGCCGCCAGATCATGAGCGGATACTCCGACCATTCAGCCACGGCCATAACTATTTGGGAGCGCGCAAAACTCTGTATGACGGCTTTAGGATCATCGCTGGTTAAAGAGGCGACCGCGGGCCATCCTTGTCAGCTGCAACACACGGCGAGCTGGTGCTCACATATATCCAATTAGCGGAGCTATAGGGCAGTGACGGCACACGGTGTCCGGCTCCACACACCCACCAGCTCACACACGTACTTGGCAAAACAGTTTTGCCCTGTGAGAAGCTGAGTGAGATGGTACGACGGAGTAGCGCGCACTTTTACTACCTATTGTCATGAGACTGGCAGGTACAAAGTGCATTTTTCTAATCCGAGGAGTACAAAATCACTAATTGGCAGCGAAATATAGTACAAACAAATTAAATCTCCAAAAGAAAAATAAGTCCAGTGCACGTCCAGTGCTGCAAAATTAAACACAAAATGTAACATTAAAATATTTACAGAAAATACACAATATGATAAGTCATGGTATTTCTTGTGGCTATGTTCGTCCACTGTCACGTGTGACTTACGCACCAAATGAAACAGCGCGCGCTTTTCGAGTACTGGCTGCGAGTTCTCACCGAGGTCGTGTATTAATTCGTATGAAGGAGAACATAATACAAGCCCAATGCAGGTAATTATGTAGCGTTAGAATTTACTACAAACTTTAGTTATTAAGGGGCTAAGGGCTGCTATTTATGTATCCAGAATAACAAAGTGATACAAACAAATATTCAATTCAATTTATAATTTAGGTTAGTCTTGAATCTATGTTACATATCAGTACGCTATGTCCTACCACACAATATGGAGTACAAATTATTAAAAAAAACTAAATAATAATAATATTTATAAATAACTAAAGTAATATAAAATTATTAAACATGTCAAGTAGATACAGCATTATTAAAATAAAAATTTTCATTAATCTGTCTATCATTTATAAATTCGTCAATAGAACAGTAGGCCTTGTTTACTAAAATCTCAATCAGCTTACTTTTAAATAGTGTCATGCTTTTTGATCGGATAGTTTGAGGTATTTTGTTGTATATTATTCGTGCCATACAAAATGTTCTAAATTACTCTCACGTCTAGTACCAGATGGTTTTGCAGAAAGCAAGTGGGGATTCTTTTTAACAAATACTGCTATCTCTAATATATAAATGAAAGGTACTGTCAAAGTGCCCAATTCTTTGAATTTTGCTCTACACGATTCTCTTTTTTTAAACCTAAAATTGACCAGACACAACGTTTTTGGGCAATTGTACTTCCAATTTGTCTATTGAATTGCACCAAAATATTATCCCATATCTAAAAGTAGAGTCCACTTTGTTAACTTTTTGTAAATATTGATTAAAATATAATGATATTTGTATCTGTCTGAGATCTTTCAACGAAATCACTGTCTTCTAAGACCCAAGCCTTTTGGATATAACAAAATAATGTATAGTGGAATTGTGTATCTTATATAGTTCTCAGAAATATATCTCATAAGGAATTACCTACTATAAAAATAATAAAATAAAAATCATAACAGAATAAATAAATAACACTGGGGAAATGGGTACGGGAATCTTCATCACGCGGGCGAAGCTGTTTAAAGTTAATGTTAGACACTGAATTAAATTTTGATGAGGAGCGTTACCCGGTCGCGACAATACCGATATGTTATGTACTATTAAACTTGACTGTTTCATAAAGAATATTGACTGTAGATTAATTAAAAAACATTAGAAAAGATTAATGTACCGCGTGACCGAGTTGACATCACATACTCGATGTCAGCCTTACACCGAACAATGTTTTCTTTCACTAAAACATTTTGTTTTATCCGTTATTTTATTTTCATCATCATCTCGGGCGGTCACAATGTCCGGTCTTGTGCCACATGCAATAACAAAATTAACAAGAGAACAATAGCACCATCTCAATAAAATTATTATTTTCAGCTTGAGATGTAGAGAAGATCGATCAAATGTCATAATATGCGGCAATACAGAATTTGGTCTACAGTTTGCTGATAGATTAGTAACCAGAGGGGCTAAACAACTGTACCTCAATGTTCCAACAAAATCAACTTACTTAACACAGAAAATAAGGTATGTATTTCTTTCAACAACTACTATAACTGGCTTTAATGACTGATTCGGTTTTTTAAGGATTGACACTATTTGACCTGTCATATTTAATGTATAAATAAACTAGCAACCCAGCTGCTTCGCATCAAACATTAAGTAATTTCCCCTTAAATTATTTTCTTACCAGCTTTGGTCCTCTATTTTAGCCCCTTAAGGGTGAAATTTTGAAAAATCCTAACACAGGTATTAATTAAATTTTATCAGAAGCGGGTATTTTAATGTTTTTGGTATTGTACACATCCCATATAAATTTACAACCCCTGTTTTACCTCTTATATGTATAATTAGGCAAAGCCGCGATACACGTGTATATTTATTTGTAAACAAAATCCTAACACCTACTAATTACTAATACTCCTATAAACCTATAATCCTAACAAATATACGTAACTTCATGTTTCTCACTCTGAAAATGACAAACGTTCACAAAAGCATTCATTTCTTATTATATCCCTTAAGGGTGTAAATCACTTTTCAAAAATCACTTTAAAAGTTTTCTTCTTCATCTTAATATTTTTCCCAGTTGCTTTCAAATTGTAACTGTATTTGGAGCCTCTTTTTAGCTGTTAGGAGCAGCTATCGCTCATCATCATGCGAACGCCTGTCCCAGTTACGTCTCATGACGCCCGGGGTTCGCTTTCCTAAATAGGAACTTCTACTCCACTTCGCACGGTCGTCGGTATCCCCTGTAGTGACCCCATTGGCACGCATGTCATCCCTTACGACGTCAAGCCGAGCACTTCTTGGGTCTTCGCCTCTTACCGGTATCCGGCGGGGCCGACATGGCCAGACATTAGTTTCCTACATATGCCGGCGGTTGCCGCAAGACGTGACAAAAGAGCAGCTATATAGCTTTTAATTTTCGACATTGTTGGGAGTGAGGGCGCCTTCCTACCTCGTAAGGGCGCCTGGGTTGTTGCCTCGTCTGTTAGTCAGCAATTGCACTGCTAGCAGAGGAGGCCGCACGGGCGCCGGAGATCTTGTTTGGATGGACACCCAAGGAAAAAGGGACCGTTTTTTTAAATCATAATAATTTATTTGTAGGTTGTAGGTTAGGTACTTAAATGTCTTGAAGACACTTTTTATTGGTTTTTGCTTGCCTCCATTTGCCTCCATTATAATGGAAGGTTTTTCTATAATACTCAAATTTCTAGCTGTAAGGGATACGTCTTGGCGTCGATAGATGAAATAGTTACTCAGTAATTTTATTAATATGTATTTTGTTTTTCAGATTCTGGAAAAAGTCGGGCGTGCAAGTAATAGTGTCATCGGAATCGTTAAACAGCCAGAAAGCAATAGCTTCTTTGTTTAGTAGTTATTTAAGTTTTGGGCCTATAGAAGGTGTTTATATAGTAGTTGAAGGAACTAATGTGGATAATGATTTGGTCAGCAATATCGATACAGAATTAAGAAACTTGCATTCAGATTTAAGGTAAGTTGCAATAGATTGTGATTTTCCGAATATTAAAAACAAAACAAATTGTGAGAAGTGCTATGATTAACACAAAGTTAAGCGTATCTCATAAGAGTAAGCACAGATAATCCTGACATGAATATTTCATTTATTTATTTATCTATTACGCACTATCCCCGAAAGGGTGGCAGAAGCATATTATGTGCCCACTTTTTACCATGTGTATTCTTGTCCCACGTAATAGGTGGTGAGCCCATTGCAGTTTTGAAATGGACATGGTGAAATTTTTGAAGCCGCCCATAAGGCCTTCAACTTGCCTTAACGACTGCCATTTTACTGGCAATTGGGACCAACGGCTTAACGTGCCTTTCGCAGCACGAACACGCTCGCAAATGTAAATGCCACAAAGTTGCTTAACGCAGTGACCGTTTACAGAACACTGAGTCCGCGGGACCACGACGCATGATTATAATCATAATATTTTCGTCTTGATCTTAAGTGTTTTCTACGCAAGAGGTCGTTTCGGGTTCGATTCCCATTCACCCAGGAAAAAACTTTGTGTGATGAGCACGATGGGTTATTCTGTGTCTGGGTGTTATTTATCTATAATATGTATGTATTTAGAAATATATAAGTATGTTTATCAGTTATCTGGTTACCATATTACAAACTCTGCTTAGTTTGGAATCAGATGGCGTTGCGTGAGATTTTCAACAGCAGGTAGCCACAACCTGCGTCTGTCTATTTCAACACGGCAATGGGCTCACCACCTATTACGTGGGACAGGAATCCACACGGTGAAAAGTGGGCATATAATATGCCTCTGCCACCCCTTCGGGGATAAGGCGTGATGGATATTTATTTTATTTTAAATTACCCATAACCACAAAAAAAAACAAAATTACCAAGTCAACTAACAAAAATAATACCTTTTAAATAGTGCGAAATAATAAATATTATAATCTATCAATCTTTTAGATATTTTGCTGTGATTAATTTGGGTGACAATACAATTGGCAAAAATGTTTGTCTGAATCGAATTAACGAACAGTTACCAGCTACACTCCTTATACTGCCTGAAATTAAAGTTGTAAGTACATAAAAAATTCTCTTATATATTTATAACACCTATATAGTGAGTTTATTTGCATATTTGGAAGGCTGAACGAAAGAATGAACAATGGCAATAATATTGATAGTTCTATTCTATTCCATTCATTCATTCATTATTCACTCCTCTCTGACTACTCCTTCAGGGATACAGCGTGAAGATAGGTTTTTAGTTGTTTTTATTCCATTCAGTTTTATGCGCTTCGATGCTTCAGAGGTTTTTTCAACAAATTACCTTTAAATGCATGCCATGATAACGACAAAAATATAGAACCTCTTCATGTTTTCATGAACCCACAATTTTAACTACTGAAAAGATTTGTCTAACTATCTATTATTGTGACGCGTTATGAATTAAGATGTTTGTTACCACGTTTGTAGGCAGACAGGCATGCATTCGTCATTAAATAATTTATTCAGTGAATGTAAGGGGATCATATATGTACTATATACAATCCCCTTAAGTTTTATCATATGTGTATATATTATTTGCTCTCTGTGCGAAGTTTAACTTCAAATTATACATGAGACCGTTCCTTCTATTTTGATATGTGGAAGTATCGGTGTACTTAGATGATTTAAATATAAACTTTTGAAACATATTGTGCTATTTAGGAAACGTACAGCAGTTACATGGATTGGCGAGGTGCCTTGGATGCCGTGGAACATGCTTTGAATAGCGATCAAGGTGTGATTGTAGCACACGAGAATAGACATAAACTTTCCCTTATGCAAGAAATTGCTAAATTTGTCGGTAAGTTGTATTAGATAATTTTTAATGATAACCCATTTATAATATTTGTATCAAAATTAATCAAAATCAAAATATTTGTATATCGTAGTAACATATTAGATATTCTCAATAATGCAACTATACCATGATGATTTCTACAGGAATAAATGTACAAGACGAAACTGCCAATAGTCTAACTTTAGAAGAATTAGGAATTCAAAATCATAAATTACAACCTCTAAGCAAGTTTTTGCGAGTTCATTATAACTTGGCATATAATGAAGAACAAATTCTAACATTGACAAAAAAGAAGTAAGTTCAGGTGTTCTAAATTTATCCATTTTTGTTTTAATTACATAATTCCACCCTTTGCAGTAACTACTTTGCTGAGCGCCAGTTAGTCTATTCTACCAGTAAGCAAGCTTTTTAAGTGTACGACGAGTTAAGAATCTGAGTAGAATCAACTCACAAATACCAATTAAATACTACATCACCTTTTGTTGCATTAACCCTGTCTACATAATCGAGGATGAACCTTGGAATATGACTTTTAAATTAGTTAGGAACAGTGTGAACTATCCCAAAAGGACTTGCCTCCGTTAGCATACAAATCTTAAGCCATTTCGTTAACGATAACTATATCGTTAACGAACTCCCAACGCACTAGCGTTGGGAGTTCTAGTAGTGCTGCTAACGATATACAAGGAATATGGATTTCTTTCCAGCGAATCTTCTAACTGTAGTGGAAAATATTACACTCAGAAGTAATCGCAATGTAGCTCATGTTGTACTAAGCTAAACATGGCAACAGTTAGCTGTTGTTCCATTCATGTCTTACTAGGTCTGATAGATATATTCAGTCAACTGTTTTTTACATATTTCAGAATATTTGAACTTGAAAAGAAACTAAATGAATTTCCTTACGAAGACACAAAGGGCTTATCTACGTTCTTTAATTATATTGATTCAGACGAACTCCTTGCGACTATAGAAATGGTACTTTTGCCAACATTAGTTAACAATGCGTCTATGGTATGTATGTAGTACCGTTTTATGATATCAGAAAGTTTTCTGATATCATTGAACTTAGCAATATATGATAATAAAACATATCAAAACGCTTATTATTTCAGAGAGACGATGAATTTGAATCGAACCAAGACATCTTGTGTATAGTACCGGGAATGGAAGGTCATCATGAACGGTTCCGTATTCTATGCGAACGTCTTAAGCTACCAGCGCTCGTTCTGCAACCTGGTCTCGACCATCCAGAGGAAACTGTTGTAGAAAAAGCTCATAGATTCGCTGAGGTATGTTTATTTTTAAGTTTTGCGACATTCCTGTGATTGACATTGGTTGACATATTTGTGATTTTGACAAGATAAGCTATTGCGTCGTCCATCTTGGGAATTAAAATTTATTATTAATTTCCAATCGATTATCTTTAACGTCAAAGTTTAGTCCACTAGTCCTTCAGTTGATTGATTCAGTTCTTTCACGATAGATCTTAATAAATTACCTAGTTTACCCGTCAAACGTTCTGCCAAAAGAGATTAACTTTCAATTTCTAACGCACTAACCCATGACACAGTAGAGGACGCTCGTGTTCTAATCGATTCAGTAGGTTTTATTTGTTATTTGGTTTGATGCTCATTATTTATACATATAGACAGACCGACTTCAGAATCGATTAAAGAATGTCTTACAAAATATTTTTAATTAATGAATTTGTAAAAGAAGAATGTCAGTATTATGTAAAGATGTAATTACAATTGTAGACAAAGTGACTCCATGCAAATATCTTCATGTTAATGAACGACGGGTTAATTCAAATATAGTTTTTTGTATTAGTTTGTGTACTCTCTTATAAATAAAAGACATACTGTATTTTCAGTTATAATTCATCAGTGCGCAGTTCAATTTCATTCTTTTTTTTGTATCAATATTTAGATTCCGTGGGTTTTATAGTTCATATTTTAGTAATATTTTTATCTTTCCTATGCCTTAAATACAAGGGTTACTTTAAATGAAAGCCTCATTCTGCCATGATAGAGACTTGGCTTTGTGCCCTTAAGTTAAATAATCTCTAAAAGCCTCTTAGATTCGATTTATCATTTACTTTCAAAAGTTACTTACTCCATTATTATCAGGTTCCTTTATGTTTTTAAGCTTCTTGTGATGCGTACTAATTTCGTACAAGCGAAATTTATGTACGAAATTGATTCGCGTGAAGTCGTGAGTAGTATATAAAATATAACCTTCGTTGTTTTAGATAGATTTATACGAGGCATGCCTTTTAAGTTTTGTCGTTTGAAGAAAAAAACATAACTATATAGAACCTTATAGTACTTTTTATTGTTTTTTAAAGTATTCACCACTTAGCTTAATACGTTTTTCCATTCGCTCGAACCATTTATTATAACATTTATTCCACTCTAAAGGCTCAAGTTTAAAATGGCTGCCTTGAAAGCGTCGACTGCTTCTTTACCGGACCTTTGACCATGAAGACTTTTCTTAATTTTAGGAAATTTAAAGAAATCGTTAGGGCTTAGGTCTGGACTATATGGAGGATGATCAAGAATTAAAATACTCAATTGTTTGACGAGCGCTGTGTGAGCTAGCGTTGTCATGGTGCAGGATGATGCGTCCCTTTGAGTTAGATTTTCGAAGTTCGGCGATGACTTGTGGTCAACCAACTGTGGTATACCACTCTGCGTAAACCGTTCTACGAGATTTGTCACTAACACTAGTATGTTCACGCTGGAATTCTAAATACCAGTGTTAGCTGTTCAAAACACTGAAGCCGTGTCCGGCCTCTTCTAAAGTTTTTTTAACATTTTCCTTAGAAAGATTCATTTTCGTACGTAACCTGATAGATTCCAATCGCCACTGTGACTGAATAATAACATAAATCCTAATACTTTTAACTGTTTTGAGATTCAAAATTTAAACACATTTGAATATATAACAGTTCCAAATTCAAAGTTTCCGGGAAATATAGAAACGACAGAACTTAAAAGGCATGCCTAGTAGATAGGTCCTTCAACCTCGACTTAATAGGCATTTACATATTCTTAATATTTATAAAATCTCTCAATTATTAAAGATAGTTATTTGAAAAAATACTCTGTATAATTTACTGATACTGGCGCAGCTTGTATTTCTGACACATGATGATCAGTCTACTGTGTCAACTGTTTCTATTAAAATTTTACGGCAGCTACAGTCTGTGCTTTGTTTGTATCCAATCTTGCTATTTTGAGAACCAATCGTAACTAAATTTTTGAAGTTCAAACTGTAAGTTTTCCGGTATTTGGAGGTGGATGGACGCAGGACCTTTTTGAATTCTCATTCAAGTTCAGGTCTCGATTGTAGTAAATATGCAGACATCACGCAGACAATATAAGTTTTGCCATCTTAAAGACAAGGCGACGCGATTTTAGTCTGATCTGTGAAGTTGTACCCCCGTTCTACTTCTTGTGCTTCTTTAAGAGAGAGTTCATAAGGCAGAGGCCGTTCTTGTCCAAAAAATTAGCTAGAAATTTGCCCTAATAGTTACATTTTCAACTCGCCCCACTCGCAACTCATCATCAGAACTAATGCTCAACTTGACGATGAAGTCCTCTTTATACTTAATTTCTAACTAATATATTGCCTCTACTTCTTTATTTTAGGACTATATCTTGAGCACAATGTTTAAATTTTTAACCTCTTCCGGATAGCTGGGAAATAAAATCAATTACTGTGCCGTGTTGAGAACTTTCGTGTCCTTATTCTTATTTGGACTTTCGACATTCACGCGATACATCAGTGATATTCACTCAAATAACTTATTATCAAATTGTGTAACATAAATACCTACTTATCTAAAAAGTTCTTGAAACCGTAATTATCTATAATTTATTGAGAAGCTTGCATTCAACTTAAATAATTTTCACAGGTTATGCTAAAAAAAACGGAAATGAAGAAAACATTTTATCTGCTGGGGTATGAGACTGGCATAAATGTTGCTCTGGAAGTGGCTGCCATACTCGAAGACCATGGTAAGTTTTAATGATTCTTTGGCTTTTTAATGGTAGTACTAAAACTCTGTATCAATAAAATTCTTTATGTTGTCAGGATTATCAGGCAAAGTATTTTGTCTTGGAGGTACACCAGAGGAGTTTGAAAAGGTTCTTGAAGAACAACTGTCATCGTTTGAAAATGAACAGCACCTACAAGATGAGGTGTTGCGACACATGTATTCGTTAATGACCGGTAGTGACACTCAAGTTTTAGACCATTTGTTGCAAAACTTGAGCACGTGGTCACAAAAATTGGAAGTATGTGTGCGCACTCTTCTCGGCCGTGTTTCTCACTCAGCGCAATACGCTCGCTCTCTCATTAAATCTGCTCTGGCTAACATTAAACAAGTAAGGCACTGTAGTATTGCACTTCGACCATTACGATCTCAAGTGATTCTAATAAGAGCTGCATTAGGGAATGCACCTCTTCAAGATACTGTTCTGCAGCATATATCGCAACAACCCTTCGTCGTCCACCAGCTTGATTCATCACTAGCATATATTACGAAGGATTTACGTTGTACTGCAATTATCAACGAACACTTGGACCCTACAATATTGGAAAACTTTAAAACCAGAAATATATGCGATACGTACCTACTGAATGCAAACTCGTTTATGACTAGAGAATTAGAAAATAATATTTAATGATTGTGTGATTAAAAATAATTATGTTATAACTGTGTCCTTTATTTGAACTCCATATTATTTAGAAGCAATGAAAAGAGAGAAATGGAAGAGAAAAAGTAGAAAGGCGGACCCCTGGCGTCGCGAGACGCAACTAGGACAGACGCTCGTATGATGATGATGATTATTTAGAAGAAATGTTCCACACTTTTAGAACTTAATCTTGTGCCTACACCGGGATAATCGGTCATGCCAATTATCCCCGATTATCCATAGGCCTTTATCAATTGATAAATGCCATTTGAAGTCGATCAGATGTATTGATCTATGAAAGTCATAGACCACATTTGATAATTCACAAAATTGTCGCCAGAAAATATTTGCGACGCAAATACATTTTTACCCGACTACGACAAAGCTAAAAGGAAGGGTAATCATTTTAGCAGTCTATGTATTTATGTTTTACCGCAGCGCCGAAACTACTGAACCAATATGAATTAATATGTTCCATCCGAGACTAGCAGGATCCGTCCGAGACTACCAGGAGTTTAATTGGTCGTGCTAATTAGTGTCTAGCACATAAGACCTTTTAGCCTTTTTGTTACCACCTCACTAAATAACAAATGGTTCAAAACTTCTTTCAAATTTAACATCTAAATTTGACACATTTTATTAAATTTAAATTTCCGTGCTTCGGAAGGCACTTTAAGCCGTTGGTCCCGGTTGCCAGTAAAATGGCAGTCGTTAAGCCTGGTTGAAGGCATTATGGGCGACTTAAAAAAAATTCAACAGGCGCTCGCCACAGCTTGCACCTGTCCATTTCAACACCGCAATGGGCTCACCACCCGTTACGTGGGATAAAAATGCAAACGGTGAAATGTGGGCGTATAGTATGCCTCGGCCTACCCCTTCGGGGATAAAGGCGTAACAATATGTATGTATGCAATATTAATTAATACGGTCCCAATAGATTCGTAATAATGACCCGGGTGACAAAGGTTGTAAAAATTTTATCAAAATTTATTTGAAGGAATTTTATTCTCAGATAATCTATCATTAACCTATATATAATAACTAACTTAATAACCTATATAAGCGTCTCGCGTCCAAACAGGCACTTGGATGAAGATGATGATGAACAAATGATACAATTTTAGGACTCAATAACATAATAGGCTTAGATTATATAAACACCCAGATTACTAATGCGCGCGATGAAAATGCTCCCAAAAAATAGGCACTACTTCGGGTAAGTCAGTCAATCCGCCCGCCAGTGACCGTATTGCGTCATCGAGAGTGCACATCTTTCGAGTTGCGAGACAATATTTCCAAAATGCCAACTAGTACGGTGCAAATTTGTAAAAACTATGACACAAAAAAGATATTAATAGTGACATCACATTCCACAAGTAAGTATTTAATTTCACTATATATTTCTACAATAAACATTTTAAAACAATTATTATGTCGGTGACTACTACTTGTACACAGTGTTGCAATGAAGCGAAATCTATTTACCCGTGTTTTCTTAATAAGTATTAGTAAATTCAAGTATTTGCTAATGATGTATTGACTGTTAGTTTATTTATTTTTTAGATTACTTTATATGCGTGATTTAAGTTTATTAATTATTAAGTGGGTAGGTAAAACAGGCCATGAGCCATCGATGTTATAAAAGCGGCGTAACACTTAGAAGACGTCTCAGTCTAGCAGCGATATTATAAGAATGTAAACAAGTCTCAAGTATTTAAAAAAATATAAGATACTACCTGATGCCCGCGGCTCCACCCGCATGAAATTTGGTCATTACACAAAAAGTGCTTCCCATGAGAATTAGATGTTTTTTTTTTCGGAATTAGAAGTGCTATATGTATGTTAATCCAGTCAATGTTTTAGCTATATGCCGTTTTTTTTATTTAAATTGGTTAACGCGTGCTTGAGTAACAAACATCTTCACAAACTTAAATATTATAATATCAGTAGAAATAAAAGACGCCTACAGCTCCGCACGTTTTACACGTGCGGAGCTGTAGGCGTCCAGTTGTTTTCTGGAATAATGTTGATCAGTTTATTATATCACTGCGAGAACATTATTTTCAAAGCGATTATATTGTGGGAATTTTTTTTACACAGTACCCTTAGTTAGCTAATATAAGCTTATGTTAACTACTATCGAAATACTTAAATGTTTCTAAATATATACATATTATACATAGACAACACCCAAACATCGAAGAAAATATTTGTAAATCACACAAATATTTGTTCCGACCAGGGAATCGAACCCGGGACCTCAGCGCGGCAGACGCATTCACTACCTCTGCACCACCGAGGCAGTCAATAACAAATGTTATTATATCTATAGATTTCCAGTCAATCCAAAAATGTTAAATCGTTGGACAGAAATAATAAGAAAATCAAGAAATGAAAGTTGGTAGAAACTCAAAGCAAGAACATGTATTTGTTCAGTTCACTTTCATCTCGAAGATACTTACAAAACAAAGGGTGGTCGTAAGAGAATAAGATCAGGTGCCGTTCCTACAATTATAAGGTATTATTATTATATTGCGAGTTGAAAAACTCCCCCTGTACATATTACTATAAACTATACAAACTTCAAACGAGCCATTTAATTCAATTCTATTGAAATAAACAATTTTTAAACTGTCACCTATCCACTCCAACGTCCATAAACGTTCACGCTGCCAGAGCAACGCATTTTTTGTAATTAACCTATGACCTAATTAACTAAAATCGTAATATCTTGGAAACTATAATATCTCTCATATATTATTATAAGCTAAATCTCCAAATATTTGGGGTAAATGTTTTTACACGCTTTCTTTTGCACTACACATACAAACGCAACGGAGTACGTAATATACTGGCGCCGCGCGCGGCTTACACACACATAGCTAAAAAAGTGGCAGCAACTTTGTCGGCACGCTGTGCACGCGTTGTACTGGACGCGGTATCTGGGTGTTTATATAATCTAAGATAATAGGTATAAAAATGGAATATTTGGACTTTGGATTATTAGACTCACATTGTGCTTTTTACTGAAACAGTAAAAAAATTAGAATCAATGCTACAAAGATTAAATACTGAAAGCATAAAAATCGGCCTACATAATGACACGACTACACATCGCACACCTAATTCAAAAAGGCTTATATGAATATACGGAATATTTTTTTAATTTCACTAAACGATGCAGAATCCTTCATTACCAGTTCTCATTTTTTTCATATTTTTATCTTAAAAAAACATGAAAATATCAAATAAAAATACAAATTACTCCACCCTATTTTATCAATATCACCCTATTTTATCAGGTCTACAAAAGCCTAAAAATATTTACTACGCCTAAAACATGTAAAAATTACTATCAAGAAATAGATTAATTGATTCAAGAGTTTATTGCACTATATGCTAAAGAAAAAATGATGGAGCAAGTTACTTATTTATTGCATGGAAGGTTTATTGAATATTAATTTGTAACTTCACATAAGGTGTGCATATCATAATAATGGTGAGGCGTAACGATATTAACTTCTTTAAAATTTATTTTAATTTTTTTACTATATACTAGTTGACGCCCGCGGCTTCGCCCGTGTAGTGAATTTTCCCGTTCCCGTTTCCCACAGGAACTTTTGCTCGGGATAAAAAGTAGCCTATGTGTTATTATTATTATTATTATTTATACTTTTTGTACACATTAAATAATTACAGCAACAAATAAGTAAATAGCATGCACAAAGGCGTGCTTAACTCATAGTTGAGTTCTCTTACAGCAAACCCTAAAAATATTAAAGATTAAGAAAATCAATCAAGGAGTCCACGTGTACCTTAAATTACAAACAGATACCTTATCTAACTACAGATACACAAATATCTACTAATATATTAACTACATTGGTATATAAATATATAAATATATATATACTCGTATATATAACATATAAACATACATGCGATATAATACGTACCTACATAAATAACTGCATATAAACACAAATACATATAGACAAAAAACACCTAATATTTATATAAAAATCATACAATAATACATACTTATAGGTATAATATTTATTCAAACAATAAAAGAAATATTTATAGATGAGTCTGTTATTTTAGAGACAGAAAGTGCTCCCTAATTATTCTCCTGAATATGCACAGCGAGGGGCTGTCGCGGATGGAGTGGGGAAGGGAATTCCACAACCGCACTGCAGCAATAGAAAAGGAGTTGTCATAACGACTAGAGCTGTGTAAGGGAGTTCGAAGGAGAAGAGAGGATGAAGAGCGACAGGGCTTACCCCTAGGAATAAGGTACTCGAAACGTTCACGCAAATAGACAGGAGAATTAGGATTGTGGAGAATGGAATAAAGTAAAGAAAGTGAACATCCCGACGCCGTGGAATCGACAGCCAACAGAGCTGCTCGCGAAACTTTGAGACGTGGTCGTACTTCTTTAACATAAATATGAAATTGATGCACAAATTTTACTTTCACTAAACGATGCAGAATCCTTCATTACATGTTCTCATTTTTTTCATATTTTTATCTTAAAAAAACATGAAAATATCAAATAAAAATACAAATTACTCCACCCTATTTTATCAATATCACCCTATTTTATCAGGTCAACAAATTTTGCAGGCGCTCCAACTTGCTCCAGAGCTCCATCGCGGCATCAAGAAAGGAGACATCGGCATAGTCAAGGAGAGGCAGAAGAAGAGATTGACTGAGACTAATTCTAGTTTGAAGGGGAAGGAAGTTTTGCAGGCGCTTGAGGGAATGATAGGTTCCAAAAACCCTCCTGCTGACCTCGTTAATATGTGGAGCCCACGATAAATTATTTTCCATAAGTAGCCCCAGATTCTTAACAACGTTGGAGTACGGTACGATAGTTTTATTATACAGAATTGGAGGCAGTGAGATATGGTCAAGGTTGTTGTACAAGTACCTACCCCCAACAATAAGTCCTTGAGATTTGGCTGGATTAACAACAAGACCAAAAGACTTTGCCCAATCACTGATATTCTCAAGGTCTTCATTAATAGCCGCAATGCCTTCTTTGAGTTCTTCAAATTTAAAATGACGATAAAGCTGCAAGTCGTCTGCATAAAGATGATAGCTAGAAGAAATAACTTTAGTGATAGCATTTATAAAAATGGAGAAGAGAAGAGGAGATAGTACGCCACCCTGGGGAACGCCCGCTGCAAGGTCGCACCAGTTAGAGAATGCCTCATCATAACAAACCCTTTGCGAGCGACCCCGAAGATAGGAACTAAACCAGGTGATAACAGAGGGAGAGACATTCAGAGATGAAAGGATGCCCAAGAGGATGTCGAAATCAACAGAGTTAAATGCGCTGCTGAAGTCCAAAAGTACCAACACAGTGAGGAGTTTGTTTTCCATGGCCAGGCGTAAATCGTCTGTTATTTTAACTAAAGCCGTAACTGTGCTATGGCCTGGGCGAAAACCAGACTGGAATGGACTGTGTGTTATTCTGATGTATAAGCTATATTATTTCAAAAGTTTCATTTAAATCCATTCAATAGTTTTATGTGAAAGAGTAACAAACATCCACACAAACTTTCGCATTTATAATATTATTAAGATTAAGATATAATTTATTACAGTCAAAAACAAAAATAAATTTAACATTAATCATAATAAAAAAAAAACAATTAAAACTATACCTAAATAAAAACGATCTAACCTATTTATCAGAATTTTGACTGGGTCCCCTCGGTAGGGCACCCATGTTGCAGGCAGCATGCCCACGCTGAATAGATATGGAAAGATATTGCGCGAGAAAGCTACCTGCACAAGGATCGCCAGTTTCTTCCCTCAGACGATTACTTAATGCCGTGAAAAGACCATGCCCGCCGCGACTCCATGGACCTAGTGTCTCGACACCAAATGGAATGAATTCATATTGGGCACCGAGACAACTGTATTTATTTTATTTATTTATTTATGTACATGCACACAAACACAAACATGACAGATAAACAACTAAAATTACGTACAAAGGCACTACTTATTTCTAAAGAAATCTCTTCCAGTAGGCCTGGGATAAGAGAAGTAAAAAAAGAATAAAAATAATGTGTGCAGGTTAATAAACTTACATAAGCTATAGATACATATACACATAATACCTAACTAAATATTTATATATAAATATAAATACCCAACTAAATACATATTATTGTAAAATGAACATACACATGTACTACTTTCTATAGTATAGACGATAGGTAGTGTTCTCGCACTCTTTTCTTGAAAGTCGAAATGGTACGACACTTATGAATATTAGCAGGAAGTGAGTTCCACTGCCTGACCGCGTGAACAGTAAAGGATTTAGAATAATATCCGTTTTGTGAGATGGACAATTTGAGCGATAAGTGAGGTGTGACCTACATGGAACATCAGACTTAATCATGAAAGAGAAACGTTCCCGTAGATAAGAAGGATAAGAGGGATTGTGTAGGATATTATAAAGAAGTAACAATATCCGAGTATTCCTACGAAGTCGGATTGAGAGCCACTTGAGATTTTCGCGAAACTGTGAGAGATGATCATACTTACGTAGATTAAAAACAAAACGAATGCACAAGTTTTGCAAGCGCTCAAGTTTATTTAAAAGCTCCTCAGTAGCATCCAATCCACCGCATAGTTCAAAATGGGTTGAATAAGGGTTTGAGCCAGTGAAATTTTGGTTTTGAAAGGTAGGAGACTCTGAAGGCATCTTTAAGAGTGAAAAGTTAAATGCACATTTTTACTTACAGATTCAATTTGAGCTTTCCAGGATAAGTTTTGATCTAATATGATGCCAAGATCTTTAGCGGTACTGCTGTAAGCTATGGGAAAACCATCAAGCAGAATAGGCGGAAGAGAAGCCGTATCTAGCATTATGCGGAGCTGTAGGCGTCCAGTTGTTTTCTGGAATAATGTTGATCAGTTTATTATATCACTGCGAGAACATTATTTTCAAAGCGATTATATTGTGGGAATTTTTTTTACACAGTACCCTTAGTTAGCTAATATAAGCTTATGTTAACTACTATCGAAATACTTAAATGTTTCTAAATATATACATATTATACATAGACAACACCCAAACATCGAAGAAAATATTTGTAAATCACACAAATATTTGTTCCGACCAGGGAATCGAACCCGGGACCTCAGCGCGGCAGACGCATTCACTACCTCTGCACCACCGAGGCAGTCAATAACAAATGTTATTATATCTATAGATTTCCAGTCAATCCAAAAATGTTAAATCGTTGGACAGAAATAATAAGAAAATCAAGAAATGAAAGTTGGTAGAAACTCAAAGCAAGAACATGTATTTGTTCAGTTCACTTTCATCTCGAAGATACTTACAAAACAAAGGGTGGTCGTAAGAGAATAAGATCAGGTGCCGTTCCTACAATTATAAGGTATTATTATTATATTGCGAGTTGAAAAACTCCCCCTGTACATATTACTATAAACTATACAAACTTCAAACGAGCCATTTAATTCAATTCTATTGAAATAAACAATTTTTAAACTGTCACCTATCCACTCCAACGTCCATAAACGTTCACGCTGCCAGAGCAACGCATTTTTTGTAATTAACCTATGACCTAATTAACTAAAATCGTAATATCTTGGAAACTATAATATCTCTCATATATTATTATAAGCTAAATCTCCAAATATTTGGGGTAAATGTTTTTACACGCTTTCTTTTGCACTACACATACAAACGCAACGGAGTACGTAATATACTGGCGCCGCGCGCGGCTTACACACACATAGCTAAAAAAGTGGCAGCAACTTTGTCGGCACGCTGTGCACGCGTTGTACTGGACGCGGTATCTGGGTGTTTATATAATCTAAGATAATAGGTATAAAAATGGAATATTTGGACTTTGGATTATTAGACTCACATTGTGCTTTTTACTGAATCAGTAAAAAAATTAGAATCAATGCTACCAAGATTAAATACTGAAAGCATAAAAATCGGCCTACATAATGACACGACTACACATCGCACACCTAATTCAAAAAGGCTTATATGAATATACGGAATATTTTTTTAATTTCACTAAACGATGCAGAATCCTTCATTACCAGTTCTCATTTTTTTCATATTTTTATCTTAAAAAAACATGAAAATATCAAATAAAAATACAAATTACTCCACCCTATTTTATCAATATCACCCTATTTTATCAGGTCTACAAAAGCCTAAAAATATTTACTACGCCTAAAACATGTAAAAATTACTATCAAGAAATAGATTAATTGATTCAAGAGTTTATTGCACTATATGCTAAAGAAAAAATGATGGAGCAAGTTACTTATTTATTGCATGGAAGGTTTATTGAATATTAATTTGTAACTTCACATAAGGTGTGCATATCATAATAATGGTGAGGCGTAACGATATTAACTTCTTTAAAATTTATTTTAATTTTTTTACTATATACTAGTTGACGCCCGCGGCTTCGCCCGTGTAGTGAATTTTCCCGTTCCCGTTTCCCACAGGAACTTTTGCTCGGGATAAAAAGTAGCCTATGTGTTATTATTATTATTATTATTTATACTTTTTGTACACATTAAATAATTACAGCAACAAATAAGTAAATAGCATGCACAAAGGCGTGCTTAACTCATAGTTGAGTTCTCTTACAGCAAACCCTAAAAATATTAAAGATTAAGAAAATCAATCAAGGAGTCCACGTGTACCTTAAATTACAAACAGATACCTTATCTAACTACAGATACACAAATATCTACTAATATATTAACTACATTGGTATATAAATATATAAATATATATATACTCGTATATATAACATATAAACATACATGCGATATAATACGTACCTACATAAATAACTGCATATAAACACAAATACATATAGACAAAAAACACCTAATATTTATATAAAAATCATACAATAATACATACTTATAGGTATAATATTTATTCAAACAATAAAAGAAATATTTATAGATGAGTCTGTTATTTTAGAGACAGAAAGTGCTCCCTAATTATTCTCCTGAATATGCACAGCGAGGGGCTGTCGCGGATGGAGTGGGGAAGGGAATTCCACAACCGCACTGCAGCAATAGAAAAGGAGTTGTCATAACGACTAGAGCTGTGTAAGGGAGTTCGAAGGAGAAGAGAGGATGAAGAGCGACAGGGCTTACCCCTAGGAATAAGGTACTCGAAACGTTCACGCAAATAGACAGGAGAATTAGGATTGTGGAGAATGGAATAAAGTAAAGAAAGTGAACATCCCGACGCCGTGGAATCGACAGCCAACAGAGCTGCTCGCGAAACTTTGAGACGTGGTCGTACTTCTTTAACATAAATATGAAATTGATGCACAAATTTTACTTTCACTAAACGATGCAGAATCCTTCATTACATGTTCTCATTTTTTTCATATTTTTATCTTAAAAAAACATGAAAATATCAAATAAAAATACAAATTACTCCACCCTATTTTATCAATATCACCCTATTTTATCAGGTCAACAAATTTTGCAGGCGCTCCAACTTGCTCCAGAGCTCCATCGCGGCATCAAGAAAGGAGACATCGGCATAGTCAAGGAGAGGCAGAAGAAGAGATTGACTGAGACTAATTCTAGTTTGAAGGGGAAGGAAGTTTTGCAGGCGCTTGAGGGAATGATAGGTTCCAAAAACCCTCCTGCTGACCTCGTTAATATGTGGAGCCCACGATAAATTATTTTCCATAAGTAGCCCCAGATTCTTAACAACGTTGGAGTACGGTACGATAGTTTTATTATACAGAATTGGAGGCAGTGAGATATGGTCAAGGTTGTTGTACAAGTACCTACCCCCAACAATAAGTCCTTGAGATTTGGCTGGATTAACAACAAGACCAAAAGACTTTGCCCAATCACTGATATTCTCAAGGTCTTCATTAATAGCCGCAATGCCTTCTTTGAGTTCTTCAAATTTAAAATGACGATAAAGCTGCAAGTCGTCTGCATAAAGATGATAGCTAGAAGAAATAACTTTAGTGATAGCATTTATAAAAATGGAGAAGAGAAGAGGAGATAGTACGCCACCCTGGGGAACGCCCGCTGCAAGGTCGCACCAGTTAGAGAATGCCTCATCATAACAAACCCTTTGCGAGCGACCCCGAAGATAGGAACTAAACCAGGTGATAACAGAGGGAGAGACATTCAGAGATGAAAGGATGCCCAAGAGGATGTCGAAATCAACAGAGTTAAATGCGCTGCTGAAGTCCAAAAGTACCAACACAGTGAGGAGTTTGTTTTCCATGGCCAGGCGTAAATCGTCTGTTATTTTAACTAAAGCCGTAACTGTGCTATGGCCTGGGCGAAAACCAGACAGGAATGGACTGTGTGTTATTCTGATGTATAAGCTATATTATTTCAAAAGTTTCATTTAAATCCATTCAATAGTTTTATGTGAAAGAGTAACAAACATCCACACAAACTTTCGCATTTATAATATTATTAAGATTAAGATATAATTTATTACAGTCAAAAACAAAAATAAATTTAACATTAATCATAATAAAAAAAAAACAATTAAAACTATACCTAAATAAAAACGATCTAACCTATTTATCAGAATTTTGACTGGGTCCCCTCGGTAGGGCACCCATGTTGCAGGCAGCATGCCCACGCTGAATAGATATGGAAAGATATTGCGCGAGAAAGCTACCTGCACAAGGATCGCCAGTTTCTTCCCTCAGACGATTACTTAATGCCGTGAAAAGACCATGCCCGCCGCGACTCCATGGACCTAGTGTCTCGACACCAAATGGAATGAATTCATATTGGGCACCGAGACAACTGTATTTATTTTATTTATTTATTTATGTACATGCACACAAACACAAACATGACAGATAAACAACTAAAATTACGTACAAAGGCACTACTTATTTCTAAAGAAATCTCTTCCAGTAGGCCTGGGATAAGAGAAGTAAAAAAAGAATAAAAATAATGTGTGCAGGTTAATAAACTTACATAAGCTATAGATACATATACACATAATACCTAACTAAATATTTATATATAAATATAAATACCCAACTAAATACATATTATTGTAAAATGAACATACACATGTACTACTTTCTATAGTATAGACGATAGGTAGTGTTCTCGCACTCTTTTCTTGAAAGTCGAAATGGTACGACACTTATGAATATTAGCAGGAAGTGAGTTCCACTGCCTGACCGCGTGAACAGTAAAGGATTTAGAATAATATCCGTTTTGTGAGATGGACAATTTGAGCGATAAGTGAGGTGTGACCTACATGGAACATCAGACTTAATCATGAAAGAGAAACGTTCCCGTAGATAAGAAGGATAAGAGGGATTGTGTAGGATATTATAAAGAAGTAACAATATCCGAGTATTCCTACGAAGTCGGATTGAGAGCCACTTGAGATTTTCGCGAAACTGTGAGAGATGATCATACTTACGTAGATTAAAAACAAAACGAATGCACAAGTTTTGCAAGCGCTCAAGTTTATTTAAAAGCTCCTCAGTAGCATCCAATCCACCGCATAGTTCAAAATGGGTTGAATAAGGGTTTGAGCCAGTGAAATTTTGGTTTTGAAAGGTAGGAGACTCTGAAGGCATCTTTAAGAGTGAAAAGTTAAATGCACATTTTTACTTACAGATTCAATTTGAGCTTTCCAGGATAAGTTTTGATCTAATATGATGCCAAGATCTTTAGCGGTACTGCTGTAAGCTATGGGAAAACCATCAAGCAGAATAGGCGGAAGAGAAGCCGTATCTAGCATTACCACTGAGCATTTGCAGGCTACCAATAATCATGGCCTGAGATTTGCTTGGATTTATCTGAATCCCAAACGACTTAGCCCACTAAATAATAGCGTCTAAGTCGCGATTCACAGCAGCAATGGCAGTCCTATATTCGTTCAGAGCAAAATGACGATACAGCTGCAGTTCGTCAGCATAAAGATGGAAGCTAAAGGAAATAACTCGTACAGTAGAGTTGATGAATACTGAGAAGAGTAAAGGAGATAACACGCCACCCTGAGGTACGCCAGCACTGAGGCTACACCATTCTGAGTGAGAATCATTAATGCGAACACACTGCGAACGGCCCCGAAGATAAGATTCAAACCAGGCCACAGCCTCCGCGGAGAAATTGAGGGATTTTAGGATTCCAAGGAGTATATCAAAATCCACGGAGTTAAAAGCACTACTGAAATCCAGTAGCACCATGACCGTGAGCGATTTTTTCTCCATGACCCAACGGATATCATCCGTGACCTTAAGAAGAGCCGTCACGGTACTGTGGCCAGGTCTAAAACCAGATTGGAAAGAGCTAAGGAGGTTATTCAGTGATAAGTAACTTGACAGCTGACGATGTGCTAAATGCTCAAGGACTTTTGACAGGAAAGGAAGAATGGATATGGGACGAAATTGAGACATTTGTGTAGGGTTTGGTACCTCGGGTAGAGGAATTATAAGTGCTTGCTTCCAAGCACAAGGAAAACAACCAGAGGATAGGGAAAAATTACATATGAGTTAGGATGTGAATTAAAGAGGATAATATGGGAGAGAGCAGAGACTAGAGAGGTAACGACCAACAGTCTCTCAGGTTTGAATCTTATCTTCGGGGCCGTTCGCAGTGTGTTCGCATTAATGATTCTCACTCAGAATGGTGTAGCCTCAGTGCTGGCGTACCTCAGGGTGGCGTGTTATCTTCTTTACTCTTCTCAGTTTTCATCAACTCTACTGTACGAGTTTTTTCCTCTAGCTTGCATCTCTATGCTGACGAACTGCAGCTGTATCGTCATTTTGCTCTGAACGAATATAGGACTGCCATTGCTGCTGTGAATCGCGACTTAGACGCTATTATTTAGTGGGCTAAGTCGTTTGGGATTCAGATAAATCCAAGCAAATCTCAGGCCATGATTATTGGTAGCCGGCAAATGCTCAGTGGTAATGCTAGATACGGCTTCTCTTCCGCCTATTCTGCTTGATGGTTTTCCCATAGCTTACAGCAGTACCGCTAAAAATCTTGGCATCATATTAGATCAAAACTTATCCTGGAAAGCTCAAATTGAATCTGTAAGTAAAAATGTGCATTTAACTTTTCACTCTTAAAGATGCCTTCAGAGTCTCCTACCTTTCAAAACCAAAATTTCACTGGCTCAAACCCTTATTCAACCCATTTTGAACTATGCGGTGGATTGGATGCTACTGAGGAGCTTTTAAATAAACTTGAGCGCTTGCAAAACTTGTGCATTCGTTTTGTTTTTAATCTACGTAAGTATGATCATCTCTCACAGTTTCGCGAAAATCTCAAGTGGCTCCCAATCCGACTTCGTAGGAATACTCGGATATTGTTACTTCTTTATAATATCCTACACAATCCCTCTTATCCTTCTTATCTACGGGAACGTTTCTCTTTCATGATTAAATCTGATGTTCCATGTAGGTCACACCTCACTTATCGCTCAAATTGTCCATCTCACAAAGCGGATATTATTCTAAATCCTTTACTGTTCACGCGGTCAGGCAGTGGAACTCACTTCCTGCTAATATTCATAAGTGTCGTACCATTTCGACTTTCAAGAAAAGAGTGCGAGAACACTACCTATCGTCTATACTATAGAAAGTAGTACATGTGTATGTTCATTTTACAATAATATGTATTTATTTGGGTATTTATATTTATATATAAATATTTAGTTAGGTATTATGTGTATATGTAGCTATAGCTTATGTAAGTTTAACAGAAACATCAGAATAACACACAGTCCATTCCAGTCTGGTTTTCGCCCAGGCCATAGCACAGTTACGGCTTTAGTTAAAATAACAGACGATTTACGCCTGGCCATGGAAAACAAACTCCTCACTGTGTTGGTACTTTTGGACTTCAGCAGCGCATTTAACTCTGTTGATTTCGACATCCTCTTGGGCATCCTTTCATCTCTGAATGTCTCTCCCTCTGTTATCACCTGGTTTAGTTCCTATCTTCGGGGTCGCTCGCAAAGGGTTTGTTATGATGAGGCATTCTCTAACTGGTGCGACCTTGCAGCGGGCGTTCCCCAGGGTGGCGTACTATCTCCTCTTCTCTTCTCCATTTTTATAAATGCTATCACTAAAGTTATTTCTTCTAGCTATCATCTTTATGCAGACGACTTGCAGCTTTATCGTCATTTTAAATTTGAAGAACTCAAAGAAGGCATTGCGGCTATTAATGAAGACCTTGAGAATATCAGTGATTGGGCAAAGTCTTTTGGTCTTGTTGTTAATCCAGCCAAATCTCAAGGACTTATTGTTGGGGGTAGGTACTTGTACAACAACCTTGACCATATCTCACTGCCTCCAATTCTGTATAATAAAACTATCGTACCGTACTCCAACGTTGTTAAGAATCTGGGGCTACTTATGGAAAATAATTTATCGTGGGCTCCACATATTAACGAGGTCAGCAGGAGGGTTTTTGGAACCTATCATTCCCTCAAGCGCCTGCAAAACTTCCTTCCCCTTCAAACTAGAATTAGTCTCAGTCAATCTCTTCTTCTGCCTCTCCTTGACTATGCCGATGTCTCCTTTCTTGATGCCACGATGGAGCTCTGGAGCAAGTTGGAGCGCCTGCAAAATTTGTGCATCAATTTCATATTTATGTTAAAGAAGTACGACCACGTCTCAAAGTTTCGCGAGCAGCTCTGTTGGCTGTCGATTCCACGGCGTCGGGATGTTCACTTTCTTTACTTTATTCCATTCTCCACAATCCTAATTCTCCTGTCTATTTGCGTGAACGTTTCGAGTACCTTATTCCTAGGGGTAAGCCCTGTCGCTCTTCATCCTCTCTTCTCCTTCGAACTCCCTTACACAGCTCTAGTCGTTATGACAACTCCTTTTCTATTGCTGCAGTGCGGTTGTGGAATTCCCTTCCCCACTCCATCCGCGACAGCCCCTCGCTGTGCATATTCAGGAGAATAATTAGGGAGCACTTTCTGTCTCTAAAATAACAGACTCATCTATAAATATTTCTTTTATTGTTTGAATAAATATTATACCTATAAGTATGTATTATTGTATGATTTTTATATAAATATTAGGTGTTTTTTGTCTATATGTATTTGTGTTTATATGCAGTTATTTATGTAGGTACGTATTATATCGCATGCATGTTTATATGTTATATATACGAGTATATATATATATTTATATATTTATATACCAATGTAGTTAATATATTAGTAGATATTTGTGTATCTGTAGTTAGATAAGGTATCTGTTTGTAATTTAAGGTACACGTGGACTCCTTGATTGATTTTCTTAATCTTTAATATTTTTAGGGTTTGCTGTAAGAGAAATCAACTATGAGTTAAGCACGCCTTTGTGCATGCTATTTACTTATTTGTTGCTGTAATTATTTAATGTGTACAAAAAGTATAAATAATAATAATAATAATAACACATAGGCTACTTTTTATCCCGAGCAAAAGTTCCTGTGGGAAACGGGAACGGGAAAATTCACTACACGGGCGAAGCCGCGGGCGTCAACTAGTATATAGTAAAAAAAATAAAATAAATTTTAAAGAAGTTAATATCGTTACGCCTCACCATTATTATGATATGCATACCTTATGTGAAGTTACAAACTAATATTTCATTTTTTGATTTTCTTATTATTTGACTGCCTCTGTGGCGCGGTGGGAGTGTATCCGACTGCTACGCAAGAGGTCCCGGGTTCGATTCCCGGGTCGGAACAAATATTTGTGTGATCCACAAATGTGTGTTTCGGAGTTTGGGTGTTTCCTATGTATAATATGTATGTATTTAGAAATATATAAGTATGTTTATCAGTTATCTAGATCCCATAACACAAGCTAATATTAGCTTACTTTGGGCTAGATGGCGCTGAGTGAAAAGTGTCCTACAATATTTATTTATTTATTTATTTATTTATTTATTTATTTATTTATTTATTTATTTAATATTCAATAAACCTTCCATGCAATAAATAAGTAACTTGCTCCATAATTTTTTCTTTAGCATATAGTGCAATAAACTCTTGAATCAATTAACCTATTTCTTGATAGTAATTTTTACATGTTTTAGGCGTAGTAAATATTTTTAGGCTTTTGTTGACCTGATAAAATAGGGTGATATTGATAAAATAGGGTGGAGTAATTTGTATTTTTATTTGATATTTTCATGTTTTTTTAAGATAAAAATATGAAAAAAATGAGAACATGTAATGAAGGATTCTGCATCGTTTAGTGAAATTAAAAAAATATTCCGTATATTCATATAAGCCTTTTTGAATTAGGTGTGCGATGTGTAGTCGTGTCATTATGTAGGCCGATTTTTATGCTTTCAGTATTTAATCTTTGTAGCATTGATCCTAATTTTTTTACTGATTCAGTAAAAAGCACAATGTGAGTCTAATAATCCAAAGTCCAAATATTCCATTTTTATACCTATTATCTTAGATTATATAAACACCCAGATACCGCGTCCAGTACAACGCGTGCACAGCGTGCCGTCAATGTTGCTGACACTTTTTTAGCTATGTGTGTGTAAGCCGCGCGCGGCGCCAGTATATTACGTACTCCGTTGCGTTTGTTTGCGTAGTGCAAAAGAAAGCGTGTAAAAACATTTACCCCATTCACTATGGCTGGTCGTCGGATGGGTGACCACTTTGTGGCATTTACATTTGCGAGCGTTTCCGTGCTTCGGAAGGCACGTTAAGCCGTTGGTCCCGGTTGCCAGTAAAATGGCAGTCGTTAAGCCTGGTTGAAGGCCTTATAGGCGGCTTAAAAAAAAATTTCAACAGCAGGTAGCCACAACCTGCGTCTGTCTATTTCAACACGGCAATGGGCTCACCACCTATTACGTGGGACAGTAATCCACACGGTGAAAAGTGGGCATATAATATGCCTCTGCCACCCCTTCGGGGATAAGGCGTGATGGATATTTATTTTATTTATTTATTTTATAATATATAAGTTTGTGAAGATGTTTGTTACTCAAGCACGCGTTAACCAATTTAAATAAAAAAAAACGGCATATAGCTAAAACATTGACTATATCTTGGAAACTATAATATATGAGAGATATTATAGTTTCCAAGATATTACGATTTTAGTTAATTAGGTCATAGGTTAATTACAAAAAATGCGTTGCTCTGGCAGCGTGAACGTTTATGGACGTTGGAGTGGATAGGTGACAGTTTAAAAATTGTTTATTTCAATAGAATTTAATTAAATGGCTCGTTTGAAGTTTGTATAGTTTATAGTAATATGTACAGGGGGAGTTTTTCAACTCGCAATATAATAATAATACCTTATAATTGTAGGAACGGCACCTGATCTTATTCTCTTACGACCACCCTTTGTTTTGTAAGTATCTTCGAGATGAAAGTGAACTGAACAAATACATGTTCTTGCTTTGAGTTTCTACCAACTTTCATTTCTTGATTTTCTTATTATTTCTGTCCAACGATTTAACATTTTTGGATTGACTGGAAATCTATAGATATAATAACATTTGTTATTGACTGCCTCGGTGGTGCAGAGGTAGTGAATGCGTCTGCCGCGCTGAGGTCCCGGGTTCGATTCCCTGGTCGGAACAAATATTTGTGTGATTTACAAATATTTTCTTCGATGTTTGGGTGTTGTCTATGTATAATATGTATATATTTAGAAACATTTAAGTATGTCGATAGTAGTTAACATAAGCTTATATTAGCTAACTAAGGGTACTGTGTAAAAAAAATTCCCACAATATAATCGCTTTGAAAATAATGTTCTCGCAGTGATATAATAAACTGATCAACATTATTCCAGAAAACAACTGGACGCCTACAGCTCCGCACGTGTGAAACGTGCGGAGCTGTAGGCGTCTTTTATTTCTACTGATATTATAATATATATTATAATAATATTATATTATATAAGAAGCGCTCGTGGCCCCGCGGTCTCAGTGTTCGGTAAACGATCACAGAGGTACGCAACTTTCACTATGGCTGGTCGTCGGATGGGTGACCACTTTGTGGCATTTACATTTGCGAGCGTTTCCGTGCTTCGGAAGGCACGTTAAGCCGTTGGTCCCGGTTGCCAGTAAAATGGCAGTCGTTAAGCCTGGTTGAAGGCCTTATAGGCGGCTTAAAAAAAAATTTCAACAGCAGGTAGCCACAACCTGCGTCTGTCTATTTCAACACGGCAATGGGCTCACCACCTATTACGTGGGACAGTAATCCACACGGTGAAAAGTGGGCATATAATATGCCTCTGCCACCCCTTCGGGGATAAGGCGTGATGGATATTTATTTTATTTATTTATTTTATAATATTTAAGTTTGTGAAGATGTTTGTTACTCAAGCACGCGTTAACCAATTTAAATAAAAAAAAACGGCATATAGCTAAAACATTGACTGGATTAACATACATATAGTACTTCTAATTCCGAAAAAAAAAACATCTAATTCTCATGGGAAGCACTTTTTGTGTAATGACCAAATTTCATGCGGGTGGAGCCGCGGGCATCAGGTAGTATCTTATATTTTTTTAAATACTTGAGACTTGTTTACATTCTTATAATATCGCTGCTAGACTGAGACGTCTTCTAAGTGTTACGCCGCTTTTATAACATCGATGGCTCATGGCCTGTTTTACCTACCCACTTAATAATTAATAAACTTAAATCACGCATATAAAGTAATCTAAAAAATAAATAAACTAACAGTCAATACATCATTAGCAAATACTTGAATTTACTAATACTTATTAAGAAAACACGGGTAAATAGATTTCGCTTCATTGCAACACTGTGTACAAGTAGTAGTCACCGACATAATAATTCCGAAAAAAAAAACATCTAATTCTCATGGGAAGCACTTTTTGTGTAATGACCAAATTTCATGCGGGTGGAGCCGCGGGCATCAGGTAGTATCTTATATTTTTTTAAATACTTGAGACTTGTTTACATTCTTATAATATCGCTGCTAGACTGAGACGTCTTCTAAGTGTTACGCCGCTTTTATAACATCGATGGCTCATGGCCTGTTTTACCTACCCACTTAATAATTAATAAACTTAAATCACGCATATAAAGTAATCTAAAAAATAAATAAACTAACAGTCAATACATCATTAGCAAATACTTGAATTTACTAATACTTATTAAGAAAACACGGGTAAATAGATTTGAGACAATTTTGTGAATTATCAAATGTGGTCTATGACTTTTATAGATCAATACATCTGATCGACTTCAAATGGCATTTATCAATTGATAAAGGCCTATGGATAATCGGGGATAATTGGCATGACCGATTATCCCGGTGTAGGCACAAGATTAAGTTCTAAAAGTGTGGAACATTTCTTCAAGCAAATAAGCAGAATTTAAGGATAAACAAAGCGCAGTCACTACTAATATTGACAATGTGGTCTGAATATTGATTTAATTTTGTTACCTCCTAAGAGAGGAGGAATAGGCTGTTCTTAGATAACAGTTTAATATTCGGGCAAACCAGGTTAAAATTTGAAACTAAGGATGTGTTGATTCTGTCAGAAATATTAAATTCACATTTATTATAATTTAAAAGCAAACCAATCGTGTTAAATTTCTCTATAATTAAAATTATATCTGCAAAAACAGTCTGTGAATCACCACCTAAATCACTAATCACCATCGAGATACCAAATATTTAAGTTGGAATTTTGATTATGGATTAAAGAGTTTATAATCAAACTAAATTTAGCAGGCCCAAGGGGATCACCATGCTGACAACCCACGGTTGATAGGATTTCGTTACACTTGTGAATTAATTTAGAAGGGCAGTGGTAACACTGATTAACATTGAATATTTTTGTTAATATTTGACTTTATTTCATTTGTTTAGGATAATAAGCGTAAATATTGATCTCAAAAAGAGTCTGATTTGTAATAATTATAAAAATAAAGAACGTGATTTAAAAAAAATCATTCATAAATTAATATTCCATCTTATCCAAATTTCATGAAAAGGAAAAAAACATACTTAATACATCATTGTGTATACTTCACGAGTTGTAATAATGAATTTTCATTTCTACGATTGTCAAATTGTTTGAACATAGGTACTAATGCTGTCAATAACGTCTAATACAATAGTAAAGTAAGACTTTAGCACGGCCAAAGAAGTTAGCCCCAACCCGAATCCGTTTCGCATCATGGAACATTGGCACGCTGACTGGGCGTGCGGTAGAGTTGGCCGAAGTACTCTCCAGGCGGAGGGTGGACGTGGCGTTCCTGCAGGAGACTCGGTGGAAGGGCAACAGAGCCCGGCCCTTGCAGAACGGCTACAAGCTGTATTACACGGGTGCGCCTGGTGGGGAGAACGGGGTGGCCGTTGTGCTCTCCGAGGGGCTGCAGAGTGGCATCTTGGAGGTGAAACGCTGTAGCGACCGGCTTATGATCGTGAGGGTGCTTATCGATGGGATTATTACCCACCTGATAAGTGCCTACGCGCCACAGGCCGGTTGTAGCGACGCCGATAAGATGTCGTTTTGGGGTCAACTCGAGGGAGTGCTTCGGAGCATTCCGTTGTCACAGGGAATCGTTTTGGGCGGCGACCTAAACGGTCATGTGGGTGAGAGGTGTGGGGAGTTTGAGCGTGTTCATGGTGGTTTTGGATACGGCACCCGCAACGCTGAAGGAGAAACTATCCTTAGAACGTGTGCGGCTGCCGATCTGGCCATTGTGAACACGTATTTCAAAAAGAAATCCGAACATCTCATCACCTACAAGAGCGGGAGGCGTACAACTCAGATCGATTTCCTACTCACTAGGCGACACAGCATCGGCAAGGTGGCCAACTGCAAGGTCATACCCGGTGAGAGTCTTACTGCACAACACCGTCTCCTTGTCATGGACCTCTGCGTGAAGCCCAAAGGCAAACGCATCGAGCGGTGCCAGCGCCGCATCAGATGGTGGCTGCTTGATGAAACTAGGTCCCAGGAGTTCGTCTCAGCTGTCGGTGACAAGTGCACTGACACTGAAGGCGAACCAGTTCAAGATTACTGGGACAAAGTTCAGGCGGCCATCCTTGGAGCGGCGAAGGTGGTGCTCGGTGTGTCTAAGGGTGGAAGCAAATTTGACAAGGAAACTTGGTGGTGGAACGACGCAGTCCAGAGGGAGACTAGGGAGAAGAAAGCCCTCTTTAAAAAGTGGCAAGCGACCGGATCTCCTGAAGACCGCAAAGCGTACAGGGCTGCCAAGCGCGCCACAAAGAGAGCTGTAGCCAGAGCCAGACGTGACCACTTACAACCTCTGTATGATAAGCTGGAATCGTCTGAGGGGCAGAAGCTCATCTATAAGCTGGCGCGCTCCAGGGTCAATGCGGCACAGGATATATTCAAGTGTCGCTGTGTAAAAGACCCTGAGGGCAACCTGTTAAGCGAAGATCTCGCGGTAAAGGAGAGATGGCGCTCGTACTTCCACGAGCTGCTAAATAAACAGCACAAAGAGGTGCAGCCTCCGGACCTCCCTCCGAATCAGGGACTAGTGCCACCGGTAACGCCTGGAGAAGTCCTGACTGCGCTTCGCCGCATGAAGAATCGGAAAGCTGTCGGACCCGATGGAGTCCCCATCGAAGCCTGGAAGGCGATGGGTCCTCGCGGTGTGGGCATCTCAGTAAACCTTTTTAACCGCATACTCCTCAGCGGGCAGATCCCAAACCAATGGAGACTGAGTATAATTACTCCAGTCTTCAAAGGTAAGGGGTCAGTGCAGGAGTGCGGGAGCTACCGCGGTATTAAGGTGATGTCCCACACCATGAAGATCTTCGAGAGGAATATAGACTCTCGGATCCGGCAGGAGTGTACTCTCTCGGAGTGTCAATATGGGTTTCGCCCTGGTCATGGGACCACGGACCCTGTTTTTGCCCTGAGGGTTGTCGCAGAGAAATACAGGTCGAAGAACACGCCTCTGCACTGTTTGTTTCTAGACATGCAGAAGGCCTTCGACTGTGTTCCTCGTGCGATGATCTGGTGGGCACTGCGGTCCAAAGGGGTTCCAGAGGTCTATATTGACACTATCCGGGACATGTACTGTGACTCCGATTCAATGGTTCGGACTGCTGTTGGCGACACGAAACCCTTCCCCATCACCGTCGGGGTACACCAGGGTTCGGTCCTTAGTCCGCTTCTGTTCAGTGTAATATTAGACGAATTGTCGGACAGCATCAGAAACCCACATGAGCAGCCTCCATGGTTGCTCATGTATGCTGACGATATTGCGCTGGCAGACGCGGACAGGGGCAGATTGGTGCGACGTGTAAAGGCGTGGAAGGAGACGCTTGAGAACGGCGGTCTGAAACTAAATGTGGCGAAGACCGAGTACTTGGCAATAAACTCGACAGATCCCACATCCGTCCGCATAGGCGGTGATTTGGTCGAGCGCACGGACCAGGTTAAATACCTGGGATCTGTTTTTCACACGTCCAGTGACATCGATTGCGATGTCAAGTCACGCATTGCTGCCGCGTGGGCCAAATGGCGGGAGATGACCGGTGTCATTTGTGACCCTAAAATGCCGATCCGGTTGAAGGGACAGGTCTACAAAACCATTATTAGACCTGTCCTTTTACATGGCAGTGAGACATGGCCGATATTGGAGCGACACAAGCAGGAGCTGCGTGTCACGGAAATGAAGATGCTGCGGTGGATGTGTGGGGTCACGCGGATGGACCGCGTGAGAAACTCTCGCATCCGCGGCAGCCTTCACGTCCGTGACATTGCAGACAAGTTGCAAGAGTGTCGCCTTCGTTGGTATGGTCACGTCTTGCGGCAACCGCCGGGCTACGTAGGTAACAAATGTCTGGCCATGTCAGCCCCGCCGGGTCCCGGTAAGAGGGGAAGACCCAAGAAGTGCTGGCTTGACGTCGTAAGGGATGACATGCGTGCCAATGGTCTCACTACAGGGGATGCCGAAGACCGTGCGAAGTGGAGAAGAAAATGTAGGAAAGCGGACCCCGGGCATCGCGAGACGCAACTGGGACAGACGCTCGGATGATGATGATGATGACAATAGTAAAGTAAGAAACATACATAAAAAATGTGTTCTAAACCTGCATGCAATAGAAAATTATTTAAATTTATCTCTTGTTATGTTTAAAATTAGACGGCGTATTGTATAAATAAGTCATGAATAATTTTGACAATTCTTGTTAATTTTGATGCAAAATAGTCATATGTTTAATTACACAATAAGTACGTATTCGTTTCTTTTCACGATAGCTAATAATCAGGTGAGTTGATTCCACTGTCAATAACTGGGAATAAAAGGGCCCATTTAGTTCTTTCTGTTGAGATATGGTACATTAAGAATTTGAAATTCTTACAAAAGTTATAGTAGAAATTAACTGCTTTTTTGCTCTTCTGTAAAGTTGGTGCTTTCGAGTTACGCATTTTTTGAATTAGGTGTGCGACATTATTCCACCAGGAGATCAACCGGTTTCAACTGTATTAAGACAATCTTTTTCAGGGCTGCGAACTGTTTGCTGCTGTCGCACGAGCGCTCCGCGCGTCCTATTTTGAGGGTATCTGGTAGGCGTAGGGTTGCGTAGTAGGAAGGTGGAATCTTATTTGAGTTGATAGCCAATTTAGCTAGATCTCCGAATTGTATGAGCGCCCATACTACACAGATATTAGTGATACCCTTTAATTTTCAACTTTTTTAATATTTTGGAATTTTTCCTTTATCTTTGCTATAAAATGTTGCTCGTACTCGTACTACGTAATCGTACTAAATTTCAAGGTTCTAAGTTCACGGAAAGTACCCTGTGAAAAAATGAAAATGAAATTGCGGGATAACACAAAAATTCAATTTATTTAATATTTTGAATTTATTCCTTAATCTGTGCTTATAAGTCGTTGCTTCGCACCAAATTTCAAGATTCAGAGTTCACGCGATGTACCCTGTAGGTTTTGATTCCCTTGCATTAAAAACTTGCGGCAATTTACGGCATAAACGGCTGTATCTATTGATTACGTTGACTTAAAAGTTAGATTTTTTTCCCATACCAAGAGGCTGTGGACTTGGGTATTTGATTCAAATTTTAGCTTGATAACTTCACGCGTTCTAGAGAAAATGCTCGTGATAAACAGACAGATTGAAGGAAAACAAAGTGATCCTATAAGGGTTACGTTTTTTACTTTTCATGTACGGAAACCTAAAAAACGATATAAAAAATAGTCCATATAAAATGAAAACTCCAGTAACCAATTTTATTTAAATTTGACGGCCCACCTATCTCTATGGCTTCTCGAATTTTTTTCATATTTGGCTTTTCAAAATGGCGTCGTCTGCCTGATGGTTAGCAAAGACGACGACCCGTGATTGAGGGCCGCAATCTCAACCCACAGGACTCCGATAGCGACCTTCAATTTGACGGCCCAGAAATATGCCCATTCACGCTTCTTCAATGACACAGGATTGTAATAGAATGGAAACGGGATTCCTTTCGATAGCATGATCTTTTTCAGCATAATGTAGTTTGGCATAACAGCTTCAGCATAAAGTTTTCTCGCATAAATTATGATAAGCAGAATGTTATAAACGCATAATGGTTTTATTGGCATAACTTTAACTTACTCTAATTATTTTATCATAATTTTAATCAGCATACATGTAAAGGGCATAATTGTTATACGCCTAAAGATAATTTATCATAAAATACAAAACGCATAATGGAGGTATGGATAACTGTTAAAATCAAAAATGAATAATAATTTTGACTAAGAATACTTAAGAAATGATAAGACATCATTGTAAATAATCATCTCAGTCATAGCCAAGTTTGTAAGCTGTAACATATAAAACGATTTTTAAGTGTCATTAATTTTAGAGTAGTCTCGAGCAAAGTCGTAAATAGGTAGCGAGCGAAGAGGAGTGTTAAGTCACTTGTGACCACAAAGCGCGAGCCGAGCGAGCTGAATCGCTCGTTTTAATCTACCTACTTCTTTTTGTATTATTCAATATAGAAGTGTTGACATTTTGAACTTCAGTATAGTGACTATCGACATTTTTAATCAGTGGGTCGACGTTTTTAATCAATTTCAATCTTAGACAGTTGAAGCTTAGATATAAAAATAAAAATGTGTACTTGTTAACATTATGATATTTTATATGTATGACTTGTAATTTTTATGCGAGAGTGAGTGAGATGCCAATAAATATTATGATTAGTATCCGTTATTGTAAAAAAAAATATGCGTAAACATTTTATGCGGGTATATCATTATTTTAAGAAGTTATGGGAAAAGAAAGTATGCCTAATGATTTATTCTGTTTGAACGTTATGCGAAACGAAGAGTATGCCAAAAAACGTTGTGCAGTTTTAAGTTTTGCCTCTAAAATTTATGCAACCCAATACGGACCCGATGGAAACACGTGCGCCAGCAGAGAGTTCAATGCTTTTATGGTGCGACATAAGAAAGATAATAATACTAATAAATACATTCATAAAATTTCTTTCTCCGAGTACTTGGCACTAAACTCGACAGATCCCACATCCGTCCGCATTGGCGGTGATTTGGTCGAGCGGACGGACCAGGTTAAATACCTGGGATCTGTTTTTCACACGTCCAGTGACATCGATTGCGAAGTCAAGCCACGCATTGCTGCCGCGTGGGCCAAATGGCGGGAGATGACCGGTGTCATTTGTGATCCTAAAATGCCGATCCGGTTGAAGGGACAGGACTACAAAACCATCATTAGACCTGTCCTTTTACATGGCAGTGAGACGTGGCCAATATTGGAGCGACACAAGCAGGAGCTGCGTGTTACGGAAATGAAGATGCTGCGGTGGATGTGTGGAGCCACGCGGATGGATCTCGTGAGGAACTCTCGCATCCGTGGCAGCCTTCATGTCCGTGACATTGCAGACAAGTTGCAAGAGTGTCGCCTTCGTTGGTATGGTCACGTCTTGCGGCAACCGCCGGGCTACGTAGGAAGCAAATGTCTGGCCATGTCAGCCCCGCCGGGTCCCGGTAAGAGGGGCAGACCCAAGAAGTGCTGGCTTGACTTCGCAAGGGATGACATGCGTGCCAATGGTCTCACTACAGGTGATGCCGACGACCGTGTGAAGTGGAGGAGAAAATGTAGGAAAGCGGACCCCGGGCGTCGCGAGACGCAACTGGGACAGACGCTCGGATGATGATGATGACTTTCATAAAATTTCAGGTCTGTACCTATGTTTGATAGTTTAGATGGTGTGTTCCATGGAAATATCGGGAATCTCGTTTTAATTGCTTATCCAAAGACTTAAAGTACCTTTACATTCACCAAATTTCAGGTTATCATATTTAATATTTAGGCTGTACGTAGTTTACTGACATAGTTTCGGTTCCCGTGGGAACACCAAACTCGCTAGTAATACAGGCCTTAGGATATTCTACTATAACAGGTGTAGGTACGTAACTACATGTTACTAACTTTAAAAATGACAATCTTCCATATAACCGTTTATCGCTTATTTACGTTCTTAGAGGTAGAATTTCGCAAAATCTTTTCTTAGTAAGCACTACGTGTTAAAAGGCTGAGCAAAGTTTGAGCTTAATAGCCTTGTTAGTTTCATAGGTTTCGTGATCAATGAGTCAGTCAGTAATTTTGCCTTTAATATATTTAGAGATAATTCGACCCCTCCGGGCAATAAGTCGGTAATCGCAAAAAGCTAATTTTACAGGAAAAATGATTTACTGTTTTTGTTGAATTACTTTCCAACCAGTGGGAGTATTGACATCATTGATACATGAAATGAAAGCTAATTTTTTTGAAATAGTATTTAGCTATCAGTTTCAAACTACATGCTTCTAATAAGCTACAATTTGAGAAGAAGAGCTTACAGTTTTTAAAAAAGTTCTATTGTCCTGTAATAGTAACTTACCGGATTATTGTGGTAATTTTTTGAAGAGTGTTGATACGTACTAGCATACTGCGGACTTTTATAACGTTATTTTGTACAGCAACAAGTGATCATAATATATCATAACCAAGTTATTGTAGTAATATTAAAGGGCAAAAAATATGTACAAGTAAATTACTGGGTTGTTTCTGGAAATATGACAACAACATTTTTCAGTAACTATTCAATCCTAAAAATCATTTGAGTATAATAAACTAAGGTATTTTTAATAAAATAATTTAAAATAAATAGATTAATCGTTTTTATTTCACAAAACAATATTTCAGTAAATATTACACATATTTTAAACATAACCTGCTTAACAAATTAAGAAAAACAGTCACATAATTTAATCTATACGAGGAAGAAGTCGGATCGAGAGCTATGCCAGCAAAATTGCTCTATAGCCCCTAAGGCTAGTCCTAGACCTAAACCCTAAGATATACGTGTGAATTTCTCCTAAATCAATTTTTACCTAAGTGCAGTGGCGAAATTTTACTTCGATATTAAAGGATTTATTTGATACATAAAATATGACTAATTAGATGTACTATGGTATGATAGGGATAGGGATCAAAAAATATTTATTGGTTATTGAAATAGAAATAAATAAACATCCATCACGCCTTTTCCCCGGAGGGGTGGCAGAGGCATATTATATGCCTACTTTTCACCGTGTGGATTCCTGTCCCACGTAATAGGTGGTGAGCCCATTGCCGTGTTGAAATAGACAGACGCAGGTTGTGGCTACCTGCTGTTGAAATTTTCAAGCCGCCCATAAGGCCTTCAACCAGGCTTAACGACTGCCATTTTACTGGCAACCGGGACCAACGGCTTAACGTGCCATCCGAAGCACGGCAACGCTCGCAAATGTAAATGCCACAAAGTGGTCACCCATCCGAGGACCAGAAATAGTGAAAGCTCAGTGATCGTTTACACTGAGACCGCGAGGCCACGAGAAATATAAGCATTTGAAAATTTCAAACACCACCGATATTGCGTTTTATCCATCGTAATTGAAAACCACTCCATGGGAATTGACTAATGGCACCAGAATTAGGAATTTTAAAAAACCGTGGTCCTTCTATAGACTTTACTGAAATGATACCAATTAATTTAAGTCAATCATAAAATTATTTTTTACGTATGTACGTCCAGTTCCATCATCATCATCCGAGACGCTTCTCACGATACCTGAGGTCTTCTTTTCTACTCCTTTTTATTTAAAAAATGATTCCATCCAGTCCACAGTCCACTTTGCACGATCTTCGGCATCCCATGCAGAGACTATTTTCACACATACCAACCTTACGATATCAAGCCAGTGCTTCTTGGGTGTTCCCCTCTTACCGGGGCACGGAGAGGACGGCATGGCCAAAAATTTGTTCCCCACAATGCCCAGCGCTTGTCGTAAGAACTATCTGCATTGTTACGGACATGAAGACTGCGGTTGAGGTAGTTCTGACGCGGTGCAGCTACATGATTCTACACATACTCCCCAGCATTTTCATCCCGTAATTCGCAGCTCCTGCTTGTGTTGCTTCAATAATGATTACACCCTACTGGCATGGCAATGTAACATGCCTAATGATACTTTATTAGACCTGTCCCTTCAACCTCACTGGCATTTTAGGATTCCAAATGACATCAGCCCTCAACCGCCACTCGGACAGAAGATTATTAACCTAACTTTAGGAGTATCAATATGGGTTTCACCCTGGTAATAAAACTACGGACCCTGTTTTTGTTCTAAGGATCCTATCATCAGAACAAAAACAGGACCCGTGTTCTCATTACTGGAGAAATACAGGACGAAGAGATAAAGAAATACTCGTACAGAAAGAAGAGTCTGCACTTTCTGTTCGTGGACGTTAAGAATGCCTTCGACTGTGTTCTTGGAACGATGATCTAGTGGGCACTGATGTCCAAAGGTTCTAGGCGCTTGCACCACTATTCTGCGATTCTGATCGCTTTGGCGCGCGGCTTTAACACTCTTTCCGACACGGACGCAGTACACCAGAGCACAGAGCATTCCACTTAGTCCATTTCTGTTTAAGAGATTCAAATATGCAGCATCCATGGCTAACTATGTATTCTAACGATACAGTGCTGGCGGACGCGGACGAGGGCAGTTTGGTCCAACGTGTGAAAACGTGGACGGAGATGCTTGAGAGTGGTGGTTTTAAACTTAACACTTGGCATTAAACTCTACAGATTCAACCTCCATAGACTCCATCTGGTCTAGGGCATGGACCAGGTTAAGTACCTGAGATCTGTATTTCACATCAAGTCACGAATTGCTACCTCATGGACTAAGTGGCGGTTGAGGGCTGATGTCATTTGGAATCCTAAAATGCCAGTGAGGTTGAAGGGACAGGTCTAATAAAGTATCATTAGGCATGTTACATTGCCATGCCAGTAGGGTGTAATCATTATTGAAGCAACACAAGCAGGAGCTGCGAATTACGGGATGAAAATGCTGGGGAGTATGTGTAGAATCATGTGGCTGCACCGCGTCAGAACTACCTCAACCGCAGTCTTCATGTCCGTAACAATGCAGATAGTTCTTACGACAAGCGCTGGGCATTGTGGGGAACAAATTTTTGGCCATGCCGTCCTCTCCGTGCCCCGGTAAGAGGGGAACACCCAAGAAGCACTGGCTTGATATCGTAAGGTTGGTATGTGTGAAAATAGTCTCTGCATGGGATGCCGAAGATCGTGCAAAGTGGACTGTGGACTGGATGGAATCATTTTTTAAATAAAAAGGAGTAGAAAAGAAGACCTCAGGTATCGTGAGAAGCGTCTCGGATGATGATGATGGAACTGGACGTACATACGTAAAAAATAATTTTATGATTGACTTAAATTAATTGGTATCATTTCAGTAAAGTCTATTGAAGGACCACGTTTTTTAAAATTCCTAATTCTGGTGCCATTAGTCAATTCCCATGGAGTGGTTTTCAATTACGATGGGTAAAACGCAATATCGGTGGTGTTTGAAATTTTCAAATGCTTATATTTCTCGTGGCCTCGCGGTCTCAGTGTAAACGATCACTGAGTTACGCAACTTTCACTATTTCTGGTCCTCGGATGGGTGACCACTTTGTGGCATTTACATTTGCGAGCGTTGCCGTGCTTCGGATGGCACGTTAAGCCGTTGGTCCCGGTTGCCAGTAAAATAGCAGTCGTTAAGCCTGGTTGAAGGCCACAACCTGCGTCTGTCTGAATTGAAAAGTATTTTAGGAAGGCTACATATCATCACGCTACTACTCAGGAGAGCGAAGCAGTACACATACATGGCAATATATGAGGCAACTTTCATACAGTAAGTATTGTAAAAAAATATTTACGACGAAATTATATGTGTGCCACAGGATTTGAACATTATTTCCATGAGTTTCCACATTCTGTGCAATTTAAGACCGTACCACAATGTACAGGTCAGAAATCCAACCAGTATATGGAGATTATATGTCTGTCTATTTCAACACGGCAATGGGCTCACCACCTATTACCTTGGACAGGTAAATCCACACGGTGAAAAGTGGGCATATTATATGCCTCTGCCACCCCTTCGGGGATAAGGCGTGATGGATATTTATTTTTTTATATGGAGATTTTTACAACGAATCTGTTGTCAGAATAAAAAAACTGGCATAAAAAAGACAGACACAACCCTAACGTTTCTAAGGCGTGTAGGTACTTAATTTAAAGTTTATTATTTACAGTGACTTTGTGTCATTAGGTCTCATCTTCAAAAACAAGTAATTTTCGAGGTTTTTTTTAAAATAATGAGGTATACCAAATAATTATAAACTGTAGGTGCGACCATGGCTCTATCTAGACCATTTTTATACCTATGCATTTCTAGATTTTTATCTGAATTAATTTCTTGTTGCGCCGTTTTTCCTTCTCTAATGTCACTGGGTTATAGTTTTTTTAAATGAGACATGATAATTCAATTTAATGAAAGGTAAGGTTAATTTAACTTTTTTATTAAATTGAATTCATTCACAAACTACAATTTCACATGGAGGTGAAGAGTAGAAGCGTGCATTTAGCCATCCCTACCAGCCCAGAGAGCTGCAATAATACTTTGTCACGAGTACCACCAGGGTGAATGGTTATACCTAATGTGCTTAACATGGTGATTAGAGCATATTTTATGAAACTGTTTTGGTGACATGGTGATTAGAGCATATTTTATGAGACATTTGGCTGTAATTGCTTCGGTTGAACGAACAGGAGGGTCGAGTTTTCTAAGCTATATCATCATTATTATCAAACACGTCTTATCCCCGAAGGGGTGACAGAGGCATATTATAGGCTTTTCACCATGTGTTTTTTATTTAATAAATAAAAGAATAATATTGTGGAACACTTTTTACACAGCACCCTCTAGCCCCAGCTAGATTCTTGTACTATGGGATCTAAACAACTTATACATACTTATATATTTCTAAATTCATAAATATTATACATAGGAAACCCAAACACCGAAACCAACATCTGTGGATCACCCAAATATTTGTTCCGACCCGGAAATCGAACCGGAGACCTCATGCGAATGCACAGTCGCACACCAAGTTGACACCACCCAATTAATTATTATGTTATATTTGGCAAATATTAGCTGCTGCAGTCGGAACATGTCAATTATTAGGCAATTGATTAAATAATGTTATTTTGTGTTATTCTCATATATATTGTGCGAAAGTAGAGGGTAGAAGGAGTCAGGGTAGGCCGAGACTTACATATGAAGACCACGTGAGCAGATTGCTCAAAAACGGAAAAGTGTAAAGTGTCGGAAACCCAAACGTGCGTGTATGAAGCGATTGGTGAATCTTGAAGAAGCGAAAGAAGTCTGCGATCTGTCCTCTTCTACTACTCCGTCAGGGATTCAGCGTGAAGATAGTTTTTTTGTGTTATGTTGTGATCACTACATATTATAAAACAAAGTCGCTTTTCGCTGTCTGTCCCTATGTATGCTTAGATCTTTAAAACTACGCAACGGATTACGATACGGTTTTTTTTAATAGTTAGAGTGATTCTCATAGAAGGTTTTTATATATAATTTGTTAAGTTTTTGTTTATATTAACCAAATTATAACGATATTTGTTGGGGATGTCGGAAAAAATAAGCCGTCTGGGAGCTTTCAACAAAAACGCTGCCTAAACCCTTTGAGATATTACAAAATAATGTATAGTGCAATTGTGTATCTTATAAAGGTCTACAAAAAAGTTCGCGACGACATATATCTATCTCTTAAAAATAACATAATATATCCATTTTAATACTTTAAAATACAGCAATTATAAAGCAGTAATTTGAAGGCTATTTACACAAATATGCTATTAATCCTTTTCATTTTTACTACGTTAGTTGGCTTCAGCATTTCATGAAGATTATTTTGTCCCTTAACACCTTGCAAATTAAATAAATATCCTACGACTTATCCCAAATTCAAAATAAAGCGCAAAGAAATTAATTTAATTCGACCGGGCTTTGCGGGCGTAGTAGGTAGGTACCTAGGTACTGGAGAGCGGAGAAGTAATCAATGTATTTGGAAAATGTTCATACATTATTGTGAATGTGAAATTATTAAACAACGGGATTAAATGGGTGCCGCGGGGTTCGAAGTATGTCACGGGCGAAGCCGGGCGGGACAGCTAGTTATATATAAATTATTTAAATATACATGACGTACTCATTGAACTATACCTCTCAGGACAATTAATACTAAATTTGTACACCACAACCTTATTTCATTAGGTCTCATCATCAAATCACCATGTGAGAGAAACTGTAAGCGAAAACTAGTAAATAAATAAATATTTACAGGTAATCTTTTATTTCACACTTACTCATATGTAAACATTAATTTTAATATGACCTTACAAAGCAATAGTTCAATTAGTCTTGCTGTTTTTGTATTTTTTTCTTATTACGTTGATTAGCCATTACGTTGAATTTCAGAAACAATGGCAGCGTGATGCCATTAGCATAATTATTCATATATTTTTTAATATATTATAATTATTCATTTCAGTGATGAATTTACATGCTTTGTCTTATAAAAGAGCTACTGATTTACATTTACCTTAGCGTTTATAAATTATAAGCATTTGTGTTACTGTCGTCTATTCTTATCTTGAAGTACAACAGTGGCAGTTGTGCTTGGACAAATCTGACTTTGGACTTACTATTGTGAGGTAAAATAATAATAATAATTTAAAACATATTCTTCTAAAAAAACCGACTTCAAAACTATACCCAAAATGCCCTTACTATTAAGTGGGTGAGTTACAGGTACTATTAACAGCTGTTCATCCCCTAAAACTGAACAGGCGTGACATTATATTATGGAATGGTGAATATAATACATACATATACGCTCACTAATATCGCGATTATTTTATGTTTGTTAGAACTCCATTGTATATTTCAATAGATCTTCATCAGAAAATCACTTAATTACAATGTGACCACCTTAATATATTATAATACTCTTCCAAAACATCTACTTTATTACTATTAGAAACCAGAAAATACGCATTATTAAGGATAACTCAAAAACCACTAGTCAGATTTTGATAAAATTTGCTTTCAAATAAAAGAGAAAACATCTAAACCGGTTTACCTAGAAAAAAATAAGTAACACACAAAAAATACAGGCGAATTGAAAAATTCCTTATTTGAAGTCGGTTTAAATATTTGTGTTTGCGAACATTTTAAGTTGGCTCACACAAATGCCCTATACACACGAAGCATGATCAAACTTTTTAATAATACACACGACTAAATTGAAGGTGTGTCACATGTTCAACTTTCTATTACTGTCAAAAGAAGCAATGGAATACTATTTTCTTTTAATTCGTTAAGTGTTAGGTTGCCGGCTTGCAATCGCGGTTTTCACTTCAAAAATTGACCGCGATTGACGTTAATGATGATGATGAAAAAATTACTAATTTGAAACCCAATTACTTTAAGAAAAAGACAAAAGGAAATCCAAAAATAATAACAATTAATTATGCCTAAGGATATTCGTATCAAATGTAACTAGACAGCGATGATATTTTGGCAAATTATTCTTATTTTGTACTAGCTTTTGCCCACGGATTCGCTCACGTGATTTGTTTATGTGACCTAGTTTTAATAAGGACTAAAAGTCAAAAAAAAAGCTGCTATCTTCCGGGTAGATCTTTTGCAGTCAGGTGTATGTGTCGATCTTTCCATGAAAGTCTGCTTGGGTGCTGCTCAGCAGTATCTCCTGTGCACTATCACTACTAAATACGTGAATAACTTTTGTCAGGAATCGAGGCTATTCTCAGAAGAGGGTCCGATTTAGGTAGACAAATTCTTGTCTAGTTTAACCCTACCAGGGCTCAATATAGTGTATTTATCGCAAAAAAATTGCCCCACTTACGCTAACACCGCAATTCCAGGACCTATTTCAACATCGAGATTCTTGTCGTTGAGACCTCTTGTGAAGTCCAGTTCCTTAGTAGTTTTATGTATATGACCAAGGACAAACACTGCTGCTCAAGTGCAAACACTGCTGCTCTAAAAGTTGCTAGTGCGGCCACACATGGAGTACTGCTGTCACCATTAGGCTGGTGCATCTAAATACCAGCTTTACTCGTTCCACTCGGTACAAAGTCATAGTTCCAGGAAAGATTTCCATATGCGTGGTCTACCGCTTGTACAATGGTTTGTGCTCTGAAGAATTGTTTGATGTAATGCCTCGCGCATTGCACTGCTCACCGTAGATTGGTTGTCCATCTACACCGCAGTGCCATAGGCTACGGTGACAACTTTCGATCATTTAGCCGTATACTTATCTGACACCTTAGTGTTAAAAAAATGTGTAACCGAAAGCGAGATAATATCTTATCTTCTGGTACGTATACTATGTACCCACCTTTATAGTAATCACCTATCCAAAAATTAACCGCACCTAAGTTGATTAACCTCACAAAACGTTAATTAATCAGCAAAAACAACTCGAAATTAGCACAACTAAAATCGAGTATGTAAAAAAACGTGTCGTAACGAAATCTTATCTAATTAACCTACAAGTTTGACCTTTCCATTATTAAATTCTTCTAGTAAGACATAGTTCAAGCTATATTAACACTTCCTTTGAACTGATTTGGATGAAGCTTAAAGTAATGAATATTAAATATGAATGTGGTTAAACGGAGAAAAGTTAAAAAAAAACCTTTAAAAGATCACTTTACTGTCAGTCTGTCTGTCCGTGTGTCACCACCGTTGTTCTCAGGAACAGGTGTAGTAAGTTGAAATTAATACTAGATATTGAGATCCCTATAGGTATATAAAAATTAAAAAACTGAGTCAATAAAAATAATATAAAAAAAAATGGGCAAATTTTACTTTTCGCGAAAATTTGTAAGTACCAAAATTTACCCTAATTTACAACATTTCTTTATTTTTAAAAATTTTCCGTTTCGTGTGCTATAAGACCTTGCCTTTAACCAAAATTGACAATTCTAAGTCAACCGGAGTAACCTATGGGTTTTGGATCGAAAACCTATATGATCCCGTTGATCTGTAATTATAAACTTTAGCAAAAAGCAAGGTTTTACAGCACAAATAAAGGAAAAATTTAATATTTCTTCAGACAAGGTGTTCACCATCAAACTTTGCGTCCGGAACGCTCGCACATGGTAAGGTCCGATAGGGGCTTACTTCCGCGTACGCGCAGACTGTGGAATGAGCTCCCTGCCTGTGTTTTCCCAAACGTTTACAATAAGGGGTTCTTCAAAAGGGGGTTTACAAGGATTTACAGGCTCTGGTGTTGCAAATGTCCATAGGCTACTTTCTATTAGGTGGACCGCATAGTCTGCCACCTAGTAGTATAAAAAAAAAATTGAAAATTAAGGGGATTCACCCCCATACATACTTAGACCACTGAGTTACATGGACCACTGAATTGCTAAGCTTAACAGGCCCTTTCCTAAAATATAGTAACAAATACATATTTTTAAATATATTTTTAAAATAGTTGACGCCCGCGGTTCCGCACACGTGGTTTTTCCGTTCCCGTTTCTCACAGGAACATTCCCGGGATAAAAAGTTGCCTATGTATTATTCTGATATATAAGTTTTTTATTGTGAAGTTTCATCAAAACCCATTCAGTAGACTTTGCGTGAAAGAGTAACAAACATCCATAATTACAAACTTACGCGTTTATAATATAAGTAGGATATAATTTTATTTCATCTTTGCCATTCTTGAATAAGAATGTGTTATTTTGTAATCGTATGAATATAATGCGTCAAATAGGTACACAGAAAACAATTGAAATACTTTCTACTAATTACAATAAAATGAAATAATACTAATTACATACAAATGTAGATGTTACACTTTAACACTGTAACATATTAAAATTAATTACAAATTTCTAGGTAAATTTCAATATTATGTAAAAATGTATAAATATATTATGTAAATATACCATTAACGTCACTTAATGCAAATACTTTGTTATTATATGTTTATTAGTTGTGCTACGTAAAGAAAACTCGTGAATACCTTCTTATAATACGTAATAAACTAATTTATTTAATTTATTTCAGCGTAAGTTTGAGGTTCATCGTAAGAGATGGCCTCGCTTTTTTTTGTTATTATAGTTATTTTTTTAAACAAACGCGTATGGAAATTGTTGTCTCATATGTTAACGTCTCATAGTTTGGATGGAGTTCTGAAAGCGTCGTGCATAGTTCTAGAGCTCCTGATAATCTTTATCAATAGTTATGTTAAATTAAATACTAAAGACAGCATTTTAAAAAATGAGACGCTAACGACCGGAAGTTAGCATCTCATTATAGTGAAAAATATTTAAAAAATTTCAACATTCGTATAGTTTGGAAGTAGTTCTGAAAGCTTTTAGTATAGTTCTAAAGTTCCTGATACTTTTTATCGATGGTACTGTTGAAATAAATACTAAAAACCGCATTTTAAGAAATAAAGCGCTATCGACCGAAAGTTAGCGTTTCATTATAGAGAAAACTACAAAATCTAACAGAATTCGTGTAGTTTGGAAGGAGTTCTGAAAGCGTCCAGCATAGTTCTAATGTTGCTGATACTTTTGATCGTCAGTTCGGTTGAATTAAATACCAAAAACCGCATTTTAAAGCATGAGACGCTAACGACCGGTAAATATAGTGTCTCATTATAGTGAAAACTACAAAATTTAACAGAATTCGTTCTTACAATTTTCGAATCAACCCCTATGAAATGATTTCTACTAACAACAAAATGAATTAGTATTGAAAAACTACGATGGTCATACAAGGTTCTAAACGATGAGCAGTGATCTTTTGTGTAAAGTTTCGCAGAGTTCTAGCCACTAGCCGTCGAGAGTGTTCAAAACACTTAGAATTAATGAGAAATCTGGATTATAGTTAGACGCTGTCGTATTATGACAAGTTCTGGCTTACATGAAGGTTATAAACGATGAGTAGTGATCTTTTGTGTAAAGTTACGCAGAGTACTGGCCACTATCGCCGTCGAGAGTGTTCAAAACACTTAGAATTAATGAAAAATCGACATGATAGTGGGATGCTGTTATGCTATGACGAGCTCTGGCTTATAAAGATATAATAAAGAATTCAGTTACACAGGATCAATTGCACATATTTTAATAAGATAATAAACATGTACTTATGCTTAACAATATAAAAATTACAACACCGCAGCTTGGTTTTTCTCGGATACATACGCATTTTTCTTTCGTCCAATATTGCGTACATAACTAACTGTGGTAAAACATTTTCAGTACCATTGACATTTTCACGTTTGTTGCGTAATAGTACTGGTAGCAATATAGACCCGATCTCGCATAACTGAGGTAATTTCCAGGCATATAATGTACTAACGCGACCAACTTGTAATTTTTGCCACCTCGTACATTTCTCGGAGAAACGTGATTTAAAAAGAATATAGTTTTTCTATTGCCTGCTTCTTAACAATTATAGGATGTTATTCGCAAGTCAACAAATATATGAGGACCGTATTCGAGTTCTATTGCAAGTTCATTTTAGGTTTTTAAAGGGTCGGCAGCGCGAGTGCTGCATCTCTGGTGTTGCATATATGCTACGGTAACCACTTTCCATCAGGTGGGCCGTATGCTTGCCTGTCACCTCAGTAGTATGAAATTAAATAAAAGCGACAGGAACGAACTTTTACTTAGCCGCTATCTGTTGAAAGTAGCCCTGGGACATCCTTCCGAGTAGTTACCCGGAAAGTAAAGTTCACAAGTAAAAGAAAGTTAAGAGTTCTCAAGTAAAATGTCGACATTGATTGGAATGATATTATTCGAATGTAAAGACTCAGAGTCACAAATGCAGTAAACAGATACTCTGCTAGATGAGCAACATTGCATTCGGCATTCAGCTGCTTTATTGTTCTAGTGTAAATTATTATACTTAGTCTGAATAAATTAAAGGAAATGAGTATTTAGACTCTCTCTTCATCGAGTTCGTTAGTTTGTCATGGTTATAAATTGACAGAGCAAAATCCTACACAGGAATGGATTTTCCTGATACCTGTTCGCAATATTTCCTATTAGAAGCCATTGCACTTCGGAGGAGTTGAACTGTTGCATCAAAAGCGCAGATTCTTTGTAAATTTTAGAGTATATTTGTCTAAAATTACTTTGCCCCATTTTTTAATAGTGGGATCCGGGCGTTAGATACACGTTGGATGTAATCCTATTCTGGACATTTATCCAAGCATGTCGGCTTAGTAAGTCGTTTTGGCGGCGGTTCGTTCAAAAATTCTTGTGTTTAATGTTAAATCTAAATTATTTCTCTTTTACTCCGCCAGTTTTCATTCACCGTCCACTGTGAGGCGGGTTGAACGATGTTCTGTACCATCGGGGAATCATTATTATCACTCCAACTTCGGCTAGAACTCAGCGGAACTTTACAGAATAGATCATGTCTCATAGTTTAGAACCTTCGGGTATGCCAGAACTCGTCGTGGTACGACGGCGTCTCACTATCATCACATTTTTCATTCATTCTAAGTGTTTTGAACACTCTCGACGGCGATACGAGGCCTAGAACTCTGCGGAACATTACACAAGAGATCACTGCTCATCGTATAGAACCTGTATGACCATTGTAGTTTTACAATACTCATTGTGTTGTTAGTAAAAATCATTTGAAAGGGGTTGATTCAAGAATTTCGAGAACGAATTCTATTACATTTTTTAGTTTTCACAATAATGAGATGCTATAGTTTCCGGTTGATAGTGTCTCATTTTTTTAAATAGAACTGTCGATGAAAAGTATCAGGAACGTTTGAACTATACTGGACGCTTTCAGAACTCTTTCATTCGTTCTTGAATCATAAATGGAGCAACTAACTCGACTTTGTTTAAGGATTTATCAATCTATCATATCAGCCTTCCACAATCCACGTTTGGTCGTAGACCTCCCCCGTTTCGCCATATTGCGATAAGTGGTCATTGACAACATTTTACTCTACGGTTAAAAAGCACCAGAAATAAAATAAAATACATTAGTAAACTGAGAGTTTATGTTTCACAAGGTAAAAGAAAAACAAAAATAATGATAACATTGTGTATTTATAAAGAAATCTCTGGCAGTACCATTGAGATAGGAGATTTGTAGAGCCCAGAGCTACGAAGTATGCGATATGAAATTGCCATAGATGTCATAAAAAACTTAAACCGACTAAAATCACACGATCCGCCTCCGGTAACTCCTCGTAAGGTTTCCTAGTAGACTTAGATACCACGGGGCCCTAGAGTTTAGTTTTTCTCCAGCTTCTTCGGGCGATGAAATATGCGTTATCCTACGCATACTCAATGCCCAATAAGGTACAACTAATACACAGTAAAATTCTACTATGATATACATACATGAAGCACTCGAGACCCCGCTGACTCAGTTTTCTTTAAACGAACACTGCGTTAAGCAATTTTCGCTAAGGCTGGTTACGAATGGAAGACAGCTTTGTAGTATTTTCAATTATGAGCGTTTCCCTGCTTCGGACGGCACGTTAAGCCGATGGTTCCGGTTGCCAGTAACATGGCGGTCTTTAAACCAAGGAAGGCCTTATGGGCTGCTTGAAAAATTTCAACTACAGGTAGCCACAACCTGCGTTTGTCTGTTGGAGCTCCACCTATTACGTGGGCCAGGAATGAATACACACAGTGAAATGTAGGTGTATAATAATTATGCCTCTGGCACTACTTCGGGGATAAGGCGCGATTGATACACATATACAGACACAGGAGAGCATTTATTAGCTTCTAAAAAAATGGGCAGACATAGGACAGAGAAAATGATATTTTAATTTTCTTAATTACAGAGTAGGTATTTATACTTCTGATAAGATGACTCCTACACCGCAAGAACACGTGCAACCAACTGACACAATCCCAACGCAGCACGATGGAAACCGAATCGTCATCTCCGGCATGTCTGGTCTATATCCGCAGTCTAATAATGTCAAGGAGTTTTCAGAAATTTTGTACAATAAGGTATGGTTATTAGTATTTTAACGGTTTATATTTGACCTTCATTTCTACATGACTGCCTTGGTAACGTAAGTGGTAGTGTATATAGACTTCCGCGCTGAAGTCTTGGGTTCGATACCCATGTGGGTACAATTATTTGTATGATCCACAGATGTTTGGGTGTTCCTATGTTTTATTTGTATTTTGTATGTATTTAAAATACATAGGGTTGTTTATCAGTTGTCTAGATACCATAGTACAAGCTTATAGCTTAGTTAGGGCTAGATGACGCTGTGTAAAAAGTGTTCCACAATATTTATTTTTAATTTAGTAGACAAATCCGTTTAAAATAGACATTCAATTTACATTAATTTGCATACAGCTGAAACTTTACATGTAAACTCTTTTGCAAAAAAAACGGGCACTTAAGCAAAGAACTATTTTATAGTTACTATTAGTTTGTTTGACAATTTTAGGTATTGTTATCCTCAGAATTGTATAAATTAATTAGGAAGGAATGAAACGCGTTAATTTCTTTGTTTTTCTTGAATACATTAAAAGCAGATAAAAGCTTAGTATTGTGTGTGTCCCCCTCTTGCTGAAATCACGGCTTGCATTCGTATGGGCATGCTAGCGAGTATATCTTTTATGGTTTCTTGGGGAATACGTTCCCACTCCGCAGTAATCACATTCTTTAGCTCTCTGATGCTCTGCGGAGCCGGCTGCACTGATCTCACTCGTCGCTTCAGAACGTCCCAGACGTCTATGGGATTGAGGTCCGGACTTCTAGCTGGTCAGTCCAAACGACGAATTCTGACTTCTAGCATATACGCTTCCACATCGCCAGACCAGTGGGCGCGAGCGTTGTCGTCCATAAAAATTGAGTTATCGCCAAGAGCGGTTAAAGCGGGTTGTGCATAAGGAATCAGAACTTCCGTTATGTATCGGTGTCCAGTCAGTGTACCGTTTTCGATGAAGACTAACTCAGTACGATCCATAGAATTTATTCCTGCCCAGAACATAACAGAGCCCCCTCCATAAGGTGTGATTTCTTCAAAACATGTCTCTGCAAAGCGTTCTCCTCGTCTACGTAGCACTCGCCGACGTCGGTCTTCACCATGCAGAGATATCCTGGCTTCATCGGAGAACAATACCCTATCCCAGTCTTCATGAGTCCATGACACACAATTTCGAGCGAAGCTAAGCCTGGCAAGTCGATGTCCACGGAGTAATTTAGGGCCGCGAGCCGGGCGATGACTGTGTATATTAGCAGCGAGAAGCCTCCTCCTGACCGTCCATAGACTAATTTGTACATTTCTTACTTCTTCGAGGCTGTTCTTGAGGTCCACATAAGAAGATTTGCGATTTCTCAATGCTTGACTAACTAGAAAACGATCATCTCGTGGTTCGGTACATGTCTTTCAGCAAGAACCAGGCCTTCTCTTGACGGAACCGGTCTCTTGATAGCGCTGCCAGGTCCTTTGAACTGTCGACCGACTCACATTTAGCCTCTGAGCCACGAAGCATTGGCTGCAACCTTCTTCAAGCAGCGCAATAATTTTGCTCGCTTTTATCACTTTATCTATCATTTTCGAGATTGCTAAACAGCAATATCAATACTTTTAAATGTCAAGGACATCAGATAATTTAATAAAAATTGACAAAAAGTTAATTAGAGTCGATATTAACCATAGGGAATTTGCGCCACAAAATGTAGTTAAAAGTTGTTTTCTTTGAAAACCATGCTCAGTCAAAAATTTGAATTTGGAATGTACTCTATATGGCACTTTCATAACTGGCCAGTAACATGTTCAAATGATTAAAACCTTTTTGGTATTAATTTTTTTCAGCCAGGAAGAAAATCGAAACCGCCCGTTTTTTTTGCAAATGAGTGTATTTTGGGAACACTATTATAAACAATTTGTCAGTCCCTACCGATCCGACTATATTTTGGAATTATCTATACAATATTGTTCTTACATTTTTTTCATTTCGGAGATAGAGCGTTGCAAACTTTGTGTGATGAGCACGATGTTTTTTTCTGTGTCTGGGTGTTATTTATCTTAATCTTAATTAATATTATAAATGCGAAAGTTTGAGTGGATGTGTGTTACTCTTTTACTTAAATCTACTAAATAAATTTTAATGAGACGTTACAATAATATAGCTTATACATAAAAATAACACATCGGCTACTTTTTATCTCGGGAACAAGTTCCTGTGAGAAACGGAAACGGGAAAACGTCTCTACTCGGGTGAAGCCGCGGGCGTCAACTAGTAATATTATAAATGCGAAAGTTTGTATGGATGTTTGTTACTTTTTCACGTAAAAACTACTGAATACAATACATTTTGATGACTTTACAATAATATAGCTTATACATCAGAATAACACATAGGCTACTTTTTATCCCGGGGACAACTTCCTGTGGGAAACGGGAACGGGAAAACTTCTCTACAAAGGCGAAAGCTGCGGGCGACATCTAGTCTATTATGAATGTATTTAGAAATATATAAGTATGTTTATCAGTTATCTGGTTGTCATAGTACAAGCTCTGCTTAGTTTGGAATCAGATGGCGTTGTGTGAGTTGTCCCAACGATATTTATTTATTTATTTATATACCGTACCCTTTACCGTAGCTTTTTAAAGTAAAATACCAAGCCAAGCAAGGCAAGGCTCTGCAGCGCGAATCTGGTATTACAAACGTCCATATGCTACGGCGCTGACCACTTTCTATCAGATTAGCTGTATGCTTGCCTCATCAGTGGTATATAAAATCAATCAGTATCAGAGATTTTCAATAATTAATTTTTTTTTAAACGACCGTTTTGTCATTTTCAATAGTGCAATTTTTACTTTGATACAATATTTTTAACTAAACAGAATCATAATAGATAATGGAAAGGGAAACCAAATTAAAGAATTTGTCAAGTAAATAGTTCACGGGTGGTGGGGAATCGTGTTCATATTATAAAGCATTAACACAGCATTTTCATAACCTTTTGCACCGCTACAGCTCCGAAATGGTAATTCTTCATAATAATTTATAGATTAAATATTTTATAGATTATAATTGCATGATAAACAATTTTTTCTCACATATTTTTATGATAAAACTTACTGAAAAAAAAACGATTAATACAACATTTTCAATACACATTCATGACATTTTTTTTTGTACACTTCGGTCTTTTTATTTTGTTTTGTTTTGTTTGTAATGAGGTTCCTATTGGTACCAATTTTAGCTGTATCAAGTAATCTTACCCCTATATTTGAAGCTACTAATATATTAGTAGCTTCAACTACGTAATATAGAAAGATTAGGTTACTTTACTAGACCGCAGTGTACTCAAGAAAGTTTTTAGACCTGTCCAGTAAGTATGCGCTGACCGAAAAAACTACTCGAGTTATTCGAGTCTTAATATTGAACTATATTGTTTTAAAGTTTAGCGACAAGTAGATATTTTATATCACATATCAAAATAAATTTACACGAGATAATTTTTGTTCGATGAACCAGTTCATTGAACGAAGTTGCGGCGAATACCTTTAAAGTGGGTGGAAGAGACCACTAGAGGAGGAGAGACGGTGTGCTTTTTACAGTGATTTCATCGCATGCTAAGATGCATAGGGATGAGTGGAGAATATTTCGAGAAACAATGACAAGTATATTAACCCACTATCTTGTCTATTTTTTTTTGTATTTTAAAGACTTTGAAAGTGGAAGTGAAAAATCTTTATTCATGTAGGTCATAAAGTAACACTTATAATCGTCAGGATTATTGCTTCTACATTTACATTTACTGCCAGATTCGCAACGCAATAGGTAGAGACTGAGGAAGAACCTGGCAATAAAGCTCATGGCCACTCTTTTCTAACTGCCAGTAATTACATTCGTTTTATTTACATGATATTTGTACAAATTATATAGTAATGAGTCTATACAAAAAAAAAACAAAATCAAATCAAAATGAGAGCGTTTCTAGTTGCTAGTTTTAAAGGCAGAAACCCTTATGACGAAGACTCCGGCAAGAAACTCAATGGCTGCTATTTTAAAATGCAGGTATGGCTTACAAAAATAAACTAACATTGTTTCTTTGGAGTTACGTGAGAACAGTCGGCTATTTGCCTTATATATAAATAGTATTATTTGTAATAATTGCTATAACAGCTTATAACGGGCTTGGTAGGGGTGGTGCGCACTAGGTAGCAACAACACACCTACATACACCCATCAAGTACGGTTGGTAATCCCTGGAGATGTGTAAGTAACACTATCTCAAAGAATCACCGGTGCACCAGCTAGCAGAGCATGAGTATAGGGAGTGAGTATGGACCAACCTGGAGCAGAGAAATACCAGAATTTATGAAAAAGAGGGCGCCAGGTATCTCTCCATCAAACGAATGATGCAATTAAAAAAAACTCATCTTACGAGTATCAACTTATTAATTATATTTATTTAAACTATATCCATGTCTAGACATGAATATACATATATGAAAGTAAAAAGAAGTGGCTTAGTCATGCATAGTGGGATCAATACATATATGGTCACTATACACAAATAAGTTTATATTTAGTACAAATAAAAATTTAAACCAAAGTATGGAAATGGGCGTGGCCTAATATGACAAATATTAAAGCAGTTGTCAGATGCCTTAAATATATCTAAATTATATACAGACATACATTTAAACTATTTCTTAGTTTAGTTAAACACACAACGCCGCTTCCTATCATCATCATCATCATCATACACTACAACATAACAAGGTAAAAATAAAGTTTCACATTAATATTCCTTTGTGATAATAAAAAGATTATAAAATATGTGTAACTGGAACGTCACATCGGTAGTCCATTATATTAAAGTAGTTGAAAGCTACATTATGTAATAGAAAAATGAATATTTAAGGTTAAAAGTTATTCCTTTTAAACTATCAACATCAGTCGGCCTTTACCGGGTTATTATACATAGAAACTAATTAAAGATTACTACTTCTCTGGATATAAGATTGGGGAACATCCAAATCCTTCACATCTCTTCCTATTCTAGAAGTCCAGGTAGTAGGTAACCAGAGTAGAGAGAAATATCCTCTTTGCACATTGTCTCAGCTTACTTTAATTCTTCTAACAGACATTCAGGAGTAAAAAATGTAGAATGCAGAGAACGCGAAACACGTTAAACAATCAAATATTATGTTAAAAAACAAATGCATAAAACAAAAAACCGAAAACTACTAACTTCTGGCCAGAAAGACTTCTGGCCAGATGGAATAGTATTCGGAACGTTTAAATTGTATAAACAATAAAAATGGATCTAGAAAATGGTAACAATATAAAAATGGTTACGTTTAACTGTAAAAGTATTAAACATTCTGTGAGGTATATAAAAAAATTACGAGTATGTAAGTTTGACATTATAGCATTACAGGAAACATGGTTACTAGTTAATATTGATTTCCACAGTCAAAGTGATCAAGACTTCTTATACTATGGAATATCCGGTGTAGACAGTTGCCAAGGGCCGCTGCGCGGGCCTCCTTACGGTGGCATAACGATAATGTGGAGAAAAAGTATTTTTTCTAATGTTACACCTATTCCCTGTGAATCTAAGAGAATTGCAGCGGTGCGCATTCAGTTAGCGGACAGAAGCGTAGTCGTTATGACGGTATATATGCCTACGGACGATATAAACAATCTACCTTTGTTTACAGAGTGTTTAAGCATAATTAATTCGGTGTTACATGACTGTGAGGAGAAGTGTGTGTATGTACTAGGTGATTTCAACGCAAATATTGGAAGTATATTTGGAAATGACTTGTTAAGGTACTGTGAGGAACCAAATTTGATTTGTGCGGACTTGCGGTATTTGGGTGAGTCGTTGAATCATTATATATATCTTAGTGATGCACATGGCACTACAAGTTGGTTAGATCACTATCAGTGATCTAACAACACATCATCTGGGACACGATTCGTAAAGTGTATAAAATAAATGAAGAGAATTGGTCCGACCACTTTCCGGTAGTAATAGAATGCGATTGGAGTATAATTAGGAAAAAAGTAGTAATACATACACCAGTTGTAAATAAAATATCACTTAATAATAGAAATTATGTGCAGTTATCTTTGTATGCTAGGTTGTGTGATGAGTACCTACATAAGATAAATGTTGATTTATACAATTGTAACTGTGTGGGTCTGTCTTGTGGCGACCGGACATACTGTTATACATTAATAAAAAAATTACTATCAAGCGTTAGTTGAGGCTTTGATAAGAGCAGCAAATATTTCATATGAAAAGAAAGTAACTAAAAAGTATAATGGGATTGCAGGGTGGAATTAACACGTTAAGTTATTTCACTCAAGAGCTCGTGACGCTTTTTTGGCCTGGTCCCGACAGGGCAGACCTACGCACGGTTCTCTGTATGAAAATATGTGTACAAGTAGAAAAACTTTTAAAAATAAATTAAAATGGTGTCAGCAACACCAAGATCTAGAACTCAAGAATTACGAATGGATGTCATCGCCAGGCAGAGAGCATCGGGGGATTTTAAGAGGTTCTGGAAGTCAACCAATAGTTTAGCACACAAACCAAGTCGTTCAATTAATGTAAACAATGTCGTAGAACACAAACAGACCGCGGAGGCATTTGCGTCACTATTTAAAATCGGTTCTGATAGTGGGTCGTGCACTAACAGAACTCACAGTGAGAGCCGCCGTGCGCCCGCGGCTTCCGCGGCCTCCGATCAGTTGAGGAGTATCGTAATTACACCTGAGTTAGTCCAACAGTGTATTAGTAAAATGAAAAGGGGTAAGTCGCCGGGGCACGACGGCTTAACACTAGAACATATTATTCGAGCGGGCCCACAGATGTCTGATAAATTAAGTTTGTTATACAATAAATGTTTAATTCACGGTTATTTTCCTAAAAACTTTATGAAAACTGTTGTAATACCACTCATTAAAAACAAAAAAGTTGAGATATCGGATATATCGAATTATAGACCAATATCGTTAGTGATCGCTCGGTTCTCGCTAGTACCGCACGCATTCATGTTGTACCCCGCGTTCTCGGACCTAATAGAATTTCCTAGTGATGTGCCACTATCGGTGTACCACTATCGATTAAATGGATAAGTTTGTTGTACGATCATCGTCGAATCCTGATCTGGCTAGCAATCCAAGTAAAAGACCAGGGGACGAGATCAACCAATGGCGCTTTCCGAAAAGAATCGCTGTTCCTAAGCAAACACTGATTAATAATGACACAAGCACGGAAAACCGCTTCAGCAGTCTCCCAGTGGATAAGGTCCACGAAGTATCGGAGCCTTACAAAAGTGCGTCTGTCAAGAGACAATCGAGAGGTATTCCCCTAATTATTATTGATATTCCTGATAACTGTACCCACCAAAAACTTAAAGATATCATCGATAAATATGATAAGAAGTACCTAATTGAATATAGAGGTAACAACCGGTTAAGATCCAGTGCCACTCACCTGACGGACACCAAGCTATAAAGGCCGGACTACGTGAAGAGGATATTTCGTTCCACACCTACTCCAGAAAGGACGAAAAATTACCAAAAGTGGTCATCAAAGGATTACCAACAAACCTCATAGACTCCCTTACTAAGGAATTAGAGGAACTAGGCTTTCCCAGAGCTACAGTCACAATTATTAAGCTCAGCAAACCCGTCCAATGCCCACCAATAATAGTCCAACTACCAATTGGAACAGACATGGCTAAATTCAAGAAAATTAAATACCTATCAAACTGCGTTATTGCTATTGAGCGCTTTAAAAGTGGCAACAATATAAACTGTACTCAATGTTATCGATGCCAGAATTTCGGTCATGCCTCCCGGAATTGCAATAAACCTGCACGATGCGTCAAATGCTCTTTGGCCCATCCCACTTCACAATGTCCTGATAAAGGCTTTGCTAAAGCCGTACGATGCTGCAACTGTGAGCAAGACCACCCAGCTAATTATTCACATGTGCACATAGAGGTTAAAGTACTTGGAACGCATCAAAACCAAACGCGAATCAATTAGAAATATCATTACAATTGCCAAAACTAGTGTAAAACCGTCCTCTACGACTATTACGGACCGTACATTTGCTCAGGTACTCAAGCAGCAACAAATTCCAGACTTTATATCAAAACCGCCTGAACATCAACAGCCGCTTCCTCAGACTTCAGTGCAAAATGTATTAATAAATGAGGACTCAATAAACACCCCTCGAGATGCAGTGACAAGTGAAATGCTGCTAATACTAATTGAGAGAAACACCCAACTCAAACAAGAGTTGGCTGAGCTATATACACAGGTCATGGAGCTCACACTTCAGCGGGATCACCTCCAATTCAACAGTGATGGGTCTAGAAGAATGTAGCGACACCCATGAACGTGCTTTGAAACGTATAAGCGTTTTAGAGTGCGAGCTGAGTGATGCTCACAACTCCATCACTCTTAGGGAAAATCTGAAATCGGTTGATCAAGCAGACTTTTCCAACAGTCTGTATAATGAGCTAATGTGTAGGAGGACAGAGACTGATCTTGATGAGCCCATCACCTCGCACCCAATACAAAACTCAGCATTGCATATTCCTATTACAGCAATAGACAAAACCGGTGACCACTTGTTATTGCCGAACACCAATACATCATCATCAATAAGATTAGTAAATAGTAGCAGGAATAAATTAAAAAAATACATAAAACTCAATAAATTTATTTCTATATCACAGAGAAACATGAAAAAGCTTAGAATAGGAGCCAACAAATATCTTAGGACTTGTAAATCAAATGTACAGATAAAACAACTAATAGAAACAAGTAAAAAAACAATTAAACACCCAAACAGAGCAATATGAGACTGATATACATCAATTACAGACAGAAATTATGTGTATACATGATTCCTTAGAGTCCATAACTTTAAAATACAAAACATCACAGAAATAAATTGGGGTACATTAAGGCATTGAATAGCTTGGTGGAGTCTTGTCACAGCAATGAACAAAGGTTCTATGCACTTGAGAAATTATATAATCAAACACCTGACTGTGAAAAACCCCTACCATGTTCTTCCTTGTCTATAACATCCCGGGACGAGTCAACTTCTCCAATGGTTGACTCTGTGGGCAGTATATGTGACAATATTATAAACACAAATAACACTTGCTGTAATAGCCCTGTAACAAAAATTACACAACCTTTAAACGTTGGAAAGACTGTTGTTTATTGTATTGAAATAGGCAAAAGTTTAGGTTATCACTTAGTTCAACATCTGGGTAATTCGGTCATAACCCTTTCATTTCCTGGGGCATCCTACTCTCAAATAATTAATAAAGTATTAACTAGTACACATTGCCATTGCAAACAACAATAGTGATACTTATTGGCAAAAGAGATAATGTAAACACTAAAACTATCATTAAGTTTTACGGACAGTTATCAAACTTGCAAGTTAAACAGGTTATACTGTCAACACTGCCATATAGCAAATCTTTAACACAAATTGAAAACAACATTAGATACAATTTGAATAGAAAGTTACATACCTTGACCACATATTGTAGGAATATAGAATTATTTGACTGTAATCTTTTATTACAGAATAATTACTTTTTGACATTAGATAGTTATTTACTATCAAAATTTTTACGACGTCAGATAGCTGTATTGTTATCAAATTTTTTATTGAATTAAGCCAAATTATTGGCTTATAAACCAGCTCCTTTTGAGCTTATTAATAATGACTTATTAACTTGGGATATTATCTCAAAAAACTAGTTTGTAAGACAACAGGTAAAAAATCTGGCCATGGTTATAGGTCTTTTGAGCCCATTCGGTCTACTTTTTTTAAAGACACTGATATAAATATTGGTTGTAATAATTCTGAGTTAATTAACAATATTTCTAGTAGTTTAAACTTAGTTCACCAAAATATTGAAGGCATATCTGAAAAACTACTACAAATAGAACTTTATATAAAGGAACACAATGTTCACATTTTTTGTATTACAGAACATTGGTTAAAAACTCATGAACTATTGTTCAATAATGAATTTTTATTCACTTAGCAGTGCGTTCTCAAGAAAGAAAGCCATTCATGGGGGCTGTCTTATATTTGTATCTAATAATTTAAAATGTAAAGAACGTAAAGATATTGTGGCCCTTTCTATTGAGCGTACTGCTGAATTTTCCTGTGTTGAGCTTGAGCAGTTGCTCAAGCAACTTTAGAGGACAATGAGTTCATTGTCCTCTGTGTCTACAGTCCTCCAGATAGGGATTATAATTTATTAGAAACTGTAATGGGAAATGTATTGAAGCGTTTGCTTACTAGTAGAAAACATGTTGTGGTGTATGGGGATTTTAATGTTGACATACTTGTGCAGTCTTTGAAATGTATCAGATTTATAAATTTGTTTAAGTCTTTTGCCTTACAAAATTTTTTGTGAGCCAACTAGAATTACCTCACATTCTAGAAAATGTATAGATAATATATTCTGCAACTGTGCAACAACAACAAGGGAGATACTAAGTAACTTTCCATCAGATCATCTTGGTCAAAAAGCAGCGTTTCCTATTAATGTCACTTCCAAAGGAAATAAAAATGTATGTAGGCCAATGAGTGCATATCGACTTAAACAATTTAATGTTAATGTTACAGCAAAAGTCACTAATATTGATTTTAATCAGGAAAATCCAAACGGCTTATATAACTCCTTATTTAATACAATTAAAGATGAGTACAACAGTATATTTAAATCAAAAATATTTTATAAAAACAAAAGCCTGCATTTTTGTGAGTGGGCAACTACAGGTATTTACAAAAGTAGGGCTAAGTTGTACGAACTATATGGTATGAAGCAATTTAATTTTGATCCTGCTTTTATTCAATATGTAAAAAAATATTCCAAGACCTTCAAAAAAACCTGTGCTGCTGCCAAGTCGTTACATATCAGTAATAAGATTAAAGATTCAAAAAATAAGGTAAAAATGACTTGGAATGTAATCAATACTGAAACCGGTCGATTACTACCCCGTGATAATAACTTTGAGTTAATTATAAATAACAAGGAGATTAATAATAAATTAGATGTAGCACAAAAATTTACTAACTATTTTATAGACATATCCGCGAAAACAACTAGTTCCTAAATTCTTGTCCAATCAAAGCTCAACGCATGCTTGGGGGCAGCGTAGATCAGTGCAATGTCTTATTTAGCTTTAAATGTGTTAACCCCAACGATATCATTAAAGTATTCAAGTCGCTTAACTCAAAAAAGACAGCTGACTTGTGGAGTATTTCTGTGAAATTGATACAGTCTATTATTGTTAATTTATCTCCACATCTAGCTGAAATATTTAATAAATGTATCGATAAAGGAGTGTTTCCGGATTTAATGAAACACAGCAAGGTAATGCCTCTATTTAAGTCTGGATCCAAAACCGACCCTGGTAATTTCAGACCTATTTCAATATTACCTGCCATTAGCAAAATTTTTGAAAAAATTATATTGCAACAACTACAAGCTCATTTTAATTCAAATATGCTACTACATAAAGAGCAGTATGGGTTCACAAGGGGTCGTTCTACTATTCATGCAGGTGTGACACTTCTGAATCATACTTTATTAATAAGTAATTAATTATAATAATTAATTTTTGTACTCCAGAAGAGAGCTATACGTGCAATATATAAATTGAGTGCTAGAGTGTCTCTTAGAGAGAAATTTAAAGAAATTGGCATTTTAACGGTTGCATCACAGTATATATTTGCAAATATCATGTTAGTTAAACAGAACATACATTTATACAATAGACACAGTGACATACATTCGATAAATACTAGAAATAAGCATAAATTAATTGGAACGCATCATCGTTTATAAAAGGTTCACGACTCTTTTGCAGGAATTGGCGTACGCCTATATAATAAAATTCCTTTACATAAATTTAAGGCGGAAATTAAGACGCACCTATTGAAAAGGGCTTATTACACAATTAATGATTATTTGAATGATAAAAATAAATGGAAATAAGTTGCTTGCTCTACGCTCGAGCTATTTAGGATTCGAATGAATCTTGTGTTATATTATCTACTTGTCTTGAATCTGCATAAATATGTTGTATTTTTTTTACATTCTCCAGTATAAACAATTTGAAACGCCAGGCAACTAAAGGTATGGCTGCGTTTGTCCCGGTAATACCTAATATACATAATTATATGTAATTTGACTTTGTTATTGTGTGAGCACTATGTAGACTTATTTATAATTTTGAAATTGACATGATAGATGCTGTGTAGTTTTTGGGTATGTCATGCTCGCCTAAGTGTCCTGGCAGTGGTGGCGTATGTATCGGGTCGCCTTGTTCCCTACAATACGGTTGAATAGGGCGATGGCTGATATATGCGTCATACCCGTGAACGGATGCCGTCTGTTGGGACTGGTCAGCTCATAGCTGTTATAGCAATTGTTACAAATAATATTATTAAAATTTAAGGCAAACTAAGTTTAGTCGACTGTTCTCACATAAATTCAAAGGAACTATGTAAGTGTAATTTTAATGAACACTACATTTATTTTGTTCTTTTTTTTTGTATAATTTCATTACTATATAGTTAGTCAAATATCATGTTAATCAAACTGTGTCAAATGGCGGTTAGAAAAGAGTGGCCATGAGTTTTATTGCCAGGTTCTTCCTCTGGCTCTACCTATTGCTTTGCGAATCTGGCAGTAAATGTAAATGTAGAAGCAGTAATCTTGACGTTCATAAGTGTTACTTTGTGATCTACATGAATTAAGATTGTTCATTTGATTTTTTGAAAAAAACTTACTTCAATTAAGACCCTCAAACAGGATTTTATCAAGTGTGAAACTTTCATGGACAAAGTTATACTTATTCTGTCTCACGTAGGTAATAATTTTTAATTTATCCGAGTTGCGTGTACTTTATTGGAATGCCGATGGCATCCACAAAAAGCAGCAGGAACTAAGGTCACTTGCGGTAGGTGAGATTGACGTCGACATCATCGCACTCAATGAAACAAGGTTGACCAACCGTCTTACTTTAAGCCTCCCAGGCTTTACTTGCCATAGAGCCGACAGACGAGCAGATGGCTCTGGTCAAGGTGTTGCACTATTGGTCAGAACTGACCTAGAACATGATATTGTTGTTACCCCACCAACACATAACTTAGAAGCTATAGGGATATCCCTTAACTTACCCTGCGGAAACGTCATAATTTATTCGGTATATCAGTCACCTAACATGACGTTGCTTACTAATGACATAAGCGCAATCATGTCCTCAGGTAGCAAAGTGCTACCTGGTGACATAAATGCTAGACATCCCTACTGGTCCCCTGTTTCTACTAATGCCCATGGTAAGACACTATACCAATTAATGTTACATGACGAATTTACTATCCATAGCCCTGGCGAACCCACTCTAGTACACTACAAAGGTGAGAGTAAGCCCACTAATCCTGATCTGCTTATAACTAAAAATCTACATACAGTTGAGTCAATTGATACCGTCCATGCACTTTCTTCCAACCACTTGCCTGTGTTTGTCCGACTTGCTGTCAAGACTCATCGGAAGCCCATACGAAAATTAAATTACGCAAAGGCTGATTGGAATGGTTACCGCCAGTATCTCAATAGCAATATTCACCTGGACAAACAGACATATAAGCCCGATAACGATATTGATTTAGCAATTTCACACTTCCAACGCACCATGATTTTAGCTAGGGACGCCTTTATCACAATCACAACCCTTAAACCCTGGCAAACCTCACAAAAGATGCATAAAAAGAAAAATCAGTAACAAAAAAAATTTGCGTCGTATTTCTGTCAAAGAAACCGACAGCATCACTCGCAAAATCCTTAACGTTGAGGTTAAACATCTTCAACGCAAAATCAATGATGCCTTAAAAGCTCACTGTGATGAAATCTTGAACCGTAAGCTTAAAAAAGTTGACAACCCCTGTGCGGACCTCTGGCGTATTGCTAAAGGGTTTAAATAATTCCCACATCTTGCACACCCCCACTCAAGGCTAACGATGGCACTATAAGCTCTAACGCCAAGGATCAATGTGAAATTTTGGCAAACAGCTTTGCTGATAACATGCTACTTACTCACAATTGGAGCAGTGACGAACAGTACAACGTTAATATGGCCTCGTATACTATAAACAACCTTATTGATGAAACCTACTGTGTCCAATTGGTTAGACCACTCGAAATACTCAGATGTATATCAGCTCTCAAAACAAGCAAAGCAGCTGGCCAGGACGAAATATCAAACCAACTCATTAAGCGCTTACCTCGTAAAAGTATCGTCTTGTTAACTAAAGTTTTCAATGGCTGTTTGCGGGCTAACTATTTTCCAACCGTCTGGAAGGTTGCCAAAGTATATGCCATTCATAAGCCTGGTAAAGATCCTTCAGACCCAACTGGTTACCGGCCAATTAGCCTACTTCTGTGCCTAGGTAAGTTATTTGAAAAGATCTTGTACCGTCGCCTTAATCAGGTGACAGAAAATATCCTGATTAATGAACAGTTTGGCTTTCGAGCTGCACATTCAACCACCCAGCAGCTGGCTAGAGTGGCAGAAACCGTTTCATATAATTTAAATCTGAAGAAGTCTACAGGTATGTTCCTCTTAGACATTGAAAAAGCGTTCGACTCAGTCTGGCACGAAGCCCTTATTCACAAAATGCTCTTGTCAGGTGTCCCTGTATCACTAATAAAAATAACTAAATCTTACCTCGACCACCGAACGTTCAAGGTTTACGTGAATAATTCATGTTCGGCTCCACGATTTGTCCCTGCTGGCGTCCCCCAGGGATTCATTCTTGGCCCTCAGCTCTTTTTACTATACCTAAACGATATACCAATACAACCACACACCAGTCTTGCCTGCTTTGCGGATGACACAGCCTCCTTAACATCTTCAGCACATATTGATATAATAGTCGACCGCTTAAATTTATCGATCGAGACAGTTGACAATCTACTTTCATAAGTGGAAATTAAAAATTAATTCTTCTAAGACGGATACAATATTGTTTTCTAGACAACGATCACCCCCTAAGCGAAGTCTTGAAATTGACGGACATAAGATCGGATGGAGCTGTTCTGTTAAATGAGACCACACCATGAAGATCTTCGAGAGGATTATAGACTCTCGGATCCGGCAGGAGTGTACTCTCTCGGAGTGTCAATATGGGTTTCGCCCTGGTTGTGGGACCACGGACCCTGTTTTTGCCCTGAGGGTTGTCGCAGAGAAATACAGGTCGAAGAACACGCCTCTGAACTGTTTGTTTCGAGACATGCAGAAGGCCTTCGACTGTGTTCCTCGTGCGATGATCTGGTGGGCACTGCGGTCCAAAGGGGTTCCAGAGGTCTATATTGACACTATCCGGGACATGTACTGTGACTCCGATTCAATGGTTCGGACTGCTGTTGGCGACACGAAACCCTTCCCCATCACCGTCGGGGTACACCAGGGTTCGGACCTTAGTCCGCTTCTGTTCAGTGTAATATTAGACGAATTGTCGGACAGCATCAGAAACCCACATGAGCAGCCTCCATGGTTGCTCATGTATGCTGACGATATTGCGCTGGCAGACGCGGACAGGGGCAGATTGGTGCGACGTGTAAAGGCGTGGAAGGAGACGCTTGAGAACGGCGGTCTGAAACTAAATGTGGCGAAGACCGAGTACTTGGCACTAAACTCGACAGATCTCACATCCGTCCGCATAGGCGGTGATTTGGTCGAGCGCACGGACCAGGTTAAATACCTGGGATCTGTTTTTCACACGTCCAGTGACATCGATTGCGATGTCAAGTCACGCATTGCTGCCGCGTGGGCCAAATGGCGGGAGATGACCGGTGTCATTTGTGACCCTAAAATGCCGATCCGGTGAAGGGACAGGTCTACAAAACCATTATTAGACCTGTCCTTTTACATGGCAGTGAGACGTGGCCGATATTGGAGCGACACAAGCAGGAGCTGCGTGTCACGGAAATGAAGATGCTGCGGTGGATGTGTGGGGTCACGCGAATGGACCGCGTGAGAAACTCTCGCATCCGCGGCAGCCTTCACGTCCGTGACATTGCAGACAAGTTGCAAGAGTGTCGCCTTCGTTGGTATGGTCACGTCTTGCTGCAACCGCCGGGCTACGTAGGTAACAAATGTCTGGCCATGTCAGCCCCGCCGGGTCCTGGTAAGAGGGGAAGACCCAAGAAGTGGTGGCTTGACGTCGTTAGGGATGACATGCGTGCCAATGGTCTCACTACAGGGGATGCCGAAGACCGTGCGAAGTGGAGGAGAAAATGTAGGAAAGCGGACCCCGGGCGTCGCGAGACGCAACTGGGACAGACGCTCGGATGATGATGGGAGCTGTTCTGTTAAATACTTGGGTAATATGCTAGACAACTAGCTCAATTGGAGTGACAACACCACTAAATTAAAACTTAAAAGCCCCAAAGCATTAAACGCTTTAAGCCCCATTCTCAATAGAGGATCTTGTCTCAGTAGTAAAACCAAGTTAAATATATATTGAACATTAATACGACCATGTCTAACTTATGCTTGCCCAGTATGGAGCGGTACATGTCTCTCAAACATTAATAGTCTCCAGGTTATCCAAACAAGTCACTTAAATACGCGTTTAACCCACCCTTTCGAACAAATCTAAACAAACTACACATTAAAATTAAATTACCTACTTTAAAGGAATTTATTTATAAATTATCAAAAAGTTTTATTTGAATAGTAATAAACTGAGTAAAATTTTTTTTTTTATTGTTACAAATCAAGAAAATACATGAACTTAACAACTGTAAGATGCCGCATAAACTCATTTGAGTTTTTCTGTGCATCAGCGTCATCGACATATTTCAGGCACATTTATTTGTACCTATCTATAATTAATTATTCTCGTATTCATATATAGATAAACATGCTGCTAAATTATTACATCTACCAGTCCACAATAACAAATAGCATTCTCAGATAAGTACATGAAATCATCTGCTTTAGTTATAATTCTACGATATTTATACAAGTGACAAAATACAATATTGGATTCATTGGTAAATATGTTGGTACACACTAAACTGAGTTACCTGCCGAACACAGCCGACCTGTCACCTCGGCTGCGTCGATCCTATCTTAACCGGTTTTGTGCATAGATGAAGTCACACATTATACAGAGTGTTGCATTAAAACAAATTAAAAATATAAACTGAACATACTTAATTGTTAACTATTTTACAATTTTGTTTACAATTAATGTGTAATTGCGTGTATATATTGTGTGTGAATGTAGACGAGTGTAATCATGGTATTAATTTTGTCGTGTATACAACGGGGAGGCTGACTAAAAATTATTTGATATATGTTGCAAGAAATACTGTTTTAGTTTATTTTTTATATTTTTCGGAGTTAACTGTTCCCTAACTGATATCTGTAAATCGTTAATCAAGAATGGAATAATATACGCTAATTTTCTTTTACCATAATTGTTAGAGTATTTAGGTAAAATTAACCTATTTTTTAGAATCTGGCGTGTTTGAACCGTGTTACTGTTCTATTTTCTTTCTTCTTTAAGTTGTTCATTAAAGAATTCTTCATTTAGTAAAGTGTACTTAATTTTATCATGGATTGGTATTATTTTACAATATTCCAATAAACTATGGTATTTTTTATTACAATTATTTTTAATATTATATGGTACAATTTCTTTTAATAACCTTATTTGAAGAGCGTAAATTGAGTCCAGATGGGTTTTATAAGTTCTCCCATAACTTGATAAGCCATAACCGATAATGGATTCCACTAAAGCTTTGTATAGTTGTAGTCTTATCTGATAAGGTATTTTTTTTTAACCAGCGAAAACTTAGCCAAAAGACCTCTCAGTTTATCACAGATTTGGTTTATATGGATTTTCCACGACATTCTACTATCTATTATCAGGCCCAGATACTTTTGCTCATCCACTACATCAATAGATCCACATTTACATTTGCTAGGTAAACTTTTATTGTTATTTATATGAAGGCATTCATGACTGTGTGCAATGAGACTTGATATCGTTGCATCTCTGTTTTGACTAGAGCTGATGTATAGATGATATATAGATCTCCTAACAGATACAAGTCTATGTTGTTAGAAAAGTGTTTGAGTGTTGACTGTATTTCCTTGATAAAGAGATGCTTACTATAACTCGGTGGACGATATATGGCGCACAAACCCGCGGTGTAGTTAGATCGGGTGGTAATAGTACACAATATGCTTTCAAAATAATGAGTTTTGTATTGTTTTAAAATGGCTTTATGTGTATTTTTTTACGTACAATAATAAACCACCACCCTTTCGTCCACTCCGCAAGTTTGTAAACATTTGATAGCCAGTTAAATTGAAAAGACCACATACTGACTCTGATATTTACTTCCGATAGTATGATAACATCCAAGCCTCGTTTTGATGTGTATACACACTGTTCAACGGCATGAAAGTTTTTGATAATGGATCTCACGTTTATATGCATACATAATAGACTAACACGGAAGTTATTTATGTGATTCAGAAACTTATTGAGGTTTACACAATCGTTTAGTTCAATAATATCGTTAGTGTTAAAAATATCAACCATAGTAATAACTTTAAAAGATGAAATTTAATTATGTATGTCTAAGTATTTACTATTAATTTTTGTTGTTGATTAAGTCTTGAATATCTCCCATATTTCTGATAGTATATATCTTCTCATTATCACCTTTCCTTGCTTTAACACATCCATTTTTAAACCAGACGTATTTAAAACTTTGGTTGATTTTAAGATCTTTTTTGGCATTCCAAAGAAGCTGCTTACTTGCTTGTGTCATAGCTTCTCTAACGTAAACGAAGTCTTTACTATTTTTACGGGTAGGATGTATATCTGCTACACATGGTCTAATCTTTTTTACTTCTGTGATCCATTTCTCCTGGGCGTCTCCATTGCGTAATTCTACAATAATTTTGGATGGTAAATCGTTTCTACTCCGTAACCGCTTTATATTCTTAATTCCCTCCTTTGGTTGACTAATCATCACTGCTATATTTTCAACGACCGTCTTGACCTCCTCATTTTTTTCAGTAGGAATGTTGGAAATCTCTATATATTTACAAAGATTTTCTTGCTCAAGCTCTTGCAAACGTTGCTCCATGGCTCCCATACGGATTTCAAGGTTGACATTTTTGTTGGTAAGGGCTTTGTTTTTTTGTTCTAAATCCTTGATCGATTTTTTGAAGACCTCCATGCATTCCATTACTTCATCCATCTTCGAGCTCTGAAACTCCAGTGCCTGGTTTAAGTCTCTCATCTCTTTTCGTATCGCTTTTTCTACTTCTTTAGCTATATTATCAAGCAATTTCCTTGAGTTGACCTCCACCGTTGCACATCATCCCTGTCGTCGTCGTCACTCGGTAAAATGATTGATGAATTCTTTCTCGGCATTTCATTCTGACACTGTAGGCAAGTCCATTCCAGACTGGGTGCAGCTTTGACTGCTGCGATTTGTTTGTTCGTCAGACCTGCATATTTGTTATTAAGATGCACCAGACGCTCACATTTACCGCATTCCACACCTGGTACAAATTTCGTGATACTTTTTTCACAGTTATCACATAACTTTTTTGACATTGTGGGTAATTCACAAATATACTGCGCGCGTATGCAAAGATGTATTGCATTAACCAACGATCGGCGATGACTGAACTGACTATTAAAATATTGCTTGAATTTGTTATTTTACTAATTACGTTAGCGCTTATTTGCTATTTTTGTTTAGTAGTACTTAAGTATGCAACAAATGTAATGCTATACTAAAGCTTACATAAACATAATCTTAATGTACCTCATTATATTTTACGTATCTAATCACCTAAAATTACGCTTGTAAATTCTTAAAAAGCGCATTGGCTTTGTGTAATGTAACCTAAATTAATTTTTAACCTCTAGGATTATATTACCGCTGGAGTTGTTATATGCTATGTATATTTATTTACAATAAAGACTTATAAAAAAATATCGTTAGCGACTGTAATGTCAAAGATATTTGAGATGTTATTGCAACCGCAACTAATTAACTACATAAAGTTACATAGTGCCCAGTTTGGTTTCCGTACGAATCTTTCTACTGACAATGCTGTCTTCTCTTTAAAGAAGACAGTTCGTTATTATTTAGATAGAAAGACTAATATTTATGCTTGTTTCCTCGATCTAAGTCGCGCTTTTGACATGATAAATTATGATAAGTTATGGGAAAAAATGAAGTTAAGTGATATACCTTACGACATAATTCGAATAATGAAATATTGGTACGAGGGTCAATCCAATACTGTGAAGTGGGGTGATAGCATGTCCGATGAGTATACACTCAACTCTGGAGTAAGGCAAGGTGGGTTAACCTCCCCTATTCTTTTTAACTTATATGTGAACGATTTGATAGGGGAACTGAGCGGCAGCGGAGTCGGCTGTTCGATTAATAATGTTTGTATCAACAATCTTAGCTACGCTGACGACATGGTGCTACTCAGTCCCTCTGTCAAGGGTTTGCAGAAGTTGTTAGGAGTGTGTGTGGAGTATGCAAACAGGGCTCGTATACAATGTTAAAAAGACGGAGGTTATGATTTTCAGACATGATAATAAACCATTGCCTACTCCTGACATTTTCTTGTGTAAAGAAAGGTTGAAAACATTGGGAAGTTTTAAATATCTGGGGCACATTTTGACCGATAAACTTAAAGATGAGGAGGACATCGAGAGACAACGTAGAACGATTGCTGCTAAGAGTAACATGCTTGCTAGGCGCTTCGCGAGATGTTCAAAGCAGGCAAAAATTACTCTGTTTAACGCGTACTGCCGTACGCCGTACACATGTCAGCTCTGGTATGGTTATACTCAACGCGCGTATAACACAATGCGAGTACATTATAATAATGCGTTTAGGTGTATCTTAGGATTACCATGGAGGTGTAGAGCGTCCGGTATGTTCGCGGAAAACAGAGTAGATGATTTCTATGCCGTCATGAGAAAGTCCAGGGCCGCTTTTATTAACCGTGTTCATCTATCTGACAATGAAATATTGAGGGCTATATATGAAGCTAACCTCTACTTCATATATGATTTTCAATATTAGCTAGCAAGCTTCATCCAATTTTATTTTATATTAATTTTATTTCATATTATAATTGTATATATTTGACATTTTTATTTTTTATTATTTTTTTTTGTTGCAATGTATTCATTTAATTTGATTTATTTTATTTTTTTTTCTTGTGACCTGAAATAAACGATTATTATTATTAGTTATTAGGTGAGTTTTTAAGCAGGAAAAGCAGCTTCCCCCTCTGTAGCTCTAAGGAATTGATGTAACCCAAAGATCTTAGTAACCAGGTCATTAATGAAAAAATAATAATAACAAAAACTTATAACGAATCTACAATTGGTGTTCAAATATTGCCGTCTACCAGGTCCCATTGTATTTTCAAACAATCCAGCAAATAGTACACACACAATTTCATTTAAATCGGTCCCGTCGTAAAGGAGTTAGGTGAAAAACACGTACAGTAAGCTAATTATATTTTTTCGGCACCGGCATACTTACATAATTAGCGAAACATGAAAAAAAAGAGTGAAACCTTTTTCAATTAATGTTGCTGGCTGGTTTATGACTATTTTATTTTAGAATAAAATATTTTAACATCGATAGTGTAATGATTAAACTTAAAATTCATAACTTTTGTATGTAAGCTATATATGTTAAACTTATGTCGTTGGAATCGCTACGAAACAAGCTAACACTTACAATTGTGGTAAGCTTGTTTTGCCATGATATGTATTAATAATTCTCCTTTAAAAAAAAGTATGAGCGAGATTTTCTAATTTGTTGAACAATACGTGTATTAATTAAAAAAATAAAATATGATTGATCGTTACGTTGCGAGTGCCTGTGCGCCGTAGCCTCGTCCGTCGGTCAACAGGTCTACCACGTGCAGGTGAGGTCGGCTTGGGCCCAGAGCTGTCAACAGGGCCCCTAACACCCAAAAATTATGTTCCGCTAATTGTGCCGGTGTGTGTTTTTGTATTCTAACAGACCAAAGAGTTCAGGACCTCATACTATAGCTATGAAACATATCAATAAATGTTTGACAATCAAGTGACTCTATTTTTAAATTAACAAAAATCAATAGAGAGAACGTTCATCAAAATATCACAAATAGGAACAGTTTGTACTGGAAAATTAAATTGTCGTTTTTAGTATTTTCTTTTACTTATCATTTTCATTTCTAACCGTTTAAACCTACACTGAACCTTTACAACAATTCAAGACCAAAATTAACCAAATCGGTAGAGCCATACTCGAGTTTTAGCGAGACTAACGAACATCAATTCATTTTTATATATAAGACTAACTGACCCGGCGGACTTCCTACCGCCTATAAATTAATACATGTTGTTTTTATTTATTAGCTGAGTTTTACAGCAGGAATAGCAGCTTTTCTCCGGGAGAATTGTTTCATATGATGCCTATAGCTACTTCTTATCAACGCACCGCTCGCCATAGACATGCTGTTTACCCTTAGACTTTGCATTCGGAGCGCTCGTATACGATTAGGTCGGAAAGGGGGTTTCTTTCGCATACGCTTAGATTGTTGAATGAGTTTCCGGTTTCCCCGAACATCTACGTTATGGAGTTCTTAAATGAGCTACCGATTTTCCCGAACATCTACAGTATGGGGTTCTTCAGAGGCGTCTTAGAAGGTTTCTACAGGGTCGGCAGGGTGAGTGCCGCACCTCTGGTATTGCAAACTTCCATAGGCTAAGGTGACCACTTTCCATCAGGAGGGCCGTCTGCCACCTCAGTTGTATAAAAAGAGCTTCACATGAGTTCTTCAAAAGAAGTCATAGAAGATTTTTGTCTGGTCAGTAACGCGAATACAGCCCCTTCGATGTTACAAACCGACTCATCTAGTAGTATAAAGTCCGATCTGTAGGGTTGATAGTTTTCAGTAAAGGTTAAAAAAGTTTTTGACTTGTGTAATTCTTAAACGGTGAGACTTGACATTGAGATTTTTTGGTATGTTGTAACAACACCCCAGCCTAGTTAAATGCTATGTAATGTATATTTCTTATGCTTTTATTTCACGAGATAGTGAGTGCTATATCAACATAGGACATTTTGTGGCGGAAGAGCGAGGGTCCGTAGTGAACATTATACGTTGTTTTACGGAGATGTTTGAATTAAGTGACGTTCTATATTAACATGGGTCATTTTATGATGGAATTATCTATCGCATAAGAGCCCTTTGTTAATAACCACCTTATAGTAGTTTATGATACTGTTGCATAATAAGGGTTCTTATAACATGATTGTGTTTTAAAAAAACGAGCCGTAGGCGAGGATTTTTATAGTATCACACGAGTGTTGTAAGACCAAGTTATGTACAGTGTCATACACTACTTTATCTACTCTCATACTATAATACGTAAAACAATATTGCAAATAAGACGCTGAATATAACAACAAATTTATTTTTACTTGTAATAATTATTGATGTTCTGAATATTACAATTATGAAACTGAATTACGTACAGGAAGCGTTATTGGAGGTACTCGGAGAGGGTATGTTAATGTTGAGAGGGTATGTTAATGTTGACCTCATTTCTGTTATTTTCAATACTGTTAAGTATTGAATTGGATACAGTGATCTTGCTAGTCATTGAATCATCGAAATAGCCTTCTGCAACTGTCGTTGACCTCCAACCACCGTGTCGCTTTAGTGCCGTTACATCTCGACCAGCGTCAACTAGCAAGGTCGCAGATGTTCGGCGAAAGCAGTGTCCTGTGTACATTTCGGGGTCGGTAAGTTGAAGATAGCTGGCAATAACTTTGCCTAAAGCTCCAAATTTGTTAATGCCAACTCTCTGCGTCGTGCATTTTCCGGCAATATAGTTTAGAAAAAAACTGGGATTGCTGCACTCAGTTGGAAGTAACTCTATGTATTTTTTGCATTGTTCATAATATTTCCCAGTAATGGTAAAAGAGCGGTCCGTCTTGGTTTTAGTTTTACTTATTTTGATCAATAGTGTAGTTTCGAAGACTTCAACAATTGTATGTTGTATAACTCTTGCCGTCGGCAAGCACTCATTATACCAAAAATTTGTGCAATCTGTAACAACTCATATATTATATTACCTACGGTAAATTAACTTAATATTAACAAAAAAAATGTACATGGTTAACTGATAAACAACTAAAATACCTTTGTGAAGAGATATAAAGTGCCTGGGGCTTCATTTAAGAACTTATTTATCTGCTCTGCTGTAAAAGTCTTGGATTTTTTCCCTTTATGTCCTTGTAAGTTTCGTTTCAAAAATGCAATCAGCTTGCTATATTTAGTTATGTCAACTTCGATGTAAATATTGAGTGTACTTTTAATCATGGAGTATTTAACCCACATACTTGACACTTTATATTTTTCAGATAACTCTTGAAAGTACGCTAACAACACATTTTCAGAAAATGATGTAGCTTTTTTATTCATTTTCCATTCCATGAATTCGTGGTAACATTTATTATAGTTGCTCCTAGATTTCGCCGGCAACAGGTTCATGGTCATGTTTGACGCAGCTTCCAGAATGTCTGGTGGTGTACAATCACCACTATCCTCGCTTTCAGACATGTTTTTACACAAAAACTTATGTATTTTACAAACAAAACCAAACTTTGTTTAAATATTAAAAAGATTTTTTAAATGTCAAATTTTGGCGCCAAGGCGCAAACATCGATTGCGCATGCGCGCTTGCGTCGCGGACTCGTTCATTGAAACCTTTTTTTTTTAAAGTAGATGTTCTACCTCCTTGGAACTACCAGCTGGAGGTTGTATAGGTGTATCGTAATGGTTAAAAAGTTATATTATGATACAGGTGTCCAGACCTGTATCGTAATGAAACTTTTTTTAAATTATTTTTGGCTTGTACGTAATGTTTGTCATAAGAATTCTGTTTTCAGGTTTATAATCTTTGTATTATAGTATCAGAGTAGATAAAAATATTTAAACTACCCCACCAGTGTAACTAAATAAAAAATGATATTATTATTTAAAATCGTTTATTAATTAAATAACTCTCAAAATAGATAGCAAAACCATTAGATGGCATCACATCAAAATAAACTCACTTTGAATAGCAATCAGATCACAGTTAGGTACGGACTTAATTAAAATTAGCATAGTCTAAAACTTACAGATCTATGTACCTATTAGAACAACTCAGGAGACACGCATATAGAAATTTAAACTTCGCATTATTTATAAAATCAACAATAACATATATTTTCAAAATAACATTCCCTCTTAAAAAATTTACCAATCTGAAGCATGACGTTAGCTTACGTTACGTTAGTTTACGTTAATAGTTTAACAACAATTAAACTGTACGTATACCTAAAACTGCCTTGATGGCATAGTTAAAACTTAAAATAGTAATTATATGGCATATCGTATCACAGCATGGTAACTAGGTAACCTACATGACTACGGCACGGACTTATATTAGCAGTCTTAAACTTATAAATGCAAGTATATTAAGATATTTAAACTTCGCACTAGTTACTTAATTGGAAATAAAGTATATACGATTAACAACCAGCCTTCATAATATTATCAATCAGTCTTACATCGTGACCTAGACATGGGTGTAAACACTTAATAGCAAAGAAATTGTACGTAGACAAACATTAAATTACGTAGTTGAGTACTTATTATAATTAACATTGTTTCGCTAAATCAGTAGGAAGAATTCAACTCTAAAAACAAGCAGCGAAAAGAAAAGAAAAAACAAAATTCTTATTCCGATAGTTCATCATCCGATTCTTCAGAAACATCAACAGTGGCAGTGGTGTGCATCAGCAGTGGCATAGAGTTAAAGTATGGATGATACTCTAAAGGAATTGCTTCTGAACGGCACATATCCATTAAGTCTTTATATTTAGCAGCAGGAACCATAATAGGTTCAGAATATGCATGTTTTAGCTCAGTTTGTACCGAGTTCCTCGTGTTACCGCGAATCATTACAATATTATAATCAGGTTGAGTCAGATCATATTTAAAAAATAATTTGTTGGGATCACAACCGTCTGCATGAACTTCTCTAATGTTATTCCAGTTGATCTTTTTGCCCTTAATGTCTTTCATCCAGACCTTATTATTAACAAGACATTTAAAGTCAAACACGTCATTCTGGGTTACGTTGCGGACAACATAGGGTTCTCCTTCATTCTTGGCCCATCTTACTAATAAACGCCATTCATGAGGAGTATACATCGTTTTGGTATGAGAAGCTCTTTCGATGACAGAGTGGACACTGTCCCCCTCATTTTGGGTGTGGCTTTTGTAAAAACTGGTGTGTTATACATATGTTAAACTTTTTTGCGCCGTAAACATACAAAGCGATTACAATTTTGGCCAGCACAATTGTCTGACCAAAAGCGAAACTCTTTGGCCCCTTGGCCAACATTCATCATCATCATCCGAGCGTCTGTCCCAGTTGCGTCTCGCGACGCCCGGGGTCCGCTTTCCTACATTTTCTCCTTCACTTCGCACGGTCTTCGGCATCCCCTGTAGTGAGACCATTGGCACGCATGTCATCCCTTACGACGTCAAGCCAGCACTTCTTGGGTCTTCCCCTCTTACCGGGACCCGGCGGGGCTGACATGGCCAGATATTTGTTACCTACGTAGCCCGGCTGTTGCCGCAAGACGTGACCATACCAACGAAGGCGACACTCTTGCAACTTGTCTGCAATGTCACGGACGTGAAGGCCGCCGCGGATGCGGGAGTTCCTCACGCGGTCCATCCGCGTGACCCCACACATCCACCGCAGCATCTTCATTTCCGTGACACGCAGCTCCTGCCTGTGTCGCTCCAATATCGGCCACGTCTCACTGCCATGTAAAAGGACAGGTCTAATAATGGTTTTGTAGAGCTGTCCCTTCAACCGGATCGGCATTTTAGGGTCACAAATGACACCGGTCATCTCCCGCCATTTGGACCACGCGGCAGCAATGCGTGACTTGACATCGCAATCGATGTCACTGGACGTGTGAAAAACAGATCCCAGGTATAACCTGGTCCGTGCGCTCGACCAAATCACCGCCTATGCGGACGGATGTGGGATCTGTCGAGTTTAGTGCCAAGTACTCGGTCTTCGCCACATTTAGTTTCAGACCGCCGTTCTCAAGCGTCTCCTTCCACGCCTTCACACGTCGCACCAATCTGCCCCTGTCCGCGACTGCCAGCGCAATATCGTCAGCATACATGAGCAACCATGGAGGCTGCTCATGCGGGTTTCTGATGCTGTCCGACAATTCGTCTAAATGGCCCCTTGGCCAACATTAGCCTGCATAAAATCTAAGAGGCAACTGCTAACCTCATTTGCGCCACGTTTTGCTACAGATTCATCCCACATATAACAAATGGGCTTCCTTTTACCCATGTCAAAAACCGTGAAGTTAAAAGAAGAAAGCTTTCTCTTATCCTCTCATTTGTGTCAGCCATTTTGGCGAAATATTCGCATCCGTGTACGCACTTGGCGCGAAACCGGAAGTCCTTGACTTGTATCATATAATTAATGATAATTCATAACTTTTGTATGTAAGCTATATGTTAAACTTATGTCGTTGGAATCGCTACGAAACAAGCTAACACTTACAATTGTGGTAAGCTTGTTTTGCCATGATATGTATTAATAATTCTCCTTTAAAAAAAGTATGAGCGAGATTTTCTAATTTGTTGAACAATACGTGTATTAATTTAAAAAATAAAATATATTTTTTAAAAGTGTGTATATGTTTTAATACATTAAACCTTATTTTCTAATGTTTACAAAAAACACATACATTGCCATACATTTTTTATATGCCACAAGCATTACAAAAACGGACAACTCGACAAAAAAGGTCGCAGTAGAAAAAGTGAAGTGTAACTTCATACTTAAATTCCGAAAACCCTATAGATTAAGTGGTTTAAGTAGCTAAGTTTACACTTAGTATGGTTCATTAACTTATCACATACATAGTTTCAAGTGCTTCAAGTGTGTAGTTTATTAGAAATCGTACAATAAATCAAGCACTGCAAAATACAGTCAAAAAAACACCTTCAAACTTTTGATGACAGGGCAAGTTCTGATGCAGTTATTTTTAATCCAAAGTAAAATTCTACAACTTGATTAAGTTTAGAAAGCGATAAACTTATTAAAAATGCTAACTTCCATACAAAAATACTTCAGAAAACTAAAACAAACTTTTACAATTTTGACTAACAGCACCCTGGGGCACGTCTATCATAGTATGGATAAGACCATACAACCAACACTGTTACACTTAAACGCAAATAGGAACATGAGAATTAATAAATAATTACGTAATAAAATAAAACTAATACAAACTAAATATGAATTAATTTTAAAATAGCTAAGTTTTTTTTTAAAATAAAATAAATAAATATCCATCACGCCTTATCCCCGAAGGGGTGGCAGAGGCATATTATATGCCCACTTTTCACCGTGTGGATTTATCTGTCCCACGTAATAGGTGGTGAGCCCATTGCCGTGTTGAAATAGACAGACGCAGGTTGTGGCTACCTGCTGTTGAAATTTTTCAAGCCGCCCATAAGGCATTCAACCAGGCTTAACGACTGCCATTTTACTGGCAACCGGGACCAACGGCTTAACGTGCCTTCCGAAGCACGGAAACGCTCGCAAATGTAAATGCCACAAAGTGGTCACCCATCCGAGGACCAGCCATAGTGAAAGTTGCGTAACTCAGTGATCGTTTACAGAACACTGAGACCGCGGAGCCACGAGCGCTTCTTAAGTTTTTTTTTAGTTTTATTTTTAACCGACTGAAAAAAAAAGTTATCAATTATTCGGCATCCTTTTTTAGAACAGATATGTACTTATTTTGCCTAATTTGTCGACAGTTATGATTACTGCTCCGCTCTCCAGGGTAGTAGCATGATGATATATAGCCTATAGCCCTCCTTGAATAAATGGGCTATCCAACACAAAAATATTTTTTTCAAATCCGACCAGTAGTTCCTGAGACGCGTTCAACCCAACAAACAAACTATTTAGCTTTATTATTAACACTAGTTGACGCCCGCGGCTCAGCACGCGTGGTCTAGTTTTCTCGTTCCCGTTTCCTACAGGAACTTGTTCCCGGGATAAAAAGTATTGTATAGTTTCATCAAATCCATTCAGTAGATTTTGCGTGCAAGAGTAACAAACATCCATACTTACAAACTTTCTCGTTTATAATATTAGTAGGATTATCTATATTAGTAAAAAAGTTCAAAAATAAGTCTGTGTCAAAGTCTTCAACCATTTTCCGAACTCTGTTAAAATGGTTATAAAAATCCAAGATCTTACTTTTCACAATCCATCGCCAAAATTATATAATTTAATTCATTTAGCCGCTATTCAAATGTCTTATCCATACAACTCGAACATCAGCATAAAATTTGAAAAGATGGCGGTTACTCGGTCTGTCCTTGGTATCGATCTTTTCATTTGAACATTACACAAAATCCTTGAGGTAATATTAATGTTACAGGCTTAGTAACATTAAAAAAATACTTAACAATACACGTACTATCCATAGTCTTTCACAAATAGTTAGATTATTTTACGATAAGTTTAGGTAAATGCTATTTAGGCGCGCAAACTGCCAACTGTCGTTTGTTGAATTAACTATTTTTGTTCAAAATCTTTATGAAATACATAAAACATGTATTAAATATTGTTTATTACTTACCTATTTACATTAGAATAATGGTCCATTGCTAAATAAACACTTAAAATTCACAATTTATCACTCACAAAAATACGTAGCTCGTATCGGGCCGCGAGCGCAAATGACACTGAAGGTCGGCCTTGGAAATGACAACCGACTGTTCGGTAGAGCGCATTTATTATTGTACGAATACGTTTATTGCCTTCCTTGTTCTTTTATCTACACACTGTATGCATGTTAAACGAGGATAGATATAGTTTAATACACAAAATCGATGAAATAAACCGTCCCGAACCATGGAGTGGTCCGATCTACTTTTAAAGATGATCAACATTGGACGCGCCATTTTGACATATCTGCAGAAGGGTTTTCACATCGCAAAGGGAGGACACTGTAATACTTTTTCGAAATCAAACACAGCAGTAACCATGTTTCCATTTGACTCCTCAGCGTCGTTTTTATCTTGGCTTTTTAAATCCCTTGCGACCTTTTTATTAGTCTGGTGTTGTTGAAAAGCTTCCTTCTCTTGGTCCGTTGCATTCTTCTTCAGTCGGAAAACGTGACATTCGTCGCACTGATCCTTTTTGGGAATATGGAAAGCTAGATTGAAGTTTGAGTTGACAATGTCACGATACTGGCGTTCTTTTGCAGCCTTAGAGGTGTATTTCTCGGGGTCGAACCATTCAAGATACAATTTGAACATTTTGGCAATACTTAAGTCTCCTTGTAGGTAGAGCTTTTGGCTGTTCTTGCGTATATAATGTGATTCAACAGGGACAAATGCCCGAACATGATCGCAAACACTTTGTTTCATTGCGTCATCTATAACGATCTTATGATTGTCGTGGCGACCCCGTCTGTCCTCCTCCAAAATAGCACTTCCATCGTACTTCTTCCACGCAGTCTTTAAGATACGAGTTGAAACGGCAAGAGTATTAATAAACATAGTTTGGCATACTACAGTTTTCTCGCAGTGAAATTCGCTAGAACCTGTGATCAGGGGCAGATAATATTTAAAAGTATGTTTTCTATTATTAGGAGAATCTTGATTCAGGCATCTTTTCTTCTTCATTTTATCGGAATATTTAATGATGAAATTCCACTGCATAGCTCGATCTCCTAGTTGCCAAAATTTTGTGAAGCAGTCCAACCGCTGTTGGTAAGATACTTTATCAGGGCATTTTTAGCGGCATTTGCATCGTTTTTTCATCTACGGCTTTTCCCTTTTTCGTTACTTACTTCTTACCTAAGTTCTTAAGGCATTTGCGTTTAAGGTCTGTCCATTCTTTTGGGCGTCTCTGTCGTTCTCTAGTCGTTTTAGGAGTCACGGTGCAATCGCTTGATTGCGAAGTAGCAGGTGAATTCGTGGTGCTAAATGACGACGAAGAAATCACAGACAAACTGTCTACATGATTAGGACAGAATGTGCTATCACAGATTGAATGGCCTTAGTAGGTGACGGCATAGGAGTTGGCACTGACAGTTCCAAATTAACCGGTGTAGATCTGTGGTGAGAAACTTCTAAATCTTCAAGATGTATTAATGGTGAATTCTCGAAACTAGAAGGCACTTCCAGAGAAAATGTACTAGGTTGATTGCTGTAAACATCCTCGGCAGACGGATCAGACATGACATTCGGTACTGAGCTGTCACAGGCAATTTCTTTAGTCCCATGATGTTCGTCCAGAACTTCTTCCCATATATCAGCTAGTTCCTGACTGATTTCTTCTGCACCAGGAGACATAGGTGACGTTTGTCGTATCATGCCGTTATCATTATCATTCGCAACTGAAATTAAAAAAAAAACTGTACATTATTAAAGGTTAATAAAAAGTATATAACATAATGTATATTGCAGAAAAATGTACCTAGGAATTAATTAAGCAAATCTTAAATAAAAATCTTCATCATTAACGATATTTTTAAATGAACAACGTCCTGACTGATTTCATTATCCCAGTAACAACGTCCCATCTTAATATCGAACCAACGAATCGTATCACAAATTTCGTAGAAAAACGTCCTATATTCACATCAGTTCACATCATTCTATATTTCCGAAACTAAATGAGATACGAAATTACTAAAAATGTACGTTTGTAGAGTTCGTATTCTTTAACTCGTCTAGCTATTTAACTCAATTTTGCTCCATGATCACATCGGACTCTGTTCTACGGATAAGTCGAAACGTCCATAGGCTACGGTGACCACGTTCGCCACCTCAGTGGTATAATAAAATAACAAAATCCTTATAACGAATCTACATTGGTGTTAAAATAATATGTACGTTTTTCTTGTACAGCAAATTTGGTGACATATCTTAAAACAATCCAGTAACCCATTAAAATATACACACAAAATTCTTATTTAAATCGGTCCCGTTGGGCGTCTCTGTCGTTCTCTAGTCGTTTTAGGAGTCACGGTGCAATCGCTTGATTGCGAAGTAGCAGGTGAATTCGTGGTGCTAAATGACGACGAAGAAATCACAGACAAACTGTCTACATGATTAGGACAGAATGTGCTATCACAGATTGAATGGCCTTAGTAGGTGACGGCATAGGAGTTGGCACTGACAGTTCCAAATTAACCGGTGTAGATCTGTGGTGAGAAACTTCTAAATCTTCAAGATGTATTAATGGTGAATTCTCGAAACTAGAAGGCACTTCCAGAGAAAATGTACTAGGTTGATTGCTGTAAACATCCTCGGCAGACGGATCAGACATGACATTCGGTACTGAGCTGTCACAGGCAATTTCTTTAGTCCCATGATGTTCGTCCAGAACTTCTTCCCATATATCAGCTAGTTCCTGACTGATTTCTTCTGCACCAGGAGACATAGGTGACGTTTGTCGTATCATGCCGTTATCATTATCATTCGCAACTGAAATTAAAAAAAAAACTGTACATTATTAAAGGTTAATAAAAAGTATATAACATAATGTATATTGCAGAAAAATGTACCTAGGAATTAATTAAGCAAATCTTAAATAAAAATCTTCATCATTAACGATATTTTCAAATGAACAACGTCCTGACTGATTTCATTATCCCAGTAACAACGTCCCATCTTAATATCGAACCAACGAATCGTATCACAAATTTCGTAGAAAAACGTCCTATATTCACATCAGTTCACATCATTCTATATTTCCGAAACTAAATGAGATACGAAATTACTAAAAATGTACGTTTGTAGAGTTCGTATTCTTTAACTCGTCTAGCTATTTAACTCAATTTTGCTCCATGATCACATCGGACTCTGTTCTACGGATAAGTCGAAACGTCCATAGGCTACGGTGACCACGTTCGCCACCTCAGTGGTATAATAAAATAACAAAATCCTTATAACGAATCTACATTGGTGTTAAAATAATATGTACGTTTTTCTTGTACAGCAAATTTGGTGACATATCTTAAAACAATCCAGTAACCCATTAAAATATACACACAAAATTCTTATTTAAATCGGTCCCGTTGTATAGGAGTTTGGTAACAAACACACGTTTTCGACCTTTTTCGGCAACCAACTGACACAATATTCTTTATTTCTTCAAACTTTTTATTTCTGAAACAGAACTATTTTGTAGTCCAACCAAATAGACCAAAGACATCAAGACCTCATACTATAGCTATGAAACCTTATATGAAACACATCGATAAATGTTTAACAACCAAGATTTTTAAATTTCTAAACAAAAACAAAAGAGACTCAAAGAACATCTAAATTACACAGGCAGACATTTTGTATTGAAAATATTAATGGTGATATTTTGTTTTTGCTTTATTTATTATGTTTGTTTCTAATCGTCTAAACCTACCCGGAACCTTTACAAACCTTTTAAGTTGAAAATGAGCTAAATCGTTCCGGCCATTGTCGAGTTTTAGCGAGACTAACGCACATCAATTCATTTTTATATAAGATTATAATTAATATTTTGTTACAGGTAAATCCAATAACGGAAAATGGTCTTCGTTTTAAGTATAACCACCCAGAAGTTGTTCAATACAACGGAAGAGTTCCTGACCTTAATAGATTCGATGCCCAGTTTTTCAAAGTGCACTTTCGTCTTGCTAATTGTATGGACCCCATGAGCAGAAAAATTTTAGAACAGGCATTTCAAGCTATCTACGACGCGGGTAAGTAATTCTTGAATATGTTTGTTGTTGTTTATCAATCACGCCATAGTCCCCGAAGTGGTGGCAGTGTGCCTCTGCAACCACTTCGGGTACGGTATTTCTATGTTCATATTTCAATGTATGCATTCATGTCTCACGTAATAGGTGGTGAGCCTATTGCCGTGTTATCTATAACATCTTAAATATCTTTAACATGTTATTTTATGAGTTTGATGTATCAGGGCCCAAGACATAAGCTCTTCAATGTAAAGTATAGAAATGAGATGTCAGAGGTCCTAGTTACATCCGATACCATCGGATCTGAACTTTTGACTCAGTCCTATTTTTCCCTATTGATTGCGACCATGGCTATCTGCTTATAACGTTACTTGTTTTGATCTTGTCATACGAATTTAGCTTCTTCTACTTCCATTAGTGTTGTCATATACGCTTGCCTGTTAAGGGTACTCTTGACCTGGCCTTTTCCCAAAGGGTCTTCGATTTGATTGTTATACGTACGCCGACCCGAGTCGTCCCTTACCAATTTGCCCATTCACTATCACCATATAAATCTGCTTCTTCGATCTAATTTCATCGATCTTCCCTGCTTGTCTGAATCTTCTAAGCATCCCTTTTCTATCTTAGTCACTACATCTTATTTCATACCACAATGTTCCTTAAGCATGCTGTTCCTTTCTTTTCCATCAACTTCTCTTCAGCTATACTTCGTAAACTTCTCATTTCCACTGCATCAATTTTATTTCTATGGTTCTTCTTCCATACCAAACTTTACTTTATAACGCAGCATGCATAATATTCACTTTATGATTGTCAGCGTTTATTGTTAGCGTTTTTAGAGGTATTTGACAGTCAGTACATTCATTTTTTATCAGCAACTGTCTATGAACAGATTAAACAATACATTTTAGCTTTTGTCATTATCCTCTTACCATTGTCCCAATTTTTTTGGGGTCGGCGCAGTATGTCTTCTTCTTTCATTCATCCCTGTTATTCGTCATCTGATGATTCACTCCTTTCGTATTGGTACCTGGGGAGTGATATACTCCCCAGGTACCTAAACTGGGAGATACCATTACTGAAAAATGTTTTGCCTTGGTTTTTTGCCAGACACTAACCCTCCTTGGGAATGTTATTGTTTGGTGGTTTACCCGCCACTATACGGGTACCGATCTTTCCAATCCTTTCAGTATTCCAAACCTAAAACACCAGCAGCCAGGACAGATGTTACATACCATTACAATCTCTATGCAGTTTTAGCTTAAGTGTATAGTACTATTTTATTTATAAATAAGTAAACGGGATTACTCACGTTTTTACGACCAGTAATAGACCGACCGGTTTCAGCTGTATTTAGACAGCCTTTTTCAGAGGTGCGAACCGTTCGCCAAACACTCTTTACGCACCCGTGGAATACGAGAAAGACGGAGCCTTGCCTTTTCTGGACGTACTGGTGAAGCGAGATTCGAGTGGTCGACTATCTCACGGGATATACAGAAAGCCAACTCACACAGATAGGTATCTGAGAGCGGATTCACATCATCACCCAGCGCATCTCGCTTCAGTTCCACGGACGCTTATTAACAGGGCTTTGAGATTGTGTGACCCGGAATACCTGGATACTGAGCTGGAGCATGTGAAGGGTGTGTTGTGCAGCAACGGATACAACTGGAGACAGAGTTGGCGGGTGGCTAATACGTGTGCACGGACTCGCCCTGCATCGGTGGAGAGAGCGGTGGCTTTCCTCCCATATGTCAAAGGGGTGACGGATGTGGTAGGACACTTGTTACGCCGAAGATACAGCATCAAGACTATCTTCCGTCCCTTTACACAACTTCGACATCTACTGCGCTCTCCAAAGGATAAAGGAGACTGTCTGGGTGTCCCCGGTGTTTATATGATTCCCTGTGGAAAATGTTACGTCGGGGAGACAAAGCGGAACGTTTCTACGAGACTCAGCGAGCACATACGTTCCATGAAGAACCAAGATATCAACGGATCCGCGGTGGTGGAGCATACACTGAGCTCTGATACGTGTCACTTTATCCGGTTTGATAAGGTGAAGATCTAGTCGCGGGAGAAGCACTTTGTACCCCGGAAAATTCGAGAAGCCATAGAGATAGGGAGGCGGCCGAATTTTAATAGAGATGGGGGCTGGAGTTTACCTCCTACTTGGAAGCCGTGCCTTCGTAGTGCTCGTTGTTATGTGGAAAGCGAGTCTGTTGAAGACACAGTGAGCTATGCATGCAGAGACGCTCCAAATAGTTTGGATGGCAGCGATAGTGAAGCGGATCTCACGTGTGCCTCGGCGCAACCCTACGTCCACCGAATACCCAAACAACAAAACGCGGGCAGCGCGCGAGCGGCGAGAGCGGATGCACGCAGTGTGCGTAAAGAGTGCTCGGCGAACGGTTCGCACCTCTGAAACAGGCTGTCTAAATACAGCTGAAACCGGTCGGTCTAATACTGGTCGTAAAAACGTGAGTAATCCCGTTTACTTATTTATAATGTGTAATAACAACGTTAGTTTTCTAGTTAAAATTACTATTTTATTATCATAGATTTTAGTTCCATTATGTTTAAAAAAGAATTGTGACATTTTTGAAGAAACTAACACATATAAAAAATACAGTTTACTTAATTTTTTCAACTATCTGACATCGCTTCACCGTGTTGATTTTTGTAATTATAAATTTGTAAAATAAATTGATTATTTTCTGAAATATTAATTATAAATGAATGAATATGGTAATAAATTATTAACATACTGTTACATACTTATCTAGTATCATAGGGGCAACCCGAGAGCTGTATTTTGTACACTTAAACGTGTTATAGCTTTGAAATGTACCTTAACCGCCTTTATAATTTGTATTTATCAGCGTATACTATTAACTTATATTACAACAATACGGTTACGGTCTCTTAGAATTGTAAATATCTTTTTCTCAAACATGCATGGAAGTACAATCATTACTTTGAAAAAGAATACGCAAAGTATTGCATTGACGGACAGGGAAAATGAAATTCATTGCTGGAGTGTTTTTAGAATTTACAACATTAAAATAAATAAATAAATATTGTGGGACACTTTTCACACAGCGCCATCTAGCCTAAGCCTTAGTAAGCTAAAATTAGCTTGTGTTATGGGATGTAGATAACTGATAAACATACTCATATATTTCAAACTTGTTTGGGTCACACAAAAATTTGTTCTGACACGGGAATCGAACCCTAGAACTCAGCGCGGCAGTCACATTTACTATTTTTTTTTAGATTTGTCATCTTGCTGCGAATAATTCTCTGAAGGAAAATCAAAAATATTTTCTTCTTCTATTAGGTAATTGCCCAATATGGCTAATGTAACTTTTAATATAAATTTAATTAAATGTAATATTTTTGTTACATTTCCATGCATTCTCTTGAGAAAAGTACTATATTTGCCTCGGCCGGAATAACAATTTCCTGTCTCGTATTAGTGAATTCCTCGCCTACGGCTCGGCTTTCACACTCATACTCGACCTGCAACTATGCAGGTATGCTCCGACAACGGTAGAAACTTCGTGAACTATCTGCATTCCTAAGATAAAACAATAGGTCACTTGCTGACTTCGCTGCACAGGAGGGCATTAAATTTAATTTATTCCGGCTTATTCCCCCCTCTTCGGTGGTTTCTGGGAATCGGGAATAAAAATCGGCAAAATTTTCATGTTAAGTGCGTTGTGGGTGGCATGCACCCAACGTGCCAAGAACTTCAAACTTTATTTACGCAAGTGGAGGCAATTTTAAACAGTCGTCCTTTGTGTCCCATGTCTTCCAAACGACTTCCTTTCACTCACTCCAAGACACTTTCTCATTGGTAGACCATTAACCATATTTCCGTCACCTGCGCTTGACGATGTAAGCTCAACGTTAATGCAGCGCTATCAAAGACTGGAGCAGATCCGTGAACATTTTTGGCGTCTTTGGCAGAACGAGTACATCAATGAATTGCAAAGAAGACAAAAATAGAGAAAGGATACTTCTGAACTCAAGGTTGGAGACTTGGTCCTTATAAAGGTAGAGAACTTACCACCGCTATGCTGGCGACTTAGAAGAGTATCAAGACTGTTGTTGTTGTTGTTGTTTCTGGGCCGTTTCCGCACTTAGCCACTTGATTGGGCCATTGTGCGTGGGTTCTTCATCCTTTCACTCCAACCATCCAAGGCAGTCCCAGAAGGTCAGCAGCCTTTTAAGGCCCTGGCATGCGTCCGGGAGTGTTTGCGGCGACTGTAGGATGCGCGCCCGGTCATCTGCCACGCTCCTGCACTCCATGAGCACGTGGTGTGGCGTTTCTTCTGCCTCCATGCATCCTCTGCACAGGGGGCTGTCTGTTACACCTATGGTGAAAAAGTGTTTGTTAAGAGGACAGTGGCCTGTTAAGATTCCTACAATCTTGCCTATGCTTTCCCTATTTAGCCTAATGAGGTTGCGGGTAAATCTTTTAGATATCTCCGGAATCGCCATCTTAGTTTGCCTACAACCTTCGAGGGTTATCCATGCGGTCTTATGTGCTTCTTCAGTGTTTGTGCGCAGCCATGTCTTTATCTGTGCCTGGGGTAGGGGTAGTAATGGTTCCGGTCCATATACTGTTTCTTCTGATCCCCTTTTGGCCAGTTCATCTGCTGCGTCATTTCCCATTGAGTTACTGTGTCCTTTTATCCATTGCAGGGTTACTTTGTTCTTATCCGCAATGTGTTGGAGTTTGTTGTGACATTCCAATATAAGGAAATGCTGCCTTAATTAGACCTACACATTCTGCCTGGAAGATTGTGTTTCGTTTGTCTAAAGTGGTTGATATTTTAATGTTTAAGTCGTCCGAGAAGACGCCAGCTCCAGTTCCGTGTTTGGTTTTGAAGCCGTCTGTGTATATCCTAACTTCATCGATGCCAGAGCTGTCTATAGTTTCAGCGATAAGTTGGATATTATATCTCCGGTCAAAGACGTAGTGCCCCGAGGTTTTGTCCATGGGGGCCTCAAGAAGCGGGTATTTCTCGAGAATCTCCTTTAGGACTTTGGTATGTGTTATTTCTATGTTTTGTCTCCATAGGCCGTTTGATCTTAGTCTTAGTGCAGCTGCTTTTGCTTCTTCTTGTATGACCAGATCTAGTGGTCTCAAGTTCAGCAGATACTCGAGTGCGGCTGATGGGGTAGTTCTCATGCACCCAGTGGTTGCTACACTCGCCAGGCGTTGTAGGCTTTGCAGTTTTGTTCGTGTTGTGGATAGTTGTGTTCTGGGCCACCATACAACTGCTCCGTAGGTCATAGAGGGTCTGATAACTGATGTGTAGAGCCAAAGAGTGATTTTCGGGTTCAGACCACTCTTCTACACTGGTTGAAAGCTATACATGCCTTCTTCGTTTTAGTTTCAATGTGACTCGCCCAGCTCAGTTTGTTGTCAAGGATCACGCCCAGATATTTCACTTGAGTTGATAGGGAAAGTTTGGTGTTGAATAATTTTGGTAGGTCCAGGTCTGGTAACTTCCTTCTCTTTGAAAAAAGGATGAGTTCTGTTTTTTTCGGGTTTACGGACAGTTTATGTTCGTCACACCATTGTTCTACTATTTGAAAGGCCGTGCGCATTACTTTTCCGCGCTGCCGTTGATTAGAATTGCTAGGTCGTCTGCATAACCAATAGTAGTGTATCCTCGGTCATTGAGTCTCTTTATGAGGCTGTCCACTACTATGTTCCACAGTAGCGGCGATAGGACGCCTCCCTGGGGGCACCCTTTTATTACCCTCGCCCTTGTTGTCGTATTCACCGTTACCTGAACCGCCCTTTTGCTCACTAGCTCTGTGATCCAATCTCTCAGTACCGGCGTGACGTTGAGATTTTTCAGGGCGTGGTTGATGCTACTGTGTATAGTTTTGTCAAAAGCTCCTTCTATGTCTATAAAGGCAGCCAGCGTTGAAATCTTATTTGTAAAGGCAGTTTCAATTTTGTGCACCACCATATGTAGTGCTGACTCTGTCGATCTGCCATTCCTGTAAGCATGCTGTTGGGGATGTAGTGGTCTACTAATCAGTATTCCATCCCTTAGGTGTCGGTCTACTAGTCTCTCTAGTGTTTTTAGAAGAAAGGACGTTAGACTAATAGGTCTGAAGGATTTGGCTTGTGTATAGTCCTCCCTTCCTGGTTTTGGCAGGAAAACTACTTTCGCTTCTCGCCATGGTTTGGGTATATATTTGTGAGCTATGCAGGCCCTAAATATTGGTATTAGGTCTTTGATGACTACGCTCGATTGCCACTGAAGTAGTGCCGGGAAAATGCCGTCGATACCCGCAGATTTGAACGGTTCGAAGCTTTTCAGAGCCCACTCTGTTCTATCCTTGGTCACTATCTTACTCGCATCTTCCCATTATTGTTTTGTTGGTGTGCAGTATTGATTGTCTGACCACTCGTAGTCATTAGTAATCTGACAGCCAGGAAAGTGTGTTTCTAGTAGTACTGCGGTGGTCTCAGAATCTGTGCTTGTATAAGTGCCGTCCTCCTTTTTTAGGATTCCTAAAAGGTTTAAGTTGCCCTTGGCTAGGACTTTCTTTAACCTTGCGGCTTTGTTTGTTGAGTTTATATCACTACAAAAATTGCGCCAGGCCTCCGTCCTCCGGAATCTAATTCGCTTCTTGTAGTGAGATTGTGCTATTTTATAATTTTCCCAGTCTGTTGAGGTTCTGGAATTTTTAGCCCGGTTAAAAATAGTTCTGAGGCCCTTGCGAAGTCTTTCGAGTTCTGGTCCCCACCATATAAACTTTTATCGAGGCTTTTGGGGGTGGTTTCCGGGCATGCCTGCTAATAGCTATCTACAAAGGCCTTGGTTAGGGACTGTGTGTTTAATTCTATGTTGTCTGTACTAAGTGTTGTGTCAGTCATGTTTGTGTCACTTAGTGCTTTGTAGAAGGTTTCTGTACTGTGCTATATCGGTCTTACGGGGGTTTCGAAATGGGACAGAGTTTATTTGTTTATGTGTAATCTGGAAACACACGCGGCGGTGATCTGCAAATGATGGCTCGTTTGATACGTGCCATTTTTTTATGAGGTCCACCGCCTTATGTGTTTCCAGGGTAATGTCGACAATTGTTTGAGACCATGACGTTACGAATGTAGGTTCTGTGCCTCTGTTCATGATGTACAGGTTTGTTTTAACTAGATATTCGGATAGCTGCTCACCTCTGATATTTGAGTCCTTACTTCCCCACAGCGGATGGTGCGCGTTGCAGTCTGCGGAGATGATCAGGTCCCAGTTGTGTGTGTCGCAGTGTTGCACCAGGTCAGCAAGCTCTTTTGAAGGAACTTCTTCGTCGCCTGGCATATACACCGAGGCGAACACCAGTGCTGTTTGGTTTTCTGTGATGATTTTCACGGTTGTGATGTCTCTAGAACAGAATTGGTTAAGCAGGGTTGTCGGTATGGTTTTTGGAATATTAATGCATGTTCTCGGTTTGTCCACTGTAGTGTCTACTAGTAACTTATCACCGATGTTGTTTAGACCGCATATCCTGTTATTTCTGATCCATGGTTCCTGGATCAGGGCGACGGTCCTGTTGTCGACCTCCAGCACTCTGCGTAGGGTTGCCGTCGCTATCTGTTTGTGCTGGAGGTTTGTTTGTATAACGTCTAGGGAGTTATGGGCTACGCAGGACGTCATCTTCGTCGCTGGTAGCGCTCCCTGACTTCGGCGATGGGATTGTGTCGATCTCGCTCGAACCCTTCCGGGGAGCCGAGGTGGACGGCTCTGCAGTGGGAGTCTTCACCGCGGCCTCGCTCGTCGCCGTTGCTGTCTCCGTCTGGTTTGCGTCGTCCAAGAACCGGATATATCCGCTTCCGGACATGTGTGCTATCCGGCGGCCTCTCTTGACGATGTCGTCTTTCTGGTCCTCAGGAATTCCAAGGATAAGGTGAACTACCTTCTCCCTGGACCCTGCCTCAGTTTGTTCGTCCGCCGTCATGTCATAACACGGCCACGTGTCGACTTTGTACCAGGGGTTCTGGGCACGAAGGACCTTCTGCAGCGTGGCAGCGTCGGTGATGCGGGTGTGGAGGAGAAGTCCTGCCCTGAGCTTTTTTGTCATTTCTGACTGTTTTATGCCAGTCAGAGTTGTGCCCGGGATTGGTGACGTAATGCTTTTTGCCGTATTCATGATCCAGCTCTAGCACTCCATCCGTAAGGAAGGGGCGACCGCGGAAAGATGGTGCTCGCGCATCGCAAGACGGTGGAGACAGAACTGCTTGCAGAATGCCATCATCAATGGCCTCCCTAAGCTGCTCTGCCTGCGCCTGAGAGAAGTTGCGCGACGGAACGGTGGTAACTGCTATTCTCAGATGCGACTGTGCCGCATCTGCATAGCCCGTCGTCCGCTTCGGCCTCGGATCGGTTTTCGCGCGTTTGGAGTCCCCCCTCTGCGACTGGGTCTCGTCCAGACGTACCCGCTTCGAAGAAGCTTGACTGTCTGGGAGCCCGCTAGTCTCTTCAGGGTTATCCGCCGCTGCGTTCTGCCGACCGCGGCGTGCACGACATCCTCTCGGCTTCCGTCTGCGTATTAGTTGGGTCTGTTGGCGTTGGAAGGTCCGGCGTGGTTTGTGACATGGCCGGCTTTACAGTCGGCGTCGACTCGCGCTGCGTTTCCGCTGCTGCGGTGGTCGACGATTCGCGCTGCGTTATCGCTGCTGCGGCAGTCGTCACGGTGTGTTCTTTTTTTGGCTTAGGGGCTTCCTTCGCGCGCCTTTCCGGGCGACTAAGTTCCGGTTTACCCTTCAGCCTTTTTTGTTTTGTTTAACCGCGCGCTTGTGGGCGACTACGGTCCAACAATCTCCCTTACCATCTTCGTTTTTGAAATTTATGGCCTCTACGAGGCCGGACATGTCGAGGCTAGAGCCTGGCTTATGGCACAAAGTGTCCCCCCCAGAGTACGTGGGACTGACCGATTGCTTGGTAAGGGATTCTCCGCCTTTCGGCGGTACCCTTCTAGGGTAATTTTCCTTTATTTTGTGGTGCCATTTTGGGTTTCGAGCTATTTGAATGAGACGCATGCCACCAGCCCATAGTGAGCATGCGAAATGTGGGTGTTGGGACGGGATAAAGGAAGAGGAAATAGGGTGCAGGAAGGATTTTAGGGAAAGGTGGGATAGGGTTTTGGGATGGGGTGGGGTTGAGGAGGAGACAACGGCCAGAGGTTTTAGTTACGTTAATTACAGAAGGTATTTAACCAATAGTGGGCGGCAACCTTGAGAAGGATAGTCCACTGGCCTTGTCTAGGGGATCTTGGCGACCTGCGCATCTCCCTAGACCATTTGCCAAACCCAACATCGGGAAGATGTTGGGAGTAGGGGAAATGCCAAGCACGCACCCGGTTGCTTGATCTTCCCCCCGCCCAGTATCAAGACTGTTTCCTGGTGCCGTTGGCATCGTTCCATGATGATGTCAGAACTATGGCTGTATACATTCGACGTGCTCTGATACACCTGTGCCCTGTTCCTCTCAACGATAACTTGGATTTGTTGAAAGGAGATGCTTTCAACGGGGGGAGTATGTCGCGGCCTACCACTCCGCAAAGGCAAAAGGATCAATCATAAACATCAAATTGATTTTATTGTGTGGCAACATTTTTTACTTCACTCCGAAAAAAATAAAATTTTATGTGCAAGTCATGTTGACCTTTGTACACTAAAAGATATATCTCGGCATGTTTAATACGAGAAAACGTATTAAAAAAAAAAATATTTGTAAAAAATCTGGTTACCTAAAGATTAAAGGGTGAACGAACATTACGAGGTTTTATTTTTGAAAAAAGGAAACTTCCAAATGGGCCGATGAGCTCCACGCTACTTTTTATCCCGGGAACAAGATCCTGTGGGAAACGGGAACGGGAAAACTTCTCTACGCAGGCGAAGCCGCGGGCGTCAACTAGTTTTTTTATATTATTTTTACGTCAACTTAACAACTAAGTTTATGGTTTTCATTTAAACTCGATACCTACACTGAAACCCGTGATAAATGGTTTTTTAAGACGGACGTACAACAAAGTTGTAAAAGAAACACCAAAACCTAGCTTTTAAAAATAATTTGTTCTTGTAGGCATTAATCCAGAACAACTGTCAGGCAAAAAAGTTGGTGTCTATATAGGCTCGTGTTTTTCCGAAGCTGAAAAAGCTTGTTTTTATGAAGCTAATACAAGATCAGGCTTTGGTATAGCTGGGTAAGTAATTTTTTTTTATATTAATTTCTCTTCAGTATATTGTTGATAAATTAGTGTTTTTAATAAGTTCCACATCTGATAAAATGAATTTTTCAGTTTTACTTTTTCAACTGTTTGAATCATTATAAGGCGACAGAGATTTATTTTAAAAATAAATCTATAATTTTTTTCACCTATTTTATGCTAGTACTTATTATTGAACTATGACCATTTTTTGTAGATTTCTGATCCGGTAAGACATAAAATTTTAATGTGAAAGTTCCCCATTTTCACATTTCATTTTTATAGTATGCCTACCGATTATTAATAGTATGCCTACCGAATATTTGTACATTTTTTTTAATTTTGTGTCGTTGCCACATTTCACACAGCCGATTTATTGAATAAAGTCACCGTAGCCCATAGACGTTTGCAATACCAGTGGTGCAAGTGCAGACCAGTCTTCGAAAGGGTGACCATTTAATGAAGCGTTTCTATGCTGCCAATCGTCCAAAAGTTCTTCTCGTACACTCTCAATTTTATGGTTACCTCTTTCTAACAAGGCGCTGCTTCTGCTTTTTAATAAGCAGCTATATAGGCTAAGAAGAAGAAAGAATGTTTATACTGTTGATTGATGGCACTTGGTGGATCTTGCTATACACATTTTCAATAAAAACATTTATACTTTTTCACAAACTGTACTTTTTACTCGTAACGATACCGGTTTCGCCTAACGGCATTTTCAAAGGTTGAAAATTTTACTTTTTAACCTGACCGGTTTGTTTTCTAATCTGACCGTTTTAAATTTTGTGGAAAAGTACAACATGTTTTTATTGAAAAAAAAAAAAAGAATTGATGAAAGAGAATATAGATTTTCCCTAGCTGTTTAGTTTTCCTTTTCTCTAGACACGTCCTTGCCCAAAACTAATAATTGCTGATTACTGAATATTAATGAATTGGTATTAGTAGTATCAGAATAAAATTAAAAACTTGACAATCGAGAAGTAAATAAGTCGTGATTGTAAAAACAATAATTATTAAAATTAGGAACTAACTATTTTGCAAATATTTCATCATAATGTCAGAAGAATTTGAAGCGCTCGTGGCCCCGCGGTCTCAGTGTTCGGTAAACGATCACTGAGGTACGCAACTTTCACTATGGCTGGTCCTCGGATGGGTGACCACTTTGTGGCATTTAAATTTGCGAGCGTTTCCGTGCTTCGGAAGGCACGTTAAGCCGTTGGTCCCGGTTGCCAGTAAAATGGCAGTCGTTAAGCCTGGTTGAAGGCCTTATAGGCGGCTTAAAAAATTTCAACAGCAGGTAGCCACAGCCTGCGTCTGTCTATTTCAACACGGCAATGGGCTCACCACCTATTACGTGGGACAGGAATCCACACGGTGAAAAGTGGGCATATAATATGCCTCTGCCACCCCTTCGGGGATAAGGCGTGATGGATATTTATTTATTTATTTTAATGTCAGAAGAAATTCAAAAGAAAATGCAAAAGGAGCTCATATTATTAGGTGGCGTTCAAAAAGAATACCATAAGGCCATCTCTCTGAAGCAACAATTAGATAGCCAGTTAAATGAAAATAAAGCTGTAAAAGAAGAACTAAATATTTTATTGAAAGACAGATTGTGAGCAGATTGCTCAAAAACGGAAAGTTCAAAAGTACTCGGATACCCAGACGTGCGTTTATGAAGCGATTGATGAATCTCGAAGAAGCGAAAGAAGTATGCATGGATCGCAAAGCCTGGCGATCTGTCCTCTCTGACTACCCCGTCAGGGATACAGCGTGAAGATAGTTAGTTAGTTTTTTTAGAATAAAATTTAATTTTACTTTTATTATCAGGTGCAATAAATCGATGTTTGCCAACCGTATCTCGTACTGGCTAAACGCCAAAGGTCCATCAATGTCGATTGATGAAGCATGCTGCAGTTCTACTGCCGCATTGGAGCAGGCGTACTTGGCACTAACTCGTGGTGAATGCGAAGCGGCTGTTGTTGGTGGAACCTATTTGTGTCTGCATCCACAGTCGTCTCTACATTACGGAAGGTGCGTCTATTGATAAACAATCACTTCCATGAGTGGTACTGGTGTCCCCGTGTAGAATGTTATTAGATCAAGGAATTTAACTCTATGATAAGAATTTTTACAAACCTCCAAAACAAACTCATAAATTCTCAATATTAAAAAAAATAAACTCCTACAAAAGTTACATTCTTCTTTATAGAAAATGAGATAACATACAATTTTGTGCATAATTAGTTTATAAGAGAGCTTAAAAACTCATGTTCGCTACTATGTATACTTAGAAGTAAAAATAATAATAATGACCTAAAAGTTTTTTTTTTTTCAACCTTAAAGTTGTTTATTGTAAGTATCTTAAAAAAAGGTTTAACTAAATAAATAAATATATATCGTTGGGACAACTTACACAACGCCATCTGATTCCAAACTAAGCAGAGCTTAGTTATATGGTAACCAGATAACTGCTAAACATACTTATATATTTCTAAATACATACATATTATAAAACCATCGTGCTCATCACACAAAGTTTTATCCTGGGTGGGAATCGAACCCACGAACTCTTGCGTAGCAGTCGGATACACTCCCACCACGCCACAGAGGCAGTCACTATATACATAGTTATCGTAGTTTTCTCGAAAAACATTCGAAAATATATTCTTTCTTAAATTGTATAGATGCATCTTTACTATATGACATGGTTACATTACTTTCTTGCTATCTGCGTATTGTCCACTCTCCTGTCTATTCCGAAAAATTACACCTTTGGATTCTTGTAACCGTGTCCTGTTTATGTTACAATTTAAGACACTTGAGCTTTGCTGTGATCCGACATTATCATTTTAATCTTTTTACATCTTTCATCTTTTACATCTTACAATTGTGTCACCACGAAATTTAAATGTTGTAATAAATTGTTCAGTACAGAAGTTTTTGAGTATTAATCATTACTCGTATAATGTTATGTTCCATCACGCCTTATCCCCGAAGGGGTGGCAGAGGCATATTATATGCCCACTTTTCACCGTGTGGATTCCTGTACCACGTAATAGGTGGTGAGCCCATTGCCGTGTTAAAATGTACAGACGCAGGTTGTGGGTACCTGCTGTTGAATTTTTTCAAGCCGCCCATAAGGCCTTCAACCAGGCTTAACGACTGCCATTTTACTGGCAACCGGGACCAACGGCTTAACGTGCCTTCCGAAGCACGGAAACGCTCGCAAATGTAAATGCCACAAAGTGGGCACCCATCCGAGGACCAGCCATAGTGAAAGTTGCGTAACTCAGTGATCGTTTACAGAACACTGAGACCGCGGGGCCACGAGCGCTTTAATGTTATGTTAGTTCTAATAAATTTCAATAAACTTTCAGAATTATAAAACTATGTAGTGATGGTAAAACAAAATCATTTGATGAACGCGCTGATGGTTGTGCCAGGTCCGAAGCCATTAACGTATTGTTTTTGCAAAAGGCAAAAGACGCGATGAGGTAAATACACAGATATCATAGTATACCATTTAGTTCTACTCATGTTGCTTATTGACTAAATTTATAACATTTCAGAGTATACGCAGAGTTAATACATGCCCAAACAGAGTTCACATGTGTATTAAAGGAAGAAACAGGTCCAAAATTCGGATTCTACAGAGATCTTGATAGTACCACTAATTTCATTAAAAAATTCTATAACAAAGCAGGTGTTCCTCCACATGTTGTTCAATATGTGGAAGGTTTTGGATCTGGTTAGTATTAAATAGTCAGCTAATAGACGTAACGTATTCTACGGTCACACTAGAATATTCATAATTAATACTTAATTATGAATATTCTAGTGTGACCGTAGAATACGTTAATATGAAAGTCGTTTTAATTAATTAATTTTAATTTAATTCTTTATTACACAAAGAAAGCACATTGAAAATACAATTTAAAAAAAACTATGATGTACAAAGGCATTCTTAAATCAACACTGAGTTTTCTCCCAGCAAACCTTTGGGTGAAAGAAGAGAATGTTCAACGAAAGGTCAAAAAGTTGTGCAACTAGATATAAATTAAAAAATTAACACTAATAGTAATTACATCTATCATATACATACATGGCACATACATACACAAAATACATACTTACATGGATAGGAAATTTATAGATAAAGTAACTTTAGTTTCGAAAGGCAAGAGTTTTTGGAGACGTTTTAGTGACTGTAATGAGCAAAATACCTTTTTACTTACCTCGGTTATTTGGATATTGTACACAGTTTAGATTTGAATCTATATAAATACCCAAATTTTTTGCATAATTAGTCATAGCAATCGAAACTGCATTATACACTAGTTGGGGAAGAGATTGCTCATCCTTCTTCATCATTATCCTTTCATCCCAAACTAATTGAGGTATAATATTCTGTTCCAGTTTAAAAGGTAAAAAGATCCTTGGAGATTGACTTGCGCTGTCTTCAGATCTTATTAGCATAAAAAAACTATTTTTACCACCGGGACTTGCTTAGTACATATATGGGTGCGATCTAGATCTTCAGGTCCCAAGCCAGTCTCATCTGCAAATAGTGCACCTGTTGTAGTCAAAAGATGCACCACGTAACATAGACGAGATGATTTATTAATTTATTCTTACTCACTTATACCATTACATGTTACCCCTAATGCGATATAAAGTAGCAGACATTTAACACTAATATAATATACTTATTACCTATCTAATTAACTACTTAATTACCTACTTATTCTTCTACTGACTTATCTATTTACCTATTCTGAGTTCTAAATTCCCTAACTAAACTAAATTCTATTGATATTACTAGAAATTCTATATGCTATTACTGTGAATTCGTTCAGTGAGCAAGAGAACAAATCAATTATGTTTGCAACCCGATTGAGTGTCCGTAGCGCCCGTGTCCAAGGCGCCAGGTGGAGCAGGTTGGTGCGTGCTCGTGGCACATCCAGCAACTGCGGCTTCCGCCGCCGGCCAATATAGCAATCTGGAACGCACAATTGTATTTCCTTCAGGATGGTTGGATGGCACAGTTTGCCACGTAGCACCCTGAACAAATACGTAGGAACGGCTACCTCTCTTCTTACCTCCAACTTGTTGTATCCAAGCATACCCAGAACAATCCTGCTACAGGTCTGTAATTACTGGGGCTTGGGCTTCCCTTACCTTTTGGCACCGGTACAACTCTAGTGAGGTTCCACGGACGGGAATGTAGCTGTCACAATACTACAATTAAAAAGGTGACATAAAGGCTGTTTAAGTACTGAACAGTCTTTAAAAATAAATGGTGGTATACCATCAATCGCGGCAGGCGAGACAGTGCGATCCGCACGTCTTAAGGCTGCAGGCACGTAAGATGCGCCCAAGAACCTGGTCTTGGCGCCGCCCCAGTAGCTGCTTTCTCCACGTTTTATTCGTCCGCCTCAGGGTTATACACAGAGTGAAAGAAGTTAGCAAACTCTTGAGCGCATTCCAATTCTGTTAACACTCGTGCATATTTCATTATTTCAACCTGTTTACTTTGCCTTTTTTGCTCATCACGTAGTTCCAAAAAGTTAAAGGTTGAGTACAATATTGATATCCCAAGAGGAGTATATTTCACTCCATTCTCCATTTTAGCTAACAAATGGTACAAGTGTTGCAAATTCGCTTTATTAAAATTCCAACGTTTTGTGTTCAAGTTTTGTGAATGGTAGTTATATGATGGAGTGGACTGGGGAATCCCTGGTGTGGGCGATGACAGCTGCGGCGGTGCGCCGAGTTCAAGTCGCACCGCGAGGGGCGGATGAAATGGATAAACAGGATCCAAACCCTCGTCCGCAGCGTAATCTGACACGCCGTCACGTGCACTCAATACGAGGTCGAGTTGTCTGTCCATAGAGTTGGGTATATTGTTCAACTGAAAGAATTCACAATAGGTCATGAAATACTCATAGTAATTAAGAACATTAGTACTACACGCATAAAAATTAAAATCTAATATTATTATTTTACCAAAATACTAAATACAACAGTACAAAATGAGTATATGGCAATACTCATTTTCTACTGTTTGTGGGGCAATATACACTGCACAACAAGTGAATAAATAGCGGTTCTGCCTATAAACAGTGGCACAAATAATTTCAAAGTTATAAGTATCTATATCTACATCACCTGGCATCTACTTGTCGCAACTCAAACCAGGGTGACGCCACTAAAAGGGCACCCCCTTGTTTACATCCGTCTGCACGATCACAACGTAATATTGTCCATCCTGGTAGAAGTATTTTCCGCGTGTTCGCCACCGTTCAGCCCCGTCTTCGTGCTGGCTATTAAATCTGGGACAGATGATTCCAACAAAGATTGGAATCTTATCGTTTTTGTACGAAGTCCTTTAACATTTTGGTAAAAAATGTTAGAGTATTATTATGTTTTTTTTTTTTGTTTTTTTTTTTGTCGCGGGGAATGCGTTTACGCTCCGTCATCCCTGCTTCGGGGGCAGTAGGGATGGTGTGTGGGACTCCCGGCCCTTTGGGGGCCGTCCTACCCAGTACACCCCGCGGTGTTCCACCTTCTTCCCAACGGCTAAGGGAATGCCCCAAGATGAGGCTCTCCTCGGGGGAAAGTTTTATTATGTTAACGTTATAGTATTATTGGACTTAAGATTTGGTTGATCTGTCAGTGTGCTGAAAAATCCATTCGCTGATTTCGATGTTCAAAGGCCAAACTTCTAAATTACATACTTTTTCTAACTTGCTTGCCAGAACTCCTATTTTAAAAGAGGCGTATTCGCGTTCAGTTTTAGGTTTCAGCCGTATATATTTAACATTTATATATATTATACCTATATATTTATTACTTTTTCTCAATACATCTATTATTACAGGATTTACCCAATACAACAGTGTAGTTATATAGTGTATAATTATTTCCTTACAAGTTGTCTACTTAATGCCTATAACATATTATAAATAGTGCTACTTTTGTGAATTCACTCAGAGTACAACAGAATATGTCTACTTCTGAAGCTACAAGGTTCATAATACGAATTGCTCGCGTCAGTGGAACTTTCTCAAGAGGTTGGTTCACCCTCTCGGCTGAAACCGTGTTGTGCAACCCTTATTTACCCCCTTGTAGGTAAAATTTTGCAACAGCGATACACGTGCCCATTTATTTCTAACCAAAAGCAGGTGCACGTAAATTCATGTTCCTAACTTTAAAAATGACGAACTTACATACAACCGTTTATCGCTTATTTACTTCCCTAGGGGTAGAATTTTGCTAAATCCCTTCTTAGCGGAAACCTATGTATTAAAAAGAATCTCTGTACGAAGATTGAGCTTCATAGCTTTGGTAGTTTCAGAAATTTCGTGATCAATGAGTCAGTCAGTGATTTTGTCTTTTATATATTTAGATTAACTTTTTTCATAATACTCATTATTTTATACGATTGCTCAGCATCTATGTCCTCTGAAGACGCTTTTTCCTCTAGGGACCGATTAAATGCTTCTCTTTCTATTAATCCAGAGCCAACGCCACGTACTGGAGTATCATCCGTTACTTGGATGCGCTTGGTAATGCTAACGCAAGGGTCGCACTTAAAGTTACACTTCATAGGTACCGGCATCTTTCTAAATTTTGTGGTACCAATATTTAGACATTTATAATGAAATCCGGCCTTGCATCCAACACATCAGTTGTGATGTGTAGTTCATTACAATTCTCACCAGCTATCTGATCTCAGCTCCATAACGGCGTATGCAATATAACAGATAACACTAATTGCAAATATTTAAGACTTAATGTCCACTTTGGTTTTAAAAGATGACAGTAATCGACGAAAATTCTATTTAAAATAAAATTTCTAAAATCTCCAGCTTGCAATGAACTTTCCGAGATGACAGCGCCATCTAGTATGATAGTGAAGATAATCCTGAACCGACCTGTCAGTAATAGGGACTGTAGAATATCGCTTGCATGCGTTCGTTTTGCAAGAACTGGCAGAATTGTGGATGTGACCATCCAGCTACAATCCCCCAGATAAACTTAATTCGAGGCTGGCTTGTAATAGACTTGAAACATAGGAAGTGATGTTTGTTTTACTGTGAAGCACTATCGCTCTTTATTGAGATTTCTGCGTTTTTAAATGCCATAAGAGTCACTTGACGGTCAGTTCATCCATTTTATACCATACGTCCTCTTGCAGTTCTTTCAGGTAGCTGTCCATGTGTAGGTTAAACAGCAACGGCGACGCTACACAATCCTGTCCCACAGCTTTCTCAATGTGAAAAAAGTCTGTGCAAGCTCCGTTGATCCTGATACAAGCACTGAAGCCCTCATAGAGAGATTTCAGTGCTCGTATCAAGTGGCTGTTTACTCCATACCTGGCCAGTATTGACCACAATTCATTCCTCTCCATAGGCCTTTTCCAAGTCTACAAATACGCAATAGACATTTTGACTTTTCGACAAAAGCTTTTCTGCTACGCATCGTAAGGAAAAGACCTGATCCGTGCATCGCCTTCCTTTCATAAATCCTGCTTGTACATCCCACATTTTTCCTTCAGTTTCATTCATTACTCTTTTTATCAAAACGTTTGCAAACAATTTGCCGACGATGCTGAGCAAGCTTATGCCGTGGTAGTTTTTGCACTCTTGCTGTGACCCTTGTCCCTTATAAATCTCTTGGTACGCTGCCATTCCTCCAGCAAAGGTTGAAAAGGCAGTACAGCTGGCAAGCTACCACGCCTTGTCCCGCTTTCAGCATCTTGACAGAGACCCTATCAAGTCCCGCGGCCTTTCCCAATTTCATGCTATTCAATGCTTCCACTATTTCTTCCATAATTATGACTTCTTCCTTGCTAATTTCATTTATTTCCCAGAAAATAGTATGTACTTGCATATCCTCTTTTTCAAAGAAGCTTTCACAAGACTACCATCATGGTTTCTGATATGGTTGAGATGCGATGTCGGCTGTTGACTCCTCACTGTTCTTATGGACTTTATTTTTACTTATTTCATATTCTGTTGGAAGTCATCAGATAACCTTTTATCAAATTCTTCTCTGTCATTCTCTTTCTTCATCACCTCTTTTGCAACACGCTTATACCTTTTGTACTCTTCTTTCGTCATTTTTGGGTCCACATCTGTTGCCTTCTGCATTCTTTGATTGACTTTTGTAGTCAGCCAATCCAACCATGCTTTCTTCTTATCATACAATTCCTTTTGGACTTCTACACTCATTCTCTTTCCCTTACATCGTTGGCTTCTCTTGTTTATCCCACACACTTCAATCGCAACTTCTACGAGTCCTTCCTTAAATGACTTGCATATGTCTTCGATCTCACACACTTCATAAGAATTTTCAAATTTATTGCTCAGGTTACTCATAAATTCCTCTCTAATGCCTATCTCTTGCAAATTCTCGACTTTTATGCGCTCTAATACATTAACAGGTTCATACATACGATGCCGCCACCGTCGCAACAGACCTCTTACTCGACTAACAACCAAGAAGTGGTCTGTGTCAATCCCGGAACCGCGGTATGCCTTGGTGTCTAAAAATGTCTTTCTCATTCTTGCATCTACAATCACAAAGTCGATCATACTTCTCTGATTTCTTTCATGTCTCGTAAACAAGTGGATATCTTTGTGGTCAAACATGGTGTTAGTTACCATAAGGTTCCTCTCCAAACATACTTCAAGCAGACTTTCTCCATTTTCATTCACTCGTTTGTCACCAAACTTTTCCAATACACTTTCATATCCATCACGCTTCACTCCAACCCAACCATTCAAGTCACCTAACATTACGATTCTCTCATTTTGTTTGCATCTACTCAAAACATCACTGACACTCTCCCAAAATGTCTGTCTCTCACTTAGGTCTTTTTTTGATTGACGCCACCGCACATCTTGCGGAGCATAAACTCCTACAGCAAAAAAAAACTATAATATTCCGCATGCGAGGCATTATCAAGACTGTTTGTCTTGATAATGCCTCGTGTGTAGGCGAAACACGTGTCAACATCGCACTGTTACAAAGAATTCTCGTGGTCCGTTTTTAAAAAAAAGAATGTTCACAAATGCACAGATTATTTATAATTTCACACACGCAGAAACACTCAATTTGGAAAACTGGTAAAATACACTTTTAGAAGGTAAAAGAAATGATATTGGAAGGCGAGTGTTCAAGACGAAAGTTCAGACCGGACTGACTGCCCTGCGGGGCATCCTTGCCTAGCATCGTAGGTGGGAAATGCTGAGATCAGCCGGATCCCATACATGAGGGCTACGTAACAGCCCCCCGGTTAAGAGGAAACTTACCCTTAAGGAAAGTTTTCGGAAAATTACTCTATTCGCAACCGCGGTTGGGTGACGATTGTATCTAGCTCAACAGGCGGATTTTCATTCTGCTCATTTAGAATTGTTGTCCTCCTTGGCATTGAACACTTGCCCTTTTTACAAAAATACACTAAAGCTAAGGATATACATACAATTATGGATAATACACTGAGGATAGGAAAACTAACATGTGTTTTAAAATCATTTGTAGAATCTATAGAATTCAAATCGTCTATGATTTGATCGGATATAATTTTAAGATCCTTAAGATTATCTAATTTTACATTATTAATTTTGAGAAGAGATAAATTTAATTTCTTGACATGATCAATGTTGCAACAACTATCATTAATAATATTAAAACTAGAAGAGACCATCGGTAATTTTACAGTAGGAACGGTTTCTTTTACAATTATGGTATTCTTACAATATGCTACGCAATTATAGGGGATGTTCAAGGTGCCTGTGCCAGATATGACAGTTTCTGAAAAGATGCTATCTGAACATTCAATGGTAAGCTTTGTAGGTTCAGATTGTACAAATATCCAGTTATTGTTGATTAATTTATGCCAAATGTCAATGCTGCCATGAAGGAACCTGTATTGACAGTTTTCGGGAATGGAGGTCACTGCTTTAGTAATTATATCTATTTCACAATATTGGTTACCTGACACTGCATAAATTTCGGGCAATTTGCAAAGATACATATTGTAGGATATGTCTTTACAGCTATCCATATCTTTTATAAATGTAAACGAAGACTTATCTTTACTTAAAGCTAAGAACTGTTCAGTAGGCAAGATCAGGCTAAAAGAATTTGTTTTTTCTAAATCATAAGGAATAGGCAATGGAATACTCTTATATAAACTATATTCTAATACACTAACTAGAGGTATTCTGATTACAAATATTAATTTATCATCTAAATAGTAGCAAATTAACTCGGCAATGTTAATTAATGTATGAATATTATTTAAGTCTAATTTAACAGGAAACTCCTTATATTTAGGCAATATTTTAAGATTATTTACAATGTCGTTATACAATTGGCGAGGCGTCAAAACAGATGGGTGTAGAGTGTTACTCTTAACAAACAGAATAGAGTTTAGTACATCTTCAATCCTGAAAGATAGAGCATATAGATTGGATTGAAGAATATTTATAACGTTGTCAAATCTTAACTTAAAGCTATTAACTGCTACAATTTTAGACATATTATTAAGTGACAATGTCAATTCATCTACAACGTCGCTCAATTTTGCCTGATTGAGATATATTTCATGAAGAGATTTATTTATATTAGATATAGCTGATTGAGAGACTATAATACTCTCTTTTACTGCGTCTGTAACTTTCTTCTCGTTTGTAGAAAGTCTTTGTATTGCGTTATTATAATTTTCAGCGTCATCCTCATCTAAAGTGCCAAATATGTGTCTAAAAACTACACCGATGCCAGAGATCCAAGCAGATCTTTTTGAAAGATTGTTGGAAATTATATGAGAAAACGAATTAAAATCGCGTAAAATGTCAGAATACAATGAATTTAAAGGCTCTAGTATGTTATGGCATTGTTTTTCATCTATTTCTTCACTTTCTCGACATTGATAGCGTATTATATTAAAAACATCACGAGTATTTTCAATGTGGCTTTTAAATGCAGATATATCCAAAGGAATGACAACGTGAAATTGGTCATTTACTGATTTCACAGTGCCGACGGGATCGAAGAGTATACCAGGACCCTGGGTGATGTATTCAATGTATTGATTTTCGCTGGTTGCCATGATATAAGCGGCCTCCAGTCTGTAATCGTAATTCATAATAACTATGTTAATTAATTATTAAAAGTACCTAAGATTATTATACTAAATTATGATTATTATATTATAGCTAATATTTCTAGCCGTTCAAATGTGCTGGCTTTACTTCATCGAAATGATGCTTAATGTGACGTCTATTTATCAGAAGGGATAACGTGTTATTTCCATGAATTTCTACAATTTTGTACGGGCCCTTCCAAACCGGTGATAAAGCCTTTCGTAATCTCACGTGATTTTTCAAATAGACATAATCACCAACCTTGTACTGGACCGAGCGAGTGTGCCTATCATAATAAGCTTTGGACCTTTCTTTTGAAGCTCTGATATTTTCGAGGGCCTTTTCCCGGGAAATTTTAAGACGGTGTTGGAGCATTTTGACGTAATCAGGGTAGGTGACATCTGGAGAAAGATCGAAAACTGAATCAGGGATAAATGGTTTATGTCCAAAAACGAGCTCATATGGCGTAAAGCGAGTTGTTGTATGAACGCTGCTATTGTAAGTTAACATAGCGGTGTAGACAAATTTGTGCCAATTAGTTTGATTTTCGTTGACGTATGATTTTAAATATTCTTTCAAGGTCGAATGGCTTCGTTCAAGAGCCCCCTGCGTTTGAGGGTGATAAGGTGATGACCATAATTGTTTTATCTTTAAAAATTGGCAGGTTTGTTTAAATAGATCAGCAGTGAAATTTGTACCTTGATCCGTAAGTATTGTTTTAGGAATGCCGAAAAATGAAATAAAGTGTACTAAACATTCACAAGATTCTTCGGCAGTTGCATTGGAGATAGGGTAAGCTATAGAGAATTTGGTCAGATCATCTTGGAGAGTGAGTATAAATTTAAGCTTCTGTAGTCCAGCTTCGGGTAAGGGGCCCACGATGTCTAGACTAATTCTTTCAAAAGGACGGGTGGAAGTAGATGTTATTTGCATAGGAGATCTATTGATGCCACGATATGCTTTATTAGACTGACACAGAGCGCAATTTTTTACAAAATTATCGATGTCTGATCTCATATTCTTCCAATAATAACGTTCTTTTATACGATCAAACATTCTATTTGAACCGAGATGCCCTGCTATAGGTATGTTGTGATTCTCTTTAAGGATCTTGACAATTTCTGAAGGTACAGGGTATATAATAGTGTTCTGATATACATTAATCTTGATATTAGTGTTATTAAATAAATACATAAGCATACCATAAATTTTAACAAATGAGTGGCGTTCAAAAGCGTTCTTAAAATCTGAAATAGATATTTCGTTTATGTCGCCACAGAGGATTATGTCATCTCTTACTGATTTTAAGGTTTTGAAAATATCGGGGTATGTAGAGTTATCAAAGTAGTGTACCTTGGTGAATAGTAAGTAGTAGAATTTCCCTGTTGATTCCACCCTTTTAAAAGAATAAAGTTCTAACTCACTTTGTAATAAAGTGTTTAGATCCTCTGGCGTAGAGAATATGTCTGTTAAGTAAGGGTTGGATTCATCGAGATCTACTGACACGGGGATAATGATTATTTTAGAGTTGCTTTTGAGTAATGTTTCGTTGAATTCTGCGATCTGCGTTGTGTAGGTTTCGTTGTTATTCGCAAAGGATTTTAGGAAATCGGAGTATTCATTATTAGGACTTGTTTCAGGTATCTCGACAATGGTTGAGGGATTTGGAGAGTCTGCGGAAGTAGTGGGAGTTCCTAACTCTAGGTCTATGTTTGGACTAGGGTCAAATGCACCCAAATCGATTAATTCGTCAAGGACTTCCTGGGGAATGTCTAACTCTGGGCTGGAGTTAGGGTTGTTGTTTATGCCACTGGTAGAGGGTTGTTCTTCGGTAATTGGATTAACTGGGAATCGTGACAATGCATCAGCATTGCTATTTATTTTTCCTTTTTTATACTCTACTTCGTAATCAAATTCTTCTAATTTAAGTCTCCATCGTACTAGTTTCGAGCCTGGGTCTTTACAGTTAAATAACCATTTCAGGGGACGATGATCGGTAACAATTTTGAATCGACGGCCATAAAGATATGGCCTGAAAGTTTTAGTTCCAAAAACTATTGCTAAGCATTCCTTTTCCGTGACACTGTAACTACTTTCGGCTTTATTTAATGTCCGTGATGCGTAAGCTATGGGACGGTCTTTCCCTATAGAGCCTTGCGATAGAATAGCCGATATTGCGTAATTTGACGCATCACATGTTAAGACAAATGGTTTAGAAAAATCAGGGTATGCTAAGATAGGGGCAGTAGTTAGAGCATTTTTTAGACTCTCAAAAGCTAGTTGCTGTTCATTTTGCCAATGAAATGGAATATTCTTTTTCAAAAGATTGGTAAGAGGTTTAGCTATTTTAGATAGGTTTGGTATGAATCGGCGATAATATGAAACCAAGCCCAAGAAGGACTTTATATCTTTTGGGCTTTTTGGCAAAGGAAATTCGGAAACGGCTATGATCTTTTCTGGATTTGGTTTTACCCCTTTGTCTGTGATAATATGACCGAGATATGACACTTCTTTACGGAAAAACTCACACTTGTCGGGTTGGAGTTTTAAATTCAATTGACGCAGCCTTTCAAAGACGTCGGACAAGTGTTTTAGGTGAAGATTGAGATCGAATGAATGAATCACAATGTCGTCTAGATAGACGAAGCATTGAATTCCTTGTAGGCCCGACAGAACGGTATTCATAAGCCTCTGAAACGTCGATGGAGAGTTCTTAAGGCCCATCGGCATTCTAGTGAACTGGAAGTGCCCCTGTGGGACAGTGAAAGCAGTTTTAGGTGCATCCTTTTCTGCCATTTTGACTTGGTGAAATCCAGAGGCTAAGTCAAGAGTACTAAAATATTTACATTTACCAAGTTGATCTAAAATCTCTGTTATATTCGGTATAGGATAAGAGTCTCCTATTGTGATATCGTTCAACTTCCGGTAGTCTATTACTACACGCCACTTGCGCTGACCTGATGCGTCTATTTTCTTTGGAACTATCCAGATAGGAGAGGACCATGGAGAGGTAGAGGGTTTGATTATACCATCGTCAAGCATTTTATTGATCTGGAGTTCAACTTCCTGTTTGTGAATTTCTGGGAACCTGTAGGATTTAGTATTGATTGGAGTAGAGGAAGAAGTATTAATTTCATGTTGTAAAGCATCTGTGGAAGTTAATCGGTCGCTAGGAAGGTGAAAAATGTCGGAGTAAGTAGAACAGAGGTCACATAGAGCATCTGTTTCTTCAGGGTTTAGGTGAGAAACTCTCAAGGAATTTAGAACTTGTTCAGTTCGATTGTATATATCTCGATTTACTTCGGAGTGCGATGTATGGAAAATCGTGTTCTCTTCGGGTTTCTCCATTGGTTTGATTTCTATGTTCAGATTTGAATCAAATTGAACAGGAGATTCAGATATGTTGACAACGGTTAAATTTATTCTGGAATTTGGTTTCACTTTTACAATACAATTAGCTATTAGAAGGGTATTACTTATATGCTGGTCCAAAACTAGGCCTTCTTTTATTTCAGGATTAAGAACGGAGCATTCTACAATTGACTCTGTTCGGGGTGGAATAAAATATGTAGGTTCACTAAATTTTAATCTAAGTTCCGTGTTATTGATAAACAAAGTGTTTTTGGTATAATCAATTTTGCAATCACAATAAGAGAAGAGGTCGTTGCCGATTATTCCGTCATATGGAAAACTTATATCTGGAACCATATGGAAGTGGTGACTAAGCGAATTGAAATCAATTGGTATATGACCTAGAGTCTTCATTGGATTTTCGGTTGATCCCAATCCATGGAAGGATATGGAATGATTTGTAATCATGGGCATTTTCTCGATGACGTTTATTTTTAGGAAGCTGATAGAGGCACCACTGTCTACAAGAAATTTGAGGGGCTTATTGGAAACGGAAGTAAGGATTTCTACATGAGGTAAGTATTTTTTTATACAATTTTTTGTAATATTATGTGTTCTAGGAGATATATTTTCCTTTTCAGATGCCGTACAAGATGGACAAGATTTGGATAAGGATTGGAATGCGGCAATAGACGGAGGAGGAGTATTGGCGGAGTCAGAGTGTACCCGGTTATCCGGTTCGTTGGTGAATGAAGTGGAATTGGAATTGATGGTTACCCGGTTATCCGGTTTGTTATTAAATGAAGTGGAATTGGAGGTTACCCGGTTATCCGGTTTATTTATATAGGAAGTAGAATTGGAATTAGAAGCTACCCGGTTATCTGGATTTTTAGTGGATGAATTGGAAACAGTGGAATTGTAAGGGCCACTATGAATTTGGGGCTGGTTACCCGGTTTGTTAGTGGATGAATTGGAAACAGTGGAATTGTAAGGGCCACTATGAATTTGGGGCTGGTTACCCGGTTTGTTAGTGGATGAATTGGAAACAGTGGAATCGTAAGGGCCACTATAAATTTGGGGCTGGTTACCCGGTTTGTTAGCGGATGAATTGGAAACAATGAGTTGATTAGATAAGGCTTTAGTATCGGTTTGTCCGGTTGTCATGCCCGCACGATACTGAACGGGTCGGATTACTCGTTTAAATGATAGACGTTCATATTCTCAGGGTTCTGTGATTCTTCAATAACGTCGACAGCGTGAATAGGTTGATTATTTCTCGCAGAACTGTTCGACGGCTGTTGGTGTGGAGGGTTGCCAAATCGTTTATTGTTATAATCACGTTTTCGGCAGTTCTCAATAGTGTGACCTATCGCTTTGCAATATCGACACACTGGCGTTGAAGTAGTTGTAAATCCGTGGCTAGTGGATCTACTGGCAGTGTTTTGCGAATGCTGTATACCGCTTCGATTTGGTAGAAATTGTCTTTGAAGGGACCGACCTTGATTAAATGAATTGTTGTTATTAAAAGACGACGTGTTACGCTTAAAAGTGCTCTGTAAAATTTTCTCCTCAGACATGGCAAAATTGATGGCGTCGTTCAATGTCTCAGGGTCACGACATCTGACTACAGTAGACAAGCGGACATTTAAACCACTAATAAAAGTGTGCAAGGCAAGGTCTTGCATCGCAGCGACACGGCCAGCGAGTTCGCCTTTCTTTTTAGTAGGTATAGAAATATTGATCTCTGTTAAAAGTTTCGATAAACAAGATTCCAAACGCAGGGCGAACTGGTTGACCGTTTCGGTATTGGATTGACAACAATCTTGGAGATCTGAGAGCAGTGCAGCATAATGTTTCCTTTCCCCAAATTGTGATTTTAAGAAGTCTTCTAATTGTGCCCATGTGTCGAATTCTTTTATGGCACACGCACTTTCGGCACGACCTTCAAGTTGACTTAATATGTATTTTAGTAGAATGTTTTGTTGTGCCGTACTTGCGAGATTTATCGCATTTCGGCAATTATTTAGAAACGCGTTTATTTTTTCTCGGTTGCCATCAAATTTATTTATAAATTTTATCAATACATTTATATCGATATCTTTGGTTTCTTTGGGGAGAGGCATCGTTATGACCGTGTCTTTGGTTTCTGTAGCTTCCTTAGACATGCCACACTTGAGCTTAATACAGACTAAAACAAGGAGATAAGCTGCAGACGGTAAAGAATGCGATAAGGAAAGTATGTTGCACTGACCTCGGGACTAGACTAAACAATATGATACTTCGATGGTGTGTTCAGCGGTGTATAATGAGCGACAATACTCGTAATTGTAATAAACACTTATCACTTCTTTGTTAGTTGTAAATGCGATATTTCACTAGCACTGATCACTTTGAAATCAGTAAATTTATCAATTTTAAGGAACTTACAGGAGCATGGCGACTGCATAAATACCACAGGTCATGTTGCGGCTGGAGTTTACCTTCACCAAGGTAAGCAGGTTCGGCGATGTATCAGGTCGGCTTAGCAAGATACAGGTGCATATACGTAGATTTAGTACCACAATTTTGCACTACACTTCGCGACGCGGCGATTAGATATGGCGATTCGGGGTTACACAGGAACAGCGGCACAGGTTTTAACCCACAGTTTACACGATACGGCGATTGGATACGGTGTTTTCTTGGGATTTTGAGGCGTACCTGGATTTCCGTTTGAAATCCCACCGCTGCCACCAATGTTACAAAGAATTCTCGTGGTCCGTTTTTAAAAAAAAGAATGTTCACAAATGCACAGATTATTTATAATTTCACACACGCAGAAACACTCAATTTGGAAAACTGGTAAAATACACTTTTAGAAGGTAAAAGAAATGATATTGGAAGGCGAGTGTTCAAGACGAAAGTTCAGACCGGACTGACTGCCCTGCGGGGCATCCTTGCCTAGCATCGTAGGTGGGAAATGCTGAGATCAGCCGGATCCCATACATGAGGGCTACGTAACAGCACGACATTCTAAAAAAGCGGAATATTGCAAAAATAACATTTAAAAACAAAATAATTATAGTTTTGTAAAATGGATTTCCGCCATGTAACACCTGATTCAATTAGTTATTTAAAATCCTTCAACCTCAACTAAAGGAGTCTTGGGCACATATTCATATTCAGTCACACATTCATTAATTCTTGCAGAAAGTAGTACACCGACGCCTTGGCACGCTGGACTGGTAGTATTGACACCTGAACAGTATGCCATAATATTAAAAAGAGGGTAGTTAAGGACCGTGTAAAATGTAGAAATAATATCCTGGAAAATAGAAATCGAACTTCAAAGCGAGAATTTGTATTGTATTTATTCGTTAACAATTTTAACATTGTGTTCGAAATAAGACATTACAACAAACAATCTATTCCATTAAAATCTATAGTCAAATAAGTCATTATCATGCATGTCATAAAAAAAAGAATTCAGACATGTCACCAGAAAACAAAACTATAACAAAACAATTTGGTACAGTGAAGCAGATTATAGTCTTAAAATTATATTACACTAGCTTCCGCCCGCAGCTTCGCCCGCGTGGATTTCGGTAACCGTGATCCTTTTTTCGCCTAGTTTATTTAGCATAAGATTTTTTGCGACCTCTTCAACAATAATCGTTATAGTCCAAGATCCCAGAGCCGTAAGACACAACTTATTTTCTAAAGCATATAACTTTCGGTTCTCAGTAGTCTTTTACTACCTCTGACTACCTGCCTTGGTGACGACCACTTCGCAACGGGCCGAAACGTCGAACGTCGAAATTTTAATCATTCAAAAACCAAATATTATCTACATAAACTGTATAGGTCGCGCGGCGAATGATGAGCTCTGTAAGAAAGTGGAAGGGGCATGCGCAGAACTCTTAGATTAGGACTATTTGGCGGGGTGACAGGGGGTGAAGGGCGGGAGTGTAGGAGCGTAGACGTGTTGTCACTAGTCTCCGTAATGTCACGCACATAAAATATTCTACTCTTTTTGGCAAATATTTTAATAGCGTATTGAGGTTTTTATGCCCCTAGTAAATTGTCTGTCTAATCTAGACAAGAAAGCAAAAGTGGCCAAGTTCGAGTCGGACTCGCCCATGAAGGGTTCCATGGCAGCACGTAATTGAATGAAAAGTAAATTGCAGTTTACGATTTATGACGTATTACAAAAAAACCACCTACTAGATCTCGTTCAAACCAATTTTCGGTGGAAGTTTGCATGGTAATGTACATCATATTTTTTTTTTGTTTTATTATTCTCTTACTTTAGAAGTTATAGGGGGGGTGGGGGGACATTTTACCACTTTAGAAGTGTCTCTCGCGCTAATTATTCATTTTAGAAGAACTATCCATAGACACATATGGGATTAATGAAATTTTTTTTTTTTAATTTTAGTTCTAAGTATGGGGAACCCCCAAAATTTATTGTTATTTTTCCTTTTTTGAGTGAAAATCTTAATGTGATTTACAGAATACATGTACTTACCAAGTTTCAATAGTATAATTCTTATAGTATCGGTTATAGTTTTCAGAAAAGTGGCTGTGACATACGGATAGACAGACAGACAGACATGACGAATCTATAAGGGTTCATGTAAGGATTACGTCCATTTATTTTTATCTTAGTAAGCTAATTTCAGCGACTCATTTGTGTCGCAAATAATAATTTAACAGTATATACTTTGACTTACACGCGAAATGAACGTATGTTAGAATCACCACATTTACGGTACTCTGTAACTACTTACGTTACTTAATAAACGGTTAACTACTAAATATCGCTTATTTTGGTGTCACACTCGCAACTACTAACTAACTACTACTCAAGTATAAATGTGCAGTTACTAAACTGTACAGTTCCGTTTTTTTTCCATTTGGCTACGGAACCCTACAAACGGTTTATTATTTTAATTGTTTGATCAAATATTTATACCAATTATAAATTTGCGACAAATTCGTATGTTTAATACAAAAAAAATGGAATCACGCCTATCTTTTACCGGGGTAGGCAGAGACTTCTTCCACTTCTTTTACTTTAATAACTGTTGTTAGTGTCACACACATTGCATACCTATTTCTACATTAAAATATTACTATAAAAATGGTTTTTCTTAATACGATCACTGAAAAGTAAATAAAATACCTATCATGGCTTAATAATATCACGCAAAACACTATGCACTCACTTGTTGTAAATAATATATACCTACTTACGTACCCACCCACGTACTTACGCTATAAAATAAAAGAATGTTTAAAGGTTCAAAGCAGAGTCGTATTAAACTTACTATAACCTACTATTATACATGCGCAAACTATCCCCACTAATTTTCGTCAGAGCTTATCATTCGCCGCGCGACCTGTACTTAGTGATGAAATAATTTATTTTGATAAGGATTAATAGCATGAATAAAATAAACGCGTTTAAATGTAGTCCAAAAAAAAATTCAAGATTTTTAATTAAAAAAAAAGGTTGTTGTGCCTCACTCGACATAGATAGATATAGTATGTCGCGGAGTTTTTTGTCGATATTTATAAGATCTACAATTAATTAGAAGATTTTATAGATCTATCTTTTATAGTTTAGGCAGCGTACACAAAATTCGTAACTTTTCTGATTGATTTTTTACACCTTGTGTCCGAAAAACCCAAATATCTTACGGTGAAAGATTTTTTTAAATCGGGTCAAAAGTTTTGAGCCTATTCATTACAAACGAACAACAATCAATGTTTTCCTCTTTATAATATTAGTGTAGATACACAAATATCATGATAATAAATTAATATGATTAATAATAATTATTATTACAATTAAAATAAGCAAAATAACTGTGTTAAAACTATAACGGTAGTCTGGGGTGTAGTTTATAGCTCCTCAAGTGAGTAATAGCACCCTTCCAAGAGGAGCCGCTTCAAATCTTTGAGGAATTCTTTTTTGTAAATTTTACTTTTTAATTGAATTGGTAGTTTCTCGAACAGAATTATAAACCGAGCTGTGCTTGACAACATAAAGATTCGGCAGAACAGAGATATGAAAATCTATCCGGCGTGTTTGCCCTCTTTGTCTTGTTTCATCTTCCGTCTCATAGTCATTAATGTATTTTGCAAAATTAGTCATTAAGATAAGAATGTACAAACTAGGCACAGTTAGTATACCTAACTCCTGGAAGTGGTTCCTACACGACTCGTCCTGTCTTATACGGGCCGGGTCATGGCCCGTATAAGACATGACGAGTCTTGTGGTACCCGTTATAGCTCTTGTCTGTAGGACAAACGCACGGTGTATATTACAGTCATAACTTCCCCCCCCGAAAAGGATGCTATATCTAATTTTAGATTCTACCAATACATAATATACCATTTTAAGATGTTCTACATTAATAACATTACGCAGATTTCGCAAGACATAGCATGCTGAACTTACAGCACTCTCTAAGTTAGCCAGTTCTTTTTTCCAATTAAGAAACTCATCAATAGGCACCCCCAGAAACCTCACATCAATCACAGAACTAATTTTGATACCATTTACGATATTATCCAGGTGACTTTTATTTTGAGCTGTAGATTTAAATAACATCACCTGTGTCTTAACAAGATTTTGTCTAATAGCCGCACTCAGAGTCGTTCATTAAATTAGTGTAAATTGTCATTTAACTAATTATGATTAAAACAAATAATTGGCCGTTGCTCCTAGAGACGAAAATTAATGGTTCATTAGTTAATGCCAACTTAAGTCAACGTAGGGTGGTGCGCCGTATCGATACGTATGCCTAAGGTGCATTTAAATAATTTAATAAAATATAGTACTTTTTATAGGGTAATTATTTTCCTTCTAAATAAAAAAAGTTAAATTTACTAAGTTAAAATTCCTATCAATTACAGAATATTTCATGAATGCATGACTATAGATATGGGTGGATCACTATACATATTGCTCTTTGATTCTCTACGCAAAACACATAGGTAACATAATAGCGCTAACACACGTTCGGATTTGGTCTGCCGGACCTCGACAGATCAAATCCGCCGAGTCCGCCAACCAAATCTGTTATTATGTTCTGTTATTATGAAAAAGTGTCTTTTTGGAGAAAAATTAAATTATATCCGGGAAAATTTACGAAAAACTAGCCAGAACGGCAACATTGATCATATCCGATGCGGATCGAGGAGGACTCAATTTATAATAATTATGTCCGCTGGACTGCTGTACACACGGTAAGATTTGGTCGGGAAACATATCAAATCCGCGATCGGGAGAAAAAAAATTCGAGCGTGTGTTAGCGCTATAACCATACTTTTGGCGTGTGAACGTCAATATAATGTCTATTTAAGATTTAAGTAAGGGTTCAACGGCTCTGAGTGCGGCATTGATTAAGGAGTTTAAAGTAAAGATTAATAAAAATTCACTCTCAGAGACAGTTAACGAGTCATTATTATCATTTAATGTCAATTAACTTTATTGGCCGCTAAGATTAAATCTTAAATAGACATTAAATTGACGTTCACATGCTGCTAAACCCTTACATGTGAACGTCAATACACTTGGCATGTGAACGATTAACGACGATTAAATTGTCGTTCACATGCCAAGTGTATTGAAGTTCACATGTAAGGGTTCAGCGGCCAATAAAGTTAATTGACATTAAATGATAATAATGACTCGTTAACTGTCTCTGAGAGTGAATTTTTATTAATCTTTACTTTAAACTCCTTAATCAATGCCGCACTCAGAGCCGTTGAACCCTTACTTAAATCTTAAATAGACATTATATTGACGTTCACACGCCAAAAGTATGGTTATAGCGCTAACACACGCTCGAATTTTTTTTCTCCCGATCGCGGATTTGATATGTTTCCCGACCAAATCTTACCGTGTGTACAGCAGTCCAGCGGACATAATTATTATAAATTGAGTCCTCCTCGATCCGCATCGGATATGATCAATGTTGCCGTTCTGGCTAGTTTTTCGTAAATTTTCCCGGATATAATTTAATTTTTCTCCAAAAAGACACTTTTTCATAATAACAGAACATAATAACAGATTTGGTTGGCGGACTCGGCGGATTTGATCTGTCGAGGCTCGGCAGACCAAATCCGAACGTGTGTTAGCGCTATTATGTCACGTATGAGCGATATATATAGTGATCCATCCATATCTATAGTCATGCAGTCAGGAAATATTCCGTAATTGATAGTAATTTTTTCTAAAAAATTTTTTCTAAAAATAATAGTAAAACATTAAACTTTTTTTTATTTTGAAGGAAAATATTAACTTTACCCTATAAAAACTACTATATTTTATAAAATTATTTAAATGTCCTTAAGCATGTAGCGATATTGCACTTTACCGACATACATTTCGATACGGCGCACCGCCCTATGTTGACTTAAGTAGGCATTAACTAAGGAACCATTAATTTTCGTCTCTAGGAGCAACGGCCCATTATTTATTTTAATCATAATTAGTTAAATGAGAATTAACAGTAATTTAATGAACGACTCTGAGTGCGGCTGTAAGACTGTTAGCCGATAACTAATTATAAAACATATCCAAGGCTTTATTCACTGTTGATAGCAGTTTAGCATGATTATCTTCAGCTATAACTGCATTGGTGTCATGGATTTTTAATGCATCGGTGCTAAAAATGATGATGACTTACTAGAAGCAAGGTATGTTATGAAAAATATACCAAGTTATCTGTTTGTTTCAGCTATACCTGAGGTAGATAAGGTTGAATTGCAAGCTATTGAAGATGTATATTGTCAGAATAGAGATGATCCTCTTTTTATAGGGAGTGTCATGTCCAATATTGGTTACGGAGAAGCTGCTTCCGGAATTTCTGCTATAACCAAGGTACAATTGATAAAGTATCTGATTATGTATGAAGTGGTTAAAGAAAAAAAACTATTCTTGCCATGTTTCACTGTACCTCTAAAATGGTACCCCTAGAAATAGCAAAAATAAGGAAAGAACCGATGAAAAGCGAGTCACGCTCATGCGCCAGGGGTTCCATACCTAACCATTACACCGCCGTAATAAAATTGGTACCTTATTTGAGATTCGGCCAATTAAGCTATTCCTCCAAAATAGTATGAGCGCCGATACCATTCAGAGATCTATTTTGATTGGTGTATACTATGTATTTATGGGGACAAACCATTTTTTTTTTTTGGAAATTATCTCTCATTTGTTGCTTTTTGACAAATTCTTAAACACACAGCACGTTAAGCCGTTGGTCCCGGTTGCCAGTAAAATGGCAGTCGTTAAGCCTGGTTGAAGGCCTTATAGGCGGCTTAAAAAAATTTTAAGAGCAGGTAGCCACAGCCTGCGTCTGTCTATTTCAACACGGCAATGGGCTCACCACCTATTACGTGAGACAGGAATCCACACGGTGAAAAGTGGGCATATAATATGCCTCTGCCACCCCTTCGGGGATAAGGCGTGATGGATATTTAGTTATTTATTTTGACAAATTCTTGATTCTATTACAACGGGAACTACCATTTAATTTTCGACCCTAACCCTAAGGGTACTTTCGGCTAAACTAGAATGATTAATTTAGGTTAAAAGCAAGGTCTTATAGCATAAGTAAAGGGAAAAATCCGAAAAGTAAAAATGTAGAAAATTAAGGTAAATATTGGTGCTAACAAGTTTTCGTAAAAATCTAAATTTATCCATATCTTATTATCATGTTAACTCACGACCTCAATTTTTTTACATCTAATAGAGACTATAGACCTCAAAATTTGGTATGAATTTCAACTTGCTAGGTCTACACGGAGAGATAGACGGACAGACGAACAAGAAAGTAATCTTATGAGGGTTTATTATTATTGATGTTATTAAAACTTACAAACATCATAACACTATTAACAAAAACGATCGACATTTTTGAAGTTTTTGTTAATAGTTTTTTTTGAAGTGAAAACTTCTTTAGCGGCGTTGGGTATAAAATCTTAAACTCGCGTCAGGACACGTGTCCTGATCGAAAAAGCGTAAGATTTTATCATCATCATCTTTACGTCGATCCCGGTCAATTTTTGAAGGAAAAACTTCTTTTAGCGCGGTACGCATATTTTTAGATGAGATAAAATCTCTGGACACGCGACCATAATCATCATCATCATCAAACGTTGATTCCGGTCATCTACAGGTCTTATTAAATAATGCTGTGTAATCAATTAGGACTCTTTCAGTGTAGAATTATTTTTTATCATCATCATCTTTACGTCGATCCCGGTCAATTTTTGAAGGAAAAACTTCTTTTAGCGCGGTACGCATATTTTTAGATGAGATAAAATCTCTGGACTCGCGACCATAATCATCATCATCATCAAACGTTGATTCCGGTCATCTACAGGTCTTATTAAATAATGCTGTGTAATCAATTAGGACTCTTTCAGTGTAGAATTATTTTTTATCATCATCATCTTTACGTCGATCCCGGTCATTTTTTGAAGGAAAAACTTCTTTTAGCGCGGTACGCATATTTTTAGATGAGATAAAATCTCTGGACTCGCGACCATAATCATCATCATCATCTAACGTTGATTCCGGTCATCTACAGGTCTTATTAAATAATGCTGTGTAATCAATTAGGACTCTTTCAGTGTAGAATTATTTTTTATCATCATCATCTTTACGTCGATCCCGGTCAATTTTTGAAGGAAAAACTTCTTTTAGCGCGGTACGCATATTTTTAGATGAGATAAAATCTCTGGACTCGCGACCATAATCATCATCATCATCAAACGTTGATTCCGGTCATCTACAGGTCTTATTAAATAATGCTGTGTAATCAATTAGGACTCTTTCAGTGTAGAATTATTTTTTATCATCATCATCTTTACGTCGATCCCGGTCAATTTTTGAAGGAAAAACTTCTTTTAGCGCGGTACGCAATTTTTTAGATGAGATAAATTTGGACTCGCTACTCCCCGTTACGATACGCAGCTATAGTGTGTGCATATATGCATGTACCAACGCGACTAGATAAATAAATTATTAATAAATTGAGTTTTTTAAGTGAAAAATTAAATAATATTGTGTAATCAATTAAGACTCTTTCAGAGTAGAATTTTTTTTCATCATCATCATTAACGTCCATCCCGGTCAATTTTTGAAGTGAATATTCTTTTAGCGCGGTACGCTTATTTTTAGATGAGATAAAATCTCTGGACTCGCGACCATTATCATCATCATCATCTAACGTTGATTCCGGTCATCTACAGGTCTTATTAAATAATGCTGTGTAATCAATTAGGAGTCTTTCAGTGTAGATTTATTTTTCATCATCATCATCATTAACGTCGATCCCGGTCAATTTTTGAAGGAAAAACTTCTTTTAGCGCGGTACGCAATTTTTTAGATGAGTTAAATCTCTGGACTCGCTACACCCCGTTACGATACGCAGCTATAGTGTGTGCATATATGCATGTACCAACGCGTCTAGATAAATAAATTATTAATAAATTGAGTTTTCACTTCTGTCGGCACTCCCGGAGTGGTTAGGTTTTTTAATAAAGTGCTTACCAATTTAGTTAGGTTTACTAACTTAGTTAGGTTCACTTTATATTACTACAATCTAGCTTATGGGCTAAAGAGTAATTTTACTTTGTCTTAAACTTTTAAAATACTTTTCCTAAGAAGAGAATTGATTGATTTTTCTTATAGTCTGAAAACTTTATACACTTTGTTCTTGTGATCTAAACTTAAAGGACTAAATCATTTATTGTTTTCATTTGGCACTACACTAACTCAAAGGGTTTAGTGCTTTTGAGTCTTCTTTTTATGTGTGTCCAATCGAGGAGTTGAATTGCCTCGGGATAGTTGTGGTAAAAAAGTCTCTTTTTGTGAGCTTCACGATCTTCAGGATGCAGGGATCAGATCTTTTCCTCACGATGCATAGCCAAAAAACTTTGGTGAGAAAAAAAGTCAAAAGGTCTATTGCATATTTGTAGACTTGGAAAAGGCCTATGACAGAGTGGTGAGGAATGAACTGTAGTCAATACTGGCCAGGTATAGAGTAAGCAGCTACTTGATAGGAGCACTGAAATCTCTATGAGGGCTCCAAGTGTTTGTATCGTCTGATATCAGCTTTAAGGGTCGGTCACTTTTCACAGCAGTAAAGAACGACCGACCGACTTATTGATAAGGGGGTGCAAATTCCTATAGAACCAGATTTTATAAGTTTAAACAACCCTGTCCCTAGACTAGCTTCCTTTTACTATGTGAGTGTGGACTTAAATAAAATTTGTGATTAATTTTATAGGTGTTGCTAGGTTATCACCACGGCCAATTGGCCGCGAATTTACATAGCGAACAGCCACGTAAAGATATTGCAGCGCTGTGTGATGGGCGAATGCGCATCGTCACTGATCATCAGCATTTTGACGGCGCTTATGCTGCTGTAAATGGCATGTCTATTACCGGCGTGAACTCCCATGTATTACTGCATGGATGTTATAAAGTTAAGGTAAGAAAAAATAAGAAAGTACTTATATTTGATCAATCTGCGTATTGCAACGAACCTAATAAAACCTATCTTATCATCATCAACCTTGTAGGACCTTAGTCGCTATACCACCAGTATACCTCATTTAGTTACTCTATCTGGAAGACATGAAGAAGCTGTAAGGTATATGCTTGAAGTTTTGAAATCGAACCCAATAGATCCCGAGCAGCTGGCATTAATACACAATATCCATTTAATGAATATATCAGGACATTTGGGTAGAGGATTTACAATTCTTCGTAAGTATCAATACTGTCTCATAAAAAGTTCCACTATGAAAATATGGTACAAGTAGTAGTGTACCTCAGTTTGCTTAAGTTCATCAATTTACAAATAAATTATCAGTATTTTCAAGTTCATTTTTTCCCATATTTTGTTGTGATTGAGGAATGAGAGGAAAATATAGAAGGCAAAAGCTGCTGGTCTTTTTGAGCTTTTTGATTTGAATGTCGTAAATGTTGAAAAAGAGATATTCGGGCCTTAGCTACGAGTATACCATATTTACGAGAGAGTGTCTATAAATATCTCATACCACATCACTAAAAAGCAGAACTTAATGGCAGCTGCAATGCTCTAAGATTTAATTGCTCACACAGTAGCTGAAAACATTGGCGTTTCACAAACATTAAAATATGTATTGTATAAACCTAATAAGAATGAAAATAAACAATATGATTCTTACAAAATATTTGACAAATCACTAAATGTGAATACGTTATTTTAGAGACGAATAACGAACAAAAGACAATTAGCCTATGTAAAAAGGCTGAATATTTTGACAACGCAAGGCAGCCACTATGGTTTGTATACAGTGGTATGGGCTCACAGTGGGTGGGTATGGGCAAGCAACTCATGCGCATACCTATTTTTGCAGCTGCTATAGAAAAGTAAGAGTTTAATTTAATATATTTTTTTATTATTATACGTTTCAATAATACTTTACCGTTTTGTAAAATCGTTAGTTGCAGATAAGTGGCCTGTCTAATAGTTAAAGAAAAGTCAGGGTCCAATTGTCTTATTTTTCTCTTACCTCTCGCGCAGTATGTTATCTATGGATAGAAAAATGTAGCCGTTTGAGCAACTGAGATTTTGATAACCACTGGCAAAAATGGTTGGTGACATTGAAGGTATGGAATATGTAGTAAACTTTTTCGCCGACCAACATGAGCATTCTAGGACCAATCGCAATCTTAAAAAAAGAAAGGTCGCATTAGACTTTTATCTAAAATTATATAATCAAAAATTAATTTGGAGTCCAAACGAAGCAGCCCAATAACTAATAGGACTCAAGTCGCGATTCATACCAGCAATGGCTCATCTATACTCAATAAATAGAAAATAATAAAGATGGAAATTGAAAGAGTTGACTCGTTAGATGACTTGAAAATATCATCGGTTAACTTCCTACCTTATCTTTTTCCTCTAATCCTTTTCATACCGGGTCCTCGTCCAATCCTATCCCCACCAAGCAAAGGTTGCAGTGCCGAAGAGCTGCGTGGCTAAGGGCGAGCCTAGTCTTAAACGTGCCTGATTGCCTTGGGACCGGGCGACCCCAGAATAGCTAGCTTTACTTAGACATGCGAGACTCTGTCCAGGTGGACTCTCATTTTCCCTTGCTACTCGTGGGAATGCTATGGTAAACAAATTTATAACCCAAAATGGCGGCGATGTGGTTCGCCACCCGTCACGTCCCGTTTCCCATCGAGGCGAAAAATGGATAGCCGCTTTGCTACACTGAATGTTAAAGGAGGAATAAAAGATAAAATTGAGGAGGTATGTGAGATTGATGCGAGAGAGACGAATTTATATTCTGTGCGTAAATGAAACAAAGAGGACAAGACATGACACCACTACATACGGCCTACCGGTCAGGTATAGCCTCGAGATCGAAGAAGTATGGAAGGCATTTAAGGAAGGACTCGTCGAAGTTGCTATTAAAGTGTGTGGGGTAAGCAAGAGAAGCCAAGGATATAAGGAAACTAGAATGTGTGCAGAAGTCTAAAAGGCGTTGTCGGATAAGAAGAAAGCATTGTTGGACTGGTTGACTACAAAATTCAATCAAAGTATACAGAAGGCAATGGATGACGACATAAAAATGGCGAAGGATGAGTAAAACAAGTATAAGCGTATTGCAAAAGAGGTAATGAAAAGAGAGAAAGAGAATGACAGACATGAATTTGATAAAGGTTATCTAATGACTTTCAACAGAAGATGAAATTCTTTTGAAAGTCCATAAAAACAGTCAGAGGTCGACAAACAACTGCCCAACTCCATAATATTAGAAACCATGATGGTAGTATTGTGAAAGGCGAAGAATGTGTGCTAGAAAGATGGAAGCAATATTTTGAAAGTATATTTGCGAATGGGGGTATGCAAGCACAGACCCATATCTGGGAAAGGAGGGAAAGTGGCAATAAAACGATATAAGTATAGAAGAAATTGTGGAAGCATTGAATAGTATGAAACTGAGCAAGGCTGCAGGAATTGATATGATTTCTGTCGAGATGATGAAAGCGGGGCAAAGCGTGGTAGATTGCCAGCTGTACTGCCTTTTTAACTTTTGTTGGAGGAATGGCAGCGTATCAAGAGATTGGTGTAAGGCTTCAAGAGATTGGTGTAAGGCTGTCATCGTGCCGCTTTATAAGGGAAAAGGGTCATAGAAAGAGTGCGAAAACTACCGCGGCATAAGCTTGCTCAGCATCGTCGGCAAATAGTATTCAAAAGTGAGTGATGAATGAAATTGAAGGAAAAAGTAGGATGTACAAGCAGGATTTATGAAAGGAAGGGGATACACGTATCAGGTAGTTTCTTACGATGTATTGGTAAAAAACTTTTGGCGAAAAGTCAAAAGGTCTTTTGCATATTTGTAGACCTGGAAAAAGCCTATGACAGAGTGGTGAGGAATGAACTGTGGTCAATACTGGCCAAGTATGGAGTAAACTGCCTCTAGATACGAGCACTGCAATCACTCTATGAGGGCTCCAGTGCTTGTGTCAGGATCAGCGGAGCTTGCACAGAATATTTTTCACATTGCAAAAGGTGTGAGACAGGGTTGTGTAGTGTAGCCGTTGCTGTTTAATCTATACATTGACAGTTGCTTGTAAGAACTGCAAGAGAGTGCGTATGGTGTAAAAATAAATGGTCTCCTATACGCTGATCAGGTAATACAAGCTTCATCGGCAGAGGAGTTACAGTTGATGGTTAACATTATGCATGATTCGTTAAAAAACAAAGGAATGAAAGTGAATGTAAACAAGTCGAAAGTAATGGTTTTTGAAAAAGAGACAAGTATGACGGATTGCTCAATTCTTGTGGAAGGAGAAAGAGTAGAACAAGTGAAAGAGTTTGTATATATAGGTACTAAATTTGCAAGGGATTAAAAGTTTGACTATGACATTGAGCGAAGAGTTTTGGCAGGAAATAAAGTGAATGGAGCTATGTACATCTTTATGAGCAGTCAGAACGTGTCTATGAAGACAAAACTGGCTGTACATAGAGGAGTGCTGGTACACTTATGTACGGCAGTGAAAGTTGGGTATGGCAGAAGACGCATAAAAGTAAATTAAATGCAGTGGTAATGAGAAGTCTGCGAAGTATAGCTGGAGTGAAATTAATGGATAAAGAAAGGAACAACGTGATAAGGGAACATTGCGCTATAACAGAAGATGTAGTGACTAAGATAGAAAAGGGATGCTTAGATGGTTCGGACACGTGGAGAGGATGGGTGGGAATAGACTGAAGAAGCAGATTTATGTGGCGAGAGTGAATGGGCAAACAAACTGGTAGGGGTTGACCTCGACGTACGTATGTCAATCAAATCGAAGACCATTTGTATTTAAACACTCATGAAAGTGTGTAAGAAGCGCTCGTGGCCTAGCGGTCTCAGTGTTCTGTAAACGATCACTGAGTTACGCAACTTTCACTATGGCTGGTCCTCGGATGGGTGACCACTTTGTGGCATTTACATTTGCGAGCGTTTCCGTGCTTCGGAAGGCACGTTAAGCCATTGGTCCCGGTTGCCAGTAATATGGCAGTCGTTAAGCCTGGTTGAAGGCCTTATAGGCGGCTTAAAAAATTTCAACAGCAGGTAGCCACAGCCTGCGTCTGTCTATTTCAACACGGCAATGGGCTCACCACCTATTACGTGGGACAGGAATCCACACGGTGAAAAGTGGGCATATAATATGCCTCTGCCACCCCTTCGGGGATAAGGCGTGATGGATGGATAAAGTAGAAGAAGCTAAAATGGTATGTCAGGATCGTAGCAAGTGGAAAACCATAGTGTTTGTCTACCCCGATGGTAAACAGACGTGATAATATGTATGTATGTACATTATAACCAGGCTTTTAAATTTTAATTACAGATGCAGGAAAGCTTTGGAGCCTAAAGGACTTGATATTGTTCATATTATTACATCGGAGGATGAGACCATTTTTAACAATATTCTGCATTCGTTTGTTGGAATAGCTGCCGTTCAAATTGGACTTACTGACATTCTTCATGCACTGGGATTGAAGCCAGATGGAATAATTGGTAAGTAAATGATATTTATTATTACTAACTAAATAGTTATACTATCATATAAATTTCAGGTTTACCCGACTAATTTTGGACCTAACGGAGGTCATTTTTTAAGAAGTGCGTCACGCCTCATTGAAAATCGTCTAGTCAATCAATTAATTATAATCTACTTCCAATAGCAAATGTATGCCATGGGGTGTTGGTTTTGCTGTACCTCGCTATTCAGACTGACTGGCACAGGGTGTTGTTTTTAATTCTCTATTCGTTTGCCACGACCTAGTCCATTAGTTAATAGGTGGACCATTAGCAGCTGAGCCTGATTTGTGGCCTGAAAAAAGAGGTAGGGCCCTATTGCAACCCAATCTTAATATGTAATAACTTTGTAAATAATTTCACTCCACAGGACATAGTGTGGGTGAGCTGGGGTGTGCTTACGCTGACGGTTGCTTAACTGCAGAGGAAATGATACTATCTGCGTACTACCGCGGATGGGTATCAGTAGAAACAAAATTCATACATGGTTCTATGGCTGCTGTCGGCATGGGCTTCGAAAAAGTAAGGCCGTATTCCATACACTATGCTAAAATCTTATTATTCAATGATAAAGTTAGATAAAATTTCTACCGAGGAAACCAAAACTATCTGAAAATCCTTGCTAACATTTTTTAGGTTAGTATAATGCTGAAAGAACGGTTTCCTTTTTTGGTCAGACACTACAAAATGATTTTTCTTTCTTTTTTTCCACTAAGAGTTTCCGAGGGTAAGCTATTTTCAATTGCTGATGAACATAACAATGTCTTTGCCCCAATTCAACAAGCGATTTAAAGCTTCAAATGGGGGCAATAAATCAATTCTGAAATTATACAAACATAACTTATTTGTAAACTAAAAATAACCATAATGAATTATTAATAGGTATCAAAATTATGTCCTCCGGAGATCGAAGTAGCGTGTCACAATGGACCTGAGTCAAGTACAATTTCCGGACCTTCAGATGTAATGCGTGAGTTCGTCGCTAACCTGTCAGCTAAAGGAATCTTCGCTAAAGAAGTCCCTTGTTCCAACATTGCGTATCACTCTCGTTATATAGCTGATGCCGGTAAGATTCTTATTTTTTATCTATTATGCCATGCCTTATTCCCGAAAGGGTGACAGAGGCATATTAGATACCTTATATACCTACTTTTCACAATGTGTATTCCTGCCGGAAAGATTAATTTAATAGTTCAAACGTACACATCAAATATTCAATGTCTCATATATTTAAGCTCCCGAGTTTGATCAGGCTCTTTAGTAGTATATGCAAATTAAAGTGTAAGTATGTTTGATTGAATTCCCTAAATACTAATTTTCTTCAGTGTTTGTGGCATTTTTACTGTTTTTGTCTCTCGCGATAATTAGGATCACATTTATCTTGTATTCATTCCCATGTATTTAGAAAGAAACCGTTATTTGGACGTTACATTTGAATGTTGTATTTATATTTATTTGTGTAGATGTATAGATCAAATTGTTTAAGAGAGTTATGTAACATAATTTTGAACACAGGACCTGGATTATTAAAATATTTACACAGCGCATTACAAACTCCAAAAGTACGCAGTAAACGTTGGCTTTCAACATCTGTGCCTCAAGAAAAGTGGAATGAGCCAATTGCAAAATTGTGTTCAGCAGAGTATCTCACAAACAATTTACTGGTAAAGATAGTTTTATGGATGCATGGTTTATTATATACCTGCATTGTTTATTATGTAGTGATAGATTATCTTAAATAAGTATTACTTACACAGAATTCCGTGTTATTTGAGGAGACTTCTCGACTATTGCCTAATGACGCTGTGTTAGTGGAAATTGCACCACACGGACTACTTCAAGCTATTCTCAAGCGCTCAATGCCAGCGACTTGTAAGAATATACCACTTACAAGACGAAAGCATCCTGATAATACAGTTATGTTGCTTGAAGCCATCGGAAAGTAAGTCTAACTAGTCTACACGTTAAATTAAAATTTCGCTAAACTGGATTACAGCGTATAATATTGCTACCAAATACATATTCGTTTTCTTATTTGATAAGGGATACCACAATTTTTACAGAGATTTGATAAGATTCAATAAATATTGTCCTGGCCTGTGTTACAAGTGAGAAATCATTACATACATCTTTCGCCTGATCAATCCAGCAGTTAAAATTGAACGTCTCCTGGCGTCCAGTTCATAAACGTGCTAAACTTTTCAGAAATAAAACTCTCATAAGTTTATATGCAAATTTAGACTTTAAGTTAAAAAAAGTGTAATATAAGGATGCACTTATATTATTTTGAAATTCCAAGTGCAACAGAATTCCTGGAATAATCTGAAATATTAGGTATAAATTTATATTCAATATCATCACTACATATTATAAAACAAAGTCGCTTTTTACTGTCAGTCCCTATGTATGCTTAGATCTTTAAAACTACGCAACGGAATACGATACGGTTTTTTTTTAATAGTTAAAGTGATTCTCATAGAAGGTTTTTATGTATAATTTGTTAAACAAAAACATATATTGACCAAATTATAACGATATTTGTTGGGGATGTCGGAAAAATAAGCCGTCTGGGTGCTTTCAACAAAAACGCTGGCCCTTTGAGATATAACAAAATAATGTATGGTGCAATTATGTATCTAATAAAGGTCTACAAAAAAGTCCGCGACGACATATGTCTATCTCTTAAGAATAACATACTATATCCATTTTAATACTTTAAAAAAACAGCAATTATTAAGCGGTAATTTGAAAGCTATTTACACAAATATGCTATTAATCCTTATCATTTTTACTACGTTAGTTGGCTTCAGCATTTCATGAAGATTATTTTGTCCCTTAACACCTTGCAAATTAAATGAATATCTTACGAGATATCGTAAATTCAAAATTAGGCGCAAAGAAATTAATTTAAATCGACGTGCGGGTAGGTAGGTACCTAAGTACTGGAGAGCGGAGAAGTAATCAATGAATTTGGAAAATGTTCATACATTATTGTGAATGTGAAATTATTAAACAAAGGTATTAAATGGGTGCCACGGGGTTCGAAGTATGTCACGGGCGAAGCCGGGCGGGACAGCTAGTAAGGTTATATAAAAAGCTTAGGTGGAACCAGTAAGGGAGTCTAGAATCTGAAACAATCAGATCTCATTTTACATGCCACCAACATCGCAGATCAGACTGAGGACCATAATTATAACCGCCGACGCAAAAAGAGTCGTGTTATAAGTTTGATGTCGGTGTGTGTGTGTGGCACTGTAGCTCTCAAACGAATGAACCGGTTTCGAGGCGGTTTTTCATTTAAAAGCCAGTTTCCTGCCGATAGTTCTTAGCTATGTTTGGTTAATATCGGTTAGGCAGTGTAAAAGTATCAGCACTTTTCCAAATGACGTAAAGCATTTTTGGCGAATGATTACGTGCTTATCTACACTAATATTAAAAGAGGGAAACTTTGTTTGTTTGGTTGTAATGAATAGGCTCAAAAACGACTGAAGCGATTTTAAAAATTCTTTCACCAATTGAAAGCTACATTATCCACGAGTAACACAGGCTATATTTTATTTTGGAAAAAATAGGGTTCCGTAAGATATTTGGGTTTTTCGGACACAAGGTGTAAAAAATCAACCAGAAAAGTTACTTATTTTGCGTACGCTGCCTAAACTATAAAAGATAGATCCATAAAATGTTCTAATTAATTGTAGACCTTATAAATATCTACAAAATTTCCGCGACACACTCATTCGACATAGATAGGTATAGACCTATCTATGTCGAATGAGGCACAACAACCATTTTTTATTTAAAAATCTTGAATTTTTTTTGGACTACACTTTCATCGCAGACTAAGGACCGAAGCCTGGTGTCCGCTTTAAATGTGACGTTATCCTAATGTTTATATTATAATGTACATATAAACATATTTATACAATTTAATTAAGTTGTCAGTAATTCCTAATTTTGACCTCGTTTATTATAATTGTTGTCGAATCTTCAGAACAAGTTAGCGTTATCATTAATGATTCCAACTTACTATTAGCAACCCTAGAACCGCCATCTAGCTCACAACAGCCCCAAAAACTTAGTTACCCTATACCCCCACAGATGACGCTGTAAAACATACAATGCAAACATCTTCCCCAACAGTACAGTTTTCAAAAATAAAATAAATAAACAAATAAAATAAATTTCCATCACGCCTTATCCCCGAAGGGGTGGCAGAGGCATATTATATGCTCACTTTTCACCGAGTGGTTTCCTGTCCCACGTAATAGGTGGTGAGCCCATTGCCGTGTTGAAATAGACAGACGCAGGTTGTGGCTACCTGCTGTTGAAAATTTTCAAGCCGCCCATAAGGCCTTTAACCAGGCTTAACGACTGCCATTTTACTGGCAACCGGGACCAACGGCTTAACGTGCCTTCCGAAGCACGGAAATGCTTGCAAATGTAAATGCCACAAAGTGGTCACCCATCCGAGGACCAGCCATAGTGAAAGTTGCGTAACTCAGTGATCGTTTACAGAACACTGAGACCGCCGGGCCTCGAGCATTTCAAAAATAAAATGTGTATAAAACATTTAGCTACGAGTAGATATAATAAAAATTTAACATTAATCTGTAGAATAATAATAACATGTAAAATTATGGTCTCTCGGATAAGATCTATCGGATAGGTAATGTAAACGACTGCCGCACTTAGCTCTCGGGATCTAATCCTGGGATGGAACAAATAAGTATTTGTGTGATTCACAAATGTGTATTTCAGAGTTTGAATATTTCCTGTCTATTATTAATTTAACTTACATGTGTATGTATTAAGAAATATTTATGTAAATTTATCAGTTGTCTAGATCCCCATAACACAAGTTTATAAGTATTATCTTAGTTTTGGCGCTAAGTGAAAACTGACCCACAATATTTATTTATTAATAAGATAAGATAATTTATTTCCATATAAAAACGTACAGTGCAACAAGCAATGGAGAACCTTATGTGATAATAATATAAAAGTAAAAGTAGCTTAAATTCTATAACAAATATAAAATAATCTGATGCAGTTTATAAAAACCCTGCCTCTTAAACTAGGGTGACCTGTATCATAAGAGGCAATGATAGTCGCTAATACTCGTATGTTTCTTAAGATTATTTGTTCATTTAGAGTGGAGTATTACGCTTCATTTGTTTGGATTAGTAAGTGTGTAAGAGAACTTTAGAAATGCGTGTCTGTGAATGTATGGAAGAACTTGGTATGCTAGAGTGAAGATGTTATTGTATTTCATCATGGTAAGATTAAAAGTAAATAACATTATTTTTTACACATTTAATATAGCAACTCAATCATATGCAAGCAAATCAAAAATAATCACCGAGTGTCTGTCCCAGATGCGTCTCGCAGCGCCCGGGGTCTGCTTTCCTACTTTTTCTCCTCCACTTTGCACGGTCCTCAGCATACCTTATGACATCAAGCCCACACTTCAAAAATAATTATTGGGGTTGGTGTCTTGCAAATAACCATGTTGCTTTTTTTGCCTTACATGGTCACACCTCCGTGCTACTTCTATTGTTTTTCCGATTTCTATATGCGCGACTGATAAGTATAAGTAACATAACAACAGTGTACATACCTAGTATAAGTGTAATAACAGTAGTATACATTGGCAAGCTTAACTGAATATAGAGCTTTCTACCAGCAAATTTTAATGTGTGCAGTGGAATGGAAATGCAGACACTGTTGCGGATGGATATAATTGCATAATTGGTGAAGATATGACGAACGAATCTGAAACTCTGTTTATAATTACAGATTATACATGGAGGGTTACAACTGTAATGTGCAAGTTTTGTATCCAAAAATACAGATGCCAGTTTCCACTGGTACACCGTTCCTGTCTCACTTGGTCAAATGGGCTCACGTTGAAAAATGGTAAGTATGAATTCTATTTACCCAATGACTTTAGTCATTTTATTAACAATTAGACTGACAATAAATTAAAATAAATTATAAATAAAACTTTCTGTGCTTGAACATGTTGGTTCGTAAGCACAGAAAGCCCTGTTTTTTGTAATATCTAGTGTGGAACGCAAAATATATTCTTGATAATCTTGGTTTTGTATCTACTTTTTAAATGAATGTCAGCCATATCACAACACTATACGATAGGTATTAAGATCGATTGTAAATAGATTTTTCTTAACTCTGTGATTCGTTTTTTCTTTTAAGGCCAATGCCGCTTTATCGCTCCGCACATAGGAGGTTTGCTTCTAATTGTGATTTTATTTTATCTTTACATGATAAAGAACATAAATATTTAAAAGGTCACTCGATTCGAGGTAAATATAATTTTGATTATAATTACAATAGTCGCAACATCATTATAAAATTTAATGCGTTTTGGAACCATAATATCAACTTTAACTGTATCAAAATATCACTTTTGTCCATTCCAAGATAATTTGAGAAAGTTGGAAGAAAAAGTAACACTCTATTTCTTTTGCAAAGCGGGAGACCTGGACAGCAACTGGTGGTGTACAACTGAAAGAGCTGTGTTTAATTCCAGTGTTATGTATGAAAGCAGCGTTTAAAAGCACGAAAATTCATCCTGCTACGAGACCCGCATAGTAAACTAATCCCGATGTTCTTTGCAAACTGTTTATCGCTCATTTTGCCAAAACTACACTCCAAGAGTATGTGATAGGCAGTCTGATCATTTAGAATAATCTGTTGATCACTAACAGAACGGTGACTCAGCCAGCTTAAGCGAATGTAGTTTGCTCCCAAAATTATAGTATCCCATTAACAATAGAGCAACACAATGATCCACCTTCAGCCATAACAACCTCAATTGGTTCAAAAGCTGATAGAGATGGCCTTTTGATGAAAATGTTCCAACACAGCTGCCATTAATTTTTAATAAAGTGGAAAAAGACAATTCGATTCGAGACAGGGATTGAACCTGTGACCTTTGCCTAACCAGGGCAATGTTCTAGCCACCTGAACTACCCGAACCGTATCGATCAAGTTGAAATTCTCCACCATATTTATATCGTCATTTTAAGAGTATGACCATAATAAAAACCAAATGTTTAGAGAATTTGAGATAATTTGAGGCAGTTGGAGTACAATTCTTTTTTACAATAGTAATGGAAGGCACTGAGATACACTACAACTGTCATCAACAAATCGAGACGAAAACTGGTTTTGTTGACGATAAAACGAACACAAGTCAAAAATCAAACAATATTTTTACTGTTATCTGCATTTATACTAATTACGATGTTATTGTAACTAGGAAAAACATTGTATCCGTTTGCTGCAAGTCTGACGCTAGTGTGGGATGTACTGGCTATGATAATGAATGTACCGAAAAAAATGCTCTCTGTGGAGTTTAGTAAGTTACAGTTACATTCTCAACCGGTGTTAAATGAACAACGGCAACTGAAATTATCTGTGGCAATACACAGGGGCACAGGATACTTTGAGGTAAATATGAAAAATAATATTATAAATTTAATATGATAAATATAATATGATAACCATTAAAAATATCATGAATTTGAATATTAAAATATATTCTTCCTAAAATGTTATTCAATATAGCAATATATTCAAGAAGTATTTTCTAGTGCTATTCTAAAGATGAGAACAATATTCCTACCCATCCGGGTAATTCAAAGTTCTGTTTCAATCATTATCTGTATTAATCTGGATAAAAAATATATCTATTGACAGGTAATATTCAATACCTTTCCAGTCAAAAATATTTGAGGCCAACATTTTTGACAGCTTTACTTATCAAGTGATACAAGTACAAGTGATGTGATAAAAATATTGTGATATTCACTCCAAGGCGTAAATAATTTTCAATTTATAAGATTGAATACTACAGATTTATCTTTGGCAACTTTGATAGGGGCATTACCTTTTTGGATTTCATTCTTAATGACCCAACTTTTTAAAATACAATATAATATATTAATAACTGCCTATTCTAGATACCTTTAAAGTTGATACTTATGCTTAAGCTAAATAAATGAATATTGTGGGACACTTTTTCACACAGCGCCATCTAGCCCAAAGTAAGCTAATATTAGCTTGTATTATGGGATCTAGATAACTGAAATGATATCTAAATGTATGTATCATTTGTTTATTAAGACATATATTATAAATGTCTTATAAATTTGCTATTTTAAGGTATTAGAAGACAGCTCTAAAGTTATAACTGGAGTCATAAGAGCCAAAAATGAAAACAATAATAATAAACATGACATCACAGATGAAGACAATCACATGTACTTTAGTACTGATGACATTTATCGGATGTTACGTGACAGGGATTATTTGTACAGGTTTGTTAGTTCGTTAGTTAAAGTAGGAATTAAACATTATGTACAGAGTGTTCAATGAAAGTATTTAAATTGTAATAATATTTTAATGACACCGTAGTGGCGAGTTTCAAAGCATTGCTGCCATTGATGAATCTCTAAGCAGTGCTAGGCTCGTGTGGCATGACAACTGGATTACGTTTATCGATGGTATACTGCAGCTAAACGTACTACAACAGCCTCACAATGCAGTCTCACAACCTACAGATATACTTCGAATAATAATTGACCTCGAAGAACACAGCAGGGCAATTGCCAAGTCACATAAATCAGATGGTGTTATTTTAATTGAAGCTAAAGTGTCTAAAAAATATGATAACATCAGGTAAGTTATATTAAAATACTATCTGCACTTCATGTCTTGGCCTGTAACATACTTCGAACCACGGAGCACCTAATTTCAGATTTTTTTCTATACCACTGGGGTGGCAGACTAGCAAGCAAGGCTGTAGCCTATGGAAACCGTTTCTACAGTTTAGAAACCTGCCGATTTGTTGACATTTATTAATTGTGCTCTGCAATACTCTTGGCAGTATCATAATGATTTTGTAGTTCCAGAGTTTGTTGCATACATATATACATACATATTATCACGCCTGTTTCCCATCGGGGTAGGCAGAGACTATGGCTTTCCACTTGCTACGATCCTGACATACAGCTTTCGCTTCTTCTACTTTCATGAGTGTTTTCATACACGCTCGCCGGTTAAGGGTACTCTTGACCTGGCCTTTTTCCAAAAGATCGTCGATTTGATTGCCATACGTGCGTCGAGGTCGACCCCTACCAGTTTGCCCATTCACTCTCGCCACATATATCTGCTCCGTCAGTCTATTTTCATCCATCCTCTCCACGGGGCCGAACCATCTAAGCATCCCTTTTCTTTCTTAGTCACTACATCTTCTGTCATACCGCAATGTTCCCTTATCACGCTGTTCCTTTCTTTATCCATCAACTTCACTCCAGCTATACTTCTATACTTAGCAGACTTCTCATTTCCACGGCATTGATTTTACTTTTATGCGTCTTCTGCCATACCCAGGTTTCACTGCCATACATAAGTGTGGGGACCAGCACTCCTCTATGTACAGCCAGCCTTGCCTTCTTAGACACGTTCTGACTGCTCATAAAGGCGTACATGGCTCCATTCACTTTATTTCCTGCCAAAACTCTTCGCTCAATGTCATAGTCACACTTTCCATCTCTCGTAAATTTTGTACCCAAATATACAAACTCTTTCACTTGTTCTACTCTTTCTCCTTCCACAAGAACTACTTACCTCTCTTTCAAAAACCATTACTTTCGACTTGTTTACATTCACTTTCATTCCTTTATTTATTAACAAATCATGCATAAACATTATGCCATCCACTGCATCAACTGCAACTCCTCCGCCGATGATGCTAGTATTACCTGATCATCGGCGTATAGGAGGCACTTGACCTCATCACCATGTACGTTCATCCATTTTTATACCATACGTACTCTCTTGCAGTTCTTTCAGGCAGCTGTTCATGTATAGGTTAAACAGCAACGGCGACGCTACACAACCCTGTCTCACACTTTTTTCAATATGAAAAAAGTCTGTGCAAGCTCCGTTGATCCTGACACAAGCACTGGAGCCCTCATAGAGAAATTTCAGTGCTCGTATCAAGTGACTGTTTACTCCATACCTAGCCAGTGTTGACCACAGTTCATTCCTCACCACTCACAGAGTTTATTTACTACAAACAATACATGTTTCATCTTCAAAATATTAGTATAGGTCCAAATAGTAATAGTCAAGATATGAGCAGTGACTACAAATATGCCATATTTGTAGACACTGCGCATATCTTGATAAATTAATATTTTATGATTGGTTTGTTTATAGGTGCGGAGGAGTTCTTATGGAGAGCGTAAAGTTTCAAAATTTGCCACCATACAATTCCAATGCAATGTCATTGAAATCTTTGAAATTTGTTCCCCATTTTAATTGTGGACTAGATGTATGTAAAATTTTTACTTGATCAAGCTTTTTTTTGTAATATTTATTTTGTTTTATTGCTTACAATGAACATGAAAAAGTTACTGAATCCTTTTAATATGATGTACAGGTGTCTTCGTCATTAGAAGTTTACTTACAAATAGTAGCGGAAAATTTAAATAAGAACAAAATAACTATAGTTGGAATACAGAGCAATGAAGATAAAGGATGCATGTTTAAGAAACTAAAGTATGTTATCAATAATATTCTTGGAATAAAAGTGGACTATAAAGAACTTGCTCGAGAAATGGCATTGAAGAACTACAAGTTTGATGATACTGATTTGATACTCGTTGAGAACTTATCTTCTGATGAAAACGTATGTTTAACTTTATTTAGGGTAAATTAACTTAAATCATTAATTCTAAAACTATCATTTAACATTTTCTGTTATCAGGTATATCAGTCTTTACAGGAAAAATTGCCGCAAGATAAGTTTGTTATAAGTGAAGAGTTTGGAGCGTGTCCTGGCTCCTCAAACCCGTCTTCATTGTATCGTGTGCTATCAGATACAAGAGATAATGGTAAAACAAAACTGCACTTAATTCGTTGGGGTTCCTTGAAACCACTTAAAGATATTACAACGGTATCAATTCGCAAAGAAGCTGATATTGATTTCTTGACCTCAGTTCGTAATAATTTGGCTAATGATCAACACCTTCTGGTAATTACAAGCTATCCCACTCCGCCTGGCCTTAAAGAATTAGTATCGTCATGGAGAAATGAAAGATATAAAAGTAAAATTAATCTAATAACTATCAATGATAGCATCGATAATGATCTTGAAGAATCAATCCGTGACATAGATTTGGCATTCAATACGATAACCCATGTACGTATAATAAATAACATTGTTAATTATACTAACTTTTTATGTTATATAGTAAAAATAACCAATTTAAATGTTTAGGGTAAGTGGGGAGGTGAATATATATTGCCAGTAAATCAAAATACAAAAAAAAGTCAAAACATCACTTTACAAGGCAGTAAAATTGGTGATTACGATTCTTTGAAATGGGTAAACATTCCTAAATCGACTGGAACTGGAGTAGCAGTGAATGTATGTATAATAGTGTGTTATTTTTATATTATGTAGTATACATCAATCTAATGTAATATGCTGTATTGTTCTCAGGTTCATTACGCTGGTATAAATAACAATGACCTGAAACAAGTGAATGGCTCATTACTCTTTAAAAGCAACACTAACACCGGTTACGGCATGGATTTTAGTGGGACAACAGGAAGGTAACAAATACATATGTTAGCAGTATTTAATTATACTTCGGAACCTCGCTAACTCAGTATTCTGTAAACGATCACTGCTTAAACATCTTATGTGTTGGCCGGTCCTCGGATGTGTGACCGACAATGGGCTCACTACCTGGTATAACTAGGGAGAAAATGCATACGGTTAGATGTGGGCGTATATAGTATGCCAATAAGCATGGCAATTATGTGTATTATATTATATTACACATACACAGTATTATTTATTATTGTGAAGCATAAGAACAAATTTGATATTCGTTACTTTTTCTATTGCAGCGGTAAACGCGTAATGGGCATAGTTCATAGTGGTGCAGCAAGCAGTAAGGTAAATGTAAAACCGGAGCTACTTTGGCCAGTACCGCCACATTGGAGTTTAGAAGAAGCTGCAACTGTGCCACTGGCATACGTACAAGCTTTTTATTGCCTTGTAAGTATTACACGACTAAGTCATATATAATCACTTTTTGACTGCATTATACTGCGGATCTATCCATTCCTTTTTTTGTTATAGAGTATAAAGGTTCAACTTTGTCGAGGCCGGACAGTATTCGTGCACGGAGGAGCTGGTGCTTTAGGACAAGCAATTATATCCATACTTTTAGCTCTGAATTGTGAAATATTTACAACAGTCAGCGATATAAGAAAAAAACGCTTCTTACAAAAACTATATCCATCATTGAAAGGTACAATTATGTAAAAACATTAAAACAAAGAAAGTTTAATATTACAACTATGTTTTAATTCTCTGTAATTTCTTCTCTGTAATACACAGAAGAAATTTAATTAATAAGCTTGTGCCATAGAATCTAGACACTTAAAAACATACTTATATACTTTAAATACATATAATATTATATATTGAAATTCTATAAAGATGATATTATTTGGATAGAACTATACTGTACTTGGTAGTAAAGGAACCTAGGTCATCTTGTCTGGGGCCCAAGTAACCTCACCTACTAACAGTGCTTCCGCTAGACAATCAGTTAGTGGGAGTATCGTTAGCGACGAGAGACGTTGGGAGGTCAGACAGAAGTCGCTTCTAACAAAGCTGAAAATTAAAAATCGAACGATATCTGCTCCTAGCAGCCAAATTAAAGTGGTTTGCCCGTCTCTATATCCAGGTCGAGCTTGGAAGCAACTAGGTATACACTGTGATAATGAGAAGAGTAATCAATAGAAAAAATCTAAAATCTGAAACAAACATATGCACGTCGTACTAATATTTTATTTTTATACCACTGACGTGGGAGGCCCACCTGATGGAAAGTGGGCATTGTAGCTTATGGACTTGTGTGCAACACCAGAGGTGGAACACTCGCGCTGCCGACCCTTTATAGACCTTCTAAGACCCCTTTCGAAGAACCCTATACGGTAGACGTTCGGGAAAACCCATATTTCTTCCCACCTGGGAGTCGAACTCAAGACATCAGCAACGGCAGTCGCACACACATACCATTACTCCACCGAAATTTGATATTTAATGTTAAGATATTATAGAAATGGATATTAATGTATTCATACAACAATATAAATGTGATTTCAGCTGATCATATTGGATGTTCCCGTGATCATACATTTAGAGAGATGGTTAATGTAGTCACTGAAGGAAAAAATTGCGATGTTGTTATCAACTGTGTCAAGGGAGAGCTCAAAGATGTAAGTATGATGTATGGTAAACAGATGTTAAATGTAAAACACTGTTGTGGTATTAATGCCAACTTCGCTAGTTACTTTGCCGTAAATTTTGTAAAACTTTTAAATCATATATATGCATTTTAAAATTGACTACCCGAATTGTTCATCCGTATCTCTCAAATTGCTTTGACGCTCCTTCTTAACTTTGTTCAACTCATACATTTTAAAAACTGAATGTCCGAGTAGTCAATCTGCACTCCTCTCTTAACTTTTCTGATGCACAAAGCCCTGTTCAACTCACAAGTTTTAAAACTGTATGCTCGAGTAATTTCTTCGTCTGTTTCTATCAAAGCGTGACGCAATAAATTCTTGAGTACGATTGCATACTTAGTCACTAATGTGACGATATCACTTTCATCATTAGCTTATCTTTTCAAATCCATGTCACAATGTTGATATCAAATATTCTGGTTGTATTTTTGGTTAACTACATACATATTGTCACGCTTTTATCCCCGAAGGGCCGGGCAAAGGCGTACCATAACGCCCCCATTTCACCATTAAAATTTATATATTCAAATATGGTTTTTAATTAGGTAATACTCTCTCTAGTGATTTTCAATTTGGTAGTTGACAGTAGATTTGTGGTTATTACGCTTTGTCATTTCACAATTCGGCTAATTTCACAACAACACTTACGAATAATGTAAATATATTTTAAATAGAATGGTTCTGTATGCCTCACCATGCGCTGCGGCCATTTTATGGTCGACATAAACCATGGATGGTTTTCATACCTTGCAAACTCTAATTGATATTGACAATCCCCAAAAACCTCATACAAAGCGCATTGAAGAAATTATTACAGCTGTCTTGCGTAGTGTTTCCATAGGGCACAGCAATTGGAGCTGAGCCCACCGATTTTGTGAAAGATTTTGCAAAAAGATCTTATAGCTTACGAGCTTACAACTTTGGTAGAACGGCTATGTCAATAAGCAAAATTACCGAATTGTGAGACAGGAAATCCCAGAAATGTCTAGACACCCTTACATCCATGTCACTGTTTGTGCGCTTTATAAAAAGTGTGTCAGGAGTTTGATTTGAACTGTACTGTACTTACCCAATACAATTCAAGTGAGGAATAATAAAGTCTTTATTCATAGCAATTCATAGCATATTACTCTCTATTGATGGTAACATTCTGGCCAGTGTAATCTGTAAAAAAAAGGATAGCCCAAATGATTCCACGATCCCATAAAACAAGACGGGGCAATGTATAAAAGCATGCGATATCATTAATTTATTGTAGGAAACTTCTGATGATTGCGTAAATATGCTTACTGTATCTGAGATCTGACCTCCAAGATCTTGTGAGCCCACATCCATGGTTTACATGGTTTGAAAATATGTGTCACTCATCTACGCAAATAAAGCACAGACCTTTAGAGAACCAGAGCGGTCGACATTTGCTGAGCAAGCACATTAAAGTGGTAATAGGCTGGCCACATGGGCCAGATATGATTGGTAGGTCGACTCCCCGTCATATGGACCACGGACCTGAAAAAGGTCGTGGGAAGGGACTGGATGTGGAAGGCGCAGGACCGTATGTTAGACGTTGTAGCGTGAATAGGAACCACGTCCAGGAATAATATAGACTAATTTGATTGATTGTGTTTTATTTCATTTTAAAACCAAACTACAAACAAATCCTACTTCGTAAGCTCGTCTTAGCAAGGTACAGTCAATAGTTATGATGTAAACTAGCGGAATGACCGAGTAGTGTCCATTTTCCATACTGTGTTTGAACTCATCAGTTATCACTGTTATCACTAGTGTGAATATTGTTTTTTGTTTTTACAGTTATCTGTACAATGTACTGACTTTGGTGGATATTTTCTGGATATTTCACAACTTCAAAGCAAAGACGACTACAAATTTGGAATGTATCACCTAAATAAAGAGAGGAATTATGTTTCCGTAGATTTTTCTTCTATTTTTGAAGATAGTAATTTAGAAGATCTTAAAGTAAGTTCAAATTAAAGTAAACCACTTTGTATATACTTTTTTTTTTTTTCGTGTGGAAATCCTCATGGATGCTATGCCGGACTCCTACCGACTAAAACCACACGTTACCCTTCTATCTGTCTATGGCCAGGAGTCCCGGGTGCGCCCTCGGAAGGATACTTTGTATATACTATTATTAATAAGTACGGCGTACTCTATACCAGCAATTGAAGTGAACTGTGGTCAAGTGAAGACTAGATCATTGAGTGGGATTTCTGCAGGTTTTTTTTTTCTTAAGTTGTTAACGTATCCAATGGACGTTTGCAGCACATACTTGGCAATGTAGTCACGCCTGGCATGCCTAAGCTCAATGGTTGTTTTTGGGCTGGGTTGTATACAATATTCTTCTTATCAAAGTTTTTTGAAGATTCAGAGATTATTCTTTGCAATAAATCCACTAATTCCCGCGGTGTTCCACCTCTTTTTAAGTGGGTCCCAACAGGCAAGTCTGGTAGGTAGCCTGCAGCAAGCAAGTCACGGCGACCTGGCTAAGGGAATATCCCGGCTCTCTTTGGAGGCCGGACGTGCGGCCGATTTTTCGGATGAGGTTATAGCTGTCTAACGTTCCCCTGTGAACAATGAGGATATGAAGCAGTCGATTGGGCGCTCAAAGGCATTTGCTAAAATTAGACCGGGGCGCACGGAATCTCACTCACTTTTGACTGCCATCACCTCGCGCTGGGGGAACAGGCGATGGTGGCCCAACATTACCGATTGCTACGCTGTCTGTGAGTCCGTGTCCCAAGTCACACACACGGTGAACTTGTGCTGAGCCGTGTCCACCTAACGGCATTACGCTATAGGGCAGTGACACGGCACACCGTTTCCGGCTCCACACCCATCAGGTCACGCAGGCACTTGGCAAATCAGTTTTGCCCTGTGATTACCTAAGTGAGATGGTATGACGGAGTACCGCGTACCCTTTTTACCTATTGCAGTAAAACGGGCCGGTATAAATAGGATTTTTTTAATCAAAACAGTACAAATTCATTTATTTGCAGCGGAATTTAATACAAAAAAGGTAAATCTCCAAAAAAAAACTTAACTTCGGACTTGCTGCAAATTCAACACAATTTACCATTAAATTTTTTACAGGATATACATAAAATGATAAGTCATGGTATTTCTTGTGGCTACGTTCGTCCACTGTCACGTGTGACGTACGCACCAAGTGAAATAGCGCGCGCTTTTCGAGTTTTGGCTGCGAGCTCTCACCGAGGCCGTGTTTTGATACGTATGAGGGAGGACATGATTCAAGCCCAATGCAGGTAATTATGTAGCGTTAAAATCTACTACAAACGTATTAGGGGGTTAAAGGTGTAACGGTTTTCACCAAGACTGAGGCCTCATACACAAGGTAGAAGAAGGAAAATATATAACAAACACAATGTCAAATCATTACTTATGGTTGGAATGAGGGAATGACAGGTAATAATTTAATTAATTTAACGCCCTTCCAACCATCATGACGTTGCATTGGGGACAGTAATTAAACGCAATGTAATTATAGATTGCGTTGGCAGTCAGGACCTCTCCTTGAACCCAGTTACCCAACGGTTAAAAATATTTCTTTTTATACCACTGAAGTGGCAGACCAGCATAAGGTCCACTTGATTTAAAGTAGTCACGGTAGTCTATGTATTCGTATGTTTGCAACAACAGAGATACTGCACTCGCACTGCCAACCCAGCAAAAACCTTCTACAACAGCTTTTGAAGAAACTTATTCATGTAGACGGTAGAATGAGGTTTTTCAATAGCGGTTCATTGCACAATTCGCACAAACACAAGCGTTAGTAAAATAAATTGCATATTAGAGCAAAAATATATCTCGGCCTCTCTATGGCAAGCGGTGCAATGATAAAAGTAGCCGTGGGCATCAGCCAAACAATTCGTCAGAGTACAAACCATTGAACTGGCGAATAAGAAGGTGAAATCTCTTCCTGCCACAACCTACCACCACCCTCAGTCTAGGACCGTTGATAATTTTCATGACTCGCCTGTCTGCCACGTCGAAAGGTCACAACTGTTAATCGTGTGTACCGGCGTAGCAGTACTCCATGTGTGGCAACACTTGCGAGTTATACAAAATCAATATCTATGCGCATATAAAGATGGAGAGATTATTTTTATTATTTAATACTTTTTTTATACCAGTGAGGTGTTAGACAAGCATACCACCTGATGGAAAGTGGTCACCGTAGCCTATGGACGTTTGCAACACCAGCAGCAGAGGTGCAGCACTCGCGCTGCCGACCCTTTAAAAACCTTCTAAGACCTCTTTTGAAGAACCCAATACTGTAGACGTTCGGGAAAACCAGGCAGGGAGCTCATTCCACAACCTAAGCGTACGCGAGATAAAGCCTCTATCGGACCTAACCGTTTGTGACCGTTCCGGACGCAAAGTGTGAGGGTGAACACCCTGTCTATTGCGAGCTGTGCGATGATAGAAGGTAGCCGAGGAAATCATGTCAAACAATTCCTCAGAGCACAGACCGTTATACAGGCGATAGAATTGGCGAAGTCTCTCCTATCGAACGAAGAACGAAGAAGCTCAATACCGCCTGCTAGTAGAGGATCGTTGATTTGTTTGTGCCAAGTTTAAATCACAATATTTGATGTCAGCATTACACCGAACAATGTTTGCTTCCAATAATTAACGCCCACTGCTGGGCATGGTACTACCATTAAAATAGCACAACGTTCGGTCTTATGCCACCTGCACCAACAATATTAACAAGAGAACAATACACATCATCAAATTATTATTTTCAGTTTAAGATGTAGAGAGGATCGATCAAATATCATAATATGCGGCAATACAGATTTTGGTCTACAATTTGCTGATAGATTAGTAACAAGAGGGGCTAAACAACTATACCTCAATGTTCCAACAAAATCAACTTACATAACACAGAAAATAAGGTATGTATTTCTTTCATCAAATACTGTAACTGGCTTTAATGATGGATTTTGTTCTTTAAGTATTGACACCATTTGACCTGTCTTATACAATGTCTGCTTCGCACTAAATAAATATGATACAGCAAATTGTCGTAATAAGTTATCTTTAGGTAATGGTCTTACTTCGAATATTACAATATTTTTTATATAACAGAACAAATTCCTCTATTATGCTGACAGATTTATTAATAAACTAGCTGTGTGTCTTCGCCCGCGACATTACTTTGAACTCCCGTTACACCCTGCACCTCTAATCTAGGCTCCTTATTTATTTTAAAATATTTAAAACAAGCTATGATCCCAAATTTTAGACCTAAATTTTACGGGTAGAATTTTGAGAGATCGTCAAACACATTGTTATATTTATTTTAAATCAAAAACAGTTATACGAAATTTGATGTTGCTGTCTTTGAAAATGAATAATTTCTCATTTATGTATACGCTGATTCGAGTTCAGTTCGAAACTGAAAAAAAAATCCACAATGAATTTTCATTAAGGTATATGAAATTTGTTGTTGCTATCTATGAAAATGCAGCATTTCCCATATAAATTTACAACCCCTATTTTACCCCCATGTAGGTAAAGTTAAGCAAAACTGCGATACACACGTATATTTATTTGTAACCAGAAACAGACGTCTTGGAAAGTTTATTCAGAAACAAACTTTGAAAACGACGAACTTTCATACAACCTTACTCCCCCTTAACCCTAGAACCGTACCCATCTTGGAAATACATTAACGGTACCATGGGGTACTGGGTAACCCCAATAATAATAACAGTTTTTTTATAAGAATAATAAACTTTTCTTATAAAATCAACATACATAAGGGTTAATACAACAATTTCAGACTTATTAATCATAATCATATCACATTATTAGGGAACTACAAACAATTTTGGCATATTTTGTTTTAATGTTCAACACACATATATGTTTTGCATTTCACACATTGTGTGCGTGATTTGCGGTCTTTGGACCTCGGACAAAAAAAACACCTTCCAGTTTTTAGACTAGTAGGGTTTACCGCTGGTACCTCTCGTTTTTTTTTCAATATATCCCCAAAACTTACTTGGAGAGGGGTTGGTAAAGTTCGGTATTGAAACCGGTCTTCAAGGTGGTACCGCGTCCACTCGCCAGCAAGACCGCCGTCCGACTAAGGTATCGATGCGTCCCCCCACCTCACGTAAATACACGGACATGTAAAACAAGCCGTATAATAATAAAAATGAATGAACTATTTACGATTTTTTTTTACGATTGTACCCCAGGGTACGGTTCTAGGGTTAAGGATGATATTTCCAAAATTCCTCTTTGTGGGACTTCTACTTTATCTTAGTTTTTTTCCCAGTTGCTTCCAAGACTGCGTTCTACCTCTACTTGGCTGTTGGGAGCAGCCATTGCTCAGCTTTTAATTTTCGGCATTGTTGGGAGCGAGTGAACCGCCGAACAGTTAGTCTGTGGTTGGCGTCGCTTGGGCCCCGGAGATCTAGGTTAACTTTTTGTTACACTTAAGGTATAAGGGACCCTTAGTGGGTGACTACATTGTATGGACAGTTATTCTGAAGAAATCAAGTTTCTAGCTGGAAGGATTTCGGCTTGGCGTTGGTGTATGAGTTAGTCACTGGGTATTTTTTAATAATAAGTATAGATAAAATACATGTTTTATTTTTCAGATTCTGGAAAAAGTCAGGTGTGCAAGTTATAGTATCATCGGAATCGTTAAACAGCCAGAAAGCTATAGCTTATTTGTCAAGTACTTGTTTAAGTTTAGGTCCTATAGAAGGTGTTTATATAATAGTTGAAGGAACTAATGTGGATAATGATTTAGTCAGCAATATGGATAAAGAATTAAGAAAATTGCATTCTGATTTAAGGTAAGGTGCAATAGATTCTGATTAACCGAATATTTGAAAAAAAAAAAATTGCGACCGGGTGAGGTTCCAGATGACTGGCGAATAGCAGTTGTAGTACCTATTTACAAAGGGAAAGGCTCGCGCCTAAACTGCTCCAGCTATAGGGCGATCAGCTTGATCAGCTTAGTTAGTAAGGTGTATGCAAAGGTGTATAAAACGGCAAGAATGCAAGAAAAGTCTGAAAGGTATTTATGGGAGGCTCAATGCGGATTCTGACGTGGAAGAGGATGCATGGATCTGCGCTGTTGTGGATCTGGAGACAGCATTTGATAACGTTGTGAGAGAAACTCTGTGGGATTTGCTGCCCGGATATGGTGTGGACGGCTCACTACTGCGGGCAGCACAATCGCTTTATAGGGACGGTAAGGCTTGCGTGCGAGTAGAGGGGGGGGGAGAGGTGTCACCTCTTTTCGATGTCGGTACAGGCGTCAAACAGGGTTGTGTGATGTTGCCTGCAGAAGTTGAAAGATTATGATAAGGGTGTGAATTTAGGTGACTTTTCAGTAAACTGTCTGCTGTACGCTGATGATGCGGTGCTCATGGCCTCATCAGAAGCCGACCTTCAGGCATTAGCTGTGTATTTAGGGAGTATGTTTAGCGCGGATGGAAGATGTGATTCGGATGTAGAAAGGCGAGTAGCTGCCGGAAACAAAGTTAACGGTACTTTGTCCCAATTAGTAAAGCGACAAAGCATCGTAAAATACAGCGTGACGATAGATTAGTTTTAGTTTTTTAAAATATCCATCACGCCTTATCCCCGAAGGGGTGGCAGAGGCATATTATATGCCCACTTTTCACCGTGTGGATTCCTGTCCCACGTAATAGGTGGTGAGCCCATTGCCGTGTTGAAATAGACAGACGCAGGTTGTGGCTACCTGCTGTTGAAATTTTCAAGCCGCCCATAAAGCCTTCAACCAGGCTTAACGACTGCCATTTTACTGGCAACCGGGACCAACGGCTTAACGTGCCTTCCGAAGCACGGAAACGCTCGCAAATGTCATCATCATCATCCGAGCGTCTGTCCCAGTTGCGTCTCGCGACGCCCGGGGTCCGCTTTCCTACATTTTCTTCTCCACTTCGCACGGTCTTCGGCATCCCCTGTAGTGAGACCATTGGCACGCATGTCATCCCTTACGACGTCAAGCCAGCACTTCTTGGGTCTTCCCCTCTTACCGGGACCCGGCGGGGCTGACATGGCCAGACATTTGTTACCTACGTAGCCCGGCGGTTGCCGCAAGACGTGACCATACCAACGAAGGCGACACTCTTGCAACTTGTCTGCAATGTCACGGACGTGAAGGCTGCCGCGGATGCGAGAGTTTCTCACGCGGTCCATCCGCGTGACCCCACACATCCACCGCAGCATCTTCATTTCCGTGACACGCAGCTCCTGCTTGTGTCGCTCCAATATCGGCCACGTCTCACTGCCATGTAAAAGGACAGGTCTAATAATGGTTTTGTAGACCTGTCCCTTCAACCGGATCGGCATTTTAGGGTCACAAATGACACCGGTCATCTCCCGCCATTTGGCCCACGCGGCAGCAATGCGTGACTTGACATCGCAATCGATGTCACTGGACGTGTGAAAAACAGATCCCAGGTATTTAACCTGGTCCGTGCGCTCGACCAAATCACCGCCTATGCGGACGGATGTGGGATCTGTCGAGTTTATTGCCAAGTACTCGGTCTTCGCCACATTTAGTTTCAGACCGCCGTTCTCAAGCGTCTCCTTCCACGCCTTTACACGTCGCACCAATCTGCCCCTGTCCGCGTCTGCCAGCGCAATATCGTCAGCATACATGAGCAACCATGGAGGCTGCTCATGTGGGTTTCTGATGCTGTCCGACAATTCGTCTAATATTACACTGAACAGAAGCGGACTAAGGACCGAACCCTGGTGTACCCCGACGGTGATGGGGAAGGGTTTCGTGTCGCCAACAGCAGTCCGAACCATTGAATCGGAGTCACAGTACATGTCCCGGATAGTGTCAATATAGACCTCTGGAACCCCTTTGGACCGCAGTGCCCACCAGATCATCGCACGAGGAACACAGTCGAAGGCCTTCTGCATGTCTAGAAACAAACAGTGCAGAGGCGTGTTCTTCGACCTGTATTTCTCTGCGACAACCCTCAGGGCAAAAACAGGGTCCGTGGTCCCATGACCAGGGCGAAACCCATATTGACACCCCGAGAGAGTACACTCCTGCCGGATCCGAGAGTCTATAATCCTCTCGAAGATCTTCATGGTGTGGGACATCACCTTAATACCGCGGTAGCTCCCGCACTCCTGCACTAACCCCTTACCTTTGAAGACTGGAGTAATTATACTCAGTCTCCATTGGTTTGGGATCTGCCCGCTGAGGAGTATGCGGTTAAAAAGGTTTACTAAGATGCCCACACCGCGAGGACCCATCGCCTTCCAGGCTTCGATGGGGACTCCATCGGGTCCGACAGCTTTCCGATTCTTCATGCGGCGAAGCGCAGTCAGGACTTCTCGAGGAAACGCTCGCAAATGTAAATACCACAAAGTGGTCACCCATCCGAGGACCAGCCATAGTGAAAGTTGCGTAACTCCGTGATCGTTTTTTTCGTTTTTTAAATGATTCGTTTTTTAAAAACAAATTATGATAAATTCTGTGATTAACATATGGTTAAGCGTTGTTCATAAGAGTAAACACCGATAATTCTGTCATTTATTATATATGCTTATTCACTGAAAAATTCTCATTGCTGTTCAAATTACCCTTAACCACAGGATATACAAATTTACGTTAAGTAAATAAACCAGAAACACAACAACATGATTAAGATCCGCAAAATAATAAAGTGAGAAACGAGAAAATTCCGCAGAGACCTCTGTCGATAATACCCTTACACCGACTTATATTGACATCCAAATGTCATGTCTCACGTCACGTCACGCTAAAACATTAAACGAAGAACTTAACTATTTTTAATTTATTTTTATAAATAAATGTTTTGGGACATTACACACAGCGCCGTCCAGCGCAAATTACGCTAATATAGGCTTGTGCTATGTCTTAAATAAATATTATACATAATAAACATCTATAGCCCAAAACAAACATTTGCGGATCACGCAAATATTGGTTCCAACCCGGTTTCGAATCCGAGAATGGCGCGGCAATCACATACACTAGCACTTAAATCAAAGTCATTCGATATATTGCATCGGGCTATTGGAGAAGAGAGATGTTAGCTAAAAAAGAAAAATATTTAAAAGAAAAGCACGAGGTAAACGAGATATAAAATATTTTAACTTTTAGATATTTTGCTGTGATTAATGTGGGTGACAATACAATTGGCAAAAATATTTGTCTAAATCGAATTAATGAACAGTTACCAGGTACACTCCTTATATTGCCTGAAATTAAAGTTGTAAGTATATTTTAATTTCTCATAAATATTATTAACACCTCTATAATGATATAATAGTTATAACTCGATAGTAGTTCTATTCTATTCAGTTGCCAATGCGCTGCGATGTTAAAGAGTTAACGTTACATTTATTGTTCAAATAACATTTCTTTACATGCGTGCCATGAAAACGATAAAAATATAGAACCTTTTAAAGTTAAAGTTTCTATGAACCCGCAATTTAAACTACTGAATAGATTGGGCTCATTTTCGAGGCATATAGTTACTATAGCGCCTCATGACTCAAGATTTCTGCTAACACTTGATTGAACTTCAAAAATATATTGTTCTATTTAGGAAACGTACAGTAGTTACATAGATTGGCGAGGTGCCTTGGATGCTCTGGAACATGCTTTGAATAGCGATCAAGGTGTGGTTATAGCACACGAGAACAGAAATAAACCCTCCTTTATGCAAGAAATTGCTAAATTCGTCGGTAAGATTTATTGGATGATTTTTTATAATGATACTTTATTATGTTTTAAATTTATTGGTAAATTTTAGTAAGATAATAAATATTTTTCGTATTGAAACTATATTATGATGAAAATCATTATATTCACAGGGGTAGATATACTAGACAACACTGCAAATAGTTTAACTTTAGAAGAATTAGGAATTCAAAACTATAAATTACAACCTCTTAGCACGTTTTTGCGAGTTCATTATAACCTGGCATTTAGTGAAGAACAAATTCTAACATTAACAATAAAGAGGTAAGTCTAAATATTCTTTGATGATTTATTGATTTCTATTTTGATTATATTCCACCCTTTGCAGTATCTATTTTCCTGAGCGTCAGATCGTCTCTTTCTCCATTTAGCAAGCGATTTTGATATAATGCGCTGGGAGTTCTAGTGTTGAGTATAAGGGATCAAAACCTCCTCTACTGGCGGAGCACCTGTTCATTCACGGAAGAGTAAACGACTTAGAGACTTAGCGGAGTGGTGACGTTGTTCTTACTATTGGGATTAAAAGTTCTATGAAATTGTTGATCGAGTCGCGCCATATAAATTAAACGTTTATATGGCGCGAAAACTAAATTATCTGCTAGGAAGCTTGGTTATCTCCTAACTACGAGCGCAGCTTCTCAGTTTATACAAAATATTACCTACATACAAGTTCATTTTCACAATAAGTAGTAGCGGTTTATATGGCCTAGCGAGAGCGCTGGGCCATATCTGTAAGCTGTAACATACTCCTCTGAGTTTGTTACAGCTTACTAACCGTGACACTGTTGTTGTATCTCGGCTGCAAAATTAACCAATAATGCAGAGTTGCATATGCATATAAAGCATAAAATAATTTCACCATCCGCTTCTTCCATCGAACCGGAAAGAATACAGGACCAAATTAAATAATGGTATGAAGTGTAGCAACCAGTCGATGGCCTTCTTCTCTTCCCAATCGGTCAAACAAATACACACAGATCGCTTTCCAGTCTAAATCAGTTCTTTTAGGAAGCTCCTGGACAGAAATATGAATTTCTTCCCTTTGAACCTTTGGTAACTATATCGATAAATATTTCTATCAGGAATAATCTTAGAATGCTGAACTATGTTGAACGCTGCAACAGCCGTTTATTGCCAGTCATGTTATACTACGGACGTTTTTATACATATTCAGTCAACCACTTTTTTACATATTAATTCCAGAATATATGAACTAGAAAAGAAACTAAATGAATTTCCTTACGAAGAAACGAAAGGCTTATCTACGTTCTTTAATTATATTGATACAGACGAACTCGTTGCAACTACAGAAATTATCATTTTACCAACATTAGTTAACAATGCGTCTATGGTATGTATACAGTGCTGTTTCTTAAATAGTTTTCTGATATCATTTTACTTACCAAATTTTGATAGTAAAACATAATAATAAACTGACTATTTCAGAGAGACGATGAATTTGAATCGAACCAAATCAACTTATGTATAGTACCGGGAATGGAGGGTCATCATGAACGCTTCCGTATTCTATGCGAACGGCTTAAGCTACCAGCTCTCGTTCTGCAACCCGGCCTCGACCATCCAGAGGAAACTGTTGTAGAAACAGCTCAGAGGTTTGCTGAGGTATGCTTATTATTCATTCTGACGAAATATGGGTATATTTGTTATTTTGACAAGACTTACTTTGTCAAAATAGCTTACTATTGCGTCGGCCATCTTGGGGATGAAATTTTATTCTTTATTTGTAAGTAATTTCTAGGAGTAATCAGACTTTAAAAAATTAAGAAGAGACTTATCTTTTGCTTCAAAGTTTAGTCTACCGATCCTTTGGTAATTTAGATTTTCCACGTCGACTCTTCACGTCTTTGTTATTTAACCATTGTACCCAGGAAACGTTCTGCCAAAACAAATTAATTTTGTTCTTCTAGAGGACACCCGCGTTCAAATTGATTAAGTTGTTTCGGCTTGATGCTGTTTATTATTTATATTAAAGAAACAGGCCAATTCTAGTATTTATTATATAATTTCCCTAAAAAAGATTTTTTCATGTACAGAAATCAGACCATAAGGAGTTTAATAATTGCAATTGCATATAATGTCAAAATTAAATATTTTACTAAAGTGAAAAAAGACAACTTGGTTAGAGACGGGGAATGAAATTGCTTTGCCTAGCTAGGGAAATGTTCTAGCCACTGAACTACCCGAACCGTACCGAAACAAGTTGAAATTCTTCACTATATTTTAATCGTCATTTTAAGAGTATAACCAGAGCCATCTATCGAGCTACTTAACAACTCTGATACCAATTAACAGTATTACAACCATTATACACCAGAATAAAAAAATAACTCGTACCAACAGCAAGGAGCCACTTAATAAAATTGAAGTATCAGTCACACATAATAAAGCCTTGCCAAAACTGCGCGATCATTTGATAATTAAACTAACACCTAATTTAGTAAAAAATAGTCTGAAACTGCCAGGACTTTAATTGGTCGTTTTAATTAGTGTCTAGCACATAAGACCTTTTAGCCTTTTTGTTACTACCTAACTAAAAAGGCAACGTATTCAAATTTTTTTCCAAACTTAACATCTAAAATAGACACATTTTATTAAACTTATTCGGCCTTTTAGACCCACCCCATTTCCATGCTTCGGAAGGCACGTTAAGCCGTTGGTCCCGGTTGCCAATAAAATGGCAATCGTTAAGCCAAGTTGAAGGCATTATGAGCGGCTTAAAAACTTTCGGCAGCGGGTCGCCACAGCCTGCACCTGTCCATTTCAACACGGCAATGGGCTCACCACCTATTACGTGGGACAGGAATACACATGGTGAAAAGTGGGAATACAATATGTATGCCTCTGCCACCCCTTCGGGGATAAGGCGTGACAGATAATTAAATATTATAATAATAAAACAGCTAATTTGCATTTGGCCAAAAATATAACATCAAAAAGAAACTTAAAAAATGACTGGAAAGCTTATTCAACGTATATAGAAAACTCATTGTCGTCAATATCATCATCCTCTTGCCCTTGTCCCAATTTACTTGGGGTCAGCGCAGTATGTCTGTTATTTGTCATCTCATCAGTCACTCCTTTCATATTCATATCACTCCTTTCATATTCATATCACTCCTTTCATATTCATATCACTCCTTTCATATTCATATCACTCCTTACACAATCCATCCATTTTTTCTTTGGTCTTCCTCTGGCTCTCTATCCATCAACTTTCATATTCATAGTTCTTTTAGTGACATGACTTTCATCCCTTCTCATCACATGCCCCTACCAAGACAGACGGTTCCCTCTCATTTTTTCAGTCACAGGCGCCATTCTTAAACTCCCTATAATATACTCATTTCGTATTTTATCCAATCTAGTCACACCACACATCCACCTTAACATTCTCATTTCAGTTACATGCACTCTTCTTTCATCCAACTTCTTAACGGCCCAACATTCTGATCCATATAAAACCACAGGTCTTATTATGGTCTTATAATAATATATTTTGCCCTTTAACTTGAGGGCCAGTCGTGGATCGCATGTTGTGGCCGTGACCTTTCGCCATTTCATCCATCCACCGATGTGTAATGTTCAGCATTGTCGTCAATATCGATCCCCTCATAATTTCAAGAATTTTATAACGTATTTGAAAACATATTACAAGAAGCGGCAAACCTTAACATTCCTCTATTGAAAATACTGCAACATTTTTTTTTATTTCCCTGAGGTGACAGACAAGTGGCCCACCTAATCGAAAGTAGTCACCGTAGCCTTTGGACGTTTGAAACACCGGAGGTGCAGCACTCGCGCTGCCGACCCTTTATAAACCTTCTAAGATCCCTTTTGTGGAATCCCATACTCCATACTGTAGACGTTTGGGAAAACCCAGGCAGGGAGTTCATTCCACAAGCGTACGCGGAATATAGCCTCTATCGGACCTAACCGTGAGCGGACGCATTGTGTGAGAGTGAACACCCTGTCTATGGCGAGCGGTGCGATGATAGAGGTAGCCGTGGGCATCGTATCAAACGACTCCTCAGAGCACAGACCGTTGTACAGGCGATAGAACACGCATAAGGAGACAAAGTCTCTCATGTCGCAAAGGTTTTCGACACCGCCCGCTAGTAGAGACAATCCTTATAGCACGCCCTTCTACCGAGTCAAAAGGTCGAAGCTGGTACTCCGGTGCAGCAGCCCAAGGGTGACAGCAGTACTCCATGTGCGGCCGCACTTGCGAATTATAGAGGAGCAATGTTTGCTCTGCATCAAAGTACAGCCGCGCCCTGTTGAGCACTCCGAGCATTTTGGACGCCAGCTTCGACTTGTCCTCTGAATGACTACGGTATTGGACTTCACTAGAGATCTCAACACCAAGGATACCAAAACTATTGGAGATGGAAAGAGGTGCGCTGTGAAATTGCGACGCTACAGAAAAGGGGACTTTTTTAGCGGTGAATGCACAAACTTGAATCTTGGTGGGGTAAATTGGACAAGATTTTTGCTCGTCTGTCTACCAAACGTCCTCCCCCACAGTCCTTTGGCAAAAAATGAGATGGATGAAAGGCCACCATATTTCCAAACAACATATTAGCAGAGAGAAAGCAGAGAAACTTCTAAAAGATATTACCCCAGATTTTGTTTGCCCAGGTCAACTCTGTTTGCAATCAAAGAACCAACTGTTAGAATCGCCTATAACCCTTCAGGGACTTAATATTTCATACCGTAACCAAAAAGCACGGATACTGCACCGGGTGCAGATAATATTTCCTTTTCTATGATAGCTCACCTCCCACATATAGGCCAGTCCTACTTATTAAGAGGCGCGTTTGCGGGCGTGTGAATTTGTGATTGTACACCCACATTCATATTTTCAATTCACACATACTCTGAATTCGAATAAATGAACGGACAGTTTTTCGTACAAATATAATGTACATCGCGAGTTCACCCTTACGGTTGTATATGAACGTCACAACAAACCGACAATGTAACTTATCCATTTGGTTTTTGTTTTCCGATCGTTAACTTTTCTTGGATTTTTAGTCTAACTGAATGAAGTTGTTTCGATGACTTTAGCTTTTCAAGGTCCTCTTTTCCTTTTGCGTTGATGATGACACCACCGTTCCTAATTTTTCTCAATCCTCGTATATTATTCAATTTATCGGGCTTGATGATATCTTGTACCAACATTTTGGTCTCCTCACTAGACGTATCTCTATCGGCCGTTAGGTTGGCGGTTTTTGGAGGGCAAATAAAATCTTTCTTGCCTTTTCTAATCATATCAGCATATGATATGATATAACGAGGTTCACTCCCTAGCTGTACCAGCTGGTCTCGTCTGTCGTTGTTCGTTTCCATGGTCTCTATTTCTGAATATGCTGCTATAAGCTTCTGTTTGCAGACTGATATTACATCGACATCTGAGACGCCTCATGCAACACTCCTCTGCACAAGTTAGAGATCCAAAGTTTGCTTTCAGAGTTTAACTTGCCTCCGTTAGTCGAAATAGAGAATATATCAGAAAGGTAGCTTTCGATCTTGCTAAGTCTTTTTTGGATCTTAGGCGTCGTGGCGATTGAAGTAGACTGAGCAGTAGAGAGTGTCCCGGAGGTGGGCTGCGCAGTGTATGAGAGCTCCGAAGGAGCGGTCTTTCCGTCTCAAAAAATCATTTACCACAATTCACCGAATCAGTTCAATTTACTTTTCTTTTTCTTGATTTTAGAGCCGCATGAAAGTGCAGTGTCTGCGAAATGTTGAACCAGTATCGGCTAATAAATTTATTGATTTCAAATAAACACATTTAACATGTTCGTCAACAATTGCGGTGCGAACTTCCAACTACTCTAACTCATAACTCCCAAAAATTGAAACTATCATTGTTATCAACAGATCTAAAATAATGAATCCATCACGCCTTATTCCCGAAGGGGTGGCAGAGGCATATTATATGCCCACGTTTCACCGTGTGGATTCCTGTCCCACGTAATAGGTTAAAAAAAATGGTTATCGGGATATTTACCATGTCCACTTTCATAACACTGGTAAATATCCCATTATTTTATATTTTGGATAAATCGATCTCATTTTTTTGTCCGGTCTGTGAAGTTGTACTCGGACTACTTCTTGTGCTTCTTGAAGAGAGTGAGGAATGTAGATAGGGATAAAGCGCCGCCACAAAACAGCGCGCAGGAGTCCCGCCCGACTCCTGTAGTAAATGAGCTAGGGCTGCCATATGTAGGGGCAGCAAGGCTAAAGAAGTTAGCCCTAACCCGTATCCGCTTCGCAATGTACGGAACATTGGCACGCTGACTGGGCGTGTGGCAGAGTTGACCGAGGTACTCTCTAAGCGGGGGTGAACGTGGCTTTCCTGCAGGAGTCTCGGTGGAAGGGCAATAGAGCCTGGCCTCTGCAGAAGGGCTACAAGCTGTATTATAAGGGTGCGCCTGGTAGGTAGAACGGGTTGGTCGGGGCTGCGGAGCGGCATCTCATCAGGCCGGTTGTAGCGATGCTGATAAGATTTCGTTTTGGGGCCAACTCGACGGAGTGCTTCTTAGCATTTCGTTGTCACAGGGAATCGTATTAGGCGGCGATCTAAACGGTCATGTGGGTGAAGAGTTGTGAGGCATTTGACCGTGTTCATAGTGGTCTTGGATACGGCACCCACAACACTAAAGGAGAAACTATCCTCAGAACGTATGCGGAAACTGATCTGGCCATAGTTTTTTTTTTTAATTTATTTATTTGAGTTTCTAATACATTTATTTCATAATTTTCGCCAAACTATATAGTATGTTGGCGACTACAATGCACTCTTATACAAGATGTATACATCTATAATTTATACAAAAAAAAAAAAACAACGCTTATCCACACTTATGTTTCTATCTACTTTACTTCTAGATTTTTGTTTATAAACATCTTCAATTTTCGCTTAAATTCGTGTTTACCACTACATTTTTTATCAAATATAGGTTTTTTTACATAAGGTGAATGTATTAACATACATTTAGTTTTTGCAATATTCAAAATTATGCCATTATCATGCGACCATTTAAGTACACTTTCTAGGTCCTCTTGTATAGCTCCCTGAATGTTCTGTATGTCCCAGTCTGCATACAACGTGCAAGTGTCATCCGCATACATATAGACAGTGCTATTTTTTATGACATTACACATACTGTTTACATGCATAATGTAACCCAGAGGACCATACACAGAGCCAGTTGGGACCCCGAGCAATACATCTTCCCCAGTTACATTACCAATTCTTGTACGTAGTGTTCTATTACTAAGATAACTACAGAACCATTGATGTACCGGACCACGAACACCACACTCATGCATCGCCTCCAGTAGTTGCTCATGTTCCAGGGTATCAAACGCCTTTTTAAAATCAATAAATAGGGCTATAACATACTTTTTTTCATTGAGGCACTTGTTGATACTATCAGTGAACTTTCCCAAAGCAGTGGATATACTACGTGAGCTACGAAAACCGTGCTGGGAATCTGTTATTATTGAGTGTTTTTCCAAAAACGAACCAATTCTTTTAACTAATTCCCTTTCTACTATCTTATTGATCACTGACAATATTGCGATAGGGCGATAATTAGAATAGTCCAGGTGATTGCCGTGCTTAAATATAGGTCGGATAATTGCTTTTTTAAGAACGTCTGGGTAGGTACCATAAGACAGACAATTATATATGAATTTTGCAAGAAATGGACTTATACTGTTTTTAATATATTTCAAGTCTTGTACTCTTATTCCATCCAACCCGGGACATTTTCTAGCACACAAGTGATCTATGATTTTTATGATTTCATTTGCTGACACTTTTTGATAATATAGAGAAACATTACTTAACTTCACATAAGCGCTTCTTTCTAAAAATTTAATACTGCAGTGATGTTTAATTTGGTCAATTTCTTTGGTAAAGGTAGCAGCAAACTTCGTACATATACTCATCACAGTATCGGTTTTACCCAAATATTTCATCACTACAGAATCTACATCCACCTTAGTATTACCTAACCACTTGTTTAATATTGACCAGATTTTTCTGAAATCACCTTCACAATTTTTTTATTTACTTTGTTTATATTTATTCGCAGCTAAGAATATGAGCCGACTTGTCTTATTTCTATGTCTAGTATATTCTAACCTATAATTTGTATTATTAATATTGGCCTTCCATCGCCTAAATAACATATCTCTACGATTAATCATCAACAAAAGATCACTGCTCATTCATTGCTTAGGTTTCCTTTTATTTCTTTTTTTCAATAAAGTTTTAGAACTTTCGTAAATACTTTCAAATATATAACTAATACGATCATATAACAATATAGGACAATTTACACCTTCCAACTCACTCCAATCTATTTTATCTAACTGTTGTCTGACTAATAAATTATTTAAAGTACATAGCATTGAATTTTCACTGCCACTATCACTGCATTCCTTATCAATAGCCAAATTAACACCCACTAAATAATGGTCTGATAATTTTGAAGTAAACATATGCGCCGACGCACATTTACAACTACTTAACCATAAATGATCAATACACGACGTCACTAGCCGGCTGGCATCTATTTCTTCACGCGTAACGTCATTGATAAGGCTCTGTAAGCCGAAGCCACACAAGGTGTTTTTATATTTATCGACAGTGGGATCCATATTCAACAAATCTATGTTTATATCTGCTGCAATAAGCACGTCATCCGAATTTGGTATTTTTTTTATAAATCCTTTAATTCCTCCACACAGATTAGTTTATTTGTTTTTGGTGGTCTATACGCTGTTATAATATGTAAAATATAATCCTTATATTTCAATTTACTGTGAATAAGTTCCACTGAATGGCTCTTTATGTTCGTACTCTCTAGTTCTAGATGCTTTTTAATAAACAATGTTAACCCTCCACCACGACGCTTTTCTCTAGTGTATGCATGCATGTTGTAATCCTGGATTGTATTAAACGGTAATTTATCTGGTTTGACATTGACCTCACTTAATATTATAATATCGATGCAATAATTACATTCATTGATCCATACTGACAATTCATTAAAATTTTTTCAAAGGGATCGAAAAGTCATATGTACGATTTGTAGTTTTTTCGACGTATTTTTTATGTATGCACTCCAATCATCCAATACACTAAACTTTCGATATTCATAATCATTTGCCACATTAAACATTATGTTATCGAATTTTAACTTACACTATAATACTCGCGTAGTGTGCTCGCGTATTCTGAACTGACTACATCTTTTATTTTTGTATGGCAAAACAGATATTGTTAATATCGGCGTCAGACCGAATGCATTGAATTTTTGACTGCTCATCTTTCATAATCAATACTCTAAGGTTTTGAATCCATACATATTTGTACTTTCCTTTAAGCATCGTTTTAGCGTTCCAGAAAATCTGACGCATCTGTCTAGGTAAACACTCATTTATGTAGATTTGTTTTTCATTTTTGTTTTGTAACACATCGCTGTTGGTCACAATTAATTTTCTATGTTTAATCCAATCATTCCTGGCCGCCTTTGAGCGTAATGTAACAACTATCGGTCGAGACTTATTTTCTGCTATTCTCTCCTAACCTAACCTCTTTGCTTCTTCAATATCTTTATGATTCAAACCAATTTTTTTAGCAACTTTTTGCACCATCTCCAATGTATTTTCCTGTTTTGTTTCCTCTAAGCCAATTATCTCAATATTTTTTTCGACACCCTCATTCTCCAATTGCATTATTCTCTCTTCTAAAGCATCATTGACCTTCTGAAGATGGGTGTTTTTATTCTCCAAGGAAATGATTCTCTTTTCCACGTATTTTAAAAATAAATCTGAACTTCTTATCACCTACAATAGCGAGAGGCGCACAACTTAGCTCGATTTCCTACTCACTAAGCGACACCTAGATTTTGCTCTGAGGGTTGTCGCGGAGAAATACAGGATGAAGAATGCGCCTCTGCTTTGGTTCCTAGATATGCAGAAGGCCTTCAACTGTGTTCCTCGAGCGATGATCTGGTGGGCTCTGTGGTCCAAAAGGATTCCATAGATTTATATTGACACTATCTGGGACATGTATCTCCCGAAATTCCGTGGCTCAGACTGCTGTTGGCGACACAAAACCCTTCCCATCACAGTCAGTGTACACCTGTGTTCGGCCCTTAGTCTGCATCTGTTCAGTGTGATATAAGACGTATTGTCAAACAGCATCAGGGACTCGCATGAGCAGCTTCCATGATTGCTCATGTATGCTGACGATACCATGCATGGACAGGAGACGCTTGACAACGCCGGTCTGAAACTTAATGTGACGATTACTTGGCACTAAACTCTACAGATGTGATACTGTGGTCGAGCGCACGGATCAGGTTAAAAAATATAGATCCCATTGAAGGGACAGGTCTATAAAACCATCATTAGACCTGTCATTTTACATGGCAGTAAGACGTGGTCAATATTGAAGCAACACAAGCAAGAGCCACGTGTAACGGAAATGAAGATGCTGCGGTGGATATGTGGAGACACACGGATAGACTGTGTAAGGGGCTCTCGCATCCGCGGCATCCTTTACGTCCGTGTCATTGTAGATAAGTTGCAAGAGTGCCCTCTTCGCTTTTATCGTCATGTCTTGCGGCAATCGCTGGGCTACGTGGGAAACAAATGTTTGACCATGTCGCCGGGTCCCGGTAAGAGCGGAAGAAGTGCTGGCTTGACGTCGTAAGGGATGACATGCGTTTCAATGGTCTCACTACAGGGGAAAGTCAACGACCGTGGGAAGTGGAGGAAAAAATGTAGAAAAACGGATCCCGGACGTCGTGAGACGCAACTGTATCAGACGCTCGGATGATAATGATGAGATAGCAGTTTGGCCTGATAATTCCTGTTTCCAAATTCAAAATCCGCTGTACTTTTTTATTTAAAATATACTTAAATTACCTGATTTTAGGATCCTTATCCTTTTTTGGACTTTTTACAGTCCCACCATAGATCAGTGTAATTCACTCAAACAGCTTTTTTTATTAGCATTAAACTTAAATAAATTTCACAGGTTTTGCTAAAAAAAACGGGAATGAATAACACATTTTATCTGTTGGGGTATGAGACTGGGATATATGTTGCTCTGGAAATTGCTGCCATTCTCGAAGATCGTGGTAAGATATTAATCATTTTGTTTTTGTTTTTTAACGGTAGTACTAAAGATCCAATAATATGAAAACATAATAAATATAATGTAATTGACAATACTGTTAAATGACAATATTAAAAAAATTGTCATGAGTTTTATTGCTAGGTTCTGCCTCAGGCTCTACCTATTGCTTTGCGAATCTGACAGTAAATGTAGAAGCAATAATCTTGACGTTCATAAGTGTTACTTTGTGGCCTACATGAATAAAGATATTAGCATTTTCATTTTTAATACAGTTCGTTATGTTGCAGGATTATCAGGCAAAGTATTTTGTCTTGGATGTGCACCAGAGGAATTTGAAAAGGTTTTTGAAGAACAACTATCACAGTTTGAAAATGAACAGCAACTACAAGACGAGGTGTTGCGGCACATGTATTCGTTAATGACCGGCAGTGCTCCTAAAGCCCTAGACCAATTGTTACAAAACTTGAGCACTTGGTCAGAAAAAATGGAAGTTTGTGTGCGTACTCTTCTCGGCCGTGTTTCCCATTCAGCGCAGTACACTCGCTCTCTCATTAAATCTGCTCTGACCCGCATTAATCAAGTAAGGCATTATAGTGTTACACTTCGACCACTGCGATCTCAAGTGATTCTAATAAGAGCTGCAGTAGGGAATGTACTTCAAGATACAGTTCTGCAGCATATATCACAAAAACCCCTCGTCGTCCACCAGCTTGATACATCACTAGCACATATTACGAAGGATTTTCGCTGTAGTGCAATTATCAACGATCACTTGGATCCTACAATATTGGAAAACTTTGAAACCAAAAATATCTGCGATACGTACCTGCTTAATGCAAACTCATTTATGGCTATAGAATGAGATAAATTATAATAAATATATAATAATTGTTAAATTTGTTTTATTTGTCCATTATTTGAACCTCATATTATTTCGAATAAATGTTCAGCACTTTTAGAACCTAACCTTTGCGCTTACTGTTTTCCCGTATCATTAAGGCCCTGTCAAAATATAAAACCATTTCCTATGACCAATGGTAAGAGTATTTCGACGCCCGCAGTTTGTAAAGGGTTATATGGTAAACTATACAGTATCAGCCTCCACATTTGCCTTGGTTTGTTAATGGTAAAGTAAATAGAAGTACCCTAAAATTAATTATTAGACTTCGTTCATGACACTCACCATCGGTAACGCCTGCAGAAGTCCAGATTGCTTTTCGCCGCATGATAAAACGGTAAGCTGTCGAAGCCGATGGAGTCCCCATCGAAGCTTGGAGGGCGATGGGTCTCCGCGGTGTGGGCATCTTAGTAAACCTCTTCAACCGCGTACTCTATAGCGGGCAGATCCCAAACCAATGAAGGCTGAGTATTATTACTCCAGTCTTCAAAGGTAACGTTGGCGGTTTTTGGAGGGCAAATAAAATCTTTCTTGCCTTTTCTAATCATATCAGCATATGATATGATATAACGAGGTTCACTCCCTAGCTGTACCAGCTGGTCTCCTCTGTCGTTGTTCGTTTCCATGGTCTCTATTTCTGAATATGCTGCTATAAGCTTCTGTTTTGCAGACTGATATTACATCGACATCTGAGACGCCTCATGCAACACTCCTCTGCACAAGTTAGAGATCCAAAGTTTGCTTTCAGAGTTTAACTTGCCTCCGTTAGTCGAAATAGAGCATATATCAGAAAGGTAGCTTTCGATCTTGCTAAGTCTTTTTTGGATCTTAGGCGTCGTGGCGATTGAAGTAGACTGAGCAGTAGAGAGTGTCTCGGAGGTGGGCTGCGCAGTGTATGAGAGCTCCGAAGGAGCGGTCTTTCCGTCTCAAAAAATCATTTACCACAATTCACCGAATCAGTTCAATTTACTTTTCTTTTTCTTGATTTTAGAGCCGCATGAAAGTGCAGTGTCTGCGAAATGTTGAACCAGTATCGGCTAATAAATTTATTGATTTCAAATAAACACATTTAACATGTTCGTCAACAATTGCGGTGCGAACTTCCAACTACTCTAACTCATAACTCCCAAAAATTGAAACTATCATTGTTATCAACAGATCTAAAATAATGAATCCATCACGCCTTATTCCCGAAGGGGTGGCAGAGGCATATTATATGCCCACTTTTCACCGTGTGGATTCCTGTCCCACGTAATAGGTTAAAAAAAATGGTTATCGGGATATTTACCATGTCCACTTTCATAACACTGGTAAATATCCCAATAGTTTATATTTTGGATAAATCGATCTCATTTTTTTGTCCGGTCTGTGGAGTTGTACTCGGACTACTTCTTGTGCTTCTTGAAGAGAGTGAGGAATGTAGATAGGGATAAAGCGCCGCCACAAAACAGCGCGCAGGAGTCCCGCCCGACTCCTGTAGTAAATGAGCTAGGGCTGCCATATGTAGGGGCAGCAAGGCTAAAGAAGTTAGCCCTAACCCGTATCCGCTTCGCAATGTACGGAACATTGGCACGCTGACTGGGCGTGTGGCAGAGTTGACCGAGGTACTCTCTAAGCGGGGGTGAACGTGGCTTTCCTGCAGGAGTCTCGGTGGAAGGGCAATAGAGCCTGGCCTCTGCAGAAGGGCTACAAGCTGTATTATAAGGGTGCGCCTGGTAGGTAGAACGGGTTGGTCGGGGCTGCGGAGCGGCATCTCATCAGGCCGGTTGTAGCGATGCTGATAAGATTTCGTTTTGGGGCCAACTCGACGGAGTGCTTCTTAGCATTTCGTTGTCACACACACATTAGGCGGCGATCTAAACGGTCATGTGGGTGAAGAGTTGTGAGGCATTTGACCGTGTTCATAGTGGTCTTGGATACGGCACCCGCAACACTAAAGGAGAAACTATCCTCAGAACGTATGCGGAAACTGATCTGGCCATAGTTTTTTTTTTTATTTATTTATTTGAGTTTCTAATACATTTATTTCATAATTTTCGCCAAACTATATAGTTTGTTGGCGACCACAATGCACTCTTATACAAGATGTATACATCTATAATTTACACAAAAAAAAAAACAACACTTATCCACACTTATGTTTCTGTCTACTTTACTTCTAGATTTTGATTATAAACATCTTCAATTTTCGCTTAAATTCGTGTTTACCACTACATTTTTTATCAAATATACGATTAAATATTCTAGGTATCATATAACTTCTTGTACGTTCACCATAGTAGTTACAGGCAATTGGTTCTATGAATTGCTTACGTGTTGTAGTCCTTAAATTTCTGTGATATATTTTGTCTATTTTAAATTCCTTACTATTATTTTGTTCTAGTGCTAGTAAATAATCTACTTTCTCTCGTATGGGCAAAATGTTACATATTTTGTATAATTTATTGTAGTTTTCCTTACATCCTAATTTAGTTTTCTTATCTAATAATAATTTAAAAAAGCTGATTTGCAAGTCCATCACCTTGCAGAGATAAGTTGGAAAGGTACGACCATATGAACTTAGGCCATAACTTAATAATGCTTCTGGAAGTGCGTGATATAACATGACTAATGTCTCTCTATTAACCCTATATTTTATTTGCCTAAATTTACTCAGTATAGACCTTAATTTACTGCAGACACTATGAATTTGTAACTTCCAACTAAAATCACAATCCACCATCAAGCCCAAGTACCTATAATTATTAACAAATTCTATATTCTAGCAATTAATACAAACTATTTTATTATTATGCAAGCATTCGTAAGAATGACCTATTATGTGGTCCTAACAAGTGGACCTAACAAGTGGTTCAGAGGGTTTTTTTACATAAGGTGAATGTATTAACATACATTTAGTTTTTGCAATATTCAAAATTATGCCATTATCATGCAACCATTTAAGTACACTTTCTAGGTCCTCTTGTATAGCTCCCTGAATGTTCTGTATGTCCCAGTCTGCATACAACGTGCAAGTGTCATCCGCATACATATAGACAGTGCTATTTTTTATGACATTACACATACTGTTTACATGCATAATGTAACCCAGAGGACCATACACAGAGCCAGTTGGGACCCCGAGCAATACATCTTCCCCAGTTACATTACCAATTCTTGTACGTAGTGTTCTATTACTAAGATAACTACAGAACCATTGATGTACCGGACCACGAACACCACACTCATGCATCGCCTCCAGTAGTTGCTCATGTTCCAGGGTATCAAACGCCTTTTTAAAATCAATAAATAGGGCTATAACATACTTTTTTTCATTGAGGCACTTGTTGATACTATCAGTGAACTTTCCCAAAGCAGTGGATGTACTACGTGAGCTACGAAAACCGTGCTGGGAATCTGTTATTATTGAGTGTTTTTCCAAAAACGAACCAATTCTTTTAACTAATTCCCTTTCTACTATCTTATTGATCACTGACAATATTGCGATAGGGCGATAATTAGAATAGTCCAGGTGATTGCCGTGCTTAAATATAGGTCGGATAATTGCTTTTTTAAGAACGTCTGGGTAGGTACCATAAGACAGACAATTATATATGAATTTTGCAAGAAATGGACTTGTACTGTTTTTAATATATTTCAAGTCTTGTACTCTTATTCCATCCAACCCGGGACATTTTCTAGCACACAAGTGATCTATGATTTTTATGATTTCATTTGCTGACACTTTTTGATAATATAGAGAAACATTACTTGGCTTCACATAAGCGCTTCTTTCTAAAAATTTAATACTGCAGTGATGTTTAATTTGGTCAATTTCTTTGGTAAAGGTAGCAGCAAACTTCGTACATATACTCATCACAGTATCGGTTTTACCCAAATATTTCATCACTACAGAATCTACATCCACCTTAGTATTACCTAACCACTTGTTTAATATTGACCAGATTTTTCTGAAATCACCTTCACAATTTTTTTATTTACTTTGTTTATATTTATTCGCAGCTAAGAATATGAGCCGACTTGTCTTATTTCTATGTCTAGTATATTCTAACCTATAATTTGTATTATTAATATTGGCCTTCCATCGCCTAAATAACATATCTCTACGATTAATCATCAACAAAAGATCACTGCTCATTCATTGCTTAGGTTTCCTTTTATTTCTTTTTTTCAATAAAGTTTTAGAACTTTCGTAAATACTTTCAAATATATAACTAATACGATCATATAACAATATAGGACAATTTACACCTTCCAACTCACTCCAATCTATTTTATCTAACTGTTGTCTGACTAATAAATTATTTAAAGTACATAGCATTGAATTTTCACTGCCACTATCACTGCATTCCTTATCAATAGCCAAATTAACACCCACTAAATAATGGTCTGATAATTTTGAAGTAAACATATGCGCCGACGCACATTTACAACTACTTAACCATAAATGATCAATACACGACGTCACTAGCCGGCTGGCATCTATTTCTTCACGCGTAACGTCATTGATAAGGCTCTGTAAGCCGAAGCCACACAAGGTGTTTTTATATTTATCGACAGTGGGATCCATATTCAACAAATCTATGTTTATATCTGCTGCAATAAGCACGTCATCCGAATTTGGTATTTTTTTTATAAATCCTTTAATTCCTCCACACAGATTAGTTTATTTGTTTTTGGTGGTCTATACGCTGTTATAATATGTAAAATATAATCCTTATATTTCAATTTACTGTGAATAAGTTCCACTGAATGGCTCTTTATGTTCGTACTCTCTAGTTCTAGATGCTTTTTAATAAACAATGTTAACCCTCCACCACGACGCTTTTCTCTAGTGTATGCATGCATGTTGTAATCCTGGATTGTATTAAACGGTAATTTATCTGGTTTGACATTGACCTCACTTAATATTATAATATCGATGCAATAATTACATTCATTGATCCATACTGACAATTCATTAAAATTTTTTCAAAGGGATCGAAAAGTCATATGTACGATTTGTAGTTTTTTCGACGTATTTTTTATGTATGCACTCCAATCATCCAATACACTAAACTTTCGATATTCATAATCATTTGCCACATTAAACATTATGTTATCGAATTTTAACTTACACTATAATACTCGCGTAGTGTGCTCGCGTATTCTGAACTGACTACATCTTTTATTTTTGTATGGCAAAACAGATATTGTTAATATCGGCGTCAGACCGAATGCATTGAATTTTTGACTGCTCATCTTTCTTAATCAATACTCTAAGGTTTTGAATCCATACATATTTGTACTTTCCTTTAAGCATCGTTTTAGCGTTCCAGAAAATCTGACGCATCTGTCTAGGTAAACACTCATTTATGTAGATTTGTTTTTCATTTTTGTTTTGTAACACATCGCTGTTGGTCACAATTAATTTTCTATGTTTAATCCAATCATTCCTGGCCGCCTTTGAGCGTAATGTAACAACTATCGGTCGAGACTTATTTTCTGCTATTCTCTCCTAACCTAACCTCTTTGCTTCTTCAATATCTTTATGATTCAAACCAATTTTTTTAGCAACTTTTTGCACCATCTCCAATGTATTTTCCTGTTTTGTTTCCTCTAAGCCAATTATCTCAATATTTTTTTCGACACCCTCATTCTCCAATTGCATTATTCTCTCTTCTAAAGCATCATTGACCTTCTGAAGATGGGTGTTTTTATTCTCCAAGGAAATGATTCTCTTTTCCACGTATTTTAAAAATAAATCTGAACTTCTTATCACCTACAATAGCGAGAGGCGCACAACTTAGCTCGATTTCCTACTCACTAAGCGACACCTAGATTTTGCTCTGAGGGTTGTCGCGGAGAAATACAGGATGAAGAATGCGCCTCTGCTTTGGTTCCTAGATATGCAGAAGGCCTTCAACTGTGTTCCTCGAGCGATGATCTGGTGGGCTCTGTGGTCCAAAAGGATTCCATAGATTTATATTGACACTATCTGGGACATGTATCTCCCGAAATTCCGTGGCTCAGACTGCTGTTGGCGACACAAAACCCTTCCCATCACAGTCAGTGTACACCTGTGTTCGGCCCTTAGTCTGCATCTGTTCAGTGTGATATAAGACGTATTGTCAAACAGCATCAGGGACTCGCATGAGCAGCTTCCATGATTGCTCATGTATGCTGACGATACCATGCATGGACAGGAGACGCTTGACAACGCCGGTCTGAAACTTAATGTGACGATTACTTGGCACTAAACTCTACAGATGTGATACTGTGGTCGAGCGCACGGATCAGGTTAAAAAATATAGATCCCATTGAAGGGACAGGTCTATAAAACCATCATTAGACCTGTCATTTTACATGGCAGTAAGACGTGGTCAATATTGAAGCAACACAAGCAAGAGCCACGTGTAACGGAAATGAAGATGCTGCGGTGGATATGTGGAGACACACGGATAGACTGTGTAAGGGGCTCTCGCATCCGCGGCATCCTTTACGTCCGTGTCATTGTAGATAAGTTGCAAGAGTGCCCTCTTCGCTTTTATCGTCATGTCTTGCGGCAATCGCTGGGCTACGTGGGAAACAAATGTTTGACCATGTCGCCGGGTCCCGGTAAGAGCGGAAGAAGTGCTGGCTTGACGTCGTAAGGGATGACATGCGTTCCAATGGTCTCACTACAGGGGAAAGTCAACGACCGTGGGAAGTGGAGGAAAAAATGTAGAAAAACGGATCCCGGACGTCGTGAGACGCAACTGTATCAGACGCTCGGATGATAATGATGAGATAGCAGTTTGGCCTGATAATTCCTGTTTCCAAATTCAAAATCCGCTGTACTTTTTTATTTAAAATATACTTAAATTACCTGATTTTAGGATCCTTATCCTTTTTTGGACTTTTTACAGTCCCACCATAGATCAGTGTAATTCACTCAAACAGCTTTTTTTATTAGCATTAAACTTAAATAAATTTCACAGGTTTTGCTAAAAAAAACGGGAATGAATAACACATTTTATCTGTTGGGGTATGAGACTGGGATATATGTTGCTCTGGAAATTGCTGCCATTCTCGAAGATCGTGGTAAGATATTAATCATTTTGTTTTTGTTTTTTAACGGTAGTACTAAAGATCCAATAATATGAAAACATAATAAATATAATGTAATTGACAATACTGTTAAATGACAATATTAAAAAAATTGTCATGAGTTTTATTGCTAGGTTCTGCCTCAGGCTCTACCTATTGCTTTGCGAATCTGACAGTAAATGTAGAAGCAATAATCTTGACGTTCATAAGTGTTACTTTGTGGCCTACATGAATAAAGATATTAGCATTTTCATTTTTAATACAGTTCGTTATGTTGCAGGATTATCAGGCAAAGTATTTTGTCTTGGATGTGCACCAGAGGAATTTGAAAAGGTTTTTGAAGAACAACTATCACAGTTTGAAAATGAACAGCAACTACAAGACGAGGTGTTGCGGCACATGTATTCGTTAATGACCGGCAGTGCTCCTAAAGCCCTAGACCAATTGTTACAAAACTTGAGCACTTGGTCAGAAAAAATGGAAGTTTGTGTGCGTACTCTTCTCGGCCGTGTTTCCCATTCAGCGCAGTACACTCGCTCTCTCATTAAATCTGCTCTGACCCGCATTAATCAAGTAAGGCATTATAGTGTTACACTTCGACCACTGCGATCTCAAGTGATTCTAATAAGAGCTGCAGTAGGGAATGTACTTCAAGATACAGTTCTGCAGCATATATCACAAAAACCCCTCGTCGTCCACCAGCTTGATACATCACTAGCACATATTACGAAGGATTTTCGCTGTAGTGCAATTATCAACGATCACTTGGATCCTACAATATTGGAAAACTTTGAAACCAAAAATATCTGCGATACGTACCTGCTTAATGCAAACTCATTTATGGCTATAGAATGAGATAAATTATAATAAATATATAATAATTGTTAAATTTGTTTTATTTGTCCATTATTTGAACCTCATATTATTTCGAATAAATGTTCAGCACTTTTAGAACCTAACCTTTGCGCTTACTGTTTTCCCGTATCATTAAGGCCCTGTCAAAATATAAAACCATTTCCTATGACCAATGGTAAGAGTATTTCGACGCCCGCAGTTTGTAAAGGGTTATATGGTAAACTATACAGTATCAGCCTCCACATTTGCCTTGGTTTGTTAATGGTAAAGTAAATAGAAGTACCCTAAAATTAATTATTAGACTTCGTTCATGACACTCACCATCGGTAACGCCTGCAGAAGTCCAGATTGCTTTTCGCCGCATGATAAAACGGTAAGCTGTCGAAGCCGATGGAGTCCCCATCGAAGCTTGGAGGGCGATGGGTCTCCGCGGTGTGGGCATCTTAGTAAACCTCTTCAACCGCGTACTCTATAGCGGGCAGATCCCAAACCAATGAAGGCTGAGTATTATTACTCCAGTCTTCAAAGGTAACGTTGGCGGTTTTTGGAGGGCAAATAAAATCTTTCTTGCCTTTTCTAATCATATCAGCATATGATATGATATAACGAGGTTCACTCCCTAGCTGTACCAGCTGGTCTCCTCTGTCGTTGTTCGTTTCCATGGTCTCTATTTCTGAATATGCTGCTATAAGCTTCTGTTTTGCAGACTGATATTACATCGACATCTGAGACGCCTCATGCAACACTCCTCTGCACAAGTTAGAGATCCAAAGTTTGCTTTCAGAGTTTAACTTGCCTCCGTTAGTCGAAATAGAGCATATATCAGAAAGGTAGCTTTCGATCTTGCTAAGTCTTTTTTGGATCTTAGGCGTCGTGGCGATTGAAGTAGACTGAGCAGTAGAGAGTGTCTCGGAGGTGGGCTGCGCAGTGTATGAGAGCTCCGAAGGAGCGGTCTTTCCGTCTCAAAAAATCATTTACCACAATTCACCGAATCAGTTCAATTTACTTTTCTTTTTCTTGATTTTAGAGCCGCATGAAAGTGCAGTGTCTGCGAAATGTTGAACCAGTATCGGCTAATAAATTTATTGATTTCAAATAAACACATTTAACATGTTCGTCAACAATTGCGGTGCGAACTTCCAACTACTCTAACTCATAACTCCCAAAAATTGAAACTATCATTGTTATCAACAGATCTAAAATAATGAATCCATCACGCCTTATTCCCGAAGGGGTGGCAGAGGCATATTATATGCCCACTTTTCACCGTGTGGATTCCTGTCCCACGTAATAGGTTAAAAAAAATGGTTATCGGGATATTTACCATGTCCACTTTCATAACACTGGTAAATATCCCAATAGTTTATATTTTGGATAAATCGATCTCATTTTTTTGTCCGGTCTGTGGAGTTGTACTCGGACTACTTCTTGTGCTTCTTGAAGAGAGTGAGGAATGTAGATAGGGATAAAGCGCCGCCACAAAACAGCGCGCAGGAGTCCCGCCCGACTCCTGTAGTAAATGAGCTAGGGCTGCCATATGTAGGGGCAGCAAGGCTAAAGAAGTTAGCCCTAACCCGTATCCGCTTCGCAATGTACGGAACATTGGCACGCTGACTGGGCGTGTGGCAGAGTTGACCGAGGTACTCTCTAGGCGGGGGTGAACGTGGCTTTCCTGCAGGAGTCTCGGTGGAAGGGCAATAGAGCCTGGCCTCTGCAGAAGGGCTACAAGCTGTATTATAAGGGTGCGCCTGGTAGGTAGAACGGGTTGGTCGGGGCTGCGGAGCGGCATCTCATCAGGCCGGTTGTAGCGATGCTGATAAGATTTCGTTTTGGGGCCAACTCGACGGAGTGCTTCTTAGCATTTCGTTGTCACACACACATTAGGCGGCGATCTAAACGGTCATGTGGGTGAAGAGTTGTGAGGCATTTGACCGTGTTCATAGTGGTCTTGGATACGGCACCCGCAACACTAAAGGAGAAACTATCCTCAGAACGTATGCGGAAACTGATCTGGCCATAGTTTTTTTTTTTATTTATTTATTTGAGTTTCTAATACATTTATTTCATAATTTTCGCCAAACTATATAGTTTGTTGGCGACCACAATGCACTCTTATACAAGATGTATACATCTATAATTTATACAAAAAAAAAACAACACTTATCCACACTTATGTTTCTGTCTACTTTACTTCTAGATTTTTGATTATAAACATCTTCAATTTTCGCTTAAATTCGTGTTTACCACTACATTTTTTATCAAATATACGATTAAATATTCTAGGTATCATATAACTTCTTGTACGTTCACCATAGTAGTTACAGGCAATTGGTTCTATGAATTGCTTACGTGTTGTAGTCCTTAAATTTCTGTGATATATTTTGTCTATTTTAAATTCCTTACTATTATTTTGTTCTAGTGCTAGTAAATAATCTACTTTCTCTCGTATGGGCAAAATGTTACATATTTTGTATAATTTATTGTAGTTTTCCTTACATCCTAATTTAGTTTTCTTATCTAATAATAATTTAAAAAAGCTGATTTGCAAGTCCATCACCTTGCAGAGATAAGTTGGAAAGGTACGACCATATGAACTTAGGCCATAACTTAATAATGCTTCTGGAAGTGCGTGATATAACATGACTAATGTCTCTCTATTAACCCTATATTTTATTTGCCTAAATTTACTCAGTATAGACCTTAATTTACTGCAGACACTATGAATTTGTAACTTCCAACTAAAATCACAATCCACCATCAAGCCCAAGTACCTATAATTATTAACAAATTCTATATTCTAGCAATTAATACAAACTATTTTATTATTATGCAAGCATTCGTAAGAATGACCTATTATGTGGTCCTAACAAGTGGACCTAACAAGTGGTTCAGAGGGTTTTTTTACATAAGGTGAATGTATTAACATACATTTAGTTTTTGCAATATTCAAAATTATGCCATTATCATGCAACCATTTAAGTACACTTTCTAGGTCCTCTTGTATAGCTCCCTGAATGTTCTGTATGTCCCAGTCTGCATACAACGTGCAAGTGTCATCCGCATACATATAGACAGTGCTATTTTTTATGACATTACACATACTGTTTACATGCATAATGTAACCCAGAGGACCATACACAGAGCCAGTTGGGACCCCGAGCAATACATCTTCCCCAGTTACATTACCAATTCTTGTACGTAGTGTTCTATTACTAAGATAACTACAGAACCATTGATGTACCGGACCACGAACACCACACTCATGCATCGCCTCCAGTAGTTGCTCATGTTCCAGGGTATCAAACGCCTTTTTAAAATCAATAAATAGGGCTATAACATACTTTTTTTCATTGAGGCACTTGTTGATACTATCAGTGAACTTTCCCAAAGCAGTGGATGTACTACGTGAGCTACGAAAACCGTGCTGGGAATCTGTTATTATTGAGTGTTTTTCCAAAAACGAACCAATTCTTTTAACTAATTCCCTTTCTACTATCTTATTGATCACTGACAATATTGCGATAGGGCGATAATTAGAATAGTCCAGGTGATTGCCGTGCTTAAATATAGGTCGGATAATTGCTTTTTTAAGAACGTCTGGGTAGGTACCATAAGACAGACAATTATATATGAATTTTGCAAGAAATGGACTTGTACTGTTTTTAATATATTTCAAGTCTTGTACTCTTATTCCATCCAACCCGGGACATTTTCTAGCACACAAGTGATCTATGATTTTTATGATTTCATTTGCTGACACTTTTTGATAATATAGAGAAACATTACTTGGCTTCACATAAGCGCTTCTTTCTAAAAATTTAATACTGCAGTGATGTTTAATTTGGTCAATTTCTTTGGTAAAGGTAGCAGCAAACTTCGTACATATACTCATCACAGTATCGGTTTTACCCAAATATTTCATCACTACAGAATCTACATCCACCTTAGTATTACCTAACCACTTGTTTAATATTGACCAGATTTTTCTGAAATCACCTTCACAATTTTTTTATTTACTTTGTTTATATTTATTCGCAGCTAAGAATATGAGCCGACTTGTCTTATTTCTATGTCTAGTATATTCTAACCTATAATTTGTATTATTAATATTGGCCTTCCATCGCCTAAATAACATATCTCTACGATTAATCATCAACAAAAGATCACTGCTCATTCATTGCTTAGGTTTCCTTTTATTTCTTTTTTTCAATAAAGTTTTAGAACTTTCGTAAATACTTTCAAATATATAACTAATACGATCATATAACAATATAGGACAATTTACACCTTCCAACTCACTCCAATCTATTTTATCTAACTGTTGTCTGACTAATAAATTATTTAAAGTACATAGCATTGAATTTTCACTGCCACTATCACTGCATTCCTTATCAATAGCCAAATTAACACCCACTAAATAATGGTCTGATAATTTTGAAGTAAACATATGCGCCGACGCACATTTACAACTACTTAACCATAAATGATCAATACACGACGTCACTAGCCGGCTGGCATCTATTTCTTCACGCGTAACGTCATTGATAAGGCTCTGTAAGCCGAAGCCACACAAGGTGTTTTTATATTTATCGACAGTGGGATCCATATTCAACAAATCTATGTTTATATCTGCTGCAATAAGCACGTCATCCGAATTTGGTATTTTTTTTATAAATCCTTTAATTCCTCCACACAGATTAGTTTATTTGTTTTTGGTGGTCTATACGCTGTTATAATATGTAAAATATAATCCTTATATTTCAATTTACTGTGAATAAGTTCCACTGAATGGCTCTTTATGTTCGTACTCTCTAGTTCTAGATGCTTTTTAATAAACAATGTTAACCCTCCACCACGACGCTTTTCTCTAGTGTATGCATGCATGTTGTAATCCTGGATTGTATTAAACGGTAATTTATCTGGTTTGACATTGACCTCACTTAATATTATAATATCGATGCAATAATTACATTCATTGATCCATACTGACAATTCATTAAAATTTTTTCAAAGGGATCGAAAAGTCATATGTACGATTTGTAGTTTTTTCGACGTATTTTTTATGTATGCACTCCAATCATCCAATACACTAAACTTTCGATATTCATAATCATTTGCCACATTAAACATTATGTTATCGAATTTTAACTTACACTATAATACTCGCGTAGTGTGCTCGCGTATTCTGAACTGACTACATCTTTTATTTTTGTATGGCAAAACAGATATTGTTAATATCGGCGTCAGACCGAATGCATTGAATTTTTGACTGCTCATCTTTCTTAATCAATACTCTAAGGTTTTGAATCCATACATATTTGTACTTTCCTTTAAGCATCGTTTTAGCGTTCCAGAAAATCTGACGCATCTGTCTAGGTAAACACTCATTTATGTAGATTTGTTTTTCATTTTTGTTTTGTAACACATCGCTGTTGGTCACAATTAATTTTCTATGTTTAATCCAATCATTCCTGGCCGCCTTTGAGCGTAATGTAACAACTATCGGTCGAGACTTATTTTCTGCTATTCTCTCCTAACCTAACCTCTTTGCTTCTTCAATATCTTTATGATTCAAACCAATTTTTTTAGCAACTTTTTGCACCATCTCCAATGTATTTTCCTGTTTTGTTTCCTCTAAGCCAATTATCTCAATATTTTTTTCGACACCCTCATTCTCCAATTGCATTATTCTCTCTTCTAAAGCATCATTGACCTTCTGAAGATGGGTGTTTTTATTCTCCAAGGAAATGATTCTCTTTTCCACGTATTTTAAAAATAAATCTGAACTTCTTATCACCTACAATAGCGAGAGGCGCACAACTTAGCTCGATTTCCTACTCACTAAGCGACACCTAGATTTTGCTCTGAGGGTTGTCGCGGAGAAATACAGGATGAAGAATGCGCCTCTGCTTTGGTTCCTAGATATGCAGAAGGCCTTCAACTGTGTTCCTCGAGCGATGATCTGGTGGGCTCTGTGGTCCAAAAGGATTCCATAGATTTATATTGACACTATCTGGGACATGTATCTCCCGAAATTCCGTGGCTCAGACTGCTGTTGGCGACACAAAACCCTTCCCATCACAGTCAGTGTACACCTGTGTTCGGCCCTTAGTCTGCATCTGTTCAGTGTGATATAAGACGTATTGTCAAACAGCATCAGGGACTCGCATGAGCAGCTTCCATGATTGCTCATGTATGCTGACGATACCATGCATGGACAGGAGACGCTTGACAACGCCGGTCTGAAACTTAATGTGACGATTACTTGGCACTAAACTCTACAGATGTGATACTGTGGTCGAGCGCACGGATCAGGTTAAAAAATATAGATCCCATTGAAGGGACAGGTCTATAAAACCATCATTAGACCTGTCATTTTACATGGCAGTAAGACGTGGTCAATATTGAAGCAACACAAGCAAGAGCCACGTGTAACGGAAATGAAGATGCTGCGGTGGATATGTGGAGACACACGGATAGACTGTGTAAGGGGCTCTCGCATCCGCGGCATCCTTTACGTCCGTGTCATTGTAGATAAGTTGCAAGAGTGCCCTCTTCGCTTTTATCGTCATGTCTTGCGGCAATCGCTGGGCTACGTGGGAAACAAATGTTTGACCATGTCGCCGGGTCCCGGTAAGAGCGGAAGAAGTGCTGGCTTGACGTCGTAAGGGATGACATGCGTTCCAATGGTCTCACTACAGGGGAAAGTCAACGACCGTGCGAAGTGGAGGAAAAAATGTAGAAAAACGGATCCCGGACGTCGTGAGACGCAACTGTATCAGACGCTCGGATTACTTAAATTACCTGATTTTAGGATCCTTATCCTTTTTTGGACTTTTTACAGTCCCACCATAGATCAGTGTAATTCACTCAAACAGCTTTTTTTATTAGCATTAAACTTAAATAAATTTCACAGGTTTTGCTAAAAAAAACGGGAATGAATAACACATTTTATCTGTTGGGGTATGAGACTGGGATATATGTTGCTCTGGAAATTGCTGCCATTCTCGAAGATCGTGGTAAGATATTAATCATTTTGTTTTTGTTTTTTAACGGTAGTACTAAAGATCCAATAATATGAAAACATAATAAATATAATGTAATTGACAATACTGTTAAATGACAATATTAAAAAAATTGTCATGAGTTTTATTGCTAGGTTCTGCCTCAGGCTCTACCTATTGCTTTGCGAATCTGACAGTAAATGTAGAAGCAATAATCTTGACGTTCATAAGTGTTACTTTGTGGCCTACATGAATAAAGATATTAGCATTTTCATTTTTAATACAGTTCGTTATGTTGCAGGATTATCAGGCAAAGTATTTTGTCTTGGATGTGCACCAGAGGAATTTGAAAAGGTTTTTGAAGAACAACTATCACAGTTTGAAAATGAACAGCAACTACAAGACGAGGTGTTGCGGCACATGTATTCGTTAATGACCGGCAGTGCTCCTAAAGCCCTAGACCAATTGTTACAAAACTTGAGCACTTGGTCAGAAAAAATGGAAGTTTGTGTGCGTACTCTTCTCGGCCGTGTTTTCCATTCAGCGCAGTACACTCGCTCTCTCATTAAATCTGCTCTGACCCGCATTAATCAAGTAAGGCATTATAGTGTTACACTTCGACCACTGCGATCTCAAGTGATTCTAATAAGAGCTGCAGTAGGGAATGTACTTCAAGATACAGTTCTGCAGCATATATCACAAAAACCCCTCGTCGTCCACCAGCTTGATACATCACTAGCACATATTACGAAGGATTTTCGCTGTAGTGCAATTATCAACGATCACTTGGATCCTACAATATTGGAAAACTTTGAAACCAAAAATATCTGCGATACGTACCTGCTTAATGCAAACTCATTTATGGCTATAGAATGAGATAAATTATAATAAATATATAATAATTGTTAAATTTGTTTTATTTGTCCATTATTTGAACCTCATATTATTTCGAATAAATGTTCAGCACTTTTAGAACCTAACCTTTGCGCTTACTGTTTTCCCGTATCATTAAGGCCCTGTCAAAATATAAAACCATTTCCTATGACCAATGGTAAGAGTATTTCGACGCCCGCAGTTTGTAAAGGGTTATATGGTAAACTATACAGTATCAGCCTCCACATTTGCCTTGGTTTGTTAATGGTAAAGTAAATAGAAGTACCCTAAAATTAATTATTAGACTTCGTTCATGACACTCACCATCGGTAACGCCTGCAGAAGTCCAGATTGCTTTTCGCCGCATGATAAAACGGTAAGCTGTCGAAGCCGATGGAGTCCCCATCGAAGCTTGGAGGGCGATGGGTCTCCGCGGTGTGGGCATCTTAGTAAACCTCTTCAACCGCGTACTCTATAGCGGGCAGATCCCAAACCAATGAAGGCTGAGTATTATTACTCCAGTCTTCAAAGGTAACGTTGGCGGTTTTTGGAGGGCAAATAAAATCTTTCTTGCCTTTTCTAATCATATCAGCATATGATATGATATAACGAGGTTCACTCCCTAGCTGTACCAGCTGGTCTCCTCTGTCGTTGTTCGTTTCCATGGTCTCTATTTCTGAATATGCTGCTATAAGCTTCTGTTTTGCAGACTGATATTACATCGACATCTGAGACGCCTCATGCAACACTCCTCTGCACAAGTTAGAGATCCAAAGTTTGCTTTCAGAGTTTAACTTGCCTCCGTTAGTCGAAATAGAGCATATATCAGAAAGGTAGCTTTCGATCTTGCTAAGTCTTTTTTGGATCTTAGGCGTCGTGGCGATTGAAGTAGACTGAGCAGTAGAGAGTGTCTCGGAGGTGGGCTGCGCAGTGTATGAGAGCTCCGAAGGAGCGGTCTTTCCGTCTCAAAAAATCATTTACCACAATTCACCGAATCAGTTCAATTTACTTTTCTTTTTCTTGATTTTAGAGCCGCATGAAAGTGCAGTGTCTGCGAAATGTTGAACCAGTATCGGCTAATAAATTTATTGATTTCAAATAAACACATTTAACATGTTCGTCAACAATTGCGGTGCGAACTTCCAACTACTCTAACTCATAACTCCCAAAAATTGAAACTATCATTGTTATCAACAGATCTAAAATAATGAATCCATCACGCCTTATTCCCGAAGGGGTGGCAGAGGCATATTATATGCCCACTTTTCACCGTGTGGATTCCTGTCCCACGTAATAGGTTAAAAAAAATGGTTATCGGGATATTTACCATGTCCACTTTCATAACACTGGTAAATATCCCAATAGTTTATATTTTGGATAAATCGATCTCATTTTTTTGTCCGGTCTGTGGAGTTGTACTCGGACTACTTCTTGTGCTTCTTGAAGAGAGTGAGGAATGTAGATAGGGATAAAGCGCCGCCACAAAACAGCGCGCAGGAGTCCCGCCCGACTCCTGTAGTAAATGAGCTAGGGCTGCCATATGTAGGGGCAGCAAGGCTAAAGAAGTTAGCCCTAACCCGTATCCGCTTCGCAATGTACGGAACATTGGCACGCTGACTGGGCGTGTGGCAGAGTTGACCGAGGTACTCTCTAGGCGGGGGTGAACGTGGCTTTCCTGCAGGAGTCTCGGTGGAAGGGCAATAGAGCCTGGCCTCTGCAGAAGGGCTACAAGCTGTATTATAAGGGTGCGCCTGGTAGGTAGAACGGGTTGGTCGGGGCTGCGGAGCGGCATCTCATCAGGCCGGTTGTAGCGATGCTGATAAGATTTCGTTTTGGGGCCAACTCGACGGAGTGCTTCTTAGCATTTCGTTGTCACACACACATTAGGCGGCGATCTAAACGGTCATGTGGGTGAAGAGTTGTGAGGCATTTGACCGTGTTCATAGTGGTCTTGGATACGGCACCCGCAACACTAAAGGAGAAACTATCCTCAGAACGTATGCGGAAACTGATCTGGCCATAGTTTTTTTTTTTATTTATTTATTTGAGTTTCTAATACATTTATTTCATAATTTTCGCCAAACTATATAGTTTGTTGGCGACCACAATGCACTCTTATACAAGATGTATACATCTATAATTTATACAAAAAAAAAACAACACTTATCCACACTTATGTTTCTGTCTACTTTACTTCTAGATTTTTGATTATAAACATCTTCAATTTTCGCTTAAATTCGTGTTTACCACTACATTTTTTATCAAATATACGATTAAATATTCTAGGTATCATATAACTTCTTGTACGTTCACCATAGTAGTTACAGGCAATTGGTTCTATGAATTGCTTACGTGTTGTAGTCCTTAAATTTCTGTGATATATTTTGTCTATTTTAAATTCCTTACTATTATTTTGTTCTAGTGCTAGTAAATAATCTACTTTCTCTCGTATGGGCAAAATGTTACATATTTTGTATAATTTATTGTAGTTTTCCTTACATCCTAATTTAGTTTTCTTATCTAATAATAATTTAAAAAAGCTGATTTGCAAGTCCATCACCTTGCAGAGATAAGTTGGAAAGGTACGACCATATGAACTTAGGCCATAACTTAATAATGCTTCTGGAAGTGCGTGATATAACATGACTAATGTATTAACCCTATATTTAACTATTAACCCTATATTTTATTTGCCTAAATTTACTCAGTATAGACCTTAATTTACTGCAGACACTATGAATTTGTAACTTCCAACTAAAATCACAATCCACCATCAAGCCCAAGTACCTATAATTATTAACAAATTCTATATTCTAGCAATTAATACAAACTATTTTATTATTATGCAAGCATTCGTAAGAATGACCTATTATGTGGTCCTAACAAGTGGACCTAACAAGTGGTTCAGAGGGTTTTTTTACATAAGGTGAATGTATTAACATACATTTAGTTTTTGCAATATTCAAAATTATGCCATTATCATGCAACCATTTAAGTACACTTTCTAGGTCCTCTTGTATAGCTCCCTGAATGTTCTGTATGTCCCAGTCTGCATACAACGTGCAAGTGTCATCCGCATACATATAGACAGTGCTATTTTTTATGACATTACACATACTGTTTACATGCATAATGTAACCCAGAGGACCATACACAGAGCCAGTTGGGACCCCGAGCAATACATCTTCCCCAGTTACATTACCAATTCTTGTACGTAGTGTTCTATTACTAAGATAACTACAGAACCATTGATGTACCGGACCACGAACACCACACTCATGCATCGCCTCCAGTAGTTGCTCATGTTCCAGGGTATCAAACGCCTTTTTAAAATCAATAAATAGGGCTATAACATACTTTTTTTCATTGAGGCACTTGTTGATACTATCAGTGAACTTTCCCAAAGCAGTGGATGTACTACGTGAGCTACGAAAACCGTGCTGGGAATCTGTTATTATTGAGTGTTTTTCCAAAAACGAACCAATTCTTTTAACTAATTCCCTTTCTACTATCTTATTGATCACTGACAATATTGCGATAGGGCGATAATTAGAATAGTCCAGGTGATTGCCGTGCTTAAATATAGGTCGTATAATTGCTTTTTTAAGAACGTCTGGGTAGGTACCATAAGACAGACAATTATATATGAATTTTGCAAGAAATGGACTTATACTGTTTTTAATATATTTCAAGTCTTGTACTCTTATTCCATCCAACCCGGGACATTTTCTAGCACACAAGTGATCTATGATTTTTATGATTTCATTTGCTGACACTTTTTGATAATATAGAGAAACATTACTTGGCTTTACATAAGCGCTTCTTTCTAAAAATTTAATACTGCAGTGATGTTTAATTTGGTCAATTTCTTTGGTAAAGGTAGCAGCAAACTTCGTACATATACTCATCACAGTATCGGTTTTACCCAAATATTTCATCACTACAGAATCTACATCCACCTTAGTATTACCTAACCACTTGTTTAATATTGACCAGATTTTTCTGAAATCACCTTCACAATTTTTTTATTTACTTTGTTTATATTTATTCGCAGCTAAGAATATGAGCCGACTTGTCTTATTTCTATGTCTAGTATATTCTAACCTATAATTTGTATTATTAATATTGGCCTTCCATCGCCTAAATAACATATCTCTACGATTAATCATCAACAAAAGATCACTGCTCATTCATTGCTTAGGTTTCCTTTTATTTCTTTTTTTCAATAAAGTTTTAGAACTTTCGTAAATACTTTCAAATATATAACTAATACGATCATATAACAATATAGGACAATTTACACCTTCCAACTCACTCCAATCTATTTTATCTAACTGTTGTCTGACTAATAAATTATTTAAAGTACATAGCATTGAATTTTCACTGCCACTATCACTGCATTCCTTATCAATAGCCAAATTAACACCCACTAAATAATGGTCTGATAATTTTGAAGTAAACATATGCGCCGACGCACATTTACAACTACTTAACCATAAATGATCAATACACGACGTCACTAGCCGGCTGGCATCTATTTCTTCACGCGTAACGTCATTGATAAGGCTCTGTAAGCCGAAGCCACACAAGGTGTTTTTATATTTATCGACAGTGGGATCCATATTCAACAAATCTATGTTTATATCTGCTGCAATAAGCACGTCATCCGAATTTGGTATTTTTTTTATAAATCCTTTAATTCTTCCACACAGATTAGTTTATTTGTTTTTGGTGGTCTATACGCTGTTATAATATGTAAAATATAATCCTTATATTTCAATTTACTGTGAATAAGTTCCACTGAATGGCTCTTTATGTTCGTACTCTCTAGTTCTAGATGCTTTTTAATAAACAATGTTAACCCTCCACCACGACGCTTTTCTCTAGTGTATGCATGCATGTTGTAATCCTGGATTGTATTAAACGGTAATTTATCTGGTTTGACATTGACCTCACTTAATATTATAATATCGATGCAATAATTACATTCATTGATCCATACTGACAATTCATTAAAATTTTTTCAAAGGGATCGAAAAGTCATATGTACGATTTGTAGTTTTTTCGACGTATTTTTTATGTATGCACTCCAATCATCCAATACACTAAACTTTCGATATTCATAATCATTTGCCACATTAAACATTATTTTATCGAATTTTAACTTACACTATAATACTCGCGTAGTGTGCTCGCGTATTCTGAACTGACTACATCTTTTATTTTTGTATGGCAAAACAGATATTGTTAATATCGGCGTCAGACCGAATGCATTGAATTTTTGACTGCTCATCTTTCTTAATCAATACTCTAAGGTTTTGAATCCATACATATTTGTACTTTCCTTTAAGCATCGTTTTAGCGTTCCAGAAAATCTGACGCATCTGTCTAGGTAAACACTCATTTATGTAGATTTGTTTTTCATTTTTGTTTTGTAACACATCGCTGTTGGTCACAATTAATTTTCTATGTTTAATCCAATCATTCCTGGCCGCCTTTGAGCGTAATGTAACAACTATCGGTCGAGACTTATTTTCTGCTATTCTCTCCTAACCTAACCTCTTTGCTTCTTCAATATCTTTATGATTCAAACCAATTTTTTTAGCAACTTTTTGCACCATCTCCAATGTATTTTCCTGTTTTGTTTCCTCTAAGCCAATTATCTCAATATTTTTTTCGACACCCTCATTCTCCAATTGCATTATTCTCTCTTCTAAAGCATCATTGACCTTCTGAAGATGGGTGTTTTTATTCTCCAAGGAAATGATTCTCTTTTCCACGTATTTTAAAAATAAATCTGAACTTCTTATCACCTACAATAGCGAGAGGCGCACAACTTAGCTCGATTTCCTACTCACTAAGCGACACCTAGATTTTGCTCTGAGGGTTGTCGCGGAGAAATACAGGATGAAGAATGCGCCTCTGCTTTGGTTCCTAGATATGCAGAAGGCCTTCAACTGTGTTCCTCGAGCGATGATCTGGTGGGCTCTGTGGTCCAAAAGGATTCCATAGATTTATATTGACACTATCTGGGACATGTATCTCCCGAAATTCCGTGGCTCAGACTGCTGTTGGCGACACAAAACCCTTCCCATCACAGTCAGTGTACACCTGTGTTCGGCCCTTAGTCTGCATCTGTTCAGTGTGATATAAGACGTATTGTCAAACAGCATCAGGGACTCGCATGAGCAGCTTCCATGATTGCTCATGTATGCTGACGATACCATGCATGGACAGGAGACGCTTGACAACGCCGGTCTGAAACTTAATGTGACGATTACTTGGCACTAAACTCTACAGATGTGATACTGTGGTCGAGCGCACGGATCAGGTTAAAAAATATAGATCCCATTGAAGGGACAGGTCTATAAAACCATCATTAGACCTGTCATTTTACATGGCAGTAAGACGTGGTCAATATTGAAGCAACACAAGCAAGAGCCACGTGTAACGGAAATGAAGATGCTGCGGTGGATATGTGGAGACACACGGATAGACTGTGTAAGGGGCTCTCGCATCCGCGGCATCCTTTACGTCCGTGTCATTGTAGATAAGTTGCAAGAGTGCCCTCTTCGCTTTTATCGTCATGTCTTGCGGCAATCGCTGGGCTACGTGGGAAACAAATGTTTGACCATGTCGCCGGGTCCCGGTAAGAGCGGAAGAAGTGCTGGCTTGACGTCGTAAGGGATGACATGCGTTCCAATGGTCTCACTACAGGGGAAAGTCAACGACCGTGGGAAGTGGAGGAGAAAATGTAGAAAAAAGGATCCCGGACGTCGTGAGACGCAACTGTATCAGACGCTCGGAGGATAATGATGAGATAGCAGTTTGGCCTGATAATTCCTGTTTCCAAATTCAAAATCCGCTGTACTTTTTTATTTAAAATATACTTAAATTACCTGATTTTAGGATCCTTATCCTTTTTTGGACTTTTTACAGTCCCACCATAGATCAGTGTAATTCACTCAAACAGCTTTTTTTATTAGCATTAAACTTAAATAAATTTCACAGGTTTTGCTAAAAAAAACGGGAATGAATAACACATTTTATCTGTTGGGGTATGAGACTGGGATATATGTTGCTCTGGAAATTGCTGCCATTCTCGAAGATCGTGGTAAGATATTAATCATTTTGTTTTTGTTTTTTAACGGTAGTACTAAAGATCCAATAATATGAAAACATAATAAATATAATGTAATTGACAATACTGTTAAATGACAATATTAAAAAAATTGTCATGAGTTTTATTGCTAGGTTCTGCCTCAGGCTCTACCTATTGCTTTGCGAATCTGACAGTAAATGTAGAAGCAATAATCTTGACGTTCATAAGTGTTACTTTGTGGCCTACATGAATAAAGATATTAGCATTTTCATTTTTAATACAGTTCGTTATGTTGCAGGATTATCAGGCAAAGTATTTTGTCTTGGATGTGCACCAGAGGAATTTGAAAAGGTTTTTGAAGAACAACTATCACAGTTTGAAAATGAACAGCAACTACAAGACGAGGTGTTGCGGCACATGTATTCGTTAATGACCGGCAGTGCTCCTAAAGCCCTAGACCAATTGTTACAAAACTTGAGCACTTGGTCAGAAAAAATGGAAGTTTGTGTGCGTACTCTTCTCGGCCGTGTTTCCCATTCAGCGCAGTACACTCGCTCTCTCATTAAATCTGCTCTGACCCGCATTAATCAAGTAAGGCATTATAGTGTTACACTTCGACCACTGCGATCTCAAGTGATTCTAATAAGAGCTGCAGTAGGGAATGTACTTCAAGATACAGTTCTGCAGCATATATCACAAAAACCCCTCGTCGTCCACCAGCTTGATACATCACTAGCACATATTACGAAGGATTTTCGCTGTAGTGCAATTATCAACGATCACTTGGATCCTACAATATTGGAAAACTTTGAAACCAAAAATATCTGCGATACGTACCTGCTTAATGCAAACTCATTTATGGCTATAGAATGAGATAAATTATAATAAATATATAATAATTGTTAAATTTGTTTTATTTGTCCATTATTTGAACCTCATATTATTTCGAATAAATGTTCAGCACTTTTAGAACCTAACCTTTGCGCTTACTGTTTTCCCGTATCATTAAGGCCCTGTCAAAATATAAAACCATTTCCTATGACCAATGGTAAGAGTATTTCGACGCCCGCAGTTTGTAAAGGGTTATATGGTAAACTATACAGTATCAGCCTCCACATTTGCCTTGGTTTGTTAATGGTAAAGTAAATAGAAGTACCCTAAAATTAATTATTAGACTTCGTTCATGACACTCACCATCGGTAACGCCTGCAGTAGTCCAGATTGCTTTTCGCCGCATGATAAAACGGTAAGCTGTCGAAGCCGATGGAGTCCCCATCGAAGCTTGGAGGGCGATGGGTCTCCGCGGTGTGGGCATCTTAGTAAACCTCTTCAACCGCGTACTCTATAGCGGGCAGATCCCAAACCAATGAAGGCTGAGTATTATTACTCCAGTCTTCAAAGGTAAGGGCAGTGCAGGAGTGCGGGAGCTATTGCGGTATAAAGGTTATGTCCCACACCATGAAGATCTTCGAGAGGATTATAGACTCCCGGTTCCGGCAGGAGTGTGCTCTCTCGGAGTGTCAATATGGGTTTCGCCCTGGTCATGAGGCCACGGACCCTGTTTTTGCCCTGAGGGATGTCGCAGAGAAATACAGGACGAAGAACACTCCTCTGCACTGTATGTTCCTAGACATGCACAGACGTTCGACTGTGTTCCTCTAGCGATGATCTGGTGGGCACAGCGTTCCAAAGGGGTTCCAGAGGTCTATATTGTCACTATCCGGGACATGTACCGCGACTCCGATTCCGTGGTTCGGACTGCTGTTGGCGACACGAAACCCTTTCCCATCACTGTCGGGGTACACCAGGGTTCGGTCCTTATTCCGCTTCTGTTCAGTATGATATTAGACGAATTGTCGGACAGCATCAGGAACTCGCATGAGCAGCCTCCATGGTTGCTCATGTATGCAGACGATATTGCGCTGGCAGACGTGGACAGGGGCAGATTGGTACGAAGTGTGAACGCGTGGAAGGAGACGCTTGAGAACGGCGGTAAATGTGGCAAAGACCGAGTACTTGGCACTAAACTCGACAGATCCCACATCCGTCCGCATAGGCGGTGATTTGGTCGAGCGCACGGACCAGGTTAATTATCTGGAATCTGTTTTTCACACGTCTAGTGACATCGATTGGTATGTCAAGTCACGCATTGCTGCCGCGTGGGCCTAATGGCGGGAGATGACTGGTGTCATTTGTGTGACCCAAAAATGCCGAGCCGGTTGAAGAAATAGGTCTACAAGGTTCGGGTAGTTCAGGTGGCTAGAACATTTCCCTAGTTAGACAAAGGTCACGGTTTCAATCCCCGTCTCGAATCCAATTGTCTTTTTCCACTTTGTCGTACATATTTTAATCGACACTTTAAGATTATGACCAGAGCCATCTATCGAGCTAATGAACAACTCGATACCAATGAAAAGTGTTATAACCATTTTTAAACATTGATACAATGGACTCCACTCAGTCTATGGATATTTGTTTGAAGCAATAATTAAATAATTTATGATATATTTAGCAAAATAATTGCTTTTAAGGTTTATCCATACCCACAGAATGTTTTGGTTGAACCTATATCGGAAGTAGCCCAGGCATTCTACCGCTTAGTAATACATTTAAATTAAATTAGTACAACGAACTTATCTTTAGAATAATACTATTGTTACGTTCGTAGGGTACGGGTACTTATAGGAATTGCACTAATTAGTATTTTCGAGATTGTAAGGAATAGCCGTCAAGGGTTGGACGGAATAGCTATTAGTGGTCTAAAATATGAGGTGAATATTTAGACAGGTCTATGTGAGATAGATAGTTAAACTGTGGACTAAAAGGCAATTGTTTGAACCGTGTCCATACAGTTGTCTAAAAGATGAGGTGGCCATATAGATGGTGTGGCGTGTGATTGACAAATGACGTGTATCGTCTAATGAGTAATGTGATTCAAGACTGACTTGACAAATGATGTAATGTTGTCTTATAAGCGATGTGATTCTTTACCAGATGTAACCCCCCCCCCTGTGTTGCCCGTACTATACTGCGCGTGATATCTATAGGTGTGAAAAAAGAAGATGAGGAGAGATTCTAATATCTCTCGCTAACCGCTGAGATACCTAAGTGATGCTATTGAACATGTTACGTAATATATGGCCTTGCGATCCGTAATCGTCTAGTGGTTAAATTTATAAAAAATAATTAATTGTTTGATAATACTTTATAAAATCTCTGAAAAATACAATGAACGAACGTACAAAAGATGAATGGTGAATTGTTATCTTAAAGTAAAGAATAGTTTGGATACTGCAAATAAAGTCTCATGCATTCTGACCTGATATAACTGGCTCGAACTGATTTCTACTTGTAGGCGATTCAGGCTCGATTCTGGGTCCTGTAAATTTTAATTGACCTATGAGACTAGCCTTTTGTCCATACTACATTACCCCAATGTTCGTCCCGTCAAGTATAACACAATATAAGTTTATTCCGATAGATTTTGGTCTGAAAGAATATTTAAAGTAGAAGTCGTAGAACGGGTGAGTTGTTAGATGTGAAAATTTGTAGTTCTCCTGATAGTAGGACAAAGTGACTCAGAATAAATGTACTCAACATTAAATACTGGTTTTGAAGCATAGCACTTAACGTGCTGACGTGGTGCCTATGGTATCATACTCCGTATAGAAGTCTAGTAGTTTGATATGGAATAATAGGTCATATTAAGGACTGAGCGTATTAAAATAGCTTAATAAATAAAGCTTCCAAAGTGTCATATTTGAATTCGAAGCATGTGTGTAATTGGAGCTCAAAGTAATTTTAATCAAGTTAATCATGACTAAGCCAGATAACATCACAGCAAGGAACTCCCCTCGGTGCGAGGATTTTCGTCATCACTGCAGGGGCCAAACTGTGCTAGACTTTCCCCGGAGGTATTTTTTAACCCCATAAGTCGTCCTGTCGTGTGAGTACCATTAGCATCGAACAGCATGGCTAGAGAAAAATTAAATGAACTCGCATTACTTCACAGCCAATGAGATAATTTCAAGTAAAGTTGTATATACGCTCTGTCATCTATATCGCCTCGAAGTTTGGCTAATAAATTTGGCTGAATAAATACATTCAGCATACAATTCAGTCTTTGTTTGAAATCTAGCACATACACGTACTAGCGTGAAACTTAGAATCTCATATTAGTTATATGACCTTTAAAACATCATAGTTGGATGTTTTAAAGGTCATATTGAAACTTAGCACATTATAGCAGCTTAAATAAATAAAGCTTACTAAATAATACATTTGAAGTCTAGGCACATATGTAGCTGGAACTCTGGATCATTTTTATCATGTTAGTCATGACTAAGCCAGATAACATCACAACTAGGAACTTCCCACGTTGCAGGTTCAGTCATAGATATCCCCCGAAAACTTATAGACCCGAGACATGGCGTTTGAGGCGTAGCGTCAAACGCCATGTCTCAATAATATTGGTGTGTATTCGAATTATATTGTTTTGTAGTCGTTGAATAGTTGTGCACGCCGACTCAAATAGTAGTGTCTGGTGGTGATGTAAGCTAGGTTATCTATATCTCCTCGAAGTTAGCCAAAATCTAGTATGATTCGACACTGATTAAATGTACTTAGCATTTAATTCGGTCAAAAGGAACAATTTTGTAACGTATTTAGTACGCTACATTAATTCAGTCGTCATTTGTAATCGGTAGCTCGTCGCATCGTCATACTTGTTCTTATAATGTTTAGACCAAAACCAAACCGGACAACGTACATTGTTGTTATCTAATTAAATCAGCTAATCGTTCTGTCGTGAAGCTAAATTTAATTCATCCTAATTTATTAATATTTTACGATGTTGTAAATTATTTAACCAATGTTTTAATTTACGTAAAATCTGAAGTTCAAAGATTACAAATGTAAATAATATACAAATAGATATCTAAAAATAAATTCTACATGCACAACCTCTTATCTAAAAATCACACACATGCACATAAACAAATTTCGTACATTGCAGTACATAAGATACATATATTTTAATATTATATATTACTTGAGACTCATAATAATGCTCAATCAATGATATCTTCGTATTTAATTAATTAATTTTAGTATTTAACTATACTTTCATGAGAAAATTCATAATCAAACACTAAATAATCTCAGCTTATTGATTTATTTGCACACTGAATTATCTAGATATATTTTAATAAATCAAAAAACAAATCTAATAGTTAATCTTAAAAGCATTCAAATAATAATCCATTTACCTTGAAATAATTAATTTAAATCGAAAAACAGAATATCTAATAGACATTAGATGATTTCAATAAGTAACAAAATATATTTTAATAGGAATAATTAGAAATAAAACCAGTCTCAGTAAATACCAAAATATAGTCTCATTAAGTAATTATACTTAATAGGAAGAATTATAAACAATAGGCAAATCTCAATAAGTAATCATACTTAATAGGAAGAATTTTAAACAATAGGAAAATATGGTACTTAACTCGGAATAATTATATACAAAAAATAGTCTCATTAAGTTATACTTAATAGAAATAACTATAAACAATCGGCAGTCTCATTAAGTAATTATACTTAACTTATAGGCAGCTAGGTCGTCCCACAAAAACACTAAGACCTAATTCGGAGGTCTTACTCTTAGTTAGGCAGATGTGCCTCAATACGCGCCCGGTTTGCAACTGAATAGAACTTTTCATGATTTGAACTCATGGTATTTTGGCCCTTTGTTCTCAGTTTTGAACAGAACAAAAAAAGGTATCCCTTTTTTTGTTTATTAAAATGCGCGCGTCCTTCAGAGAATATTATTTTAACACAAACATGTGTCAAGTGGTCACAAGATATCAGCACAAAAGTTTAGCAGAAAAACTGTTTAAATGGTTTAGTTCCCACTTATGTGGCCAATTTTCTGACAAATAATGTCTTTGACCATAGAAACCAATGGACTTGAAATACCTACAAAAAAAACGTGACAGGTTTGTGGCCCACAAAATGGCTGACTGCTTAGGGTTGTCAATTTCATAGCGAAAATGGCCCCGATTCTGTGCGTCATTCTCTAAACCTAAGTCGTGCTAAATTTAAATTACGAATGAAAACATAGTACATTTGACATTCCTAATTCAAATTTAGCTCAACTTAGGTTTAGAGAATGAAGCACAGAATCGGGGCCATAATTAGCATAAGAAATTACTATTACTAATTAAAAATAAAACAAAATTTTATTTTTTCATTATATCTTATGAAATTTACTTATAATTTACATATGATGTATGTGTCATAATGTTCGATCACGGAGTAACAGCACAGGCCACCTATAGAAATCTTAAGTAGGATACAAAATGACAGCCAATGTATTAGACTAAAAATCATTTATTACAGTGTTAGGTAGGATACAATGATTGTCGCAACCTAGCTCAAATTCAAAGTCCTACATCGAGCCCACAGCACCAATCGATCGGATTTGATCAAAATACACACCCTCTTTCACAATTTTGCACAGATTATTTGCTATTCGTTTCTAAACAATATTAATTTGTTTAAAAATTATCTATGCGACACTTTTTCACACATAATTTGTCCATGGTATCTAAATCAGTCCAGTCAGTCGCGTCAAGCGTTGTCGATCGCATCGTATCTCTGCGCGCGGCAGGTAGCTGATACGATTTATTTATTTTTGTAATGGCTTCTAAAGTAGTGAAATGTGTAAGTTGTAATGTGGTAATTAGTGAAGTACTGGCTTTTATTTGTAATAAGCTGGATGTAATGAACGAAGAAAGTATTAGCCAGATATGTGTCAGTGCTTTTAATGAACATGAGATCCAAGTTGCTAAAAATTTATTATTCGATTCTATATCGATCTCAAAGCGCAAAAAAATTAGAAAGCGTCAGGGCAAGACGTTACGTGATATTGACGACATCATCTGTGTGCTCAAAGAAACAGATCCTGAAGACATTCCTACCTTCGTTGCGCGAGATTTGCACAAATTACCGCCCGTACATTTTGATCACGTCGATGTGACCCGTTTACTGAAAGATATATTGACTATGAAATGTGAAATGCAACGTATTTATGATGATTATGCTACAGTGAAACAATTGAAGGAACTTCAGCTGGAAATTCGCGAAACGCGCAGCATCGGACACCTTCGCCGACGACGGACCGAGCAAGGACTCCACTTTAAACTGACGCTGGAACAGACAGGCAATGTCTCGAGGTGCTTGAGCGTCTCCCACACTCAAAGGCAGACCCGACTTCACATTTAATTTATTAGTTGCTTTCCAAAACTTACTGAAATCTTTGCAAGCATGGTATTTTGCAATGTTATCCATTTCAACTTGTACTCTATTATTTTGACAATATTTTAATTTAGATTTGAATATTTTTCGAGTCTCATTCATCTTATTATAAAAATATCCAGATCTACGTTTTCCATTTAACAACCACATCTGATAATGCAGTCTAGCCTCCTTGTGAGCACCACTTACATATCTGTTCCAGCCAGGCACACATTTAAAGCGAGTATTTTTAGGAACACTTTTATTAAATGTCTCTTTCGAGCCCTTTGACAATATACTAACAATTCTAAGGTACATTTTATTAAGTATTACGAGTAGGTTATGCGACTCATCATAACATAATTTATCTGCGCAACTGCAACATTTATATGGAAAATCCAACTCTTTAAGTTGAAAATTACAATAATCAAAATATTTATTTATTTGATGTTGGTTCCTTTCTCCCCATTTTACCATATTACACATTACATTATTTATAAGACTTTTAGGCAAAACTAAACCAAAATCGCATTCCACAACTACAGGATAGTGATCTGACCAGTATGTATCGTAAACAATGGACACGTTACGCACAGATGTTCGTGCCGCCTTAGTTACTACGCAGTGATCGAGCCATGACTGTGTGCCGTATACCTCACTTACGAATGTGTGCGAGTTGCTCGGCAACAACTCCATATCTACACAAGTCCACGATTGTTCAGTACAAAAGTTTAATAATTCTTTCCCAAATAAACTGCAAGGATTCGCATTAAAATCACCGAGAATGAAAACTGACTCCACATTTGCACTTTCAATAATAGCACTTATTTCACCTAGGCACTCGGTAAACAATGGTAGGTTGTCAATTTTATCAGTAGGCATGTAAACAGAGAATATTAAGACTGTACGATCGATTTCAAGGTTAACCCTAATCGCGGCTAGCCGCACACTACTACATTGTATAACGGACACCGACAGGTACGCGGACCTTCGCCATAACAGAGCTACACCTCCGTATGGCCGTCCAGTTAACACCCCTTCCGATGTATCTATTGCAGATTTGCCCGTGTAGGAAAACTCGCTGTCAATTCCACCCAGAAACGGTAAATCGTGAGGAAACAACCATGTCTCCTGTAGAGCCACAATATTCGCCGAGCAGCAAAGTTTCCTAACACATTCAACTTACCGAATGACGTTTTTGCAGTTAAAGCTTATTATTCTGTTTGTACTAGATTTCATAATTAATTTTTGCGGGTTTCATTAGCTATGACCGGATATTGGGTACCTCTTACCTTATGATGACCAAAATCCACAAAAGGGCGATATATAATACCTTCAGGCCAAAAATCTTCAGTTAAAAACACATCCTGTTTATGCTTGGGGACAAATACTTTGTATGCATCATAGTCTTTTAATAATTTAAATATAAATAAAGATAAATATCCATCACGCCTTATCCCCGAAGGGGTGGCAGAGGCATATAATATGCCCACTTTTCACCGTGTGGATTTACCTGTCCCACGTAATAGGTGGTGAGCCCATTGCCGTGTTGCAATAGACAGACGCAGGTTGTGACTACCTGCTGTTGAAATTTTTCATGCCGCCCATAAGGCATTCAACCAGGCTTAACGACTGCCATTTTACTGGCAAACGGGACCAACGGCTTAACGTGCCTTCCGAAGCACGGAAACGCTCGCAAATGTAAATGCCACAAAGTGGTCACCCATCCGAGGACCAGCCATAGTGAAAGTTGCGTAACTCAGTGATCGTTTACAGAACACTGAGACCGCGGGGCCACGAGCGCTTCTTTTAATAATTTCATATTCATTTTCTCAAGGCTCACGTCTATGTTGATCTTATTCTTCACATATGTAATGATGTCACTCACAGACGTATCCTTTGATACATTATATATATATAAAGAGGTACTTTACTGTCCGCCGCCTTGAATTTAGAGTTGACATCGACTTTTCCTGTTTTTCCCACGAACCTATTTCGATACCTTTTTCTGAGATCACTCTTGTGAGGTTGCGTTCTCCACTCACCTTCCTGTAAAACATCAGAGTAGCTTCTCTTAGGTGACTCGGTAGTCATATGTATTGGAGGACCTGCAGGTGCAGCAGTAGGCGGCGCTGGCAGTGGCGTTGGCAATAAGGCGATGACGTCACCTTGCAGCTCGTTGCCAGCCGAGTAATCTGACGATCGAGCATTAGGAACATCGCGAGATGTTTTTACCACACTACCTTCCAATATCAATATGTTAGCTTCTGGAGATAATCCAGTAGGGCCACTCTCACACTCGAAATTCGACAGTCTAGGGCCAATTGCGCTTTGCCTCACAGTAACATTCCGCTGGAAATTATTGACAATAGAAACATTCTTAAGTATCTCAATTTCCAGCTGAAGTTCCTTCAATTGTTTCACTGTAGCATAATCATCATAAATACGTTGCATTTCACATTTCATAGTCAATATATCTTTCAGTAAACGGGTCACATCGACGTGATCAAAATGTACGGGCGGTAATTTGTGCAAATCTCGCGCAACGAAGGTAGGAATGTCTTCAGGATCTGTTTCTTTGAGCACACAGATGATGTCGTCAATATCACGTAACGTCTTGCCCTGACGCTTTCTAATTTTTTTGCGCTTTGAGATCGATATAGAATCGAATAATAAATTTTTAGCAACTTGGATCTCATGTTCATTAAAAGCACTGACACATATCTGGCTAATACTTTCTTCGTTCATTACATCCAGCTTATTACAAATAAAAGCCAGTACTTCACTAATTACCACATTACAACTTACACATTTCACTACTTTAGAAGCCATTACAAAAATAAATAAATCGTATCAGCTACCTGCCGCGCGCAGAGATACGATGCTATCGACAACGCTTGACGCGACTGACTGGACTGATTTAGATACCATGGACAAATTATGTGTGAAAAAGTGTCGCATAGATAATTTTTAAACAAATTAATATTGTTTAGAAACGAATAGCAAATAATCTGTGCAAAATTGTGAAAGAGGGTGTGTATTTTGATCAAATCCGATCGATTGGTGCTGTGGGCTCGATGTAGGACTTTGAATTTGAGCTAGGTTGCGACAATCATTGTATCCTACCTAACACTGTAATAAATGATTTTTAGTCTAATACATTGGCTGTCATTTTGTATCCTACTTAAGATTTCTATAGGTGGCCTGTGCTGTTACTCCGTGATCGAACATTATGACACATACATCATATGTAAATTATAAGTAAATTTCATAAGATATAATGAAAAAATAAAATTTTGTATTATTTTTAATTAGTAATAGTAATTTCTTATGCTAATTATGGCCCCGATTCTGTGCTTCATTCTCTAAACCTAAGTTGAGCTAAATTTGAATTAGGAATGTCAAATGTACTATGTTTTCATTCGTAATTTAAATTTAGCACGACTTAGGTTTAGAGAATGACGCACAGAATCGGGGCCATTTTCGCTATGAAATTGACAACCCTAAGCAGTCAGCCATTTTGTGGGCCACAAACCTGTCACGTTTTTTTTGTAGGTATTTCAAGTCCATTGGTTTCTATGGTCAAAGACATTATTTGTCAGAAAATTGGCCACATAAGTGGGAACTAAACCATTTAAACAGTTTTTCTGCTAAACTTTTGTGCTGATATCTTGTGACCACTTGACACATGTTTGTGTTAAAATAATATTCTCTGAAGGACGCGCGCATTTTAATAAACAAAAAAAGGGATACCTTTTTTTGTTCTGTTCAAAACTGAGAACAAAGGGCCAAAATACCATGAGTTCAAATCATGAAAAGTTCTATTCAGTTGCAAACCGGGCGCGTATTGAGGCACATCTGCCTAACTAAGAGTAAGACCTCCGAATTAGGTCTTAGTGTTTTTGTGGGACGACCTAGCTGCCTATAAGTTAAGTATAATTACTTAATGAGACTGCCGATTGTTTATAGTTATTTCTATTAAGTATAACTTAATGAGACTATTTTTTGTATATAATTATTCCGAGTTAAGTACCATATTTTCCTATTGTTTAAAATTCTTCCTATTAAGTATGATTACTTATTGAGATTTGCCTATTGTTTATAATTCTTCCTATTAAGTATAATTACTTAATGAGACTATATTTTGGTATTTACTGAGACTGGTTTTGTTTCTAATTATTCCTATTAAAATATATTTTGTTACTTATTGAAATCATCTAATGTCTATTAGATATTCTGTTTTTCGATTTAAATTAATTATTTCAAGGTAAATGGATTATTATTTGAATGTTTTTAAGATTAACTATTAGATTTGTTTTTTGATTTATTAAAATATATCTAGATAATTCAGTGTGCAAATAAATCAATAAGCTGAGATTATTTAGTGTTTGATTATGAATTTTCTCATGAAAGTATAGTTAAATACTAAAATTAATTAATTAAATACGAAGATATCATTGATTGAGCATTATTATGAGTCTCAACTAATATATAATATTAAAATATATGTATCTTATGTACTGCAATGTATGAAATTTGTTTATGTGCATGTGTGTGATTTTTAGATAAGAGGTTGTGCATGTAGAATTTATTTTTAGATATCTATTTGTATATTATTTACATTTGTAATCTTTGAACTTCAGATTTTACGTAAATTAAAACATTGGTTAAATAATTTACAACATCGTAAAATATTAATAAATTAGGATGAATTAAATTTAGCTTCACGACAGAACGATTAGCTGATTTAATTAGATAACAACAATGTACGTTGTCCGGTTTGGTTTTGGTCTAAACATTATAAGAACAAGTATGACGATGCGACGAGCTACCGATTACAAATGACGACTGAATTAATGTAGCGTACTAAATACGTTACAAAATTGTTCCTTTTGACCGAATTAAATGCTGAGTACATTTAATCAGTGTCGAATCATACTAGATTTTGGCTAACTTCGAGGAGATATAGATAACCTAGCGTACATCACCACCAGACACTACTATTTGAGTCGGCGTGCACAACTATTCAACGACTACAAAACAATATAATTCGAATACACACCAATATTATTGAGACATGGCGTTTGACGCTACGCCTCAAACGCCATGTCTCGGGTCTATAAGTTTTCGGGGGATATCTATGACTGAACCTGCAACGTGGGAAGTTCCTAGTTGTGATGTTATCTGGCTTAGTCATGACTAACATGATAAAAATGATCCAGAGTTCCAGCTACATATGTGCCTAGACTTCAAATAATTTATCCGGGGATATAACCTGAGAGGAGTACAAAATACAGGTGGTCCAGGCGTGGTCTTAATATGATGGACGGTGTTATGTTTGGGTACTGTCGGTGTGCCTGAAGGTCGCGTTATTTCAGGAAACTCGTTAACAATACGATGAAAGCGCGTGTTACCTGTTATGACCTTTACAGAGCATACATCAGTATTAGCAAGTACAGCTTTTGATGACAATGTTGTAGTATTATCAATTAGACGTTGATTTCTAATGTCTACAACTAAATTATAAGAGCCAAGAAAATCAACACCGACAATTGCTTTAGTAACATTAGCAACTGTAAATCTCCATTGTGTGTCCAAAGTTACGCCTTAAACCTAAATTTAAGCTTAATTCTATATAACCAAATGTATCAATAGTGGTCCCGTTAGCAGCACATAACTGAAAGTCTGTTTTACATCGACGGTCGCGAAGCGCGGATCGAGGGTACACACATAGATCACTACCCGTATCAATTAAAAATTTTACGTTCGAGCCGCGGTCGGTGACGAACAGGTGACCTGTGGTAGGTGGACAGTCGCTAGTCGCCATTACTGACTGCCCCTGGAGTTTTCCGCCTTACCAAAGTCGCAGGGCTTTACACACTTATAGGCCTTTGCTCCATGGGTTGCATGGTACCAACACATGGGGTACTTTCTGTAGCTGGAACTTGACCGACTCCTATGACGAGAGGACGAACGGCGTCGTTCGCGGGGTCTCGTGCGTTCACCAGAACAGCGTGATTCTCTGGTATGTTTATCCAGTTTCTGCACCAGCGCCTGTACCATTTGTTTAAGTTCAGCAATCTCTGTAACAGCACTAGACGTGCTTGTCGAGCTTATCATCATGGTTGCAACGCTCATGGGTGAAGTTACCTCCTGTATTCTGTCTGCCAGGTCAGCTAATTGTTCCAGAGAGTGGCTAGCTTGAGATGCTATTACTGTCTGAATATTAGTAGGAAAACGGTTGCTCCAAATAGACTTCAGGAAGTCATCCGGTACTGAAGGGCCAGCTAAATCCTGAAGGTGTCTGAGAAACTGTGATGGTTTACGATCTCCTAACTCTTCGTGAGTCAGTAGTTGTTTGACTTTCCTCTCGTGTGATGCGGTCAAACGCTTTATCAGTTCCGTTTTGATCTTTTCATTACGGTTAGTATACGGAAGATTGACGATAATATCTTTTACCGATTTAGCATATTGCAAATCTAAATGGTTTGTCACGTTGTTGAATTTGAGGATGTCATCAGTGATATTAAAGTTTTCGAACTGACCTTCTAGTAATGCCACAGTTCCGGGTCTTCCGGTGAGAAAGCAGGCACCTTTAGTTTCAATGACCGTACGGAAGACGTGTCGACACAAGTGGATAATGGTACCTTTTTTGTTTGTCGCACGGTAACAATTTTTTCTTTTGTCGAAATGACTGACTTAGCCAAACTATCACTATCACTCATTGTAATGTTTGTGTCTTTACGGGGTCACCACTTATGGGGAGGTGCTATGCAGTGGTAGTTTTTTTTTTTTATTCTTATTTATTTTATAAGCCTTACATCTTATGATTATGTCGGCTTAAGTATAATTACATTGGAGTTACTATTACAGTTCTTAATAAGTATAGTATACATTAGTTTCAATTCTTGACATTGTCACTGAGTGAAGTTATAGTACAGATTTATAATATTCAAGCCTTAAATTTAATGAGTGTATAATGAAATTTAAAATTCTGTCACTGTGCTCAATGGTAAAATTAGAGCTTAAGATTTTATGGAAAAGGAAGAACTCCCTCCCAGAGCACTGAGTGTCTTTAAGGAGATCCAACCGCAATTGTTCGTTGATTTTGCACTCAAGAACTAAATGTAGGAGGTCCTTCTCCGTCTTGCATAGAGTACAGTTTGGGTGTTCCCTTTTACTCGGGGTAAAGTTAAATTTGTTGAGTGGAATATGGGAAGTTCGAATCCTGAAGCAAACGACTAGTTCTTTCCTATTGTAATTCAGCGAGGAGAACCAAGGCACTCGGGGCGGTTCACTTACAACGGACCTGTACCATATGCCCTTGGTATGAGAGCATTCCTCGAAATGAGACTTTAGTTTAAAATAATTGTCTTGTTTAACTTTAGGGACATATCCCTAAAGTTATTACATATGTAATTATCTAAAGATTTTAATTGTTTGGTCAAAATATCAGATTTTTTAGAGGAAAGCTTCAGAAAATATTTGTCACTTAAGAAAGCTCTTCTATTATCTAGAGGCGGAATACATAATTCGCTTTCCTGCAGTGGTAGTTGGTGATGAAAGAAATGTTCAAACACTTACGTGAAATATAGTTTTTATTCACAGTGCACACAAAAGAAAATTATCACAAGCATAGAAACACAGTAGCAATAAGAAATAAAAGGAGTAGAAGATTAGAATAGCTTTAGAAACAGTTTTAGAAAGCACATAAGTAATTTACGAGCGATAGCTCGTTTACCTACTAGCTATCGCTCGTACACAGTGGTTAATAGCAAGCGACACGGGCTCCGCGTAGGCAGGTTGTAACTAACTGGACGACGCGTACCTAAGTTGCGCTGGCGTCGACATAGAACAATAGGACCAGTTTGATGTGTTGATGCACTGCGTCCGATATTGAACTGTGTCGACATACGTCTGACACGAAAGTTATTATAAATAAATATTTGTCTGGTAACTAATATGTAATATGTATATGGTTTATTTATGTATATACAATATATGGTAGAATTATGTAATATATTTTATAAATTTAAAGTAAAAATTATATACTGTATATTTTATGTAAGTGTATTATGTTAAATTAGTTATTATGTACATATATATTGTGTGTATAAATGTAAGCACGCCACATATGTTTATAAGGGACACCCTAATATATATTTATTCTGCAAACAAATGGCCGTCCCCTTAAGGCGAAAGTGCATTTAAACTGGCGTCCACCTGCTTTTGGTCGGTGGCATTTAGGTCCTAGTGATCCTAGCTAGCCGTAGTACAAATATCGACGGAAGGCTTAAATCGCTTAAAATGACTGCAATAAAATATTGAAAAGTTCCCGAAAAAATCTCAGCGCAGGGGAAGCGCTGCTGCAGCGCGTATATTCCACACTGTATATCGAAGTGAATTTCTGACTACGGATTTGCGTATTTGGCGTCCACCATTGCGACATAGCCAGCTCGCTCGTGACATCTATAGCAATAGCTCAAATAATATTTACCGCAATCAAAGCAAAATATATATCGTCTTCGGTCACGTACAAATATTGATCGAAGATTTTAATATGAGACACCAAAAAATTATTAGTATAAATAAATAAACAAAAACAAAAAAAACATGTAAATGTAATCAACATTTACACGTTTTTATGTTTTTGTTTGTTTACCTAGGACAGTTACCCTATATCAATCAATCAATCAAAAATTGTTTATTCAACGTAGACTTTTACAAGTACTTGTTGACGTCATACATATACAACTTATAATATTTTTTATTCTAATTAGGATTAGGCATTTGCAATCGTAATACCGATTGTGATGATATATTGGTATTTGGTACGAGCGAGGGCGGCACTGAAAATTTCGGGAATCAAGGAAGTGACACAACATTACTATTTAAAAATGTATTTATTGCTTTTCAAAGTATTCTCCGCGAAATTTGACACATTTTTCCATAAGATGGAACCAATCATTGAAGCAACCATTCAATTCGGAAGTTGGGGTATCCAAAATGGCCGTTTTGTGGGCGTCCACAGCTTCTTCAGGTGATGAAAATCTCTAACCACGCAATTTATTCTTTATTATATTATTTATTATATTATTATTTTAGGTAAAGTATAGAAATCATTAGAGCTTAGATATTTTAAAGTTTTTATCATATTGTAACATACAGTTTTGACTAGCGATATAGTGCGGACATATTGCCGCCGTGGATAGGATGTCAGTGCCTAGCATTTGCGTATAGATGGCATTACCGGGTCTGATGTTCAAAGATCCCATTTTAATTAAAAAATATAAACATTAAAATTGAATGAACAGTTTTTTTAAGGAATACAAGTATTTAAATCAATAATTCAACATAAATATGAAATAACAGTACGTCCCAGTTAGTAAAGCGACAAAGCATCGTAAAAGAAGCACGAATGGCGATTCATAACGCAGTGCTAGTGCCAACTTTGCTTTACGGTAGTGAAACCTGGGTATGTCAGCAGATGCATGAAAGTAAATTGAATGCTGTGGAGATGCGATCACTTCGAAAATTGTGCGGCGTTACCTTGGCCGACCGAATACGTAACGAAGTGATACGCAATATGGCAGGTTTGAATGAAAGTGTCAGCGTTAAGCTGGAAAAGGGCGTGCTCCGTTGGTTTGGACACGTCCAACGAATGAGTGAGGAACGATTGACGAAGAATATATATTGTTCAAAAGTAGAGGGTAGAAGGAGTCAGGGAAGGCCGAGACTTACATATGAAGACCACGTGAGCAGATTGCTCATAAACGGAAAGGTCAAAAGTACTCTGATACCCAGACGTGCGTGTATGAAGCGATTGATGAATCTCGAAGAAGCGAAAGAAGTATGCATGGATCGCGAAGCCTGGCGATCTGTCCTCTCTGACTACCCCGTCAGGGATACAGCGTGAAGATAGTTAGTTAGTTTTAGTTAGTTAAATATGAAATAACTTTAATTTGGTCTATGGTGGTAGAAATTAGAATGTTGATTACTGAACGACAAGAAAAGGATATTTTTAACAGTTCTCCAGATTGGGGTCGACTTGAAAAAAAGGATAAATAGGAGTGTAGAAGGATCTAGATCGATTATTGACCTGCGATAGTTAAAGGATACCCGAAGTTCTTCAGATTTCTGAGAAATTCTCCAAATTCGTTAATAGTGATTTTCTTGTGCAAGTTTTGGCCAATCCAGCCAAATTCTATAGCCGTTAATAGTCATAATCACGTACGAGTGTACTAGAAACCCCGCTATCCACGTAATTGCTGGAAGCGTTGTGGTTTCCCTTGGAGGGAAGGCGCGGAGGCTTCGCAAGATTCTGCTACTTATTTGTGAGTTGCACTCACAAGGGCCGCTGCTCACGGTCTCTGTGGGCTGTCATCGATAACTGCTGCTCTTGAGGGCAATCCTGGTCCTCGGGCGGTTTTTCTCAGCATTGGGCACCAGCGGGTCGACGCACGGAAGCTCGGCGTGAGCGGAATTGTCAGCTCGCTCCGCAAGTTTCGCACCCTAGCACAAAGCTGAGTACTTTTTATTTTTCTACTCCTGCATTCTGCTTCATATTTTCTTGTGTGTGTGTGTGTGAAGAATACCTATTTATGAACATTATACCCTTAGCATTGCATTTATATAATAATTGATACCTGTGATGAACTAATATTGTTAAATATTTATATTATTTTATTGTGAGGTAGATTTTTCCTTTCTTATAATAATCAAATTATTTTTTAATAAAACTTGTAAAGAACAATTGTGCAAGAATATCATTTATCTCCCAACCACACACATTCTTCATCAAGGCGCCCTGGGATATTTCTTTTTAGAGTCTCTCTTCATTGCTCTGCTCGGATTCACTCCGCTGGTGGTAGCACCAAAAAAGTGTTACAAAATTGGCGCCCAACGTGGGGCTTAGTACTTTTTAAAATTTTAACTTATTTTTGTAAATTTATTTTCTAAATTCTCTTTTTTTATTTTATTAAGTGTGTTTGGTTGGGTGGTTATTGAGCTTGCACATTAACCAGTCCGGGACTACCAGGATTTTAATTGGTCGTGCTAATTAGTGTCTAGCACATAAGACCTTTTAGCCTTTTTGTCACCACCTCACTAAAAAGGCAACTCTTTCAAAATTTTTTTCCAAATTTGACATCTAAATAGACACATTTTATTAAATTTATTCGGCCCTTTAGACCCACAAAAAAAAACAATTTGTAAAAGTTTTTTTTTTCTTTTTGATTTTTATAAGAGGTTTAATCAATCTCAACTTTATACAGTTTTCTTGTGAAATCTTTATAACGGGCCACAAAGCCTGTGAAATTCAATTATTATTATTTTATGTTTGAACTACCTTAACGTAAATTTTACATTTGTGACTTGATGCAATAAACTCTGATTGTGTGTTTGCTGTAATATATAACTATTTTACAATATCATAAAGGTGTTATAAAGCCTACATTGTATAAAATACTTTAAAATATGTTTTAGACAGAAGTGCACAACATTTTGGTGTAACTTATAACTTTTTTTTTTGCAGGGTAAAGGTCAAAGAGTGTACTTTGAACAACCTGGGCACCGTGTGCACAAATAATCTGGTCAAATAATTTTATACTAGAAATCTTGTGAAAATTCTAGAATAACTTTATAACTTTTTACAAAAAACTCACACTTATTGTGAAACAATTTGAACTATAATATTTTCACCTAGTTAACTTTATTGAAACAATTTAAGTAATATATTCTTATTTTGTAAATCTCATTTCATATAAACTAAACTTAACTTTTGATATCATGTCTTCAATACAGGCATTCAATATAGGCTTACCAGATTTAACGTACAGAAGTTGGAGACCCGTCGTGAGTACATCGACTCTCTTTATCTCTATAAAATAGTTCATTGTATACTTGATACTCCTTATTTGCTCTCTCAAGTGATTTTTATCACAAGATACAGCACGCGAAGGTCAAATCAGACGAGTCTTTTTGCACTACATATACATAAAAACAACATATCCTACTTTAACCCTATTGTTAGGATGGCTCGACAGTATAATGATTTAGCTAAAAAAGATGCTTCTCTTGATATATTTACTCCTAAGATAGCAGCATACATTGAACAGCTCAAAGGTGTCCTTTATTCCACGCCCAGTAGTTAGAATTATTAGTTACATTTTCATTTACTTTTTATATTATTTTTATTATAGAATAAAAATTAGTAATTGTAAAACAAGGCAGTGTTGCCATTTTGCTCTCGTTTTTGTTTATGTAGGGGTTTATTACGAAGTTCTCAAAGAACACTAATGTTTGGATTACGATTCAGATCTGCACCATGTGATTTCATATTGTGTATTGTAATAGTTGTAATCTGTATTGTGTTTAATAAAAATAAAAAAAATGAAAAAAAATACAGAAGTACATAAATTACCTAAGAAAAGATGAACTATGTTATAACTTGAAATAATTGGCATTTCAGTGAGTGCGGATTCGACTGTAACCAGTTAGCGGAGCGAGCTGAAAGCTGTATTCCGGCTAGCGAGAAGAGGCAGTCTTAATGCAGTCTCGGTAAAGATTGCGAACCCCCGCTCCGAGCTTCTGTGCGTTGAGCCAAAGGTGCTCGAGCTTAAGGAATTGGTCGCTTCAGGTACCCTTGATCCAAATACTAGGATTAGGACGGCTATCAGGGCCAACTATTTTTTGGATAGGTTGGCATGATGTGGGCTCGATGTTGATGAGTTGACTGACATCAGGAATAGGCTCATCAAGGTTTTGGCTGTGACCGAACCTGGTAGTGATGATGAATCCGACTTTTCCGAAAGTGAGGCAGGCCCCATTCAGCAAACTGAAGCTAGGACTCCCCCACTAGGTCTGAGGAAGGAACACTCTGTGCGAGGTAGCACACGTAACATAGATTCAGTAGAGGAAAGAATAGTATATGGGGAACGTCCCATTAATTTAAATAGTTTTAATCTTAAGTATGATGGTACCACATGTGTGCGTGTCTTCATAGAAAGACTGGAAGAACTTAGGCGTGCACAAGAGGTCAAGGAGTCCAAATTATTACTCGCTTTCTCGGATTTGTTGGACGAAGCAGCACTGGCCTGATTCCGAACAAACAGATCCAACTTTAGTTCATATAATGATCTTCTTAACGAACTTAAAGACAACTTTGACACTCCGGATTACGATTACCAACTACGCGGTGAAATTAGGCGTCGTACACAGGCACGAACCGAAACTTTAGTAAACTACATCTCGACCATGTCGGCTATGTTCTCTAGGTTATCAATCCCTATGTCTTGTGAAGAATAATTGGACATTCTTATGCACAACATAAGACCCCATTACATGAAGGAACTAGCTTTACATGAGGTAGATAGTATAGATAAATTGAAACAACTAGGTAAACTTCTTGAACTAGCTCGTGTTCGAGCAGAAGGCTTTAGTGAACCCTTATAGAAAGTTTTAAAATTTCATCTGATTTGCATCAAATCAAGAGTAAAAATGTAGTGAAACCCATCAAACAGGTCTCAGCAGTAGATAATACCCCTAGTAATAGCAAATGTTTACGGTGTGGAGATACGACCCACACTACGTACACATGTAGGCAATCTAGGGAGATAGTTTGTTTTAGGTGTGGCATGAAAGGAGTCAAATCTCCTGACTGCCCCAAGTGTAATTTATCTCTTCATTCAAAAGAACTACTAGGGAAGGGCCTTGCGAATGAAGTGGAGGAGATTGGTTCCTTGTCCAACCCCTCCCACGGTAAGGTCCTTTTTAGCAAAAAACTAAATGATATTCGTCCTTATTTAGAAGTTCAAACTTTAAGCTTAAATGTTCTAGGTCTCCTAGATTCTGGTGCGACTTGCTCTATATTAGGGAAAGATTCGCATCATATTTTCTTAGATCTCGGGTTCAAAGTAGAGCACTTTGACTCAGATCGTTGTATTATGACGGCTGATAATACTAGATTAAAGTGTTTAGGCTATATCTCTCTACCAGTTTTATATAACTCTATAATTAAAGTAATAAAATTTTATGTAGTTCCAGAAATTTCTACTTCAATGATTTTTGGGGTAGACTTCTGGCAACAATTTGAATTAGCGATTAAATTAATTTCTCAGAATATTACTCTTGGTCGATTGAATTCTAATAATCCTATAGAAACCTTGTCACTTAACAACGGACTCGGAGAACGATAACTTAAATAAGCAGCAAAAATTAATAATAGATAATATTACTGAGAAATTTGATACTATAGAGCACCGCAAGGGCAAGGACCATGTTGTTCCCGATGCTCTATCTCGTTTTAAATTAAATAGTATAGATGTTGGTTTAACTAAAGATTCATGGTACTTGCATACCATGGAGAGTGTTCGGAAACATCCCCAACACTATCCAAGTTTTAATATTAGAGATAACTTATTATATAGGTTCACTAAGAACAAATATAACTTAACCAGTGACTTTGAGTGGAAATTAGTGGTCCCACAAGAAGATAGGTTAGAACTTTTAAGGAAACATCACGATGATCCAGTTAGTGCTCACTTGGGAGTATGGAGGACACATAAGAGATTATCCTTAAATTATTATTGGCCCCAGATGTACGAGGATGTAAAACAATATGTAGGGAACTGCGAAATCTGCAAACAATACAAACCCGTCAACACATCTCGTCCAGGTCTCATGGGCAATCCTAAGATAGTGTCTAAGCCGTTCGAAGCTATCTCATGTGATCTTTTAGGACCATTTCCCACCTCTAGGAATAGAAATGTTTATTTAATCGTTGTGTCTGACTATTTCAGCAAATATGTTATGTTGCATCCTATAAGGACAGCCACAAGAGCTGCAGTAGCCAGGTACATAGAGAGAAGTATATTTCTGGTCCACGGGGTGTGTAAAAGCATCTATATTGATAACGGACCGCAGTATGTAGGTTCTCATTTCAAACAACTCTTAGCTAAGTATAACATACCTAATATTTATTATAACCCTAGATATCATCCTCAAACGAATCAAGCAGAACGGGCGATTCGTAATGTTGTCCAGTCTATATCATGCTATGTGAAGTCTGAACACAAGAGATGGGACGAGAACTTGGTAGAGCTGCAATGTGCTCTCAACACTGCTGTCAGTGAGGCCACTAAGTTCTCACCATATTTTCTAGTACATGGTAGACATTTTATAGGGGATATTAGCGTCTATAGGCAGTCTGAGATTGCGTGTCATCCTAACTCCGTCACAATCGACAACCCGGAATCGTATGGGAAGAAACTGAAGGAGTTGGAACTCATTTACGCAAAGGTGAAGAGACATCTCGAAGTCGCTCACCGGCGTAATGAGAAGTATTACAACTTCAGAAAGAGACACGTCGAGTTGAAAGTGGGTCAGATTGTCTATAAACGAACTTACTATTTGTCAAATTAATCTAAGAATTTTTCTTCGAAACTAGCACCTAAATTTATAAAATGTGTAGTAATAGCTAAACGTTCGCCATTGGTGTATGGTTTGTCTGACATGAGTGGTAAAGCACTAGGTGACTATCACATCAAGGACATCCTGAAATATGGCAATGAGAATCAAGCAAATGGTTCTCAGTCACCGATTGTCTGAATCATCCTCTCTGGGAAGCTATCCTCTACTGGGTGACATTAACCATCACAGACACAGTAGTTTAGGAGTCGGCACGGACAAAGCAACACAATGTCTGACTATTTCAGCAAATATGTTATGTTGCATCCTATAAGGACAGCCACAAGAGCTGCAGTAGCCAGGTACATAGAGAGAAGTATATTTCTGGTCCACGGGGTGTGTAAAAGCATCTATATTGATAACGGACCGCAGTATGTAGGTTCTCATTTCAAACAACTCTTAGCTAAGTATAACATACCTAATATTTATTATAACCCTAGATATCATCCTCAAACGAATCAAGCAGAACGGGCGATTCGTAATGTTGTCCAGTCTATATCATGCTATGTGAAGTCTGAACACAAGAGATGGGACGAGAACTTGGTAGAGCTGCAATGTGCTCTCAACACTGCTGTCAGTGAGGCCACTAAGTTCTCACCATATTTTCTAGTACATGGTAGACATTTTATAGGGGATATTAGCGTCTATAGGCAGTCTGAGATTGCGTGTCATCCTAACTCCGTCACAATCGACAACCCGGAATCGTATGGGAAGAAACTGAAGGAGTTGGAACTCATTTACGCAAAGGTGAAGAGACATCTCGAAGTCGCTCACCGGCGTAATGAGAAGTATTACAACTTCAGAAAGAGACACGTCGAGTTGAAAGTGGGTCAGATTGTCTATAAACGAACTTACTATTTGTCAAATTAATCTAAGAATTTTTCTTCGAAACTAGCACCTAAATTTATAAAATGTGTAGTAATAGCTAAACGTTCGCCATTGGTGTATGGTTTGTCTGACATGAGTGGTAAAGCACTAGGTGACTATCACATCAAGGACATCCTGAAATATGGCAATGAGAATCAAGCAAATGGTTCTCAGTCACCGATTGTCTGAATCATCCTCTCTGGGAAGCTATCCTCTACTGGGTGACATTAACCATCACAGACACAGTAGTTTAGGAGTCGGCACGGACAAAACAACACAAATATTTTTATGTCTGATACATAGTGCTATATATTCGAAACTATAATGAGACATCTTTCTTTTGAATCTAGATTAGTTATAATGTAGTATATCCTCTAGGATATTTAGATAAGTAAAACCTGTTAAGTAGGCACCCGTATACAGTGTTCCTCCCTCAACAGTATTAGTGTTTAGGTATAAGAAATAGGGAAATACAACCCTATAATCTTTTATTTAGTAGGAACGTACTTCGTCCCTCTCTTTGTCTCTTTTTACTTAACTTTATTTAATTATGGTGGCTGCTGAAGAGTCACAATAATAATTGAGTTAGTTTGTCTTTTGCTTCTTCTTAGTAGCCAGACTGTTTGATAGCAGATGGTTAAGCTAAGAGAGTTGTCTCTCAAACTTTTTTTGTTCTGCATTTCCTGTCGGTGCTTTTGTTTCGCACCGCAGGAAATCCTCTTATTGTAACATGCAGTTTTGGCTAGCGATATAGTGCGGACATATTGCCGCCAGACGTCGCTAGTTATATTGATGGATAGGATGTTAGTGCCTAGCATTTGCGTATAGATGGCATTACCGGGTCTGATGTTCAAAGATCCCATTTTAATTAAAAAATATAACATTAAAATTGAATGAACAGTTTTTTAAGGAATACAAGTATTTAAATCAATAATTCAACATAAATATGAAATAACTTTTATTTGGTCTATGGTGGTAGAAATTAGTATGTTGATTACTGAACGACAAGAAAAGGATATTTTTGACAGTTCTCCAGAGTGGGGTTGAGTTGAAAAAAAGGATAAATAGGAGGAGTGTGGAAGGATCTAGATCGATTATTGACCTGCGATAGTTAAAGGATACCCGAAGTTCTCCAGATTTCTGAGAAATTCTCCAAATTCGGAGTACTTTTTATTTTTCTACTACTGCATTCTGCTTCATATTTTCTTGTGTGTGTGTGAAGAATACCTATTTATGAACATTATACCCTTAGCATTGCATTTATATAATAATTGATACCTGTGATAAATAAAAAATTAATAAATATCCATCACGCCTTATCCCCGAAGGGGTGGCAGAGGCATATTATATGCCCACTTTTCACCGTGTGGATTCCTGTCCCACGTAATAGGTGGTGAGCCCATTGCCGTGTTGAAATAGACAGACGCAGGTTGTGGCTACCTGCTGTTGAAATTTTTTAAGCCGCCTATAAGGCTTTCAACCAGGCTTAACGACTGCCATTTTACTGGCAACCGGGACCAACGGCTTAACGTGCCTTCCGAAGCACGGAAACGCTCGCAAATGTAAATGCCACAAAGTGGTCACCCATCCGACGACCAGCCATAGTGAAAGTTGCGTACCTCAGTGATCGTTTACCGAACACTGAGACCGCGGGGCCACGAGCGCTTCATACCTGTGATGAACTAATATTGTTAAATATTTATATTATTTTATCGTGAGGTAGATTTTTTCCTTTCTTATAATAATTAAATTCTTTTTTAATAAACCTTGTAAAGAACAATTGTGCAAGAATATCATTTATCTCCCAATCACACACATTCTTCATCAAGGCGCCCTGGGATATTTCTTTTTAGAGTCTCTCTTCATTGCTCTGCCCGGAGTGAAGCTGGTGGTAGCACCAAAAAAAAGTGTTACAATATACGCGGAAAAGTGTTCTCGCGATCAAATTACGTCTATGCCAAAATATTGTCCATCGATTCTAGACGTGATATAGTGTCTAATGTGTAAAAATCAGGGCTGGTTAATCTTGCGTCCGTATACCGGACGCAACAAGTCGGTCGGACGCCGTATTATTGGTAAAAATCGCTATATAGGACGCGACATGATAACCAAGATTTATATATATATATATATATATATCCATCGTAGAATCCTTTTGGCGTCATGCACGTGGTGCATCATTACAACGTCCCTCAGTTCCCCTTACTTTATTTAAAATATCTTAATGAATATTGCTTAGTTTTTTTGATTTCCAACTTCTTGGGATACGTCGTTTTCCGATAACTTTATTTTTCGCGATATTCGTCTTGCAGTCATGCCGCAAAATTTTTGAACCTCCAACCATGGTGATACATTATAGGCATCCTAGATATATTGATCGTAATTTACCTATACCATCGATTATTTAACGTCCTCACAGGATGGACAGTATTTTTTTTTTTTTTTATTTATTTAATTTTCATAAACAAATTGTTATAGCTAGCCAGTACAACAGTTATCAAAAAACCTTTACAGGTTTATCCTGACAACCACATTCATTCCTCACTATTATTCCATTTTATAAAAGAAACCCATTTTCCCACTCTAAAAATACTAAAAACTACTTATTATCTACGAAAAATCATTATACATTGTTAAATTAAATTACAACATCTTATATGGGTAATTAGATAAAAATAAACAGAACATCTGAAACTTGGTATAGAAAACAGCGAAAGTGCAGTATTAAGCTATAATAAAGGGCACATTCGCCTCTTTGAATGCGCATAGCTATATAGCAATAACGCACGAACCAACTACAGCGTGATCTGAATTCTTTATTTTTTTTTTTAATACTATTTATTAAATAAAAAAATGGCAATGGGCTCACCACCTATTACGTGGGACAGGAATCCACACGGTGAAAAGTGGGCATATAATATGCCTCTGCCACCCCTTCGGGGATAAGGCGTGATGGATATTTTTTTTTTTTTTTTAATTTATTAAATAGGTAATTCATTCAATAATCGTAGTATAATACTACGCAATATTGATCTATGAGTACCTAAATGAGTTAATGTGTTATAACTATTATGAAAAATTTTATAAACGTATTTAGTAGTAATTTTGTAGCTTTTCTTTCTATAATTTTATATTTATTTGGGAATGCGACATTGCCAGCTTTGGGTTTTTTATCTCTCTCTTTTCCTATCGCCTCTCTCTAGAAGACGGTTTCAATGATTATTTTTTGCCAATATAACTTTGGTAAAAAGTCTGTTGTATCGGAATGGGCATAGTTGTATGTTGTTCACGATTTATAGCAAACATTGAACTCACTACACTCCTTAAAAAATAAATTTGGTATGTCAAATATTCCTATAAAAAATCTACTGTAGAAATCTGGGTGTAATAATGGATACTATCTTGAGTTGGAGCCTGCTGCTAATTTAATAAAATTAATCTGAATTTAACATCCTATTAATCTTTCCAAACACCTGGCTGTCTTAAAGAAATCGCTCTTAGTGATAAGACCGCTTATTATAAAATGGTTGTTGCATTCTAGTGATTCTAGGTATCCCCTGTAGTGAGACCATGGGCACGCATGTCATCCCTTACGACGTCAAGCCAGCACTTCTTGGGTCTTCCCCTCTTACCAGGAACCGGCGGGGCCGACATGGCCAGACATTTATTTCTCACGTAGCCCGGCGGTTGCCGCAAAACGTGACCATATCAGCGAAGGCGACACTCCTGCAGCTTATCTGCAATGTCACGGACGTGAAGGCTGTCGCAGATGCGAGAGTTCCTCACCGGGTCCATTTGCGTGAATTCAGACATCGACCGCAGCATCTTCATTTCCGTGACACGCAGCTCCTGCTTGGGTCGCTCCAGTAGTGGCCACGTCTCACTGCCAAAAGGACAGCTCTAATGATGGTTTTATAGACCTGTCCCTTCAACCTGACCGGCATTTTTGGGTCACAAATGACACCAGTCATCTCCCGCCACTTGGACCACGCGGCAGCAATGCGTGTCTTGACTTCGCAATCGATGTCACTGGAGGCGTGAAATACAGATCCCAGGTATTTAACCTGGTCCGTGCGCTCGACCTAATCATCGCTTATGCGGACGGATGTAGGATCTGGAGAGTTTAATGCCAGGTACTCGGTCTTCGCCCCATTAAATTTCAGACCGCCGTTCTCAAACGTCTCCTTCCACGCCTTCACACGTCGTACCAGCCTGCCCCTGTTCGCGTCTGCCAGCGCGATATCATCAGCATACATGAGCAACCACGCAGGCTGCTTATGTGAGTCTCTGATGTTGTCTGACATCACGTCACGTCACGCTAAAGGACAGAACGGCAAAGGACAGAACCTTGGTTGGTGTACCCCGATGGTAATGGGGAAGGGTTTCGCCAACAGCGGTCTGAACCACGGAATCGTAATCACGGTACATGTCCCGGATAATGTCAATATAAGCCTCTGGAACCCCTTTGGATCGCAGTGCCTACCAGATCATCGCCCGAGGAACACAGTCGAAGGCCTTCTGCATGTCCAGGAATAGACAGTGCAGAGGCGTATTCTTGGTCCTGTATTTTGTAATGTAACATTTTTTACTTACTTTTTAATTAAATGTTTATTATACGTTCTCTCCAAATTATCTGCATGGCCATTATCTGTAACATTCCTAGGCCTTTATATTTCGAAATACTTAGATTTTCTAGTTCTCTCATAATGTTTGTTTAATTCAATTCAATTCAATTTTTTGGGTATGGCACTCGTCGAACGAACTCAACGATTCAGCCAAAAACAGACATGCGATGGAGATTATTTGTAAATGTGAAATTGTAAGAATAACAATTTAGCAATTTTGGTTATGGTCCATATGTGAAAAATTCTTGAATAAACATAATAAGAAAAAAAAACACTAATATAAAAACAAATAAATACGAATAATATAGATAATAATAATTTTATAATAGGGAGAAGGATCAGAGTCTGATGGAGTTACACTTAATGTTTGTTTACCTTTTGTAATTTGTAATGTCAGTTAATGACAAGCCTAGGTTTTATTTTTAATTTATTGCTAGAGCTGCCAGTAGGTTAGGTTGTATAGATATTAGACCTTGTTATAAATTTATATTCTAAAATATGTCTAGAATAATATTGTTTAAATTTTGAAATGCTCTGTAAAAGAAGGAAGCCGGGGCCGTCCGATGAGTCCACTTTTGGTGCTCACCTTGTAAGGAGGTGCTGATGAATAAGTGCTGAGTGAGAGGGTTGTGCCCTCCAGAAATAGTGAAGTGATTGTCTCTGAAGTGACTCCTCCAGTCCTGTTGATAGTTTTCTCCTAAATTTTACTTTTTTCCCCTCCCGGAAAATAGTAACGTTACAATTTCTCCGCGACAACTCTTAGGTCAAAAACGGGGTCTGTGGTCCCATGACCGGGGCGAAACCCATATTGACAATCCAAGAGCAAGATCTTCATGGTGTGGGACACCACCTTTATACCGCAGTAGCTCCCACACTCCTGCACTGACCCCTTACCTTTGAAGACTGGAGTAATAATACTCAGCCTCAAATGGTTAGGGATCCGCCGTGAGAGGAGTGTGCGGTTAAAAAGGTTTATTAGAATGCCCACACCGTGAAGACCCATCGCCTTCCAGGCTTCGATGGGGATTCCATCTAGTCCGACAGCTTTCTGATTCTTCATGCGGCGAGGCGTAGTCTGGACTTCTCCAGGCGTTATTAGTGGCGGAAGTCCATGATTCGGAGGGAGGTCTGAAGGCTCCTTTTTCTGCTGTTAATTAAGCAGCTCGTGGAAATACGAGCGCCACCTCTCCTTTACTACGAGGTATCCGCGCCCTATTCCTAGCATCATTATTTTTCGTTTTTCCTATTTTGCTATGGCAGATGGGCTTTTAGAGGAGCGACTTCCCACAGACCTCCCAACTCCAAAAGGGGAAATCTGACGTCAGAGCCACGTTTTTTATTTAGCAGGTGCACGAACTCGCGTGTGGGGTTGACTTGGGTCCCATAGGTCTTGGTAGGGTCCCATTGCACCCTCATCAACATGGCGGCACAAAATGCAAGGCAAATTTCTTCAGCGGCCGACATAAAATCCACACGTACGCTATTAGATGTGGAGTTCACATACATCTGTAGACTCCATACAAACGTCAACGCCATCCACCACCATCTGAAGATGGCGCGGCCCGAATTGCTGTTTCTTACGAAGATATGCTGCCCTGACAATGCGTCGTATTTGTGCTACCCCGAAAATATTGTCGAGGACTGCTTCGATAAAATGGCTGGGAGTGATCGCCGTCTGCGCTGCCTAGGTGACCAATCCTTCTCTGTTATCTAAATGCGCGATCATGGTTCTATTAACCAAATGTACGTGTGACTTTATCGTTCCCACAAAGGGGATAAGGAGACGACTCGTCTCTAAGACTACCTCGGCAGAGCGGCAGATGGTGCACAGTGGTGGTTTTACCATTTAGAATGTCTGGGCTCCCTCAAAACTGACCATGCGCGGATCTTGCGCGGACCAACAGCCCAGCCCAGAATAGCGTATCGGTAGGTGCTACGTGGGATACTTCCGATCACAGCATCGTGCGCGCCGAAATGCAGGTGTATCTCCTGTATGTCTTGCGGTAGCAGCGCGGAGACTGTCGCACTACGCGTCTGCAGATTGGGACGGCTTACTTGAATTTTCAGCTTCCGTCCAAAAGGATCAACGTTGCATTAGAGGAAAGGCCCCATCGAAGAGCGCCGCTGCTGTTACTGGGGAAATCAGTCAAGGGATGGAATACTACGCTCGCTACACACGTTGTCGCCAGCATCAGTACAGCAAGTCCCTGGTTGGGGCGTGAGTGTGCTGATGCAGTTCAACATAAGCAGTCAGCGTATTGCGCCTAGATCAGAGCTAGGGCAGCAGGTGACCCGAATGTGGCCAACCTCAAAGCCACATGCAGCAGAGCAAAGGTCAGCAAAAAGGCCTTCATTAGAGCGGATATCCAGGGCATAATGCGGCTTGGCCAGGAGCCTAGTACCCCATGTGTAGCCGAGAATATTGGCAACTGGCCAAAGCGGTGCAACCTAATTGCCCTAACAAACCTTCGCTGCCACCGCTGCAGTACTCTAACGGAACCCTGGCTCACAAGGCCAGAGAGAGGGTGGACTTGGTGGCCAACCTTAAAAGAAAAGAAAGAAAGAAAGTCTCTCGGATCGACGACCGTGGCAAGCAGCCTCTGACAATCACGAGTTGTGGCAACGCAATGCCTGATATAATTGTCAGGCAGTACGACGTTGAAGAGTGTTGCAGTTGCTCGACGTCCGTAAGCGGTGTTTTTTATGAGATATGCAGCGAAGTTGGCTCCACTGCTAACACGCATGTACTACCTGTCGTACTCTACGGGTAGCAAGCTGAATGCCTTTGAAGGAGCCTAACGTGCAACCTCAACCGATCCCCAAGAACTATCACCCATTTATGCATATGTACATTTCTATGCAGATGATAGTACATTACATAGGAGATTATGTAAGTCACCTGGCGGCAAAGCAGGCGGATGTTGAGGTGTTTAAGGGCGAAATAACGGCAACTAAAAGCCAAACGATAGTTGCACCTAGCAGCCAAATAAAGGCTCCAAATCCAGGAAAGTTTGGAAGCAACTAGGAAAGTACTTAGAAGAAGAAGAGGGTGATTCATGAGATTTCGTCCCTTTGTCAAAGTTTTATGCAAATTGGTTGTTATATGAGGATTATTTAGGGTACACTTTCATCGAACACGCTGCCTATACCCTAAGAAATACTTAAGTACAACAAAATATTGTAAAAAAAAAAAAGTTTTTTTAATTTCACACAGAACAAAACAACACATTATACACATGATAAAAAAACAAATAAAATAGACCAACATGAAATTTAAAATTATACATAAGTAAATCTATCATACATAAGTATATGCATGCGTTGCAAGAAACTGCGCGAAATTTGGCCTTCTCTCAGCTTAAAGCTGCCCCCACTGGAGACCAGTTTGACAGCGCTGATTTTCAGAGGAGGCCAACGATGGCAGATCTGAGATGGCGCCACTACCCCTTCACTACGATTCGGTAGAATTTTACAGTAGGTAGGTGTCAGAAAATTATAAAAAATATATAATAAATACTATTAACATATATAGACTTACTTACTTATATAAATATATAATAAATATAATTTTGATTAAAATGAGCACGATGACATGTGGGCGCACAACTTGCCTCCGCCATCCCTTCGAGAATAAAATGTAATTATAATTTATAATTTGAATTTAACAATTAACGAGATCCAGTGTATAAGTGAAAGAAAGTGACAGGACAAGAAGACGAAAATTTAAAAACACAAAAATATCTAATAATAATAACAAAGCGTATGAACTGAGCTTCCTTTGCTTGTCCCAAGATAAACAAAGACGAAAAACAACAAACACTCTCGCTCTGTACCATACGTGGCATGACGCGTGTCAGTTCCGCTCTTACAGAAAACCACAAAACACTGACTAGTCGACCACAGAGTACTTTGATTCTCGACGACTACAAAATGCAAGAACTGATAAATTCTTCCATTACCGAAGTGAGTGATTATCTGTTAAGTGAGTTTCAACCCGTAGTTGTGTTCAGCAGTAATTGAAGACAAAGTTCACTATAAAATGGCCGCCTATGCCGGAAAATCGACGCCTAGGGCTTGAATGTACAATAAAATAAAATAAGAAGCTCGCCGAAAGGACATGATCGACACTATAGATTGGAATACGTACCACGACACTGATAGCATTGTTACCTAGCTATTATTACGATATTATTTCTTTTTTATAGGGCTACAGATAAGTTTCGATGCCATTGTCTATGTTTAAAGGATAGCTAACTATATTCCATGAGAAAAGGGTACAGAAAAACTTCACTACGCGGGCGTATCTTAATAAATGTATAAATTTAAGAAACTTGAGCGTCTCTAAAATGTTTGCATACGATTTATATTTGGTTGCGCAAGTATGATCACGTTTCTCAGTTTCGAACACAGCTCAAGTAGTTACCTATACTGCCGTGTAATATCTACACTGCCTGTTAACTACCAAAAGGTATTTCGGAGTTAAATCAGAAAAACGCGGCAGAAATTTACAAACAACGTAACTTCCGATTGACAACGCCTTAAAGATACTTAAAGGTACCAAAATATAGGTAATGTTACGTACTTTCAGATGCTTTTTAGTCATTTTACTAATTTGTTATTATTTTAAGTAAAAATCATTTTATTAGTATTAGTTTATTTTCTGTGATATTAATAAACTTATAGAAATACACTAAAAAACCGTCTCGTAAACGCAACGGAATTTTAGTAATTCATAAAAAATAGTCTGTTCATTTTCTAAAAATAGTTTGTATAATGATTTATTAAAACGTCGTTATAATACATAACGTCACGTTTAGCTGCTTCTAAGTTTATTAACTGATAAATATACTTTCTTCTAAGGCAATAACTTCCTATATTATTATGCTTTAACACCGTTAATCTAAAAACTTCATTATTTAACGGCTTTGTAGCGCAACTATAGCAAAGAGAATATTGATAAAATTTAACATTATGAAGTTAAGGTATAAAAATAAAATGCATTCTTTTAGATAACTACCGCGTCGGATACAGCGGGAAGATAGTAAATTAGTTAAATGATAATAAAAACAATTAATAATAAAATCTTTTTATTATTTAACACAGCCATTGTTAATAATAAAATTACTTAATATTAAATGAGGTTATTTAAACATGATCATAAATTTAACATAAAAAGAGATCTGAGACAATCGTACCATACTGCTAAATATTTAAAACAAAAGAAAAACTGTAACAAAAATATTGTTTCTATATAAAATAATAAAACTTGAATATACTTGCAAGTCGATAACTTTCTCAAAATATTCACAAGACTTATACCTAATAGGTATTGCTCAGTAAAAATTTAATGTAAAAATATGTTTAAAAACCTACATCAGTCTTTTTTTTTGTCAACACCAGGTATATTTTGCCAAAATAACAATTTGTGACGCGGGATTATTGGAAATTTTTTCGAGTATATCAGTTTTTCTATTAGGTTCTATACCTTTCGGTTCTGTTCTGAATTCTAATTTCATTATACGTGAATTTTTGAAATATTATTCATTCATAAAACGTAAAGTGGTAAAATTATCATGCAAATAGTTTTTGTACATGAGATCATAACTTTTACGAGTAAAGCATACCTCTGCCATATTTTTTAAATTGGCCCTTGTGTCGGATGCTTGTATTCTTCGCTCTGATAGGTAATTTGGTATACTCAAGAAGTTTTCCGGTGACATAGTCTTTACAATTCCTTTTGACTTATTAATTGAAGCCACACACTCCGAAAAATCTAGAAAATCGTACAGTTTTTTTCTTTTTTCTTCATAGCCAACTCTACCTGATGATGCACTTCTGTTGAAATGGTATCGCTATTCACTAAATATACCATCATAGACTACAATAACCAATTCTTATTTTGCGCACTGCAATTGTCCAGCCAGATGTGCAAGTGATCTACATACACACTACTACTACATACTACATTTTGCAAAATAAAATGCAGACATCACATCTTCTTGTTTTCTCCCAGCAATGCCATCATGCCAGATAACTGTGAGGGGTTTACATTCTATATACCGGGCGGTTCCTTTCTTATCACATTAACTGAAATGTCTGATAACACTCCCTGATATAAACCTAGTCATATCCATAGAATAATATTTTTAAGAAAAAAATAAAAATGCATTTTTAGAATACCATAAATAGAATAAAAATAGTCGAAAGTTAGAACATCCCGTTTTTGTTTATTATAAATAAATAAAAATACTCTCACCATTGAGAAAACTGGCAACGTTATGGTTGCCATAACAACGCGTGTTTATGTTGACAAAAGGCGGCTGAATGATCAAACGCTTGCGGCTTACACAATAACTAGTTACCTACTGCACCTTTATTTTTCTAAATGACTACTTGCCACTTTATCAATTCTAATAAAAATACTTCCCATACCTCTGCATTCCTTGGCACCAAGTGTGGTTTATCCCACAATCTTTGCACAGCTCTCACAAAGATTCGGGAGTCAGAAGGACATGTGCGACTGTTTCCGAACTTCTCACGGTATGCCCTTAACGTTAAGGCTGCATTTTGGCGACATTCCCCGTAAATGAGGATCATGTCAGTGAACTCCGAGGCGGTAGGTAATTCACTCGCGGCATCGTGACACAAAGAAAATAAATAAAAATCACGTCAAATTTCACTATCACAAATTTCAACTAGGTACCTAATAACTTTTTCAGTACCTACAATACTCGATCAACGCTTGAGACTAGCTTTTGCCATCAAAAATCTACTCAAGTATTTCTTGTGTTGATAAACGTTATGGAATTCGGCCCTAAAACAACCCGGCGGACGGCGGCGGCCATACTTAGCTCACTTCATGAGCATGACTTCTCACACACACGATTTTAAGTTACAAAATAAAAAATAATTTGACTTGAACCTTTAAACGAAAACCAACGAAGTGCTACTAAGAATGTATTCATGTATTTTGGAATTTTGTAATAATTCATAGTACCTAACAAAATGTTTTTAACAAAAATAGTGTGAAAATTGGTGTTTATAACGGTATGGCGACTACGGAAGTTACCAGATCAACTACCTTATGCTTAATATAATTTTCCATTGTAAGTGAAATGTAAATTCCCAAATACACCATAAATCAATTCACTGATAGTAGGATTTTTTTTATTGTATTCATTTAAAATCGTAAAACTTTTAATGAGACTAAAAAGTTGTTAATTTGAATAGCTCAAATCAGCCGTAACAAGCAATAACTCAAACACATCAAAGCAGCCGGCCGCCATGAGCTAGAGCGGCCTTGTTCAAAAAGTATCGACATATCGAAACAAAATATTAAATTTTTAGTCTTTTATCAGAATATTAAACCAAATTTAAAGTTATTGTATTTTATCTGACTGGTATGGTATGTTTTATTTGTGTTGCGTGTATGTGGCGACCATTGTTCATTTTATTTCACTTTACCCAATGTGGGTTCTTTTTGCATAAGCTAGATAATCCTATACTCATTATTTAATAACATAATTATAATATTCTTTAAAAGAAGAGAGATTCTAGAGATTACAATGACAGTCTTATCGCTAAGAGTGATCGCTTTCTGAAAACTCAACCTGAATATCGAAAGAGAAGGTCAAGAAAGTAATTAAAAATTACGATCTTGAACTAAAACACTTGTACTGTTCCATTTTTTAATTACTCAAACTTGACCGGTTTCGCCTTACGGCATTTTCAAAGGTTAGCACATATTATTTGTATTTCGGATGCCATTGAGTACAATATGGTCACTTATCTTATCAATGACATCCGAAATAAAAATAATATGTGCTAACCGGTCAGGTTTAAGTAATAAATAAGTGGAACAGTACAAGTGTTTTAGTTTAAGATGTGTAGCAAGTTCTACCAAGTGCCATTAATCACCAGTGTAAACAGTCTGTAAAAATTACGAATTTTATAATACGTACATAGTAGTTAATTTTACGTGCCGTGATGATTAAACTGTAGAAATGGCGGATTTATCTGTAGCCCGTACCAATTATTAATACATTATTATTTTAAAACCATAATCTCTAGCTATGTGACTTGTGTATCGATATTTTATGCTTGAGGTAGAGATTTTATTAGACGGTGATATTTTAATAAATATCCAAATATCGATATTTGTTTCACTGCTGAACTCCCTAGCTATGCGGCTAGGTCAGATAGAGAAAAAAAATATTTTTTTTCCTTTTCTCACTCTCTAACGAACGACTGAGAATTGTCAACTTTATTTAATTGAAATGTGGTTGAATTTTCTTTAAAAATATCTTAGTAAGAGCGGCAACGTGTCAGGTCGATGTCCGAGGTACTGACCTAGGCAATGTAGGTATTGCCTAGGTCAGTTCTTTTCGAAAAAACACATGATGATGAAATAAATTAAACAAACATAAGCGAATCCTGGCTAAACTGATTAGTATTTTTGGTTCATGTTGGGGTATTTTCGCAGAAGACAACATGTACTGTAGGTGGTTCAAATTAATGTGATATCCTCGGCGCCACTCGGTATATTATTCTCGTTGTAATCTTACCAAGTGGGGCAAAAGTCTGGTTGTATGTTGTAAGGCGCTGACAGAAAATTGCACTTTTAAACATCTCCAATCGCGGCAACATGATTACTTTGTGAAGATCTGCACTGTAGTATTCTTGGGAACTATCTAGTTAACGGTGCTTTGTCCCAGTTAGTAAAGCGACAAAGCATCGTAAAAGAAGCACGAATGGCGGTTCATAACGCAGTGCTAGTGCCAACTTTGCTTTACGGTAGTAAAACCTGGGTATGTCAGCAGATGCATGAAAGTAAATTGAATGCTGTGGAGATGCGATCACTTCGAAAATTGTGCGGCGTTACCTTGGCCGACCGAATTAAAAGTTAACAGTGCTTTGTCCCAGTTAGTAAAGCGACAAAGCATCGTAAAAGAAGCACGAATGGCGATTCATAACGCAGTGCTAGTGCCAACTTTGCTTAACGGTAGTGAAACCTGGGTATGTCAGCAGATGCATGAAAGTAAATTGAATGCTGTGGAGATGCGATCACTTCGAAAATTGTGCGGCGTTACCTTGGCCGACCGAATACGTAACGAAGTGATACGCAATATGGCAGGTTTGAATGAAAGTGTCAGCGTTAAGCTGGAAAAGGGCGTGCTCCGTTGGTTTGGACACGTCCAACGAATGAGTGAGGAACGATTGACGAAGAATATATATTGTTCAAAAGTAGGGGGTAGAAGGAGTCAGGGTAGGCCGAGACTTACATATGAAGACCACGTGAGCAGATTGCTCAAGGACGGAAAGGTCAAAAGTACTCGGATACCCAGACGTGCGTGTATGAAGCGATTGATGAATCTCGAAGAAGCGAAAGAAGTATGCATGGATCGCGAAGCCTGGCGATCTGTCCTCTCTGACTACCCCGTCAGGGATATAGCGTGAAGATAGTTAGTTAGTTAGTTAGTTATTTATAGGGATAAGCAAAAACATTAGAAAATCTATTTAAAAACAGTATGACGTTTTTTTTTGTTTTCGCAGGCTATGCCTTTTGCGCACCGTCATCCCTGCTTCGGAGGCAACAGGGACGGTGTGTGAGGGTCCAGGCCCGTGAGAGAGGGGCCGTCCTATCCACTAAACCCCGCGGTGTTCCGCCTCACCTTAAAACCGGCTCGCAGGGTAGGCCTGAGGTTAAATCACTGCGAGCCGGCAAGGGGCACCCCAGAGTGGAGGGGTCCGTCTCGGGGCGGTCGGGCAAAGCGACCACCTCGGAGCTCCCTAATGAGCTGAAGAATCTAGCCCGCATCTCCGCCGCTCTCGAGCGCCCCTCTGAAAGCAAAGGAGGTAGAGAGCGGCCGGTACGGGCGTGCGCTAAGTGGGCACCCCCTGGAACACAGAAAGGGTGCCCGTCGCCATGTCGCCAGTTGGGCGGGGTCCACCGACCATCCGCCCATGGAAACAGTATGACGTACATACCATAGAAACATTGTTAACTAATGTTGGCAGAAATACTAATTATGTAGTTGCCTGAAGTTCGTCTGAATCAATATAATTAAAGAACTTAGACAAGCCCTTTATGTCTTCATAGGGCAATTAATTTAAAAAAAAAAAATACGCATGAATAAAATTAAAAAAATAACTTAGGATAGAAAAGCAAGTATGTCACAATATTGCCATGACACATGGGTTTTGCATTCTGCATTCAATGTCTTCCTTTGTTTAACCTCTTTAGGTCATCGGTCCAGATTGGCCTCAAATCATAATTTACCAAGTCACATTTCACACTTCAGAATTCGCTTGCTTCAGTGGCCATCACTTTTTTTAGAAATGTGGCCAGCCCACTGATGCTTTAACGTGCTTATTAGCGTATTTTGTTGACCCATTAGCTTATTAACAAATCATTGTGGTGTCCATCTATCTAAGAAGTTCCATCCATAGCTTATTATTTAACTTTGACGTCACGGCTTGATACTGTAAGTCATAACTGTACGTCAGAATAACCGAACTTTAGGGTTGGCAAACCTGGAGATGTCTGGTTTAAATAATATGTTCAGTGTCATAAAAGAACAGCAGGATCAAAGGTTTCAACTATTGACTAATACACTGTCTGAAATATTAACTCAGAATCAGGAAATTTACAAGTCTATTTCTAAATTGACATCACAGTATAAAGAACTTCTTCTAATGTTGGAGAATACATGGGGACATAGGACCAACACGCAGAGGCCTTTAGAGCCAATTTTAATCTAATAGGGAATGGGAGATAGTCCACGCCCGCCTTATGTAGAAGAACGGTAATGGATCACCTCCAATGGGAGTTAAACTATTGTACAATATACTAACTACTAAATGGGCTATTGTGTTGAGTGTTAAATGGATTTGGTGATTTAAACTATGAATGAATACGGCGTCTGCCATTTTTATTTATTATTTTAAAAATACTGGCAGACGGTGACTTGCCAACTCACTAGATGGGCCCCCTATACAATCGCCATAGGCATGATAAGCCTGTAAGGCGCCAGAGGGCAACGCCGGTGTGTGCGGCTTGGGGTATCGAGCGGTGCGGTGCCGGTTTTACCTTCGCGGGACAGACCCGGAGCAGGCTTCCCCGTAGTTATGCCATTGAAAATGACACTTCCACCCCCGAGCATATAGCTCTGGCTCCCTCCCTCTGACCGGCCAATTAAGGCAAGCCAGAGTTGAGATTTGCTGCATTCCCGGGAGTAGCACTCTCACTGCTCTCCCGTTAGGCCATTAAATCCTAACCGGTGCAGAAGCGCAACAAAGCTCTGAAGAATCGGGACCGATGAGTAGCCACGCACATTCAGCTCGCCACAAGCTGCCCTGCGGATGTGAGCTTTTCATTAACTTTCTAATACAATTTTTTTGTTGATATCAGAAAGTGGATCTGAAAAAGCGAATACTATGCCCTCATAGGGTTGCGTTAATCCTATAAAAGTTAACGACTGTCCTCGAGGGTTATTTATTATTATCATTATTATTAGTCGGATGCACTCCCACCGCGCCACAGAGGCGCCGCAGAGGCAAATGTTTACAATTTTAGAGAGATGTTGAAATACAGTCGAACCAAATCAATTTATGTATAGTACCGGGAATGGCGGGTCATCATAAAAAAATCGTATTTTATGCGAACGACTTAAGATAGCAGCACTCGTTCTACAACCCGGTCTTGATCATCTAGAGGAAACTGTAATAGAAACAGCCCAAAGGTTTGCAAGTCTAATTTTAATTAATTTTAACAAGATTATTTATATCGCCTATTTTCCAGAATTCTAACCAATTTTAGAAGCAATCGGACGTAGAGATATTAATTACAGCCTACTTCTTCTGCATAAAAGTAAAGTCCATAAGTACCTTGACTGGTCACTAGATCTCTCACCACAAATCCTTATAAAATGACTGACTTACGATGTTCCAGCACAGACATTCTTCATTTTGCTTTTCTATATGCCCTATATTTTTGCCAATCTGAATTGGATGTGTAAATGAGAGTATAATGTGATATATATATTGAGAATAAAAAAGAGATACGCAAGTATCAAAATGTCATTTTGATACTTGCGTATCTCTTTGAAACATGGTGATAGACAGATTTTTTTTGATATATTCCGTTTTTGAATGAGGCATCTTCAAAACTGCATTTGGTCAAGCAGTCATAACGATACCTTGTTTGTAAGCGAAACATTTGTCGACAGCATACGATGGATAAATTTTAAATCAATTAGTGTGCTTACTTTCACATAAACTTTATTATAGGGAAAAAGACAACTTGGGTTGAGACGGGGATTGTACCCGTGACCTATTGTAATGATGCGTGGCCAAGCCGCGCCATCATATGACTAACGCCATCTATCGGACGGATGCGGCATTAAAATTACGCTATTATAAGCATGGAGTGGGAGCTTCGAGGCCCGTTTCGTCTCCCGCGCCTCGCTCCCCCCTTGGGCCCTATATAAGCAGTTGACAGGAAGTTTCAAGAACTTTGTGTACTACAACACAACAGACAGTTTCGAAGTAATTGCAAATTAAATACAATTAGCTCTTCTTTAAAGTACTTTCCTAAAACTATATTCATTAATATAATATTTGTAAAAATATTGGACCCGGAATATCCCGGTAAGTTTCTAAATCAATCATCCTTTACAGTGGCGCCCTTACGCGGTTAAGGCAAGGCGGTTAACGCGGTTTGGTATTCTCTGGGCTAGAGGCGAGGAGTTCTAGTTTAAGCTTTTCCTACTTTGTATTTTTTTATTTGTGTGTCTGTGTAGGGTAATTGTGCACAGATTAACCGCAGTCCCGTTAGCAGGTAGCTTTCCCCTAAATTTAAGCTACCCAGGGTTTAGACGTCCCTGACAGTCCTAGTCTAGTTGTCTTTAATTGGTATTTTTATAAATTCTTTAAAGTAATTTTTTTTTCGTTTAAAACTAAGACAACTCAAAATTTGAATTTTTCTCAACCTTAGTCCATTTTATCAAAATTTAGTTCGTCCCCAAATTTTAATTACGATTTTTAATTTAATTTATTTAGCAAGTCGTAATTCACTATAATAACAGTTCATCTATTTTTATTCACTATCTATTAACCTTACTTTTAATCTGCACGCAATTACATAACTCTCGTGTATATTGTATGTGTCGTTTCTACTGTAACTAGTTTGCTGGGTTGCACACTAATTTTAACTAGTCATACGTATATTTCTGTTTTTCGTATTGCACTAAACTTAAATTCAACACTAGTTTTTAAAACACTTCTGTAGCTTCGATTTTGCATTGCTAAAATTGTAAGATTGTAGCATTTCTTCCTGTATTTTCAAATAATCATAATAAGTAATTTTCGCACAAGCATCTAAACAGCTTGCAAGACTTTTAGTGTAATCGTTCTGATCACTTACGTTAGAAATTTGTAATACCTAGTACAAGAATTGGGATAATCAACCTTTTTACCATTCGTTTGAGAACATATTACAGATTCGCTTAACGCTTGATAAAAATAAAATCTAAGGTATTCTTCTATATTTTTTTATCTGCTTCGTGAGGGTAACTCGACATTGCAATTAGTTGTAGGGTTCCATAGTTTTGTGTGCATAAAATCTTTTCAGCTCTTTGTGGTGTATCGTTCTACAAACCGAAGGGTTGCCGTCCGACCTCCCAATCACTATTTTAGCTCGTCTTGGGCGTTAACGCTGTAGATCTACGTATCTTCACACGCTTTGGTGTCTGCGCGACTAGGTAGAAATAGTAATTTAGTTATTTTAATTTTTGTGTTGTTTTATTACTTTTGTTGCATTTATTTGGCTTGGTGTGCATAATCTACAGGAAATTAACTTTATTACATTAAACTACAACCTATCGTTTCGGCAGAGTAACATCATAATTGATACATCCATTTCAAGACACTCACTACCATACAAACATACAACAAATACATAATTACTTGGTGCTTGATTATATTTCTCTAATTTCTTAAAAAGATATTAATTTTGATTTTTCGAAGTCTTAATTACTAAAAATAACAAAAATAAAATTTTATTTTAAGCTTTTACATACCTACTACTGTTTTGGATTAGGGTTTCTGTATTGTTGGATTTCGTACCTCATTTTTTTTAAAGTCGGTAAAAAAAATCATTACTTTCTATTAAACTACGCTACGAAACCATAGCGAGATCAAAGTTTTGGTTCAGCGACATCTATTGCGCTTATAGTAAACAATGTCAATACTGAAGAATATAAAATTTTAATTTCTATTACATTTTACCTAAACCTATATCGTGCAGTGCTGTATTAGTTATAGCTGATTAACAATCTCTACTACTTAGAAGTTGTTGGGGTAAGCAGAGAGCGTTGTTCCATTGATGTACTATATTAATTATTTTGTCACAGTTTATCGACCTGTTGTTTTAGTATTTGTTTTTGGTTAATAAATTGGTAGATCCAATACTTTGCTACTAAATAATATATTCATCATCATCATCTAACGTTGATCCCGGTCATCTAAGTCTTATTAAATAATATTGTGTAATCAATTAAGACACTTTCAGTGCAGAATTTTAATCATTAATTTTTATCATCATCATCATTAACATCGATCCCGGTCAATTTTCGTGTTCAATATTTTTTTTTGCCTGGATGAACCGTGTCAGCACTTCGCGCTCAAATCAAACAATTAAAGACTAGCGTAGACCCGGAGGATCTAGAGGTTTCCCCCTTCGATTTCGAAGATGATATAGCTGGTTTGGAAGCTTCCTTGTTGGTATTAGATCGTAATATTTTGTTACTTCAGGAGAACCTGAAGCTTTCGGTTTTGGCGAGCACGCGTTCTTTATGTGCACACATAGAACAACGTTACGCGCGTATAGTCCCCCCGACTGAAATTGACGACGCAGAACGGTAAGATAGATTTCGGATAACTTTTAAATCTTCTTATAAGAAACTAAAAGTACTCTCAAACAGCTTCTTAAACAGTTCCAATAATAGTGAGTTTGACGACGCAGACGAACAACCTCCTATGTCCAATGCACCCGTGTTTGATAACGTAGCTAAGGGCTCGGCTCCTACTACTCCGATTCTACTCCTATTACAACTCAACCATCAGCTGATTTAAATAAGATTCAGGTGTCGGTTAAGTGAGAACGCTCGGCTATGGCAGAGATGTCCAAATTTAAGTATGATGGAAGGACAGACGTGCCCTCTTTTATTGAAAGAATTGAAGATTTTAGGCGGTCTCGCGACATTGACAGAGTCGCATGCTTAAAGAGGCCTCAGAGATATTTACAGGGGACGCATGACATTGGTTCCGTAGTATCCGCGACCAGGTACTGTCCTGGACGGACCTAACACTAGCACTAATTAGGGATTTCGGTGTGCGAGACTATCATCACTGTTGTGGGAGGAGATCAGAAGGTGTACTTAGGGGAAAAAGGAAAATATCGTAATTTACCTTTAAATTAAGGACGGTATGTCCTCCCGTCTCGATAAATCTGTTTCTGAAGGCGAAAAGCTTAAAATTTTACTACACAATGTTAGGCCTTGCTACGACAGTCTATTGGCTACCGGTGGAGACATTATCTCTATTGCTGAGTTAAGGTCAAGATGCCGGAAGTATGGAGTATGAGTATGGACATGGCAGCACGTAGTAGCTCTTTTATGGAACCCCCGTCAGCGGTAAACACTATGGTCGCCTCGGATTTCGCTTACTCGCACATAAAGTCAATGAGCAAACTACAGTACAATAACAAACACTACTCAGGATCTGATAACCATACTTTTAATAGCAATAATAACTATAGGAACACACAACATTCAAATTTTCAAAAACAACATAATGAAGAAGCATACGTTTCTTCTAACAGTAATAGAAAGTGTTTTCGCTGTGGCTCTGATAATCACCTTACTAACTACTGTACTAGCAGTAGGGGTAGGGTGTGTTTTAGGTGTGGACAGAAGGGAGTTCGTATAGAGGATTGCCCCCTTGTGCACCTACCTTACAATCTCGGGCTGGTCCTTCAGGCACTCGTAGACCAGATAATAATAATAACAGTAATAACTATAATAATAAATATTTTAATAATCGCCGAAAACAGTCGGAAAACAGAAGTTCTTACTCTAATAAAGGGGTAACGGGTGAGCACCTCCGTATCTATAGATCCTTTTTCAAGGAACGAGAGGTAAGCTCTGTTTTCTCCAATTTACCTACTGATGACCCCAGACCTTACGGCCTAGTGACAATTATGACCTATCCTAAGATCGATGTGTATGGATTACTTGACTCGGGTGCTGCCATTACATTTCTTGGCAACAACTCTCACCAGGTCCTACTCGATCTCGGCCTTAAGATGATTAAGGACGATACTACTACAGTCACAACAGTGGGTGGTCATACTACACATGTGCAGGGGAAAATGATAGTACCCATGTATTTTGAAAATAAATTTCATCTAATTACGGCATATATCGTACCTAATATCACTTCAAGTCTTATCTTGGGTATTGATTATTGGACTAAGTTCGAACAGTGTCCAAAATACCTAAAATCTATTCTGATGTTGCTATCTAACGATCCCAAGCTGGCTATAGTATCACCAGATCAGTCTAGTCTTCTAGACTGTAGAGTAGGCTATCTGCAGAGCAACGCACTATAGCGGAACACGTCATGTCTCAGTGCAGACATATCTTTTGAGGCTAAGGGCCTAGGTAGAACCCATCTTATCCAACATAAGATTGATACTGGTGACAGTCCACCTATACGTCAGCGAACTTACCGAATGTCACCGGAAAAGAGAAGGATAGTCTCGGAGCAGGTTGATGAAATGTTAGCTCTTGACGTCGTCGATCCTAGCCAGAGTCCATCGTCTTTCCCTGTCTTGGTGGTGGGGAAAAAGGATGGGAAGCCACGTTTCTGCCTTGATAGCCGCAAGCTTAATGCCGTCACGAAGAAGGATGCCTACAGCCTTCCTTACATTTCACAGATATTGGATCACTTGAGTGAGACTAAATACCTGTCAACTCTGGACCTTTCGAAGGCATTTTGACAAATCTGTCTAGCTCCAGAGGATAAGGAGAAGACTGCTTTCTTCGTACCTGGCAGAGGTTGCTTCCAGTTCAAAGTTCTACCTTTTGGCTTAACTGGAGCACCGGCATCACAACAAAGGCTTGTGGACTCACTATTTGGTCCATAATTCGAGAATAGGGTCTTTTGTTACATAGATGACATTGTCATAGTTTCTTCTACGTTTAAGGAACACGTATCCTTCCACGAGCAATCTTTTAATTTATTAGAAGACTAATAAATTAAAAGAGGCAAATTTAACTATAAACTTAGAGAAATCAGAGAGAGGCTTTATTGTCGACAGTCACGGTCTACGTACCGACCCAGAAAAGGTAGACTGTATTTTAAATTTTTCTGTTCCTAAGACCAAAAAGGACGTAAAAAGGTTTATTGGTACAGCATCACGGTACAGAAGGTTCATCTCTAACTTCAGTACGATTGCTGGACCACTAAATAAATTAACAACTACTAGAAAGGGCGCACCTGCGTTTTCCTGGACTACTGAAGCAGATAAGGCTTTCCTCGAGTTGAAATCTCACTTAGTGAAAAGCCCGGTTTTAAAATGCCCTGAATACGATGAACCCTTCCAAGTCCACACTGACGCTAGTAATTTTGGCATAGGCGCAATGCTCATACAAACCTTTGACGGCTTAGAACACCCCATTGCCTATATGAGCCGCTCACTTAGCGGCGCTGAGAAAAATTACAGCGTAACGGAAAGCGAGTGCTTGGCAGTTCTATTGGCCTTGGAACATTAGCGTTGTTATTTAGACAATGGCCACAAATTTACTGTTTACACGGACCATTCGGCACTAAAATGGTTTCTTTCCTTGAATTATCCTACAGGCCGTTTGGCCAGATGGTGCATTAGGTTGAGTTGTTTCAACTTCGACATTAAACATCGCAAGGGCAAGGATGACGTCATCCCCGACGTTCTACCAAGGGCGATGCCGGTGTCCTCCTTATCTTTAAATACTCTTATTCAAAAGACGACTGGTTTTTGAATTTATACAAAGGTGTATTACAATCCCCTCAGGCTTTTCCTAATTATAGAGTAGGAGACGTTCTTTACAGGCGTACAGGAGCTTAGTGTAAGCTCACTGAGGAGTTTGAGTAGAAGGTGGTAGTCCCTGCTGAATCTCGAGTCGCGGTTTTTTGTGCTATTGGCCTGGTCTTTATAAGGACACTGTTGATTACGTCGCTGCTTGTGAAACGTGCAAAGCACACAAACACACTACTCAAGCGCCTATAGGGAAAATGGGACGCCCTAAGCAGTGTTCAAGGCCTTTCCAAACAATTTCTACTGACTTGGTAGGTCCGTTACCTGCGTCTAAAAAGCAACACATTTATATATTAGTTGTAACGTGTTGTTTTTCTAAGTATTGTCTTATTTTTCCGCTTCGTCGGGCGACAACCGAACCTATTGCTAAAATATTAGAGGATAATGTTTTTATGGTTTATGGCATTCCACAAACCATTCAATTCGTTAGTAACGAATAAAATTCACTTTTTACTAAATATAACATTCCACAAATACACTTCACTCCTAAATACACACCACAGGTGAACACGATGGAAAGATATAACAGAACGATTATGACAGCGGTGTCCACCTTCATTGAGAGCGATCATCGTTCCTGGGATATACACTTACCGAAAATACTACAGGTTTCTCACCTTCATTTCTAGTTCACGGTCGAGAAATGGTCACGTGCGGGTCACACTACTTGGAGGATGCAGATCAAGTGCATTAGTATTCGCTCCTAGAGACCAATACGCCGAGAACCTGGGACACCTGACTCGAGTGTTTGACTTGGGGCAGGAGAACTTGTGGCGTAGCCATCTAAAATACGCACACTTCGCACGTCGCACCAGACAAAGAGACATAGTTCGTGGTAGGAGATATAGTGTGGAAGTGCTGCTATTTTCAGAGCGACAAAAACGCGTTTTTTTCTAAGAAACTAGCACCTAAGTTCTTAAAGTGTCGTGTCAAGGAAAAGCGCTCCCCACTAGTGTACGTACTGGAGGACATGACAGGTCGAGACCTTGGGGTCCGGCACGTCAAAGACCTCAAGTAACACTCAGCGGTACCTGTATCTACCACTTCACACACTCATTACAGAATAATAGCCAAACACTACTAACACACACACATGCAATCTAAACACACAGATTTTAATTATTTTCTCTCTTTTTAATACACAACAGTTCTTGTGATTCTATATTTAAGGTTGGCACACATATCATACAACGGGTGTAATCATTGAAACTAGCATACTCGTACATAGACTTACTTAGTAGTTTATGCACACTTATTCGACTGATCCCCGCTTGGATCTCAAAGGAGTGTAGATAAATAGCTGCTCACCTCATGCAGGCACTAACCTTGGTGTACCTGCCCTATGTCGGTCCACCTTAGGATCAATGTAATAAATTTAATTATTATATTTATAGTTTCGTGTTTCGCACAGCAATAATCCTAGAGCTAGCATGATTACACCAGAGCCATTTCAATAGTCCTTTCTTTCCGTCGTTCTCTTGAGTCCGGCTCGTCCAGAGTCTGACCCACTGCATAGAAGGTTGAGCATACTCGGAGTGAAGAGTACTTCTCTATAGTATAAAAGATTTATGAATGAGATGCATGAATGGTTGTGTGAAAAGGTATAGAGAGCGTCTGGGGACGGACGCACACGCATTTTGACGCACGCATTACGGCTGCCTATCTAGATTCAACACCCGCGACCCTGTCTACTTTTGGCCTTATCGGGATATGTACTGTATATATTCTGACTACTTCTACTTTCATTTATCTCCCGTAGGCTCCTGTAGAATCAAAAGGTTTACACTATGCCTAACCCGGGCAATGCTCTAGCCACTGAACTACCCGAACCGTACCGAAACAAGTTGAAATTCTTCACTATATTTTAATCGTCATTTAAGAGTATGACCAGATCCATCTATCGAGCTACTTAACAAGTCTAATACCAATAAACAGGGTTACAACCATTTTCAAACATTGATGCAATGTAGCGGTGCGTAATCGCGGCTTTCTGTTTTAGCGCAACGAAACTATCTATCGTGATTCAATAGCGGTTATCGAAACACATAATTTTAGTAGCGGCTATTAGCTGGTTCTTAATTCATATTTATTATATTTCGGGTCTTATTCGCGACGTTAGGTACAAAGCCTACCTTATACTTCCCGGCGTTTCGACCGGATTACACCAGTCGTGGTCACGGGTTGACTGATCAACCCGTGTGACCACGGCTGGTATAAACCGGTAGGCTTTGTACCAAATAATATACGTCGCGAATAAGACCCGAAATATCATAAATATGAATGACAATCGCGAAAGTTTAAAAACATTAATAGCAAACCGCTACGGGCCGGAATATGTAGAGTCATAATATAACAAATATGACCCGAATAAGAACGGCGAAAAAGACCCGAAATATCATAAATATGGTTCTATATTATCGTTGCGCAATAAAGACAGACAAAAAAAAAAAATACGAAAAACACGTGTGGCACTCGGAGACTGCCACGGTAAAGCTATTGCATAGCATACCTTTGTTTTTCATTGATATTAATTTCAAGTTACACTAAAAAAAAACACCCTCACCCTCACCCCTCACCCTCACCCCTCACTCTCACTCTCACCCCACCCTCACCTTCACCCTCACCCTCACTCTTACCCTCACCACACCCTCACTCTCACAGTCACCCTCATCCTCACCCTCACACTTACTATCATCACGTCTCGATCCGTGCGAGCTTCGTACAATCGTACCATATAATATATACACGTTAAGCCGTATCGGTTCGATCACATTAATCTATATTTTTAATCATGTCATCTCACTATGAAGCAAAAACTGACACTTGTCAAACGTGGCCTATTATAATGACTCAACTATAAATAATAATCACTACATATTATAAAACAAATTTTTTTTTACGCTGCTGTCCCTATGTATGCTTAGATCTTTAAAACTACGCAACAAATTTCGATGCAGTTTTTTTTAAATAGATAGAGTGTTTCTTATAGAAGGTTTTTATGTATATTTTGTCAAGTTTTTGTATACATTAACTTAATTATAACGATATATGTTGGCGGTGTCGGAAAAAATTAGCCGTCTGGGAGTTTTTAACGAAAACGCTGCCTAAACCCTTTGAGATACAACAAAATAATGTACTGTGGAATTGTGTATCTAATATAGGTCTACAAAAAAGTCCAGGACGACATATAGACATATATCTCTTAAGGATACCGTACTATATTCATTTTAATACTTTAATAAAACAGCAATAAAAAAGCAGGAATTTTAAGGCATTTACACAAATACATTATTAATCCTTATCATTTTTAATATGTTAGTTGGTTTCAGCATTATATGAAGATTATTTTGTCCCTGTACACTTTGCAAATTAAATGAATATCTGAGAAGATATGGCAATATCAAAAAAATGCGCAAAGAAATTAATTTCGCATACCAAAAATTCGACCGGGCCGTGCGGGCGCGGGCGTAGTAGGTACTCGCACTTGAGAGCGCAGAAGTAATCAAGTAATTTGGAAAATGTTCATACATTATCGTAAAATTAATAAACGACGGGATTAAATGGGTGCCACGGGGTTCGAAGTATGTCACGGGCAAAGCCGGGCGGGTCAGCTAGTAATAAAACGAAAAGAAGAGACATAATAATAATAATGTGGATTCGGCAATCATTGTCCCGATACTCGTATCAGCACATGGGTTGATTGCCAAGAGCCTCGATCAACATCTTACGAGGCTCGCGTTAGGCAGCTGGGTCAAGGGCTTGATGCAGATGGCAGTTCTCCTCGATACGGCACGCATTGTGAGGAGGTTCCTATCTCTGGAACCATAACCACCCGTAGCTTAGTCCCTGTACCCGATACCGGTGGGCTACTATTTTTTATATTTTTAAATGTATTTGTTATAGATATATTTAAAAATGTAATTTATATGTTTGTATTGTGAATAAAGAGAATAATAATAATTTAACATTTAACTTAAACCTAATGTTAGTAGAAATTTAATAAAATTTATGTAACTAATAATTAAAGGCCGTGTGTGTAATTAAGGGCCGTAGCAGGGAGCTACGCAAAGCTCGCAATTATTTTTTTGTTGATTTTTTATATTACTCTTCATTTTTACAAATTTAACATTATTGCATTTTTAATGATTTTAAATGTTAATGATGAATGAACAATGATGATGATGTAAATATTAAGTTTTTTATTTAATCGTATTTTTATTTTCAGTACGATCTAGATGTTATTTAATTTCATAGCTGTCCTCCAGTTATTGAATGTAAATATAATGTAAATATATAATATATTATTGATTGAAAAATATATTCTCAAATAAATTTAAATTATTGTCACCCTGATAGAACATCATATGAGATGTCACTATTTTTGATTTAACACGAGTTGTAAAATGTTTTGAGGATAAAACAATACGTCATTATAATGAGGTTAATATGCCGAATAAACAGAAGTTCACACCAAAATCCTAGCAATTATAGGTAGTGAGATATGTGCCTACAAAGTATCGTTTCGTTTGCGCGGCCACGGACTTTTGTTTTGGACCAATATATCCTGTTACTTTTTTTGATTGGACACCGTGGCGGAGTAACGCACACCCGTAGTAAGATCCAACCCACTAGTAGCATTCCTAAACGTACCGGCTGCAGAACCCATGGTAAGTGTTCTGCTGGGAGCCCGTGGTGAGATCCAACCCACCGGTACGTTCCTAGGGTGCATCGGCTGCAGAAACCATGGTAAGTATTCTGCTGGGAGCCCATGGTAAGATCCAACCCGCCGACCACATCCTAATGGGGGATTGCATGAAACCGGCTGAAAGCCAAGATCAGCTATCAACCCTACCTAGTTTTGTACTTCTAGAGATTGTCACTATTGGTTCTCTTTTTAGAAATAAAATACTAACTGAATTCCATGTTAAACATGTTCTAACCATTTACCTTAATTCCACCGAACTTGATTACCTTACCTAATATTAAAACTTTGGTTACCTAGGGAGAAGGATGGCGTAACAGGGGATAGATAAGAAATAAACCAATAGGGCTTATCGCTCAACATTGCGTGAGGTACCTATACACACTTATGATTTATTGCTTTTGTTTTAACAAAAATTGCAAGTAAATACAAAATTATATTATTATTTATTTATTTATCTATACCGCCTTATCCCCGAAGGGGTAACAGAGGCATACATATTGTATGCCCACTTTTCACCATGGTATTCCTGTCCCACGTAATAGGTGGTGAGCCCATTGCCATTTTTTAAACTAATATCTTGCAAGATGCTGTCTTCTAGGACTTTTGTGGTTTGACTAAGGTCTTCATCGCCTGCTGGGAGCCCTGGGGCTATCCTCCCGAAGGGCTTACCCGGGACTCCTGGCCATAGACAACTGGAAGTGCACCGTGTGGTTTTAGTCGGTAAGAGTCCGGCAGAGCATCCATGAGGATTTCAGCACGATAAAAAAAAATCTATCGCGCCAATTCACTCTAAACGAAAAGATTTAAAACCATAAACTGGTTATTAATTTGTTTTTTATTATATAATTAAATAGAATTACTTATTCGATGATCACGTACTAACATATTGTCCATTGTAAAGAATGTCGTTGATAAAAGAACTTATGTTTGTATCAAATCAACCTATTGTGATTGCGAGATTATTTCAAATGAACGTTTGAAGTTTTCTTCAAATTAGCGTTAGTGTTATGCTTATTTGGCAAGAACCTCGAGATAATTAAAATTGATCAAATAAACTGTCTATCAAGTTTTGAAGGTTTTTTATATCCTAAATATTAATTTAATTTTCTGTAAATAATTTTACTAACTAACTACTTTGTTTGATTTAGACCATCATCATCATCTTCAGAGCGTCAATCTCAGTTCCGTCCGAAGCCCTTGCTTTCGGGCCCGGGGTCCGCTGACTGTACTTATTCGAAATTAAGTAATTCAGAATATTAACTTTGCAAAATGTAGTTTATTCTGTTATGTAATAAGAAAAGACCTTGAACTTTTGTGACTTGCGCCTACTTTCTTCCACCAGTTAAAACATAAATAGTTTTTAATCTAGTCACTGCATTAATCTGCATTGAGTATGTTAAAATAATTTGATTAAATTTATACATAAGTACCATTCTTTTCTTCTTCAATTCACCTAATTTAATTAAACAAACATACTATTGTACTCAAAATAAGTACGTCAAATGCAACTTACACGTTGGTATATGCTAATTTTTATGCTAAAAAATTATATGCTAATGAATAAAAGCTTAGCTTCATCCTTGATTGGTACATATATTCCCACAAACCGATTTAAGTATAGGAGCTGATAATAATATAGTACCTATTGTTTATTTAAATGTAAGGTATGGTGTTGATGTAAATTAAATCACTTGAAGATTTATTTTTAAGTCTATTAATTATACATCGTTTACACTAATATGTTGAAGTTATGAGAAGTCGAGCTTTACCCGATTTTAACATTTTTGGGTACTAAACTATTTTAACTAACTATCTTCACGCTGTATCCCTGACAGGGTAGTCTGAGAAGACAGATCGCCAGGCTTCGCGATCCTTTCGCTTCTTGTAGATTCATCAATCTTCAAGCACGCACGTCTGGGTATCCGAGTACTTTTAACTTTTCCGTTTTTCAGAACACGTGAACAGATTGCTCAACAATCTACTCACGTGGTCTTAACATGTAAGTCTCGGCCTACCCTGACTCCTTCTACCCTCTACTTTCCCACAATATATTGTCCATCGTTCCTCATTCATTCGTTGGACGTGTCCAAACCAACGGAGCAGGCCCTTTTCCAGCTAAACGCTGACACTTTCATTCAAACCTGCCATATTGCGTATCATTTCGTTACGTATTCGGTCGGCCGAAGTTACGCTGCGCAATTTCCATTGACACACCCAGGTTTCGCTACCGTAAAGCAACGTTAGCACTAGCACTGCATTATCAATCGCCAGGCGTGCTTCTTTTACGATGTTAGGCGCTTTACTAATAGGGACAAAAAACCGTTAACTTTGTTTCCGGCAGCTACTCGCCGTTTTACATCCGAATCACATCTTCCGTCCGCGCTAAACATTCTCCCTAAATACACAAATCGACGTTAATGACGATGATCATGATCATGATTAAAAAAAAATCTATACTGAAAGAGTCTTAATACATACACAATATTATTTAATAAGACCTGTAGATGACCGGAATCAACGTTAGATGATGATGATGATGATTATATTATTTAGTAGCAAGGTATTGAATCTACTAATAAACTATCAAAAACATTAAATTTATGTAGACACGTTCGCGGTCTGCTATATGTACATGCATATATAATACACACACTATAGATGCGTCTCGTAACGGTGTCGCGAGTCCAAAAATTTTATCTCATCTATACTAATATTATAAAGCTGAAGAGTTTGTTTGTTTGGTTGAACGCGCTAATCTAAGGAACTATTGGTCGGCTTTAAAAAAATCTTTTTGTGTTAGATAGCCCATTTATCGAGGTAGGCTATAGGCTATATATCATTACGCTACTACACTGGAGAGCAGAGCAGTAGTCATAAATGTCGACTAATCGGGCAAATTTTATGCATCATTGTAGAATTTATAAGCAACGTGATTAAATAGGTGCGACGGGAGGTTGAAATATTCCACGGGCGAAGATGTGGGGGTTGTCTAGTCTATAAATATATATACATACATACATCACGCCTGTCTCCCATCGGGGTAGGCAGAGACTATGGCTTTCCACTTGCTACGATCCTGGGATACGACTTTCGCTTCTTCCACTTTCATAAGTGTTTTCATACACACACGCCGGTTAAGGGTACTCTTGACCTGACCTTTTTCCAAAATGTCTTCTATTTGATTGACATATGTACGTCGAGGTCGCCCCTTACCAGTTTGCCCATTCACTCTCTTCTGATAAATCTGTTTCGTTAGTCTACTTTCATCCATCCTCTCCACGTGTCCGAACCATCTAAGCATTCTGCCACACCCAACTTTCACTACCATACATGAGTGTAGGAACAAGTACTCCTCTATGCACAGCCAGTCTTGCCTTCTGTGTAGACACGTTCTGACTGCTCATAAAGGCGTGCATGGCTCCATTCACTTGATTTCCAGCCAAAACTCTTAGTTCAATGTCACAATCACACTTTCCATCTCTCACAAATTTTGAACCTAAATATACAAATTCTTTCACCTGTTCCACTCGTTTTCCTTCCACAAAATTCGAGCAATCTGTCATACTTTCCTCTATTTCAAAAACCATTACTTTTGTCTTATTTAAATTCACTTTCATTCCTTTGCTTTTTAGCGTATCATGCATAATGTTAACTGCAACTCCTCCGCCGATGATGCCAGTATTACCTGGTCATTAGCGTATAGGAGGCATTTGACAGTCAGTTATATGCGTACCGCGCTAAAAGAAGATTTCACTTCAATAAAGAGATCGTGAGCTTATACCACGGAGTAAAAAATAATAGTTCTGTCCTCCGTGCCTTTTTCATCTGGTATAACACGCATCAATTGATGCTTGACAATCAAGTTATTATATTTTTAAACTTTTAAAAATACATTAGAGATAGAATGAACGTTAAAGTTTCACAGTTGAAACAATTTGTGCTGGAAAATTGAATTGTCTTTTTTAGTATTATCCTTTATTTATTATTTATGTTTATCACCGTTTTAACCCTTCCCTGAACTTCCACAAAAAAAATAATAAAAATAATTATTTTTATTAAGCAAAATAACAATATATGCACTTAATAATTTAAAGTTAAGTAATTTAAATTTTATTAAAGCCATACAAATAAATGTACTATTGCCGAGTTCCAGGCAGATCCAAAGTCAGCTCCCAGCCCCGTGCTAGAAATTAAAGGAAGGTGGTGCTTGGTGAGTCTAAAGGTGGACGGAAATGTGACAAGAAAACTTGGTCGTGGAACGACACAGTCCATAGGGAGACTAGGGAGAAGAAAGCCCTCTAAAAGTGGCAAGCGTCAGGATCTGCTTAAGATTGCGACGCATACAGGGCTGCGAAGTGCGCCACTAAGAGAGCTGTAGCCAGGGCCAGACGTGACCACTTACAACCTCTATATGAGAAGTTGGAATCGTCTGAGGGGCATAAGCTTATCCATAAGTTGGCGCGCTCCAGGATAAAAGCGGTACAGGAAACTACATGCATTGGTATCATATTCCAAAAAAATGGAATTGTTAGATTGGAATATTATTTTCGATAATAATAATCTGATGACATTAGATAGATATTTTCTATCAAAAACTTACAACGAAAATTGTAATCTAATTTTTTAATTGTTCAAGCCAAATTATTGGCAAGTACAACTGCTATTATTGAGCAGGATAATGTTGACACTTCCCATTTGGAAAATGAATTTCCAAAAGGTTATAAGACAACAGATTTTTTTTCCTTGTGGCAACCCCAGGTATAACAGCTGATTTGAATTGGCTCCGTATTTTATATTGTAATATTGCAAAAATAATTATAATTTTAACTAATAACCAATTCATCATTGCCAAATAATACCATATTGAGTGTTAAATAATCATTTTCACCATTTATTGTGCTAAAAGTAGATAAATATAAACTTGAAAATTATTAGTGACAGTTAGAACATCGGAAAAATTTTCAATATTTGAAATTATTACTTGGATTTGGCAAGATTTATAAAACTAATAGTTTTTTAAATCAAGGTTTGTGAGTTTATTTACTTTTACATCCTCATATGTCCATTAATAGTGCGATTTTGTAATTTTATATGAATAAAACATAACCTTGTTTTGTTTCGCATTTCTTTGCTCTAAGTCTACTTTGCTAATAATTACTTATTCTGTAGCACGTAATTATAACAAAATGTCGAATGCTATTAACATGATAATGACGCGTAAGGCCTTGGCTCATCAGCAAGAGACAAGGCTTCAATTAACGTTGAAAGAGTTACGGATTTTGAGTGAGAAGCGCGATTAACTGTACAAGGAAAGGGACGAAAGTGAGTTAGAACTGCTATTATTAAGTAAGAACGGACAACTCAAAAAACAACTGGCACAGTTGCATTCACTGTATACTGATACCTTACAGGATCGGGATAGGTTACAACTTATAGTTGACAGTTTTGACTCATGTAGGGATCATTATGAACAAACTTTGCAACAAATTAGAATACTAAAGGAGGAGCTACAACGATCGTAGATCAAAATATCGCAACTAGAAGACGAGAAACAGATCACAGTGGTTCAATCTAATCAGAGTTTGTTCGATGAACTGATGGCTACAAGCTTAGATACTGCTACAGCTCACCCTTCCATTGTCATAGACCTCCCTTCTGTTGATGAAACCGGGGCTGTTCTAAATCATTAAAAATTATTAAGTGAGGTAAGAATAATAAAATGTGGTAAGAATAAGTTAAAGAAATATTTAAAAATTAAAAGTTTTAATAAAAAAAACGATACATAAATACAAGTTTTTATAAATAGCATGTCACTTAATAGACAGAGATTGCAACTGATTGACCAGGTAAATATGTATATGTTAGAACTTGATACTGTTGCACAACAGTACAAAACTGATACACAGGCCCTTCAATGTCAGATTGACCGACTTCAAGACTCTTTGAAATCAATTTCATATAAATATGAAACAGCAGAGAAACAGAGTAGAGAACAGGTGTAAGCCATAGGTAAATTAGTAAATTCATGCCATTGTCAAAATGACCAATTGATATCCGCAGGGCATGTTCCCTCCTCACCCTTGAGTTGTGAAAGAATTAGATGCAATGATGAATTTTCACCAATTAAAACTGTGTGCAGTGTGGATAATAGTATATTAAATTCAAGTAGTAATTGCGAGGCATCTATAATAGAAAAGTTGCAAATAAAAAGTGATGCAAAGACCATAGTCTATTGCGATGAAATAGGTAAAAATTTTGGACATTATTTTTCACAGTTAGGTCATTCTGTAATAAATCATACATATCCAGAAGCTTCATACTCTCAAATTATATTGACTGGTACACACTGCATGCAGTCTACTATACTGGTGCTGGTTGGTAGAAGAGGCAATATTAATAGTAACAAACTTTTAAAAATGTTTGACAAGTTATCAAGTCTGCAAGTAAAGCAAGTAATTTTGTCCAACTTGCCATACAGCACTGCTATGAGCCACAAGGAAAATCACATAAGATACAAATTAAATATGAAACTACATACCATGATATCATATTTCAATAAAATTGAATTGTTCGATTGGAACATAATTTTCAATAATAATAATTTGTTGACATTAGATAGATATTTTCTATCAACATTTTTACTACGAAAGGTAGCTCTGTTGCTATCTAATTTTTTAATTTTTTAAACCAAATTATTGGCAAGTACAACTGCTTTTATTGAGCAGGATAGTTTTAACACTTCACATTTGGAAAATAAAATTCCAAAAAACTAGTTTATAGGACAACAGATAATAAATCTGGCCAGTTGACTTTGGCCCCTGAGAATAATCTTAGTAAAAATATTGATTTTATAAACCTGGTGCACCATATTGTTAGAGGTTTCATTAATGGTAAAGATTTAGAGTTAGAGCTATACATTAATGCAAATTCTATTAATATTTTTTGTGCTACAAAGCACTGGTTAAAAGATCATGAAATCACATTGTTGAACTTCGTAAATCACCAGGTTGCTAGCTCGTTCAATAGAACACATTCTAAATGTGGAGGCTCTTTAATATTAATTAATAAAAACTTAAAATTTAAAGAACGTAAAGACTTAGTAGCCCTCTCCATTGAGCGAGTTATTGAGATTGCCAGTATTGAGTTTGAGCATTTCATCTGGTTAAGCGTATACAGTCCCCCTGATGCTTCTTACATTAAATTTGAAGAAAAGCTTGAAGAAGCTCTGTTCAAATGCCAATGTTCTAAAAAATCTATAATAGTTTGTGGAGATTTTAATGTTGATATATTAGATACATCATTAACTCCATCAGAGAGAAATAAAAACAAAAAAAAAATTATATCCTTTGTTCTGCATAGTACATACTTAGAACCCACTAGTATTACAGCCACCAGTGCAAAATGTATTGATAATATTTTTACTGATATTAAACATTTAGATAAAGGTATTGTGGATCCTGTTGTCGTGGGCAATGGATAAAGTTTCCTAAAAGTAGTAACAAAGTCTGCAAAAAACAAATTAAATATGTGCCAATTAACCAAAGTCACTTGAATAATTTAAAAAAAATGTATTAAAGAGATTACCAAATCTACCTAACTTCACTTGTGTAGACCAGTCATATAAACACTTATTTAATTAGATTAATGATGAGTTTGGCAAAGTTTTTACCTCAAAAACACTACAGATTGGTGGTCGTCCTGTTTTCAGTGACTGGGCAACACCAGGTATCTTTAAAAGTAGAAATAAATTATTTGAATTATATTCAAAAAAATCATATAATTTTAGGGATATGAATATGTTAAAATTATTCAAAGAAATTTAAACAAACGTGTTATCTTGCTTAGTCGAACTTCATTAAAAATAAAATTTCTAATTCAGTGAATAAAATAAAAATGACTTGGAACATCATTAACTCTGAATGCGGTAGATCTTTGGTGACTGAAAGGGATTTACACTTAAAAGTAAATGGTTGCCATGTTACAAGGGACCTGGAAGTGGCGACGGAGTTTGAAAATATTTCAAAAATGTACCTATATTGACAAAAAAAATCTCACCAAGCGTCTTCCAGTTCCGCTGAACATTTATTAGAAGAATCTGTTCTTTGTTGCAGGGATGCATTTGTATTCACAGATATTTGCGCTCAGGACATTGTATAGACTTTTAAATGTATCTAAATTAAGAAAACCGCGGACCTTTGGGGATTATCGGTCAAAACTGCATCATGTGTAATTAAGGTCATTGCGCCCCATCTAGAAACTGTGTTCAATGACTGTGTTTCTAGTGGAACATTTCCTGATTTAATGAAACACAGCAAAGTCGTTCCCTTGTTCAAGGCTGGCAGCGCTACAGACCCGTCTAATTTCCCACCAGTGTCAGTGCTGCCAACTTTGAGCAAGGTATTTGAAAAAAATATCTTGAATCAAATGCTATCCCATTTTAATATTTATAAAATATTTTATAAATAAAATACTTAATAAAATATTTAATTTATTTTATCGAAACAGTTTGGTTTTACGAAAGGGCGCTCAACTTCCGATGCTGGTGTTGAGTTGCCTGAAGCCTGGGAAGACAAGTACGATGCATTAGGTATATCCTGCGATCTATCCAAGGCTTTGGATTGCGTTCAACATGAAACACTGTGCAAAAAATAACATCACTATGAAATAAGAAACAAAGCTCTCGACTTTCTGTCTTCATATTTGAACAATAGACTACAAAGGGTCGATATTAAGGGTACACGTTCTGTAGGATCCATGGTTACAATGGGTGTGCCCCGCAAGGCTCGATACTTGGGCCATTCTTGTTCCTCATTTATATTAATTATTTACCATTTTATGTAGGGGACAGGAATAGGATTGTTTTGTTTGCAGATGATACATCATTGATTTTTAAAATTAGAAGACAATTAGATAACTATGACGATGTAAACAATGCAATCACGAGAGTAGTTCATTGGTTCAGCTTAAATAACCTTTGCCTAAACACAATCAACTAAATGTATTCAATATACTCTACCAAATGTAAAACAAGTTACGGCCAATGTTCAACTGACTGGACAAGTGTTAGAGTTTGTGGAATCCACTGTGTTCCTTGGTATAACTATTGATGCCAATTTGCAGAGGGGCCCACCATAGAAAAGACGGCCTTTAGGTTAAGTTCGGCGCGAACGCTATAAAAAAGATTACGACTCTAACAGATGTGGATATGGCTAAAATGGTTTACTTCAGCTATTTTCATAGTATTATGTTGGTTCCGGTTATGGTATTCTCCTTTGGAGGAGTGCTGCAGATTTAAATAACATTTTTGTTTTTCAAAAGCGGGCTGTACGCGCTATTTATAATTTTGGTCCACAGTCTCGCTCCGAGAAAATTCAAAGAAATAAATATTCTAACCGTAGCATCACAATACATTTTTGCCAATCTTATGTATGTCCAGAAAAATCTATCACAGTTTACTAAACTCTGTGATATATATAATATAAACACTAGACATTAAAACAATCTTTCAGTTCACCACAGTCGGCTGCAAAGGATTGGCGATTCTTTCCAGGGTAACTATATACGCTTTTACAACAAGCTTCCCTGTGACCTACGAAATTTACCATTTAATAAATTTTATAAGTATATTAAACGAAAGCTTTGTGAAAAAGGTTATTACTCTATTAAAGACTATTTACAGGACAGGGATGACTGAAAATGATCTGCTGGCAAATGAAATAATATAGTCATAAAATATATAATTAAAATATAAAATTGTAAATAGGCCATCAAAAAAAAGCCTTCCTAAGTTTCTTGCCGGTTCTTCTCAGGTGGGGCCGCGTTCCGAACCGGTGGTCACTTTAAATATACAATTTTTTTCTTTAGTTTTAGTGTATGAAATTTTGTAAGCGCCGTTGAAATGATCTATGCAAAATAAAAAATTTTTATTTATTTATGGATATCTTACCTGCAACTTATCTGCAAGTACCGCTGTGTAAAAGATCCTAAAGGCACCCTGCTATGCGAAGACCTCGCAGTGAAGGAGAGATGGCGCTCGTACTTCTACGAGCTGCTGAATAAGCAGCATAAAGAGGTGCAGCCTCCGGACCTCCTTCCGAATCAGGGACTAGTGCCACTGGTAATGCCTGCAGAAGTCCAGATTGCTCTTGGCCGCATGATGAATCGGAAAGCTGTCGAAGCCGATGGAGTCCCCATCGAAGCCTGGACGGCGGTGGGTCCTCGCGGTACTCCTCAGCGGGCAGATCCCAATGGAGGCTGAGTATTATCACTCCAGTCTTCAAAGGTAAAGGTTCAGTGCAGGAGTGCGGGAGCTACCGATGTGTAAAGGTTTTGTCCCACACCATGAAGATCTTCGAGAGGATTATAAGCTCCCGGATCCGGCTGAAGAAGACTCTTGCAGTGTCAATACGGGTCCCGCCCAGGTCATGGGACCACGGACCCTGTTTTTGCCCTAAGGGTTGTCGTGGAGTAATACAGGACGAAGAACATGCCTCTGCACTGTATTTTTCTAGACATGCAGAAGGCCGTCGACTGTGTTCTCGAGTGATGTCCTGGTGGGCACTGCGGTCCAAAGGGGGGCGCAGAGGTCTATATTGACACTATCCGGACATGTACCGCGACTCCAATTCCATGGTTCGGACTGCTATGGAATTGGAGTCGCGGTACATGGTTCGGACTGCTATGGAATTGGAGTCGCGGTACATGGTTCGGACTGCTGGGGTGTGGGGTAGGACAACCTCCGCGTGGTACACCCTGGTAACGTGGACGACGACGTGCGCTTCGTTTGAGGCGCACGTCGTTGCCCACGGCCAATAGTCCACCAAGGAGGGGGCCGAAAGGGCCACTTTGGGTTGCTCCACCTACGCTCTGCTTGCAGCAGAGCGTACTGAGTGGAGTACCCGAAGGACGTGTAGGCTTTCTGCTCGCGCAGGGGCCTACAGGCATTCGTGCCAGCGTCGGTGTTGGGGGGGGCTAGCCACCACTCCCGCGTCTCGCAACCCCTGTGATCATCCGCAGCGACCTAACTGGTGGCACCACTTGGTATGCGGTGGTTCTGGGGGCCGAGGGGCTTGCCTTAATTGGCCGGCCCACGACAAGGACAAGTTTCTAAAACCCGACAGCGAAGTCGTTAAAACCTGTGGGGCCCCAGGAGCACCCCACAGTATGTATCCCGCTCCCCGGAATGAGCGTCACCCGGGGAGTCGCCTTTATCGTCTCTACTCGTGGGACCGAATATGGAACCGATATTTAAAAAAAAACCCAAACGGACAGGGAGTGTGCCTTAAAACCACTTCCACAGACGCAGAGGTTGCGTCGATTACCGCCGAGACTGACGCAGAGTCAGTCCTCAGCTTGGACACCGAGACTGAAGGTCTCGGTAGGAAGAGGGCACGCCCGAGAGGGTCAATTCGCGACCGGAACAGTAGGCGTTCCGGACAGAGAGGGTTGACCACTTCCAGTGATGAGGATCCTCCGGCGAAACTGCCAGCTACCACCGCAGGTAGAGGTCGGGTTACCGAGGGCCCGAGAGCCCCAAAACCACCAGTGCATGTCCCGCTACTACCCAGTGGCAGGGACAAGGACATCCCGGCGGCGCGACAGCTTCTCACGGCTCTTGCCCGGTTAGCTGGCGCTATGAAAGGTGCCAAGAATGTCTCGGGCAAAAAGAAGGTGGTGGCGGAGTGCGTCACCGGCGCTACAGAGGCGCTAGAGGAACTCCTCGCCAGAAGCGTCACTGAGGAGGAGACAATGCTCAGGGACCGGGTGGCGGGCCTAGAGACCGAGCTCACAGACTCCCGAGAAAAGATTCGGATTCTCCGGGAAGAAATGAACCAGTTGGTGCGTGGGTCCACGGAGGGTCGGGGTGCGACGGCTTCCAGGATGACCTACTCCGATCAGGTAGCTCTTGGAGCTCGTGTTGACCAATCTGGCACCCCTGCACCGCCCAAGCCGACGCCAAAGCCCGCTCCCAAATCTATGCCGAAGCCGGCGGCTAAACCAGCGTCTAGTATGGTGCAGGTACTAGAAGCTATGGAGTGGCGTCTCGCTGTCCTGGAGCAAAGGTAGTACCGTCTACCGTTAGCACACACGTCCTAGGCTGCTGCGGCGGGTAGTGCTTCAGGCCCCAAGAGGAAGATCTCCGCCTCTTCACACACCGTGCTGGCTGAATCAAGGGGGAAACAGAGCGTGGCCCACCCCACTCTAATAACTGCTCCCGCGATACCCGAAAATCCCTCCAGAAGTGAGGATTGGGAGGTAGCGGGAGCCAAGAAGAAAAAAGCGAAGGCCGCCAAGAAGGCGGCCAAGAAGGCGACTAAAGCCGCCGCGGTGAGGGCGCCGAAGAGGCTCCGCGCCCCACGCTCCACTGCCGTAGTCCTGACTGTGACGACGGAAGGGGCGGAGAAGGGCGTGGGATACGCCGATGTCCTGAGGCAGGTGAAAGCCTCTGTGGACCTCAAGGCCCATGATATTACAGGTGGGCTCCGGCGCAAGACAACTCGTACCGGAGCTCGCCTCCTCGAGGTCTCCGGCGCCACCAGCGCCCCCAAGGCTGATGCTCTAGCGCCTAGACTGAGGGAGGCGCTGGATACGGCTGACGTCCGCATTTCCAGACCCAACAAATGCGTTGGAGTGCGCATCTCAGGCCTGGACGACGCGGCAACCACGGAGGAGATAATCTCCGCCGTTGTGGAAGTGAGTGACTGCCCCAGAGACCAGTTGAGAGCCGGAGAAATCCGCTTCGGCCCCACCGGTCAAGGGTCTTAGGTTGTCAGCTGCCCCGTCGCGGTGGCGCAAAAAAATAGCAGACGGACGGAGCCTCCTCATTGGGGGCTTCTTAAAGACGCAAGTGCATCTCCTCCAGCCCCGCGAAACCAGGTGTTACAGGTGCCTGGTCGTAAGGCATGTAGGGGTGCAGTGCACAGTGGAAGCTACCGTGGGGAACCGGTGCTTCCGCTGCAGTCAGCCCGGTCACAAGGCTAGTTCTTGTGTTGCCCCACCGCACTGACTTCAGATGTGGTGCGGAGGGCAAAACAGCGGACCACCGGGCAGCCAGCAGAACTTGCGCCGCCTCGAGGCCGGGGCCTCGTCCGCCTACACGGGGTAGTGGGGTGGTTACCGCTCAAGAGCGGCCACGTTCGCAGCAGGATGCGGGAATGGATGTTCATTAATGGGCACACATATCCGAATCCTGCAGGTGAATTTAAACCACTGCGCAGCTGCTCAGGATCTTCTGTACCAGAGCATCGCGCAGTGGTCCATTAACGTGGTCGCCGTCGTCGAGCCAAACTGGGTCCACCCCGGAAGCCAGGTGGCCCTGGACAGCTTGCCGACTATCTTTGGGGGGTCCGCCGCGGACACCTCGCACCTTGCACTCATTGCTAGGGGTAGAGGCTGCGTCGCGGCGGATTACAACGGAGTGGCCATCGTGGCCGCTTACTTCTCGCCGAACCGTGACCAGCATCAGTTCGAGCTATGGCTCCCTGAGCTGGACGTCGTTCTTGCCGCATGTCGTCCTCGCCCTGTCCTGGTCCTGGGAGACTTTAACGCTGGGGCTCAGGCTTGGGGCTCCCGGGAAACCACTGACAGGGGGAGAACTTTGGAAGAAGACTGGGTCACTACACGTGGCCTAGAAATCCTAAACCGGGGGAATGTCGCCACCTGGGTGCGGCGGGAGCGCAGTTCGTTCGTAGACGTATCGTTTGTGACCCCTGATTTCGCCCGCCGCCTCCAGGGCTGGCGTGTGGTGGTGGAGGAGGAGTCGTCATCCGACCACAGGTATATTCGGTTTGACGTCTTCCCTCCAAACAACATACCGCCGGCTATTGCGAATCCTCCGGATCCGCGCTGGGCAGTCAAACAACTGAATCGGGAGGCTCTCCTGGAGGCAGTCATCGTGCAGGCCTGGATTCCAGCACTGGAGAGGCCTGCCGATGTTGATGAAGAGGCGGAGTGGTTCAGGAGAGCCATGTCGCGAATCTGCGATGCGGGTATGCCTAGGGCTAGACCCAAACCGGCAAGGAGGCAGGTGTATTGGTGGTCGCCGGAGATTGCTCAGCTGCGCGCAGCGTGCGTCACCGCGCGCCGTCAATACACCAGGTTCCGCCGGAGGCGTATCCGCCCAGATGATGCGACGGCCCGAGAGACGGAGCTACACGAGGGTTACAAGGGGGCCAAGAGGACCCTCCAGGAGGCCATAAAGCGGGCGAAAACATCGGCTCGCGTAGAACTTCTGGAGACTCTGGAGCAGGACCCATGGGGGCGCCCGTACCTTATGGTTAGAGGCAAAATCCGCCCTAAGGCACCCCCACTGACCTAGAGCCTCCAGCCGGAGCAACTGGAGAGGGTCTTGGGCTCCCTGTTTCCATCGAGAGCGGAGGAACATATTTCTCCGCGTATGGCTCCGTCTCAGGCGCCCGACGCGGATTACGACGAGAACGACGTACCCGAAGTCACCGAGGGTGAGCTAGGGGCAGGGGTGCTGCGGCTTAAATCCCGCAAGAGTACCGCCCCTGGACCCGATGGCATTCCAGGCCAAGCGTGGGTCCTGGCTCTCGAAGAACTTTGGCCTCGACTGTTAGGGCTTTTTAGCGCATGCCTCGAAAAAGGCGAGTTTCCCAAGGTGTGGAAAACGGGGAAACCGGTCCTGATCCGAAAAGCGGGGCGGCCGGCGGACTCATCATCTGGGTACCAGCCGATCGTATTGCTCGACGAGGTGTGTAAGCTCTTTGAGCGTATTATTGCTGAACGCCTCGTTGGGCATCTCACACGTGTGGGGCCAGATCTGGCGGATAACCAGTTTGGTTTTCGACGGGGGCGCTCCACCGTGGACGCGATCATGCGTGTCAGGGCCCTGTCGGAGGAAGCGATATCGCGGGGTGAGGTGGTGATGGCGGTGTCTCTTGACATCGCCAACGCCTTCAACACCTTACCCTGGAACTGCGTTAGAGAGGCGCTCACTTACCACGGAGTGCCTTCCTACCTCCGTCGCATTGTTGGGCTTATCTGTCCGAGAGAGCTATAGCTTACCCGAGTTGGTTAGGGCCGGGACGGCGAACTTTTTCAGTTCTAGGACCGCTTCTGTGGAACATCGGCTACGATTGGGTGCTGCGCGGTCCGTTGCTCAGAGGTGTCGACGTGACGTGTTACGCCGATGACACTCTCGTTACGGCGCGAGGAGACGCAACCCTAAGGGCCACAGCAGGTGTTGCTCAAGTCGTGGGTCGAATACGGCGGCTGGGTCTGGAGGTGGCCCTTCACAAATCCGAGGCTCTGTGCTTTCACGGACCTCGGAAAGGGCTGCCCACGGGATCCAGCATACAAGTAGGGGGCGTTAGCATCGGCATCGAGCCCTCAATGAAGTGCCTGGGGCTCGTACTCGATAGCCGATGGAACTTAGGACACCATTTCCGAAGTTTGGTCCCTAAACTGAGGAGGGTGGCGGCAGCGCTCTCGCGACTGCTGCCCAATATAAGGGGACCCAACGCTCCCTGCAGGAGACTCTACCTCGGCATCGTGCGGAGCATGGCCCTATATGGGGCCCCAGTATGGGCGAGAAACCTGACGGCCACTAACGTGGCTATTTTACATAGTCCGCTGAAGACAATGGCCGTCAGGATGATTAGAGGGTACCGCACGATCTCCGTCGAGGTGGCATGTCTCCTAGCCGGGACCCCTCCATGGGACCTGGAAGCGAGGGCCCTTGCGTCGTTGTATCAATGGCGCAAGGAGGCGCTGGAGCGGAACAATAGGCCTGTGCCCCGAGAAATCGAGGCTCAGCGATCCCTGCTCCGCCAGGAGCTCGTGGAGACATGGAAGGTGCGACTTAAGCAACCTAAGTGGGGACATAGCACAATTGAGGCGGTGAAGCCGGTCATGGAGGAGTGGCTGGAGAGGCAACACGGCAGCCTCACCTACCGGATGTCACAGATACTTACCGGGCACGGGTGCTTCGGTAAGTTTCTGTGGCGTATACACCGGGAGGTAACACTAGAGTGCCAGCACTGTACGGACTGCAGCGAGGATACGGCTCTGCATACACTGGCAGAGTGTGCAGCGTGGGAGATGCAGCGCCGAAACCTCGTTGCGGGTCTGGGCGTGGACATTCTCACGCTGGAGACCATGGTGAGAGCCATGATCTCCAGCGGGAGCATGTGTGACGCCACTGCGTCTTTTTGCGAGCAAATCATGCTCGAAAAAGAGGCGGCGGAGAAAGAGCGAGAAAGAACTCTCCCTCCCGAGTTCCGCAGTCTGCGAGGAGGGCGCCGCAGACTTGTCTTCGCCCAAGACTACCGGCCTCCGTGACCGGGGGCCTGAGTACGGTGGGCGGGCTGCTCGCCGTGCTTACAGAAGCAGGCCAGGGAAGGTGGCGTAGCGTGAGGGTTACACGCACGTAGCTCACTCCCTCAAGGTAGTGGTATATAACCCGGACCCCCCAAAGAAGCGAGATAACACTCGAACCCCCCAAAGAGGCAGGATACACACCCGAACCCCCCCTGAAGGAGCCTGCGGTAGCGGACAAGGTCTATCGGGAGCCCTGGTTTTATCCTTCCGAGGGCTCACCCGGGACTCCTGGCCATAGACAGATAGAAGGGTAACGTGTGGTTTTAGTTGGTAGGAGTCCGGCATAGCATCTATGAGGATTTCCACACGAAAAAAAAATGGTTCGGACTGCTGTTGACGACACGAAATCCTTCCCCATTACCGTCGGGGTACACCAGGGTTCGGTCCTTAGTCCGCTTCTGTTCAGTGTGATGTTAGACGAATTGTCGGACAGCATCAGGAACTTGCATGAGCAACCTCCATGGTTGCTCATATATGCTGACGATATCGCGCTGGCAGACGCGGACAGGGGCAGATTGGTTCGACGTGTGAAGGCGTGGAAGCAGACGCTTGAGAATGGCGGTCTAAAACTTAATGTGGCGAAGACCATGTACTCGGCACTAAACTCTACAGATCCCACATCCGTCCGCATAGGCGGTGATTTGGTAGAGCGCACGGACCAAGTTAAATCTTCTCTGGGATCTGTATTTCACACGTCAAGAGGCATTGCTGCTGCGTGGGCCAAATGGCGGAAGATGACCGGTGTCATTTGTGACCCAAAAATGCCGATTCGGTTGAAGGGACATGTCTACAAAACCATCATTAGACCTGTTCTTTTACATGGCAGTGAGACGTGGCCAATATAGGAGCGACACAAGCAGGAGCTGTGTGTCACGGAAATGAAGATGCTGCGGTGGATGTGTGGAGTCACGCGGATGGACCGCGTGAGGAACTCCCGCATCCGCGGCAACCTTCACGTCCGTGACATTGCAAACAAGTTGCAAGAGTGTCGTCTTCGTTGGTATGGTCACGTCTTGCGGCAACCGCCGGGCTACGTGGAAAACAAATGTCTGGCCATGTCAGCCCCGCCGGGTCCCCGTTAGAGGGGAAGACCCAAAAAGTGCTGGTTTGACATCGTAAGGGATGACATGCGTGCCAATGGTCATACTACAGGGGACGCCGATGATCCTGCGAAGTTGTAACGTTACAATTTTCCGGGAGGGGAAAATGTAAGGTTAAGGAGAAAACTATCACCAGAACTAGAGGAGTCCCGGCTTAAAAGAAAAAGTAAAAGAAAAAGGAAAAGGTAAAATTAATTTAATAAATGTTAAAATATAAGTAAAACGCCAAGGAAACCGGGGGTAAACTTGAAGATTCAGATTTATTTAAAAGAAGCTCGTAGGTTATCGGTTAGGCCTCGAGTCAGGCCTCCACATCGCCAAGAAGGGGCCTCAAGTAGGCCTCCACGTCGCCAAGAAGGGGCCTCAAGTCAGGCCTCCACGTCGCTAAGAAGGGGCCTCGAGTCAGGCCTCCACGTCGCCGACCTCAGAGGAGTGGTAGTGAGGGCAGGCAGAGGCTGGAAAGTCACCAGCCGTCGGCGTCACAAGCCACTGCAGACGATGACGTTATTATTTCAGAGGGCACAGCCCTCTCACTCAGCACTATTAATCAGGACCTCCTGCCAAGGCGAACCAGAAGTAGACTGATTTGACGGCCCCGGCTCCCTTCCATTTCAGATTGGTTGGCATTTTTAAAATTTAAACAATATTATTCTATAACATGAATATATATTTATAACAAGGTCTAATACCTATACAACCTAACCTACTGGCAGCTCTAGCAATAAATGAAAAATAAAACCAAGGCTTGTCATTATCTGACATTACAAATTACAAAAGGTAAATAAACATTAAGAAAGCATAAAGACTTTCGAAATATAAAGGCCTAGGAACGCTACAGATAATGGCCATGCAGATAATTTGAGAGAACGAATAGTAAAAGATTTAACCTAAGTATACATACATTACAAAGTGGAGGAGAATATGCAGGAAAGCGGACCCCGGGCGTCGCGAAATGCAACTGGGACAGACGCTCGGATGATGATAATACTTCACCGTTGTATACCTCCACGAATTTGTGTACAAAGTTTCATGATGATCAGCTAAGTAGTTTTCGAGTGAAAGCGTAACAAACAAACTTACATTCACATTTATAATATCAGTAGAGCAAGGCAGGACTGCAAAGATTGGCAACATGATATTGGCTAAAGATGAAAGTTTGCCATCATACAAGTTGCTGGCATCCAGAACCAAATCCTGGCCCTGGTAGCATAACTAGGGTCATCGACATTTGTATGACAAATGGTATTCTAAGGCAAACAGATACGTGCGTTCTCGAGATAAAGGGTCTGACAGACAGACGGACGCAGTGATCTTTTATGGGTTGCGGTTTTTTTCCTATTGAGATACAAAACCCAAAAAATATTTTTGTTTTATTTGGCCTTATCTATTTACCTCGATGCCATGAAGCGCTTGTAGCCCCGCGAACTCAAGTGTTTCGTAAACAATTACTGAATTAAACAACATTCGCTATGGCTAGTTACGGCTGTGTGACACCTTTGTGGCATTTATTACGGACGTTTCTGTGCTTCGGAAGGTACGTTAAGCCTTTGGTCCCGATTGCCAGTAAAATTACAGTCGTTAAGCCAAGTTGTAGGCCTTTGGGCGGCTTAATAAATTTCATCAGCAAGTCACCATTACCTGCGTTTGTCTATTTCAATGCAATAATAGGCTCATCGCCTGTAACGTGGGACAATGCACACAGTAAATGCACTCTCTGAAATATGGGAGTATAATATGCCTCTGCCAGTCCTTCAGGAATAAAGGCGTGACTGATAAACAATCATAAACCTGTCTATATACACACTGATTTTCACTGATTGGGCTGCCTCGGTGGCGTAAGTGGTAGAATATGCCAAGTGGTCCGTAAATATTCGGAGTTTGTGTTTAACTATGTCTAATATGAATGTGTTTAGAAATATTAATTTAGAAGTATGTGTTATGAAGTAAATAAAGTACAGATAAAAATATTATCAATAAATATTTATTCTTTATTAATTCAATTAAAACCTATGAATGAGGTTGGATTTAGAAGATACGTATTGCAGATATTTCTGGTTTCAAACTTTTCCAATATTTCAGGATCCAAGTGTTCGTTGATAATTGCAGAACAGTGTAAGTCCTTCGTAACATGTGCTAGGAATGAATTAAGCTGGTGTACGACGAGGGGTTGTTGCGATGTATGCTGCAGAATTGTATCTTGAAGAGGTACATTTCCGTTTGCAGCTCTTAGTAGAATAATTTGAGATCGTAGTGGTCGGAGTGCAACGCTATAGTGCCTCATTTGATTAATGCGTGCAAAAACTGATTCAATGAGCGAGCGTGCGTACTGCGCTGAGTGGGAAACACGATCGAGAAGACTGCGCACACACACGTCTATTTTTCCCGACCATGTGGTCAAGTTTTGCAACAAATGGTCTAGAAATTTAGTATCACTGCCGGTCATTAACGAATACATGTGTCGCAACACCTCGTCTTGTAGTTGCTGCTCATTTTCAAACGATGACAGTTGTTTTTCAAGGTCTTTTTCAAACTCTTCTGGTGTACATCCAAGACAAAATACTTTGCCTGATAATCCTGACAACATAATAAACTTTATTAATACAAAGTTTCAGTACTACCATTGAATGGGATTCAAATATAAAAGAGTTACCATGATCTTCGAGTATAGCAGCCAATTCCAGAGCGACATATATGCCAGTTTCATAACCCAATAGATAAAAGGTGTTTTTCATTTCGGTTTTTTTGAGCAAAACCTGTGGAATTGATTTAAGTTGAAAGCAGACTTTAAACAATAATAAATAATATACCTATATTATAATAGTCTAGTATAGTACTAACATTATTATTTTGAGCGTGCTTTTATGCCCCGACAGCTGCGATGATGAAGTACGTATATTCAAAGTAAAAAATAAACTAGCGCGATTGGTACCTTGACTGTTCATAAAAATACCTTAACTACAAAGTAAACTATGTATTATTACAAGTCAATTAAAGTTTACTATGTACTATTATAGCTATTGTGAACTATTACTTCGGACTGCTGAGATAATTTGAAGTGTGTAAGAGCTGTTCTGGGGGCCGAGTATAATGAATCGAAATCGTCGCTCATAGAAAGCCACCCGAACAATTTTGACAGTTTTTTGTAGTCTACTATTACAATCGTACTCCAATAGACTTCTATTGGTCGGCCGATTGAATTCTACTAACACGTATCGCACCAGTGACCGCTAGTCAGTTACATTTTTGACAGTCTACTAACATTTTGACTGCTAAGAACAGCGATTCTGGTTCTCTTCTACGGCTTGTCAATGGTAGACTCAGTCCCCCTGGCTTATTGAATCTTTTAGGTTTAGACTGATGTAATTTCTCTGAGTCACTTTCTAATCTCATCGTGCTTTATATCCCCTGATCTTTTTCCTAATCCATCCTCGTCCCTTCCTCTTTCCACCAAGTAAAGTTGCAGTGTCGATGTGTTACGTGGCTAGGGGCAGGCGTAGTCGTAATGTACCTGATTGCCTAGGACTGAGTGACCCCAGATAAAACTTGGGCAAGCAGGGCTCTGTGTAAGTAGACTTTGGAATTTCCCTCGCTACTCGTAGGACTGATATGGATGATACTACAAAAATTTGGAGTGCTGCCAATGTGAATAGTCACACGTCACGTATCGTTTCAAAGCGAAAAGTGGACTAGGGATTGGCGTTTTGCTAAATCGAATTTTAGGCGAGGAATTAAACACAAAATTGAGGCGATTTGTCGTGTGAATGAAAAAAGAGGAAAGGATGTGACAAACAGTACAACTTGCCAGGGTGCCGATGTGCTACTATCGGCGAGAAGGAATGAATGTGTGAGAGACTATGAATGTGTAAGCCCAATATTCCTTTGATTGAGTCTGCAGTTTATTTTACTTGCATCTTTGTTTTGGGAGTTTATGCTCCGCAAGATGCTCGGTGCACCGATATTTAAGAGACCACTTTCGGAAAGTATAAGCAATATTCAGAAAAAATGCAGCTGAAAAAAGGAATCATATTATTGTTAGATTTTTTATACGGTTGGGTTGGAGTTATGCGTGATGGATGTGAAAGTGTAAAGGTTAGTGACGAACGAGTGAATGAATATGGAAAAAGTTTACTTGATGTCTGTTTGGAGAGGAATCTTGTGACAACTAACACTATAACTAATCGAAGCGTCATATGGCAGAAATCCATCATAGAGTATTTTTGTTGTTTATACTATTAAACAAAAGCGACAATGCATTATATAAGAAGCACAACGCGCATTATGCAGTGCTAGTGCTAACGTTGCTAAAACTTAACTATCTTCACGCTGTATCTCTGACTACCCGTCAGAAATACAGCGTGAAGATAGTTAAGTTTTATATTATTAACATTGCAATATTTTGCATTTTAAAATATGGTATGATGTTTTTTTATATTATAGTGAAAACGACAACTTGGTACGAGACGGGGATTGAACCCATGGCTTTTGCCTTACCAGAGCAATGTTCTAGCCACTGAACTACCCGAACCGTACCGAAACCAGTTGAAATTTTTCACCATATTTTAATCGTCATTTAAGAATATGACCAGAGCCATCTATCGAGCAACTTAACAACTCTGATACCAATGAACAGTGTTACAACCATTTTAAATATTGATGCGATGGACTCCACTCAACCTATGATTACATTTTTAAAGCAATTACTATGCACACTTTCACATATGTTTTTATTAAAGTGTAAGATTGTTTACTGATTTTGCGGGGCTACGACAGCTTCATATTTATTTACAGAATTAGTACATATTTTTTTAAGTATTTGCTGCAGTGCAGTGCTAAGTCTGGAAAATACACATTCTATTATAATTTTGACAACAAGAACCTATCTATTGTCATGTTGTCGTCAGTTTTTGTTGCGCAACAATAATATAGAACCAGCTAATAGCCGCTACTAAAATTGTGTATTTCAATAACCGCTACTGAATTACGATAGATAGTTTCGTTTTGCTAAAACAGAAAGCCGCGATGACGCACCGCTACTTCGCATCAATGTTTAAAAATGGTTGTAACACTGTTCATTGGTATTAGACTTGTTAAGTAGTTTGATAGATGGCTCTAGTCATACTCTTAAATGACGATTAAAATATATTAAAGAATTTCAACTTGATTCGGGTAGTTCAGTGGCTGGAGCATTGCCCTGGTTAGTTACAATCCCCGTCTCAAACAAATTTGTCTTTTTTTACTATAATAAAATTTATGTGAAATTTAGCACACTAATTGCTTTAAAATTTATCCATCGTATGACGTCGACAAATGTTTGGCCTACACACAAGGTATCGTCATGACTACTTTACCAAATGCAGTCTTAAAGATGCCTTATTCAAAAGCGGAATATATCAAAAAAAAATCTATCTATCACCATGTTTAATCAAAGAGATACGCAAATATCAAAATGATATAGAATGACTGCAGTCGCCAGATGAGTTTATTGGAAACGGGTACCTCAATAGACTATTCCTCAAAGCTCTGAAACGTAGGCTGCACCAGTACAAAACCAAGCAAATTTAAATAGCTACAGAATGCAAGAAAGGGCTACAAGTATGTATCCAATGCACATCCGATTCAGAGTGGTAAATATGAGGGCTTAAAACAAAGCTAAAAAGAAGAATGTCAGTGCTGAAACATCGTAAGTCAGTCATTTTATAAGGATTTGTCGTGAGGGATCTAAAGTGACTTCACTTTCATACAAAGGTCAAGGCTGTAATTCACCTCTAGGTCCGATTGCTTCTAAAATAGGTTAGAATTCTGGAAAATAGGCGACATAAATAATCTTGTTAAAATTAATTACTGACTTACTTCAGCAAACCTCTGGGCTGTTTCTATTACAGTTTCCTCTAGATGATCAAGACCGGGTTGTAGAACGAGTGCTGCTATCTTAAGTCGTTCGCATAAAATACGGAATTTTTTATGATGACCCTCCATTCCCGGTACTATACATAACTTGATTTGGTGCGGCTGTATTTCATCGTCTCTCTTAAATTGTAAACATTTTGTTTTCTTTCACTATCATATAATTATTTTATATTTATAGGGATTAGCAAAAATATTAGAAAATCTATTTAAAACAGTATGACATACATACCATAGAAACATTGTTAACTAATGTTGGCAGAAATACTAATTCTGTAGTTGCCTGAAGTTCGTCTGAATCAATATAATTAAAGAACTTAGACAAGCCCTTTATGTCTTCATAGGGCAGTTCATTTACTTTCTTTTCTAGGTCATTGATTCTGGAAATAAAATAATAAAAACATTATTAATATTAAAAAAATAACCTAGGATAGCAAAGCAAGTATGTCACATTTTTGCCATAACACATGGTTTTTGCATTCTGCATTCAGTGTCTTCCGTCGTTTAACCTCTTTAGGTCATCGATCCAGATTGACCTCAAATCATAATTTGCCAAGTCACATTTCACACTTCAGAGTTCGCCTGCTTCAGTGGCCATCACTTCTTTTAGAGATGTGGCCAGACCACTGATGCTTTAACGTGCTATTAGCGTGCTTTGTCGACCCATTGGCTTATTAACAAAATCATTTCGGTGTCCATCTATTTAAGAAGTTCCATCCATAGCTCATTATTCAACTTTGACGTCACGTCTTGGTACTGTAAGTCATAACTGTACGACAGAATAACCGAACTTTTAGGGTTGGCAAACCTGGAGATGTCTCGTTTAACGCAGTCCATAAAATAAATGACATCCTTTCAAATTTCGAGGGGGGTTACTAATGCAAGTTGTGTTCCACAATCAAATACTAAAAAATAGTTCTTAGAAATAAAAAAAATACATTGATGATGAATGATTATCCGATGTTATTTATTAGGATAAGTGATAATGGATGGTCAAAAAATACACTAAACATTATAAGTGTCAGAACTTTGTCGTACAAAACGTAAATCAACAAATTCATTTGTATACGAAAAGATGTCAGTCAAAGAGAAGCATGATAGATCTATTCCTTATGGATAGTTGGCTCCGTAAACAGGTGAAGGACACATGTACTTATCGAGGCGCTGAGCTGAGATCAGACTTATAGAATTACCTTAACGATGACAATATTAATAGTGATAAAGTAGGATGCGTATGGCAAATCCTTTGGGATAGTATGGTAAGTAAGTGGTAAGATGAAATGTGGCAGTAGTAATAAGCGTAATGCGTGGTGAAATAAAGAAATTAAAGAAGCCGATTAAAAGAAGAAAGCATGAATTGAATAATTAGCCTCGCAGAATGATATCAATATGAAAAAGAGATACAATCTACAAAAAGTTTATACGAAGGCACTGATTGAGTTCGTGAAAGGTAAAGATTGTAAGTGGATATAATTTCAACCAATTTCCGGGATATTTTTCAAGCTGTTCAGAAAGAGATAGGTAAAACTCACGTAAAATCTACTAAAAATATTGAAAAAAGTACTTAGTGTTAAGAACGACGCGTATGCAAGTAAAGATTGAGATGCCACTGCAGGGAGTGGAGCTCACTCTGACTCCCCAAACCCCGGTTTTATTCAATTAATTAGCGTGAAAAATATTAAACAAGCGATAAAAAGTATAAAATATGATAAAGCTGCAGGAAAAGACAGAGTTACTCCTGAGATGACCAAGTATCGACACTATGTCTGCTATGCAACATATGCTGACGGACGAAAAAGAAGATTAAAAGTAAGGGTCTTCGATTGAATGCAAGTAAAACTAAGGTTCATTGAAAGGCATTTAAAAGAGAAGACGTAAGAACTGAGGGCCAGAATTGTGTAAATCAGAAATTATTACAAAATGAGTCCCACTAAAGTTTTCATTTGATTAGAATAGGTATCTCTACGTCTTTCTGTTGCGTTACACATTACTTGGATACGCACGCGTACCTAAGGCAAAATTTGACTATCAATATCTTTACACATAATGACATAACACCAACTGGAACTAAGTACTGCGTTTATGTAGCCAATTATTGCTGAGTTTACCCTGGATAAATAAACTTACTTCTTTATTGTCAATGATAGAATTTGTTCTTCACTAAATGCCAGGTTATAATGAACTCGCAAAAACGTGCTGAGAGGTTGTAATTTATGATTTTGAATTCCTAATTCTTCTAAGGTGCTATTTGCAGTGTCATCTAGTACTTGTAGTCCTGCGGATTTAATAATCATGGTACAGTATCATCAATATAAATGAGCCTTACGCCATTCTATATAAAGTAGTGAGTAATTCAAATTATCAAATATATCACTAATTTACACTTACCGACAAATTTAGCAATCTGTTGCATAAGGGAGGGTATATGTTTGTTCTCGTGTGCTACAATCGCATCCTGTTCACTATTCAAAGCATGTTCTAGAGCATCCAAGGCACATCGCCAGTTTAAATAACTGCTGTAAGTTTCCTACACAGAATAAAAAATATTTTTTTAAATTTATATATCTATTTAATTTTATAGCCCTAATATTTTCAGGTATTAAAAGATCCGGCCAAGAGCGAGTCGAACTCGTGCGCCGAGGGTTCCATACCTACCCATTATACCGCCATAATAAAATAAGTATCATATTTGAGTATAGAGCCAATTAAGCTAGACCTTCAAATTGTATGAGCGCCCTCTACAACTCAGAGGTCTATGTTAATTGGCATTTCTTCTGGTATATGGGAACAGCCCTTAATATTCTAACTATTCTAACTAAATAACTAAATATATCTTCACGTTGAATCCCTGACGGGGTGGTCAGAGAGGACAGATCGCCAGGCTCCGCGATCCATACATATTTCTTTCACTTTCTGCAGATTCATTAATCGCTTCATACATGCACGTTTGGGTATCCGAATACTTTTGACTTTTCCGTTTTTGAGCAATGTGCTCACGTGGTCTTCATATGTGAATCTCGGCCGAGCTGGGCTCCTTATAACCTATGCTTTCGCACAATAGATATTTTTCATAATTACTTCTTCTTTCCTCATATTCATATTCATTCTCATATTGATATTCATTATCATATCATATTGTATAAGCATGATATGCCAACTACTCTTTCCCATTTAAAAACTATTAAGGTCGACAGAAGCAGTAATAGAAATTGTAGTATTGTTTGAACAGGAATAGCAAAGAAAATTACTTTAATACAGAAGTGCATTACAACTGGATGGAATAGAATAATAAACATTTTTGCCTTTGTTTGTTTGTTCGTTCTGGCTTAAAATTTAGTAAATAATCTATTGTAAAGATATTCTCGTGTACAGTAGTTAAATATAGTACTTACAACTTCAATTTCAGGCAGTATAAAGAGTGTAGCTGGTAACTGTTCCTTAACTCGATTCACGCAAATATTTTTGCCAATTGTATTGTCACCCAAATTAATCACAGCAAAATACCTAAAAGTTCGATATATTTAAAATTTCATATTAAAAAGATGAAAAGTTTAGGAATTTGTGATGTCGTGAGTTTGTGACGTTGCAAGAGGTATGGCGATATCTAGCTAATTGAGGGCCATTGTCACAGTCCACAAAACTATTAACAGTACTGAACCTCTATTTGGTGCCCCAATGAGGTAGGTCTTTACGCTCTGCTTAAATTATCTAGGTTTGCAAGTGGAGGAAACGGGTGCGCTACCAGAGCATTTCAAGTTTTAAATTGTTCGTTAGAGAAACGATCTTATTCGTATCGCGCTGTTTGGGCGAAAATTTGTTTCCACTGTATGAGAGTGGAAACTACCCAGCTCGCGTTGTTTGGGGTCGAAAAAGAGTGGGTCCCACCCACTTAGATTGAAGAACTTCAAACCGCTCGCCGTGGTAGATACGATAAAATACAGCCAAGGAAGTTATTCTTCTACGTTGCAACAGCGGTTAAAGAGTTTTTGTTACCTCCGGACAAACTATAATCCGAATAGCACGTCTCTCCGAGATCATAGCTTCGCGTGCGTCCAGTAAGTACCTTGCGGACTCATCCTAAAGGTGGGAGCAGTACTCAATGTATTGTACAGAAGACATATGTGACGCGGCGTCGAGGAATTCAATTTACTTTCATGCATTTGCTGACATACCCAGGTTTTGCTACCGTAATGCAACGTTGGCACTAACACTGCGTTATGAATCGCAAGTCGTCCTTCTTCTACGATGCTTTGTCGCTTTACTACTTGGGAAAAAGCACCGATAACTTTGTTAACGGCAGCTACTCGCCGGTCTACATCCGTATCACATCTTCCGTCTGCGCTAAGCATACTCCTTAAATACACAATTTCATTCACTTGCTCTAGACGTTCTCTCTAGAGCAAGAAGCATTAAACTGAACCTTGGAGATAAATTTAAATTTTAAATAGAAGAATTTTAAATAGAAAGTCTTGAGCTGGACTCGAACCAGCGTCTTCTGGTTTAACGCACCAGACGTGTTACCACGATACCACTGAGGTCTACTCGCAACCGAAAATTTATTCCATCTCTTTCTGTCTTAAGGCGAAGTAAGGCGCCATCTACTGGCTCTTAGTAAAGTTACAAATATACAGTACAGTAATAAATAAGAAGCGCTCGTGTCCCTGCTGACTCAGTGTTCTGTAAACGATCACTGCGTTAAGCAACATTCGCTATAGGTGGTCCTTGGATGAGTAACCACTTTTTGGAATTTACATTTGCGAGCGTTTTCGTGCTTCGGAAGGCACGTTTAGCCGTTGGTCCTAGTTGCCAGTAAAATGGCAGTCGTTAAGCCTGGTTGAAGGGTGGCTTGAAAATTATCAATAGCAGGTCGCCACAGCCTGTGCCTGTCCATTTCTACACGGCAATGGGCTCACCACCTGTTACGTGGGACAATAATGCATACGGTGAAATGTGGTTGAATAGTATGTCTCTGGCTACCCCTTCGGGAATAAAGGCGTGACAATATGTAATAAACGTATGCACCTATAGTCATTTGATTTGTCATGACACCTGCCTAAACATTACAAATAATTTTGGTAAAAGCAATTAGTATGCTAACTATAAATAAATTTAAAGCCCAAATTTTAATTTAAAGTGATGAATTTTTCAGCCTTGAGCTGGAATGCAATTTAAATTGAAGACTTAGCATACTTTTAAATCCACATCATTCTTAAATAAACTGCACAGGTTTAAAAACGTATGATGAAGATAGAAGGAATTTTGAAATTCTAACCCTAAGGGGGTTAAGGGACAAACTATTGTATGAAAGATTGTCATTTTCAAAGTCAGTAGTTAGAAACATAAAATTTCGTACGTATTTCGCGGTTTTACCTAATTTTACCTATAAACGGGTAAATTAGGGGTTTTAAGTTTATATGGTATAGGTGTGGAGGATGGGATGGGGATTGAAAAGGGATTTCAAAGTAGCTGTGACGGGTGAAGTAAGGGCAAATGTATATTAATAAAATTACAGCTGACTCACTCCACTATCAAGCCCGGCCGAAATTTTTACACCTACGAACATAATTTTTTTAGCGTGAGGCACTTACTAGAAAAGTGGTTTTAAAAATTCCACCTCGAAGGGGATAAAATAAAAAATAAACAGTTTTAGGAAGTTCCATATTTTCAAAGTTAAAAACATAAAATAACGTACCTACACGTGCTTCTGGTTTTATATAAATAGACACTTGTATCGCGGTTATGCAATTTTTTTATTATAAAAGTGTAAAGTAGGAGTTGTGAGTTAATATTTGACTTTCTTAATTTACAGAAACAGCAACACCAAATTTCGTATATCTACTCCTAATTAAATTTAAAAAACACGTGTTAGTATTGAAATACGTGGAGGTATGTCACGGGCAAAACCGAAGGGGGGGGGGGGCACAGCTAGTATTAATGTAATTACAAATGATAGGATTATTCGTAATCTCTCCTTGCATGTCACGTTTGTTGTTTCAAATACTCAACAAATTTAAATATATTTCAAGTTACCTTAAATGTGTATGCATTTTCCTTAATTCAGTATCCACATTGCTGATCCAATCATCATCCACATTCGTTCCTTCGACTACTACGTAAACACCTTCTAGAGGACCCAAATTTAAACTATTATTTAAAAATGAAGCTACTGCTTTTTGACTGATCAGGGATTCCGATGACATTATGACCTTTACACCAGACTTTTTCCATAATCTGAAAAACCAAAAATATATTTATTTACTAGTCTACGCCCGCGTATAGAAGTTTTCCCGTTCCTGTTTCCCACAGGAACTTGTTCCCTGGATAAAAAGTAGCCTATGTGTTATTCTAATGTATAAGCTACATTATTGTAAAGTTTCATTAAAATCTATTCAGTAGTTTTTACGTTTATTGGGTGTAAGCGGCCCCACCAAGATCTTCGGGGCCCAAGTCAACCTCCCGTGCTAGTGCGTGCACCTGCTGACTAACGGACGAGGCTCTGGCGCTGGCTTTCCCCTCTGGCGTTGGGAGGTCTGAGGGCGTCGCTCCCATAAAAGCCACCCGCCGAAACAAAAAAAAATAATGAACAGTCAGAAAAGGAATGCTGCTAGGGATAGGGCGCCGCCGCAAAACGGCGCGCAGGAGCCCCGCCCGACTCCTGTGGCAAGTGGGCTAGGGCTGCCGTGTGTCGGGCCAGCACGGCTAAAGAAGTTAGCCCCAACCCGAATCCGCTTCGCATCTTGGAACATTGGCACGCTGACTGGGCGTGCGGTAGAGTTGGCCGAAGTACTCTCCAGGCGGAGGGTGGACGTGACGTTCCTGCAGGAGACTCGGTGGAAGGGCAACAGAGCCCGGCCCTTGCAGAACGGCTACAAGCTGTATTACACGGGTGCGCCTGGTGGGGAGAACGGGGTGGCCGTTGTGCTCTCCTAGGGGCTGCAGAGCGGCATCTTGGAGGTGATACGCTGTAGCGACCGGCTTATGATCGTGAGGGTGCTTATCGATGGGATTATTACCCACCTGATAAGTGCCTACGCGCCACAGGCCGGTTGTAGCGACGCCGATAAGATGTCGTTTTGGGGTCAACTCGAGGGAGTGCTTCGGAGCATTCCGTTATCACAGGGAATCGTTTTGGGCGGCGACCTAAACGGTCATGTGGGTGAGAGGTGTGAGGAGTTTGAGCGTGTTCATGGTGGTTTTGGATACGGCACCCGCAACGCTGAAGGAGAAACTATCCTCAGAACGTGTGCGGCTGCCGATCTGGCCATTGTGAACACGTATTTCAAAAAGAAATCCGAACATCTCATCACCTACAAGAGCGGGAGGCGTACAACTCAGATCGATTTCCTACTCACTAGGCGACACAGCATCGGCAAGGTGGCCAACTGCAAGGTCATACCCGGTGAGAGTCTTACTGCACAACACCGTCTCCTTGTCATGGACCTCTGCGTGAAGCCCAAAGGCAAACGCATCGAGCGGTGCCAGCGCCGCATCAGATGGTGGCTGCTCGATGAAACTAGGTCCCAGGAGTTCGTCTCAGCTGTCGGTGACAAGTGCACCGACACTGAAGGTGAACCAGTTCAAGATTACTGGGACAAAGTTCAGGCGGCAATCCTTGGAGCGGCGAAGGTGGTGCTCGGTGTCTCTAAGGGTGGACGCAAATGTGATAAGGTAACTTGGTGGTGGAACGACGCAGTCCAGAGGGAGACTAGGGAGAAGAAAGCCCTCTTTAAAAAAGTGGCAAGCGACCGGATCTCCTGAAGACCGCGACGCGTACAGGGCTGCCAAGCGCGCCACAAAGAGAGCTGTAGCCAGAGCCAGACGTGACCACTTACAACCTCTGTATGATAAGCTGGAATCGTCTGAGGGGCAGAAGCTCATCTATAAGCTGGCGCGCTCCAGGGTCAAAGCGGCACAGGATATATCCAAGTGTCACTGTGTAAAGGACCCTGAGGGCAACCTGTTAAGCGAAGACCTCGCGGTAAAGGAGAGATGGCGCTCGTACTTCCACGAGCTGCTTAATAAACAGCACAAAGAGGTGCAGCCTCCGGACCTCACTCCGAATCAGGGACTAGTGCCACCGGTAACGCCTGGAGAAGTCCTGACTGCGCTTCGCCGCATGAAGAATCGGAAAGCTGTCGGACCCGATGGAGTCCCCATCGAAGCCTGGAAGGCGATGGGTCCTCGCGGTGTGGGCATCTTAGTAAACCTTTTTAACCGCATACTCCTCAGCGGGCAGATCCCAAACCAATGGAGACTGAGTATTATTACTCCAGTCTTCAAAGGTAAGGGGTCAGTGCAGGAGTGCGGGAGCTACCGCGGTATTAAGGTGATGTCCCACACCATGAAGATCTTCGAGAGGATTATAAACTCTCGGATCCGGCAGGAGTGTACTCTCTCGGAGTGTCAATATGGGTTTCGCCGTGGTTATGGGACCACGGACCCTGTTTTTGCCCTGAGGGTTGTCGCAAAGAAATACAGGTCGAAGAACACGCCTCTGCACTGTTTGTTTCTAGACATGCAGAAGGCCTTCGACAGTGTTCCTCGTGCGATGATCTGGTGGGCACTGCGGTCCAAAGGGGTTCCAGAGGTCTATATTGACACTATCCGGGACATGTACTGTGACTCCGATTCAATGGTTCGGACTGCTGTTGGCGACACGAAACCCTTCCCCATCACCGTCGGGGTACACCAGGGTTCGGTCCTTAGTCCGCTTCTGTTCAGTGTAATATTAGACGAATTGTCGGACAGCATCAGAAACCCACATGAGCAGCCTCCATGGTTGCTCTTGTATGCTGACGATATTGCGGTGGCAGACGCGGACAGGGGCGCAGATTGGTGCGACGTGTAAAGGCGTGGAAGGAGACGCTGGAAAACGGCGGTCTGAAACTAAATGTGGCGAAGACCGAGTACTTGGCACTAAACTCGACAGATCCCACATCCGTCCGCATAGGCGGTGATTTGGTCGAGCGCACGGACCAGGTTAAATACCTGGGATCTGTTTTTCACACGTCCAGTGACATCGATTGCGATGTCAAGTCACGCATTGCTGCCGCGTGGGCCAAATGGCGGGAGATGACCGGTGTCATTTGTGACCCTAAAATGCCGATCCGGTTGAAGGGACAGGTCTAAAAACCATTATTAGACCTGTCCTTTTACATGGCAGTGAGTCGTGGCCGATATTGGAGCGACACAAGCAGGAGCTGCGTGTCACGGAAATGAAGATGCTGCGGTGGATGTGTGGGGTCACGCGGATGGACCGTGTGAGAAACTCTCGCATCCGCGGCGGCCTTCACGTCCGTGACATTGCAGACAAGTTACAAGAGTGTCGCTTTCGTTGGTATGGTCACGTCTTGCGGCAACCGCCGGGCTACGTAGGTAACAAATGTCTGGCCATGTCAGCCCCGCCGGGTCCCGGTAAGAGGGGAAGACCCAAGAAGTGCTGGCTTGACGTCGTAAGGGATGACATGCGTGCCAATGGTCTCGCTACAGGGGATGCCGAAGACCGTGCGATGTGGAGGAGAAAATGTAGGAAAGCGGACCCCGGGCGTCGCGAGACGCAACTGGGACAGACGCTCGGATGATGATGATGATGAGTAGTTTTTACGTGAAAGAGTAACAAACATCGACACAAACTTTCGCATTTATATAAAAATAAATAAATATCCATCACGCCTTATCTCCGAAGGGGTGGCAGAGGCATACTTTATGCCGATTTTCGCATTTATAATATTATAAAGATTAAGATTAATAAAACTAGCAGCTCGACGCCAATTTTATAGGAGGGATTTGTGTCGACATCTAAAAAAAAATTAGTATATTTTATCTTTAATGTTCTAAAATTAGCCTATTGCAAACAACCAAGTCCAGTAGCAGGGTGAAGTGCGTTTATGAGTTTGGGGAATTCATTTACAGTCTGTACATTATTTACTAATTGTACAAGATCAAATTATTGTTTTTTGTTATGGCCACTTTGATAAAATGAATCCAGCATTATGCCATTTTCAAATTGTAATAATTAATTATTTAAGTCATTACACACCTTATTTTCTGAACTAAGTAAGATGACTGTGTTGGAACATGCATGTACAGTTGTTTAGCGCCTCTGGATACTAACCGATCAGCTAGTTGTGAACCAAACTCTGTTTTACCACATATTATGACATTTGAACGGTCGGCTCTACAACTAAAACTGAAAACAATTAATTGATATTAAGATGGCGCTAATGGTTTCTTGTTAATTGAATTGATTTTATGAATGCAAGTGGTTTAAAGACGTGGCCACTTTTGGGGGAGTACTAAACCCAGTAGTGGCGTTAATCAGCTATGATGATGATGATGAAAATAAAAGTAAAATACAAAATAAGGTAAATTGTTAGAAGATATTTATACGGCACCCAGCAGAAGAAAAAAGGTTATAGCTATTATACCATAATAGTAATAATAGCCACAACCTGCGTTAGTCTATTGTACACACTCTCACGCACCACTTTCGCGGAGTTGTACACCTGACTTAGCGACCTCGCAGAGGGTAATAAGGTCTACATTGATACTTGCAGTCTAAGCTAACCGTTCTAAGCTTCTAGGCTAAGCTAAGCATTTAATAAAGAGAATTCAAAATGTAGTCATAGCGTTGCGGAGAATCTTAACACTGACTCTATAATTTATACATGCGCCATCTAGTTTCAAAATAATAATCAAAATTTGCTTGAACATATCGCCCACCGAGGATAAGCTGAGCTTAGTCCTTTCATAAATCGCCCACCATGAATATAGGTGATAAAACTCTTCAACATGAATAACAAATAAAATGTGACTACATATTCATTTAAAACAAACAATTAAATTGACAATACTGCAACACTTAAATAATAGACTTTACATCATTTTAGGAAACTGTTACTGGTAAAAAACATAATTTAGAAACGGGTCTTTTAATTACTCCAGTTTTAGTTTTCATGTTACGATACTAATAATGTTATCAACACCAGGATGAGTAGCAATAAAACGGCCATAAAGCCATCGAAATGGAGGTAAATTATCTTCCTTGACTACACACACATCTCCAATGCTGGCTTGTGAAATATTATTTGACCATTTGTTTCTACGCAAGAACTTTGACAAATATTGCTGCGACCACTGCCGCCAAAACGATTGAAGCATGCGTTGAGTATGCTGCCATCGTCTAAGAGTACTGACACTCAATAGCTAAAAGTTATTATCAAGTGCTGTCACAAGTGCTTCTTCGGTAAGGAAATATCATACTTCATACATCAAAGTAGAATTTCCGATGACGAGCTTGAGATGATATTTTACAGACTTGACACCCGCCTCCTATAAGCCACAAAATTAGGAGAATGGGGTGGTATAAATTGCCATACGCAGTTGTAGGCTGTTAAGGATTCGACAATCTCTGGAGCCACCAAATTATGTTCAGCTTTACTAAGTTTTGTTATGCTTTTGCTGCTCCGATAAAATTAGTGCCATTGTCACCCCAAAGTTGTGAACAATAGCCACGTCTAGCTACAAATCGTTTGTATGCTTGAAGAAAACCCTAAGACATCAGATCTGTTACAGCTTCCAGATGTAGAGCCCGAGTGGCCATACAAATAAATTTACAAATGTAACCCTTGTAGGATTGATGGCCTCTACCTTTAGACGTTCGGATATGAATTGGTCCGACGTAATCGACCCCACTGAGCTTAAATGCACATGTAGGCGTTACACGTTCTCTTGGCAGTTGACCCATCAAAGGGTTATTCGTAACACGGGCATGTCTCGTACAAGTAACACATTTACGATAGCGTAACTTCACCAATTGCTTTGCGCCCAGTACGCAATATTTGGATTGAAAATATGCCTATGTTAGTTAGCTGTGGACCGCCGTGTAATGTTTGTTTCAGGTGGGACCAACTAATAACTGCTCATTCAGAGACAAGTTATTTCTTCCTTTGCAGGACGCGTCATAAACAACCCTGACTTTTGTGGTTGCCCTGTCATTTTGAACAACAGCATGATGCGGTAAATAAATGGCTATCCTATCTTCGAGTTCACGATCAGGTACCATTTCCATGTTATTTAGAGTCAAATATTCGTCAATCACGTTTTGATAACTTACTTTTAAAGTTTCGTCCTTATCGAGCTTGTACTCTAAGGATTTGAAACGCTTTTCAGCAATTTGTAATGATCCGACTACTTCTTCTGGAGAGCCATTTTTAAATTGCAGTCGTACCACGTATCTGCCGTTTTCGTCTCTTGTAGTATTTTCTTTAAAATGTCGTTCGCAACGTTTTTTTTCATCTGTCTACATATATTGCTTTGGGATTTGTTCATCAGATTCTAGTTCCCAAAATTGTTTGAGCATATCATTATCGATGGTGCAGCAATGAATGGATTTTATTTGAGGTGGAGTTGCGGATGTGAAATTTACCACTTCGGATAGAATCCACCCGAAACTTGTTGCTAGTACTATGATAGATGATTCTTCTATGATTCTATGTATTATTCGATCTTTTGGGCTCCTTTTCAAGTTGGATCCCTGTTTAGAGAACCGGCCATGTAATTTTTCTAAACGGAATAACAACTTAAAAAACGAAATATCATACTTCATACATCAAAGTAGAATTTCCGATGACGCGCTTGAGATGATATTTTACAGACTTGACACCTGCCTCCTAGAAGCCCCAAAATTAGGAGAATGGGGTGGTATAAATTGCCATTCGCAGTTGTAGGCTGTTAAGGATTCGACAATCTCTTGAGCCACCGAATTATGTTCAGCTTTACTAAGTTTTGTTATGCTTTTGCTGCTCCGATAAAATTAGTGCCATTGTCACCCCAAAGTTGTGAACAATAGCCACGTCTAGCTACAAATCGTTTGTATGCTTGAAGAAAAACCTAAGACATCAGATCTGTTACAGCTTCCAGATGTAGAGCCCGAGTGGCCATACAAATAAATTTACAAATGTAACCGTTGTAGGATTGATGACCTCTACCTTTAGACTTTCGGATATGAATTGGTCCGATGTAATCGACCCCACTGAGCTTGTTGCAGTTGACCCATCAAAGGGTTATTCGTAACACGGGCATGTCTCGTAAAAGTAACACATTTACGATAGTGTAATTTCACCAATTGCTTTGCGCCCAGTACGCAATATTTGGATTGAAAATATGCCTATGTTAGTTAGCTGTGGACCGCCGTGTAATGTTTGTTTATGAGCATCTGAAATTATGAGGTCTGTCAAGTGGATTGCTTAGGGATTAAAATGGGATGTTTTCTTTGAGCACTCAATGTAGAGTTGTTCAATCTGCCACCAACCTTGAGGATACCGTCGTCGTCGAGAAATGGATTCAGCGGCTGAAGATTGGAGCGCTTGGGTAAGTCTCTACCATTTTTTATTATTTTTATAGTTGTCTCAAAATGCTTTTCTTGACATTGCTTAATGCAGACGTTCAATGCTATTGCTAATTCCCTAGTCGTGAGATAACCAATGTTTCTGTTATCCTTTGATGTTTTACAATTGCTAATAAATCTTCTACAGTAAGCTATGGTTCTAGTTGCTTTTAGCAGTGATGAGTATTTTTCCCAACATGAAACCTCTTCAGTGACACAATAAGCTCTTATTTTTACAGCTTCTATATTAGTCTGAACTTGCTTTGTCATATTTAATTATTTCCTGAGAAAGAAGCTCTGCACCATTAACCCACAATATGCTTTTCACTAGCTCCGATGAAATCATGCCTCTGGATGCACAATCCGCTGGGTTCTGTTTGGATGCATGAGACCAATTTTGTGGTTCTAAATTTGTGAGAATCTCTGATACACGATTGACCACGAAAACAGTCCCATTACTTGGATGGTTATTCAACCATGCGAGCACAACTGTTGAGTCGGTCCATGCATGAAGATTCTTCTTAACTATATTCAAGATCTTAGCAACTACAAGTAGCAATTCGGACAAAAGTAGTGCACCGCACAATTCTAAGCGAGGTAGATAAAACTATGTGTTATACTTGTTGTACTGGCGCTACCTCGGTTTTTGCAGTAAATAATGCAACCTTTACTTTATTTTCAGAGTCTACGAAAATAAGATATACTACTGCCGCGTAAGCTGATTTGGAAGCGTCGCAAAACCCCTGCAATTCTACGTGTATATCATTTGCCCTTGTACCGAGTCATCTAGGTATGCGAATTTCATATAACAATAATTGTTCTTAATGGGAAGTTAGTTATTCATTTGCCATAGCACCTGGAACTTCATCGTCCCAGTCCAAACCTGCTAACCACAACTTCTGTATCATAATTTTTGCTAGTATGATGGTAGGTCCAACCCATCCGAGTGGGTCAAAGAGACGAAATATATCAGAAATATTTATTCTTTTCGTTATATGTTTTTGCAGCTTCGATATATTCAGCGTATATTGAAATGTGTCATCGCTACGGTTCCAGTTAGGTCCCATTATTTTCACTTACTCATCTTTATTTAGTATGAGCTTTTGGTTTGCTTCCTGTACCCTTCCGTTAACATCCATTGCATTAATTTTTAATTGAACTATCTCATCGCAATTGCTATTAAATAAATAAAAATAAAAAATAAAATAAAAATATATTTATTTTGCATAGACCATTTTAACGGCGCTTACAAAATGTCATACACTATTTAAAATATTTAAAGCGACCACCGGTTCGGAACGCGGCCCACCTGAGAAGAACCGGCAAGAAACTTAGGAAGGCTTTTTTTTTGATGGCCTATTTACAATTTAATATTATTTCACTTTGCCAGCAGATCATTTCCAGGCGTCCCTGTCCTGCAAATAGTCTGTAACGGAGTAAAAACCTTTTTCACAAAGCTTGTTTTTAATAAACTTTTTAAATTTATTTAAAGGTAAATTTCTCAGGTCACAGGGAAGCTTGTTGTAAAAGCGTATACAGTTACCCTGGAAAGAATCGCCAATCTTATGTAGTCGACTGTGGTGGACTGAAAGATGATTTTTATTTCTAGTGTTTATATTATGTTTATCACAGAGTTTAGAAAACTGTGATAGATTTTTCTGGACATACATAAGATTGGCAAAAATGTATTGTGATGGTACGGTTAGAATATTTACTTCTTTGAATTTTTCTCGGAGAGAAACTCTGGGGCCCAAATTATAAATAGCGCGTACAGCCCGCTTTTGTAGAACAAAAATAATATTTAAATCTGCAGCACTCCCCCAAAGGAGAATACCGTAACACATAATACTATGAAAATAGCTGAAGTAAACCATTCTAGCCGTATCCACATCTGTTAGAGTCCTGATCTTTTTTACAGCGTATGCAGCCGAACTTAATCTAGAGGCTGTCTTTTCTATGTGTGGGCCCCACTGCAAATTGGCATCAATAGTTATACCTAGGAACACAGTTGATTCTACAAACTCTAACACTTGTCCATTCAGTTGAACATTGGCCGCAACTTGTTTTACATTTGGTAGAGTAAATTTTATACATTTAGTTTTATTTTCATTAAGGCAAAGATTATTTGAGCTGAACCAATGAACTACTCTTGCAATTGCGTTGTTTACATCGTCATAGGCATCTCGAACTTAACTAAAAATTCAGTCATCTCTTTCAATACTTGTTTGCCTTCCTCCACGGTCTGGACAACTGTCATCAAGTCATCAAAATAAAAATGCTTCAAAACCCTTTCAGAAGCATTAGGCTACTCTCCACCATGATCTACAGTGACTTGTTGTAAAGTCTTTACTGCTTAATATGGAGCAGCTGATGCATCAAAAGTTTCTCGTGTAAATCTGTAATGTTTCAGTTTATATTTCAGTTTATTTCTCTCCATAGTAATCTTTGCCAATTTGAATCCTTCTTTTCAGTTTAAACTAAGCAAATAAGTGAGGAACGACAATGCGTGATGAGATGCCTAAGTCCCGGCTGCAAGATGGGACCAACTAATAACTGCTCATTCAGAGACAAGTTATTTCTTCCTTTGCAGGACGCGTCATATACAACCCTGACTTTTGTGGTTGCCCTGTCATTTTGAACAACAGCATGATGCGGTAAATAAATGGCTATCCCATCTTCGAGTTCACGTTCAGGTACCATTTCCATGTTATTTAGAGTCAAATATTCGTCAATCACGTTTTGATAACTTACTTTTAAAGTTTCGTCCTTATCGAGCTTGTACTCTAAGGATTTGAAACGCTTTTCAGCAATTTGTAATGATCAGACTACTTCTTCTGGAGAGCCATTTTTAAATTGCAGTCGTACCACGTATCTGCCGTTTTCGTCTCTTGTAGTATTTTCTTTAAAATGTCGTTCGCAATGTTTTTTTTCATCTGACTACATATATTGCTTTGGGATTTGTACATCAGATTCTAGTTCCCAAAATTGTTTGAGCATATCATTATCGATGGTGCAGCAATGAATGGATTTTATTTGAGGTGGAGTTGCGGATGTGAAATTTACCACTCCGGATAGAATCCACCCGAAACTTGTTGCCTGTACTATGATAGATGATTCTTCTATGATTCTATGTATTATTCGATCCTTTGGGCTCTTTTTAAAGTTGGATCCCTGTTTAGAGAACCGGCCATGTAGTTCTTCTAAACGGAATAACAACTTGCAATAAGTAAGTATCCTCCATGACTTATAAATTTAATCAAATTACAATATGGTAAAAGATTGGCTACAAAAAAACAAACTTTTAAATGAAAATAATTTAAACAATCCAAGGGCTATCAATATAATATATTGGCACAAATAAATCAACAGGCTATGAAAATCAATTGAAAATGGTATCCTTTCCTATAAGTCCAAAATTTTCTAAGTGTTATTTATAAGTCTTAAAAATCTATACTAATATTATAAAGCTGAAGAGTTTGTTTGTTTGTTTGTTTGGTTGAACGCGCTAATCTCTGGGACTACAGGTTCAACTTGCATAATTCTATTTGTGTTGAATAGTCCATTTATCGAGGAAGGCTATAAGCTATATAGCATCACGCTACGATCAATAAGTGCGGAACAGCAATGATAAATGTGGCAAAATCGGGGACAAAATATTCCTTTTGATAGCTTCCGTTGCGAACGCTGCGTAAACGATTAAAGTTACGCAAAAACTATGTATTACATAATTATTTCCCTTTAACAGTTCTAAAATAAAGTCCACGACAGCATATGCCTATCTTTTAAGGTTAACCCATTATAATCATTTTATTGTGAAAAAAATTGGTCTTAAAATGACAAGTGAAAAGTATGGCCGATTATTTGCGATTTACGCATGCGCGACGTCGCGACTAGCCAATAGCGAGCGAGCTCTGCGACGTCAACGTGTCTTCTTCGTAACTATTCTAATAATAATTTGACTGCCTCTGTGGCGCGGTGGGAGTGCATCCGACTGCTACGCAAGAGGTCGTGGGTTCGATTCCCACCCAGGATAAAACTATGTGTGATGAGCACGATGGTTTATTCTGTGACTGGGTGTTATTTATCTATGATATGTATGTATTTAGAAATATATAAGTATGTTTATCAGTTATTCTGGTTACCATAGTACAAGCTCTGTTTAATATGGAATTAGATGGCGTTGTGTGAGTTGTTCCAACAATATAAAAAAAATAATAATATAAAGTTAACTATACTAAGTGTGTTGGATAGCGCATTTATCGTGGAAGTCTATAGGCTATATCATCACGCTACTACCCTGAAGAGCAGGGCAGTAATCAACAAATCGGGCTAATATTCATACACAATTGTAAAAGTAGATAATAAACGACGGGATTAAATGGGAGCGACGGGGATAAAGGCGTGACTGATAAAAGGCTATCTCATCACGCTACTACCCTAAGGAGCGGAGCAGTAATCAACAAATCGAACAAATATTCATACATTATTGTAAAAGTAATAAACGACGGGATTGAATAGGCGCGACGGGAATAAAGGCGTGAATGATAAAGGACTATATCATCTCGCTACAACCCTGAGGAGCGGAGCAGTAATCAGCATATCGGGCAAATATTCAAACATTATTGTAAAAGTAATAAAGACGGGATTAAATGGGAGCGACGGGAATAAAGGCGAGACTGATAAAAGTCTATATAATCACGCTACTACCCCGAAGAGCGGAGCAGTAAGCAACAAATCGGGCAAATATTCATACATTATTGTAAAAGTAATAAACGACGGGATTGAATGGGAGTGACGGGATTAAAGGCATGACTGATAAACTAACGGGAGTTCGAAGTTTGTCACGGGCGAAGCCGCGCGGGTCAGCTAGTAACTGATAAAATGCAACATTTTTTACAAGTGTTTGGAACCGTGTCACAAGAAAGTCGATGTGAAATCGGGCATAGTTTAGTAGCACTTTTTAAGGGTGTAGTAACACTTTTTAATGAACTATTCTAAGTCCTTATTTTGCATACTACAATTGGATATTAACTAAGTCAAACAATTCTTTATACTAATGTTCAATTTTGAATGTCAAATTTTATTTTATAAAAATATTTCTGAAGACACTATCTATAATTTATACATTCGCCATCTAGTTTCAAAATAATAATCAAAATTTGTTTGAACCCTGTCCGACTCGAAAGGGGCACACATGGACACTTCAATAACATAGCAAAAAAAAACATATTATTTATAAGTATAAAATTGTTATAATTTTTTTAAATGCGTATTTTTAGTATCAGAATTAGTCTAATTTCCCTAAAATATTAAACAAAACCTCTAACCTAAATTAGCAAAGCACTTCAAATGTGTTTGAGTACAACATTTTGCAGATATACGTTTTACAATTTTAATAAATAAAATAAATAGCCATCACGCCTTATCCCCGAAGGGGTGGCAGAGGCATATTATATGCCTACTTTTCACCGTGTGGATTCCTGTCCCACGTAATAGATGGTGAGCCCATTGCCGTGTTGAAATAGACAGACGCAGGTTGTGGCTACCTGCTGTTGAACTTTTTCAAGCCGCCCATAAGGCCTTCAACCAGGCTTAACGACTGCCATTTTACTGGCAACCGGGGCCAACGGCTTAACGTGCCTTCCGAAGCACGGAAACGCTTGCAAATGTAAATGCCACAAAGTGGTCACCCATCCGAGGACCAGCCCTATTGAAAGTTGCGTAACTCAGTGATCGTTTACAGAAAACTGAGACCGCGGGGCCACGAGCGCTTCTTTTTACTTTTTACTTTTAGCCAAGAGCGTTTTACAATTTTATTTAAAAATTAACAAATTACTTACATATTCCTTAGCATTTATATTTTATACTACTCTTATTTTAATTACATTTCAAAATGAATTGTTAAGACTAAGTGTGCGTTTAGTCTACGTATGTATGTATGTATGTATGTATGTATGTATGTATGTATGTAAGTATGTATGTATGTGTGTGTCGTGTGTCTTGTGTGCGCGTGTGTGTTTATGTTGTTGTGTATGTGTGATTGAGGAGTAAGGGATGTAATGTTGTGTGTAGTATTTCTAATATTGCAACAATATTTCTGTTTCGTCGTATGAAAGGCATTTTATCCAATCAAACAGTCTGGTTTTAAGTTCGTAATATGTGTTTGAAGAAATGGATATTGATTTATTTATTTTATTATAAAGGTGTATTGCACTTCTTTCGTATTGCGAGTTACAAGTCTCTTAGCAACTAAGCCTTTCCTTCTCTTAAGTTCAGTGGCTGAATCACAAGGTAAGAATTTATGTTTTTTAAGTACAGTTTGGGTGATATAGAGTTGTCAGACCGAAAGCAAGTTACTAATTTGATAGAGAAGCGATGTAGAAAATCTTATTGTCTTAAAATACATTGTTTTTATAAGTGAACGTTGTGCTCGCTCTACCTCACTGAATTTTGACTTTCTAGCAGCTCCCCATACAGGAATGCAATATACCAAGACAGGTTGCACTAGAGCTATATAAATTTTATTGAGAAAGTTTTTCGGTATAAGGTAACGTAGTGTCCTGAAAATCCAGTTTAACTTTCTTATCCTGTTTGAGACTTGTTCGAGCTGCGGATACCAGGATCATCTTTGATCAATTACTACTCCCAAATACTTGGATTTTGTAACTTTACTGATATTAGGACAGTTACAGTTAATATTTGATGCATCACCACATGAATGTACTCTGACTGCAAAATCATCTCTAGGCTGTGTGCGATTACGAATACTGAAGCACAAGAAGTTAGTTTTCATTGTGTTATATTAAGCAAGTTGTGAGCAAGCCAGAGATTTTTGGTACACCTTACGCCTTCCGTCATTACCGTATAGCATTATCTTGGACTCATCTGTGAAGAGAACCTGGCTCCATTGATGTCGAGTCCAATTTGATGTTCGCGCGCAAACTCAAGACGGGCTATTCGGTGTGCTCGTGTCAATTTGGGTCCATTGGCTGGCTTATGGGGCTTTAAATCACGTTCATTGAGTCGCCTTCTAACGGTCCGAGCACTTACAGCCACTCCGTGAAAGTCCCTGAGCTGTTCTTGTATCTGAACAGAGTTAAGGCGTCGATTTCGTAAGCTAGCAGTGACAATGTATTGATCTTGTCTCGCCGTTGTCACTCGGTAACGAGGTCCTCCTGTTCGCCGAACGTACCCGCCAGTCTCCAGGTATCGGTGGTACTACACTCTTTGAACAGCGGAACGACTTATGTGTATGAGTTGTTAACTCACATCTCGCTGACTTAGCCTGTACTGTACACTCTTTGAACAGCGGAACGACTTATGTATATAAGTTGTTAACTCACATCTCGCTGACTTAGCCCAGATTGAAGAAGTGCTACAGCTTGTGCGGATACTTCAGGTGAAGTATCCATAATTTTATAGCCAAAAACGGTTTAAATTATAGAAAAATAACTAAACAAAACTTTGGTTAACAACAATTGCGAAAATTCAAACTAAATCGACATTAAATTGCTTCAAAAGCAACTTTCAACAGTCATAATTTTTTTCAAATCAGTGACCAAGCTCGGCTTTTGTTCTTTATTTTAAATTCTAAAATTTGGAATAATACATATGGGAAAGACGATGAAATATGCCAGCATTAAAAATGCATAAAAACTTTTTTGTTATATTGTATATTTTTTGTGTATTGGGCTTTTAGGCCCGGGAATGTTTTCTAAAAAGGACAAAGGTTAGATTTACTTACTTTTCACATTTCATAAATCGGAAACTAATGCACATACAAAAATGACTGTCTGACAGATCATTAGAGAAAAAAAAAATAGTTTTATTGGCATTTTTCGACATAGCTTTCCCTATTTTTCGTTTCTATTTTATTTTGTAGAATCTCAGTGTCTTTTGATATAATATTCATATCTCCTGTTATAATAATATTTTTTTGTGATGATAATGTTTCAAGATGACTACTCAAAGAGTTAATGAAAATATCGGTATTTTTAAATGAAGGAGATCTGTATGCACAAAATTATATTATTTAGAACTTCCAATTGTATACAAGAAGCCTGCTCCAAGTTTAATTCCTTTGTCTTAGATTTTAGAGTATTTTTTATGTAGACGACCACCCCGTCATTTTGTTTAAAGTAGCGAGTAGATGCATGTGAATTATAATTTTTTAGTTGCGTAATAGATTTGTTGGCGTCGAGCTTAGATTCCGTCAGTACAATAATATCGGTTTTGAAGCCAAGTGTAGAGGCCATAATTAATAAGTCATCAAAATTATACGAGACACTTCTTATGTATTGAGAAACAATACTTAAGTCATATTTATCTATAGGCATAAGCTAAGCAAGATCAGAACAATCACATTCAATCGCATGTGCAATATTAATTTTATTCATATCACTGAGAGTGTGTAAAGTATCACCCATTTGATTCATTTGTAGAGAATAACATCTTGTAAACGTGCAGCAGTACAGTAGTTATTAAACACATATTACTCATAGTATCAACTAGTAAAGTGGTAGAATACAAGTTACAAATATTTAGAATATACAGTTGCAATACTATGGTTTTTAAGTAAAAATCAGAAACGTTGGGTGTATTATGTATATATTGTGTTTTTCTTTTGTGTGTGTGTGTTGTTTTGCTAGAGTGTATTTGTAGGATATATTTGATATGTGCGTTTGTGATGTAGAATAAGTATTTGTAAGTGTCGACACTAGAAAAGGTGCGTAATAACAAATGCGACAATTTATGAGTATACGAGTATATTATAACTACTTTTTTTTATAGTATAGCATGCAGTAAACAACCATAAGTTGGCAAAGTTGGAATCCATATGACAATATATTTTTCTGTTGTAGAAAGCTTTAGGAATAACAGCCTGCCTTACCTAGTCATTCTGTCAGAAGTTTATGTACCTGTTGGTCGTTTGTTATGACTATAGCCGGCGATTGTTCGTTTTTCCTAACATATACTTTACCACAAGCAGTCCAGCAGAACTTGAAACCTCCTTTTTTGATTAGGTCTCGAGCGATTAAATGTAGTCGAGAACCTTTAGCTGTTAGATGCTCAGCTAGAAAGATAGGCTATAGTCTTGGGTTTTTAAACCCTACGTGCTTGCAACATAGTTTCGACTGGTGTTTCACATTAAAGGCTTTCCTCATCTTCAATATTTCAATCTTTAATGTTGTTGAACTGCTCTCGACTATGATAGGGTTACTTTGCTTCTCACCGTTATTCCCGCGAGCTCTGTATATATATTTTATTTCTGTTTTACTCGCAGTACAGCTTATATTTCGAGACAAGCTCATTACCATCTCAATAAGGTCGTCGTTGGACTCTTGATTTTTTTATTACAAAATTACATTCACGGATTCCAACTTGCGTTTTTTCTAGTTTATTTTCCAAGATCTTAATACATTTTTTATCTTCCAAAACCTGACTTTCTAATTCAGTGATTTTTTTGGATAGTTCTACATTTTGAGCAGTTACAAAAGTAATCGAGTTTTCTATATTAATGTTCGTTTGCTTAATATCTTTTAAAGTTGCTGTAATTTGTTGTATTTCATGCCCATAGTTTACCGATAATTGCTGCATCATTTTTCTCATTTCTTCCTTAAAGTTGTCTAACAGCTTTAAGGAAGACACAACATATCCAATTCCTATCTGCTCCGTTTGGCTCGTTGAAACACATAGTTATGTGGTGTGTTTAACTTATTTTCTAACAGGTCTGTTTCAGACACAGATTTTTTAATAGGAGTGGACATTGCTCACCAAGTTTCTCACAGTTTCTTTTAATTTTTCTACTCTGACAAGTATTGAAGATCTCAAATGACATTAGTTGACAGTTGACAGATCACTGTGACGTTTGTTATGCGATGCAAGACTGACACATGACAATCTGCTGTGTAGTTATACAGCTACCTGTTTCACCAGTTGTTTGTCTCACCCATACCACCGCTTCCCACTTTCTATTACGTTAAGTGCTTCTAGTACTTCACATATAATTTAAATAAATATTTTATGAAATAATGCAGTATAATTAAACTTTAAAAATGTTGTACGTGCACACGTCTTTACACTTTCGTGGTCCGGGGGGAAGAGCTATATGGATTTTGGGGCGAAACAGATAAAGCCGCAATGACTGACTTATCCTATTTCACGACACTTGTGCACGTTGTCGAAGCTTTTACACACACATACACATTGTCACGCCTTTATCCCCGAAGGGGTAGGCAGAGGCATACTATACGCTCACATTTCACCATTTGCATTGTTGTCCTACGTAACGGGTGGTGAGCCCATTGCCGTGTTGAAATGGTCAGAAGCAGGCTGTGGCAACCTGCTGTTGAAATGTTTCAAGCAGCTCATAAGGTCATATGTCGAAGCTTTTATGTTGAAGAAATCACCATTTTTACACAACCACTTGAAAACCGTTCTGTTCCCGCTAAAATCTTTTTATATTTTTTTATATAAATATGTATATATAGAAAGTAATTTATTTTCTCGGAAATTTAATGTAAAATGGTGAGTTTGTTAGTTTATGCCAACACCGAGAACGAAACTTGAGAGTAATTTTCTTAAACCAGTTTCAGTAATATAACAAGATAATAAAGACATTTATTACTGATAAAATTGTCTTACCTGCACTGTGCTTGAACAATGTCCTCCTTCATACATATCAATACGCGGCCTCGGTGCGAACTAGTAGCGAGTAATCGAAAAGCGCGAGCTATGTCACTCGGTGCATACGTCACATGTGACAATGGTCGAACGTGGCCACAAGTAATACCGTGGCTTATCATTTTGTGTATTTTCTGTAAACATTTTAATACAATTCAGTAAATTTTGTCCAAGTTATTAGTGTAAGTACCGTATTCCACAAAAAAATTGTGATTTCGTTGTTCTGAGAATCTAACAATGTGACTACCGCCACACTGCTAAGATAACTTAAACTTCTCAGGACAAAGAATCTTCCATCGTGCTATGTAAGTTCTCACACTGACAATTAAAACTACGAATTCTGCTTCGCAATATCAGACTTGTCAAGCTGAAGAATATTGTTTACAAACAGCCCTACAACAACCATTAGATCTCAGCCTGCTAGACGTCATTACCTAGCCCAGGTCGTGCTGTAAGAGTCCTTTTGACATACCATGATTTTACAATTTTTAGACTAAGTGGGTGCCGACATATTGTCATTGTTTTACTCACTTTAAGATCTGCAAAATTTTTATCCTCAAAAATAGAAGAAAACTCTATGGAAACATAATTCCTCTGTTGAGTTAAGTGATACATTCCAAACTTGTAGTCATCTCTATTTTGAAGTTGTGAAATATCCAAAAAATATCCACTGAAGTTAATACATTGTATAGTTAACTGCAAAAAGTTTATTAACACTTATAATGGCAATCGTAACAACAAAGTTTCTAGGTCTGATATCTAATAATCGACATTTAAGTCAATGGATGGCTCATAAATAAGCTGTAATAAAAAGAATAACTAGCTCAACCTCTATACAAACTTGCTCTAGTAGGAAAATCTTTTTAAAGTAAGACTTAATTAAGAAATTAAGACCTTACTTTCTCACGCGGCCTCGACTTCCTGTATCACCTAAAGGGAGTACAATGTTCTTAAGCTTCAGCATTACGTGTGTTACCCAAACCGCCATTGAATGACTTACGGCTGACTTTCACAATGCTGCTAGCAATTTCCTTTTCATCATTGTACCGATACCACTCTCGAAGGATTCATCACCATCTTGAAATTAAATAGGTCGTCTGACGACAGAGTTGTTTCGGCCCAATACGTGCCAGTTTGTGTGATCTATTTCTACCTCAAGGTCTGTAAAACACTCCTCTGGCTAAGTAGATGTGCTTTTTTTATTTATCCACCGCCACCTCGACCACTACTGCGGTCAGTGACAGCGAGAGTACCGGAAAATGCCGCTCCCTATTACGTTAGTCTGCAATCGAGGCTGGCTTGGGCTCCAAAATTATTGGTAAAGCCGTATAACACCCAGTTTATATTTCGCTCATTGAACATGACCTTGGTTTTATCCAAGTTCATGTCAAGATCAACACGTCGAGACGCTCCGCACGCTTAGACTGTGCAGCATCCCGCTCAATAAACTGTATGCTAGGGAGATAAATAAATTATCGGACTAATTAACTTGTAAGATTTTATAGCGCCATGTTTCGATAGAAATACAGACCGCAACCGTGATTTACTTTAACATTTATTTAAATATACATCTTACTTACATCTTTGAGCGCTCCCTTGACACAATTTATAACAATATCGCATTTTCTTCTCGCAATAATCATCTCTCTAAACGTGTGATCACGGGAGCATCCAATATGATCAGCTGTAATGATATTTCTATTATTGGAGTAATTATAAAAAATACTAAAATAGCCGTTATTCTAATATCTCAAAATGTAATTCAATGTACTATCTAGGTAGTGCAGCCGTAAGTCTATATGACTGCCGTTGCTGAGATGTAGGGTTGTGGAATTTGACATTTATTTGTGTAATCTCCAAGGTTTGTATATTTGTTCATCTCTCTATCTTAGTGTAGTTGTGTCCAAAAATTATCTGAAGTTGGTGCTAGGGAACAGTTTTTATTTGTCTGGCTTGACCAATTAAAGTAATATTTTTGAAGTAAAAACTTCTTTTGGCGCACCGCACACATATTTTTCCGTAGTTAGTAAGTTAGACTGATCCCTGACCCGATCGAGCCTTTCACCTTAAAGCGTGACTAAGGTGAAAGGCTCGATCGGGTGAACTCGGGAACGCCGAATGTACCCGAGCGAGAACGATACAGTCAGCTGCTTTGCGCTGTTGTGTCGCTGTGTTTAGTATATTCAATTCATACGTAATAATTATAGTCCATTGAAAAGTTACATTTGGGGTTGCGTTTTAAGAGGACGCAATTTTATTTTTTTGATGTGTAGGGGAAAATTCTTGAAATTCTTAACATTTTCGCTTATGTTTTTTTATTTATATTTATACGAAAAAAAGTTACGGAGCAAAGTCGTAGAGAATTTAATTTTCAACAAAAAATGTTAACAATTTTTTTGTATCAAAAATAGATTAAGAGATATATCGTAAAAAACATTAAAACCCCTATTTTCAAGATGGCGGCCGTTGGACAAGGGTGGCGACTCCACAAACCTCGTTCTAGCTTTACACTGACCCCTCTATAGGGGGATTTACGCAATTTTATAATTTTTAAGTATACATCAATAAAATAAATTTGCATCCTATAAAAAACACAAGATAAGGCCTAAAAATGTAACATTTCAATGGACTATAAATTGAGATTGCAAATGAAGTTTTCACTTCTGCCGTGCAGTCTTAAGCACACACTCTTAATTTTTATAGTTATCTCTTAAACTCTAAGGCAGGTTTTTATGAAGTAAAAAATTGGATCCGAGACTACCAGGACTTTAATTGGTCGTGCTAATTAGTGTCTAGCACATAAGACCTTTTAGCCTTTTTGTTACCATCTCACTAAAAAGGCAACGGGTTCAAAATTTCTTCCAAATTTAACATCTAAAATAGACACATCCGTGACTCCGGTTCCGTGCTTCGGAAGGCACGTTAAGCCGTTGGTCCCGGTTGCCAACAAAATGGCAGTCGTTAAGCCAAGTTGGAGGCCCTATGGGCGGCTTAAAAAATTTCAACAGCAGGTCGATGCAGCCTGCGCCTGTCCATGGGCTCACCACCTGTTACGTGGGACAGAAATGCATACGGTGAAACGTGGGCGTTAAATATGCCTCTGCCTACCCCGTCGGGGATAAAGGCGTGACAATATGTATGTATGTATGTATGAAAAATTAGAAAAATTGCACAGATAACGAGAAAATTTCACGCCGCGAGTGTTAACTAGTGTGATATAATATTTGTCAAAAAGCTATACATATTGTATGATGTTAGGTTTTTTGTTCAATATCTCAGACAAAATAATGGATGGTCGAACAGACTAAATAGTTTTCTTTTTGTAATTGTACCTACCTTTTAATGATGGATATAGATTTTGTAAGAAGCGTTTCTTATGCATGTCACTGACGGTTGTAAATATTTCACAATCTAGAGTTAAAAGAATGGATATAATTGCTTGTCCTAAAGCACCTGCTCCTCCATGCACAAATACTACCCGGCCTTGTGAAAGTTCAACCTTGATAACCTTTTAAAAAAAAGAATGAATGGACAGATACGCTATGTGATATAGTCATATTTAGTAATTATTTATAAAACTTGATCGTGTAATACTTACAAGGCAATAGAAAGCTTGTACGTATGCCAGTGGCACAGTAGCAGCTTCTTCTAGACTCCAATGTGGCGGTACTGGCCAAAGTAGTTCCGGCTGTACTTTTACCTTACTGCTTGCAGCACCACTATGAACTATGCCCATTACGCGGCTACCGCTGCGATAGATAAAATAACAATAATTTAATTTGCCCTTATGCTTCCCAATAATGAATAATATAATTAACAATAATTATGTATTCCTTTACCTTTCTGTTGTCCCACTAAAATCCATGCCGTAACCAATGTTATTATTGTTCTTGAAGAGTAATGAACCGTTCACATATTTCAGATCATTATTATTGATACCAGCATAGTGTACCTAAGACCGATACATTAAATTACATTAAATAGATGCACTAAACATGCATAATTTTACATACACACTATTTATTATATGTACATACATTTACTGGTACTCCAGTTCCAGTCAAATCAGGAACGTTGACCCATTTCAAGGAATCATATTCACCGATTTGACTGCTTTGTAATGTGACAGTTTGACTTTCCATTATCTTTCGATTCACAGATACATTTAGTCCTGAATTTAAATGAGAAAATTGCAAAGATTTCAATGTCATTGCATTAGAATTGAATGGTGGCAAATGTTGAAACTGTATGCTCTCCATTAGAACTCCTCCGCACCTATACGAAACCAATCATAAAATGAAAAAATTGTCAGCATGCGGCATGAATCCATCTTTTAATATAACGAATGACTTGCCTGATATTATCATATTCATCAACTATAGCGTCAATTAAAATAATGCCATCTGATTTATTTGAGTACAAGACATCTGTTCTATGTTGTTTAATGTCAATAGTTATTCGTCGAATAATTGTAGGTTGTGAAACTGCATTGTAAGACTGGCGTAGTACGTTTAGCTGCAGTAAACTATCGATAAATGTAATCCAGTTGCCACGCCACACAAGTTTCGCACTGCTTAGAGATTCATCAATGGAAGCAATGCTTTGAAACTCGCCACTACAATGTAAAAAAAAATATTATTGCCTTTAAATTACTTTCACGATAAAACTACTCCAAACAGAACATTCAATACATAATTAGCGAACGAACCTGTAAAAATAATCTCTGTCCCGAAACATCCGATAAATATCTTCAGTATTTAAGTATTGTTGGTGGTCATCTGTGATGGCATATTTATTTATAAATGTGTCATATTTGGCCCTTATATATCCAGATATAACGATAGAGTTGTCATTTAATACCTTAAAATAACTTTTCATAAGACATTTGTCTTAACGAACGATGCACAATTAGTATTAAAACGATAGTATAATTATTGTTACTTTGTCGAATACAGCCCTAGTAATGGTGATCAGGGACCTGCGAGTACCTAACTTTTACTGTATTATACACTAAGCCCTTTGTGCTTTCAATACGTTACGTGGATACAACGTGAAGTTCAGTAGAACTAAATAATTTAGATAGTGGTTCCTGTTACGAATAAATAACATGAATCACATTATGTCTTCTGACTAGAAACTTAAGGGCGAAATAATTTATTTATCTGTCACGCCTTATCCCCGAAGGGGTGGCACAGGCATATTATATGCCCACTTTTCACAATGTGTATTCCTGTCCCACGTAATAGGTGGTGAGCCCACTGCCGTGTTGAAATAGACAGTCGCAGGTAGTGGCAACCTGTTGTACGATTTTTTCAAGTCGCCCATATGCCCTTTAACTTGACTTAACGACTGCATGTTACTGGCAACCGGGATCAACGGCTTAACGTACCTGCCAAAGCACGGAAACGCTCGCAAAACGTTTACAGAATACTGAGTCTGCGGGACCACAAGCGCTTCATCAACAAAATAATAGAATATAATAAACTTTATTGCACACCATTATAAAAATAAATCAAACAAAGAGATAACAATTTTATAAATGTACAGAGGGCGGCCTTATCGCTAAAAAGCAATCTCTTACAGGCAACCTTTGGATGGAGAAAATTGTTAAAAACCACGTAAGAAAAATGGGTAGTCAATTACAGTTAAATATTGAACAGGATTTAGGAAATACACGTTATAAATTTTCTTAAACGTTCAAAGTCATTAAAACATACCTACATGACGATAAATACATACATACATAAACATATACATACATAAATATATACACACATATATATATCCATACATACATACACACACACATAAATACATAAGTAAATACATATACACACACATTTCATATAAATCAAGTGCATTCATAAATATTATGATGCCAAATTGTGCTCTTTGACTAGCCTCTTAAATGTATGTATAGTCTGAGCACGCCTTATGTTTACAGGTAGCGCATTCCACAACCGTACAGCTAGTACAGTAAAGGATTTGTCATAAAAGAATGTGGAATGTCTAGGAACTTGAAATTCGAGTGAACCTGATGACCTTAGAGATCTTAAATGTGTGTCATTAAGGAACATAAAACGTTCTTTTAAATAATTGGGAGTAGTGGGATTGAACAAAGTGCTGTAAAGTAAAGAAAGAATGCGAGCATTCCGAAATAGGGTTCCTTAACGCATACATACTTCCAGATAAAAGCGACACAAGAATGTTTCCACATAGCATTTCTTCCAGCCACAGTGAAAGATACATAACACTGATGAATGATTGTTTACGAAACACTGAGCTACGAGCACTTCCCAGTAAGGTTACGCGAGCTTCAATTGTATTACGGTATCAAGTTTAAGATCATTGTTTTTAACGATTATAATTATCGTATTGTGTGGATAGTAGTTTTCATACTTACTTCAAATTGTCCTGTGCCCCTGTGTATAGCAACAAATAATTTCAGTGGCTGTTGTTCATTAAGTACTGGTTGAGAATGTAACTGCAACTTACTGAATACCACAGAGAGTTCTTTTTTTGGTTTATTTATTGTCATAGCCAATACATCCCATACTAACGTCAAGCTTGCAGCAAATGGATACAATCTTTTTCCTAGATACAAATACATTATTATTAGTGTAAGAGCTGATAAATGATCATCAACAAAATTTGTAAAGCTTTACTTTAGACTTTTATAATCTCTATTCTCAGTTCTGAACTCAGAGTTCTTACATTTTAATCTATTTTGATTATACATGCTGCATTTAAGCTAACACATAGCTAGCCTTTATAAAATACATCATCATCCGAGCGTCTGTCCCAGTTGCGTCTCGCGACGCCCGGGGTCCGCTTTCCTACATTTTCTCCTCCACTTCGCACGGTCTTCGGCATCCCCTGTAGTGAGACCATTGGCACGCATGTCATCCCTTACGACGTCAAGCCAGCACTTCTTGGGTCTTCCCCTCTTACCGCCGGCGGGGCTGACATGGCCAGACATTTGTTACCTATGTAGCCCGGCGGTTGCCGCAAGACGTGACCATACCAACGAAGGCGACACTCTTGAAACTTGTCTGCAATGTCACGGACGTAAAGGCTGCCGCGGATGCGAGAGTTTCTCTCGCGGTCCATCCGCGTGACCCCACACATCCACCGCAGCATCTTCATTTCCGTGACACGCAGCTCCTGCTTGTGTCGCTCCAATATCGGCCACGTCTCACTGCCATGTAAAAGGACAGGTCTAATAATGGTTTTGTAGACCTGTCCCTTCAACCGGATCGGCATTTTAGGGTCACAAATGACACCGGTCATCTCCCGCCATTTGGCCCACGCGGCAGCAATGCGTGACTTGACATCAGGTATTTAACCTGGTCCGTGCGCTCGACCAAATCACCGCCTATGCGGACGGATGTGGGATCTGTCGAGTTTAGTGCCAAGTACTCGGTCTTCGCCACATTTAGTTTCAGACCGCCGTTCTCAAGCGTCTCCTTCCACGCCTTTACACGTCGCACCAATCTGCCCCTGTCCGCGTCTGCCAGCGCAATATCGTCAGCATACATGAGCAACCATGGAGGCTGCTCATGTGGGTTTCTGATGCTGTCCGACAATTCGTCTAATATTACACTGAACAGAAGCGGACTAAGGACCGAACCCTGGTGTACCCCGACGGTGATGGGGAAGGGTTTCGTGTCGCCAACAGCAGTCCGAACCATTGAATCGGAGTCACAGTACATGTCCCGGATAGTGTCAATATAGACCTCTGGAACCCCTTTGGACCGCAGTGCCCACCAGATCATCGTACGAGGAACACAGTCGAAGGCCTTCTGCATGTCTAGAAACAAACAGTGCAGAGGCGTGTTCTTTGACCTGTATTTCTCTGCGACAACCCTCAGGGCAAAAACAGGGTCCGTGGTCCCATAACCAGGGCGAAACTCATATTGACACTCCGAGAGAGTACACTCCTGCCGGATCCGAGAGTCTATAATCCTCTCGAAGATCTTCATGGTGTGGGACATCACCTTAATACCGCGGTAGCTCCTTTGAAGACTGGGATAATAATACTCAGTCTCCATTGGTTTGGGATCTGCCCGCTGAGGAGTATGCGTTAAGTTATGAGTTAAAAAGGTTTACTAAGATGCCCACACCGCGAGGACCCATCGCCTTCCAGGCTTCGATGGGAACTCCATCGGGTCCGACAGCTTTCCGATTCTTCATGCGGCGAAGCGCAGTCAGGACTTCTCCAGGCGTTACTGGTGGCACTAGTCCTTAATTCGGAGGGAGGTCCGGAGGCTGCACCTCTTTGTGCTGTTTATTAAGCAGCTCGTGGAAGTACGAGCGCCATCTCTCCTTTACCGCGAGGTCTTCGCTTAACAGGTTGCCCTCAGGGTCTTTTACACAGCGACACTTGGATATATCCTGTGCCGCTTTGACCCTGGAGCGCGCCAGCTTATAGATGAGCTTCTGCCCCTCAGACGATTCCAGCTTATCATACAGAGGTTGTAAGTGGTCACGTCTGGCTCTGGCTACAGACGTTACAGGCTGTCTTTGTGGCGCGCTTGGCAGCCCTGTACGCGTCGCGGTCTTCAGGAGATCCGGTCGCTTGCCACTTTTTAAAGAGGGCTTTCTTCTCCCTAGTCTCCCTCTGGACTGCGTCGTTCCACCACCAAGTTTCCTTGTCACAATTGCGTCCACCCTTAGACACACCGAGCACCACCTTCGCCGCTCCAAGGATGGCCGCCTGAACTTTGTCCCAGTAATCTTGAACTGGTTCGCCTTCAGTGTCGGTGCACTTGTCACCGACAGCTGAGACGAACTCCTGGGACCTAGTTTCATCAAGCAGCCACCATCTGATGCGGCGCTGGCACCGCTCGATGCGTTTGCCTTTGGGCTTCACGCAGAGGTCCATGACAAGGAGACGGTGTTGTGCAGTAAGACTCTCACCGGGTATGACCTTGCAGTTGGCCACCTTGCCGATGCTGTGTCGCCTAGTGAGTAGGAAATCGATCTGAGTTGTACGCCTCCCGCTTTTGTAGGTGATGAGATGTTCGGATTTCTTTTTGAAATACTTGTTCACACTGGCCAGATCGGCAGCTGCACACGTTCTGAGGATAGTTTCTCCTTCAGCGTTGCGGGTGCCGTATCCAAAACCACCATGAACACGCTCAAACTCCTCACACCTCTCACCCAAATGACCGTTTAGGTCGCCGCCCAAAACGATTCCCTGTGACAACGGAATGCTCGAGTTGACCCCAAAACGACATCTTATCGGCGTCGCTACAACCGGCCTGTGGCGCGTAGGCACTTATCAGGTGGGTAATAATCCCATCAATAAGCACCCTCACGACCATAAGCCGGTCGCTACAGCGTTTCACCTCCAAGATGCCTGAGAGCACAACGGCCACCCCGTTCTCCCCACCAGGCGCACCCGTGTAATACAGCTTATAGCCGTTCTGCAAGGGCCGGGCTCTGTTGCCCTTCCACCGAGTCTCCTGCAGGAACGCCACGTCCACCCTCCGCCTGGAGAGTACTTCGGCCAACTCTACCGCACGCCCAGTCAGCGTGCCAATGTTCCAAGATGCGAAGCGGATTCGGGTTGGGGCTAACTTCTTTAGCCGTGCTGGCCCGACACACGGCAGCCCTAGCCCACTTGCCACAGGAGTCGGGCGGGGCTCCTGCGCGCCGTTTTGCGGCGGCGCCCTATCCCTAACAGCATACTTTTTCTGACTGTTCATTATTTTTTTTGTTTCGGCGGGTGGCTTTTATGGGAGCGACGCCCTCAGACCTCCCAACCCCAGAGGGGAAAGCCAGCGCCAGAGCCTCGTCCGTTTGTCAGCAGGTGCACGCACTAGCACGGGAGGTTGACTTGGGCTCCGAAGATCTTGGTGGGGCCCCTTACACCCGAGCTAGCACTAGCCTTTATAAAATTAACAGATATTAAAAATAATTTTGCTGAATTATGCGTTTACGTTTACAAAAATAATAGGCCACTACAACTTTTTTTACAATATAATAATAGTAAAATAATAATAATTTAGGCATAAAAAAGCGGTTGGAGTATTGTGTGCTAATAGCTAATAATAAAGTTCAACCGTTTTTGGAAGCTTCACCACTAAAAGTAATAACATTAAATAAAATTTACCTCGAATCGTATGACCTTTTAAATAAGCATGTTCTCTGTCATGTATTGATAAAATTAACTCACTACTAGCACCATACTTTCTATCTGCAGACTGATACAGGGATAATGGCCTAAAAAAAACATTTTGAATAGTTAAAAGTTAGAAGTTTAGTTATTTTTCTTGATTTTTTTTCTATTGCGTAATACATTTTTACTCTAAAGAATGTTAGTTTATACCTTAATATTATAACAATAAAAACATATGAAGCTCATTCAAAATGACTGCCATTGTTTTTATACAGTGCTAAACGTTGAGACACTTTCTCCATCGGAGTACTTCACGGCCAATCTTATGGATTGTTTGAGGGACTCCAAATTGTCATGGTGTTTAGAGTATGCTATACTCTCTAAAACTTACGATTAATTATATTTCCATCTTTTTATTACACCTTTTAACAGATATTCGAAATCGACTTTTTCCTGTAGACGTGTAAAATTTCAGGTAACTCGGTCCAAGGCTGGGCTGATGAGTCAGGAGTTCAAGACTTTTCTTTTTACATTGAGGTAACTAACGAACTAACTATTTTCACGCTGTGATGGAGTAGTCAGAGAGGACAGATCACCCTTCGCGATCCGTGCATACTTCTTTCGCTTCTTGTGGATTTATTAATCGCTTCATACATGCACGTCTGAGTATCCGGATACTTTTGACCTTTCCGTGTTGGAGCAATCTGCTCACGTGGTCTTTATATGTAAGTCTCGAATTGGTTAATGCTGACACTTTCATTCAAACCTGCCATATTGCGTATCACTTCATTGCATATTCGTTGGTCAAGATTACGTAGCACAATTTTCGAAGTGATCGCATCTCCACAGCATACAACTTACTTTCATGCATCTTCTGACATATCTAGGTTTCGTTACCGTAAAGCAACGTTGGCACTAGCACTGCGTTATGAATCGTGAGTCGTGCTTCTTTTACGTTGCTTTGTCGCTATATTTATTGAGACAAAGCTTTCAAACGAGGCTCATGGCCATGTCTTGCCATGCTTTGTCTCAATAAATGTCACAACATTATCAGCGTACAACAGACAATTTACTGTTAAATCACCCAAATCTTTCCAAACCACACAATCTTTCAACTTCTGCCGACATTTGTCCAGATACACTATGAACAGCCAAGCGGATATGACACAACCCTGTTTGACGCAGACGAAGAAAAGAGGTGACACATGCTCTACTCGCACGCAAGCCATACAGTCCCTTAAGCGACTGTATTGCCTGCAGTAGCGAGCCATCCACACCATAACCGGGTAGCAAGTCCCAAAGAGTTTCTCTCACAACGTTATCAAATGCTTTTTCCAGGACCACAAAAGCACAGAAAATGTTTTTGCTAACAGCCAGAAACTTTTCCGTGATTATGTGGAGAGAAAACACTTGATCCATGCAACCTCTTCTACGTCGGAAACCACATTGAGCCTCCGACAAATACTTTGCAGACTTTTCTTACATTCTTGCCGTTATAACCTTTGCATACACCTTACTAGTTAAGCTGACCAAGCTGATCGCCCTGTAGCTGAGCAGTTTAGGCGAGAGCCTTTCCCTTTGTAAATAGGTACTACAACTGCTATTCGCCAGTCATGTGGAACCTTACACATCCGCTAGCATAAGTTGCATAACAGGCATAATGTGTGCATAACAGGCATAGTGTGTTCCAGGTGCGCGACATACCGTAATTCAGAAGTAAGTATGTCTTTTCCTGCAGCCACATTTCATACTTCTTATCGCTTGTTTAATCTCTTTCATGCTAATGACTTCAATGATACCGGGATTGCTATCTTAACCCGCAGGGCTCCGATAGCGACCCCAATCTTGACGGCCCAGAAATATGCCTCTTAACGCTTCTCTTAAAGGACCCATGATTGTAAGAGTGGGAAAACACGTGCGCTGGCAGAGAGTTCTATGCTTTTATGGTGCGACATGATGGTGATAGATCTACCAAATATTGCGGATCAAGGCACGATGGTGTCCTAAGTATAAGGATGATATCTCTGCCCCTCTAGGGAGTGGGACCAATGTTCGAAACACTCACCGTAGTAGATGCTGTAAAATGCAGCTAAGCTGACGATCTTTCTGCGCATCTCCAACCGTTCAAGACTGCTAGTAACCTCTTGACAGTCTATGATTCGGATGGCACGTCACTGCAACGCGTCGAGAGCTTCAAGCAGGTACTTGGCAGAGCCATCCCAGAGATGTGAGCAGTATTCCATGCACGGACGAATCTGACACTTATATAATAGGCATCTTTGTTCCGGTGTGAATAACCGCCTCACCATGTTAAGTACTCCGAGCTTGCGAGAGGCCAAGTTGATGTACTTCTCTATGTAATTTTTATTGTTAAGTTCTCGACGAACGTTTAACCTCGGAATACCGAGGTAATTTTGTGTTCTGAAGAGTTGGAAGGGGAAGAAAAGGGGATAATTTAGCAGTGAATGCATATATCGGAACCCCACCGAGAGATGCGTTCCAGACTCCGATCGAGTTCCGCCACAACTTGTCCTCTAGCCTCAACATCCGTCCGCTTTGACGTCGGGTGACTTACATTATCGCCCATGTAATAAAGAGTATGAGTGACACGGACCCCTGCGGCACGCCAGCATTTATCTGCAAGTAGTCGGAGGCCTGACCATCGCATTGGACCCGAATACGGAACATCAAAGTAAGCTTCACGTCCCGATGTGACAACTCTGTCTTTACTTGCATAAATCTTTCCATAATATTCACTCCATCTCTGCAGGAAGTCACATTGGTCTGTTAGGACGTCGTTGTTAGCAGTAAGCACTTTATTTATACTGCAGATTGTCGAACAACTCCGAGTCTTGCCTACCTCATTCCCTCGTTCTTTTTCTACTTCCTCACATTATCGTCTGATTAATTTCGTTGCGTGCCAAGACATGCTAACTTCTCTTGGGACTTCACCGAGATCGAGCTCGGTGTAACTTTTCTGATGTTTTGGTCATTTCTGTAGATCCTGGTTTACAGAAGTCACAGTAATGGGAATGCGGGTGGGATTAGTCCCAATACAAAAAATACCCCTTTCCAGAAGAGCCTGGCATTATCCTGGATATTGGACAACAACCTTTCATTCGCTTTCATTCTGCACCTTACACGAGCTTCTTCCATCAGTGTCTTCGTGTTAACTTTTTGCAGCTTGTATCTCTCTCTTTCATATTTAAATCATTTCGCAAGGTTTACTAGGCCAACCATGGTGTCTTCTTTATTCGAATGGCTTCTTTCACTTCTTCATTCTACCATGCATCACGCTTATGTCTAATGCCTCTTTTAGTTTCTCCACACACTTCCACAGCGGCGTTGACCATACTATTTTAAGGTTCTGCCATACACTTTCCACATTTTCACTACTAACATTGACATCGCCAAACTTTTCCACTACCCTTTTTTATATTAATCCCTAATGAATGCATCCTGCAGCTTCCAGATTTTGATGCTATAGGGCGACTCAGGTTCAGGACATTTGGTACGATGACGTCAACCCGCGAACAGACTCCTAATCCTAGTTATGACGAAGTAGGGGTCTGATCACAGCTCAGCGCCTTGGTAAGCCCTAGTATCCGTCACCTGTTTACGGAGCCAACTATCCATTAGGAATAGAAATATCACATTTCTCTTTGACTTACATCTCCTCGTATTATAAATTTGTTTGTGGTTGAACATTGTGTTAGCCATAAACAAATACTTTTCCTTGCAAAATGCCAGTATAAGCTTGCCGGCATCGTTCACCCTTCTGTACCCATACTTCGCTAGTGCCGACTCAAATCGATCGCACGCGGTACCCACCCATCCATTCAAGTTTCCAAACACTATAAGTCTTTCATTTCCGTCTACCATATTTAGAGCTTCTCTTTTACTCTCCCAGATGTCCTCTAGCTCACTCGCATTTGAGCTTTAAACGGATCCAGAGGATTCTAGGACCTACTAGTTTGTACTCATATATACTGGAGACCAATTGCGAGAATAGACTTCGCTGCCCTTGCGCTTGGTCTCGGTTAAGCATACTACATCTAATTTTCTCTCATACATCAACTCATTCATCTTATCTTCCATTCCTTCTCTAAAGTTCCACGCAGCTACCTTACATTCCGTCCTACACTTCCCGCAGTGTCGGGCCGCGCGAGTAGGGTGAAGGTCCCCTACGCCGCTCGCCCTTGAGGTGCTCGTGTTGGAGTAGAATTGCAGCCTCAGCTGGCAGGGATGGCGAAAGGCACGCTTCTATTCTTCATCCCCATCCATTCAAAAATATAGTGTTATGTATTTATTTAAAAATATTAATGTAATGAACTATATTTATCAAATGTCTATATCCCATGTGTGATATGTGTGACAATATCTCAATAAATAATATTTATTTAATAAAAATAAATAACATGCACACTTACCATATTTCATCGTGAACCCATTTAACAAAGTGAGACAGGAACGGTGTACCAGTGGAAACTGGCATTTCTATTTTTGGATATAAAACTTGCACATTGCAGTTGTAACCCTCCATGTATAATCTGCAAATTTCAACAAATAGTCCGAATAATATTGTAAACAAACAAGGTTACCGAAATTCACATATAGCGATTATATTTCAGAATTAAGAGATATGATAGATAAGATTATATGTTCAGAAAACCATTATATAAAAAAAGTGAAAAACATCTTCTTCTATTTTATCTTGAGTGTTTTCCTAGTTGCCTCCAAGCCCTACCTGGATTTGGAGCCCGAGTATCTTATTTTTTGGGTGTTAGACGCAGTTATTCTTTGAATTTTAACTGTCATCATTGTTGGCTGAGACTTCGGTCTTACCTCTCAACCCCGTAAGTTCTTATCTACGTCATTGCCTCGTCCGTTAGTGTACAAGTGCACCGCTCGCAAGTTCGCAGCGGCACCGCTTGATATTGGACAAAATCGTGAGATTGAAATATTACGGTAGTCCTTTAAGGAAGGACTCGTGGAATTCAGGATCAACAGAGCTTGCACAGACTTTTTTAACATTAAAATATGTGTGAGTCAGGGATGTGTAGCGTCGCCGTGGCTGTTGTACACAGACAGTTGCTTGAAAGAACTGCTAGAAAGTGCTTTTAGTTTAAAAAATAATTAATTAACCGTCAAATGCCTCTTATACACTAATTTTCAGGTAATATAATCAACGGTGACTAAGTAGTTGATGGTTAACATTATGCACGATGAGCTAAAAAGCAAATAATTGAAAGTGAATGTAAAGAAGACAAAAGTAATGTTTTTTAAAAAAGAGTGAATGCAGCTATGCACACCTTTATGAGCAGTCAGAACGTGTATAAAAAGGCAAAACTGACTGTACATAGAGGAGTGCTTGTCAGAACAAGCATAGAAGTAAAATTAAGGCAGTGGAAATGAGAAGTCTACAAAGCAAGCTGGAGTAAAGTTGATGGCCAATACAATGGTGTAAACAGAGTTTAGACTTACGTTCCAATTGCTTCAAGCAACATGACTGTGTTATCGGGATGTTTTCGTCTTGTAAGTGGGATATTCTTACAGGTAGAGGGCATTGAGCGCTTGAGAATAGCTTGAAGTAGCCCATGTGGTGCGATTTCTACTAACACAGCGTCATTAGGCAAGAGTCGAGAAGTCTCCTCGAATAGCACGGGATTCTGTGTAAATAATAATTAAAGATATTCCAGCACTAAGAAAATTTAGTAAAATGAACAATAAAGTAATCAAAAAAAGCCCCTTACCAGCAAATTGTATGTGAGATACTCTGCGGAACACAGTTTTGCAAATGGCTCGTCCCACTTGTCTTGGGGCACAGATGTTGAAAGCCAACGCTTACTGCGTGCTTTTGGGGTTGGTATCGCGCCATTTAAATATTTTAACAATCCAGGACCTATGTACAAAATCTTTGTCTTTATTTATTATAAAATGAAGTCTACTTTCGCCTTCTGTATGCGTACCTATATACGCTTAGATCTTTTAGACTAGACATTGAGTTTTAATGTGATTCGTATCATTTGAATATCATTACGGTGATTTTGGTCATCCGTTTAGATTAATATTGTGCAACCAAGGCAGCGCTATACTCCACTGAGCTATTAGATCCATACCGAAGTAAGCTGATGTTTTTTACTGTATTGTAATCGTCATTTATGAGATTCATCTATCAAGCTATAAAATAGGATGATAATTTGGACAACTCTAATTATCACATATTGTATAATCGTTAAAGAATCTATTCGATTATCGTTCCCATAGAATTTGGTATCAATTGGTACAAAATCGTTTATTTTTTATTATTTTAGGTAAATATAAATTAAATATTTATATAATGAACATTACGACTTCACGAATACGATTTTCTATCCTACGCATTTTCATTCAGTGAATGCTTTTGGCACAGTGTGATTGGCATTCAGCAATAGCAAATTCTATTATTGTTATATTTTTTGCTTTTCATAGAAACTCTATTCGTGCCAGGCAATATCTGTATGCTCCGTACTAATCTTTCTTTTATTGATTTTTTGTAGAAAAATCGAATATTGTGTAGCACAATGGCCATTGATTGCAAACTACCTTTAAATAATAGAAAGGCTTTAAGTGACACGATCAATTTCTTAAAGTAGGATATTCACCTTGTCAGTAGTATGTACCTATATATATATATATAGTTACGAATTGCGAAAGCATCAAAATTATCAGCATCGTGATTGTCGAGACTCTTCTTCTTTTCTTGTTCGGAGTTGTTAATTTCTTTTTTGTGTCTTCATTTGTAGCTTGAATTGAAGATGTATTTTTCAGGACACCGTAGCTCGTCTAAGGCCAAGAGCGTCCACAACTCTGTAGCCAACTTGAGATAGAGACACTCGTTCAAAATAGATCCGCATATTCACGACATTCACTATTAAATAGCCTTTTTTATTCTTTTCGACATGGTATAACCAAAAATATAGTATAGTAGATTGAAAGATAACAAAACGTGAATAAAAGCGTATAAAGCACTGTATATAAGACTGTAACAGCGCGGCAGGCGTCAAAACTCGAACTAAATTAATAAACATAATGGGCAACAACAAATGGTGTCAACAAGCCTTCGTCATTCGACGAAGGCTTGTTGACACAATCGAAAGAGTCGCCTCTAATGTTTATTATTATTTAGAGTATAATATTTATATTTGTATTATACCTAGCTAATTATATAAAAAATAGTTTATACCTACTTAATAAGTTTACTTGTATTGAAATTTAAAATCGATTTTCTCGATTCATACATTTATAGTCATATTCATCATCATCCAAGCGTCTGTCCCAGTTGCGTTTAGCGAAAGTTTACTTGTATTGAAATTTAAAATCGATTTTCTCGATTCATACATTTATAGTCATATTCATCATCATCCAAGCGTCTGTCCCAGTTGCGTTTAGCGACGCCCTGGGTTGCCGCAAGACGTGACTATTCCAACGAAGGCAACGCTCTTGCAACTTATCGGCAATGTCACGGACGTGAAGGCTGCCCCGAATGCGAGAGTTCCTCACGCGGTCCATCTGCGTGACTCCTCACATCCACCGCAGTATCTTCATTTCCGTGACGCGCACCTTTTGCCTGTGTTGCTCCAATATTGGCCACGTCTCACTGCCATGTAAAAAGGACAGGTTTTGTAGACCTGTCCCTTCAACCGGATTGGCATTTTTGGGTCACAAATGACACAGGTCATCTCCCGCCATTTGATCCACGCAGCTGCAATGCGTGACTTGACATCGCAATTGATGTAACTGGACGTGTGAAATACAGATCCCAATTATTTAACCTGGTCCGTGCGCTCGACCAAATCACCGCCTATGCGGACGGGTGTGGAATCTGTAGAGTTTAGTGCCAAGTACTCGCCACATATAGTTTAAAACCACCGTTCTCAAACGACTCCATCCATGTCTTTACACGTCACACCAAAATGCCCCTGTCCGCGTCTACCAGCGCGATATATGATCATATATCAGCATACATGAGCAACCATGGAGGCTAAACATGCGAGTTACTGATGCTGTCCGACAATTTGTCTTATATCACACTGAACAGAACCGGACTAAGAACCGAACCCTGTTGTACCCTGACGGTGATGGGGAAGGGTTTCGTGTCGTCAACAGCACTCCGAACCATGGAACCGGAGTCACGGTACATGTCCCAGATAGTAGACCGCAGTGCCCACCAATTCATAGCTCGAGGAACACAGTCGAAGAGGCCTTCTGCATGTCTAAGAATATACAGTGCAGAGGCATATTTTTCGTCCTGTATTTCTCAGCGACCCTAAGGGCAAAAACAGGCAAAAACAAAATGGGTTTCGCCCTGGTCATGGGAGCTCCATGGTCCAACCAGGGCGAAACCCATATTGACACTTTGAGAGAGTACACTCCTGCCCGGATCGGCAGGAGTGTACTCTCTCTAATCCTCTCGAAGTCTATAATCCTCTCGAACATTTTCATGGTATGGGACATTACCTTTACAACGCGGTAGCTCCCGCACTCCTGCACTGACCCTTTACATTTGAGAACTGGAGTAACAATGCTCAGCCTCCATTGGTTTGGGATCTACTCGCTGAGGAGTACGTGGTTGAAAAGGTTTACTAAGATGCACACACCGCGAGGACCCATCGCCTTCCAGGCAGACTCCATTGGCTTCGACAGTTTTTCGATTCTACATGCGGCGAAGAGCAATCTGGACTTCTGCAGGCGTTACTGGTGGCACTAGTCCCTTCATGCTCTTTATGCTGCTTACTCAGCAGCTCGTGTAATTACGAGCGCCATCTTTCCTAAATACTAAGAAAAACTAAACTTAACTAAACTTAAATACTATGAAATATTAAAGACATGGCTGTATGGACCAAATTTCTCTTGCCTGCCCAAAATGGGCGAAGACAAATAACCACAATCTCTTGTTCTCTTTGTCAAACAAACATAAACAATACAAACTATACAAAGCTATGGCGAACGGAGTAATCTTGCACGTTGATACTTGGGTTCAACTCACTCACATGTTTACTTACACTAATCTTATGAAATTACAAAATAAATTTAAAAAAATTAAATTATAATAACCATGCAAACACCAAAGTGGTCACGGTTGCCAAAAATACTGCAGCAAGTACAACAATAATAATAATTCATTCAAACATTAATAATAATTCCAATAACCATAACCTATCCCAACGAACGCAGATACTACTCTGAAAACTGGTTTTACAGGTTTTGAAAAGTTTTGATGTCAACAATAACAAGCAGATTTCTTTCTCACATTCACAAAAACTTTGTGACATATATTAATATTATAATTTAGAGGATATGCTGTGAATAACAATAAGAAGTTCCAAAACTGACCATAAGTTTTATCTCAAAGACTATGGCTGAGGCGCGACACCCTGTGTGAGTTGATTTTTTTGTCTATTTAATAAATACATGTTATAGTGTAATCTAAAAGAACGAATAGATTTAAGACTACGAAAAGGCGGTGGTAAATCATTCCATATGCGACTGGCCGCAAATTTAAAACTACCTCTATACGCTGTTGTTCTATGGATTGGTATCAGCATGAGTTAAGCAGAGGCTCGTGTTTTGTGTGTGTTAGAGTCCCTTAAGCAAGACAGCCTCTTGTACAGATATCGGGGTCTTTGCGTTTGCACAAAACCAAACATGAGAGTGGCAAGATGCAAATCTCTACGCTCTTTCATCTTAAGCATATTACCGTCATTAAGGTATGGGGTTACATGGGTTCTAGGTGGTATATGGTAACAAAATCTTGCACAGGCATTCTGTACCCGCTGTATAAGCCTTTCTGTTCGTTTCAGAATACAGCTCCCATACACAGTGTCAGCATAGTTGAGCTTGGAGAGGATAAGTGACTCACATAATAGTATTCTTATACTGACACTGGTGTATGGGCGCATCCTGTACAGCAGTTTGTAGCTGAAAAAAAAAACAGTTCCGGACTGCATGCAAGACATGTGTTTCGAAGTGCAGCTGCTCGTCAACAACAACGCCCAGATTTCGCACCTCTGACACCTGCTGTACCCAAGTCCATCAATGTTAAAGCCCAATGGTAACTGCTTCATCCGTTCGACTGTACGCCTTGTACCCACAGTAATACATTTTGATTTTACAGGATTCAATACTAGTGAATTCCTTTGAGACCATTCAGCTACATTACTCAAGTATTCATTTTTTTTACAGATTCCTCATGATCACAGAGTGGAAATGAGTAGAATAGTTGAAGGTCATCAGCATAGAGATGATACCTGGAGTAAGTGATAACCCCGGCAATGTCTGCAGTGTACAAAATGAAGAGCAATGGGCCAAGTATCGATCCCTGCGGTACACCCCTCAGAACTCGACGATGGGCAGAGTCAACCATGCATCCATTATTGCCATCCTTAATTTGCACAAATTGAACGCGATTGCTTAGATAGCCATTGAACCATTTTATTACCCCTGTAGAACAACCATAGTAAGTAAGCTATGAAAGTAGAAGCGAAATATTAATACTATCAAATGCCCTAGAATAGTCCAATAGAGTGAGCACTGTCCCCATACCCTCATCACTGGCGTGCCACATCCAACAGCGCTGTTGAAGTACTATGACCTTTCCGGAATCCAGACTGCACTGTTGGCAATATATTGGATTGTACCAGATATACATTAAGTTGGTCACTTACAACTCTTTCCAAGATTTTGGATAGGCATGATAAAAGACTGATCGGACGAAGGTCTTTAGGGCTCGTTGGATGTTGCACTTTAGGAATGGGTCGAATTTTTGCAGTTTTCCATGAGCTTGGAAAGGTTGATGTTGCAATAGATGTATTAATTATATGTGTTATAGCAGACAGTGTTTGAGGAAGAGTCATAAGTAACATATCAAGAGAAATCTTATACCCATGGCATTTGATTTGAGATGCTTTATGATCCTATTCACATCACCCTCACTGACCAACCTTAGCTCAAATCTACTGCAGCCGAATCTATAGTACTCAAAGTATGTGAGGTCTGATATTGGAACCCCATTATCTCCCAGTACATTTAAGAAATGTTCATTTAGCCTATCAGCATTGCTGCATGTGGCTGGCATCTCACTATTGTTATTCCTACTGGGCATAATATTAGATTATAGATGGCTCCACAGTTTTTTTGGCTGATGGATATTTCTATCAATATATGTTTTAAAATAAGCCTGTTTCTCGCTCTCCATTGCAGCTCGTACCATGTATTTAAGATCCCGATACAGTCCCTCATGTTCCCGGCGCTTGGAAGTTTTTGCTCTGCGGTGATACTTGTCACTAAGGTGCATCATAACTTTTATGGTGTCTGTTATCCAAGGGTAGCCCCTCTCTTTGAGGAATAATCTTTTTAATGGAGCATGTAAGTCAAACAATTAAATTATATATTTACTCAATGTCTGAACCATGCAGTCAACATCACTCATAGCCACAATGGAGTCCCAGCTAATATTGTTAAGATCATGCTCAAACCGGTCAGTCAGAATGTCATTGAGTGGTCTATATAAGATCCACTGCGGCTTAGGCTTCTCAATTTTAAAGTTGATCTCAGCTGTAATCATAGCATGTCTTCCAAGCTCCGGAATGTTCTCCACTAAAACATTGTCCACATGAGCATCTGTACAGATCAGATCAATGAGAGTAGCACTATGGTCTGTGAAATGTGTTGGTTCTGTAACATAGTTTATTAGACTCATGCTTACTAGAAAGGACTCCATGAGCCTGGTCTTGTAATCCTCCCCATCCAACAAGTCAATGTTAAAGTCACCCAAAATAACTATTTTATCTGCTCTAGAGAACGAAGAAACTGAATCAGTTATCGCGTCTATAAATATGTTTGGGTTCAGCCTAGGTGGCCTGTATGCAGTGCCAATTATGATTTACCGTGAGTTACGACTGAGTCTTCTCCACATTTGCTCGACATTGCGAGTTTCCGGATGTGTCTCATTGCTCACATTCAGTCCCCGACGAACATAGAACCCAGTTACCCAGCATTAAATAAACCCACCTTCAAACATTTCTTTTTTTGGTCATACATTTTTATATTGTTTTTTGTTTATCATATATCCATACATAAGGGTCAAAAACAGAGAAGTTCCACATACCATGCCATAGTAAATTACAACTGTCATAAGTGATAGATTCAAACAGGTGCCCTTTCGATCGCATATTTTTTTTCAGCATAATGTAATTTAGCATAACAGTTTCAGCATAAAGTTTTCTCGCATAAATTATGATAAGCAGAGTGTTATACACGCATAATGGTTTTATTGGCATAACATTAACTTACTCTAATTTTTTTATCATAATTTTAATCAGCATAAATGTAAAGGGTATAAATGTTATACGCCTAAAAATAATTTATCATAAAATACAAAACGCATAATGGAGGTATGGATAACCGTTTAAATCATAAATGAATAATAATTTGACTAAGAATATTTAAGAAATGATAAGACATCATTGTAAATAATCATCTCACTCATAGCCAAGTTTTTAAGCTGTAACTTATAAAACGATATTTTAAGTGTTATATTTTTTAGACTAGTCTTGAGCAAAGTCGTAAATAGGTACGACGACGAGCGAAGCGAGGAGGAGTGTTAGGTCACTTGTGACCACAACGCGCGAGCCGAGCGAGCGAAGCGAGCGGGCCGCGGCAGCGGCCGGCGATGCGCCAGAGTAGAATCGCTCGTTTTAATCTACCTACTTTCTTTTTGTATTTTATTTATATATTCTATATTTAAGTGTTTAAATTTTGAACTTCAGTAAAGTGACAATCGACATTTTTAATCAGTGGGCATTTTAATCTTAGACACCACGTCTTTTTTTATATCTAAGCTTGAACTTAGATATAAAAAAAGACGTGTGGCACTCGGAGACTGCCGCGGTAAAGCTATTGCATAGCATACCTTATTTTTTCTTTGTATTAATTCAAGTTACACTAAAAAAACAAAAAAAAACCCCAAAAAAAAATACCCTCACCCCACCCTCACTCTCACAGTCGCCCTCATCCTCAGCCTCACACTCACACTTACTATCATCACGTCTCGATCCGTGCGAGCTTCGTACAATCGTACCATATAATATTTGTACATATACGTTAAGCCAACGCTCGGCCGTGTTCGGTGAACTTCGTGTGACCTCGTCTCGACCTTCGACTTAGGTGTTTTTCCTTACGTAATTTTTTGATTAAAGGCCACTCAAAGCCCGCGATAAAAACTATGCAATAGCTTAATAAAAATATTTACTCGTTAACATTATGGTATTCTATATGTATGGCTTGTAATCTTTATGCGAGAGTGACTGATGTGCCAATAAATGTTATGATTAGTAATCCTTATTGTAAAAAAAATTATGCGTAAACATTTTATGCGGGTATATCATTATTATAAAAAGTTATGGGAAAATAAAGTATGCCTAATGATTTATTCTGTTTGAACGTTATGCGAAACGAAGAGTATGCGATTAAACGTTATGCAGTTTTAAGTTATGCCTCGAAAATTTATGCAACCCAATACAGACCCGATTCAAACATTTAGGTCCGTATTCCAGAACGTTTCTCAATACTCGATCAACGCTTGAGACTAGATTTTGCCTTATAAAATCTACTCTCAAGTGTTTCTTGAGTGTTGATAAAATTTCTGGAATACGGCCCTTAATATGCACCATGACCGTCAGGTCTTTTATCCTACATGTGGACAAACCAACATACCTAGTTAAATACCAGGCACAACATATATAGGGAGACATGTAAGCATTACAATCATATACAATCCTAAATGTTCTTCTTTATTGACAAATGAAGCAACCACACCGCAAGCCACACAGAAGCAGATCGGAATCAGCATGGTCAAAGCAACTCCATAATTGTGGACAAAAAAAACCTTTACCAGTGTATTCATTAGTATCTCAACAAAAAAGTGTACATTTAAACTTAGTATGTAAAATAATAATAATAATAATATGTTATGCAGTTTTCATCCATAGTTCAAGTCACCCAGTACATTTAACCTCCAACTCAATAGCCCAATAGTAGTTAGCATATTGTACAATAGTTTAACTCCCATTGGAGATGGTCCATTACCGTTCTTCTACATAAGGCGGACGTGGATTGTCTGCAGTGGGGGTCCCATTCCCTGTTACATTAAAATTCTCAAAGGGCCTCTGCGTGTTGGACCACTATGTCCCCATGTAAGCCTACCAAAAGACCGGGTACCTTCGTAAGAAAGAAAAAAAAGGAGATACCCGAGAAGAAGAGACAAATAATAATATTACTTAACAATTCAAACACTTAGCTATATTTTTATTAAGGTACGCTAGTAAAGTATCACTTTACAAGTCTCCTAATAGTTGACAATAGATGGCATTGTTCTTAAAAAAACGAACTCCAGGCAGTTTTCGGAGGCTTTATATACGTACTAGGCAAGTTAACTCAATATTCCCGCGCTGTACCACCGATTACTATGCACAAAGTCACTATTTATAATTAATTAATATTTCACTGATTTTATTTATGTTCGGCAAATTTAAGGGTAGTTTTAAGCATCACTATCAATAATATATTTTAAAATTGTGATAATTTCATTAGTATTATTATTATTTAGTATTAGTATTATTATTTAATAGCTAATTGTTCTAGTGGCTTTAAAAACTCACTCAATAACGTCTGTAGGACATACTAAACTCCATCACGCCTTATCCCCGAAAGGGTGGCAGAGGCATATTATATGCCCACTTTTCACCGTGTGGATTCCTGTCCCACGTAATAGGTGGTGAGCCCATTGCCGTGTTGAAATAGACAGACGCAGGTTGTGGCTACCTGCTATTGAAATTTTTTAAGCCGCCTATAAGGCCTTCAACCAGGCTTAACGACTGCCATTTTACTGGCAACCAGGACCAACGGCTTAACGTGCCTTCCGAAGCACGGAAACGCTCGCAAATGTAAAATGCCACAAAGTGGTCACCCATCCAACGACCAGCCATAGTGAAAGTTGCGTACATCAGTGATCGTTTACCGAACACTGAGACCGCGGGGCCACGAGCACTTCCTCTTGACATACTAAACTCGATTCTTAAAAGGTATGTTTTTGTCATTTTTTAAATAAATTTAAGTGTTTTTTTATTTTATTTTTTTAGTTTCCTAATGTGATAAATGTGTTAAGTTAAATATATTTAAAAATTCAATAAACTTAAGTTATTAAATATTTCTTCAATCGTTTTTTATGGACAGTTCTTTTTTCACAAAGCGCCATCTAGCCATCTAGTTTTTTCGTAACCTTACCAACGATATTTTTAGTGAAAACGTAATGAATGACAAGATTTATAAAGTGAAGTAACTTTTCTCATAGTCAGTTCTTGGATGGGTTACCGCTTTATACAAAATTATCAGTTTTCGGATGAATGTCACTCTATAAAATGATTCCGGTTAAATGTTTTTCAAGAAAGTATTTTTCGAGCAAGTGCAATTCGAAGAACTTTTATCGTGGAACTCTTTTCGATAAAGAGTATTTCGGCAAAGAGTCATTTCGGGAAATATATTTCGATGAAAGGTTTTTCAATAAACTGTCTTTCGAAGAAAGGTCATTTCGATGATATTTTCGGGTGAAGTGTTTTTCGATAAACTGTTTTCGACGAAGTGTTTTCGTAGAAAATTCGTTTGATGAAATGTATTTCGACGAAGTGTTTTTGAAGAACTGTAATAATGCGTACGTGAGCTGTCAAAATTATCATCTTATTTTTGACAAAATCTAGTAACTCATATTTTGATGCAATGGACTTCACTCAATTAATATATAATAAAATTCTATATATTATATTCAATACGTAATAAATTAATTACGTTTATTTTTTTAGGGTAGCAACTTCGTCTTCTGGGGCGTATTGGTTACACAAGTTAAATGTGAATACCGTCACTAGTTAGAGCTGGAGACATTTAAAACCTTTTACTTACTTATTGATAAGAAACGCATCACAAACACAGGGACAGACATGTATTTATATGAATTTTGCATGTCTTTTGCATTTTTTAATAAATTGCATTTTAAATATTTACAACCTTCTTACCGGCATCAGCTATATAACGTGAATGGTATGCAATGTTGGAACAAGGGACTTCCTTAGCAAAGATTCCTTTAGCTGACAGCGTTGTGATGAACTCATGCATTACATCTGAAGGTCCAGAAATTGTGCTTGCCTCAGGTCCATTGTGACATGCTACTGCGATCTCAGGAGGACATAATTTTGATACCTATTCAAAATTAATATGGTCAATGTAAGTCATATGTATATTTAGCGCTTGTTCGTCGTATGTTCTTCATCTAAGCAAAATCTCTGCTACATCTACAGCCACTATTTAAGGCTCGCGCGGAACAGCTGGTTGAATTAAGGCACAATTATTTAATGGAGCAATTGTTATCTTGACATTTTTCGGATGTAACTTCCAGCAAGCTGAAAGTAGCTCTTTAACTGGGACCTTTCCCGAAACTCTTATTAAAAAAGAATAACTGTCAAACAGGAGTCGAACTCGTGCCTAGGGTTCCGTTAAAAATTAGTACGTTGTTTGAGGTACAAAGCTAGACTTGTTAATAAATATTTTTACTATTATGTATGAGGACACCCCATAATTTACAACCATTTTATTTTTTAGAACTTTTTCTTTTCTGTGCTGTAAAACCTTTTTTTTAATCTTTTTTTTTATTCTAGATCAACGAGAACTACCATATAGGTTTTCGACCCAAAACCTATACAGTACTTCCAGTTGACCTAGAAATGTCAATTTTGGTTAAATGCAAGGTATACAGTCTTATAGTATAAGCAAAGGGGAAAACCCGAGAAGTTAAAAAAAGTTGAAAATCAAGGTAAATTTTAGTACTTACAAGTTTTCGTAAAAATCTAAATTTGCTCATATCTTTTTATTGTGTTAACTCAGGACCCTGATTTCCAACCAACAATGTTGATATTTGATCAACCAATAATGTTGTAATATGTGTGTTAAAAGTGAATGACAGCAAGCACAGGTACGTTTTAGATGAAATTGATTATACAGATAACTGACTAGTATAACTAGTTAAAATAAATAATCAATATGCACAGCAATTAGTTAAGTCTGTATAGCACATCTACCCGTCGTTTATTACTGCCGATTTTTCTAGATGCCATTTAATCTACATTTATTATTGAATACTTAAAATATTTTGCAATATGACCTTACTTTTTCGAAGCCCAGGCCAACAGCAGCCATAGAACCATGTATGAATTTTGTTTCTACTGATACCAATCCGCGGTAGTACGCAGATAGTATCACTTGCTCTGCAGTCAAGCAACCGTCAGCGTAAGCACACACCAGTTCACCTACACTATGTCCTGTGAGGCAAAATTATTTAAAAGTTATTTCAGAAACGAGTGCATTTGGGCCCTGCCAAAATTTTCGCGCTCATGTCTCGTTTGCAAGTAGAGAACCTGCTGAGAAACGTACGAGGCCATAGCAAAGAAAAAGTCAACTTGAAATAAAACCTAGTGGTAATCAGTCTGGCTATCGCGGTATAGTAATATAAAATCAACACCCATATGGCAAAACTTTGGCATTTGAAGTGGGTGGATAGTGCTAGGCTGAATTGATTGATTGATTTGACGGAAGATTACCAATTATTCCATCTGGATTGAATCCCAGCTCATGAAGAATGTCAGTAAGACCAATTTGAATGGCAGCTATTCCAACAAACGAGTGCAGGATATTATTAAAAGTGGTCTCATCATCCGAAGTAATAATATGAACAATATCAAGTCCTTTAGGCTCCAATGCTTTCCTGCATCTGTAATTCAGATTAAGAAAGCTGGTTACAATGACATAAAATGATACATAAAGATAAAATACAGCGCGACAGTACTTAAGCCCCATTTACACCAAGAAAACAGTTTTATACAAAACTTGTAGAATACTTGTCAAAAACCAAACTTGTAGTATTATTTGTTCTATACGTGTTTGGCAATTGTTTCAAACATTGCTTGTTCATGTTAATCACTTACAAGTTTTGTATACAACGAGTTCTAGAGTGTCAACAAAATACGAAAACATTGCATAACATTTGTAAAATACATATAATATACCTTGGTGTAAACAAGGGGCTATGATTCGTTTTTCACATAATTTGAAATGCAAAGAGTATTTTCTTTATTTTCTATTGTCTCGTATTGTAGGTACACAACGGAAGTTTTATATGTTGAATAAAACTTCACATCTTAGTATAGTATAATCTTGAATGATTAATAAATATAAATAAATAATGTTGTGACAACTCACACAACGCTATCCGATTCCACACTAAGCAGAGCTTGTACTATGGTAACCAGATAACTTATATATTTCGAAATACATACATCTATATTTATAAAAGAAAGTCGTGTTAGTTACACTATTTATAACTCAACAACGGGTATACCGATTTGGCTGAAAATTGGTGGGGAGGTAGCCTAAAGTCAAGAGACGGACATATGCTACTTTTTATCTCGGGAACAAGTTCCTGTGGGAAATGGGAACTGAAAAACTTCTCTAAGCGGGCGAAGCCGCGGGCGTCAACTAGTTATATATAAATAACACCCAGACACAGAGTAAACCATCGTGTTCATCACACAAAACTTTATCCTGGGTGTGAATCGAACCTACGACCTCTTGCGTAGCAGTCGGATGCACTCACACTGCGCCATTACAGAAATTATGTCACATTTAGCACAGACATATAATGTAAGAATATTTTTTAATATAAAACAAATATCTCCCCGCGATTGTGTGCTGATATTTAGGTGATTTTTTATACATGTGTCGAAGAATGAACAGATATACAGCAACCTCTTCAAAGTATCGTTGCTGTTATCAGGTTGTGGGCTTAATTACAGTTTATGGCAAGTACATAACTTAATAAACTCGCAACACTTTTATTTATCTTCACAGATAATCGATAATATAATAAAGAACATTAACAATACACCAGTAGTGGGTTCGTGGTCCAATCTAACTCTTATTTCACCCATTATCACTATTCACTTCACAAGAACACCATATTTTTTTCATAACCTCCTAAATCTCGACAAACGACAATCGACCGTGTTCCGTTCCCGCCATTTTTTAGCTAGCTGGCCCGCGACTCCGCTATGGCACGGGCCAGACAGAAGAGACGTAAGACGCAGACGGGGCGCGGACATTTGTCTCTACCGCGTCTCTTTCATACAAAATGTATAGAAGCGTCGCGACGCAAAACATACAGAAGAGACGGGGCGCGGGCGCAACGCTTTTACGTCTGCGCCTTTTGTTCAAGACATACAGGACGCGGCGGGGGCGAAGACGGGGCGCGGGGTGGCCTGCTGGCCGGGCGCGCCGGGCGCCGGGCGGGTCTCGCTCACTCGCACGTGTACCGTCTTGTGAGGTTGAATGATTGCGTTGTTTTGAGTTGTTATAACTTTTTTCTTAACTATGCGTGACGACCTAGCATTTAATATTCAGTTTTGTGACGGAGCCGACTATCCATTAGGAATAGATCTATCATGCTTCTCTTTGACTTACATCTTCTCGCAAACAGATGAATTTGTTTGTGGTTGAACATTGTGTTTACCACAAACAAATCCTTTTCCTTACAAAATGCCAGTATAAGCTTGCCAGCGTCATTCACTCTTTTATATCCATACTTCCCGACTCAAAACGGCTTCCAGGCTTAAAAAATATAGCGCCTGTCCATTTCAACCAGCAAGCAATGAGCAATGGGCTCACCACCTGGTGAGTCGTTAAGCCTGGTTGAAAGCCACCATAAGGCTTTCAACCAGGCTTAACGACTGGCATTTTACTGGCAACCGAGTCCATCGGCTTAGCGTGCCTACAAAAGCGAAATTTTTAGTTACGTAATTAACTAGAAACCTCAGTGATTTGCCTGTCTCCCTTGTGAAGGGTCCGATATTTAATAATGATTTGAGGTGGTGATAAACAAGTTGATGTTTTTTATCGAAACGATCGCATGACAGTTGCCATGCAGTTTTGTAATTAGTATCGGAAATTTTCAGGTTAGATATAATTCGTGCCGCTTTACCCTCCAAGTTTATTCGCGGGTTGGTATACCAGGTGCTTATCCCTTTAATTAGTTAAATATATATTATATCGGTGGTAGTAATAAGTAAGTCACACAGTTATTTTATGACGACGGCAAATTTCGACGTAGGTGCTAAGGCTGGGCGCGGCGCTTAATGGTACGTCTGGCTTTGGTAATTGTTCCGAGATTGCAAAATGACCTATGACCTGATGAGCTAATGACGCAGTCGCTAGTATTTATGTCTCAAATTGGACACAATGGAAGTTTTATATGTTGAATAAAATCTTCAACTAATTAGTATGATATTGAATGATTACAAAAATCTAACTAATAGAAATTTGAAAACTTATGTAAGTGGAATATGCTTGGAATTTTAAAAATTATGTATTATGTTTAATGTATCTGAAAATATTATGAATGTTATAAAAATGTATTAAGAAGTGATCGCTATTTCAAAAACAGTGCAAACAAGATAAGGAAGGATCCTGTCCTATCTCCTAAACATAGACAGGTTACGTATCTACAACCAATAATGGTACAATAAGGAAATGAAAGACTTATAGTATGTGGAGACTTGAATGGATGGGTGGGTACCACTCGCGATGGTTTTGAGTCGGTACTCGGGAAGTATGGGGATAAAAGGGTGAACGACGCTGGCAAGCTAATACAGGCATTTTGTAAGGAAAAGGATTTGTTTGTGGCGAACACAATGTTCAACCACAAACAAATTCATATGTATACGAGGAGATGTAAGTCAAAGAGAAGCATGATAGATCTATTCCCAATGGATAGTCGGCTCCGTAAACAGGTGATGGACACAAGGGTTTATCGAGGCGCTGAGTTGGGATCAGACCTCTACCTAGTCGTCCAATTTCCGGGATAATGCCAAGCTCTTCTGGAAAGAGGTAGGCAAGACCCGGAGTTGTTCGGCAATCTGCAGTATGAATAAAGTGCTCAGTGTTACGATGACGTCCTAACAGACCAAACCGACGTCCTGCAGAGATGGAGTGAATATTATGGAAAGATGTATGCAAGAAAAGACAGAGATGCCACATCGGGAAGTGGAGCTCACTTCGATGCTCCGGATCCCGATGTCATTGAAGTCATTAGTAAGAAAGAAATAGAACAAGCGATAAGAAGTATGAAATGTGGTAAGGCTGCGGGAAAAGACAGAGTTACTGCTGAGATGATCAAGTACGGTGGGTCGCGTGTCTGGGACACACTATGTCTGTTATGCAACTTGTGCTGGCGGACGGGTGAGGTCCCAGATGACTGGCGAATAGCAGTTGTAGTACCTATTTACAAACGGAAAGGCTCGCGCCTAAACTGCTCCAGCTACAGGGCGATCAGCTTGGTCAGCTTAGCTAGTAAGGTGTATGCAAAGGTTATAACGGCACGAATGCAAGAAAAGTCTGAAAGGTATTTATGGGAGGCTCAATGCGGATTCCGACGTGGAAGAGGTTGCATGGATCAAGTGTTTTCTCTCCGCATGATCGCGGAAAAGTTTCTGGCTGTTAGCCAGAAAGTTTTCTGCGCTTTTGTGGATCTAGAGAAAGCATTTGATAACGTTGTGAGAGAAACGCTGTGGGACTTGCTGCCAGGATATGGTGTGGACGGCTCTCTACTGCGGGCAATACAGTCGCTTTATAGGGACTGTAAGGCTTGCGTGCGAGTAGGGGGGGATGTGTCACCTCTTTTTGATGTCTGTACAGGCGTCAAACAGGGATGTGTCATGTCCGCCTGGCTGTTCATAATGTATCTGGACAGTTGCCTGCAGAAGTTGAAAGATTTTAAAATGGGTGTGAATTTGGGTGACTTTACAGTAAACTGTCTGCTGTACGCTGATGATGCGGTGCTCATGGCCTCATCAGAAGCCGACCTTCAGACATTAGTCACTAATATGAAAGAGGAGTGTGAAAGTAAGGGTCTTCGCTTGAATGCAAGTAAAACTAAGGTTCTAGTATTTGAAAGAGGTGACGTAAGAACTAAATGCGAGATTAGGGTAAACCAGGAACGTCTAGAGCAAGAGAATGAAATTGTGTATTTAGGAAGTATGTTTAGCGCGGATGGAAGATGTGATTCGGATGTAGAACGGCGAGTAGCTGCCGGAAACAAAGTTAACGGTGCTTTTTCCCAGTTAGTAAAGCGACAAAGCATCGTAAAAGAAGCACGAATGGCGATTCATAACGCAGTGCTAGTGCCAACTTTGCTTTACGGTAGTGAAACCTGGGTATGTCAGCAGATGCATGAAAGTAAATTGAATGCTGTGGAGATGCGATCACTTTGAAAATTGTGCGGCGTTACCTTGGCCGACCGAATACGTAACGAAGTGATACGCAATATGGCAGGTTTGAATGAAAGTGTCAGCGTTAAGCTGGAAAAGGGCGTGCTCCGTTGGTTTGGACACGTCCAACGAATGAGTGAGGAACGATTGACGAAGAATATATATTGTTCAAAAGTAGAGGGTAGAAGGAGTCAGGGGTAGGCCGAGACTTACATGAAGATCACGTGAGCAGATTGCTCAAAAACGGAAAGGTCAAAAGTACTCGGATACCCAGAGGTGCGTGTATGAAGCGATTGATGAATCTCGAAGAAGCGAAAGAAGTATGCATTGACCGCGAAGCCTGGCGATCTGTCCTCTCTGACTACCCCGTCAGGGATACAGCGTGAAGATAGTTAATAATGGTACAATAATTTTAATATTATAGAATAGTAAAGTATTCTTCAAATACACTTGTACCTTTCGATAGCAGCTGCAAACATAGGTATTCGCATGAGTTGCTTGCCCATACCCGTCCACTGTGAGCCCATACCGCTGTAAACAAACCACAGTGGCCGCCTTGCGTTGTCGCAATAACTAGCCTTTTCACACACGCTAACGGTCTGTTGTTCATCATTTGTCCCTAAAAAAAACATTTCCATATTTAATAATTTGCAAAATATTTTGCAAGATTTTGAAGTGAAAACTTCTTTAGCGGCGTTGGGTATAAAATCTTAAACTCGCGTCAGGACACGTGTCCTGATCGAAAAAGCGTAAGATTTTATCATCATCATCTTTACGTCGATCCCGGTCAATTTTTTAAGGAAAAACTTCTTTTAGCGCGGTACGCATATTTTTAGATGAGATAAAATCTCTGGACCCGCGACCATAATCATCATCATCATCTAACGTTGATTCCGGTCATCTACAGGTCTTATTAAATAATGCTGTGTAATCAATTAGGACTCTTTCAGTGTAGAATTATTTTTTATCATCATCATCTTTACGTCGATCCCGGTCAATTTTTGAAGGAAAAACTTCTTTTAGCGCGGTACGCATATTTTTAGATGAGATAAAATCTCTGGACTCGCGACCATAATCATCATCATCATCAAACGTTGATTCCGGTCATCTACAGGTCTTATTAAATAATGCTGTGTAATCAATTAGGACTCTTTCAGTGTAGAATTATTTTTTATCATCATCATCTTTACGTCGATCCCGGTCAATTTTTGAAGGAAAAACTTCTTTTAGCGCGGTACGCATATTTTTAGATGAGATAAAATCTCTGGACTCGCGACCATAATCATCATCATCATCTAACGTTGATTCCGGTCATCTACAGGTCTTATTAAATAATGCTGTGTAATCAATTAGGACTCTTTCAGTGTAGAATTATTTTTTATCATCATCATCTTTACGTCGATCCCGGTCAATTTTTGAAGGAAAACTTCTTTTAGCGCGGTACGCATATTTTTAGATGAGATAAAATCTCTGGACTCGCGACCATAATCATCATCATCATCAAACGTTGATTCCGGTCATCTACAGGTCTTATTAAATAATGCTGTGTAATCAATTAGGACTCTTTCAGTGTAGAATTATTTTTTATCATCATCATCTTTACGTCGATCCCGGTCAATTTTTGAAGGAAAAACTTCTTTTAGCGCGGTACGCATATTTTTAGATGAGATAAAATCTCTGGACTCGCTACCATAATCATGATCATCATCTAACGTTGATTCCGGTCATCTACAGGTCTTATTAAATAATGCTGTGTAATCAATTAGGACTCTTTCAGTGTAGATTTATTTTTCATCATCATCATCTTTACGTCGATCCCGGTCAATTTTTGAAGGAAAAACTTCTTTTAGCGCGGTACGCAATTTTTTAGATGAGATAAATTTGGACTCGCTACTCCCCGTTACGATACGCAGCTATAGTGTGTGCATATATGCATGTACCAACGCGACTAGATAAATAAATTACTAATAAATTGAGTTTTTTAAGTGAAAACGCCTCTTAGCGCGGTACACATATTTTTAGAGGAGATAAAATATCTGGATTTGCGACTATAATCATCATCATCATCTAATGTTGAACCCGGTCATCTACAGGTCTTATTAAATAATATTGTGTAATCAATTAAGACTCTTTCAGAGTAGAATTTTTTTTCATCATCATCATTAACGTCCATCCCGGTCAATTTTTGAAGTGAATATTCTTTTAGCGCGGTACGCTTATTTTTAGATGAGATAAAATCTCTGGACTCGCGACCATTATCATCATCATCATCTAACGTTGATTCCGGTCATCTACAGGTCTTATTAAATAATGCTGTGTAATCAATTAGGAGTCTTTCAGTGTAGATTTATTTTATTTAATTATCACAGTCTTATTAGGTAAACTACTATATTATATAATTTGGTTGCCTCAGTGGCGTGGTAGAATGCAACTGCCGCGCTGAAGTTCCAAGTTTGGTTCCGGGTCGGAACAAATATTTGTGTGATCCTAATCCGTTTGTTACAGAGTTTGGTAATCTAAGTATAGTATATGTGTATGTAAGTATTATCAGTTGTCTAGGTATTCAAGCAGCTTAAAAGACCACCAAATTGGCTTGACGACTGCCATGTTACTGGCAAACCTGAAAGCAATGGCCAAACATGCCTTGCTAAGCACGGAATAGCTTGTAAATGAAAATGTCACAAACCCATCCGAGGACCAGCCATAACGAAATTTCCTTAATGCAGTGACAATTTACAGGACACTGAGTTATTATATATCGGGACCACAAGCGCTTAATGGAAGATTAAATATTGATGAAAAAACAATAGTAAAGCAGATTTGAGTGTGTGAATATGTGTAGAGTCATTGCTGTCACATAATAAAAGTAAGTAAAGATTCTGTATTACTTATTCCTATTGTACAAGCTTTCTGCTAGGATAAATTTGTTTACGTGAACTACTGAGAGAATATTTGTACGTTTGCTTATGTTAATGTGTGAATCTACTATTGACGCGGCAATACCAGTGCGAAAAACTGTCACTTCATCGGTTTGTCAATATGTGCTGGCCATCTTCCTAGATATTTTCGGGGCTTTCGATAACGCTTGGTGGCTGTGGAGGAACGGGTGGAGATGTTCCTCCGACACAAAGGGAGGATCCTCCAACCAGGCAAGGTGATCACGCCTGGCGGGCCGCGGCCCAACGGTTGATGTTGGGCTGTTGTATATATCATTCTTCAGCGTGAGAACTCTCATAGCGCGATGTAGGATTCTTAGTATCGATGTAGTTCGATAGCTTTACGCTAGGTGGCGCTGGTCGCCAAATCACTCCCCTCCCAGACCGGAGGTCGATTGTGAGTATGAGTCTGGTGTCTTCGTCTGTTGTGATTTGCGCCAGTGCCAGATTGTGTAGTCCCATTGAGTCGGAACTGTATGCCGCTGATCCCAGTGAGTCGGAATCGTATGCCGCTGAATCCAGTGAGTCGGAATCGAATGCTGCTAGTCCCAGTGAGTTGGGGCTGAGTGCAGTGCTGCGGTGCGCGGTGAGGTAACGCCAGTGAGTCGGGCTGGTTGCTGCATAGTGGCTGGCTGCTGCGTAGACGGAAGAGGTGTGCTCTTCTTACATTGACCGTAGTGCAGTGTGCTGTGCCTAGACGCTGGTGTGGCCGAGGAGGTAACCAGGCTGGAGCGGTCGCTTCTAGCTAGTGGTATCCCTGATGAGGCCGGAGATGCTGGCTGGCTGAGACTAATTACCATCATACTGGAGTGCTGTGATGGTGGCGATAATGCTGCTGATCTGCTCCGTGAAGGCTGCTTCCAATCACGTCGGGGTCACCACTGTGGAGGAACGGGTGGAGATGTTCCTCCGACACAAAGGGAGGATCCTCCAACCAGGCAAGGTGATCACGCCTGGCGGGCCGCGGCCCAACGGTTGATTAAGCAAAAAAAACATATTTTGCTTATATATGAAAATAACATTGGCAACCTAGACACCATATAACATTATTATCGTTACAGCATTGTCGGCTAATCATCTATTGGTTGTATGCTCATATCATGTTTGTGATGTGGTACTTAAGTTGGGCAAGGTATGGTGACAATATTACTCCTCCAGCTCAATCCTAGACATTGTTTTACTAACATATGAAGATGATAATGATCACATTTGAAAATTAAATTGAAAATAAAACCAGCCGTTTCATTTTATTTTTATTTATTTTTAAACTACGTAGCTACATAAAAATCTATATCATGGGTTTCTACATAGGCTCAGCTATGTAATAGCAGTATTTTTAAGGCGCTACACAATTGTCCGCATCGAGGCCAAACCCCCATAGAGAGTGGTCACTGTCCTTTCGTTCAAAACGCGTCAAGTATTTCAAGTTCTTTATATAACTTACTCAAAAAAGGAGCAAAATGGTACTGGGGGGCCTTAGAGATCAGATCTTTTAAGAAAATCAAAGAAATACTAGCCTCCGAACAAGTTTTGTCACATTTTAATCCCAATGCAAAGCTAATACTGACCGTTGATGCGTCACCCACCGGGTAAGGGGTTGTCCTGTCGTAGGTTGAAACTGACGGGTACAAAAGACCCATACCGTTTGCATCGCGCACTCTCAATGCAGCAGAAAAAAATTAAGCTCAGATACAGAAGGAGGCTACCGCTATCATTTTCGGAGTGCGCCGCTTTCATCAATATTTGTATGCTAGGGCAGAGCCTTTTATATTGCGAACAGATCATAAACCCTTAGTATCTATTTTCGGTCCGTATAAAGGCATTCCGGAAGTGTCGGCAATCAGACTCCAACGATACGCGTTATTTTTAAGCGCTTACAATTACACTATAGAATATTTACATAGTATTGACAACTGTGTAGATTATTTGTCACGTGCTTGTCTGCCGGACTCACAGGTAAACAACAACATAAGGAAGGCAGGGCCACCGACCGCCGGCGAGACAGTGCAAGCGGGCACAGATCACTATGACTCATGCGAGTGGCATCTTTCCCATCTAGGCATAGTCAAAACAAAAGCAGCCGCCCGAGCGCGATTTTGGTTTCCAGGCATTGAAGAAGTCTTAGAGGAAATGATAAATTCATGCACAATCTGTACACAATTGCGACCCAAACTCCCCCGCGCCCCACTTTATCCATGGAAATATCCGTCACAACCCTTCAGTAGGTTACATATAGATTTTCTGGGTCCCATAAACGGTAACATGTTCCTCGTAATAGTAGACGCATATTCCAAATGGGTAGAAGTTTATGACATGAAGACTACGTCTACATCAATAGCGGTGATCGACAAATTGTGTGAATTTATGTCAAGATTTGGAGTGCCGAAAACGTTAGTTAGTGACAATGGCATGGCGTTCGCCTCCCGCGAATTTAACCAGTTTTGTGCATCCAACAATATTCGACACATGACCTCCCCACCTTATGCACCAAGCAGCAATGGCCAAGCGGAAATCTATGTCAACATTGTGAAAAAGGCGATCCAAGGCATGTATTTTGGCTAATAATAACACGCGACAGACCAAACTGAATTTTCGACAGTATCTTTACGATTACAGAAATTCAATTCATAGCACTACAAGATTGTCACCGGCACAATTAGTTTACGGGAGACGACTAAGATCACGTATAGATTTATTTAATCACTAACTGACCCGCGCGGCTTCGCCCGTGATAAACTTCGAACTCCCGTTAGTTTATCAGTCACGCCTTTATTCCCGCCACTCCCATTCAATCGCGTCGTTTATAACTTTTACAATAATGTATGAATATTTGCCCGATTTGTTGATTACTGCTCCGCTCTTCGGGGCAGTAGTGTAATTATATAGTCTTTTATCAGTCTCGCCTTTATTCCCGTCGCTCCCATTCAATCGCGTCGTTTATTACTTTTACAATAATGTATGAATATTTGCCCGATTTGTTGATTACTGCTCCGCTCCTCAGGGTAGTAGCGTGATAAGATAGCCTTTTATCAGTCACGCCTATATCCCCGTCGCTCCCTTTTAATCCCGGCGTTTATTATCTACTTTTACAATTGTGTATGAATATTAGCCCGATTTGTTGATTACTGCCCTGCTCTTCAGGGTAGTAGCGTGATGATATAGATCCGAGTTGATGGATGTTATGAACGAGAGAAAGTTAGATGTAGTGTGCTTGACAGAAACTGTGAAGCGCAAAGGCAGCAAAGTCTTAGAACTCCCGGGAGGGGTACTCGCGCTATGGTCTGGAGTATCAGAGAGCAAGCATGGCAGTCGGTAGGTTGGATTGGATTGGTCTCCGGTATGTATGAGTACAAACTGGTAGGTCCTAGAATCCTCTAGATCCGTTTAAAACTCGGTTTGACAAAGATTTTCCTGGTAGCTGCTTACGCGCCAATATCTTCTTCGAACGCGAGTGAGCTAGAGAACTTCTGAGAGAGTGTGAGAGAAGCTCTAAATGTGATAGAAGGAAATGAAAGACTTTCATTTCCTTCTATCACAATCCTTCCTATTATCAAGTAAATGTTGTGGAATAGTGAATAGTACAAGTGGTATTATTTAAAATGTGTAGCAAGTTCCACCTCGTGCCACAGTATAAAGTCTCAGGATACTTAATTACTTTAAATCTCACTTTCAAGATTGTTTCAGATTTTGAAAGAGCAATTGTCTGTTAACATACATAATTTCAAGTGCGATTATGAATTCGCTATTGCACAAGCTGTAAATGTATCTATCCGGATGTTATTGTCCAAGGATTTTATTAGCATTTTAAACGCGCCGTGTGGAAATAATCAAAAGAATTAAAGTTATCTTCTACCACAAATGGTCGGAAATTGACACAATTGTGTACTCAACTAGCACTTTTGCCCAGGACAAAAAGCTCCTCTCTTTCAAAGAGGGCTTTTTGTCAATAAATGAAATCGCTACATATGATGACCAATGTGAAGCTTTATTCAATTATTTCACAAATTATTGGATGAGGCAAATTACGACTAAACGCTTGTCTTGCTACGGAGAAAATTTTCGGACAACTAAGGCTATAGACGGCTGGCACAGTCGAATGAATGCCAAAATACCGAAAAAATCATCTCGTTTAGTTTCTACAGTTTTTAAAAAATATCGAAAATTGTTGATACTAAAGTAGAAGTTATCACTCGCTGGAGGTTGATCACTGTGTTTCTGAATTTCTTACGGGACATGGTAAGTTTAGGAGAAAAATACATATTGTTTAAGCTGGTGTAGTCACTGTTCTGTCAGTGTTGAACTGCTGATGCCAAATCAGACTGCCCATCATATACATTGGGAGTGTAGCATTTGGGAAAACGAGCGATATAATATGCTTAATTGTTTACAAGTAACATTAGGAGTAGTTTACTATGCGGATCTCGTGGCATCGAAAGTGAAATTTCGTGCTTTTAAACGCTTCTGTCATACATATTACTAGAATCAAACATAACCCACATATGACCCGTAATATACTATTACCGTGGTGCTTTCCTATTTTTATAGTATTTACACCTAGTTGCTTTCCAGGTCTCCTGCTTTGTGAGGGAAGAGGCGTTACGTTCTTTTTCTACGTCCTCAAATTATCTTCTGATTAATTTCGTTGTGGGTTCCAAGACACGCTAACTTCTTCTGGGACTTAACCAAGATTGAGCTCAGTGTAACGTTTCTGATATTGTGGTCATTGCTGTATATTCTGGTTTACAGAAGTCACAGTAATGGGAATGAGGATGAGATTTGTCCCAATAAAAAAAAAACGGATGAATGTTGCCATGTATCTTAAAAACTGTCCTGAGAATATATAGTTAACATACCTACCTGCGAGCGACCGCAGCACCGTCCGAACGACGCACTGCCTGAAAGTTATATCAGGCATTGTGAAGCCACGATTAATGACTGCGGGAGGTTGCGTGCCACGGTCGTCGATCCGAAGTTAGCCACGAAGAGGTTGGCTAACAAGTCCGCTTTCTCTTGAGCCTTGTAGGCCAGTGATCCTTCAGGGTCGGCAGAAGTTAGATTGCACGGCTTTGACCAGTTGCCAATATCCCCGGCTACCCGTGGCATGCAAGGTAAGTTTCTGGCCAAGCCGCGCTATGCACTGGGAAGACTGAGTGACCGGGTGATCGGGTGACCCGAATGAGAGAGACTCTCTCACATTCGGGTCACCCGATGCCCGAGCATTGATCCAGGCGCGATACGCCGACCACTAGCGTCGCGAACGGAGATACCCAATGGAGGTGCTCCATTGGATACCGAAACACTATACTAAGGTGGGCTGTTCGGCAGCAAGAGGTCCAAAAGTGTGGGCGCATGTCCTGTGGTCCTGTGGTGTGTATTCTGGTGGTCTGGCGTACCAACTATGTCGAATTATGCAAGAGAGCAAATTTTATGGGCGGTCCAGCATGGTCAGTTTTGAAGGGAGCCCATCCAGACCATACGGTGTGCGTTAAACTCCCTCAAAAACACCAACTCAGCGTTCGAAAACCGTTCCTGCGCTTCATCTGCCGCCCCGTCGAGGTAGTCAAAAAGGCGAGTCGTGTCTATATCCCCCTTATGGGAGCAATAAAGGCACAAAGAGATTTGGCTCGTAGAACCATGATCCACGTGCAACCAGAAGACAGAGAAGGATGGGTAACGCAGACGGCCAACACAAACATACACCCTAAGAAACACGCACACTCCGGCCTTTTTATCGAAGCATTCCTCGATAATATAGCCGGAGTAGCACAAATGCGACTTATCGAAAGGGCCGTTAAGAACAGCAATCCGGGCTGCGCTGCGTGGTCAGACAGGTCGGTATAAGCTTTTCAAGTTTTTTTCGCTTTAATGTTTGTCCCACATAATAAATTGCAGGACATCTACCGCCAGAACTTCAATAAAAAGACGTATCTATAAAATCCTGCTTTTTTATAATATGGTACGAGATAGTAGCTGTAGTCTCTCCCCTGAGCATGGTATTACTCCATAGACCCCTGATATCACTTAGTAAACGTCTTCAATCACAACTAAATGTCGGAAATATTGAATAACTTTAAAATATTGAAAATTATTGTAAAATGGTGGGTTGAGGCACTAAGGTGTATCTAGTGTTGAACTTTATATAAGATACTAGCTGTGCCGCCCGGTTTCGACCCTGACATACTTCGAACCCCGTTGCACTCATTTATTCCGTCGTTAATTAATTTCACAATAATGTATGAACATTTTCCAAATTAGTTGATTACTTCTCCGCTCTCCAGTACCTACGCCCGTACGGCCCGGTCAAATTATGGTTACACGAAATTAATTTCCTTGCGCATTTCTATTTGCTATAACTCGTAAGATATTCGTTTAATTTGCAAGGTGCAAAGGGACAAAATAATCTACATAAAATGCTGAAGTCAACAACGTAGTAAAATGATAAGGATTAATAGCATATTTGCATGTGTAAATAGCCCTCAAATAACCGCTTTATAATTGAAGGTTTTTTTAAAAGTATAAGAATGGATATGGTACGTTATTCTTAAAAGGTAGACATATACCGTCGCGAATTGTTTTATATACCTACATTAGATACACAATTGCACGATACATTATTTTGTTATATATCTTAAAGGGTTTAAACAGCGTTTTCGTTTAAAGCTCCCAGACGGCTTATTTTTTCCGACATCTCCAACAAATATCCTTATAATTTAGTCAATGTATACAAAAACTTAACAAATCATACATAAAAACCTACCTTATGAATCACTCTAACTATTTAAAAAACCCGCATTGTAATTCGTTACGTAATTTTAAACATCTAAGCATACATAGAAATAGGCAACGAAAAGCGACTTTGTTTTATAATAATGTAGTGTTTAATGAAACTTACGAAGAATTGTATATCCTCTACCCAAATGCCCGGAAATATTCATTCGATGGATATTGTGTATTAGTGCCAGCTGCTCGGGATCTATTGGGTTCGATTTCAAAACTTCAATCATATGCGTTACAGCTTCTTCATGTCTTCCGGAGAGAGTAACTAAATAAGGCATACTGGTGGCATAACGATTGAGGTCCTGAAAAGTTGATAATAATTTAATAGGTTTAACAAACAACTTCACCAGAGTTATGAACGTTAATTCCTAAAGACTGGGCATCCTTTTGCAACTCCATGGCAAGTTGTACGGTGTACATCTTACCAAATCTCGGCGCCTTACTCGATAGACGCGCTTCTAAATTATCTATGAGACACAAACTTATAACGATTTGCCAAGAGTGACAAAAGAAGAAGTTACACATACAGATTAGTGCGAAAGTAGAACAAAACTATTGCACTGTAGCATACGGACAACCAAATCACTGAGTTCGAGAAGGCATGCGCAGCGCTAATGAAGATAGGGAAATCAGATCGAACCGCATAAAAAACTCCGCATCGTCGCAGTAATAATAATAATAGTTATTTATCACATTAAAGAAAACAGGTGAACATAAAGAAGTGATTTTATACTAAAATTATTGGCAATGGTCGTAGTGGATTTATCCGCCTAGTTCCCGTTCCCGTGGTAATACCGAAAAATTCTTTCTTAGTGCTCATTTAAGGTACCTATTGAACATTTTCACCAAATTTTAAGTAACTATGTCGAATAGTTTAGGCTGTTTGGTTTCACCTGTGTAGTTCTCGTTCTCTTGAAAATACTATGAATCTCTTTCTTGGTATTCAACCGAAGTACCTAAAGAATACATTCACCAAATTTCACATATAAATGTTAAATAGTTTAGTCTATGGTGGTTTCATCCGCGTAGTTCCTTACTGACATCTGATTGTTTGTTTGTATTCATTCATTCATTGTTATAAATTCAAAATAATGTGTACGATTGGACGCCTGCGGCTTCGCTCGCGTATAGAAGTTTTCCCGTTACCGTTTCCCACAGGGATTTGTTTCCGGGATAAAAAGTAGCCTATGTGTTATTCTGTTACATTGTACTGTTACATTATAAGCTACATTATTGTAAAGATTCATTAAAATCCGTTCAGTAGTTTTTACGTGAAAGAGTAACAAACATCCATACAAACTTTCACATTTATAATATTGTTAAGATATGTGTCTAATCATTGAATTCAAGATAGAACATAAAGCGACGCCTGTTGACAAGTTGCATGGGTGCTATGTTAGTTGTCACAAAGTTGTGCTTGCGGCGCTCTTACGTATAGAGGGCTAAATTTTCCTTCGGTTATGCACGATTAGTTATATGCGGTGCGCGACATCTATCGACGAATAGCGTGGTTGATGTAAAAGTCACAAACTTTACATTCCGCTCAAGTATAGGAAGCAATAATTCCTTCAGGTGCTAGGTGCTTTCACGTACAATGTGTAGAATTTTCTTCAGAAATTTATAGTGATACTAAATCTATCAGCAAAATAGGTACCAAAAAAATATCAAAAAATATCTCAAATAGATGCAAGGATATCTACCGCGGACAGCCAACAACGACATCTGTTTATGAATAGTGACAACACTTTATGTATATGGACCTAAGACGATTTAACCAATCCGTTCGCGCCTATATCCCGCTTGCAATTTGCCAAGTATCTTTTAACTAGGCCGGTGTTCCGCGGACTTAGTCTATCGTACACATTTGGAGGGTAATTTATAAAGAAAAAATTACGAAATGCGCCGTGAAATGGTGTTAAATTTATAGCGGTCGAAGAACTAATGTTTCTTTTCACTCGTAAGTAAAATTTTAGATCATTTACAGAACTAATTTTAAGAAAAAACCATTAATTATTAAAACATACCAACAACTTAATTGGCCTATATTCAATGTCATATAAGTTAGTCAGTAAGGTTAGATAGTTACAAAGTTAGTCAGTAAAGCACTTTCTTATTGCTTCTAGCGGATTACTGCATTCCACGTTTTATTATACATCATTATTAATAATAATAATATAATAATAATATCGTTAGGCCAACTCACACAATGCCATCTGATTCCAAACTAAGCAGAGCTTATATTATGGTAACCATATAACTGATAAACATACTTATATATTTCTAAATAAATACATATTATAGATAAATAATACCCAGACACAGAATAAACCATCGTGCTCATCACACAAAGTTTTATCCTGGGTGGGAATCGAACCCACGACCTCTTGCGTAGCAGTCGGATGCACTACCACTGCGCCACAGTTGCAGTCAATATACGTTCATTCTCTAAACCATCATAAAAAGAATTACCATCTCAAATTAGCCGAATAATATTGACATCATAATTCTGACAGAGTGCTGGTTACCAACGTGCAGTAATATTCCTGTGTTGGAGGGCTACAGTCGGTATGCGTCTAAGAGACATATAAATCAGAACTCAGGAGTCGTTCTTTATGTTAAAACATCTCTTTCCCATACTATAGCGGAGCCTATTTTTTATTCTGCTTGTTGTTTGACTTGTAATGTTGGTAACAAATGCGCAATTATAGCGATATACCATCTCTTTACTATGAGTATGTGCACTCAGTCACCCCCTAACTATCTATTAAATGTACATTGATGTACAGATAGCAATAGTGATAACAAATGCAGCTGTCGTCCCATAACACAACTCGCCAGTACTAAAGACCTCGGTGTTAATATTGACAGAAACTTGAACTGGCACCTCCACATTGACACACGTACTTCCAGAGTCAGACGGCTCATTCATATTTTTAAGACCCTCCGACAAATCGCGGATCAAGACACAATACACTTGACTTACTCCGCCCTCTTCACTTCAATCATCGCGTATTGCGTTCCAGTGTGGGCAACGCCGACAAGTACACGTTAATGAAACTTGAGCGAGCACAGAGATCACTGCTCAAAGTGATATACTTTAAACATTTAGGTATACAAAACGAATTTGACACAATATTTTATATTTTTTTTTTTCAATCATAATAATAATAATTTATTAATATTCAAACTTATGTTCTAAAGTACAATAGGTATACTGATGTCCAAGCTAGGTGGAGACCTGTATTTCGGACATCAGTTCTCTGCTTTGGAGACATTTTTACAAAACGAATTTGACACAATATTTTTTATTTTTTTTTCAATCATAATAATAATAATTTATTGATATTCAAACTTATGTTCTAAAGTACAATAGGTATACTGATGTCCAAGCTAGGTGGAGACCTGTATTTCGGACATCAGTTCTCTGCTTTGGAGACATTTTTATGCTCATTACAAAATGTTTTAAAATCAAAATTATTTATCGTAGGAAAAACAAAACCAAAATGGAAGAAAAACAATGATAATAATAACATCTTAGAGTTTTTAAAGAATATTAGGTAACGGTCGAGATGAATAAATATGATTTTTTTTTTTTTTATAAATAAATATTCCCGTCATCTAGCCCAAAGTAAGCTAATATTAGCTTGTGTTATGGGATCTAGATAACTGATAAACATACTTATATATTTCTAAATATATACATATTATAGATAAATAACACCCAGACACAGAATAAACCATCGTGCTCATCACACAAAGTTTTATCCTGGGTGGGAATCGAACCCACGACCTCTTGCGTAGCAGTCGGATGCACTCCCACCGCGCCACAGAGGCAATCAAAATCAATGTTGTGTTTAAATCATATCAAAATTGGAGCGATTATAGTTGCCGGTTCTAAGGACAGCCTACCCTTGAAGAAGAAGAATCTGGCAAGAAAGTCAATGGATGCCATTTTAAAATGTAGGAATGGCTTACAACATTAAAATTACACTTACATTGTTCCTTTGGATTTATGTGAGAACAGTCGACTAAACTTAAGTTTACCTTAAATATAAATAAGATTATTTGTAATAATTGCTATAACAGCTATGAGCTGACCAGTCCCAACAGACGGCACCCGTTCACGAGTATGACGCATTATATCAGCCATCGCCCTACTCAACCGTATTATAGGGAATAAGGCGACCCGATACATACGCCACCACTGCCAGGACACTTAGGCGAGCATGACATACTCAAAAACTGCACAGCAACTATCATGTCAATTTCAAAGAAATAAATAAGTCTACATGGTGCTCACACAATAACAAACTCAAATTACATTGTATATTAGTTAATACCGGGACTAAACGCAGCCAATTTAGAAACCTTTAGTTGTCAGACGTTTCAAATTATTAATAATGTAGAGATGTAAAAATACAACATATATATGCAGATTCAAGGCATATCACAAGATTCATTCGAATCCTAAATAGCTCAAGCGAAGAGCAAGCAACTCATTTCCATTTATTTTTATCGTTCAAATAATCATTAGTTGTGTAATAGGCCCTTTTCAAGAGGTGCGTCTTAATTTCCGCCTTAAATTTATGTAACGGCAGGTTCATAATGTTTAAAGGAATTTTATTATATAGGCGTACGCCAATTCCTGCAAAAGAGTCGTGAACCTTTTGTAAACGATGATGCGTTCCAATTAATTTATGCTTATTTCTAGTATTTATCGAATGTATGTCACTGTGTCTATTGTATAAATGTATGTTCTGTTTAACTAACATAATATTTGCAAATATATACTGTGATGCAACCGTTAAAATGCCAATTACCTTAAATTTTTCTCTAAGAGACACTCTAGCACTCAATTTATATATTTCACGTATAGCTCTCTTCTGGAGTACAAAAATTACTTGTAGATCAGCTGCTTTGCCCCACAGCAAAATGCCGTAACACATGACACTATGAAAATAACTAAAGTATACCAGCCTGGCAGTTGCCACATCAGTAAACTGCCTAACTTTACTAACGACAAAGGCTGCCGAGCTGAGTTTACCGGCAAGACACGTTATTTGGGCATTCCACTGCAGTTTGCTATCTAAAGTGATCCCTAAAAATATAGTTGATTCTACAAGATTAAGGGTATCACCGTTTAATGTTATATTTGTACCGCAATTCCTGACATTAGGCATGCTGAATCTGATACATTTTGTCTTCTTAGCGTTTAGTAGCAAATTATTGGTCGTAAACCAATGTACAACTTGGGCAAGTGAACTATTTACGCCGTTAAAATTACTAATCGTGCGATCAACTTTAAAAATAAGTGACGTATCATCAGCAAATAGAACAATGTCGCACAAGTTCTGTATATAGAATGGCAGATCGTTAATATAAATTAAAAATAAAAACGGACCCAGAATTGATCCCTGCGGTACGCCCATAGCAACAGATGCTCCAGGGGAGCGAATTCCATTGACATCAACATGTTGTATTCGATCATTTAGGTAGGAGGCAACAAGGTTCAGTGCAGAGTCTTTGATACCATAACAAAAGAGTTTTCCCAATAGTGTTTTATGGTCAACGCAATCAAATGCTTTGGAGAGATCGCAGAATACACCAACAGCATCTTGTCTATTCTCCCAGGCGTCATATATATGATTCAGAAGTGTCACACCTGCATGAATGGTAGAACGACCCCTTGTGAACCCATAATGCTCCTTATATAATTGCATATTTAAATTAAAATGAGCTTGTAATTGTTGCAATATATTTTTTTCAATAATTTTGCTAATGGCCGGTTATATTGAAATTGGTCTGAAATTACCATGGTCGGTTTTGGATCCAGATTTAAATAGAGGTATTCCTTTACTGTGTTTCATTAAATCTGGAAACACTCCTTTATCAACACATTTATTAAATATTTCAGCTAGATGTGGTGATATATTAACAATGATAGACTCAATCAATTTTATAGAAATACCCCACAAGTCTGTCATCTGACGTCTTTTTTGAGTGAAGTGACTTGAATACTTTAATGATATCGCTGGGGTTTACATATTTGAAGCCAAATAAGACACTACACTGATCCACGCTGCCCCCAAGCATGTGTTGAGCTTGGACAAGAATTTAAGGAGCTAGTTGTTTTCGCGGGTATGTCTATAAAATAGTTGTTAAAAGTTTGTGCTATATCTAATTTATTATTACACACTTCGTTATTTATAATTAACTCAATGTTATTATCACGGGGTAGTAATCGACCGGTTTCAATATTGATTACATTCCAAAGCTTCTTTGCCTTGTTTTTTGACTCTTTAATTTTTTTACTTATATGTAACGACTTGGCAGCAGCACAGGCCTTTTTAAAGGTCTTAGAATATTTTTTTACATATTGAATAAAGGCAGGATCAAAATTAAATTGCTTCATACCATATAGTTCGTACAACTTAGCCCTACTTTTGTAAATTCCTGCAGTTGCCCACTCACAAAATTGCAAGTTTTTGTTTTTATAAAATGTTTTTGATTTAAATATGTTGTTGTACTCAGCTTTAATTGTATTAAATAAGGAGTCATATAACCTGTTTGGATCTTCCTGATTAAATTCAATATGAGTGACTTTTGCTGAAACATTAAATTGTTTAAGTCGATGTGCACTCATTGGCCTACATACAATTTTATTCTTTTTAGAAGTGACATTAATAGGAAATGCTGCTTTCTGACCAAGATGATCTGATGGAAAGTTACTTAGTATCTCCCTTGTTATTCATACACAGTTGCAGAATATATTATCTATACATTTTCTAGAATGTGAGGTGATTCTAGTTGGCTCACAAAATAAATTTTGTAAGCCAAAAGACTTAAACAAATTTTTACATCTAATACATTTCGAAGACTGCACAAGTAAATCAACATTAAAATCCCCACACACCACAACATGTTTTCTACTAGTGAACAAACGCTTCAATACATTTTCCATTACAGTTTCTAATAAATTATAATCCCTATCTGGAGGACTGTAGACACAGAGGACAATGAGTTGCTCAAGCTCAACACAGGACAATTCTGCAGTACGCTCAATAGAAAGGGCCACAATATCTTTACGTTCTTTACATTTTAAATTATTAGATACAAATATAAGAGAGCCACCACGAATAGCTTTCTTTCTAGAGAACGCACTGCTAAGTGAATAGAATTCAATGTTGAACAATAGTTCATGACTTTTTAACCAATGTTCTGTAATACAAAAAATGTGAACATTGTGTTCCTTTATATAAAGTTCTATTTGTAGTAGTTTTTCAGATATGCCTTCAATATTTTGGTGAACTAAGTTTAAACTACTAGAAGTATTGTTAATATACTCAGAATTATTACAACCAATATCCTTAGGCCTTATTGTTAAGTAGGCTAACAATAAGGCCTTATATAATAGGCCCCCGAAGTTATTGCCATGATTAAAAACTATTGGTGTATAAAGTTCTATTTGTAGTAGATTTTCAGATATGCCTTCAATATTTTGGTGAACTAAGTTTAAACCACTAAAAGTATTGTTAATATACTCAGAATTATTACAACCAATATTTATATCAGTGTCTTTAAAAAAAGTAGACCGAATGAGCTCAAAAGACCTATAACCAGGGCCAGATTTTTTACCTGTTGTCTTACAAACTAGTTTTTTGAGATAATATCCCAAGTTAATAAGTCATTATTACTAAGATCAAAAGGAGCTGATTTATAAGCCAATAATTTGGCTTAATTCAATAAAAAAATTGATAACAATACAGCTATCTGACGTCGTAAAAATTTTGATAGTTAATAACTATCTTATGTCAAAAAGTAATTATTCTGTAATAAAAGATTACAGTCAAATAATTCTATATTCCTACAATATGTGGTCAAGGTATGTAACTTTCTATTCATATTGTATCTAATGTTGTTTTCAATTTATGTAAAAGATTTGCTATTTGGCAGTGTTGATAGTATAACATGTTTAACTTGCAAGTTTGATAACTGTTCGTAAAACTCAATGATAGTTTTAGTGTTTACATTATCTCTTCTGCCAATAAGTATCACTATTGTTGTTTGTGGGCAATGTCTATTGGTTAATACTTTATTAATTATTTGAGAGTAGGATGCCCCAGGAAATGAAAGGGTTGTGACCGAATTACCCAGATGTTGAACTAAGTGATAACCTAAACTTTTGCCTATTTCATCACAATAAACAACAGTCTTTCCAACATTTAATGGTTGCGTAATTTTTGTTACAGGGCTATCACAGTAAATGTTATTTGTGCTTACAATATTGGCACATATACTGCCCACAGAGTCAACCATTGGAGAAGTTGACTCGGACTGCGATGTTATTGACAATGAAGAACATGGAAGGGATTTATCACAGTCAGGTGTTTAATTATATAATTTTTCAAGTGATAAGAACCTTTGTTCATTGCTGTGACAAGACTCCACCAAGCTATTCAATGCCTTAATGTACTCCCCAATTTATTACTGTGATGTTTTGTATTATAACGTTATTGACTTTAAGAAATCATTTAAACACATAATTTCAGTATGCAATTGATGTATATCCATCTCATATTGCTCTGTTTGGGTGTATATATGTTTTTACTTGTTTCTATTAGTTATAACTGTACATTTAATTTACAAGTACTAAGATAATTGTTCATTCCTATTCTTAGCTTTTTAATGTGTTTCTGTGGTTTGGAAATAAATTTATTGAGTTTTATGTATTTTTTAATTTATTCCTGCTACTACTAACTAATCTTATTGATGTGTTGGTGTTAGTCGATAACAAGTGGTCACCAGTTTTGTCTATTGCTGCAATAGGAATACTCAATGAGTTAACTATCAGGTGCGAGGTGATGGGCTCATCAAGACAAATAAGATCTGGCTCCGACTTCCCACGCATAAGCTCATTATACAGACTATTGGAAAGGGCAGCCTGATCTACCGATTTAAGATTTTCCCTAAGAGTGATGAAGTTATGAGCATCACTCAGCTCACACTCTAGAATGCTAATACGTTTTAGAGCATGTTCATGGGTGTTACTGCACTCTTCTAGACCCTTTATTGACTGAAGGTGATCTCGCTGAACGGTGAACTCCATGACCTGCGTATGTAGCTCAGCCAACTCTTGTATGAGTTGGGTGTTTTTGTCAATTACATTTAATATTTCTTTTTCACCATCATCCCGTTCCTCTAGCAACTGTTTGTTGAGATTTTTGCAAATCTCCAGTTCCTTTATAGTAAGGTTGAACTTTTGTTGCAAGTCACGGGATACTGCACTACGGGTCATCATTTTTATTATTTTATTCCTAATAATTATCAACAAGAAATCTATAATAATTCTCAACACACTAAATGACAAGATTATATAAAAAAATATAAGTGTAAGTATATCTATGTTTACAACAAACCTAATATATTTGAACTATTTAGTATAGTATTTATTTGAACTATTTACTATTATATTTTATATTTATTTTATTATTTAGGTTCAATTTTTATATTAATATCCCAATAGGTGATGTGATATGTTTTTCCGGAAGGTATTTGAATTGATATCATGTACCCTACTCTCAATTTAATAATAATAAATATGCTTCTGTTTAAGTTCATTACATGTCACAATATTTGTTTGTTTTTTTTTTTAACGATTTTAGAATCACTATTAACAGTTTATTCGTCCACTTAATTTCTCACAACGGTAAAAAAAAATGAAAAAATTTACGGTTGATCACTGATTCACAAATAACTTTGTCGTTGCCTTGTGCTTGTATATAATAGTATTTAAGGTATTTTTCCGTGTGTTTATTTGCACTTTTAACACTTTTTTATTGTAGTATAACTTAATATTTATAAATTTCCTTAAGAAAAATATACAGAGACACTGTTTACGTTACGGCGTTAGTGTTGCAAGTTGCCCATCGCACGACAGTTGGTTGAACGTGATTTCATACTTTATTGAGTACATTACGCGTACAGTGGGTTAATCTTCCTAGATATGGACATGTATGCGCACAGGCAACTATTTCATTTTTAAATTGGACCAGTGGTACAAGGTTTATAAGCAGTTTAATTTAAAGGATAGAGGTCGGAAATTAGTAAAGGCAAATAGTAATATAACAATTGGAAAACCTATACATACTATCTAAATCTAGGTCTCTTAAAAGAGTTGATATGAGTATATCTCTTAATTCTTCATGCTCGGATGAATTATTTGGTAAATGCTTAAATTCTTCAACGCATGACGATGGTGATTGCTATACACAGAAGAAATGAGGGACGAAGTGAACACTTTAAAATCGTCTTTGTTGAGCATTATTTTTGAAATATGAATTTAAAAAAAAATTGGGCAATTGTCTCATGAAATTTAAGTTTTAAAACAGATCTGCAAAAGCCCTCTATCGTCACTTCGCAAGAATCAGTCATCATCAGGAAAACATGTTAAACGTAGATTAACGAAGTCTTTTAACAAAACTCTATTGTATGTTCAGGATAGATGAGAGAAGGGAACGGGTTAGGAAAGGATGCGGGATCGGTCAGTTCAAGTAACTGAATCGGTAATTCCGTGTCCTGAACAACGGACCAGTAAACACTAGGACGATTTAACCACTGGACGCGTAATGTACTCAATAAAGTATGAAATCACGTTCAACCAACTTTCGTTGACTACACACATATTGTTTTGTAACTCTTGCATTAAGTGTTGTCAATGTCTAACAACCAATAAAAATACAACTGCAAATACACCACATAGAAAAATGTAGGTATGCAATACGAATTTGACAAAATACATAGCGCGTCCATTGGTTAAATCGTCGAGTAAACAGCATGCATTACTAGAAGGCGCGGACTGTTCTTTTAATTTTCAGTTATTAAAAACGAATACTTATATAATACCGTATGTACACTGCTGGGAGCCCTGGGCCTATCCTCCTGAAGGGCTTACCCGGGACTCCTGGCCATAGACAAATGGAAGGGCGACGTGTGGTTTTAGTCGGTAAGAGTCCGGGATAGCAGCCATGAGGATTTCCACACTTTAAAAAAAACCGTATATACAGCATGAAAACGATAACACTAAGAAAAGTTTAGGCAGATAAAAACGTTTTTAGGTAAATGAGCATCACAAAGATGATACTATGTGTACTACAGACACAGAGTGGCAATATTCGCTGACCAAACGGGCTATGGAGTACGAAGAATATTGCAACATTTACTGGCACATAGATACACAGTTGCGTGCTTTATAAAACCGAATGCTCAGATTGACCAAGTATTGGAGTCATATTCGTCGTTTTGCAAAGATTTTACTAACTTAGATTACGTAATTATATTGAGCGGGATGAATGATAGCAACATCTTAAGACTGCAATCTGTCATTTACTATACTCTGTTCAAAATGCAACATAACATTCTAGTCGGTGATATCTTGAGGAATAGATACATAAATGAACATAAACTGAATCAAGTATTGCAACACATTTGCTTGAACTTTAAGAAGAAGTATATTTATTCTTTTACCAGCATAAACGATTAATTTGACAAGTAAAGATTCAAATAGTGTTGCCAATATGTTGATTTAATATTCTTCTAATATAATGGACACTCAAAAATACAAAATAAATATTATGTCTATACGATGAAAAAATTAAGTGTTGTAGAATTAAAACACAACGCATTGAAGGGTTAATGTCACACGGTGAAAAATAGGCTTATAATATGCCTTTTCGGGGATAAGGCGTGTGTCAAATTTATTGTTGTACAACATTAAATAACTGAGAATAGTTAATTAAATATACGTGTTAATATTTTTTTTTTAACGTGGAAATGTAACACAAAGCTTTTAAAAAAATACTACATAATAATATAACATTTTCATCGAATAAATAATGGTCGATTGTCAATTATTTTTTTCAGAATAATATGTTTAGGATAAAGATAGGTTCCCTTACAATACGCAGATTCATAAAAGACACGTATTTTTATTTTTCTTACCTTAGCTTTATAACATCCATGCAGTAACACATGGGAGTTCGTGCCGGTAACAGACATGCCATTTACAGCAACGTAAGTGCGGTCAAAATGCTGATGCTCAGTGACGATGCGCATCCGCCCATCACACAGCGCTGCAATATCTTTACGTGGATGTTCGCTATGCAAATTTGCAGCCAATTGGCCGTTGTGATAACCTAGCAGCACCTAAAAAATTGATTACAGGTCTTATTTTAGTCCAAACCCACACAGTAAAAACAAGCTTTTTAAGTTCGTAGTTACTATAGATAAGTTTGTGAAACTTGTGTCAACTAGGATCAACAGTCGACACTTGTCGTTCTTTAGTGCTTTGAAAAAGTGGGCAATTATTAAAAAAAAATTATCGCGTTCACAATAGATGTAGGAATAAAAGAATAGGAAAAGTAGATGAAGTCTTGACATTGAGGTATTTATTGAACTACAATGAATATTGAGGACTGTGCTAGAAGTGAGTAAAGAATAAGATTGGATCGAGCGATCTTTTTTGAAGTGAAAACTTCTTTTGGCGCATAAGCACACAGATATTTCCGTAGGTAGTAAGTTAGACTGATTCGTCCCGCTCTGAGGTGAAAGGCTCGATCGGGTGAACTCGGGAACGCCGAGTGTACCCGAGCGAGAAAGATACTGTCAGCTGCTCTTCGATGTTGTGTCGCTGTGTTTAGTATATTCGATTCATACGTAATAATTGATTGCGATTGCCAATGAAGTTTTCAAGTCCGCCGTGCGGTCTTAAACACACACTGTAAAAAATTTTTCGAACGCTAGAAGAGCTGCTATATTGTAAAAACCTTCTAATACCACTTTTAAAGAACATTTAACAGTGGTATTTGAAGATTTTACACTATCTGGAGCGCGAGTATGATAACTTTGTTATTGTCAAAGTCCATAGGATATGTGAGTACTATAGATTCGGTGCCGTCTTACTGGTATTGTAAGCCGGGTAAAAATCAGTTTTTGTCTTTAACAATTTCAAGTATAATCATATACAGTTGGTATTTACATATTTCTTGAAAACACTAATAAATGGGGAACAAACAATACGCGAGGCCATCGAAATAAGCCGTCGTCCGAATTTCAACAGAGACTCTGGCTGGGTATTGCCCCCTGCATGGAGACCGGCTTTAAAACTTGCTCCCCCAAACAATGTTCCGGTCTTGGAGGGAGATACGACAAGTGCGGTGTGTACGTTTGCATCTTTGGCTCCTGTAATTAACACCATAGCAATCTCCACATCAGTTGCTCAAGACGAGGTACACGCACCTACACTGACACAACGTGCTCTTCGCCAGAGAGATCGCTGGCAACGCAGTGCCAGCGCAGCTTCCGACGTAGCTTGACGCTCCTCTTGAAAAAGGACCTCCGTTAGGTCCGAAACTAGTCGGGCTATCCCGAAATTCACACGTGAGTATAACCGTAGTTTGTAATAATGGGAAACAAACTGGTATTTATTGTTTATAATACCTTGGTTATAGCAGATATTCCAGAAGCAGCTTCTCCGTAACCAATATTGGACATGACACTCCCTATAAAAAGAGGATCATCTCTATTCTGACAAAATACATCTTCAATGGTTTGTAACTCAACCTTATCTGCGTCAGGTGCAGCTGAAACAAACAGGTCATTTAGTTTATTTTTCAAAACATGCCTTCTTTTTGTTAAGTCATCATCAATGTTAGCTTTGATGCATCCAAAACTCTTGCTTTAAAGTACTTTTCAGGTTTTATTTCTCCATTTCACACGGTCGTATATTATATTAGGGCCACAGTATCAAAGTTGCTATTGCTATGATATTGCTATCATTATCACACTTGCCTGGTCGGATCTGTCGGTGGTACATCCCTGTTCGTTTCTTTACACTGAAGTTTCGGAGGGGTAAGAATACTAGAATGGAACAAGCGTTTATTTCGTATTTCCTGTGTAAAATTGTATACATTTAGAAATACAAGTATGTAAAAAAAATGTCTAAATCGTAAAACACAAGCTATTTTAGCTAAATGACGCTGTGTATTAAATGTCATCAAATATTTATTTATTAATTTATTAACTCCCATGGTTATTACTTGATTTCACAATCGACGTATCTTATTAGCCTTCAAGCCTAACAAGTAAAAAAAGGTATATTTTTGTTTCCGTATGCATTGCGAAGAAGAATTAAATTTACTGTTTGTCGTACTTCAATTTCAGAACACATCTTCCACCAATTCTGATCGTTTTGCGATCTTTATAAATAAATATATATTGTGCGACACTTTTCACACAGTACCATCTAGCCCAAAGTAAGCTAATATAAGCTTGTGGTATATGATCTAGATAACTGATAAACATATATATTTCTAAATACATACATATTTTACATAGGAAACACCCAAACTCCGAAACACACCGACCCGGGAATTGAACCCTTGAGGTCCCAAGTGCGGCAATCGCATTCACTACCACTGCGCCACCGAGGCAGTCGAATCTTTGGCGTTGAGCTTAGCACAATAGACAATTAAAAGATAATCTTCCGTCGGCGTCCAAAAACTCGGAACTCTCAATGAGGCGCGGCAGCACTTCACGTTAAGGTAGCCTTCCGTTCTTAGCGACCGCGACCCGCGAAGGCGACAAGACGACCACGCGACTGCGGTCACCTGTCGCGGGCGACCACTAGCTTTCCAATGTCAGCGACCGCGACGTCATCCACCACTCTTTCAGCTAGTTTTATGCGGGAAGAGTGGCGATGGTTACTTAAAAATAAATGACTTTCCATACTAGTGTGATTGACAAATTCGGGATTTATTATCATAATTTTTTGTGAGTCCACCTGGCCAAGTCGCGTGGTAAGAAAATCGTATAAATAGAAAAAAAATATGTTTTAGTAAAGTATTTCAAAACAGTGTTTTGAAAAAATGTAACTAGTAGATAGGTAGGGTAGATGTCGTCGTCGTGTGTTGAAAACGACGCTATTTTGATGTGCTTCTCGCCTGTGTCGCGCGACGGCAGAGCCTCCGACGAGTTCGGGTCGCGGCGCGGCTTTCTAGCCATGCCCACCGGTCGTGCGACGCGGTCGCGTCATTTGTTTCTTGCTCCAAACAAATTCATACCAAGCTGTAGGTCGCGCGACACGGTCGCGGTTGCCAAGAACGGAATGCTACCTTTAGTCAAACACAGCTTCTTTAATTACAAGTATTATACAAGCCAGCATCAAATTTAGTCAATGCTTTAATCCTACAAGCCACTATCGCATACTTAGAATGATTATTTTCACATTTTAAAATACGCATTTGGTAAGGTTTTTATGCTACATATATTTTATTGCTTCATTACGCGTTCCAATGGATTGTATTACCTGCCGTAGTTTTTTTGAAAACGTCTGCGGTATAAGTTTCAGTATCCACTTTCTATCAGGTGGGTTGGTTTGCCACATTTTAAAATTCTGCCTGTTCTTGGACAATAAACGGATGAAGGCGATACTTCACATTCACTTGAATAATTTAAATCAATTTACTCCTACAGTGGTATTAGGCCTCTCCCAATTTTATATTAAGAGCTTATTTTTTTGATATTGGCTCCACTATACGACGCTAGCAATTCGGGCCAGTTTAGTATTTTCTTCGTCATCACCTTGTTCATTATTAGTGTATTATTTAATAGTAAAGAGAGGTTAATGTCAATTAGCTGTGTTTGCAATAAAACATATTTTCTTTCTTTCTTTCTTCTTTTATTAGACGGTGCAACTATTGACTACAGCAGGTGAGACTGAATTAGATCATGTAGATCTAGGTAGGTCCATTGCACCTTTATATAGTTAGTTAGCAAGTCCCAGCGGTAAAAAAGAGTTTTTCATTTGTGGTGTGCCGCACACATATTGCACTTGCACTGTGGTCGGAACCGGATCTCCGTACTTTACGACCTTTGTAAACTGGCACAATACATTCTACATCTATTAGTTAGCGAAATAGTACTTTCAAATAAATAAAAAATATTATAGTGAGACCGTAAAGTACTTTACGCCTGTTAACTGACCATGTAATACTAACCAGATCCAAAAGCTTCCACATATTGAACAACGTGCGGTGGAACACCTGCCTGTTTGTAGAAATTTTTCATGAAATTAGTGGTACTATCAAGATCTCTGTCGAATCCGTATTTTGGACCTGTTTCTTCTTTTAATACACATGTGAACTCTGTTTTGACATGTAGTACCTCCGCGTATACTCTAAAAAGTAATACATTTAGTATATAAGCAACACGAATAGAACAAAATAGTCGACTATAATTTCTGTCTATTTACCTCATTGCGTCTTTTGCCTTTTGCAAAAACAATACGTTAATGGCTTCGGATTTGACACAACCATCAGCGCGTTCATCAAATGATTTTGTTTTACCGTCACTACATAATTTTATAATTCTGCAAGTTTATTGAAATAAATTAATATCATATCCTAAATGTAATTACATTTTTTAGAAGCGCTCGTGGCCGAACACTGAGACCGCGGGTCAAAAGATCACTGACGCAACTTTCACTATGGCCGGTCGTCGGATGGGTGACCACTTTGTGGCATTTACATTTGCGAGCGTTACCGTGTTTCGGAAGGCACGTTAAGCCGTTGGTCCTGGTTGCCAGTAAAATGGCAGTCGTTAAGCCTGGTTGAAGGCCTTATAGGCGGCTTAAAAATTTCAACAGCAGGTAGCCACAGCCTGCGTCTGTCTATTTCAACACGGCAATGGACTCACCACCTATTACGTGGGACAGGAATCCACACGGTGAAAAGTGGGCATATAATATGCCTCTGCCACCCCTTCGGGGATAAGATATTTGAACTTGTTGACTCTCTGCAATAAGCAATCATTCAAAAACACGTCTGGAACCTGTTGAGGCTGCTTCCATCCTTTCCCAAATACTACAACCTGGCTCTTTTGCACATTGTACACCAATCCGTGGGACTTGGCATACGCCTCACACATAGCTATGAGCAACACTCGAAAGTTCAGTGTTCCTGTCCCACTGTAGGGACAACTGAACATATTAAATACTTGGGAGTTGCATTAGATTCGCATCTGAACTTCTCGACCCACATTGTGTTACTGACCGGAAGAGTCCGAAAACTAATTGTAATATTTAAGAGAATACGACATGTCGCGGGTCCAGAACATGTAGGTAAGGCAGATTTATTTGGCCATTTGCCAATCACTCATCTCCTACTGCATTACCGTTTGGGGTGGAGTTTCAGCTACCACTCTCAAACGTCTGGAGATTGCCCAAAGGGCCATACTCAAGGTTTGTAGTTTTCGTCCATTTATATTCCTAACAGCTTTGCTTTACAAACAGTATGAGGTGCGTACAGTTAGACAATTGTTTATTTTGGGTATCGTTTTGAGGCAACATGGTGAGACCCAATACGATCCACTAAAAAATATTAATCGACGGAAAAATCGAGTGTGTGTTTCTAAGAGAAAGGCTCACACCACCTTTGGGAGAAGGTTTTACGGTACGCTTGGCCCGTACCTCTACAATAAAGTAAACAGTTCTATCCTCATTTATCCACATAATAGGGTGAAGTGCAGAGAGATGGTCGTAAGTTGGTTACAAACTTTAAACTATGAACAAACAGAACAACTACTTGTCGTATTAAGTTGACTTTGGTCATCTCTCTCGTTCTCACAAGCACACACACAGAACACATACCCCCGTCCCAACCACACACACTCATAAAACATACTCACATACACACACTCACACACACATTATTTTTAATTTCATATTTTACAAATATAATACTAAATATTGTATTAGCTAAGGTATTCCTCCTTATCTTTGAGCTAGTAAGGTTCCACTGTTTTGCCCAGGGAGTGGCGCCGAAAGCCGAAACACAGGTTTTTACCTAGTTTGGCAACGGATGCTTATTTGTCATTTCTTTTTCTAGCTGTTATATTGTGTTCTTTAAACCATTTTAATGCAAATAAATATTATTATTATTATTATTTCTCAGGCCACAAATAGACGCACTCAGCAACACCATATCATCCGCATAACTTATATTGTTCATACAAACACCATCAATGTGACTACCGGCTCTGGTGGTACTGAGATCCTCTATCAATTCATTGACATAAAGGTTGACGAGCGTTGGTGAACTCAAACCCCCTTGCCTCACCCCGCACTCCAACCTGTATGGTTAAGACGAACATCCATCCCATCGCACGCAGTTGAACTAATTTCCGTACCAGTATTTAAAGATATTTAAAAGCTCTCCTGGTAATTGGGTACCCACAAGTTTCTCCCATAGCAGATCATATGAAACCAGATCAAAAGCCCTCGAAAGATCGAGAAAACAGGCAATCACAAGTGTCTCACGCTTATTATAGTAAGTGATAGCGTGCTTAACACACAGAACTGCTGCCTCCATGGACAGACCCTGTCTGAATCCAAATTGGTTATCGTGAATTTTCACAAACTTATTTAAGTGAGCATTAAGCACACTATCAAACATTTTGGCTAATACAGTAGCGAGAGAGATAGGCCTATAATTAGTCCTATCAGAGAGATCTCCCATTCTGTTATTTTTATAACGGGCACCACCACAGTTTGCAACATCTTGTCCGGTATGTAGCTATGACTCACGCACAAATTGTACAACATAAATAGAACCCTAGGCATATGTGGACCCGCAAATTTCACATGTTCAAAACTAAGTCCATCGTATTTGGGCAATCTTCAGACGTTTGAGAGTGGTAGCTGAAGCTCCACCCCAAACAGTAATGCAGTAGGAGATAAGTGATTGGCAAATGGCCAAATAAATCTGCCTTACAAGTACCCGCGACATGTCGTATTCACTTAAATATTACAATTAGTTTTCGGACTCTTCCGGTCAGTAACACAATGTGGGTCGAGAAGTTCAGATGCGAATCTAATGCAACTCCCAAGTATTTAATATGTTCAGTTGTCCCTACAGTGGGACATCCCATGATAATTCGTAGACAATGTGACTGTATCATATCCAGTGTCGTAAGTGCACCTTTGTTGCAAGGGTGGCCATAGCCCATTGTACTACGTACAAGTGCATTATAAACTAGTTTCATGCACCCCACCAGACCATGCAGACCCCCGCAAGGGCTTTGAAGTTATGAATAGCTTGTGTACAGCTTTGAGCCTGGTAATTAATGTGATGAACACCTGACACCCTACTGTCCAAAAATACTCCAAGGAACTTGGTTTTCGTGCTCACAGGTATATTCTGTCTATGTTTTTGTAGCCACAGGTTTAGAGAATTCAAGGAAATAGGGTAGATGTGGCTGCATCTGTTTAGGAGTGATTGGTGACATATACGGCCAAGTCATCCGTGTACTGTAGTGTGTGCAATCGATGTTAAGCATGCACCAATGTCTGCAGTATATAAATGTACAGTAAAGGACGCAGAACAGAAGAAATCCTTGCCAAGTCCTTCACTGGGCAAATTCTACCCCCTGGAACCTCAAAAGTAGCGATCGTTCATTTTCACTAGGATTTTCAGCTCCTTCTGCTTTTGCCTAAGAATGGGGAGGAGAAAATTATCGTAGTCAGAGGCTATGTCAAGGAATGCTACAACGTCGATTCATTCCACGGTAGGGCAGTACGGATATCTGTGGTGAGAATCCCAACACTATCTCCATGGTGCCAAGATCCTTCCTAAATCTATACTGTGAACTGGGCAATAAGTCTTTGGATCGAAGGTGTTAAGACTTTTACAAGTACTGATGATAATGCAATGGGTATGTAACCATTGGAATCCTATGCTTGTTTCACAGACTTCAAAATGGGAATGATAATTTGTGTTTTCCATTGGTCAAGAATCCAGCCACTCCTGTAGCAAAAGCTGTAAATTTTAAAAAAATATTCTTTAAAAATATTCTCTGGCATTGCCGAAATGGTCAAGGAATAATTATGGTATTCCGTCACAATCAGGACCTGAGTCCTGTACATGTCGTAGCACCATGTCAAGTTAAAAAGTGGGCGGTAAAAGTCATATCTTATCTAGAAGTTCCAAATTGCTTTCAGTACACCTAGTTACAGTCTCTCCAATAGTACGAACATAGGGAGGGGCGATTTTATCAAAGATCAGTTCAGCTGTTATCCTAGTCATAGGTAATGAATTTGAGGGTGCACATCCTGATCTGTATCTATTAATTTTCATCCACACCACTGATGGTGGATGGAGTAGATGGTATGAAGAGTACCAAAATTCAACCCATCCAGCTCGCTTCTTTTGTCGCAATAATCTTTTAAATTTGGCATTATGTTTGTAATGTAATACATTTTGAACGCTCATATCTCAGTTGTATTGTTTTTCGGCCTCCTTCCTTTCCTTTACAGCCTTAGGGCAATCCTGGTCCCACCAAGGGGGTGAAGGTATTTTAGTAGGAAATGCTACCTCTGCACATGTATTAATAGCACGCACCAGGTTATCTAAACAATTCTCCACTTGACAGTAACCACTTGTAGCTAAATTTTAAATATTATTATGATATATTTATAAATATATATATATATATATATATAAAAATTGGAAGTGTGTAAATTCTATATAATTATAATTTTCTGTCACAAACATTTGTGTTAATTTTTAATGAAGTAAAAACTTCTTTAGCGGCGTTGTGCACTTTTGGAATAGGTAAAAAATGTTAGACTAGAGTCAGTACAAATTTTCGAACAGGTCACGCCTCGACGTCCATATGAGGACCACATAAGCAACATACTTAAAACCGGAGAGTTCAAAAGTACTCCAATACCCAGACACGCATGTATGGATCGCGAAGCCTGGGTGATCTGTTCTCTTTCACTTCCCCGCCAGGGATACAGTTTATATCCTTAAATACTTTCCGAAAACTACATAAAGAACATAAATAGGTCCATTTATTTTATTTTTTCTCAAAACTTATAAAACATTTTTTTTTTAAATTTTTATATCTTTCCTCAGTGACACACGAAATTATGCATGTTAATTTCATTACTCACAGTTGATTTTCTTTCTAAGACAGCTAGACAGAAACAACTTTTAGACAATCATATAAACCAATTTTGACACTATAATTCTATTTTTTTACTTATCTAAGTAAAACATAAGTGTTTGAGCTCTGCTGAAAACTAATACATACATACATACATATGGTCACGCCTTTGTCCCCGAAGGGGTAGGCAGAGGCATAATATACGCCCACATTTCACCGTATGCATATTTGTCCCACGTAACAGGTGGTGAGCCTATTGCCGTGAAGTAATGGACCGGGTGCAGGCTGTGGCGACCTGCTGTTGAAATTTTTCAAGCCACCCATATGGCCTTCAAACAGGCATAATGACTGTCATTTTACTGGCAACCGGGACCAACGGCTTAACGTTGGCCTCTTTCGATTCACGGCACAACGTACGGCCTGATTCTTCCACATGCAGCCTCTCCCTGTAACTTTTTCCTGGTCAAGCATTTTTTGTTAAGAATTTTTATGTTGTATCAAGACGAAGTCCTGTAGATACTTATCCTATTCTTTAAGACCCTATAAGTTTGTTATTGAATTTTTTTTTTAAATATGAAGTAATTAGTTAAATACCTTTTAGTAACATTGGTTTCATACGTTGAAGTCACTAGTAGCATGCATAGAAGTGAATGCTTACACTACATATCTTACCTTCCGTAATGTACAGATGACTGTGGGTGCATACACAAATAGGATCCTCCAACAATAGCCGCTTCGCATTCACCACGGCTTAGTGCCAAATAGGCCTGCTCCAATGCGGCGGTAGAACTGCAGCATGCTTCATCAATCGCCATTGATGGACCTTTGGCGTTCAGCCAGTACGAGATACGGTTAGCAAACATCGCTTTATTGCACCTGATAGTGAAAAAGAAACTTCGTTTATTATGATAGAACTAATACCAAGAGAGTGGAAATTCAGTAATTAGCAATTATTAGTTTTGGGCGAGCCTAGGAGCTAATGCAACATAGAACAAACTACTTGTGTTACAACCATTTTTAAACATTGATACAATGGACTCGACTCAGTCTATTCATAGACTGTGTGGAGTCCATTGCATCAATGTTTCTTGAGTACATCAATGTCACTGTTCATTGGTATCGAGTTGTTCATTAGCTCGATAGATGGTAACCGTCATACAAATGACGGTTAAAATATGGTGGAGAATTTCAACTTGATTCGATACGGTTCGGGTAGTTGTGGTTAGAACATTGCCCTGGTTAGGCAAAGGTCACGGATTCAATCCCCGTCTCGATTCGAATTGTCTTTTTCCAATTTATTAAAAAAACTGAAAAAAAGTAAGCAGAATAATTGCTTTATAGTGAGTTAACCTTAAAAGATATACTGACAGTGCCTAAGTTAAGGCTACAATTTTGAAATGTGTGGGAATGGAATAGAATGCTTTAAAACCAGTATGTAGTGATCTATGATGTTTTTTACAACAAATCTGTTGACGAAATGAAAAAAGTGGCATAAAAAGCCGAAGACAACCCTGACGCTTCTGAGAAGTGTCGGTACTTAATTTCAGATTTAGGCCTAGTTTCCCTACTGTTTATATATGTACTGTGACAAAGACATTCATGAACATGTGAATGTCGAATTTGTTCAGCTGCTAGACACCACGGATATAGTAATAAAAATAAAGGACTAATCGAATACTATTTGAGTTGTATAGTTAGCGTTAATAATAGTGTAATTTAAATAAAAAACTGTTCGTTGTATTTTATTTGTGCAAAGTTACACCCATTTGTGGCAGCATTTCCATTCACCCTAAGGTTTTCTGGTAGAAAACTCAATACTTAGTTGAGCTCGCCTATGTAAATGAATTTATATGTTTACGGTGTGCAATAAGGGATAAGAATATGAACTTTTATGAATAACAAAACTTATTAAACAAAGTTAAAGGCAGATTGAAGCGTAATTATGGTAGAAAATGGTAAAAAATAAATTATCACTTACCCAGCTATACCAAGGCCAGATCTTGCACCAACTTTATAGAAAGCAGTTTTTTCTGATTCAGAATAACACGAACCTACAAAGACACCGACTTTGCGGCCCGACAACTGACCTGGGTTGATGCCTGCAAGAACAATGTCTATGGTTGAAAAGATAAATAAGCGACATTTTTTGAAATGTTCAAGAGAGCTATTTGAAGTTATTTTTAAAAGAAAAAACATTGTGATAATTTATGTATAATGATATAGCGCGGTACCTTTTAGTTAATTTTCATCTATGTTTACGCATAAATTGATAAATATCTTAATTAGATGGCGTTATTTTCGAAATATATCAAACTATTGTTGGAGAAGCGGTTTGCGGGCGATTAAAACTGTAATTGGAAATGGGTGAGAGTCTGTACACCGTGTTCTCACCAATTATGAAAGCTACCAAACTAAGGGCACATGCACTCACTTGAAGGCCAGTCAACTAGTCTTTCAATAAAGCATTCAGTGGGAACCTATTGATTGAGATGATTGCAGCACAGAACGCAGTAACATCGTGGGCACAGCGCGTAACCCAAAGATCAATGTTCGAGGTCACTCCATAGTCATATAATAACACCAACACCAGAAATTTGGAAACAGCGCACCAACCAGATTCCAAGTGGAATTGCGGAAATAGAAAAATTAGTAGAAATGCACTTTATCGTGGCAAACGATAAGACAGCGATGGAGAGACTGGTTTATAATGCGGTATACGTGCGGTATATGTATACACCCGTAATCCATTAGCGTGCGCAAAAACAGGGAGTTCATTCCAAGATCTAAGTGTACGCGGAATAAAGCCTCTATAGGACCTAACCATATGCCAGTGTGGACGCAAAGTGTGAGGGTGAACACCCTGTCTATGGCGAGCTGTGCGATGATAGAAAGTAATATTATCTTTGGCGTTTACTCGCCATTATTTTTGATGCAGGGGAACCAGGCCGTCCTAGCGGTGTGGCCTGAGGGCTACTCACTGTGGCCCGACTAAGCAAATGCTAGATGGGGGGGCTAGATGTGCTATCCCCCACAATCTCCAGGAGGAGATTAACCTATGCAGGCTTCGAGTCATCTCCGAACGTCCCTCTGAGAACGAAGGGGGTGGAAAACAATCGAGTAGGCACTAGAAGGCACCTTGGAATAGAACATGTTTATGCTTCGCAATTTTCAACTTTTTGTTCGGATCGTTGACAATCCTCATAGCAATCCCTTACTACCGAGTCAAAAAGTAGAAGCTGATATTCAGGTGCACCAGCCTAAAGGTGACAGTAGTAGTCCATATGTGGCCGCACTTGTGACTATAGAGAAGCAGTTTTTGCTCCGCAGTAAAGTACTGCCGCGCCCCGTTGAGTACTCCAAGCTTTTCGCTACGCCTAATCCTCTAAATGACTACAGTTAGAATCAATTTTGAAAAGTAATTAGTATGCTAACTTTCTCTAAATTTTAATTTTAAAGTGGATTTTTTTAGTCACGAGCTGGACTCGGACCAGCGCCTTCTGGTTCAACGCACCAGACGCGCTACCAACTACACCACCGTGACCTATTTTACGTCTTAAGGCGACGTTAGGCGCCATCTACCGGCACTTAGCAACCTAACGTCGCCTTAAGACGTAACATAGGTGGATTAATTCGTCAGTTACGAGCAGGTCACGGTGGTGTAGTTGGTAGCCCGTCTGGTGCGTTGAACCAGAAGACGCTGGTTCGAGTCCAGCTAATGTCTACAGTAATAGACGTCACTAGAAATCTCAACGCCAAGGCTCCCAATACTGTTGGAGAAATAGAGTAAATGGGGTTTTTAGTAGTGAATGCACAAACTTGAGTTTTGGAAGGGTTAAATTGGACTACAGTTTGGACCCAATCGTACACTCTTGTAAGAGTAACCTCGATTTCAAACACAAGCTGTTTTAAACACATCTTTCCTCCACTGCAGAACGGGGGATGAAGAGCTTCCCGTGTATTAAGTGACACCCGTACTGTCATCCGCATAGCCTTGGATGCCATCAATGGACAGCATATCATTTATATACAACGCAAACAGAGTGGGTGGCAACTCAGTGTTGATACCAGCATATATGGCCATGTAATCCGAACAGCATCCGTGAAATACGGCTCTGATAGTTCTACCGGACAACCAGCTAGATACCCATTTTGAATAGAACACTTGTACTTTTTCACAAAATTTACTTTTTAACCTGACCAGTTTTGCCTTACGGCATTTTTAAAGATTGACTAATCTATATTATTAAAATCATGTGTGGCTCACTCATCTATCAACGCCCAGCCTAAACCTATGCGCCTAGAAGCTTGAAATTTTTAGGGTGAACTACCCTTATATTGTAAATATCCATCACGCCTTATCCCCGAAGGGGTGGCAGAGGCATATTATATGCCCACTTTTCACCGTGTAGATTCCTGTCCCACGTATTAAGTGGTGAGCCCATTGCCGTGTTGATAATAGACAGACGCTGGTTGTGGCTACCTGCTGTTGAAATTTTCAAGTCGCCCATAAGGCCTTCAACCAGACTTAACGACTGCCATTTTACTGGCAACCGGGACCAACGGCTTAACGTGCCTTCCGAAGCACGGAAACGCTCGTAAATGTAAATGCCACAAAGTGGTCACCCATCGGAGGACCAGCCATAGTGAATATATTGTAGGCACCCACTAAGATAGGATTTTTCAATATTCCACCCTATGGGGGTAAAATGAGACATAAACGGTTGTATGAAAGTTCGATATTTTTAAAGTTAAAGACATGAAATTATGTATACCTAATCCTCATTACAAATGTTTAGACACGTGTTTCCCGGTTTTGCTAATTTTAATTTGTTGAGAGGTTGGCTTTTATTGATAAAATTAGTGGGTAACTCATTCTTATAATCAACGTCCAGGCGAAGCTTTTGGACCAACGAACTTAATTTTTTAAGGGTAAGCTACCCTAAAATATTAGGTTCCCACTAAGAAAGGGTTTTTTGATATTCCAACCTTAAGGGGTTAAAATAAGGGATCAACTTTTGTATGGAAGTTAATCATTTTTAAAGTTAGAATCATAAAACTACGTACACGTATTTCACTGAATTAAATGGACACGTGTTTCACGGTTTTGCTTGGTTTTACCTATAAAGGGGTAAAATAGGGGTACTATGTTTCTATGGGAGATTCTCCATTTTCAAAGGTTTCAACATCACACTTCGCATATCTACTTCTGATTAAAAATAAATAAATACGTGTTTCAGGATTTTCCAAAATTACCATACGGTGTGTACCATCTTAAATTTCCATACGGGTATAAAAAAGGAGATCAAGTTTATATGAAAGTATTCCAATATTATAACTTACTGACCTGCCCGGCTTCGCCCGGGGCATACTTCGAACCCCGTGGCACCCATTTAATCGATTATTAATCTTAATAATATTATAAATGCGAAATTTTGTGTGGATGTTTGTAAACTAGTTGTGTGGTGTCAACTAGCATTTTATGTATTTCATCATTATAAACATGCTGCGTTTCATCTGATGGTACACAGATTAATTTCGATACCAATGTCGAAGAAACATTTTGATGAAGAATTATTAGTAATTAAGACTATAGCAGTTTATAATGGCTTTCCATTAAGTTATTAGATATAACATGATTATGTGAAAGAAATGAAGGGCCGCCATAGACCTGGTGTATAAGGGAGTCACTCCAGAAACGGACAAGAAACGATGGGCACGCATACCTTTTGTTGGTGAATTATCTTATAAATGCACTAGATACCTGGAAGGATGTGAGCCCGCTTTTTACACAGCTCATAATTTCTACAAACTTATCTGTAATATTAGGGATAGGACACCGATAGAACAAAAAAGTGGAGTATATGAATTAAAATGTGCTAATTGTGGTAATAAATACATAGGACAAACTGGAACATCGTTCCGAATTAGAGCTGAACATAACAGTGCCTGGAGGCTTAATAGAACTAAGTCCAATTTTGCGGAACATCTTCTAGCGGAAAAG